>OY728128.1:998849418-1000203519 GCA_963277665.1 Viscum album | reverse complement strand
TTATATTCAATCTTTTTTTTCTAGTGTAGTAATTTTTCACCAAATTGGTGCTATTTTATACGATACGTTGTTTTTACGCATGCCAAATGTGCTTATAACAACCTTTTTTATTTTCTTTTTTAAAATTGATAAACATGTTAGAGGAACTCTTTTAAACCATTATATATCTCATAGGTCACCAATATTGAAAAGTTCCACCACTTTAAGTGTTTTCATTAAATACACTATACTTATTAAATGATAATGTGGCCAAGCCTCTTTCTAAGTGGTATTAGTGGAAACATAACTAAATGAATTATTATAATTAATAGGAAAATTGGTGGTATGATAATGACTTGTGCATTCTACAAAAACAATTATTATTTACATGATTAAAAATATTTTTAATAATTTATAAACCATCAATTTTATTATATTAAATCTTGACCAACACTATCGATTTTTTACGATTCCTATGTAGGTAATACTATAAAACTTATGATACTCAGGAAAGGCATGCCATATATTCTTGTTACCTAGTAATTGAATGACTTTTTTTTTCTGATACTCAGTTATGGAATCCAATATAATTGTGAGACTCATGCATGGTGACCCTTATGATTCTTGATACTCCTTTAGGAAATCCCATATAATTGTCACACTCTAGAATGGCATCCCTTACTACCATATGAGACTCTTGTGCGTAGGCATCGAATCGAAAGTTAGGTCTCATGTATTATATTGAATTATGTATCTATATATATGGTTATATAGTTTACAAGAAATATAGTTTATTTATATACATACATATCTATATAAATATATATATTCAGTGACACATGTTCATAGGTAAACCGACATAGGCCAAAGTAAGTGGTGTCGTCCTAGTGTTTTTTAAAAACTAGACCCAACTCGTTTATAGTTTATATTATATATACATTGTTATAGATTCACACTCATCATTTTATATGCGAATATGAATAATTATAAACATTTTTGGGGGTGGAAGTCTATATATATCTAATACCCATTTCAGACTACTAATTGGTGCCCGAATAGACTTTACAGATAATGGTCTGAAAAAATGGAATCATCGAACATTGGATGCCCGGTATTATGTATTAGAATAGATAATTGGGGAGGATGGCCAAGAATATTATCATGATTCTAGAGGTGATGGTTTTCCATTATTTTTTTTTCTATATCATAAAAACATGACAACATATTGTATATGGTATTATCTCTACATCTACTTGTTAATTATATTTGGATGAATCATGTTTCTATAGCTTATTTGTTAAATGGTTTTAGTTGATTAATATTTTTTATACCATTTTTATAAACTCTGATCATGATGGTAGAGTCTCCACAATGTACCATCATAGACCCTAACTACTATTTAGTTTTCTCTGGTGTATGAGGATGCATACCTAAGGCCATATGCCCAACTGAGTTCTGTTACTTATGAGTGAACAGAGTCTATCAGGTTAAAAATTCATATCTATTCCTCTTTTACTTTTGTATTACTATTTTTTAGTAATGGGACTAAAAATATTCATTATTTGGTAATGAACATGTACCATAGTGTAGCCAACCCACATATAAGGAAATTCCAAATTACCTAGGATGGGGTCTTGCAGATATGATTTTTCACTATTATAGTTATATTGATTTCACAATTTGGATATGAACACGATTTTTTAAATTATTATTTTTATTGTTATTATTATTTACTTTCTCCTTTTCCAATTCTAAAAATATTTTATTATTTAATTCATTAAATTACGCTCCTTAAGAATCACTTGACCTGAATTTGTCAGGCCATATTTATATTACTAAATGTATTTCCTACAACATATCACTAGTCCATTGATTTTTATATTTGTAATTTTATAAAAAAATATAGGGGTAAAGTAAATGAATAAATTTAACTTATTTTTTTACCTAAATGGTGTTTCCTATATAGCTTTATGGTGGAACCTTAATTAACAAACTATGCCATGATTGAGAATTGTACAACTTTTCAAATGGTATAAACCATTTTTTGATTTTGATACATTAATTCCAATTATAATTTTTCAAACATGTACTTATATAAATTAGGAATGGTGATTCATGTAATCAAATATTTTTATATGACTTATTTCATCCTCATACCAGATGTATGTTCCTAGTCATAGTTACATTATGTTCTAGAAGAAACTTATCACACTTTTGCCTTTATAACTTTTGAATGTTGACTAATATAACCTAAATGTGTTTCATATATACATATAAATATGTATGAACATAAATGAATATAAATTATTGAATAAAATAATTACTTTTAAATAGTGATTCCAATTAAAATTATATGGCTATTTTTCTCTATTCCTTATAATTGACACTCCATATATTAAGACACCGATAATGTGAAATGAGACCATGAACCAAACAAGACAATAGTAGTGGGAATTAAAGATAGTATCATGTTATCTTTTATGATATTTTATGTTTCCTTGGACTATCTTTAAGATAAGCTAGAGAGGTGTGACATTTTCATAGGAAAGAGTGTACCTATATTATTCTTTATCTATGATGATATTTATTACCAAATATTTTTTGATGCATGTTCGTGGAAATTATAAATATATAATATAATGATGTCCTCAATTCATGCACTATGTGGGTGGAGATAGATGTGCTTCGAAAGTGGTGGGCCTTGATCTAATAATATTACCCCCCATAGTGCTCCCTATTAAAGCACGTGTTATTCCTAATATGGGAAATGATACTCATTTATGATATAACTTACTCTGATTTATGCATTCAGTGTAGGTAGATTAGTAACATTACCCTATTATGGTAGATTTGATATGATAATTCCAATAGTATCATCCATATACATTCTCAATGGATAGTGGAACCAAGCCATTGAGTCATGGATAGAGGACATACTATCTATATTTTAGCATTTGTAGATGCATATGAAGAGTAATGTAAATCTAAAAACTATATATTTTTTGATTCTTCTAAGATATGGTTGGATGTTATCACCCAAGATGATCATCATCAGTTTATGGTCTAGGTGTAATTTTAGATGGAAATCTATGATCACATCACTCCAAAAACATTTAATGAAGACCACACTAGGGATTTTATGAACCAATGGTTGTGTTATATATCTATGTATTCTCCTTGTTTCACTATGCTTCAGCATTTCAAAAAAACATGTTTGGGTGATGACTTGATGATAGTGTGAAATATAGATGATTTGATTTCATACACCATCATATCATTGGTGACTTTCTTTCTGATGAACACTATTTCAAGTATATTTTATCGTGACCTCACCACTATGTGAATCTTAAGGAAAGATAAAAATGTGGTCCATGTAGGTTTAGAATCGTGTAATTGAAGTGGTTCACATAGTTGAAGGAAATATATCTTTTGGTATGCATCTAGTAAAATTTATATTCAGATGACAGCCACTGATAGGTTCATGGTGTCTCACTGGTGATGGATGTTATGAAATAACAAGCCCCAATATCCCAAATACCAATTGACTTCCTATACATTGGATGTTTATGGAATCATTATTATATTAGAATTATGTTTCCTTATGTTTATAGTGGGAGAGGAACTATATCAAATTCTCCATCAGGATTAGGATCTATATAATCTTTATTCGTAGGTATATTGAGTACTTCTGGCCTTTTAGGTAGATGAGGTGGTCCGGGATGAGGTATCCAGGATTTAGATATATAGTAGGAGTAAAGCGGTCTTACGCATGATAGTTAGGTTGTGTATTAGGGTTGTCAATTTGGCCAAATCAAGAAGTGCAGCAAACTCCTAAGAAGTAGATTCCTGGGACTTCTATAGTAATAGATACTATTATAGTATCATCTAAATTATTATCTACATTATTCAATATAGGTACTGCAAATTCTTTTTTATATGCATTAATTATAGAAATTTTGGGTAAATATATAGAGTAATTGTGTTTCATAATGAATATCAACACCAAATTTGGATCTAATCCATGATCATAGTCCAATTTATGTAATTCCACCATAACAAAGGTGGTTATATTTGGAAATCAATCCTCTTTTTCTTCAAGATTATGGGTTTCAATATTTTACCCAAGATTGAATAGTTCGAATTTTATTATGATCACAATTATTTTTATCACATGATGGTGCCTTTCCCATCACCCAAGGGTAGTAATTAAATTCACAATGGAGAATGAGATTTACAGAAAGTCGATCAGGATTAGAGAATTATGGTATGGGGAAGTGAAAACCCGTATTACTATTTTTTTGGTCAATCATAAAATGTGACATATAGATTCCCCTCATATAGATGATCATTTCTAGGGAATGTTTCCTAATGAATTATACTTTTTATCTTATCTGAGAGAGTTTGATGTTACTATTGATCTAGTGATAGAGGGAAACATTGGTTTCCAATCATCCTTATAGGTTGTCACTTGCTATGATTCTAGAATACCTAAAGTTGGTAGAGAATTTGAAGGATAAGAGGTTTATATGGCCTGATAATTCACCTTGAGGTTCACCAATCATTTTACCTAATATGGTGGATGCTACCATCATGAATTTTTTGGAATAAAATAGGTTGAATGTAGATAAAATTAAGAATTGATATCATTTACCTAATATATATGACCATTTTGATCAGTTATATGTTTCTTCAGTTTTTTCAAAGATTGATATAAGTTCAGGTTATCACCGAGTGCATCTAAGACCATAAAACATTTCATGTATAACATTCTATTCTATAAACGTCTTGTTTGATTAGTTTTTAATATTTTTCAATCTCATGAACTCACCCATAGCCATCATGGATGTAATGATTCATTTTTTTCACCCATATCTGGATTCATTTTTGGTATTATCTGTGAATGAAATCTTGAAGTATTCTCATACATAACATGTCCACGAAATAAAAAATTGACATCATTCTAAATAAAATGATAGACCACTAGTTATATGATATGATCACCAAATGAAACATTCATATCAACATGGTTCACATGGGCACATCATCTCATTGGTTAGAGTCTTTATTGGCCCAGAGAAGGTGGGAGTCATGGTATCATGGGATTATCCCAGGAACATATTCACATATAGAGTTTCATAGGGATGGAGATATATTACTGGCATTTTATTCAGGATTATTCAATCCTAAAAGAATCTCTTTAGAGTTTGACTTAAAATTGTGTTATTTTTTCATGGTCCAAATCCTATAAGAAATCCTTCAAGGAGTTGAAAGGAATATTAACATCATCACCAATACTACCTATTCAAGAGTCGCGAAAAAGATATATAGTTAATTATAATGCATCAGATATTGGTCTAGAAGTTATTTAGATGTAGCAAGATTAGTTTGGGTTGTATAAGTCTCTCCAGTTAAAGCCTAATAAATAAAATTATTGTAATAAAGATCTAGATCTTATAGTTTTGGTTTATTCCTTATGTTATTGGAGGCATTAATAAATGGGATATTATTTTGGGATGTATATGGACGAAAAATCATAGGTATATATTTATTCATTGTGACATGAATCTAAAGATGAAAACGGTGGATGAATACCCACAGTCCTTATACATAGAACTTTCATAAATTCCTATGAATGTAAATGTTGTTAATAATTAGCAAATATGGAAGAGTTAGACACATATTGTTAGAGAGGATAGTAGTGAGTTGTAGTTGATTGATCTATTTTATGATATTATTCTATTGGTTCAAGTGTGTCACATGAAACCTGTATTAGATTTTATAATAGTGATTTACTCTATTTTACATTATGTATATATGTGATAAAGTTATGCTCATGATGGCTTGTTCTTGTAAGAGATCATTTGAGGTGAGGACCCATCGTACTGATGGGTCATTGAATGGGATGAGATATTTCATATTCATGGTTGTGATAGGGTTCTTTTGGATATACAAGAAGAATTGTCATGGGAGTATTATTAATCTACATAGGTAGTATAATATGGATTCACCATGATGGATCATGTAATAAACTGTCTATATTGGCGGGTTTTTATGAAGGGGATTATTTTTGGTATCATTGCATGGTGTTGCACCTATCTGTAGGTGAAGGGGCATAGTTGTGGTTTGCTAGACTGTTATAGACAATATCCATTTTAGAATTGAAATGGGATGATTCCACTGTGGGTTTTTATGTGTTTTTCAATGTCATAATGAGTCAGTGATTCGGTATGGGTGATCATAGATATGTTCATTTAGGTCACTCACTTTCTACCTATAAATGATATCATTTATTTTTATGTTCTTTACAGGATTTATATTTTGGATATTATTTTCCTTCTTGGTATTACCCAGTCTATAATACCATACAATGATTGTCTTCTTAAATAACAGTTTTTGTAGAGGTCATAGAAGGCCCTGAGTTTATTGGTATTTTTTTATTACAACCTAACACCACTATAGTGATATTCAGTGTGATAATACAATATGGTTGTTAGAGGACCTACTCCAATCTTGAATCCCTGATTTTTATGGTTTTTTGGAGAACCGCCTACCACACAGATAATTTTCTTATGATCACATATTTCATACAACTATATAGATGCATTCATATTAGGCCCTATATAGTAGGTCATGACGTTCACCCCTAGGCTAGTTAGATGTAGGTGAGGGAAAAATTATGGGACATCATCTTTTTTAAGAGATATTGAAACAAGTGCACATTATCTAGATGTGTAGCAAAAAATTATTGTAAGAATATATCTTATACAAATCATCTCTATTAGACTTTATATTTTGATTTATAACATTGTGTTATTTGTGATTTTTTCCATCATTGGGTCATAGATGGATTCTGATACAGGGATATATATGGAATTGTTAGATTGAACCTTTCAAGAATGTGGATGAATTTTTTCTTGTATACCATTATCTATAAATTAATCATAGGTATTGGGTAATGCATGACATCATCCATGCACAACATCTTGGTGCTTAATATTCCAACCTGACTCATTATTTTAACCCTGAGGATATTGAGTTGGTGGAAGATGATTCATTTTAGAAGCATTGTATTCTTATAATGGATAATGGTGTGAAGGATCATTTAACATAGTTGGTTCCACTAGTTTTTCTACTATATAAGAATAACCATTTATAGGATGAGGCTTATGAAAGAGTGGTCAATGTACTCTTTCTGGGGCTGAAATGTTCCTATATTATGTTTTACCACACCTGAAAGTGAAACTCGGGTAATGATTGTTTTAAGGAAAGGTTGTTATTTCCTAGATTTTAATGTGATGTATGTATCCCTTAAACTTTAGTTTAAACCCATATTTTCAAACTAATGAAGGTGTTTATGTGAATTATCTATGGTTATTTTGTTTCAAAGTCTACTTAGAAGCTCGGTGGTCTGGTTTTTTCAGAAACAACATGAGGTGCACAATTAGTAGATGATTATTAGAAAATTTGTGGAACAACCATGTAACCAATATATATAGGTTTGTATTTTTATAAAATTTAAGAGGGCGGTTTTACACCATAAAAACAATGATATTATAATTTTGGAGGGGACCCACATAGGCTGCACACTTTTTGGAAAATAATGTTTCTATGCCACACACATAGTTTTACCTAAAAAGTAACCCAACTTGGTTGGACCTTGGTTTTTTCAAAATATGTTGTCATATCATTTTCCTCTTTAAATGATGAGTGAAGAGTCTTTTTTTGATATACATACTCTTAAACTCAAACCTCTATCTCCATTGTATTTTTTAGAGAAATCTATAAGCCTATAGAACTTAATTCTCTATCCTACTAGGCTTGGATCCTCTACCTTTGATTTGAATAGGATTCACTAACCATAGGTCACATTGTATGGAAATAAATAATATTATAATTCCACTTAATTATTATATTCATTTACATTTATTTATTTAATTCTGAACCCATGCAAGATAATATTCCCTACTTTTATGGAATTAGTCAATTTCCTTGATTTATCACATTACATACCGACTAAGAGACCTAAACTGATGAGGAACATACTACCTATATAAGGTATATATTATAGAATTTCTTTCATAAATTAGGATATTTTTTGTACCAAGGGACATCATGTCGCATGCTTGAATTTATGAGTATGACCATAAATATTTAAATTTTCATTATTCAAATTGCTAACCTTATTAGATGAACTCTTGTATGCTCTTATTTATTATCCGATGTGTCTTACATCGATAGGTTCCACCCTTTTTGATGTGATCATTAAATTCCCATGACCTCTTAAATGTTAATATGGACAAACTGCCTTCTAAGTGGTATTATTTTCTACCTGTATAAACTGATTATTATAATTAAATTGAAAATGAGTAGTATAACAATATCAAGTAACTTTTATATGAACAATGGTTATGCCCTTGATAAAAAAAAATGTTAGCGATTTATAGACCATCAATAGGACTATATAAAATTCTTTTGGACACTATGTATCATTTATGATACCTGGTAGTGGAATCCCTTGATGTTTATTGTTCTTGGGTATGAAATCCTTTATATTTGTGACACCTAGGCATTGAACCCATTCTTTTTTATGATATATGGGAATAAAATCTCATATAATGGTTGTAATCGGGAAACAAAACACTTATAATTCATGATAATCAGGATTAACATCCCATATAATTGTGACACTTAGTCGTGGCCTCCATTAAAACCCTCCAAGAATCTTGTGTCTTGGCATGGGCATCTGAGTTTTTTATCATGTCCTAGTTAAAAATAAATATTACTATGAATGGTAATATATGTTACTACATATATAGAATATATATATATTTGTATACATGTATATATGGTGGCACATGTACATGGACAGCCCACCTTAGGATTAAGTAGATGATGTCAACCTGGTGCCATTTAGGAACCAAAACCCAATAATTCAAATTTCATATTTTAATTCAATTTTTATATATGCAAACAACACATTTTATGTAAAATGGATTTAATGTTATATACATCATTGGTGGATGCCTATATAGTATATATCACACCATTTTTGGGCCTCCTTTTAGTACCCGAACATATTTCGTTTATATAGGTATGGAAAAAATAAAGCCTCCAATATTGGATGTCTGATTTTTTGTACTATGATAGACTATGGGGGTAGAGAAGTGATGTTATGCTCATAATACTAGTGGTGACAACATTTGGACATTTTTTTTGTCTATAACAAAAATATGTAAAATAACTTTATATATTCTATTGGTTTAATTGATACTTTTTAATTATATATGGATGTATCGGGATTCTGAGGTTAATTTTATATACTATTTTCATTTCATTCTATTTTTATATTGTTCTTGTACGCTCTGATTGTGAGGGTATAACATCCTTGCCATAACAACATACAACCTCGCTACTAATTATTTTTCTCTCGAATATGGGGAGGAACACTAAATGCCATGTAGCCAACCAAGTTTGTTAACTTATGAGTGAACTTAGTCTGGGGTCGTACATACTATATAAACCACATCAAGGAAACAAGTGGTGATTGTGGAATATGAGTCACAGAAATAGAAGTGAGACGAGAAATTCTTACCTCATGTCCCATATGGATTCAAACACATTTAAACAAATTTTATAATAAAGATAAATCTATTATAAATATATAAAATATGTATAATCATCCACATCATACAATTTAGGATTTACATATGACATCTTATCACCCATTTATTAACAATTATTTTTTGAAATCATTGTTCCATGTGACAGCTACATTGTTTTTCATGCATGGTATAGTTCAGTAGTCTCGATCACAATTAATTAATCATGGTTACACCATCTTATATTTTTTAATAATATCTTATGTACCATATGTAATCTTTATATATAATTTTATAGCTATTTATATAATGTTATGATAAGAAATTAATTACATCACTACTTAGTGATTGTAATTCATACATATGACTGGGTGATGCTTCCACAATTTCATGGACGAAATTAAAAAAATGTTAAACAATAATTAACCATTATAAAACTATAATAATATCAAAACTATCGTATATACACAATAAATCCATCATTATAATGATCAATGTGAATGACAGATGATAAATGAAAAAAAACATTATAGAGGTGGATGTATACACATGCACGCAGATGATATTATATTTTTCCATAGAAAAGAATGTAGGGGGATAAAATTTGGTCCATCATAATAATAAAAAAATTTCATAATGAATATGTTTAAAGGTTATCATTTATTTAACTGAGGTAGAAGAATAATTAAATTTGAATGTACTCGGTTAAGATGTATACACCCTGATAGAGAAAAAAATATATTTTCATACACTGTATTCCTTGAAAATATGGTCAATTTATAATACATGAAGATATAGTGTATGGGGAAAGAATCTAGTATAGTATTATGGTAGGTATTTCTATATAAACAAGGGTTATATTATTTTAATTGTGTAGGAGAGGAGTTTCCCCTTTATATGTGAGGGATTTGGCACTATTTTTATTTTTTAAAACATTAAATTACTATAAACTCATATTCATGTACACGTGGTTCAAAATTGGATTAATTTAAAATTTAAAAAAATATTGTGTATAAATAAACTCATCCAATAGTATTTAGATGAATTTTTATTTTAATAAATTTTAACACCATATTAACACTTTTTATACTTAAATATGGTAATATATATCCCAATTATTAAGGGTTATAAATTTACATATAAGGTTACAATTGGTTCCTAAATTTTCTATGGAAGAAATTTTGGACATGTTCATATTACAATTTTCATCTTTCAATATTTTCATTATTTTTAAATTATTTAATATATTATTATACAATATAAAATAGCAATAAGGTCATTTGTGGGGTTATTCATTTAATTTAATTTCAATGTTATGATAAAAGATATAGATTTTGAATATATATCCCTTAATACTATATTCTACATTATAATTACCCAAAACATTACTGGAACACCCTATTTCATCAAGTATATATTTATTTTCTTTAAAAATAAATATATAGTAATTTATCTAACAGTTACACAAGCATAGTTTCGGTGTTGCCTAAGAATTTAATATATTTATAAAAAAATTAAATAATATACTATCATAAAAATAGTTTATTAGTATTAATAATAACCATGTATAACAAAACATGACCTGTTTTTTTATCCTAATGAGGAAATATTATAGACATTAAAAAAATTGAGTGACATTTTTTGTATTTCCTTTTATGAAAATAAGTTAATTTTTATAATGAAAGAGAAACAACTTACTTTTTCATGTTTTTAAAAATTATATAATTATGGATAAAATAAACTCATCAAATAGTATATAAGAATATTTTTAGGGATTTTTATACCATATCATATATTTTTAACCATAGTTTATCCATTTTACCCTTTTAGAGTGACAAATACTCATCATTATTACTATTTGTAATGACAAAAAATAAGATAGTCCAAATTACAAAATTTGAACATTATTATTCCAAATATTGAATACATTTTTATGGATTCAATTTCGATAACTTATATTAATCAATTTAAATATGAATTCACAAAACAAATTGAAAAATAATATTTAGATAAATGTATTCTTAATCTTAAATATGAACTTATACCAAAATCACATATAATATTTATTCAAATGTATATAATTATATTATCTATAATTAAATGAGTGTAATTTTACTTTAATATCAAATTATAATTATAATGGTGTGTTAAATTTTTTTATTTAAAGAAAATAAGTGATAATTTTATAAGAATTAGTATTTTTCAGTAGTCGATAAAAAATTTATATTTTTACATATATCCAAAAACTTCACATTAATATATATATTTATAAAAAATTACAATATTATACTCATTTAAGAAAAAAAAATTTGAGTGGTAGAAATTAATTATGATCTTTTCTCACCGAAATTAATAAAAACTATTTTTTGTTGAAAAATAATTTTTTTGCATAAGATGACTTCACTAAAAATTTGTTATTATTTTATAAGAATTAATGAACACATTTATTTTAGTATAAACATTGTACATTTATTTAAAAATTAATTTTTTCTTTCCATACACACTTATTAAAAAACTAGGTTATAATAGACAAAATTAAATAATAATATTTTTATAGTACATTGAAAATAATTTAATGATCGATATTGTATATTGAGAAATCTATTGAGACTGTTATTAATTTAAAATTAACATTCAGGGTGTTTCATCTGCCCCATTAATAAAACAAATTTCATCCTTTAAATTTTATCTTATTCATCCAAGGATCAAAATTTTAAAATACTTTCTTTGAAAACACACATTCAACCATAGAGATTATTAAATTTCCTTTGAAAAGAAGATGTGGTAAATATAACGTTTATCATAAATAACACATAACTAGGTTACAAAATTAGGATAACATTTGAGAGATATTAAAATATAGAAATAATGGATAAAAATACTGTATAAGGAGTATTAAAGAGTGATATAGATAATTTTAATGATAATGTTAATGAATAAAAAACTACATATTAGTAAAGGATAAAGAAGACCATCAATTCATCATAAATTAATGAAATAAGAAAACATTTTTAGAAGAATATAATTTTTCTATAGTTGATGTATTATTTTACTACATGATATAGAATGTGATAAAATATAATTACTTGATTTATTTCAATTTAATAACCATAATTTCACCATTTGTATATTCCTTGATCAATTTACACCTCATCTATTACATTAATAAATGAATTTTCAAGATTAATTTTTCTTTTATGAATCATCAAAATAACCTTTTAATAGAACATAATATCCATAAAATAATTTCATCTCTTTCTTCTCATCTCTATATATGTACTAAAACCAAAATTTATGGTATAGGTTATCCTATGTGGATAAATATTCATAGGATGAAATAATAAATTGATCTCTAAAAACTTTGAAATAATACCCAAAGTTTACCTAAAACCATTTTATAATTTTTCAACAATAATACTCCCAACAAATTTTTATGAACAAATTCCAAACCCACAAATTTGGAAAAAGGGCCACTAAATATCTAGAATAAACATAACATTAATCCCCAAAAAAACAAAAATTATCTCATAATGTAACATGCCAATTATGTAAATACAATGATCACATATTATGTTAAAACTTAATAATATGTTTCTAAATTAACCTAAATAACTATATGTCCTTAATGAAAAATCACAAATTTTAAAAATTATTTTTATACTAATTATTTAAATAAAATCAATGATTATTGAATATAATCCATAAATCCAAAAAAAGTTGTAAAAATTTCATTGATAAGATAAATCACTTTTTTATAAAATATCTAATTAATTCCCAAGTCACCAACACTATCCAATTTACTTTATAAATATCAATAAACTATTTCTCCCACCAAAAAATTATTATCATTCCATTAGGAACCTCTAAAGTGTTATTAATCCTACACCTATGTTTTTTTGATGATATCGCCATACCAAAAAATCACTTTTATAGGTTATCAATTCCAATCAAAATATGATTGAAAACATTTAAATAAAAACTATGGTAGAAAAATCCTTGTATGTTTCATTACATATATAATTTAAATAACACTGATAAAACACTTCTAAAAAAATTCTCCAATACCCATAGATATAAAAATTCAGTCATTCCATTTTATAGATTGAAATAGAATTTACCCTACTTTGGTATTTGATTTTACTATTATATTAGGTCATTGAATCATATAATTCCCATATTCCTCACACATAATACATTTAATTATAAATAGTACTTTTGGATGAATTTTATTTTCCTCTATAAAACACATCATTTTTCATTGATAATTACTTTATCTATGACATTATTTCCCACTTATAAAACATATTCCCACTCTATAGAGTAATTTTAATAGGTGATTCCTAACACAATATCAATATAATTTAAATAAGGCATCCATTCATCCATGGTCTATATCAACTGAACACCCATGAAACCCAATTTTTATCTTATTTGGTGTGTTAGGATACTCACCAAAGTCTAGGAAGTTAATTATATATTGTGATAGTATATAATAAATTATCAAAATCATTGTTATTATAAACCCATTTAATTTGGTTTCAATTGTAACAAATATTACATATTTAATAACGTTTAGTATTAACATGATTCCTCCCCCTTAAATTCATTATCTACAATGAAAATATAGTTCAATTATCAAGCTATAATAATCAAAGGAAAAAATCATATACTCTTCAAATTAATTCATAAGATGTCCAAAATTCTGACACATTCATAAAAACCAATGAATATTTTATTTTAACCCCGGTCATCAATTTTCATCATCTATTGAAATCCATTATAATTTAATATAAATAAAATTTGAATTAACCTATCACTATAACCCATGAGTTTCTATCCATTTGTGAAATCTTATAACCACTCATCATACACAAGTGATGATCAAGTTAATAGACAATCCACCCCTTTCATATTTACTACCCCTAGGTGTAATTATTCTAAAACTACACCCTCTTTAAATTATCTAGAAAGGAATTTATTTGAATGGAAAAATACAAAATTTTATAATTTACCAAACCATTAAGATTTTATCCTACACATAAACATATCCCTAGTGTTTTAACCAAAGTCAACAAATATTGATATCCAAAAAATAACTACACCATAATCCAATATAAATAGATTTTACCCAATGATTACATTTATAAATATGAAATCTTATCTTAATAAAATTCATTACTTATCATTATGATCCATTCTAGGACAATTAAGGTTTATTATTTTTGGAAAATTTGATACATAAACAACTGACACATAAAATATATATATCTTCTTCCATATATTTCATTATAAATAGAACCCTTCATAGATATATCAAACATAAAATGTTTCTTTATAACATGGGAAAAGGTAACATAAGAAATGGTGAGATCAAATTCTCAGAAAGTCTAGACATGACATTTATGAGTAGATGATAATATGAAAGTATAATATAAGAATAAAGGTATGAGATTATGGTCATAACATACAATGTTCATACCAAATCTTCCATATATCATAATTATGACTCATGGAATAAAAATTTATCATTTTAAAATAAATAAATCATAAGAGTGAGAAATTACCATAATTTAATCATGAACCGTGAATTTAAATCAAAAGTAAAAAATCATTTCATAATAGTGGTGAGTCATCATAGGTAAAAAAACCATATGATAACAACAAAGAATATTATATCATTCTAGATATATAATAAAATCATGGTTCCCATATCATAATGGATTAGGCATCACCACTTGGTTACCATATCAACGAAGATCCAGAACCCCCACATGTTTCCCATCTCATTGTAGATAGGGACTCACCACATATTTCTCATATAATATTGGGTCATGATTCCTTATATTTTTTCCATAATGGATTGAATGTGTTAACTCATTTACCATCATTATCTCATGAAATATAAGGCATTACCCAATATATTATATGTTTATAATAGACCCACCCATCACATAATGAAATGAATACACATGTGTGCCAAAAAATCATAAAAAATTACCATATCATCATATAATAACCTATTACAGTGAAATGGTTTTCATAAATATTTCATGATTACATTAGAGAATAACCCATGTAAATGAAACAAGATTCATTACAATCTAATCATATCTTATTTAACCCACGGTAAATAAAAAATTTTCTTAAAATAATACTTAAATCATAATCATCATAATTCTTCCCAAGAAGTGGATGAAATCAAAAGAACTTATCATGAATAAGCCATAACAGACCTTAAAATATGTTTGCATAGATTAAAAATACATTTAAAAGATATATTGAATCATTTATTAAAAATATGAGAGTATATCATATTAATTTGATCACATTTTATCAAAATAAAACTAGAACGTTGTTAATATATTATTAATTTAAAAATAAACATTGAAACACATATATGATTCTTTATATAAAATAACATTCATGATATTGGGAAAATATATTCATTCTATATGACTAATATAATAAATTTCATTTACACCTTTATAAAACTTCAAAAATGTATTGTATATATAATAACATACATAAGTCAATTTTGAAGAGTGTGGAAATGGATAAAACATTTCCTCATCCCAATTGAAGATGCGATCGATATTTATTTAAAACCTTTTTATTGATAATGTTTAGTACCAAAGAGTGGGAAATGATAATAATGCATAAATATTATTGGACTAACCACATGAGAATAAAAAAATATGGTTTTATAGATAAAATCTATAAAACATACCTCAATATAAATTTATCATACGCAATCTGTGAAAGAATTGAGATTGAAACATAAAACCTTACTGAATCAGTAACTTTTGAAACACAACCCCATGAAAGATAAAAAATAAAATTATAATTTAAATACCATTAATATAAATATTTTAATGCTAAAAATTATAAAATGTGTATCATATACACCATTTTAAAAACACACGTGGTTAATGTGGAATATTTCTCTCATAAACAAAAGTGAGACAAAAAATCATTACCATTAGTTCTTTATTGATTCTTACCCATTTGAAAATCCTAAAATCATATATTTAATACCATTTAATGTTTTATTATAACATATTATAGCCCCATAATTGGAAGTTCTATATTCAATCCAATGTTTCGTGAGATAAATGATTCTTTTTTCATATATGTTTTAGTTCAGTAGCACAGGTACTGATGATTTCACCCTACATCCATCATATATATAATTTTCGTCATCTAAAATTTATATTATTTAATTATTTTATACACATTTATAACTATTAATATAAATATGTGGTAAAAATTGAACGTCATCACTTTATTAAGATGATAAAATGTTTTTATACACGAGTGATGTTTCAACTTGTTTGTGGATAAAAGAAAATAAAATAAATTTATAATTAAACATTATAGAAATATAATAAAATAATAATTATTTTATATATTTAGTAAATCCTTCATTATAACCATCAATTTTTAGTAGTGATAAAAAGGAAATTCATCACATCATGGAGTTGGTAATCCACATGTACACATGATCCATTTTTTCTTTTTTCCACAGGATAGAAAGAAGGTGGATAATGGTTTTTACACCATCATAATATGAATTGATGATATAAAATATAGTTAATTTAATATTTTATATTAGATACGGTATATTTACAAGAGTTATAAGAAGAATTAATATTGAAATCACTCTATTAAGATTTATACTTCTTCATAGTGAAACCACCATTTCTCTTACACCTTAAGCCATCAAATGATTGTCACTATTGAGAAAAAAAGATATATAACATGGTTAAAGAAGCTAGTTTCTTATTTTGTATGGAATTGGATGGGATATACAGATCAAGATCTAGTAATAAGGGAGGAGATAAGGATCTCTTTTAAAAGTGGGGTAAGGTACTCTGTTATAATGCTTCAAAACATTAAATTATTATAAACTCAAATTTGAGGAAAAATTCCTCCAAATTGGTTAAATTATGATTTAACATAAGATATGGTCTCAATAAAATCATCCAATATGATCTACATAAGCTTTTATATCAATTTCATTAGTTTGGACCCAAGTTAAACATTTTTTATTGTTAAATGTGATAACATTTTTTTCAATCAATACGGGTTGTACATTAAATTATAATTTACTAATTGGTTTATAAATGGTTTGTGCATGAAATTTTAAAGGATTAACCACATAAATTGTGCTCTTTTAAAAAATTTTATTATTTTTAAATCATGTAAATAAATGTTATATTACCTTAAATGTAAATAATGTAAATTTTGAGATTATTCATTTAATTTGAATTTAATGTTAGAAACATAGAAATTTATTTTCAATAAAGAATCATTCGTTATTAATTATCAATTATAATTACCTATATTATTAATGGAATACTACAGTTAATCCAAAAAAATTATTTTATTTATGGCAATATAATTTATTAAATTTTTCTACTTATTTCATAAGTAATATGGGGGTGTTACGTAAGAATTTAAGATAATTATACCATCAATAAAATTTATAAACAAACTAATCTCTTTAAAAAATATATTAGTATAAATAAACATTTATAATGGGAAATAAATAATTTTACACTTACTAAAAAATTGTAGAGATATTAAGATAAATAGAGAAACACTTTTTATTTATCCTTTTATTCAATAATATAAAAAATATTTTCTCTCTAATAAACTGAATCTCTAGAAGGGGCCTTCCAGAACCCTTCACACCCAAAACCCCCCTCCCTAAAAAGATGTCACCCAAAGAAGCCACTTATGAGAATTATCCATTGCTAGTTGAGATGGAAGAGCATCTTATAGGGTAACAATCTGATTAGCGATGGTTCAACATATCAATATATCATCTTAGTGGTTTGTGCCCCTCTACACACCCAATGAGACAATGGGGGACCCATCAATGTGAGTTGATCATGGGGTATAGACATTCCCCCAAGAGATGGATCTCAAGAATCGATCCTCGTACCTCACCAAACACCATTATTATGGACCTCGACCTTGCACCACTACACCATCACCAAATAAGTGAATAATCTAATGATTATTATCAGAGAGAAATTCAACCTTGTTTCCATGATTTCAAACAACAAATATGTATGGATTATATACACTCATAATATTATATGCATTCATGTTTTTCATTTATTTCATCGCCTTATATCAATGTTTTAATGTTTTTACTCATTTACCCCTACCAAGGTGAAAAATATTTATCATAGTAACTATTCACAATGAACTAAAATAATGTGTAAATATTTTCCAAATTTGATCATTATGATTAAAAATATGAAATCCATATTTAATGATTCAATTTTTAGAATTGAAAAAAGAAATCATTTTTAATATAATTGTGCAATACGTAATGAAATTGGATTTATAAAAATGCATATTCATGCCTAAAATAAACTTATACCAAAATTTAGTATAATATTTTATAATATTTAATTAATTTTATTATATATATTTAAATTAATCTAATGTTAATATAAGATAAAATTAAATCTAAATGAGATTTTTAATTTTTTTAATTTAATGAAAAGTAATGATAGATTTACAAAATTGGAATTTTACATTATTCACTTAATATAATTTTTTTTGTAAAATTAGAAAATTCCACCATAAGATAATATTGTGATTATGATTTAAAAAATTATATAATTTGACTAAATTTTTTTTAAGTGGTAGAAAATAATTATAATATTTTCTCACAAAATTATTAAAACCCATTTTCAAAGAAATGATATATTTCAATAATAAAATTCATTCACTAAAAATTTAGTGCTTACTGATTTTGAATAAATGAATACAATTATTTATTAGGAATATTTTATATTTATTTCATAACATGGTTACTTATATTCATACACACGAATTCAATGAATATGTTATAACAGAAACATTTAGATAATAATTTTTTTTATATTGTATATATATTATCTTAAAGATCACTGCTTCATGTTTAGAAATATAAAAATTTTATAATTATTTTAACATAAAATTTTTGGATGTTTCAAACCTATTTTTACAAAAGTAGGTATGAAAAATGAGATTGATCTTCTCATATTTATTCAAAGTCACTAATGGTTGATGTTGACCAGAATTTGTTGAATCAGAATGACATTAGAGACATTAGGGTAAAAATAATGATGTATATAAAAATTATATTTAAAATAATAATTTTTATACCGATGTAAAGACCATAAATCCCTAACTAGAGCCTCTAAATGAATGATCAAAAGGTTGTGAAGGAACTGATTTCTCAACAAAGAATGAGGTTTACTATGGGTTTTATAATGGATTCATAAATTGTATAGATCAATTCCCCTATAATAAATGGTTTAAATAAATTATTTATCATGTATATTTTTTAATTATTCTTGAATATATTTTTATATGATTTAATTATGGGCATATTTTTGAATAAATCTAAAATGGATTGAATAATTCATTTGAAACTAGTTTCCATTAATTCTTTGTGAAATTTAGCAGATAAGGGGTGTCCACTATAAAATTTATTTTTATATCAACTATAGATAAGACTACATTTGGGTTTGATAACCATTATTATTATAATGATGAGGGTATAAAATTTTATTCTGTTGATGTGATAAAAAGCTAGGCTTGAATCTTTTACACCGTAAAAAATGAGATGTGTATTGAAGTATGGTTTCAATAAAATGGTGTTATGGACAAAGGAACTAGTGATTTATCAACGAAAAAATTTGTAAATACATTGTATAATGATAATACATTATAAAAGATGTATATAAATGTTTATTTTTATAAACCTAAAAAAGCAAAAATAGTTAATGAAAGAATCATTAATATTTGTGATTATTACTTTTTAATTAATTTTTTATGGTGGAATTGTGTAAATTGTATTGTGATTACAAATTTATAGGGAATTGTTGGCATGGAAGATCATGGAAGGTGAACATGATGGGTGCATTGAGTGATGTATTGTGTGTGTGTCTGTATGTGGAAGGATATAATGGGTATGGGGCACGATAGTATGAATGGGGGGCTTAGGGGTACACATGGCTTGTACCCCAACTACACAACCATAAAAAAAGTCCTTCGTAAACTAGATTATTCAACCACATTCTATACTTCTATTGGGCCACTATCAACCAAACATTAAGTTCATTTCAAATATGTAAAAATCGTCATATGGTGTGTTCTCTAATCCCAATTAGGATAGATCAGGATAAACCCAATAGTTTATCTTGGACTATACATGCTTATAGTTTTAATCCCTCTAACCTTAATAATGATTATTATTATTGTTTTCTTTAATTTTTATTGTTATTGTTGTGTTTTCTGTTGTTGTGGTTGTTATTTTCATTTTTTTTCTATTTTCTATTATTATTGTTTTTTTGTTTCATTCTTATTATTCATATTTAATTGTGAACTAGGACATATCCAAGTGGTACTATGACATGCCATCACATCCAATAGAATTGAGGTAAATTCCAATAAATTAATAAATAAGGATCCCATACGTTAGTGTGGTTTTCTTAAGTGGATCTCATGTCTCTTATAGGGATCACATTTTATAGAGTATAAACATGGGTTCATTAGTTGATCAATTTTGCACATAGTGGAGTGACATTAGAGGAATGTCCATCGCATGTATAGGGATGGGTGTGCCGAATTTAATAAAAGATTTTATTTTCATGTTGATCATCACAAGAACATTTTATTTTCAATAATTTGATTTCTATTAATAAAAACTATTAGGGAATGAGTGATATATTTATTATTTACAGATACTATAGAATTTTTTTCTAGTACTAATGATTTGGGTATCCAGTGGCATATATTTTATAAAAAGAATGTAACAGGAAACAGATAATCATCATTGGTGTTTATTGTTACAATTATAGGATGTGAAAATGAAAGATAACATGGGAAAGTTCTAGGGTCATCACTTTTTTTGATAGGGGTTTCTAGGACCATTGGCATGAGGTGAATGGAATGCATGTGTAGCTATTTGAATCAAACATTCATGCATGGTGAGTTCAGCTGTCCTTCTGTAGAAACTTCTATGGGTGTTTTTTGTATTTGTGAACAAAACACAATTGGGAATCACATTATAGTAGGGTATGTGTTTATATTTATGGAGGCACACATTCGTAGTGGTTCACATGTGGTAAAATCGTTGAACAAATTATGCATTCATACATTGTAGTTCCTAGTCTTGTTTTTATGGACTTGGGAATGTAGGATTACCTATAGAAAAAAATATTGGTGGGTGTTTAGGGTATTTAAATTTATTATTTTTGGAATATAATATTAAGGGTATTTGATTCATTAAAATTAAGAAAATTAAGGCATAATTCAAAGTCTTTAAGGACATTAAAAATTATAACCTTTAGGTTAAGAACTGGGGGTCATAGAGTTTAAAAATCAAAATTGGAATTTCATAGAGTGGGTCAGTCTTTAAAGGGGGTTTATATTGTCTTTGATATCCAATGGTTATTTGATTAGTTTCATTTTATTATAAACTATGGGGAATTAATAAATATATAATCTTTATCTTCATCTTCAACATCATCGTCGTTATCATTATTATCATTTCAGACAACTATTGCGACTGATTTTTGCGTGACTATTTTAATGTTGAACTTTGGAATATATGTGCATGTTGGGGGTGGTATAAATTATATGGGTGTTATTTTTTAGGAATCACATGGATTTATGATTCCTGAATGGACGAATAGGGATGAAAATGCAATCCTCATGAGAATATTATTTAATGAAAAAATATTGGGCATCAAGAAAGTTTTGATAAAGGAGTTATCATCATTGTTAGAATATGGTATTGATTTTCATGTGGAGGGGTTGGTGACTTATTGAATTAACACATTGGGTTTATTAATCAACCAAGTAGGTTTTATTTGATCAGTTTATTAAATAATTTTTATTCAACATAAATTAGGATCTTTAGGTCTAAGAATGTATTAGACAAGTTGGATGTATACCAATACAAAGTTTGAGGTGTTTTGTCTAACCCAACATCCCCTTTGGAATGTTTTCTTGAAACCCACATACCCATGTGATAATAATAATAATAATAATAATAATAATAATAATTACTACTATTATTATTCATTAACAATTTACTTCTTCCAAAATGTATCAAATATATGTTTCTTATTCTCCTAATGAAGGTTAACACTATAAACTCCCTCGACATGTTTGGGCCTAATTATTATTTTTAATATAATCTACAAATTTTTGTGAAATATCCTAACCATCATGATTTCATTAATTATTTTATAATCCTGATCAAAAAAATATTTTGGGTTTATTCATTGTATGAATATATTTCATAACTTTATCATAGTTATATATGTATAGATTTTTTGAATCAATATTTC
Organism: Viscum album; assembly: GCA_963277665.1. Taxonomy (NCBI): domain Eukaryota; kingdom Viridiplantae; phylum Streptophyta; class Magnoliopsida; order Santalales; family Viscaceae; genus Viscum; species Viscum album. The sequence goes on along the minus strand of OY728128.1, from coordinate 1,000,180,577 downwards.
AAGAATAATTGTATTTCTCTCATTTTAGATGTCATGAAGACATTTTACATCACCAATCGGGACTTAATTTTTTATTTTATCCTTATTTTTGGATTCAATGAAATATTAATTTTGTGGCTATGGATCTTCATTGGTTCTTTTAATATCTCCAAAATTTTCAATGGTAACCTGGGAGTCTACTTCTCATTATCATGTGTTGTTAGTATGGGTGATTTGTTATTTGAAATTTTATTAACCAATAATAAGTATTACCTCAGTAGATATATTATTAAATTTTTTAAACAACGTTAGATTTTCCATATTTATAATGGGAGATACTTTGAGGCTCTATTTGAAATATATTATGTTGATGATTAGATAATTTATTTGTTAAGGGGGAATTATAAATATTAAATCATTCAAGGATATTCTCAGCCACTATGGGGAGATATTTGTCCAGTTCATTAGTTTTTCTAAATCCGATATCTTATTTAGTATTAATTTGAACTAATAGAAAACACTAATTTTTAAAAGGAACATGAATACCAGTGAATAAATGTTTCCATATAATTACATAGGAGTACCCTTATTATGGGGTATACCTAAAGTGTCATTGTTTTTTTAATTTTCAATGAAAATCAAATAACATTTGAGTTCCTATAAATGTAAGGTCTTATCAATTATAATTATAATATCTTATATTAAAGTTGGTATTTTCTCTATATTTTTTATTATTTAATGGTAAATAAATGTGCTCTAGATCCAATAAAAATAACTAAACATTTAATAATGAAATTCATATGCATTGGAATAAATTTTTAGAGGATAAAAATTATTTTTATTTGGGGAATATATTACAAAACCAAAATTGTATATTGGTTTGGTAATTAAGAACCTAGGTACATTTAATGAAAAACTATTATAATAGTTCATTTTTTAGAATTATTTTGAATAAATTTAAAGTTAATCAAATTTCATGAATCCATGTTCATTGATAGGCTAGAATCTGGTAATATTGAAGATCCATTTTTTATTATTTTTTTCAATGAGTTAGTTAGTAGTGAATCACTTGATGTAAATATGGACTGGAAGTGAATATTTTCTTGGAAAACCACAAGATATCTCAGGTATTTAATTTATAAATTTGAATAAGATTCATCATAACCAAGTACGTATATCATATATTATATTTTTTAATAATTATATTGAATTTTTGAAATTGATGCACTGATATAAATTCTTAAAGACCATGTTCTAGGGATTAACATTTAGTTTATAATAATGTAAATGATTGAAGGGAATGAAAATATTTATTTACATGAATAAATTAATATTTCAAATAGAATATCATGAAAAAATTTATCTTCATTGAGAGATGTTAGAAGAATATATAAAAACCATGAAAAATGAAACTAATTCATAAGGAATATTTAAATAATGACTTTATATTGGCATATAATTTGTAAATATAGTAGTTATACAAAGTTTATATTATATGTGTTATAACTCAACAAAATTTCCATTCATGTAAAACCAAATTTTATTTTCTCAACCCCAAATTTATTGGGTTAATCTTTATAATTCATCCATCCATTGTAGAAAAAGTGCGTTTATAGAATTTTCAAGGGTGAACACAAGTGTATTCATAACATATGCTCTACGTACATGGAGATGATCAGGTGGATAACGCATGTGTTCAGTGGACTGTTGAGTACATGCATACAAGTTATTTTGGTGTTGGCAATAATTCCATATCAAGAGGCTAATAGAATAATTATTTTTATGAAGATAAAAAAAAGTTATATGTTGTGGGGAACTATGGACTTCTGTAACACTATTACTCTATTAAAAATTTATATACCAAACATGGGCCACATGATGAGACTAATCATGGTTATTCAATTATCATAGTGTGTTGTCCTCATCAACTCGATAAGTATTTAATATGCTAAATTTCTCCCACAATTTTTTATTATTACACTGGCCATCTTTAGTGATCTAGATGAGTGAACAAGACATGATCAATAATTAGAATCCATACATGAGACAATTCAATGATTCTTCAACAAATAAAATGATGAATATTGTATTGTTGAAAATAAGAGGAAATATATAGTGAGGATTTCATGTAACAAAATCTTTATAAGATAATAAGCCCATCTCAAATGAACAAGATGAGTGACCATGGGAATTCTATTGAAAAAAAGTAGTTTACATTGTAAATATTCCATGATTCTTGGTATCATTGGAAGATAACATAGAACCTAATGTGGAATTTAAGATACCAAAATATTTTTTAATTTTAATATCAAGCCACAATTATAAACTTGATAAGTTCTATCATTCTTCGGAAAAAAATGAAATGTAGATCCATGTTGGTGAAATGAAAATGATATATGAGAGGAACCACTTATAAATACAAATTCACCCAACAGAATGGATGGTGATTTTATTCATGTCTCCCATTGAGGGAAATAATTTCAATTTAACAAATAATCTAATGGATTTTATTTATTTAATGATGTATGAATAACCATGAGTGTCATAGGATATTCAAAGAGGATAGAGAATTTTGGGATCCATAGGGCTTGGGGAATAAATGGTATTATTCATTATTATTTGCATGTTGAATATCTGCATATGAGAACTTATGTGATGGTTGTGGTTTCTATGTACCATTTCATGTTCTCATGATTCTTGATGGTTACACAAGAAAGAAGGTAATACTATCTCATGCTTATTTATCCAAATACAGTATTATATAGACCTTATGTGACAGACTCTTAGGTTGAGTGAACCCACTGAGATACAACGTACTCAACTATGTGAAGATATGATCAAGTGGCATGGGAGGCCTATTGTGCTCAGGAGGAGCCCGAGGAACTGACCTCTGGTGTGTGGAGGAGACAAGGACCCGCATTCGGCGCGTCTTTTTGGGGCGACGTGGAGAAGACCATCGAAATGGAAGCTGTGATTTCAAGAACCGAACCCGAGGCGGGTCCGGTGTTGTTGGATCGGGTCGCGGCGAGTCTGTCCGGACCTACGGCTAGGCCGTGAGGAGGGGGTCTGGACCAGGCTGGTCGGGGTGGACCAGCCCAGTTGGGCCCCCTTGAGTTCAGGGGGCCGTAAATTTTATATGGTGCATCCGTTTGACGCACCATCTGTGGCTATGGGTTCGTCTCTTCAAGACGGACTTTTGGAAATGGGTTTCATGGTTTTTGATCTCTAATACTGAAGTTGGGTGACACGAATCACTTTAAGTTAATAATAATACATTATTATTAATGTTTACAATAAACGTATTCACGAGACGGATGTCCGTTTGACACGTCGTCAGAGGGGATGTTTCCATTATGTTCAATTGAGATGACGCCAGCGGCAGAGTGACCCCATTGCTCATGCAGACGTTTTGATATTCCTTCTAAAGCATTCAGGTAAGAGACATGGTGTGGGACCCACATCGCCTAGTTCACACATTTTACAGTGAAATGACACTTTTTCACCCGACATCCCTTTAGGGTGTTTTAGTACTCGTTTCTATGTGTTCTTCCTAGGGGATTGTGATGGCGCAATCTGCCCGCCTAAATTTGGGCCTGAGGCATAGGCCCCATTAGGAAGCATTTAGACGTATGCTTCATTTTTCGGACTTATGCTTCATATGTTCATTATGGGAAAATTAATAGCCTACGCCTTGTGGTTATCATCAAGGAACGCAATCGTACGATCTATGTGACGTGTTTTGGGGTCGAGGTGCGAGCCCCATAGGGCCCCATTTCCATAATGCGGGGAGTTGCAGCTTCTACATCCGGAGTCCCTTTTAGGTGATATCAGTGGCATTGTGACCCTGGAATCAAGGTGAAGTTTATCAGGGTGGTTTCAGGCATTGATGTTGGAGTTGAGGTGAGGGCCCCACTGACTGCCTTTTGAGATGTGTGCAGTGTAATGCGACATTTTCATTAACCATCTGTTTGCGGCATATGAATAGTCGTTTTGGAATGATTTTCCATGATCATTGTGATGGGGAAATTCGCCCGACTTTTTTCGGAATCGAGGTGCAGGCCCCACGAGACATCATATGGGTATAAAGCGGTGTTGAATAATTTTTCCATCAGGAGCCCATTCCCAGCAATTAAATAGTCTATCTCTTGTTTTTTTCGAGGATTACAACAGTGTAATCTATTTTGGCGTTCAGAGCATCTTTAGAGATCTCATTAAATGTGGAAACATGAAAGGGCATTGGTTGGAGGTTCTTTTGATGCACTCTGAACCTACGCAAGTTCGCATTGTTAGTGACACCCATCGATGGCATTGGCAGTGCAGAGTTATCAGGCCAGTTCTGGGTTTACCCTCAATTGGGGCTTGGTAGTGGGTTACCCGTTGACCTTAGGGTTTACCCTCCAGCGTGGCTGGGAATTGGGTTACCCCTTGACCTTAGGGTTTACCCTCTAGCAGGGCTGGGCAGTGGGTTACCCATTGACCTTAGGGTTTACCCATTAGCGGGGCTGGGTAGTGGATTACCTATTGACCTTAGGTCTTACCCTCTAGTGGGGCTCGGTAGTGGGTTACCCATTGACTTTAGGGTTTACCCCCTAGTGGGGCCGGGCATTGGGTTACTCAATGACCACATAGGGTTTAACCTTCAGCGAGGTTGGGTAGTGGGTTACCCATTCGCCTTAGGGTTTACCCTCCAGTGGGGCTAGGGATTGGGTTTCCTGTTAACCTAAGACTTTACACTCTAGCGGGGTTGGGCAGTGGGATACACGTTAACTTTATAATTTACCCTCCATCGAGGCAAGGTAGTGGGTTACCCGACGACTTCTTTCTGACCCCACCTCTTTCTATGAGGCCAGTCAGTGAATTTTCTCCATGGTTACCAGAGCGGGACCCTTGGTTGTAGGGTTCAGTGATGAGACAGCTTTGTCGTATGACACTATTGGGCATCAGTGATGGATATCCTTTCAACTGTTGGTGAATTTTCCTGGTATGATCTTGTAGATAGATATCACTTTAAACACTCGTTTGGGTTTCTTGTTGGGAATATATTTATATACCCTACTTTATTCCCACTCCATGGGTTCAGTTACTCTCCTTCTAGGAGGGGCGAAGTCGTGAGGGGTATGTCATGTGCTTTCCGTGTCTAGTTTCTCTTTGTTGGACAAGTCCACTTATTTCCTTTTATTGGGTTGAGCTACACTCTCTCTATTGTACCCTTACGCTATTATTTGTTCTGTCTACTGCTCACTATTTTATCACCTCCTTTGTTCCTCCCTCAAGCTTTCGGGGCGTCCTACTATGTATCTTTATACTCACCCCTGCTTGGGCTTTGCACGCTCTTGGTGTTCCCTTGCAGACGACAGATAGGTCGATTGAGACTGTGGAGGAGCATAGAGGACACAAGAGCTTGGGCTATTTTCAGTGGTCATAGTAGGGTTTTCAGGTGTGAGACTCACTAGCTATTTACTTTCGTTGAAATGTTGTCGGGTTGTGGCACCATTCTAGTTGGGCGCGTGTTTTTCCCATTTTCAGTTATCTTGTTAGTAATTTTCATCACTTTACTTGTTTTATTTAAAATTTAATGCATGACTGTGTTGAGGTTATAGTTGTTTTTACTTTGGTTTTCTTTTTTACTCTGCACTTCTGCATCAAGTGGGTTGTGTGTGTGTGTGTGTACAAGTGCTTAGGTGAATGCCTCCCTGAGATCATTACACCTTCGGCACTTGTCGCCAGCCCCTAGACTAGGGTTGCGGGCTTGGGGTAGTTGAAACTCGAGAACGGTAGGTTTGGGTCGTGGCAATGTGGTATCAGAGGTGGTTCATTTTTTAGGGCATTGTTCAAATGTCCCTAAAAAGGAATTGGTTGAGTTTTGGGTCAATAGTGTTGACGTGTCTCGAGAGTGGCTCTCATGCCAGGGAGACCAGTGATGGGGCGGTGGCTGACATATCCATTCACAAGGACCCTAATAACTATATTTCCAACTCGGCATAGTGACACAATTGTTGCATGGAATTTGGTTCGTGCATCATATAGGATTGAGTCTTTAACTATCCTTCTTGAGTCAGATCCCCATTGTTTTTGGTATATATATGCTCATTCGATCATGGTACTCCTTGATCAGATTCAGGATGTCTCCACAATGATAGAAAGTTAGGATACTAACTCCAGTTCGTGAAGACGATTCTGTGAGCAATGAGGCCTCAGTTCAAGATCCCTCAAACGATTAACCTTTCTCTAGGAGGTCAGGCAACGGCACCTCCACCTGTGGAGTAGAAAATAGTACCGGCAGCAAAGGCCGATGAAGAGTGCAGGTTGGGCATGCTATGTGAGTTCTATCATTAGAGAACACTAAAGTTCCTTGGGGATCCATACCCTGAGATAGTGATGGTTTGGCTAGAGTCAGTGGTTTTCCCCTTCAGGCTTGTTCGGACACAGACATGTTAGATGGTGGCTTTGATAGCCGATATTTTTCCACCAACAAGTTTTGCATTAGTAGATCCTGGGTTACTCAGATGTACGATGAGTTAGAACTCTCATGGTATGACTTCTAGCAGCTATTTCATGAGGAGTATTACCCCTCCTACATATAGTTTATATGGTTTTAGGAGCTGTTGGGGATTTAGCGGGGAGTGATGGAATATGATGAGTACGTGACTGGGTTCACAAACTTTACTCGGTACTCTTTAGACGTGGTCCCTGTCGGCATCTTCCTAGAACATGAGTTTGAGCGAGGTCTCTATAGAGGATATTTGTGTCAGTGTAGTTCCCTTGTGCATCCTCACCCATCTCGGGGTGCTGGAGTAGGCACTGGTGCCAGAGAGATTTCTCGTCAGAGGGACATCAATTGACAGGGCCTCGATGTCGGGGGTCTCCCCTTGATGAGACTCAGGCACATGGTCAGGGACAACATAGAGCACCGAGATAGCCGATGGAGGACTAGTGGTATGATTGTAATGTGCGAGGTCACGTGGCATGAGACTACTCAACCAAATGTGCTAAGTTTTCTAGATAATTTGAAGATGTAGTTCCATGAAACTAGAAGTGTCGTGATCAGAGAACTCCCAAGTGAGAACAGGGTTGTCCCCAGGGAGGCGGTGTTGGCATAAAATCGAGAAGAACTGTTGTTGGAAGACAGTGTTTTGAGGTCATTCCACCACCACTAGGCGGCCCATGTCAGGCTCAGGGAGCTAACGGGTGGGGTTGCGAGCAGCTGTGTGCTATGGATGTCTACAATCCTGCAACACATGAGATGATAAGAGGTACGCTCTGTTTATATTTAGACTTTTCTCAGTAGAACTTGTTAGAAACTGCTTGAGGTAGTCTTTTCATCTAACTCCTTGTTCGTTGGGTTAATAAGGGAGACGTAGGGCATCGATGTAACCCTATGTTGGTGTTGTCTAACACATGTTTGAATGCACAGGAAATATGGGTTCTTCACCCACTGAGACTCATTTTTGTGATGTGATCAAAATCGTGAGGGAGAGTCAGTACAACCCAAAGGTAATAGTATTGAAGTAAGCTGGATGATTCCCTCTGACATGTGCATTCATGGCGGGGTTGTGTGGTGGAGTGTCAGAGCAGGATCTGGATTTGCCAGTGGGGATTTTCTGCTTGACCCCCCCCCCCCCCCATTGCATGGGGTGCCATTATTGGGTTTGGAAAAGTTCCTATTTGGGGGATTACTCTCCTTCCAAGAGGGTAAAAGAAACGTGGGGTATGCCACGTGCTTTCTGTGTCTAGACTATGGTGGTTGGATGGGTTTTCTCGCTTGCCCTGTTCATTGGTACATTGCATGCCCAACGTCAATCTTGATACCATTATCAAGTACAGGTCGAGGTGATGGACACCCCAAAAATAGAACTACGTGATTCACTATGTGGTGCTGGTAGTGGCAGTCTTTGCCATGAGAATTTGGAGACGCTATCTTATGGGAGAGAACATTGTGGTTTTCTCAGACCACCAGTATCTTAGGTGCGCCCTCACCCAGAGGGACATGGACCTGAGATTATGGTGATGCTTGAAATTTATGTAGGACTGTTTTTTTGAGCTAGTCTATGTTCTAGAAAAATGGAATTATTGTAGCAGGTTCCCTTACCAGAGAGTCCCAGACTCCTCAGGTGAGGGAAGTTTCTTCGTAGTCAGCTTCCCTGCGGTTGACCTTATTGGACCATTAGGTTACAACATTTCTTTAATTAATGGTGTTGACTCATCCATTTCTTGAGCATGTAATAGATTATTGGTTGTGATGAACCGACTGTGAAAACATGTGTGACTGGATATCCTTGGGTGACTCACCAGATGGGTATTCTGAAGGAGGGAATCATGAGACCATGTTCCATGAAAAAACCATGATTTCGATCATAACGTGGAAAGTAGAGGATCGGCTAGGGAAGTTGCCCAAGTTTCATTGGGCTGTTCAGGAATCGTGTAAGGGATTGAGAGGTTTCCTACCATCTTTCCCTACCCTCCGAATAGAAGGAGTGGCCACACAATGTCTTCCATATTTCGTAGCTGATGAGGTGCATGTGTGTTCCTACGCATTTCATCGAATATAGAAGACCTTATGAGTACAAACCATCCCTTGGTTCACGTGTTGTTCCATCATGGTGTTGTGCATGTTTTCTTGGTAGTGTTAGAGCTAGGTGTGTGCTCTGTATCCCGAGTTGTTTTTCCGAGTTTTGATTTTTGGGGATGAAAATTATGAAGGATGGAATGATGCAGAGACATGGTTTTTACCCTATAATTCTTTGTAATATTTATACATATATTTCCAGGGATAAGAGCAGAGATGGCGTGTGATTTCAAGGCCCAGTGTTCCCAGAATAAAATATATAAAAATATTAAACGTTTTTATACTATGCACCTACTAGGGTTGTGTTTTCTCCTAAATGGTAGCTCAGATCAGAAATTTGAGGGCATGGTTGCATCCATAGTGTGTCGTTTACCCTAGGTAGGGTGAAAAAGTTGCGGGCATGGGCTTGCTGTGAGAGTTGTCACCCATGGGAAAAATTGTCATTTTATAAAAAGGACTTAGTGATTTTTATCTCTGGAATTATATTCAAATAACATTCAAATGATGTCTCAGAATGGAAATCCAAGAATTTCGTTGAGTTTGGAATAAGGTGTTTTTTCTAGGTGTGAAATAAAATAGGCGGGTGTGGAGGTTTTGGAATTCTCGCTTGATGGTAGAGTTTTAGAGAGAGGTTAAGAATTCACTGAAGTGTTAGATTTTAGGGAAATATATAATTTTCATTCACTCTCTCTCTATGTCTTTTTCTTCAGTGTGTTCTTCGCCTGATTGAGGAGCGAACTCCGGTGGATCAAAGTGGGATCGCAGTGGGTACGTCGCCAATGATGAATGACCGGATCGAGGTAGGATTTCGGTTCATTTCCGCTCCTCCATCAATTTCTGGAGTTTTTTTAATTTCGTCATTTTAATTATATAATTTTTTGAATTGGGATGATGTATGAATGAACATAGCTATCATCTGAGCCTCGTTCTATATCCCGTTCTTGAGCATTCTTTATCCAAAATTTTGGACGCGCCGAAACCGTGATGGATCATCGATCGGGGTAGGCCTTGTAAAGGTCACTTCCCATGGATCTAAAATCTACCTTCGGATTCGAAATCTGGCCATCGGAGTGATCATGGAGGCTTACGGAAGGCCTAGCTTCAGCAAGGGGCAGTGGTTGGAGGTCAGGGTGGCGTAGCGGTGGAGCTGGCCGAAGCTGTTCGGTGAGGCGAGGAAGGATGAGGCGGAGGCCAGAGCGGCGGACTCAGGTGCGGTGGGTGCAGTGCGGCAGCGTCCGGCACAAGAGCTGAGTAGGACGAGGTGGGGATCCGGGCGTCGGTCGAGAAGGGCTGTGTGAAGTTGGTTGTCGGTGCGGTGGAGAGGGGAGGCCAGGAGGCCGCGGCACAGGCGACCTGTTGCAGTGGTGCGCCCGGCGGCGGAGCGAGGAGGAGGCGTCGATGGAATGGGCGTCATGTCGTGCTCGGTAGTAGCCCGAGGCGCGGACCTTGGGTGTGCGGAGGAGAGAAGGACCCATGTTTGGCGGGTCCTGCTGGGGCGACGCGGAGAAGACCAGCCAAATGGACGGTCTGATTTGAAGAACCAGACCCAAGGTGGGTCCAGTGTTGCTGGAGCGGGCCGTAGCCAGCAGGCCGCCGCTAGTCGGGCCAGACCCACTGCTGGGCCGCGGGCCGGTGGTCTGGACCGGGCTGGCCGGGTGGACTAGACTAGTTGGGCCCCCCTTGAGTTCAAGGGTCTGTAAATTTTAAATGGCGCGTCCATTTGACGTATCGTCTACGGATGTGGGTTTGTGTCTTCAAGGCATACTTTTTTTAAATGGGTTTCAGGGTTTATGAGTTCTAATCCCGAGGTTGGGTGATCCAAAATGCTTTAAGTTAATAAAAAAACATTATTATTAAAGTTTACAATGGACGTATTCATGATCCAGATGTCCGTTTGATGTGCTGTCAGAGGCGATGTGGCCCTGGAGTTGAGACGGTCCTTCAGAAGATGGTTCAGAACCTTTGTGGTTTAGTTTCGTTGCTCAGTGGCGTGAAACGCTTAACGCGAATAATTACTTGATTGTTAAATTAATTATTTATTCTTGTGTCGGACCTAACTCCTATTTTGGATGTCTGATTGACGTGCCGTCAGCGGCAGCATGACCCCAGCCCTTGTACAGACTTTTTGAGACGCTTTCCAAAGAGTTCGGGTTGGAGACAAGGTGTGGGAACCATAGGGCCTAGTTCACAAATTTTTTGGTGAAACACCAATTTTTCACTCAACATCCATTTGGGGTGTTTGAGTACCCATTTTTGAGTGTTCATACAAGGGGATTGTGATGGCGCAATCCGCCCGCCTAAATTCAGGCCCGAGGCGTGGACCCAATGAGGCTGCTTTTGGACATATGATACATTTTTACGACTTACGTTTCATAAGTCCATTCTGGGAAAATTAATAGCCTATGCCTCGTGGTTATCTGCATGGAACTCAATGGTACGATCTGCGTGACGTGTTTCGAGGTCGAGGTGTGGGCCCTATAGGGCCCCGTTTGCATAACGTGGGGAGTTGCAGCTTATGGATCCAATGTCCGTTTTTGGCATCATCAGTGGCATTGTGACCTTGGCATCGAGGCGAAGTTGACCAGGGTGGTTTCAGGTGTTGAAGCTAGAGTTGAGGCGTGGGCCCCAGGGGCTGTCTTTTAAGCTGTGTACAGCGTACTGCGGCTTTTTCATCAAATGTCCGTTTGGAGCATATGAATAGTCATTTTGGCGTGTTTTTTCAAGAGCATCACGATGGGACAGTTCACCCGACCTTTTTTAGGACTGAGGTGCTGGCCCTATGAGATGTTGTATGGGCATAAAGAGGTGATGAATAACTTTTCCTTAGGGAGCCCATTTCCAGCGAGTAAATAGTCTATCTCGTGTGTTTTTTCGCGAATATAACAATCGTGTAATATGTTTGGACATGTAGAACCTATTTCGAGAAACCATTAAATGTGGAAACATGAAAGGGAGTTGATGGGAGGTTCCTTTAACACACTCTGAACCTAAGCACGGTAATGGTGTTAGTGACACCCAATAATGGCATGGGAAGTGCATAGTTATCAGACCAGTTTTGGGTTTACCCTCCAGTGGGGTTGGGTAGTGGGTTACCCATTGACCTTAGAGTTTACCCTCTGGGGAGGTTGGGTAGTGGGTTACCCATTGAACTTATGGTTTACCCTCCAGCAGGGTTGTCTATTGGGTTACCCGTTGACATTAGGGTTTACCCTCTAGCGGGGCTGGGCAGTGGGTTACCCATTGACCTTAGGGTTTACCCTCTAGCGGGGATGGGGAGTGGGTTACCCATTGACCTTCGGGTTTACGCTCTAGCGGGGCTGTGCAGTGGGTTACCCGTTGACTATAGGGTTTACCCCCCAGCGGGGCTGGGCAGTGGGTTACCCAACGACCACTTAGGGTTTACCCTCCAGCGAGGTTGGGAAATGGGTTACCCGTTCGCCTTAGGGATTACCCTCAAGCGGGACTGGGCAGTGGGTTACCCGTTAACCTTAAGGTTTACCCTCTAACGGGGCTGGGAAGTGGGTTACCCGTTAATAATAGAATTTACCCTTCAGCGGGGATGGGAAGTGGGTTACCTGACGAATTATTTCAGACTATTCCCTTTTCTATGAGGCCAGTCGGTGACTTTTCTCTGTCGTTACCAAAGCAGGATCCTTGGTTGTACGGTTCAGCCAAGGGATAGCTTTGTCGTATGAGACTGTTGTGCATCAGTGATGGATATCCTTTGAACTGCTGGCGAATTTTCCTAGGATGAGCTTGGGGAGAGAGGTCCCCTTACATACTCTTTCGTGTTTCTTTTTGAGAATATATATAAATATATACACCCTAATTTGTTGCCACTCCTTGGGTTCAGTTACTCTCCTTCTAGGAGGGGCGAAGACGTGTGGTGCATGCCACATGATTTTCGTGTCTAGTTTCTCTTGCTTGGATGAGTCCACTTCCTTCCTTCTATTGGTTTGATCTGCACTCTCTCTGTTGTACCCTTAAACTATTCATTGTTCTGTCTACTGCTCACTGTTTTAGTACGTCCTTTGTTGCTCCCTAGAGATTTAGGGGCATCCTACTAAGTATCTTTATACTCACCCCTTCTTAGGCTTTTCCCGCACATGGGGTGCCATTGCAGACTACAGATAGATCGATCGAGACCATAGAGGAGTGTAGAGGACATAGGATCTAGGGTTTCCTGCAATGGTCATAGTAGGGTTTTCATGTGTGAGACTCACCAGCTGTTTACTTTCGTTTATCTGTTTCCGGGTTGTCGCACCTTTCTAGTTGGGCACATGTTGATGCATGATTGTAGTTGGGATATAGTTTTTTGTCCTTTGGTTTTATTTTTTACTCTTATATTCTGCATCGAGTGGGTTTCATGTGTCTGTAAAGGTTCTTAGGTGAAGGCCTCCTTGATATCGTTAGGCCTTCGGCGCTTGTCGCCAGCCGCTAGCCTATGGAGGCGGTCTTGGGGTAGTTGCGGCTTGAGATCGGTAGGGTCGGTTCGTGACAGTTTTATAAGGGATTAATTTTTTATGTGATAAAATATCATCCCACAAGGATTCTCCCCTACCACTCTTGGTGTGGTCATTACAATGTGATCCGAATAGTTATCATTTTCAACAAAGCCTCTAATTTTATACTCTTAATTTAATCTTATTGAATATTTGGTACATCTATTCTCATTTTTGAATATAGTTAAAACTTGGATGAGAGGTATCTACTACAATTAAAAATGATACATCATCTGAATCTATTAAGAACATAATAAAATGCTAATTAAAATATATTAACAGAATATTTTAACTCATTTAAATTAGTTAAAATGTTTTTCTGAATAAATTATTTCTTTATTCCTTGTGTTACTCGTAACCCCATGTTTTAACGAACTGTGAAAAAGTATTAATACTATTATATAAACAAAACCATTATTATTTTGGAAATTAAACTTGGAATCATAAATAAAAAGGTAAAAATTGTATATATTAATTAGAATTTTTTTATATAAATAAATCAGGATGATACAAATTCACTTTATTTTCAATAAAAACATTATATGTTTCAAAATCACTATTTTATCAATATAAAATTTTCTTTGTTTATTTTTTGATCAATAATAACATATAATTTCGAAAAAATTTTAAATATAAATTGATATAAATAAATTTTATTTTTTATATCAATGTATCAAAATTTCGTTAGGGTGAATGTTTGGTATTTTTTGAAAAAGATTAATTTTTTTGATGAATTGTGAAATATAATGGTTTTCATTAAAATTAGAGGTTCCAATATATTGATTTTTATTGTTAATTTATATTTTAAAATGTGTTTCAAAAATTTCTTTCAATTGTTTATATTTTAACCCAATTTATGTCCCTGTAATCCATTTTATACTATTTTTTGATATAAAAATTAATATTTTGAACATTTTATCTTTGGAGAGTCTCTTTCTTATCATGTATGTGGTTTTAATTTTAAATTTTATTTTTACACTTCTATGAGTATAGTTTTCAAAAATAGATTCCATATCTGGAATAATCATAAGATATATTATATTAATATGTTATATTAATTTTTTCCTTACATGAATAGTAATTAAGTAAAAATTATTTACAATATAAAAGTTAAAAATAGGTTTACCAAGGGTTAAAAAAATATTTAATGGTTAAAAATGACATAAAATAAGTATAAAACTCATTTAATGTATATATTTAGAACTAATAATTTATATTTCTCAGTAGTAGTCCATTTGGGAGTCTTATGGAATTGAAAAATGTGGGTACACCTTTTTATTTCCAAAAAATTACATGCGTTCCACTCACTTCACCTATAAACCCCAACCACTTCTTCTAATTAGACATTTAAAACAATTTAATTCAGAATATATCAACAAAAATTTATTCCAAATATTCCTCAATATATCATAGATTCTTTATATTGATTATAAGTTCCTCCTATGAAGTCTTTAGGTATAAACATAAAGCCGCTCTTCGAATAAGAGGTAAATTATGAAAGTTGTGTTTTTGTCTTCATTTTCATCCACATACTAAAAATATTCTTCCATTATCTTTTAAAATGAAAATATTTTTTCCCATGTAGTTATATGTTATTATTTTATTTTTATATCTTACCCATCTCTTATTCTAACAAATATGATATGAAATCATTATTCTTGTGTATGGAAGACTACATGCTCGCAATCCGATGTTATTTTTTTCCATATCCACCTTTCATGGAGGGATATAATAATGGATGAAAATATTATATTATATATATGTGATATTTTTATACTTCTCGAATTATTATATAACATACACATTTCGTCTTGCATTCTTATAGAATATGATAATGTTGCTCATGTGTACGATGGACTACCACCTTGCGAAGCGGTGTCATTCATTAATACTTTACATGGATGGAAATAATGATGGGTTTAATGGAAAAATAAAATATATATTACATAAAATTGATTTTTTATCATAATATATTATTTATAATTCTTTTTTTAATACACTGGAAAAATAGAAATAGTGTTGATGCGTACATACGACCTTCCGTCTCCATGAATGATGTATTTCATTTTCTATCGTTATCTTTTAAAAATTAATGTATATACATATATACTGAATATTTTTTGATAATATCATGGTTAATTTTTTTGGGAATTTGAGACCATGATCAATGTATATGGACAAAAAATTTAAAAACCAACACATTCAAGAAAAATAGTTTTTGTTTCTCAAAATTTGACTTTAAAAAAGGATTGGTAATAAACTGGTAATAAAAGTTCATAAGTAAATAATATATGGAATGATATATATAATTATGGTTCTATAATATATGTATAATATAATTATATTTATTATACCTTAGTTTTGATCGTATATGAATGATGTTGATACATATTGTAAGGATTTTGTTCCTAATTTTCTTCATATGAGATATATGTTATGTTGTGCACCAATCGTGTTTTTTAGGGTGTTATACATATCATTTGACATGTAATATAATGATTTTTATAATTATCATTATATTTTTATTTAAATTTTATTTTATTTCTTCATGGTTCTTATGATTGAATGTTTCCAAAGTCGTAAGTGTTTTATGATACAATCTCACCACTTATCTAGATAGCTCAAGATTGTGATTCCAATGATGAAATAATTTGATATATATCTAAAAACTATCTTGTAGTACATTATACTATGGTTATTTATTAATAATTACATTTTTACCTTCATTTTTCTCTCTTTATGAACACATGAGTTCAAATTAATGTTTTATGATATATCATCCAAATTTCATTCTTCGGTCGAAATACCTTTTTCATCCAAAACCATGTTTTAAAAAAATGTTTTCAAATATATTTTTTACATTATCAAAATAATATATTACATACATTTTTTACCATGTTTTTAATTTTACAATAAATTTTGAATGTAATATTCATGTTTTTTCAATATAAGGCATGTTTGGATGCTTCAGAATATGTGAAAGAAATATTTGATTTAATATATACGAGATGGATAAAATTTAACAAATTAATTAGAATTATTTTATTTCAATATTACTTTATAATTTTTAAATTTATATTTAATGTAAATCTTTTTCCAAAAATATATAGTGAATTTTGGGTTTAAATTTTTTTAAACAAGGGTCATTTTTCATTAATAAACGGTCCATGTAATTTTTCATTCAAAATAATTTTCCACATAAGATGAGATATATTGATGTCATGTATTATGTAGTAGGGATATTATCCAAGGATACAATTATTAATATTTTTTAGTGGTTTATGTCTATGAAAACGCAATTCATATAAAAAACCACTTCTTCATTCATGTGTTGTACAATGATAAAATTCCTTTAAATCCCATTTATTTTTCCATGGGATATATATTGGTGAAATGATGAAAATCTTATGAATGATATTTAGTTTACATATGGTATTTAAAAATAAAATTTTTATGAAATATATTTATTTTCATGGTTTCTGATATGATGAATGTTTTATGATCTTGTTTCACACATATGTATGGTTTTTATTAGGTGAGAGGTGAGACCAATATCTCCATCCAATGCATTAAGTGAAGATTTATATCTCATTATATAAATAGGAATATAATTGGCAGTGAACCTACTTTTGTAAGAGTCCTTTTCCACTGTGATTTTCTTAGGGGTGAATCTTGACTACTACAATGGTTTGTGTGTTGGACCCATTCCACTATGATTTTTATAAAAATGATCATTGATCTACCAACTATATGATTTTATTTTCTTATGTGAATTCCAAATATCTATTCGTATTTTAATGTTATGTTTCGAATGGTCAATGATCTTTGAATACATTTGGATTTAATTTTATGAACATCCACAATTTATTCAATGAGTCATGTTTATAACTTATTATATATAGGGTATGATTTTAATATGTTATTCTCATATTATCATAAAATAATTATCAGTATATGTGGATATCCCTTTTTTGACCTTATTTGGGTGCCTAAGGTCACCCTTTATATTGTTTTTTTCTCTAGATGATGATGTTATGAATTATGTTTGATATTTCATCAAAGGGTTCTGATTATGAAAAACATTGTGTGAGATGATGCATCTCACTTATGGACTAATAATTTATGTGTCCATGTTTCCAATACAACCAGAACTAAATGATTTTGGAGAGGATAGTTATGTTATGTAATGTCGACTCATCTACTAAGATTTAATATTTATTTATAAGAAGATTCAGTATTTATAGTTTTTATCTGATAAATTTTTTTACCATTTAGACACTAAGAATAGAAAACATTAGTGATATCCCTATGTATATTTCCAAATTTATTCTTATTGATATATCTACAGATAAGCCTATGGTTCAATCAATGTATAACAAAGTATCACTGAATTTCAGAAAGGATATAGTGAGTGGTTTCAAAGAAATTAAATCCTCTTACGTATACTACAAGTGATTGTGGATCTAGAAAAATGGTACCTATGGGTAATAAATCTCATAATGGTGTTTTTTACTGACTATATCATCACTTAGTACATGACAATGGTCCTTTGTGCACACATAGTTTTATAGTACTAGGGGATATGCTTGGGAAAATCTCAAAATATTTTTTAACAATCATGAAGTAATTAAATAATTACTATGAATGGAATAGGTTAAGAAAAAGGTATCATAGATTGAAAACGATTTGTCAATTTTTAATAATAAAATAAGTTATTTACCTTGATTATGAAGTTTATCAATATGATTATTGTCACTCACGCTATTATTTATGGGTTTTTTCAATATGTAGAACTTGAAAGAACTATTTTAAAATTGAATATAAATAAAAATACAATGATTTTCCGCCTTATTTGACAACAATTATTGGATTTTGAATAAAAAATACAACTTATATGCTCAAAAAACATTATCAAGACAATATTGATTTTTAACCTCTAAAAAAATATAGGGAATTTCATTCTGTTGAATCTGTCATAGGTCAATTTCCACCATATTTTAGTGCTTCCACTTTATCAACTGGTTTATTAAAAATGGATCAGTACAACTAAAATAATATTTTTCATTGTCCAATCTTAGTATCATAAAATGTTCATCTTGGTTTTCTATAATTTGGAAGGTGAAAATGTTAAATGGTGCACCGTTATAATTTTAAAAAAAGATAACATGATAAAATTTACTCTATAGAGTGGAATGATATTATATTCTTATGTTTTCATAAGTATTTACCTCATATTATTCATAAAATAATAGAGAAGGAATTATATGAGATTAATGATAAGGATAATAAATATATTGAAACTAATTAAACAAATTTTAAAAGAATTTTGATTTATGTTTATGGCATTATCATTGATCCTGAATGTAAGATCACTTAGTTATTTAGTAGAATAAAACTATGTCTCTAATGGGAGTTAGAAATAATGTACAATAAAAAATATGAAGAAAACATTTGATGTTACCTAATGGTGGAAATTGTGATTATTGTTATCCATCAATCTCAGGGTTCTGACATGAAAAGGAAGAAAGAGTTCAATGGAAACTCTAAATATCATGATAAGTAGATATTGATCATTACTTCATTCTCAAAGTGAGAAAGGATGCATGGAAGAAATAATTTTAAGGGTACTATTAAATGTTATATGTTTGGAAGGGATGTACATAGATCAATAAAATACTAAAGTGATGGGAATTAGTTAAATATTGATGCAAATAGACTTGAAGAGTCGAAAAATACTCCTCCCACACTCCAGTGGTTCAAATGAAAGAAGTATGGTAATTATGAAAACTAGTTCCCAATCCTAAAGGTTGATAATTTTGATATATGTAATTAACCACATAAGCCAATAGAAATTGGGGAATCTCATTTGATAAATACTTCTGATGAGGGGTTTAATAAATACATGGTGAAAGGTATACTTTCCATCCACTCAATAACTATGAATGACTTATCTTATTCTAGGTCCACCATTATTTCATATCTATATAATTTTATAACGGTATAAATTTAACTAAAAAATTATTAGATATATAATTATTATTTAAAACTCTTAATTGTATTATGATTACATCTGAAGTATATGATTCATCTCTAGTTGAAGATTATGAGAATTCAATTTCTTTAAATCAATTCATTCTTCATATGTTTAAATTTGATGTTATCATAGGAATGGATTGGATTTCTCTATATAAGTACCATTTTAATTCTTGAGGACGGTAATTCACATTTTATATAATAAACCATCATATGATATTTTGTTTGTACAATGAAAAATATGTATTTCTTATGGAAATAATATCTATTATATGGGTATTTATTCGTATTCTAGAGGGTCATTTATCTTAGATGGTTGGGTAGAAACTCAAAATCGATGTCATACCTATTCTGTGTTTATTTTTTAATTTCATTTAAGGAGAGTTTATTATACTTCCACTGAAATGTGAAGTTGATTTATCTATATAATTAAAAATTAGTGCCCCAAAAATTTCAATGACTCCCTCTATAATGGATCAAACTGAGATGCATGATTTGATAAAAAACACATGGATGACCTTCAAAACTAATCATTTTTTCAATTGCATCACCTTTGAGATAGCATATTCAATTTTTCAAAAATAAATATTAATCAATTAAACTCTTCATTGGATATTAAGAGTCAAAAAATATCATAGTCAAGAACAAGTAAACTCTACCATGTATTGATAATTTATATGATAAACTGTTTAGAGATCAATACATATCCATGCTTGAAATATTTTTTTTATATCATCAATTAATGGTTAACGATGATTATATACCCAAAAAATAATTTCATATAAGGTAAATATACTATGAATATATAGTGAAAACATTTGGTGTAACTTATGGACCAACTATATTAATATATTTAATGAATAAAGGCCTTAATGATTACCTTAATATGTTGCTGTAGTATTTCTATATGATATTATTATATATTAAAAGAGAAGGAGAGAGCATGAATGTCACTTGATAATTATACTAATGAAAATAAGGAGAAACTCTTTGAAAAAATTTAAATTGTGTGAATTATGACTGAAAAAGGATTCATTATTGGGTCATATAATCTCAATATAGGGTATATTGGTAGATATAATAAATTCTAAGGCTATTTAATATTTTCTCAAACCTAACACAGTGACCATGATCTTTAGTTTTCATGGTTTACCTAGATATGATGAACTTTTTCTGGAGAGTTTCTCATGACTATCAAATCAACTACTGAAGATATATTATAAGGGATAAATGATCCTCAAAATAGATTAATGAGAATATTATTTCAAGGAACTAAATATGTGATTAGTCAATGAACCTATGCTTACATCACCATATAGTGGAGAAGGTTTTTAATCTATATTGATGCATTCTATAAGGGATTAGGATGTGTTTTTTGTAGAATGAAATGGATACTGCTTATTCCTCACAATAATTAATGGTTGATGAGAAAAATTACCCAACTCGGGATTTGGAGTTATCTTCAGTCATTTTCTCATTAAAGATATGGAGAAACTATCTTTTTAGATAATATTGTGATATATATATATATCGATCAATAATGTTTTAAGTATATATTCACATAGAAGAAATTAAATATTATCCAACAATACAATTAGGGTTAATATAATATTATAAATGCACAATACATTACCACTCAGGGAAAGAAAATAGTTTTATGTTGCTTTGAGATAAAGGGATGATGTTATCTTATCCATGATGAGGATAAAAAAAGATCCAACATACCTATATTTTCCAAGGATGTATTTGAAAATATTGAAGGATGAGGATAAATATTATCTTAACCAATTGAATTTTTAAACATCTATCTAAGTGAATATTATAAGAGGTGAATAACTAAGATATAGAAACATAAACTATGGATAGAAATGATCCTCTGTTGAAAAACATTGTAATGAAATGATAAAGTTCATGATTTTTTTATATCTTCCATCTATAGATGATTTGAAGGAGTTATTAAATTAATCTAATAGTTATTTATTATCTATTAATTCTCTAAATGTCGAGATGTATTGAAAACAGAAATAGTATTTTTGGTGGGATAAAATGAAGATGTATATCATGGAGTTTGTTTCTCAGTGATTGTTATGTCGGTATATTATAGCTAAGAGTCAAAAGTCCAATGGGATGTTACATCCATTACCCATACCATAATGGAAATGGAAAACATTCCCCATGTAATTTATATTTGTAATACTCAATACAT
The DNA here is from genome assembly GCA_963277665.1 of Viscum album. NCBI lineage: Eukaryota > Viridiplantae > Streptophyta > Magnoliopsida > Santalales > Viscaceae > Viscum > Viscum album. Next base: position 1,000,159,291 of record OY728128.1, on the reverse strand, counting down.
ATAAAGGGATTAGTTTTAAATGGGATGTAATCAGTCACTTTACAATTTCAAAAGACTTCATCACTGATGGATAAGATTTCCCCTATATCTTCCATACAGGATATGAATTAAGTGTTAAGGTTGAAGTGATTACCACTTTTAATTATATCAAATCAATATATGAGGTTTACCTTGATGTTCTAGAAATTTATTCAACTAGATCTGGATAAAGAGTTATGTTTCAACACTATATATCATCCTCGGATAGATATTTAGTCTTATAGAACAATTAAAATCCTATATGATATGTTGTTCTTATGTTCTATGCATTTTAAATGAGGTTGGAATCAACCCCTTGATCAAGTTGAGTTTTAAAAAAATAATTACTTTCAGTCAAGTATTTTGATAGGTCCTTATGAATCCATTAATAAAATAATTTGTATAACTCCAAAAAAATATAATAAAGTTTGTGAAAACAAATATATTTGGACTTGCGACAAAAAAAATAAATTTTATAGAAGGTTAGATAAATTCTTTAATACACCAAGGAAATTTGGAATTAGTAAATATGTTATGCATACAATCGTTGATGTGATATAGAATTTGGGCTTGGTGATAAGATATTCCTATGAATATCGCCAAGGAATAATATTAAAATGTTTGGAAATAAATGAATGTTAATCCCTACACACATCAATAATTTTTATATTCTTAATCATATCATGAAAGTATCTTATCGTTTATCCCTTCCAAAAAATATCTATCAAGTTCATGATATATCCCATGTATTACTCATAAATAAGTACATACCTAATACTTTATATGTACTAAACATAGAGATAATTCCACTAGTGTATTTTATTTCTTATAAGGAACATTCAATTGAGATAATGGATCATATAGATAATGTGTTATGACTGAAGACCACTCTATAGGTAAATGTTATATGGTGAAACCACCAGTCTGAAGAAGCCATGTGAGAACATGGGGAACTGACGAGTCAAAAATATCGCCCTTTTTTTATTACATATTGAAGTATTTAATGGTATAGATTAATTTTGATGCTGGTATAATGTGACAACAAAAAAATTTATTAAATTTTTTCCTAATAATTTTAAGTTTTTCGATAAATAGTGTTACATGCAACATTGGGTTTTAACGAACCATGAAAAACTATTAATATTATTATTTAAAACAACTATTATATGTCTAATAAAATTTCAGGAAGGAATATTAATAACAAAATTTCAAATATTAAGTATACTTATTTTGTTTAAATAAACCAATTTTATATTAAAATACAGAATTTTAGGTAAAGTCCTTAAATGTTTCAAAAACACGATTTTATTAAAAACCCTTTTCTATTTGTTTTTTAAAAAATAATGAAATTAATTTTTATGGTTTTATAAAATTAATATTTTAAAATAAAATTCATTTTTAAAATCATAATCGAAAAAATATAATTGGGTTTATTTATTTATCTAAAATGATTACTTTTTTCAATGAATAGCGAAAAAATACAAATTCTATTGAAAATTTAATTTTTTATTAAATATTTTAAATGGTTCTATTTTTAAATGGGTATAAAATTTTAATTAGTAAATTATATATCTATTAATAAAAATTGATTTATTTTAATTATTTTAATATTTAATTTTTATATAATATGTTTTTATATAATTTAATATTTTGTCTTTGGAAAATTACTTACTCATCATATGTGTTGGTTTAATTTTAAATTAAATTATTTTAGTACATTGATTTGAATTTGGGAAGTGAAATTATATTTTAAAATCAATAAATTTTATATTCTCTAACATGGTAAAATATTTTTTACCATAGTGAATAGTAAACAATTTAATAATTCTTTACAATGATTATGGTCCCAAAACATATCCAACACTGATTGGATGTAAATATTTAAACTATAAAATGTATTATTATTTATAATGGTCCATTTTTATCATTTTTTAATGTGGTGAAAATGGTTACACCATTTTCCTTCCAAACACTACAAGTATGTCACTCACCTCACCTATAAAAGGAAACCTCTCTTCTATCCTCTTCACACATTCCAAACTCTTAAGATCAATGACTATAAAAAAAGTATTACCTAGTACCTTGACCACATATTATAGGCCTTTTAGTTTTACTAATCCCTCCTTTTAAAGCATTATGTATAAACATATATTCACTCTCTAAAGAAGAGGTAAATTCATAAACATGAATTTATGTTTTATTTATTTTTCTACATATATAAAATATTATTATATTAAAATGATATAATAAAACTGGTGTATCTAAAAAATTTATATGTAGTTATTTAATTGTAATAATCTATGTCCATCTCCTCTTCTGTAAAATGGGATATGAAGTCATCGTTCAAGTTTACGACATACTGCTGCCTTGTTAACCAATTTTATTTCATTCCTGTTGCCACATATCACATGTACAAATAATGATAGATTAAATGTTAAAATATAATATATATGATATTATTATACTTATTTAATTATTATATCACATATACCTTCATACATTCCATTCTGTGGGAGTACGATAATATCGCACGTGTGTATGGGGGACTACCACCTTGGGAAGGGCTGTCATTCATTCACGCTTTCGATGGATGCTAATCAAGATGGTTTTAAAGAAAATATGTGAAATATATGACACAAATATTATTCTATTATTTTAATATATTATTCATATTCCTTTTTGTCAATCATTTTAGAAACTGGAAACATTGTTCATTCGTATATATGACCTTCTGTCTCCATAAACATTGTTTTCCATTTTTTTCTCTAACACTTTTTGATTACTAAAAATAAAAGTATAAAAAAATATAAAATATTTATATAATGGATAAATTTATAGATATTATATGATCATGATCTATTTAATTGGACCAAAATTAATAAATTAATATATACCCAATCAACAAAGTAGTTATTGCATAAAACATGACTTTAACATTGAATTTTTAATAAATGGGTAATAAAATTACTTAAGTAAATAATATATGTTATGATATATATATATATATATGTTTGTGTCTATAGTTTTGTAAAATATTTATATAATAATTTTATTAATTATACAGGGGGACTGAATGTGTATAAAAGTAGCTTAGACATAAGGTAATGTATTTTTATCTCAATTTTCATTCTTTGACATGTATATTATGTTATTAATATATCTTCTTTTATAAAGGGTATATACTCCACTATTAAATTTAATATCATGAAATTAATTATTCTCATGATATTTTATATTTCATTTAATTTTTTCCTTCCGAGGTATTATGATTCAATGTTACCAAAGTGGTATGCGTTTTAAGATACAATCTCATCATTTATCGAGATTTATAATGATTATGCCTAAATGATGAAATACTCATTTATTTTATTATACTATAGTTATTTATTAATGTTATTTATTTTCCTTTCATGTCTCTCTTTTTATTTAATCATGAGGTTAAAATAATATTCTTATGAAAAAATGTTTTTATTTCTCTCTTTGGTCAAAACCCGTTTTTCTTCCAAACCAAAATATTCTAAAAATATTAAAAATAGTAAAATTATCAATATTATTTATTTAAGACAATTTTACCCATTTTCTACTTTTTAGAAAATTTTCTTAATGAAATATTCATATCATATTCTAATCAAGGCACATTTTTATTATTTTGAAATGGTGAAATGAATATTTTTTTTATCACGTATAACAAGAAATTTTTTTTAAATGTCCAAACTATTATTTTCAATGAATATTCTTGATTATGTTTTAAATGTTATTTTCTAAGGGAATTATTTTAAATATTTTGTAATTTTATGTTTTTTTAAAAAAATTTAATGAATTTTTATTTTTCTCAAGAAACAGACTATATTATTCTTCATTAATTTTTTTTAAAACATTGAAAAAATACATGGATTATAATTCTATTTTACTAGATATTTGATCCAAGGATACCATTATTATTATTTCGTTGAATTTGTTATGTTTTTTATGACTTGATTATTTTAAAACCAATTTATTCTTATATGTGTTATAACATGATAAAACTATTATGAAACCCATCTCATCATACATGGGTTATGATTTGATCAAATTATTACATAACATTTTTATTTTATATATTTTATGCTATGATTAAATGTTTATAAAACCCATTTATTTTCATAGGTTTTGATATCATGAATGTTTTGGGTTCTTATGTCACACATATGTATGATTTTATTTCCATAGAGGGTGGTACATATATCTTCCCCAATGTAATAAGTAAATATTGATTTCTCATGACATAAATATTACTAGAATAAAGAGTGGACTTTGTTCAGTAGGATTGTATATTCACTTTGATAGTTTTGGGAGTGAACCTTGATTACTACAGTGATTTTTGGGGGTAAACCCATTACATAATGATAGACTTGGAAATAATCCTCGAACTACTACAAAAATTATTTTTCATAATTATGAGTTTGATAAAAATCTATTCTTTATTCTAATTTTATGTTCCCATGGTTCTTTTTCTTTGATTCCATTATCATTCCTTCCTTATTAACATCCATAATTTACAACATGAAAAAAATTTACGATCTTTGATATGATGGGTGTGGTTTTCAAATGTTGTAATCATATTATCACACCCTCATAATCATGATATATTTATATCTACCTTATTTTCCATTATTTAGAATATGAGATAAACCATAATTATATTTCCTTTCCTCAGGAAATGGTGGAAGGTATTATGTCTCGTATTTCCAAGAAGGGTGCTAGTTCTGAAGAACACTGTGTGAGATTATGTATATCACTTATAAATCAATTGTTTTTATATACAAGATTCAAAATTCACTAGAACTAAATGATTTTGGTATAGATAATTATGTTATTAAATGAATGTCCACATATTTAAATTTATTATTTCTTTTTTAGTGTTTTGTGTCATTAAATACATCTTTCTATTTCAAAGAGGATGATGAGACAGTTTCCCAATGCTTTGTTCCTAAACAAGTCATGACATACATATAAGTTAATGATCCAACACTATATTCTATTACCAAATACATAGACATTATCTCTACCTATTATTATGATGTTGAGGTTGTAGGACCCCAGGACACCCTGAGAGGGGAGGGGTGAATCAGGGTGTCAAATTTTTCTTCTTTAAGTTATGGATCTTGTTCCCACGTTGGTAGGAACTCGTTAAATCAATATGATGGATATGATCAGTAATAAAACATTCACATGAAGAGAAATGACATAGCTATTTTTACTTGGTCCACCATTAAGGGCTACGTCCAAGGATCATATGCTGACAAGTTGTCAGTCGTACCTAATTCCACTAATCTTCACTAGTTGTGGATTACAATTGTTCAGGCATAGTCACTCTGTCCCAGGCTCACTGCCTTTACAAAGGATCAGGGATAGCTCACTGCTTCCCTCGGGGCTCTCTCGTTGACTCCCCCAGGCACATTATCGTTGATGAAGTCTCACTCAGTTTATAGACGTGAAGGTCTCTTCAACAGATTTGCATTGAAGTCTTTGCCTCTGTTCAGCACGAGAATCTGCTTGCATCGATGTCCGGAATAGATGCACTATAATGCACAGAACCACGGAACCAGATAACCAGAACGTGCATACAAACCTTACTGACAATTGCGCGCAACACCAACCCTTTGCGCACAAAACCTTCCTATTGTGTGCAAAATTTACTTTTCGCGAGGAAAAATATTTCGCACAAAAAAACCATTTTTCACGCAAATGGATATTTTATATGTGAACCCAGTTTTTACGTGCAACACTTCATTTTTTGAGCATCCCAAACTTTTCCGCGCAACTTCGAATATTTCGCGCAAGCCCCTTTACGCGATACGTTTTCGCGTATCAGACCTCAGATCTTCTCTAAGTCTTTAACCACCTTGAATGAAGGGGGTCACCTCATATTTATAGGCGACTGATACCCCTGCGTGCAAAATCCCGTTCGGTGCGGAAAAACTCTCATCTGGCGCGCAATATTTCGAGAAGGTATCGTTTTCCGCGCACCTCTCCAGATATTTCGCGCAACCCATGCCTTTGCCATTTTCGACGGTGTGATTCTGAAACACTATTTGCGCGAAAAAAATCGCTCCGCTATTTCACGCACCATGATGTTTTTTGTGCCCAGCTCAAGTATTTCGCACACAGCCCTTATTTTCCGCTCAGCCCATGCCTTTTCCATTTTTCACCAATCTGATTTCGAAACACTATTTGCACAAAAAACCTCGATCCACTATTTCGCGCATCCCGCTGTTTTCCGCGCCCAACTTAAGTATTTCGTGCAAGCCTCTTATATTTCGCGCACCACTTACTTTTTGTGCGAACCACCATTTGCAGATAATCCATGTCTTCATTTTCCAATTTTGAGGCCCAAAAAATTGGCAAACACCGGGAAAAAACACCACCTTCAATACTGTTGTCTTCTTGAACTATATGATTGCTTTGCTAGCACACATTCTGAACTTCCACTGAGGATTCACAACAAACACAAACCAAACTCCTTTTCCTGAATAGAACAGCCATGGTTCCAACAATATGCCCCTTTGGGATTGTTGGCAATCACCAAATAAATTAAATAAATCACCATCCACATGCATACCAAAAATTAAAGGATCAACTCAGCCAACACTCTAAGTATACTTGAGAAATTCTCGGTGTAGAAAACAAGAGAGGAAGCATGAATTGGGTTCCCGTGTCACAGAAGCATTACATGTCCACAGACAAGCATGAATTCCTGAATTTTTTAAGAGAGGAAGCATGAATTGGGTTCCCATGTCATAGAAGCATTACATGTCCACAGACAATCCGGAATTCCGGAATTTATTCCTTTCCTTTCTCCCCCATTGAAAATTAATCCAAAGGCCGGTAAATTAATCAATGTTCAGCTCAAACTATATTTCCCCTGGATAGTATCTCCCCCATAAACCAACATTACATCCATAAACAGATAGAATGAATTACCATAAACGGGGAGAGGGGAATTTTGTAACCTCCTTATGCACTGGGAGGTGGCCGAACCCCAAGTTTCAACTGATGCTTCTCAAACACAGCCGCTGACAGTGGCATTGTGAGGATATCAGCCACTTGCTCATCTGTTCCCACATGATCAATTCTAATCACGCTTTGTTCAACTTTCTATTTGATAAAGTGATACCTGATTTCAATGTGTTTTGTACGAGAATGCTGAACAGGATTCTTCGTAAGATCAATTGCGCTCTTATTTTCATAGTAAATCACCATTGGTTGCTTCACCTCATCGCCAATATCAGTTAATTGCTGCTTCATCCATAGCAGTTGAGTGCATTCCTTTGTGGCAGAGATATACTCAGCTTCATTAGTACTAAGAGAAGTACTTTATTGTTTCTTACTCAACCAGCCAACACATTTCTGCCCAATATAGAAAGCTCCACCACTGGTGGACTTTCTGTCTACTACATCACCAGCCCAGTTAGCATCAGAAAATGATGACAATTCATTGTCCCTACCTGTAGGAAAATGTAACCCAAAGTTGTGTGTACCTTGAATGTACCGCATGATTCTTTTGACTGCCGCCATATATTACTCCTTTGGAATACTCTGAAAGCGGGCTACAAGACATGTGGCAAAGACAATATTCGGCCGTGTCACTGTCAGTTACAGTAGGCTCCCAATGATTCTTCTATACATGGTGGGATCTACAGATGTCTCTTCCCCATGCTTTCCAAGTTTGGTTCCAACTGCAATTGGAGTTGACATTGGTTTGGAGTCTTCTATATTATACTTCTTCAGCAGATCTCTGGCATACTTTTCCTGAGAGATAAATGTGAATTCCTTCCTTTGAGTCACTTGCAGTCCCGAGAAATATGTGAGCTCCCCAATCATTGAAATTTCAAATTCTGATTTCATGTGATTGGAAAATTCAGCCACTGATTTCTGCATGCTCCCACCAAATATAATGTCATTGACATAAACTAGAACCATGAATAGATCATTCGAAGAATTATTCACATAGAGATTGTGATATACTCCTCCTCTTTTGAATTCCAGATTCTTGAGGTAAGAATCCAGTCTGGAGTACCACGCCTGTGGTGCCTGTTTCTGGCCATAAAGTGCTTTATTTAGCTTTCAGACCATTGATTCATCAGCACCAAGAAGAAAAGCCACGGGTTGTTTAATGTAGACTTATTCTTCGAGTACACCATTTAATAATTCTGTCTTGACATCCATTTGATATACTTTGTATCCTCTTTGGAGAGCCATGGCAAGAAATAGCCTGATTGACTCCAGTCTAGCCACTGGAGCAAAGGTCTCTTCAACATCAACACCTTCTATTTGAGAATACCCTTTACATACAAGTCGAGCCTTGTTTCTGATAACATTTCCATGATCATCAAACTTGTTCTTGAATATCCATTTTGTTCCAATGATATTGTGTCTTTTTGGTCTTTGGACAAGATCCCATGTCTGATTCTTGTCAATTTGATCTAACTCTTCATTCATGGCTTTCAACCAGGATTCATCCTTTGCAGCTTCTTCAAATGAGGATGGCTCCACAATTGACAGAAATGAAGATGGTGTGTTATTCCTCATCCTCCTTGTCTGTGTGGGTGAATTTTTGTCTCCAATTATGTTATATGGATCAATTTCTTCTCTTCGATTTTTCTTATGAGGTTCAGTCGCATTCTTGTCATCCAAGATTTCCGCTTTAGATTCTTCATCTGAGTCAACATCATGATGTGTCCCTTGAGTGTTTTGTACACCTTCCTCTATTTCTGTATTTGTATTTATTCCATGTCCACATTCATTCTCATCTTCTATCTCATCAGCATAGGTACTATTTGAAGAATTTGGAGTTTTTCCTTCAATTATTTTAACATCATTGCTTTCCAAAATCCTCCCCAATCGTTTATTAAAACACTTGTAAGCTTTGTTGTTCATTGGATACCCAAGAAAAATTCCTTCATCTGCTTTGTCACCATACTTTCCATGGTTTCCTTCTTTATTCCGGATGAAACATTTTCTTCTGAACACACAAAATTATTTCAATGAAAGCTTCCTTCCATGCCACAATTCGTATGGTGTCTTCATTTCTCCCATATAAAGCCCTATTCGATTCTGAATGTGCACTACAGCCTCAACAACTTCCTTCCAGTAATGGTGAGAGATACCACTCTCAATCAGCATAGTCCTATCCATATTGTTGACCTGTTGATTCCAGCGCTCAACAAATCCATTTTGTTGCGGAGTTCTCACAGCAGCTACCTCATGCTGTATTCCATGTTTTTCTAAGTAATTTTCTAACTCGATGGACGTGTATTCCCCTCCATTGTCAGATCGCATGACTTTTATTGTCTGTCCAGTAACATTCTCGGCAATCCGTCGATAAGTTATCATACAATCAAGTACTTGTCGCTTCCTGTGGATCACTATTACACAATCCATTCAGCTATAATCATCAATGAAAAGGACGAAGTACCTTTCTCCATAGGTTCCAGCAACATTTATTGGGCCACATACGTCTGTATGAATGAGATCAAGAAGATGTGATGCCCTTTTCTTCTTTGGCCAATATGAACTACAAACCAATTTCCCATGAATACAAGCATCACAAGACTTTTCCCATTCAGGTTTTAGAATGGGAATATCCATGACTATCTTCATCGTAGATAACTTTTCCATGTTTTTTTGGTTAATGTACCCCAGCCTTCGATGCCATAAATTGTTTTCTTCTTCAACATACAAATAGCAAGAGATCACTTTGCTGTCAACATGATATAAGTTTCCATCTGTTCTATAGCCTTTAATAAGAGAATTTACTATTTTTCCTTTTATAGTGCAGCCATTTTGATTGAAGGTTACTATGAGCCCTGAGTCACAAAGTTGACTTACACTAAGGAGATTGTGGCGTAGACCGTCCACGTAAAGAACTTCAGTCTTCTTCAGCTCACTATTGGAGAGAGCAGTATTCCCACTGCCTTTAATCTTCAAAGCACCATCATTACCAAACCGTACTGTTCCATCAACCTTCTTTTCAATGTTCTTCAAGAGGTCAGCATTTACCATCATATAGGAAGAGCATCCACTATCAAGGATCCAGGTGCTGCTACTCTTTGTAACTTTTAGTGCTACCTCTGCAATGTTGGATTTCTCGATCTTCTTCTTCTCATTCCATTAGATATTGGATTGAGCATAGGATACTGGTGGCCTTTTAATACTTTCTTCCACATAATCTGATTCTTCATACCCATAATCTTCTTCCAGAGGGGAAAAACTATTTGTGAGAACATAATCAGGAGGATGAACAATGTCCCGTCTTTGAGTGTTGTATGAATTTCTCCTATCGTACCACTGCCTGCAATACATAGATTTATGGCCAAAGTCAGAACAATTAAAACAGTAACCATAGAATCTATATCTTCTATAATATGGATGATATAAAATCGGTCTCCTTTTTTGACTTCCCAGATCTTCTCCATTCATGTACCTCCATGCCTCTTCACAATATGACATGGTATGGCCCAGATAGCCACAGAACTGACACTTCATGAGAGGTAATGTCTTCTCACCTGAATTTCTCCTCATACCATCATCCTTGGGAGAATAGTTGAACTGACTAACATTTTTGAATGTTTGAGGATAATTTTCAGTTCTCCTTCTAGTTTGGATTGAGGGTTTCTTTTTCAGCACATCAGGTAATGTTTCAAAATGTTCAACCTTCGTTTTGTCTTTCTTTTGGCTCTCTTTATTTTCAGCTGTTGATGTCTCAACTTCACAGCCAATTCCACTCTTTCCCATGAAAGCGGGTCTTTGAACACTCAAGATTTTTTCAACCAAATTAGAACCACACTTGGCTCTTGCCAGTAATTCTGCATCTGAGAATATTATAAACAGTATTTTATTCCTTGATTCTTTTGAAAATGATTCAGTCTCATGTTTACTCCTAAGAGTAACAACTTCCTCCTCAAGACCCTCAGCAGTCTTGGATTTTTCTTCCAGTCTTGATGTGAGGTAATTTATGACCTTTACCTGCTCTTCAATTCTAAGCTTTAGATCTACTACATCATCATTGCTTTCAAGGATTTTAGACTGAACATTCAAAAATTCTTCCAGATGTTCAATTTCATCTTCAAGTTCATCAATATATTCCGATGATTCTTCCACCATTTTCTTCCACTTATTACATCTCTTACATTTACTCTCAATCTTTGAGAAGGCATCATTAATTTGAATCTTTGTATTTCCAACAGCAGTAGTCTAATTATCTCTGCCTTTAGTGATTGAGGATTCTGATATTTCAGTGGTAGCCATCATGGAAGCATGGTTTCTAGTTTTAAATTCTGGTTCTTCTTCCTCACAAAATTCAATATCATCATCATCTTCTTCACAGGAAAAACTCTTCCTCTGCATTTTCTTTCCAGATTTGAAGTCACCCTTTTTGAAAAACCTTTTTCGAGGCTTTTCAATGTCTTCAGCTTTGCTCTCATCATCATCTATCTTTCTTTGGCACTGAGAGGAAATGTGTCCAACTCTTCCACAACAGAAACATGCAAGAGGTAGCTTACCTCTAAATTTACCTTTTCCATTTTTCAACTTCTTGGTGATGAGAGAAAGAATTTCTTTTTCTTCGTCATCTTCACCACCACTGTCTTCTGAAATTTTCAGTTTTTCCATGGCATTGAATGCCATTTCCTTGCTCACGCGAGTTGTGGCATCTTCGGGTTTTACTCTCACCTCATATTCCACTAAACTACTTAACAAATCATCCAGAGATAGTTTAGATAGATCTCTTTCTTCAAGGGCTGACACCTTTGCATTGTACATGGGAGGAAGTCTTCTCAAGATTTTCTTTACGATATCAATGTCTTTGATTTCTTCTCCAAGACCTCGAATTTCTCCCACAACTTCAGTAATTCGATTAAAAAATGAATCTGCATTCTCATTAGGATGCATCTTTAGATCGTCAAACCTGTTGTGTAAAACCTGAAGTTTGGACTCCTTTACCTTGCTATCTCCTTCATAAATGTTTTCAAGTTTGTCCCACATAGACTTTTTTGAAGTGAAACTCATCACCTTTAGATAGATCCGATCAGAAAGAGATACGGTGAGTGCATTTTGTGCTTTAGCATATACATAAAGAATTTTCATGTCTGTGTCAGTCATAGCCAGGCCTGTTGGATCAGTGACTTGTATTTCTTGCACAGTAGAAAACAAAAATTCCATTCCAAGAGATCTTAGATGAGATCTCATCCTATTCTTGCAGATCTGAAAATTACTTCCATCGAAGAGAGGGACTCCCCTAGCATTGACTGTATTCTCCATGGCGACAAAGGACAGATTCAACACCAACAACCTCCCTCTAATACCACTTGTAGGACCCCAGGACACCTTGAGAGGGGAGGGGTGAATAAAGGTGTCAAATTTTTCTTCATAATGTTGGGTATCTTGTTCCCACGTTGGTAGGAACTCGTTAAATCTGTATGATGGATATGATCAGTAATGAAACATTCACATGCAGAGAGATGACATATCTATTTTTACTTGGTTCACCACTAAGGGATACATCCAAGGAGCATACGCCGACAAGTTGTCGATCGTACCTAATTCCACTAATCTTCATAAGTTGTGGATTACAATTGTTCAGGCACAGTCACTCTGTCCCAGGCTCACTGCCTTTACAAAGTTTCAGGGATAGCTCACTTCTTCCCTTGGGTCACTCTCGTTGACTCCCCCAGGCACACTGCCTTTTGTGATGTCTCACTCAGTTTATAGACGTGAAAGTATCTTCAATAGATTTTCATTGAAGTCATTGCCTCTTCTCGGCACGAGACTCTTCTTGCATCGAAGTCCAGAATAGATGCACTAGAACACACAAAACCACTGAACCGGATAACCATAACGTGCAGACAAACCTTACTGACAATTGCGCGCAACACCAACCCTTTGCGTGAAAAACCTTCTTATTGCGCGCAAAAATAACGTTTCGCGCGGAAAAATATTTCGCCCAAAAATCCCATTTTTCGCGCAAATGGATCTTTTTTGTGCGAACCCAATTTTTACGCGCAACTCTTTATTTTTTGCGCATCCCAAACTTTTCCGCGCAACTCCAATTATTTCGTGCAAGCCCCTTTACGCGATCCCTTTTCGCGCATCAGACCTCAGATCTTCTCTAAGTCTTCAACCACCTTGAATGAATGGGGTCACCTCATATTTATAGGCGACTGAGACCCCTACGTGAAAAATCCTGTTCTGCGTGGAAAAACTCTCATCTGGAGCACAATATTTTTCACAGGTATCATTTTCCGCGCACCTCTCTATATATTTCGCGCAACCCATGCCTTTTCCATTTTTCGACGGTGTGATTCTGAAACACTATTTGCGCGAAAAACATCACTCCAGTATTTTGCGCACCATGCTATTTTTCGCACCCAGCTCAAGTATTTCGTGCACATCCCATATTTTCCACGCAGCCCATGCCTCTGCCATTTTTCAACAATCTGATTTTGAAACACTATTTGCACAAAAACCCTCGATCCACTATTTTGTGCATCCCACTGTTTTCCGCACCAAACTTAAGTATTTCATGCAAGCCTCTTATATTTCGTGCACCACTTACTTTTGGTGCAAACCACCTTTTGTAGACAATCCATGTCTTCATTTTCTGATATTGAGGCCCAAAAAATTGGAAAACACTAGGAAATAGCACCACCTTCAATACTGTTGTCTGTTTGAACTCTATGATTGCTTTTCTAGAACACATTCGGAATATCCACTGAGGATTGAAAACAAACACAAACCAAACTCCAATTCCTACATAGAACAGCCATGGTTCCAACATAGGTATCATATATGTTCTTCCAATAATTTCCACAAAATAAACAATCACATGTGGTTTGGAACATTCCTTAGAAAATTATAGTTAAATATTTTCCAGGAAGTCTTTGAAAGAAGATATGACTCATCTAGAAGAAGAACCTACGAAAAAAGAGTGTGTATTTACACAAAGTGTGATGACATGTAATAATATCAATAAACACTAAAATTTAAAACATTCTAGAGTTTAGGAGATTGAAAATTACATGGATAAATAGATAAAGGATTTGATAAAACAATGTAATCCAATATAATTTTTTCAAAGAATGTTGGAACCGAAAAAGAAGATAATATTGAACTTCAATTCTGGTTCTCCAGTTTTTATAATAAATTGCCAAATACTATTCCACTAAAATAATATTCCCCTAAGGAAGTTGAAGAAAATACTCCTTCACTGGAAGAAAATTATAAGAATTTCATTTATGTTAATAATTCTCCAATTGAAAAACAAGTGAAAATATCAAGTAGCTTGTTAATTTGATATAGGAGAAAAAAAAAATTATGGTGGAAAATTTCTAAAGATCACAGAATAATGTGACAATTGATTGAAGTTAGTTGAGTTTGAGAAAAAATCTATTTTATACGAAATACCGTGCAATTTTATTAATGTCAACAATTACTATAAATACTCAATTTTGATCTTCACATCAAGTTGAAAGAAGAGTTTTTTCTACATGTCTTGTAGCCAGAAAAACATATAATGAGGATTCATATATTAAAAGACCACTATTTAGTATATGAAAAAAAAATTATATGAGTCAATTTTAAATATAAAATAGTATTTAAGAAGAGGTTACCATCCATATTTGATAATATGGTTTGTTATAATTATAGCCAAATTTTTAGTATAGGTTCAAAACAGAAAACTGTGTAAAAGTGGTTGCATAAAGATGATAAAGTGGTTTCAAAAAAATGTATTGTAAAGAAATATTTTAGTGGAAATATAATTCCCCATAAATAATCCCATCATAATAATGATAATTTAATAAAATCTTCTATAATTTTATTTAACCTATGTTATTATTCAAAATAAAATATTACTCTTTTTTGATACTGTGGTTCTTTTAAATGATTCAGGAATATACCATGTCAATATTGGTAAAATATGTAAATATATACAAATTTAATTATTCCTACATCTCTGGAGATAATAAGAGAATAATAAAATTCATTATATTAATGGAAGCATGCTAATTGGGAAATAAAAGGTAAGATAAATCCAATAAAAAATTAACGCTCTAAATTGTTAAAGAGAACACTATAGAGGACATGTGGATCTAATAATCATGTTGTTCATGATCTAAATTACATATTATAAAATTTTATATTTTATTATAATATAATATTAAAATTGGATGATTTCCAGATGAAGGGTGATTCTAAAGAAAAGTAGAATATTCCACAAGAAGAAATAAAATTTCATGAGTGTTTCTCAGCCAATGATAACCAAATAATCTCATAAGATTGGTGTATAAGGTGAAATTTGACTGTAAACATCTCATATAAGTGTTTTTTGATAACATCATCTTAATGTAATATGTGGAAAAGTATCTAAAAATCTCTATTGTGTGAATGTGATTTTTTGTCTACTATGAAAATGAATGGTCCATGAAAATTTTATATTGATGAAAGTAAAATCCCCATAATTTTCATAACTACTAATAATGTCATTGGAGTAAGAATGAATATTTTTTCCTTATATATAGAATAAATAAATACAGACATAGGGTTTATAAATAATACTCAATCGTGTTTCTATAACAGAATAAAATGTACATCGTCCTTATTCCCAAATATTTTTTGTTTATCCATTATTTACAAGGAATTTAAGGTGATTCACATACTAAAAGGTATACCTGATTTAAAAAAACGTTTCTCTACATCTTAAAGATGGGATATTCATTCAAGAATTGGGTAATTCACCATCTGTATTCAATCTATCTATTCATATCATGAATAAATATTTTTATCAAATGATCAGAGATCATCCATAATGAATATGACCCAAAAATCATACCTAATTAATAAATTTTAAGTAACCATTAGGGAAGAGATCGAAAAATTTAAATTGATTCCAGTTATGATTACGGAGACTATAAAATTCAGAAGATCTAACTTGATGAACTGAAACATGAGATCATATCTTTTGGGAGAGTATCTAAAGAAGTCTCCAATAATTATTTATTATCTACAGTTTTTATCTCTAGAAGGTACTTATTTAACAAATAATCGATGAGATATGTTGGTATACACTATCAACCTGGTTAAAAATATGAAATAAAGTCTGAAATTAAGGTAAAGAAATTAAATTAATAAATTAAAATGATAAAATAATCTGTAATAAGTTCATGGAATCCCTTCATGAACATGACCTTCTATGTAAACTTGAATGTTTTTAATTTTTGTGTTTAGAAGAGTGGAGGAATTTCAAGTTGAAATTTCCCTAAGAATATTTTGTTCAATAAGTCATCTCAGTAAAGTTCCTCTTACATTATATAAATTTGTATAAACCAATTTCTATCAACATGTATATATTTTAATAGTGTTTGAGTAAAGGATTCATGTTTTGTTATATCATTTGGTATCACATTCAAAATTCGAAATAGACATCACTGATGTCTAAATTAGACCCTCTTGTTTTCTACAGTTGTTTATCCCATGTATAATTCAACTAGAATAATTTATGGAACATTTAATAATAAGGATACAATACCATTCAGACATAGGTACTTTTCATTTTTTAAAATCCTTAAGTATGAATGATGAAAATGAAAAAGAAAGAAAAAATAATTCACCAACCACATTGACATCCCATTTTGACATTATTATTGATAATAAATACAAAGGAGGAGATTGATGATCCTACTTTTTTATTGATTTTATATTCACTGAGTTTGTATGTAATGATTCACTTTATTAATTATAGATTGAAAAATAATAAAAACATTGAATTCTATTAGATATCTCATGCATGTAGTTGATGTTTTTGAATAATATCCATCCTCAAGAAGTTCATATATCATATATTATAATTTGGATGAAGTGGGTTAATATATGAAAATTAATGCACTGATATACATGTTTATGGAATATGTGATCGTGGGTATAAAATTATATAAAACAATGAAGAAAATTGGAATCCATGAAAATGTTCATTTAAATGAATAAATTGAAATTTGGTTTGGAATATCATGAAAATACTTATTTTCATTAAGATAATCCTGAACATTCTATGAAGACTATTTGAAAAGAAATAATATTCCAAATTAATATTTGAATCGCGGTTTTTTCAGCATGGTTCTTTTATACTTATTAATTATTAAAAGAATATATTATATAGTTTTAAACACAATGAATTATCCAGCTATATCAAACCAAATAAGCTAAGTCAATCCCTTATATATGGGAGAAATATTAACTATAATGAAGATACAAAAGACCATCTAAAAAAATTGCTATAAGTGGGTTATTATTTCCTACAGGGGTGCACCCACGTATTTTCATAGAATGGTTTAATCATGCATGTAAGTTCTTGAGTGGACCATGTAGGTGTGGTGTGTCCCAATGAGGGTGTGTATGCAATTTTTTCGAGTACCCATCGTAGTGTTGGAATGATTGGATAATATAACACTAATTCTTATTAAGTGGTGATAAACAAATTTTAAATTCAATGTGGGACTACATACATGTAAATAATTATTAATCTATTAAAAATATATTTAAAGAACATGCCTTATAGGATGAGACCGATCTCAACCATCGGATCAGCACATTGATTTTACATTATCCTCTCAATGAGGATTTATTACACCACCCATATCTAACATTATATGATCATAAATATAGCGATATCTAATGATCTAATTGTGTGAAAAAGACACTCTCTTCATTCATGATTCTACTCAATGAGGTTTGAGTCATTTTCACAACGAATAATATATTTTTGAGGACAAAATAAAGATATAGTGGGGACTTCAGGAATCTGAATTCTTGTTATATGCTCGTATGTACGTTATCATTATATCATGAAGGGTGAATCTAAATATATGATGATTCCATGAATCACAATATTATAAAAATTTAAGATTCAAAACCATGTGCAGTATAAAATACCGAAAACCTCAATAATGTTAATATCAATACACAAAACTGAATGAATCCTGGGATGTTATATGATTCATGAACATGGAATAAAGTTTTGATATGTGGTAGTGAAATGAAAGTGCTATAGGATAGAAACCTTGTCTACAAATACCATGTCTCCCTTCTGAGAATATTCTACTATTATTCACATTTTCTTTTGAGTGTTATGACATTTAGAAAATAGAGTATCAATAATGCGTTATTCAAATCAGAAAATTAAAAGATCCACCAGTCTCCTAAGATACATTAAGAGGATAGATATTTTCATGGGATGCTCAGATTCATGAATAAGTAGAATCGAACATTCTTATCTGTGTTAATAATATATCTGTATGAGGAATTATGTAAAGGATTATGTTTTAATGTACACTCGCATGTTAGAAGGATGTATGGGTGTTATGTGAGGAATAAGATTATATTTTATCAAGTGTATTAAGAAAAATATAGTAATTTTTAAATGTTTTCAGATTCCATCCATGGTTATGAAATTCCAATGAAATATGATATACTAGGTTTGATGAAAAAAATATAAATTAAAACCTAAATTCATGAAAAAGAATTATAACAAAATATTAATAGTGCATACACATGAATTCATCAAGTACATGAACTCATAAAAATTGAGATTTAATCTTTCATGCTCATGGTGATTTCAAGAGTGTATGAATGAAATATTTTGACATTAAAATATACAATGTGCTAAAATTAACCTTATGTTTGAGAAAATATTAAGCTTCACCAAATTGAAACAGACACCACATTCAGTGATCAAATTATTTTTTAACATTATGGACATGATGTAGTAACTCAATAAATTATATTCTCTAAAGAACATCAACAGAAGAATATATATCCAACATGTATACTGCATAATTATGTCATCCCTTTGATTCATAAAACCAAGGAAACCCAAATATTTCTATGAAATACAGGAAATAATTTGATTATTTCATTCCGAGGAAGATTATCAGAGTTATTTTATTTTCTATTTAGGAACATATTTACTATTGTATTGATCACTTCATAAGGAAAATAGTGATATTCTCTATTCATGAGCTACAGTGTTAAACCTTTCTTTTATCTAGTAAGTGCTATAAGAATATTTTCATTTTCATACCCTTCTTCATTATTTTACTAATAAAAAAATAAAGGATATTATTGAATGAGATAATTAACCATTGTACACCAAGGAAATATTCAACCACACTGAAGGTGAAACTCATTATAAATCATGGTTTTATTTTTTTTATTGTCTGATGCGCATGCGTGTTAACTACACTTAAAGAATAAATGATAATCATTCACAGAATAAGTGGCAGAGATATAAAAATGGATAAACGTTTTAATGAAAAAATTATTCATCCCGAAATTATTTTTTTATTATAATGGGTACCCATTGTCTCATGCATAGTGGTAGTGTGAAGAGTATGTGCATGATTATACTGCTCAGAACTACAATTTAAAATTACTGTTATATTTTCCACTATATTTAATTTTTACCACTACTATAATATATATTTCATCATAGTTTTTATGAAATTTACATTTTACTCTAGATAATATTATTAAAAAAATTAAAATTTCTATTCAAATCCTCTCCCTTTAGACACATTTGATAGAACTCATTAGGCCAAAATTTGTATCAAACTCTTTCATTTTTTTAATAGTTGTTATATATCAACTAATGTTTCTATAACAGACTAATATACATAAATTTATTTTATAGATAATTATTTTTTGGATTTTAGGTATGAGTTATAATAATGGTTGGAACCCAAATAACCTAGAAAAATGAGGTCGGACTACCCTAGAAGGAATATAAATAAGAGACACACACAAAAGAACATTAAAAATGTATTTGAATATTTTAGTTCATAATCTAATGTAAACAATAATTCTATTAATGTGTTCTATATGGTTAAATATAATATGGATACTGGGTTGGATTTAGGTTTTCATTACTCTCATTTTTATTCTTGAATTATTAGTTTTGAAAAAAAATCTATGATGAAAAAATAGAGAAAATTATTTTTATACACCTGAAAATCAAGTTGAAATATAAGATGTTTTTTGATGAGAAAAATGTATTGTGTTTTTATGAACAAAGGTTAATATATAATGCCTTGAAAATGTTAAATCTTAATGAAAATATTTATATTTTTTAGGATTATATTTCAAAATATAATAAAGAGGACAAAATGAAATTGAATTTATTGCTAGATTATATGATTAAAGGAGATAAATAACTTTACATGTATAATAAATAAAATAATATTCAGAGAAATATATTGTTATCTACACCTAAAACATATATAGTGATCAAGAATATGTTAAATTTAAAATCAGTTACTAAAAATTATTTGGTTAAATTTTCCAAAAAAAAAATATTTTTTTGAGAAAAATAATGAATAGAAAAAGAGTTTCAGGTGTTAAACTTTTTATTACTATTTATTTTAAAAAATATAAAGATAGAAGGTAATTTTTTTAATTCCACTAATAATTATTTAAATAGTAGTTTATGAAGAAATTATGCTTCTAAATGTATGAGAAATTTTATAGATCTACTTACGAGAAAAAAAATCCATTTAATTCCATATCTCAATGTTTTTTTTAATTTTTCTAATGTTTATTCGGTTTGGGTTCACCATTTATTGTAAAGAATCCATTTAAACCTAAATTGTTTTATTTACCAAATTTATATTTTTTGTTTATGTCAAGCATTAATTCTTTAAATGTTTTAATATTTGG
This sequence comes from Viscum album, assembly GCA_963277665.1. Classification (NCBI taxonomy): domain Eukaryota; kingdom Viridiplantae; phylum Streptophyta; class Magnoliopsida; order Santalales; family Viscaceae; genus Viscum; species Viscum album. The sequence continues at coordinate 1,000,138,531 of OY728128.1, read as the reverse complement.
TATATTATAGAATTCTTTAAAATATTTTTTAATGATATTGTAATAAATACAATTTTTTATCGGAATAAATATGTTTTAGTGAAAACTAAAGAATTTTGTAGGTTTACATAGGCATATTTCTTAACAAATTAAAGTGAAACATTTGATAATGTAACTTCTTTTTAAAATTAGTCAAAAATCAAATAGGTTACATAATAAAATCTATTAAAAATTATATAGTTGGTAAATTCATTATTTTTTTTTGTAGAATATAGTTATTCTCATTGTTTTTCAAATCTCACGCACCACATAAAAATTGTTTTATAGAATGGAAAAATATATATATTTTATAAATTGATAAAATTATGCTAAATTAATATAAATTTTTAAAATTATTTTGGTTTGAATATATAAAAACATATTTTATGTCTTAAATAGATATCTTGTCATAACATTGTTAAAGAAACCCTCTTTTAAATCATATAATATAATAAACCTAAATTATTCTATTTTAGATTTTTTAGGTGTAAAATCTTTACAATAAATCTTAACGATAATTTAGATAAATTTTATTCAAAAATTAAAAAAGGTATTTTACTAAGATATAATAATAATAAATATTATTAGGATTATAATAATAGATCCATAGTAATGGAATATTCTATGCATATTTTGTTTTATTACAATATATTCAATTTAAAATAATATTAATAATCAATTTAAGAAAAATTTTAGAAATAATTATTTTGTTCTAGTTTAACCTCAAAAATAATTATATATCTATGGAGGGGAATAATATCTATTATTAATCTGATCCAAAAATTTAGAAAACTCATAAATATCACCCAATTGAAAAAGTAATTGGTAATGTTGATTGTAGAATTAAATATTATAAATATATTTTCATTTTTTAAACTAATTAAACATTATTTCAAATATTTTGATAATAATGGTCACGAAGATAGAAAATAATATAATTTGATTATTAGTATTAATGATGAGATTAGTCTACATTTTGGTTGTAAATTTGCAACTTCTTTTAAGCCCTGTAATGTTAAATTGAGTATTGTAACTAAAATGATTTTTTTTAATAAATTCAGTAAATCTTTTCAAATTTTTAAAAATAAAACTAAAATTGTTACAAAATGTTTTGTTATAAATAATTTATATTTTTTGATGATTTTTTTCTCCTATTACTATCATTGATGCTATTATGATTCTATTAGAATTTTTATCTTTTCATAGTTTTAAATTGTTCTAAATTGATGTCAATAATTAATTGTTTAAATATCTTGATTTTTGAGAAGATTTTTTTAAATCCACCACTTTGTTTTGAACAAAAATATTTTCCCAATCATGTTTTTAAATTATCAAAGAAATTATATGGTCTTAATAATTAACTTAGATATTGGTATAATAGACCATCTTTGTTATTATTGAATTATGTTTTTAATGATGGTAATAATGATCTTTTTTAATATATTATCATAGTTTCTAATGAATTTTTTTTCATACTTATGTTTGTGATATTGATTTTTGTTCCTAATGTTATTAGATTTCTATTATTTTTTCTGAATTTTTTCTTCTGGATTTTATTTTAGTTTAATGGGATCATAAGAATTCATTTTGAAATATCAAAATATTAAAAAATATAATGCAATATATTTAATAAATATATATATGATTATGAGTTTTTATAATTATTTATATTTATTAGAGTTAATGTTTTAGAACTAATATGAGTGATAAAACAAAATATGATTTATATGAATCTGGAAAACTAGAATTTGTAAAACTATTTAGAGGTATCTTCTGAAGTTCACTTTATCTTACTACATCCTGGGATGATATTTTTTTAGTTTTTTTATGTGTGCTATATTTAAATATGATACTAATGGAATTCATTTAAAAATTGTTAAAATAATAATTATATATGATTAAGTAAATATTAATTCAGGTTGACAATTCTAGTCAATAATATATATATTTATTTTATGATTCTGATTTAAGAGGTTTTTTGTATTTATAGTAAAAGAACATCAGTTATGATTCATAAAATTATAAAAATATTGATTTCATGGAGTTACAGAAATGAGTTATCAGTTACCTTATCCACATCTAATGTTGGTTATATAATTATATCTAATTATTTTGATCAATTTATATCGGTTAAGAAAACCTTTAATAGCTGTAATATTTATTTGGATATGGTAAATAATTTTTATGATAATACTTTTAATATTTTAGTTTTAAATAACCCATTAAAAAATTCTAGACATCATCGTTTATCAATTAGTTTTCATTTTACTAGATATATTTTTAAAAAAAATTTCATTTCGAATTATTTTTCATCTAATAATTAATAAAAATATTTTTGTACTAAATCATTGGATGAAATAAAGTTTAAGAAAATTAAATTTAAACATATTATGATAGAGAATTAGTTTTATCTGCTAATATTTTAATTTTTTTTGTATATTTGAGTTTCCAATTATTCCGTTGTGATGAAATTTTTTACAGGAAGATGTCTGGAATATAGATGTTTCTTAATTTGATTTCAATTGAATTTGTAATAGGGTATGTCTAGTGAAATTTGGTTTATTTAATTTATGATTTTATATATTTACACTAGGAAAAAATTATCTTTTTAAATTATTCTCATAATTCGTATTACATTATGTTATCATGTAATTATTTTTTTATTAAAAATTAGGAGAATTTGAGAAAAAATTAACATTTTTGATAAATATAAAAAATGGGTTGAGTTTTATAAATTATTATTTTGTTTTTTAATTTTATAATTTTTTGAGATTGTTAGATTTTAGGTTTTATTGTTTTTTAGTTATTTTTTATCATTATTTGAATATTACATTATATCAATGGTTCTTAATTTCATAATTCGATACTATAAAATGTCTCATTATTTTAAAATTTTAATATAGAAATTTTTAAAGTGTATTTATGTTATGTAATGTTATGTTTATTTTTTTGAAGTGTTTATGTTTTTTTCAACATTAATTATGCTAGAATTTCTCAATGTTATTTAGTTTTTTAGAGTTTTTTTTCACCCTTTCAATATAATGAGATGAATCTTCAGAAAATTTATGTGACTCTTTCGATGACTATTTTCATAAAACAATCTTATGTTTCGACTAGAAAATATAACAAACAAATTCATCTTTTTAGTTATTTTTTTTCTCTTACAAAATACATGTTGACGAATTAATATCACAAAATCACTTGTATGTTAATACCTACATATATTTATGAATGAATCATATGTAAATAAAATTTATTCTAAAGCATACTGATTTCACTTATATGATGAATAATACACAAAATAACCCATATAAGGATTTCACCAATACATGGTTTTTATTACTTACGTGTTTTTCTGCCTTATGATTTTTTACTTATTTTACATTATCATTTTTATTGGAAATTGTTTCATAAAATAATTACTATCTTATTAAAATGTATCTTATAAATATTTTCAAATTATAAAAATATGTTTTATTTTTTATTAGTAAGTTTCGTGCTTAATTTTTTCCCACTGAGGTAACTTTGAGTTTTGGAAACTTGTTTATTGTATCAACGGGTGGATCAAAATATAGAATCTCATGTGAAGAATATTTTATAGATCTGTGGATAACAATTTGGAATTAATTTCTAAATTGAGATCAAAGGAATCTATTTGGATGAAATGATATAAATAAGATTCATTTGTTAGTGGTGGATCATTTTATCATGCCATTATCTCTGAAGTGATTAATACCAAATAAATATAATATCTAAATAATTTTTTGATGCGATAGATCCAAAACAACATCTATTTCTATTTATTTCCCTTCCTTTATATTTTAGTTTCAATTTTTTATATATTTTATTTATGTTTGTGCATTATATTTTGTTTTATGATTTTCCCTTCCAAAATAAATTATTTTTTATTATTTTTAAAAAAACGTATGATATTTTTTTGTGACATCCAATAAAAATAATATATCTTTTATCCGTGTTCATCAGTTAATAAAATGATATCTTACTTGTTTTTTATGCCTCCATGTGTGAAAATGGAAGCGTCGATAAAATATTATCACATCCTTTCAAAAGTGAGTAATCAACTTTTGTGGGTATCATTTTTATCATTGATAATAGACGAGTGAATTTTAAATTTTGGATCACTTTAATTTGAAGTACTATAAAAAAAATATTGTGTTCCTTTTTTAAAAAATTTCCAAAGTATTTCACTACTTGTATTATTTCATCATCTGTCATCTGAACATTCACTACTAGAAAAATCACATATAATAATGGTTTAAAACCATTTTTATAAACATATTTACTAATTGTATATGATATAACACTAGTTCCTTGAATCATTTGGAGTTGTTTTCATCAGGATACACTTGTACGAATGGTTTTATATTAATTTTTTTTCTAAGGGTATTCGATTTTTTCTATTTCCAATAGTTCAAAATTACCATTGGTATATACTATATTTAAATTTTGAAATAAAAATTGGTACACTTTATCATTTTACCCATGTTCTAACTATATTTAATCATCTATAAAATTTAAATTCAATAAATAGATTTCATGTTATAAACATTTTTTTCAACTAGTCACAATACACATTTAATATAGAAAATATACAATATAATTTACATTTAATAATTTGATAATTTAAAAAAGTACAAAACCTATATAAAATATGTTTTTGTATAAAAACCCATCAAGATATATGTTTTATAAATATCAACTCATCAATGTAGAGGATTAATATGTCTTGAAAAACCACAACTACTGAAATTTCCATCAATGCCATCACCATTATTAGAGTATCCTTACTAGCATCACCACGTCTTACATTTTCATCACCATCACAACCAAGAAATTAATTTCCCTTAATACCACTAGTACTATCATCACCGTCATCAGGTTCATAATATATGGATTTCATCATCGATATGAATATATCCAAAAATAGTTTTATTTGGTGGAAGTGATGGACATAAAGATGTTATATCTTTCATAAAATACTTCTTGAAATTTTTACTCCTTTCATGGATCTATATAGATAAATTCATTTCCATAAAATGAATGTATATTTTCCTTTTATTTTTCTATATGGTACTCTTAAAACTCTATTCTACCAATTTTTTATAGGTACCTAAAGTGTAGAAATGCCTAGTTAGGATTAAATTCTTCTCTGGTTGATAGTTGACTCCCTCGTGGTTACCGTAACACAAATATTTATCACAAATGATTATTTTGGTATATTTTTTCATCTAATTACCAATCAAGGTCCTCCAAATAAATTTTTTATAATTTTAATTATATATATAGTCTTAAAATCTTTATTAATATTTAAAATAATTTTGGAAAATAAAATAATATTTTCTTTCATTTATCCATTTACAACACTCACATATTTTTTCTTTCATTCCAAGAGAAAAAATTATCTCATGGGACATTTCCTTTTATATTCAATATTTCATTCTTGAAATTACATTGAATATACAAAAAAAATATTCCATATTATTAGATAAATTATATTATTTAAATTTTTAAAAATACTTGTAAAAATTTTACGCTTTTAGAAACTAGGTGATTAAAAGAGACTAATTTTCTTTTATAAGCACTTCAATATGATTTTTTAATATAATTTATTCTGAGTAAGGTTCATGTCAGTAATGAGGTTTCATAATAAATATATCTTTTTGAAATGACTTGAACTGGTTTTAGTGAATGCTTCTAATGTTTTCAAATAATTTTAATTAAAAATATGAATGATAATAGATTAAAAAATTCTAATATATTTTTAAGGTTAATAAAAATTAATTATCATGATGAATTTTGAGATTATTGTTTTAGGTTAAAATTGTTTTAATTTATATGGGATTTTATTTATTTACATTGAAAATTTTCTTTAATGTGGTTGGTTAAAGTTATATATATATATTAGACAAAATATTAATTTTTTATATGTGTGAGTATGGATGTGTGATTTTTTTAAAATCATGTTAAATAAAATAAACGCACTCAATATTGATAAGTTTAGTTTCATGATAGTTTTTAGGACCAATTTTGGATAAATCATATGTATATTATCTACTATTGATAATAATTTGTTAAAAAATTAAAAAAAATACTACTAAACGTAGGAATTTTAAATGATTCATTTCCTTGATAATAATGATTTCAATTAAAAATAATGGCATTCACATAATTTAAAATTTGAAAATAAATACCTTATTGGTTATGACTTGTGTTGTTCAATTATTATTGATTATGTGAAATTTAAATGTTTGTGTGGTTGGAACCATGGTTCTTATTTTTCTCCATTTAGATATTATTAACTAATATATGTTTTTTCTATAGAAACTTTTCATTTTTATTGAATTAGTTTTCCCTGATTTGATGAGTGATTATGTAGTTATGTTGCATTTTGTTTAAAAATGGAATGTAGAAATTTTTTGTTAAGTTGAAGGATGAAATAGATTTAGGGTCTTTTGTCTGAGATGGATATAGGAATATTTAATTTTGGATGAAACCATTCTGTATGGTTTCTATATATGGAAATAGTTGGGAGTTTTTTCATTTTAGTAGTTATTTTATATTTTATCCATTTTAATGGATTTTGGGGGTATAAATGAATAGGGGAAGTAAATGGATTTATGTTTGACTAGTTTGATGGAAATATGTTTTGAATTATTGTAGTTTAGGGTTGAATCATTATTCGTTAATCATTATGAGAATAATGGGAAGTTATTACTTTGTATTGATATGAGAATTGTGGGCTTGGTTATTGATGATATCGATTTTTTTAGAATTATAAGGGTTTTTTAGCGTTTAGGTGGTATATAATTAAAATATCCTTGACTTTGAGTCTCTACTATTGAAACTAGTTATTTTTTACACATATTTATGTTTAAATTTTCAATTTTATGTTTTTTGTTAGAAGATGATAATTGGGTACAAATCCATAATTTTTTTACCGTGTAATGTTCGGCAGAAAATATAGTGGCAGGGTGCACAAGAACTATTAATATATAGGACTAAAAAAGAACACTATTTGTAAACAGTTTGAAATAATTTTCTTAAAATGTATTTTTTTTAAATTTGAAAAAAAGCCAATATTGTTACAAATTTTAAACACTTTACAAACTGTAGGTTGTTTATAGTTTACCCGTAATCAATAAAAAATTCACAATATTTTTTCAATTTATTTTGTTATCTTAATTTAGAGTAAGTTCTAGTCAATTTATTATCATTAATTTCATTTGATTTTAAGTCCATTCCATTCTGTTATGTATGTACCAGTTTAATTTATTTTTATAAGACTCATGCTAGTATAACTGAATTGAGTTTGATTTATTTGATTTTTTATCCAATTAAATTTATTTGGTTTGTTTATTTCTATTGGGATCACAACATGTTTGTTGTAGTAGGTTTTATTTTTTTCATTTTTTTGGTACTTGAGTAAAATATAATGTATTTGACAATAAATTATTTTCTCTCATGCTCCATCATAATAGTTTACCCAAAAGATTGGGAATGATTTATAAAAAACTATTTTTTATTTCGGTATGATGATTCAAGAAAAATAAAATTCATTAATATAAAATTCATAATTAAAAAAATTATTAATATAATTTAACAAAAAATTAATATATTTTAATAATATATTAAACTCACCGATCATCCATCAACTAATCCTATCCTTGTACAATGCTACCGGACACTCATCGAGTGTTGTTAAACCCTCTAAAACTATTACTACTCTAGGATCACAATAATTATATATATTATTCTTATACAATCACTATATCTTACTTAATTCTATTATTTTTACATCCCTTATTTCTTTACCAGTAGAAAAATTATATCAAGGCTGCCCAAAAAACATTATTTTATATAAATATAATGATAATATAAAATTTAATCTAATAAATTATGTTACTTTTCATTGATCCTATGAAGTATGCTTTATATAAATTTAAAGGGCTTTTCGATAAACATGTTACATTGGAATAATGTCTCCATATTTGGAAAGCATAAATATACAACTCATACATTTTATCTCTGTTTTACCTGTCATTTTATTATCATCACTAAACTTGACATCGCTTGTGTCTACAAGTTCAAAACATTACAATAGAATTTAGTCTCATGACACATAATAGTGGTAGACCCAACTATAAAATACTACATGAGAAATACTAAATCAATACTTGATAAACTAAATAAATATGCTTAACATTTTACTATTTTTATATATATATACATGATCCAAGATGATTATGGGATCTGTTGGATCCCTATGCTATGAAGTATTTGTATTTTGTGTATTTATAGGGGTAAAATAATTATTTGAATTATCATAAGGCACTATATTATATATTTAATGATAAAGGATATATAACATTATATAGTATAGGGATGTAGGAAATGGAGGCAATGATATAGAAATTCATGGAAAATTATAATAGGGATGATGAGATAAATCCATAATTGAATAAGCAAGTGATAATAGAAGAGGATAAAAAAATTAAAAGGATGGATCTGTGGGAAATATGGGATAAGAAACTTTATTACATGGTATATTTGGTGAAGGTTTATGGTGTGATCAGGTACAATGAATATTTCATGAATCACTAGTAACCCCCAACCAATAGGCTGGTCATAGTTGTTATTAGTGTAGATTGGGAAGAATTATCTCATGGATGGTAGACCCTAATTAAAATTTAAATATGATTAATTTAATGAAATTATATTTTTTTTAATTTATATATATATATATATATATAATTTTATACTCACGACATGCACTAGAGGAGTAATTCCCATATCCCACATGTGGTGATCATTTTCAGACTTCATATTCTTCAATATCTATTTAATATTTTTCTATTAATATATTGTAAATTAAATAGAAATAGAAATATAAATTTTTTACTAATTATGACAATCCATATTTTAATACACCATAATTCACGACTTCTTACATAAAGATACACATAATAAAATCCCAAAAGATCACGAGTCCTACTATATTTGAGAAATTGGGTAGATAAAATTTTAACTTGAAACATGTGTATAATATATTATTTTAAAATTCTATTACATATTCTTTTAATCCATTGAACATCTCAAATTGCATGGGATAACCTAGGGACATACATAAGAAAGGGGTAATCTAAAAATCTAAATGAATAATAGTCAAATTATATCATATGGTAAATTATTACATGTGAGTCCATAGGCATATCATGGTAACATAATAGTGGTTAGAATCAGAATCTAGAGCATCGAGAAAAGATATAATATGATAACACAAAGGCTGCATGGTATTGTGTAAACAACATAAAACATGATATCATACATAAAATTTAAGAGTAACCAACTATACATCATAATGTAGAGTGATTATGATTACTTCCAATGAATTATACATGGTATCTGATGAGATAAAAATATTAACCAATGCATCGGTGGGCTATATAATTTCAGGCACACTAGTCACATTTGTATCATGTACATGCATAAGTTTTTCAAATATATCAAACAACATAAGATATATTTTAATCAATTTTAACCCCCATGATTATGGTATGTGGGTTATATACATGGAATTCCAAAATTAATGAAATATATGAATTCCTAGTTGAATATCTATTAGTGTAAATTGGGATGGGTATTCATGAAAAACTTGTTTGGCATGAAATATCATAGGATAATTTTGGCAACATAACAATTGTACATAAGTATTTATGGAAATGTTTTAAGAGAGGGAAATGTGTATATATTCACGTGAAAATAATATTTATGTTAATAGGGATATGTTCGAAAAATATCCCAACTGAGCAATTGAAAATCTAAAGGAATAATATAAATAAAGATTGTGAATAAAGAGGATAAAGAGGGGATAAATTATCTTGATATTGAACTTTTATATGCTTGGTATGAGCTTCTTACAAGGTTGGGGGACCTTGATAGGGATTTAAATAGGGAAATTCATAATATATTAATGCTCTTATATTTTTAGAGTGATAATTAATGGTATTATGGTTGGGTTTTTATAAAAAAGATAGGGAAATTCTCTTCTAATTTCTATACATTGGTTTAGGAATATATATAATAAAATAATCAAAACAGGAAACATTCCCGTGGTTTTTTACAACATATTCTATCAAATAAGAGTTATTTTTAATATTGTACATGTCTAATAACCAAACTCATTAAAATAATTACCTTGGTAATGTGTAGGTGAGTAATGTATGTAAATAAATTATTTTATAACATTAAAATATATTATTGGATTTGGATGATTGACTATGGGTTTATAAAATTAATCAAAACGCTTCAAAAAAATCATTTTAAGGGGGAAACATAATTAGGGTGTTTGATACTCTTTATATTATTTATATTATCACTTATGGTCTTTTTGGATTTCATAATACATACCATATATTTATAACATATTTTCTTTTTTCCTAAAATTGAGATAATATCATAATATTATACAAATTATATGTTGGATAATATTGAAATTATTTTTTTAAAGGTTGGGGACAAAGACTCATTTATTATATAATGAAAATAAAATACCATTTGTTAACAGGGTAGATGGAGACCCATTACATATCCCGAAGGCCCAATGGGAATTTATCACAATACATCGCCTGTAGGCCCAAATTTTTGGCCTGAGGCCCATTCTGTGAATAATACTGCGACAATACTCTACCTTCAATAGTCCTACATAGTATCTGCTACTACGGTAGTACCCTACAGCCACTATAGTGCCCTTTATTTCTACAGTGACACAACTACTACAGTAAGCTTTAGTACTACTCATGTACCCTGCCCCCAATTTTAATATTAATTTAATAAATATTCTTTAATATGAATTTTTTATTAAAATAATTTTATTGAAAAAATTCATTAATTCATTAAAAGGTATCTCTTTATTGAAACTATATATTCTTCCAAAATTAAAACTCTTGTATCATTTTATTAAAATAAAATTTTAGAAAAACTCAATATTTAATCATTTATAAATGAAAAAAGGGATAATTATATTAATAATTTTATTACATAAGAAAAAAAAATTCATATTATTATGGTATGGATACATAAAGCATTATTTTACAAGCATATTCCCTAATGGTATATTGTGTGATATGGAACATACTTGGGATGACATGAAAAATATGGTTTGTGTTGTGATATTGATATGATTAATATTCTCCCAAAAATAGTTTTACATGTGATTTGGATGATTGATTTCATCTTGGTCCTGATTAAAGAAAAATACTATTGATGTCATCTATATCATAATTTTAAATAAATGGGCTTCATATAGTGTAATCCTACTGGTCGAGGCCATCCCTTATTTTTTCTCTGTCGATTGGATTTATCATAACCCTGTATATATTCTAATAATAATGAACATTGTACAAACGGTATATTATAAATAGGTATGATGCTTTAATGGACTTTTAAATTTGATATGACATAACTTATAACCACACAGAATAACCAACTTTGTTCTTGTATTTTCTAACATTTCATTTATTAATAAAGAACATATCCATTATATAAGTGAATTTTTTTTTATAATATATCGACTTAATACATTCTCCCCCCAAAAAAATTTAACCCACTAAATTTTATTTCATACACTAAAATAGGTGATGGTATTTCTATTTCATTTCCTCCTTTGGATCTAATGATCCTTCCTCAAACTTGTCGTTTAACCATTTGATTTTTTCCAAGTGATTTGTCTTGTTTCATAGAACATTGTCTATACAATATAAGATCTTCACTGGTTGTTCCAAATATGAAAAATTATAATCCAATAGTACCACCATAAGATTATATGAATGTTATTGTTTTATTATGTTCTTACTCAAGAGGGATACAAGGAACACATCATGTACTTGAGATAAGTTTGGTAGGAGTGAATGTCAAGTTACAAAAACACTATTGTGATCATAGATCTCAACAAAATGAATCTTGTCCTATGCATTTTATTTTTCCCAAACCTCATGATTTTCTTCCATAATGTTATATGAAGGATTGCATTATCAATGACATCAAACTCTAGATCTTGAAGATGATTTTATACAAAGATTTTGTTTTCTCTTTTTTTTTATTTCATATAATTTTCAATGGTGTGAACCATTTCTATTATTTCATGGATAAGATTAGGTTTCATCATCATCATCCCCCTAAATCCATCCCAGAATGTTGGTTTCCAAAGCTGTTTCCCATAAATATCATTATATGGTGCCATTTGAATTATATAATTGTAACAATTTTTATATGAGAAACCCACTAGAGGAAGGTGTTGATCCAAATATCCTTGGAAATAAATTGAAAATTATGTTATTATATCCCCTATATTTTGAATGGTTCTCTCAAAATCAACATATATCTATGGGTGATAAGAAGTATTAAAACTCACCTCCTTATCCAATGCTTCTTGAAGGCCTTTTCAGAACCTCAAGATAGAACTTAAATCTGGATCTGATACATTGGTTATTGGAACTCCATATATCACTTCCACTTCACTTAAGTATATTGTGGTGAGTTAGTTAATGGAGAAATATTCCTTTATAGAAATAAAATTTCATGACTTTTCTATAAGATCGACAACCTCCAATATAATGTTACTACCGTTATATGTCCTAAGGAGTCCTATGAATAAATTCATGTATTTTTATTCACATTTACATATTGATATGGTCAATTTTTTCATCATACACTTAGAAATTTATACTAAAAACTTTACTTGTTGGCATACCAAGCATTGAGAAATAATTATACAATCTCTATCTTAATGTTATCCCACAATATTTTTTTATTCAGATATATATGCATCATAGATCTCCCTTGATGAATATAAAATGGTGAATCATAAACATCATAAAAAACATCCCTCATTAGTATTGGTTTTATTGGACACATATAAATGTTAAAAACATGAAAAATCCATCCTTACAAAAGTTAATCTTTTGAATATTCATTACTTTTTCTATATCTGGATATAATCCTTTTGGGAATCCATTATCTTCTTTGGTCGAGCGGTTATTTAATCATGTTATTATGAAGATCCATTTATTAATCCCATGTCAATAATTTTCAGGCCCATGATGATTGGATCATTCTTAATCCTTATAATGGATATTATTATTTAATCCTTTCAAATCAGAGAATACAACACTTTTATCACCTTCCCATGATGGTAATGGGTAAAACAATCATAATTCTTGATTAGATCTAACCACCTTTACTGGTTCATAATGATCTCCTTTGGTGTAAATATATACTTGAGGTTTTTATGATCTGTACATATATAAAACTATTAATCCTAGAGATAATGTCTCAAAATTATTTTTGTGAGATCACTAATGAATGTACTTAGTCATGGGTTGGGTAGTTCAACTCCTTGATAATTAATTGGCATGAATAAAAATCTATCACTTTTTCATATCACATGAGTTTAAAACCTGATACCTTTTTAGAAACATAATTATACATCACAAATCATTCCGCACTATTGGGTAATGTGATTTATGGTTTATTGAATAATTTATTCATTAAATCCTTAAATCAGTCTTAACATTCATCCATTAAGAAAATATTCTCCCCCTTGTAAGTTAGGTAGGTTATTAGGACTAACAATCATGATAAGTTTCCCAAAAATTGATGAGAATACCCAATTAATCCAACGATACTATGGTTATAAATCATAGGAGATTTTATATTCCATCACTAAATTTATTCTTTTTTATGAATCCACTTATATTCCATTATTAGTGATAACATTCCTGATAAATGTTACATTATCTTTCCATAAATCTCATTTTATTTACTTTTTATTAAATATTACCTTATGAAATGTCCTTATTGTAGAATTCCAATGGTACTCATGTTCCACCAAGATTTTATGATAGATATGAATATCATCTATAAAGACTACCATGAATTTATCAAGGTAATCTCTAAAGACACAATTTTCTACATCTATAATGATAATTGGAGAATTATTATTTTTAATGGTTGGGGTCGAAGCCTCAATTTTTTATTCAGAGCAACGACCTCTCTAGTGTGGGTAGAGGGAGAACCATTACATACCACAAAGGCCCAAGGCCAAGTTGCCTGAATACAAGGCTTGAAAGACAATTTTTTGGTCCAAATGACCCCTTGGTGTACAATACTACTACAGTACCCACACTGCTATAGTACCACCGCCACTACAGTTCCTCCTATAGTACATCTGCTACTACAGTTCCACCACTGCTACAGATCTGCTGCTGCAATATTTTCTCCGCTACTACAACATTGCTACAGGGTCTACTACAGTACCTCCACCACTACAGTTCCACCGATACTAAAGTACTACTACAATGCCCTGCTACAGACCCATATGAAGTAACCTTAATGTTCCTTAGGTGGTGTTTCACATTGCATCGATTCACCTCATTCTTCTTTGCATAGGCAAGCTAATGGCTATTGCTTCTTTGCATAGCCACGCTAACATGGATCTCCAATGGGATCATCTCATGACACCCACCAGCCAGGTCGTTTCATATCCCTTCTCTTCACCAAGGTGTATAGGGTACTAGTTATGTAAGATCTAGGGATGTGGAGTGAGACCACCTCGTCCGAGCTGCAGGACGTTAAATTGTCAAGCACCACCATTCTCATCACATCATGTTAAACTGTGACATCTCCACGTTCTTTGCATATGGGGTTCCCCATCTCAGACATCCTCTACGTCCACTGGTCTTCACGGGAGTGAGATCATTCCTCACATGGAATGACATCCTTATTTTTTCAACGACATTTGTCCGCGAGGAAATTAAAACCACCATGGTGTAATCCCCAATCTTTTATTATAGGAGGTAGCATCCCTTCTCCTCCTCTATTCGATACCAAATCCCTCTTTCGCTGGGATTTGTCACCAACAGGCCTCCATCCTAGAGTAAGCCCCAATATCCATCTCCTTGGGCTTTGAACCATGCATAAGCCCATGTTTCCTCTTTGGGCTGATAACCATGTGTAAGCCCATGATTCCTATTTGGTCTGTTAACCACACGTGGGCCCCACTTCACTTCCCACTGATGCACCTTTCACGACGTGATTGTCATGTATTTATGCTATCTTGTTTCTCACACCGATCATGACTTGCATGGGCTTAGTGCAAGGATCAACCATGAAATCCTCTCCAAGAAGCCTATATTGTAATCCCCAAACCACACCCGAACTACAAGGTCTTTGATCCTTGAAAAGGTGGGCTACGTAAGAAGGCACCTAGAGGTTCATGCCCAATCTGTGGAAGAAGATTCTTGTTCGTTATATTGAGGATATTTACCACGCGATAAAAAATAAAGAGTTGAATTAACCCATACTTATTATTAATAAAAATTACTAATGTAAACAGAGTGGATAACTTGGATATTTTTAGAAAAGTGGGATCTGGGGCCCTTAAATTAAATCAAATCAAGATCACACAAGTCTAAAGGAAGGAATTTTACATTTTTTACGAAGTAAAAGAGGTAACATGTAACAATGAAGAATGGTTGAGTAGAGACATATTTTAGCATTGATATCTTCATTTAATAGCCCATCATATATATTCGTGTAATCTCTAAAGGAGTGAGAAATGATGATGTTCATTTGGGAAAGTCCTTCCAGGCATATCACCCTTTTTGTAGTCATCTTCCTAGATAAGTAGATATTGCCATCTCTTACCGCTTGCACAAGAGTGGATGAGTCACATTCTAGCTGTATGAATCTCGATGATCTTTTGTGAGGACGATCAACTGCCATTATAAATTCCATAATCCCCGCATCCAGTGTAGTGGTTATTCCATAAGTTCCATATAGATATTCAATCACATCTCCATGTTGGTCTCTATAAATTTTTCCATAACCTGATGGTCCTGGGTTACCTTAGAGGCCCCATCTGTATTTCATTTTATCCAACCAGAAAAAGGATGAATCCAATAAAACTCCAAAGTACAAGGGGGTATTGGAAAATTACCCAGAACCTGAATCATTCTTAGGATCAGGAGGTCAACAACTATGTTACTTCATTTTTCTGAATGCATAAAATTGGAAGAATTCACTATAGCATGTATGCTTCCCATAGAAAGATTGGCATTGAAGCGTTCCCTTATGTGGATCACTTCTTTCCTAATCTTCCATATGAAGTGTATTAATTATTTACATGAAAATATAAGAAGATCTATGAGCTGTTTTGAGAGGGATTCATTGTGATTATCTACAATAAAAGTATATACCGAGTCTGTTTGCTGCAACCTAATCTCAAAAATCTGGAGTACATTTTTCAATAAAGCAGATGTAGTTTTTATAATAATAAAGAGGTAATTTACATCCTCATGGTTTTTATTGAATAAAACACATTTTTAGCATAGAGAAATAACAACTCATTGTAGATTCACATCCACTGGTATTTTGATTGAAATCATCTTCCAAATGATTGAGTACCTTGAGGGGGATATCCACTTTTTATTCAACTCTCCAATCCACTGTGTTTCACCATGGAGAAGATTATTATAGAAGATCTTTGAGTCATGGAATCCATTTTAGGATCCCTCCCAGATAATCAGGTCTTCTTGATTTATGAAATCATAGATTGTAACAATAGAGGGAATGTGACGTTGAACTGAATTCAGGATTTCCAATTTTTCCCTTATGTTGATATTGTGATTGACACCACTGTCCTCATTTATTAATGTATTGATTAGTGGTTCACTTATCCAGTTTTCATTCCAGAATCATAAACAAGTGTTTGTACCATCAATCCAGTGGTCTTTTGCAGTAATTTTTTGGATGACCAGTTTGATTCTAGGCCTTGCCGAGGAATCTAGATAGCATATGTTTATTGAGAGGAGTTTGTCCATGAATCTTATTCTAAGAAAATCCATATCAAGAAATTTTTTAATGAATATATTCTATAATAACGTTTCATGCAGGGACTGGTTGATGTACTTCAGGTTTTTTATGACCAACCCTCTAAGATTGTGAGGCAGACAACATTTCTTCCACAAGGCAGTGATGATTCTCCATTCATTAATAAATCCACTCCATAAAAAATATAATCATTTTATTCAATTTTTTGATGACAGATGCAGGCCATGGATAAAGCATAAATGAGTACACAAGCATTGATTTGACTGCATGCTTGACAAGGAAAATGCGGCCTACCATTGTTAAATACTTCCCCTACCATGAGGCTAGAGTTCTGCATACCTGATCAACTGCATTTGAAAAATTCATTACACGAGGTTTTCCCCAGAACAAGTGGGCACATATGTAGATAAAAGGCAAAGACACCTCCTTCAGTTTGAAGGCTCTGATGAATCTAGATTTTATAGATGTTGTAATGCTATTTCAAGAAAAATAATGGGTTTTTCAAAGTAAATTTTTTGACCCAATACATTTTCATAATGCTGGAGATCCTTTATTAGTTTCTGGATGTTTCTTTTATCCCCTACATGAAAATGAAATTGTTATTAGCAAATAATAGGTTGGAGGGGGCATATATACCTTGGGATGATCTGATTCTCCTCAAGTCAACCTTGTGAACCATGTCTAGTAGAAGTCTGCTTAGGTAGTCTTCTGTAATGGAAAAGAGAACTGCAGAGAGTGGGTATCCATGTCTCACCCCCCTTTAGCATGTGAAATATCCCTCTGGTGACCCATTGATTAGTATAGATATGTGTGTCGAATCAAGACGCACCTTTACCCATTGAATGAAAGTTGTGCTAAATCCCAAACTATGTAGAACTCTTCAATTGAACCCCAAGTACATTGTGTCAAATTCTTTTTTGATATCAATCCTAATAAAAATGTTCCCTCCACTAGTGGGATTCCTGAGAAGGTTCTTGCATTCTGAGGTAGTAATCAGAAAATATTGAATAGTGGCCATTATATGGATTCTTGGGTATTTTAACATTTCTAGGTATAATTGTGATTAAGATCTAAACCTCCTAGCTAAGAGGAAGACCATAAAATTATATAGGAAACATGTTAGTGAATTCTATTATATGAGGAATGTAATCATGGATTATCTATTACCTAGTCTCGATATTTTTAGAAAGATACACTTTCTCATATAAAAATAATATCCATTTTTGAAATTTTTATACCAAAATAACCACATCCTCCTGCTTGCGCATGTATATAATTGGAGTTCGATTTTTGATACAATGTTCGACTTCCTTCTCTCAAAACTTTACATTATCGATTTATAATGAAATTAAATCCATACCTATAATACCATTGAATTATTATAAAGGGAGTATTATGTTTTTTAGAATATTCAAAACAATAATATGTATATGGGAGAATATGTATACTTATAATGCAATAATTTACCCATTTCCCATTTTTATTGACAATACACTTCTATGTTTTGACGTGGTGTTTGAATATTTATACTGAACTTCCATTTTATGAAATAATGCATAGAACCATAATCACATATTACATTTTATTTTCATGAATGGAAGATAATCCTCCATTTAATAGTTTGATTATGGTTTTATTCATTTATATCATCCAATATATTTTTAGGGATGTTAATTTTTAGACTCCTAAGAACTTACAATAGGAACTCTAAACATTGAATAGATTAGTTGCAAATGACATATGATTCATAGACTATGAATTTTATGTTTCATAGACTATGAATTTTATGTTTCAGTCTATATTATACATCGTTAATATTTTAACATAAAATTTTGTGGTCTTTTTAATTCCTTGCATAATGATTCGTAAATATCTTGTGAATTTCATTATTAATATCGCCAAGATTGTCAAAAAAATACCTACAAAAGGCCATTTTATCATTAACCAAATGACAATCAAGATAAATCCCAATACACCCTTTTCAAGTTTATGACCCATAGGTATGACTATGCTAGATCCACATCCAATTGTATAATCTAGATAGGTTTTTTGGTTTCCTAGAATCCACTAGATTTATACTCTACCAAAATATAAATAATTTTATTATATTTATTCTCATTATTTTTGGATTTGAATATTTTATCAATGTTTTAATTCCCAAAAATAAGTAAACATTTCCATTATACCAAATATGAAAACCGACATTTTAATAAACATTAATTCAAGATTTTTTACATAAAGATACACATAATAAAATCCTAGAATATTGTGACTCCTAGTGTCATTGGTAAATTAGGTATATAACACATTAACATGAACATGGATACAATAAAATTGTTTAAAAATTCCATAACATTCTATTATATTCCATTAATATTCTAAAATTGCATGACATTACCTTAAATTGTACCTAAGAAATTGGTGATCTATAGTGCCTAATAAAAGAATAATAAAATCATAACATAGGTAAATCATTACTTGTGATTCAATAGTCCTATCAATGTCATATATGATGGGTGATAATCATATAATCTAACATTGAAGAGTGATATAAGATGCTAACAAGAAAGAAACATGGGAATGTGGCCACAATATAAAACATGGCATCAAAAACAAAGTTCAAGGCTAACAACCAAGACATCATACCATAGTATCCTTAGGATAACCTCCCACTCACCATACATGTAACCACATGAGATAAACACATTACCTATTTCATTGAAGGGAAACATAATTTTGGACCCACCCATCGCATTCATATCATGTACATGAATAAGTGATCCATATATTTTATACTAAATAAAATCATTTTTCCATACTTTTAACCCCATGATTTAATAGTGTGTGTTATATAAATTAATGTCCCTAATAAATGTAATATATTTACATCTATGTCATTACATTTTTTGTAAACTGGGATAGTTAATCATGAAAAATGATTTTGGTATGAAAAATCACAATATAATTTCTACAACATAACATGGGAAGTTATAGATTAATGAAAAGGTTTAATGAGAATGAAATGGTTTTCTAGTAAATTATATATTATACATAAAGTAATATATATTTTTAAATAAATATCATAACATGAAAAATTATTAATAAAATGTTATAACATAAACAAGGTTTTTTCAGTAAATATGGGAATGATATGATCTCATAACTTGAGAGGGGACTTCTAAAAGCTTGTGTATGGTTTACTAAGATCTTTGGGATGCATGTAAGGGATATAGAGAAGGAAATGTAGATTAAATTCATGATAAAATGGTTTTTATTGTAGAATAATGATAATTAAGTTGGGTTTTTACATCCAAAGGGAGGGGAATTCTTTATTAGTTTCTAAAAATAGGTTTAGGAATCTATAAAAAATTAAATCAATAAAACATCAAGTGGTTTTTTCCACAGTTTCTGTCAATGTGGATTCTTTTTCATTATTCAAAAATTCAATGAGCCAAAATCACAATAATAATACCCTTAGTGATGCCGATGTGATAAATGTTCATAAATAAATAATTTTAGAACTTTAATATATAGTATTGTCTTCAGATGTTTCATTAAGGTTATATAATATTAATCAAGTAAACATTAAAATCAAATTATTTAATATAAGAAAGATAATTTTTTTCGTGGATGATTTTTATTATATTTATTTAATAACTTTTTCGCTTTTATAATGTCATATTAAAAATTGTATATTTATACAATATTTAATTTTTATCCAAAAATCCAAAATTCTAAAAAAATTATTAAAAATTCACTGTTATATACTTTCAACATATTGATGTCAAAAATAATACTAATTTATTAAAACAATTCATCAAAATTGGAATGTAAACTTTTAATTCAAAAATATAAATTTATTGAAAAATATGGGTTTTATGATGAATCCAGTTTCTGACCCTTATAAAAATTACATTTGACTTCATAAAATAGAAATATCAATTATATTTAAATAAATATTATCTAATGAGATTTATTTATTAAAATTATATTTATATCAAAAAATTTATTTCATTCATCAATAATAGTTTCTTAATTAAAACCATATTTAAAAAAATGAAACTTCCTTTCATCATATAAAAATATAATTTTCATAAAACTAATTATTTAATCACTTATAAATTCACCATAAAATGTAAACAAATATAATCATTATTTTATTCAAAATAAAACTGTGAAAACTAAAATAGTTAGAGTTTTGTTATATAACCCTTATTACACCAATGTATTCCCTAATGGGAAGGTGTGTTATAGTGACACTTTCTTGGGGTGTCTCAACAAATATGTTTTGTGTCATGATCTCGATAATAAAAAACTTATCCAATAAATAGTAGTTCACTTTCTTTAGTTGTTGAATCAATTCAAGGTCTTTGTCAAGGTAAAATACGAGTGATGCCATCTCCCGCAAAATAACTGAGCAATGGGCTTCATAGGGTAAAATTCAGTTGGTTAGGTCCATCATTTTTTATGTGTCAATTTAACTTATCATAACCCATTATATATGTTAATCATAATTATCATTATACAATGAATATATTATCAATTGTTACCATCCTTTAATAATAATTGATATTTGACATGATATAATTTATAATTGTCCATAATTAAAAAATTAGTGCATGTGTTTTCTATAATTCCAATTTTGAAAAATTAATTTATTAATTTGAAAACGGATCATCATTTATAAAAAATAATTTCATTACACTATTTAAATAAAATAATAAATGCATAGTAATTAACATGTTGTAGATGGGTTATATTTATTCATTTATGTTCAGTTCAATGCAATTTAGTTCGGGTTATATTGCTTCAATTTTGATTATTCAAGAATTATTAATTTTCCTTTTATTTTTTATTGGGAGTTTATTTGGTAAATTCTGGTTGTGTGGATGGTGGTTTGATTAGTTTACATGAGTTTTAGTTGACTTGAGTTATAGTTCATTTGCTCATTTGGATCATTTTTAGTTAATTTATTTTGTCATTTTTTTCTATTATACTTTTGGAAAATTAGTTGGATAATTTGGTTCATTTTCTCTTAAGCCATTTTATATATTTATTTTTATTATACTTAGTCATTTTTTAGTTATATCGTTTTTTTTTCGGTACGGAAATTTGGCTTATTAGCTATTTGGATATTGGATAAATCATTTGGCTCATTTAAGATAGTTTACTTTCGTTCATTTGGGTGAGGTCATTTGGTTAAATTTTGGGTTAGTCTATTTTTTATTTAGACTAGTAGGTCAATTTTGATTTAGGTTATTTGGTTTATTTTGGGTTAGGTCATTTTTTGTTAGGCTATTTGGTTAATTTTTGTTATTTCATTTTATAGTTAGGTCATTTAGTTTATTATAGGTTGGTTTATTTAGTTTATTTTTGAGCTATTTAATTTTTAGAATATAAGTTTTTTAAATTTTGGGATAGGTTATTTTTTAATGATAGATAGGTAATTTAATTCATTTTTTGTAAGCTATTTGGATTATTTTGGATTAGGATAATGGGCCATTTTTTTAGTTAAGTTTCCTCATTTTTTAGTTAGGCCAGTTGGATTGTTTTTTGTTAAGTTATTTTTTCGATCTTCAGTTAGGCCATTTTATATTAGGTCATTTGGATAATTTTTTTAGTAATGGATCTTTTTAGTTAGGTCATTTGGTTTTATTTTGGTTATGTTTATTTGTTTCATTTTATAGTAATTACATTTTGGGGTTATGTCCTTTTCTTGATTTTGAGTTTATATATATTTCCTTTATTATTGGTTGATTAATTTATATTTTTATAGATAATTTGATTCATTTTGGGTTAGTTCTATTTTGTTCATTTTTTGGTTAGGTCATTTGGTGATTTTTTAGGGTAGTGCATTTGATTTATTTTGTCTTAGGTTAATTGGTTTATTTTCGGTTAGTTAGATTGATTATTTTTTTTTGTGTCATATTTGAGTTAGTCCATTTGGAATATTTTGGGTTATTTTATTTGGTTCACTTTTGTATTGTGTCATTTTTGGGTTAGGAAATTTGTTTTATTCTAGGTTGGGTGATTTTTTCATTTTAGATTAGTTAATTTGACTCATTTTGGTTTAGGTTGTTTATTTCATTTGTGTAGGTCCATTTGGTTGTTTGTTATTTTATAAGTTAGTTCATTTGGTACACTCTAGGGAATGTTATTTGATTCAATTTGGGTTAGGTTATTTGGTTCATCTTGGTATGGGTTCTTTGGTTCATTTTTATTTGAGTCATTTCTTTATTTAGATAATATAATTTGATTCATTTTGTTTATGTTTATGTTCTTCGAAGAGTGTTTTTTTAAAATTATTTGTGATTTAATTCACCCTATATGGAAGGGTACATTCGTTAATTCCTATATTCAAGGACATGGGTATTATATTAAAATAATATGATGGGATTGAACTAAAATTAATCGAGTATGATTTTTTATATTTTAAGGAAAATTTAAACCATCTTAGAGGATTATTTTTTACACATATTTGTGGGTGTTGGGGAAGAAAATATATATAAGGACTTACAAATCACGATCACACTAAGGCGAGGATAAAACTAAACCCCAAAGAACATTTAGAATAAAAGGAGGAGCTTTAACAAAACATTAATAATTTTTTATCAATCCCCTCGGTTTTCATGAAAATAACTTTCATGATAAGGGTGATGTAAAAAAATTTAGTTTTCTATGAATTCTATCCAAGACTTCAAAAAAAGGTAAAATTTTTAGAAAGATTTCTAATTGTTTTTGAAAACAAATAGTATTGTGAGTTGTGTGAGAAATGTGATATCAAATGTATGAGATCCATAATAATCCACTAGATGAAAGGGAAACGGTGTCATGCATCCCAAAAATTCCAGAAACTAGATAAGTATAGTAGGAAACCCTTGTATTTCATTCCATTAACTCATAAATAATTAATACCCAAATCTTGTACTTGATAGCCCAATATTGCATGAAACAAGAGGGGATATATAACACATTACAAAATTTCTATAAATAGATAACACACCAACATTTTTTGGGTAGACTACTGGAAGTTGAAGAGACACACTCTCATTTTCACATTCCATTATTTTGGAAATCCATGCAAATGAAGCCTCATAGAGATTTCAATAGGTAAATAACTGGCCTAAAACCCCTAAAACCCCTAAATAATATAACATGAATATAATTAGAGTTCATGAAAGGTGGAATTCCATCGTGAAACTCTAGGAATCACACAACCCCAAAATTTCTGTGCATCTATGATACAACAATTCATGTCACACCCTAATAATAGATCTCATGGTTCACACAAAAATAAATATTTTAACAACTAAAAAGTTGTGTGACACAACATCTTGTTTTTTGAATCATTTCATCCTTAACCAAAATATATTTTTCCACAAGTTGAGTGCTCGTCTAACACACAACCATTCAAACTAGGTTTGTTCATAAAAAAATCACTCCAATGACTTCTATCAAGGGACTTGATCCCTTAGAGGTTTTCTCTAATAATTTTATGAGAAGAATTATTTCGTTTTTCATCTATGTGAACACACCCTCCCATTTAGACCCCATAATGCTACCTAAAATGGATAGTATCCATTCCTTTTTTTCTATAGAAGAACATGGATCATGGATTTATAAACCCTAACCATTTCATCTTCAATGGACACCAAACATCATTCAAATTGATAAGAACAAGTGGGGTCCCTATATTTTTCTATCATCCCACCATTTCATGGATCATGAATTTCTTTGTGTATTCCCTGAAGCTAAATCCACCCTACAATAATTTAAACTGTATAACACTTATTTAATAGTCATATGACATTAAGCTAAAATAATATGTCCTCATTTCATGACATTAAAATTTATCCTTAACCTATGTGAAAAGCATAATATTCCCCTTATGAAAATCCAAGGATGCCCCATGTGAAGAACAAAGGATTACTCATATATGATGATTCCTCCTAATAATCAAAAAAACATCAATCGTTAGACCCACATTATCTATTATTGACACTAATTTAATGATAGAAGTGTCCATATCACATGATGTTAAACAACATGGTATGGTTCCACCACATTACCTTAAACTATGAAATTGAACTATGTGGGTTTTATCCTTTTCTCTTAATATGGAATGTATGATTCATCATTGAGGATAACCCCAAAATTAACACAAATCCATTTACCCCATAGTTAGTTGAAACTATAATGTTTTATTAACTTTTGCGAGAATGTAAAAACTCTCTGAATCTAAGCCTAAGGTCCCCACTGTATTTTTTCATCACCACATGATTCCATTCTGTGCCTAAATCAATGAATGATGACCACATATTTTTTTCAAACCCACAAGAATTTAAACCTATTTACTATTGATATATGATGATCATATGAAGTATTATCTTCATTGATGTCACGACCCATCCTCGGGGCCCGTGCAGTGACTACCCCAAGCCCGCCTTCCATAGGCCAGGGGCTAGCGACTAGCACCAAGGCGTAAATCCTGGTAAAAAGGGAAGGCATTGCCTTTGTAAAGTAAACAAGAACCACAGAGTAAGCAAGCGGAAAAGTAAACACTAAGTAAAAACTGAGTACAACAGTAAATACGGAATGTAAAAGGGGCCGGAAATACAAGCCCAACTGTAAAGTACAACTCGAAAGGGAAAACAACAACTGTAAAGTAAAAGCTGCTACACCGAGATGTCCACTGGAGATCCCACCTGAAGGGTGGGTACAGATAGCTCCACTGCTCCTCGGGTCCCGCCATCCGCTCCGAGTACGTCCCGCCCAGTGGTCCACCTCCAGGTACCGTCCTGCTCTGCACGCCTCAACCACGATCAACGTTGTCCGTCGTCTGCAACCAACACAACGTAGTGAGGGCATAGCCTATGCATGGGTGAGTATAAGCTACTCAGTAGGGACCCTGAGACCCCCAAAGGTCTCCCAAAATCCACAAAGGATAAACTACAAAGGAAATATACAATCATGAAGTAACAACCGACACTGCTTAGGTATATGCCCATACATATACCTAAGTCATCATTTCAATACGCTGAAACCTCCGAGCCCATGTATAACTCAGTCCACACAAGAAAGTATACGTATTCCACACAGGAAAGTAAATGTAATCCACACAAGATAGCACAACACAATCCACACAAAAAAGCACAGGATTCAGCTCACATAGATATACTTTTTCGAAAGACGATAGAGATGATCACTGATCCATCTAAGTCGTCGGACCCACAAAGGATCGATAGGTACTAACCCCCACAAAGACCCACACAGGATCGGACCCACACAGGATTGGTAGCACTGATCCACACAGGATCGCTGAGTGTTGTAGTTGTCATCGTCGAATCCACTAAGGATCTCTGCACAATCGTCGTCGCAGTAACAGTAGCAGTCGCAGTAGCACTCGCAGTAGCAGTCGCAGCCAGCTCTAGGGTTCCCGCACACAGCAAGCTCGTTCGGGAGGGTCCGCTCCACGAGCCGAGAGGCTGATACATCAACTATCACAAAGTCTATAGTTGATGTATCCAAAAGTTCTGTATCGTCAACAGGAACTCAACGCAACAGACGGCGCGTCAATCGGACGCTCGGTCTGAGAGTTATTGGCTTTTTCGTTCCAGGGGCCCGGTTAGTTTTTAAGGCAAAACCAACCCAACCGTACTCCACCTGCATCCAAACCTCAGGCGGAATATGCCAAATGACCTGACTCACTAAGAGGAACTCAACAAAGCTGACGGCACGTCAATCGGACGTCACTAGCTCAAGATATGAGCGTTTCCGCTCCGAGGGCCCGGTTGGTTTCGTGTATGAACCAACCCGGACGAACATAAAGTATTTTGAAACCTTGAGTGCAATATACCGAAACGACCGTCTCGATACAAGGATTGCATCGCCACTGACGGAACGTTGTTTGGAGGTCTGTAGCCCGAGTTATGGGCATTTGGACCTAAACAGTTTGGTATCGGGGGTTTCAGGCCCGGGCCGACCCGGCCCGAGACCCCCCCCCCCCCCCCCGGTCGGCCCGAACCCGGTCGACCCGCCCCGGACAGGGTCGACCTGGCTCGGTACTGCCCGGTCCGGCCTGGCAGATCGTCCAGGCGCCAGTCTGGCTCAGCGCAGCGCGCTGGGCGCGCTGCCAGCTCGGCCTTCGGCCGAGCTGTTAAAAAAAATGGGGGGCAGCTGCCCCCCTTTGTAACCGCGACCCCCCTCATAATGGGGGGCCGTTGATTGCTAGCTGGGGGAATTTATTTCTCCCGGTTTTCTCCATTCCTGTCGGCCAGACCTAGCCGGTCGGTTCCTTCTCAACAGGACCACCAAAGGCCGGTCCTCTTCCGGCTTCCGACACCGGCGGCCCGGCTGGCTGCCGGTCACCTTGTTCCGCCGCAGCCCGGAACCAGCCGCGGCCTTTGTCATCCAGCGCGGTGCGACGACACCGCGTCCCTCCATCATAGCCCCGTTCCGGTCGCGGCGTCCTCGGCTTCCTTCGACGCGATGCGACAGTGTCGCGTTCTTGAATTTCCTTCCACGGCGCGGCGCGATGGCGCCGCACAAAACTTTCCGTATGATTCCCGTGTGGTGCGACGACACCACGCCATCCCGTTCCATCCGCAAGGGAACAAACATGAACATATGAGGGGGTTAAGCCGTGTTTGTGCGGTCTGGCCCCCTCTCGTTAAACGATAAAATTTATTTGATTAACCACGAAGTTCAACATGCTAGAATCAAGAACAGAATAATTTAGTAAATAACAAAATTCCCCTACCTCGGTTTCAAGAGCGGAGCACGTCAACAAACCATGAAAGACAAGCGTCGCGGAGGTCGGGCATCGCGGTAATCGTACGTTGATTCTGTTGACGTCGAGGTGTGTCCGAAGAGGTACGTCACTGGAGAAGCTTCGTAAGATGACGGAGAAAGCCCGAGGAGGAAGCGGTGTCTCCTTTCGTTAACACGGGAAGAAGATCTATAGAAGCGGCGTCATCGATCTTCGGAAACACACCGGCTGCGAAGAAGAGAAGAGACGACACGTCTTTCTCTTCTTATGGTGACGTCGTTCTTCATCGGAGCCTAAGTGTTCTTCGAGTTCTTCGTCATGGTTGAAGAAGAAGAAGAAAGCTTCCCAAACTTCTCAAGGTGGCAAAAGGAACTAACCAAAATAAAATAAGTCTAAGGGTTATTTTATTTACACAACTAAACCACTTTGAATTTCAAAAGTTTGAAATTAAGAACTCAACTCAATTAATAACTCATGTTGTCAAAATTAAAAAGAAAGGTGTTATTGGGAGTTTTAAGGGGAATTTAAGAGGTAGGGTTTTTTTGGGCCCCACCACACTTAATCCGCTCAAGGGAGGTTAAGTGGATGTGAATCCCACCTCTAACTCCCTTTGGGAGGATATAACCAACATGGATAAAAATAAATTGTGTTTCCAAAATTTATTTAACTTCATTTTATTTCCCCCAAAACTAAATCTCAACCCGCATTAAATGCAACCTTAGAATAGGTCTCCTTAAACGAATATCGGCACTGCGAGTTCATCGGTGCCCTCAGAATTCGATTCCGGGCACCGATTCAAAAGTTCGAAAAACTCGTTCGTTCGTTCACTGAATGTACCCAATCCAAACTTCGGAAATTGATTTCGGGCACACCGGGCCTCAGAATCAAGTGCCGTCAGAAACCGCGCTCTTGTAAAATTGCAAAGAAAATTAAGAAAAAATTTCTCTTGAATTTTACGGGTCTCTACATTACTCCCACCTCAGGGCATTACGTCCCCGTAAAGATACATAAAAACTAGGGAAAAAAATGAGGGTACTGAGCACGCATCTGAGCCTCCCGCTCCCAAGTGCTCTCCTAGAGATTCCCATGGTGCCACCTGATGCGCACTAGAGGAATCGACCGTCCACGTAGGACCTACTCCTGTCGATCCTCGATCTCCACCAGGACCTCCGTAAAAGTCTCCCTATCGTCAACGTCAAGCTCCCCATGGTCAATGATGTGTGTCGGGTCGTGGACGTATCTCCTCAGCTGAGATACGTGGAAGACGTCGTTCACTCGGTGCAACTGAGGTGGTAGAGCCAGGTGATAAGCCACCTCTCCAATCCTGCTGAGGACCTGGAAGGGTCCGATGAAGCGCGGAGATAACTTTCCGCCTCGGCCAAATCTCCGTATACCACATCGAGGTGAGACCCGCAAGAAGACATGGTCACCATCCTCAAACTCTAGTGGCCTCCGCCTCCTGTCAGCGTATAACTTCTGCCGGCTCTGAGCTGTCCTCATCAGCTCTTGGATGACCTAGACCTTCTCTATCGTGGCCTGGACCATCTCCGGTCCCACAAGTTCTGACTCCCCAGGGTCTGTCCAGAACAAAGGAGATCTACAAGGTCGGTCGTACAACGCCTCGTATGGTGCCATCCCGATGGTGGAGTGATAGTTGTTGTTGTACACAAACTCCACCAAGGGTAGGTGGTCCTCCCAGCTACGACCAAAGTCAAGGACACATGCGCGAAGCATGTCCTCGAGAGTCTGAATTGTCCTCTCCGTCTGACCATCCGTCTGAGGGTGAAAGGAGATGCTCAGACGTAGCCGCATCCCGAACGCCTCTTGCAATCCCTTCCAAAGCAAGGAAGTAAAGCGAGCATCTCGATCAGAGACAATAGATGATGGCACACCGTGAAGCCATACAATCTCCTGAACATAGAGACGTCCCAAGCTCTCCAATGAGCCCTGCTCTCTGATGGGTAAGAATTGAGACAACTTGGTGAGTAGGTCGACAATCACCCAGATGGAGTCGTGACTTATGGAAGTGCGTGGAAGTCCAGTCACGAAGTCCATAGATATCCCATCCCACTTCCACTCCGGGACCTCCAAGGGATGTACCAAGCCTGCTGGTACCTAGTGCTCAGCCTTCACCTGCTGGCAGGTGAGGCATCGAGAAACGAACTCTACCACAGCCTTCTTCATACCCGGCCACCAGTGCTGTCGTCTGAGATCCTGGTACATCTTCACCACTCCAGGATGTACCGCCAAAGGGGAAGTATGAAACTCTCTCAGCACCTCCTCCCGTAAAGCGACTGGTACCATGGTACGTCCTCTGAAAAGGACGTCCTGCTCTGCTCCAAAGGAGAAACCAACAGGTGCCTGTCCTGAGGATAACTGTGCACGCCGCGTCTTACAGTCAGCGTCCTCACGTTGTGCCTCTCTGACCCGTTGTAGAAGTGGAGGAGTGACTGTGAGAGGCTAAAGGAAGGCTGCTCCATCTCTATCCACGAAGGATATCTTCAAAGAGGATAACTGCTCTGTCGCCTCCTCAAGTAGCTGAATGCCCGTCCTCCTGCTGAGGGCATCAGCTACCACGTTCCCCTTTCCATGAGTATAAACTATCTCAAAGTCATAGTCCTGGAGGAACTCGAGCCATCGCTGTTGTCTCAGGTTCAGGTCCTTCTGCGAGAAGATTTACCTGAGACTCTGATGATCAGAAAAGACTGTAAAGCACTCGCCCATCATATAGTGTCGCCAAGTCTTCAGAACGAAGACCACTGCTGCTAACTCCAGGTCATGGGCAGCATAGTTCTGCTCATGCGGCCTCAACTGACGTGATCCATAGGCGATCACTGCCTGCTCCTACATCAGGACACATCCGAGTCCGGTCCCTAATGCATCGCAGTAAACTACGTATCCAACTCCCTCCTCAGGAAACCTCAAGATAGGTGCGCTGGTCAATCTCTGTCTCAGCTCCTGGAAGCTCTGCTGACATCTGTCTAACCACACGAAGGGTTTACCCTTCTTCGTCAAAGCTGAGAGTGGTGACGCAACTCTAGAGAAGTATGGAACAAATCTCCTATAGTATCCATCTAGTCCCAAGAAACTCTGCACCTCTGTCACGCTCCTAGGTGGCTCCAAAGCTAACACCGCCTCGATCTTTGCAGGATCCAATACAACTCCCGCCTCAGAGATGACGTGTCCTAATAAGTGGACCTCACGTATCCTGAACTGGAACTTCGAGAGTTTTCCATAAAGCTGGTGCTCTCGGAGTGTGTCTTGTACAATCGATAAGTGGTAGGCGTTCTCCTCCTCAGTCATCGAGTAAATCAAAATGTCGTCGATGAAGACCATGACAAATCGATCGAGGTATGGCTGAAAGATCCTGTTCATGAGGGCCATGAACACTGCTGGATCATTGGTTACACCGAAAGGCATAACCAAGAACTCATAGTGGCCATAGTGACATCTGAAGGGCGTCTTCTGCACGTCCTCGTCTCTAACTCTGAGCTGATGATAACCTGACCCGAGGTCTATCTTTGAGAACCACCATGCTCCCTTTAGCTAATCAAAGAAGTCATCAATCCTAGGTAGCGGATACATGTTCCTCACTGTCACCTGGTTCAGGTGACGATAGTCAACACAAAGTCGCAATATCCCGTCCGCCTTCTTGGAGAACAAAATCGGGGAAGCCCAGGGTGAAACACCGGGTCAGATGAACCCCTTTCCCTACAAGTCCTCCAACTGTACCCGTAGCTCTCGAAGCTCGGCGGGGGCCATCCGATATGCTGGAGTCGATATCGGGGCTATCCCATGGTACATGTCAATATAAAAGTCTACCTCTCTGTGAGGAGGTATCCCTGGAACGTCGTCAGGGAAGACGTCCGCAAACGGATCCACCACTGCAGGAAAACCAGGACTCCGCACGTCAACTACTCCTAGGATGAGGCTACCCAACTGATGAGTTATGGTATGTCCTATCCTCCGCGAAAGTCCATCATGTTCTGCAACGGCTCCCTTCTAACTGGTGAAGGTGAACCTGCTTCCGTCGGTGCGTACACATCACACCTTGCGACTAAAACAGTCAATCTGTGCATGGACCATAGATAACCAATCCATGCCCATGATGACGTCATAAGGCCTCGACGTTGCTACAAGAAGATCCCAGCCGAAGCTTTCGCCTCCTAGAGTAAGCTCACACTGCCGGCACCAGTGCGTAATCGTCGTGTCTGCTCCCGTAGGAGTCTCTAGCCGTAAGGATCGAGCCAAAGGCTCTGTCGGAATCTCCGTGCTCCGAACAAGGGCAACGGCTATGAAAGAGACTCGCTATTGTGTCTATAAGTACTGCAGCAAGGGTGGAATAGACACAGATAGTACCTCGAATCATCTCTGGCACGCCGTGGTCGTGTGCCTCTGCTTCCTAGAGCTATGCCTGTCTCTTCCCGCCAGCTCCCTGTGGTCGGGGTGGACCTCCTGGTGGTGGTGGTGGTAGAGCCTCAAAGCGTCGCCCACCACCTGCTGCTCGGCCAGCTCCTCTGCCTCGTCCGCCTCCTCCCTGCGGACCGCCACGGTCAACCCTCTGCCTCTGCCTCGGTGGTCCCTCAACCGTCTGCTGCTTCTTGGCACGGCGGGTCGAGCAGTCACGAGCCATGTGGCCCTGCACGCCGCACGAGTATCACTGTCTGCCTCTCGAAAGACTGGCTCCGCGCTGTGTGCCCCGCACTGCTGAGCCAGTGTCTTGAGGTCGTCTACCGGAGGGTCTGGTCTACCTGGACCCAAGAGTCATCCGTCGACTACCTGCTGCAGAAGACTCTGCTACGTGCCGCCCTGCGGTGGGTCTCGGCGCCGGTGTACACTCAGCAAGAAAGCTCTCGATCAAAAGGGCCTGCTCCAGTACTCCTTTCTGAGTCAGAATGCTGAGGGAGATCAGCGATGCCCTGATCTCATGTCTCAGTCCCTGCTCAAAAGGTCTGGGCCCTGAAGAATGGGTCTCATACCATGTCGGTCGAGTAGCGCGAGAGATCGGTAAATCGCGCCGAGTACTGAGCGACCGTCATGCTGCCATGCCGCAGCTGAAGAATCTCCTGAATGCGCACCGCATGGAGGGTGGCTGGGATGAACTCCGAGTGGAAGAGACTCTCAAAGTCCGTCCAAAGTAGAGATGCCTCATCGTGAACCTGGATCATCAAGCTCTACCATCGGCCCGCTGCTGCGTGCAGTAGGCTCGCATCGAGGATCACCATGAGGTCTGCTGGTGTCCTCACTAGCCTGAAAACTCGTACGACTTCCTCCAGCCAGTCCTCGGCTGCCCGGGGGTCTGTCTCCCCACAAAACCTGGGCGGTCGCTGGTGATGAAACTCATGCAGTGCATTGAGGCGACGCGCATCGTCAGCGGCTGGTGCTGGAAGTATCAGTGGCTCGACGGGTAGTGCTACCGCCGGTGCCACTGCTGACAAAGGGCCCTGCACCGAGGCCTTGTCGCTCGGTGGGCTGTCGTCACGCTCGACTCTCGGAACCCTAGCTGGCAACCGTCGTGGGGCCATCCGGAAAAGGAAACAGGTGCGCCATGGTCAGAACAGTATACCTGGTGATCTGATACAAAGTAATCACAAAGAAAACTTGAATCACACACGGAATCAATGTTATCGTGCATTAAGTCAGAAATCAGAAGTCAGGGTCCTGGTGTACGGATACGTCGGCCGCCGCACAAACAATGGACTCCCTGGACTGATAACCACACTCAATATGCTAAACATTATTGCTTCACATAGAAAAGATCAAAGTTCACGGTAGAACCGAACTCTCTAATACCAATTTGTCACGACCCATCCTCGGGACCCGTGCCGTGACTACCCCAAGCCCGCCTTCCATAGGCCAGGGGCTGGCGACTAGCACCAAGGCGTAAATCCCTGTAAAAAGGGAAGGCATTGCCTTTGTAAAGTAAACAAGCACCACATAGTAAGCAAGCGGAAAAGTAAACACTAAGTAAAAACTAAGTACAACAGTAAATACGGAAAGTAAAAAGGGCCAGAAATACAAGTTCAACTGTAACGTACAACTCGAAAGGGAAAACATCAACTGTAAAGTAAAAGCTGCTACACCGAGCTTTCCACTGGAGATCCCACCTGAAGGGTGGGTACAGATAGCTCCACTGCTCCTTGGGTCCCGCCGTCCGCTCCGAGTATGTCCCACCCAGTGGTCCACCTTCAGGTACCGTCCTGCTCTGCGCGTCTCAACCACGATCAACGATGTCCGTCGTCTACAACCAACACAACGTAGTGCGGGCATAGCCCGTGCAGGGGTGAGTATAAGCTACTCAGTAGGGACCCCGAGACCCCCGAAGGTCTCCCAAAATCCAAAAATGATAAACTACAAAGGAAAGATACAATCACGAAGTAACAACTGACACTGCTTAGGTATATGCCCATACATATACCTAAGTCATCATTTCAATACACTCCAACCTCTGAGCCCAAGTACAACTCAGTCCACACAGGAAAGTATACGTATTCCACACAGGAAAGTAAACGTAATCCACACAGGATAGCACAACACAATCCACACAGGAAAGCACATGATTCAGCTCACACAGGTATACTTCTTCGAAAGACGATAGAGATGATCACTGATCCATCTAAGTCGTCGGACCCACAAAGGATCGATAGGTACTAACCCCCGCAAAGACCCACACAGGATCTGTAGGCGTTGGTTCACACAGGACCGCTGAGTGCTGACCCACACAGGATCGGTAGCACTGATCCACACAGGATTGCTGAGTGTTGTAGTCGTCGTCGTCGAATCGACTGAGGATCTCTGCACAGTCGTCGTCACAGTCACAGTAGCAGTCGCAGTAGCAGTCGCAGTAGCAGTCGCAGCCAGCTCTAGGGTTCCCGCACACAACAAGCTCGTTCGGGAGGGTCCGCTCCACGAGCCGAGAGGCTGATGCATCAACTGTCACAAAGTCTAGAGTTGCTGTATCCAAAAGTTCCATATCGTCAACAGGAACTCAACGCAACAGACGGCGCGTCAATCGGACGCTCGGTCTGAGAGTTATTGGCTTTTTCATTCCAGGGGCCCAGTTGGTTTTTAAGGCAAAACCAACCCGACCGTACTCCACCTGCATCCAAACCTTGGGTGGAATTTTCCAAAAGATCCAACTCACTAAGAGGAACTCAACAAAGCTGACGGCACGTCAATCGGACGTCTGTAGCTCAAGATATGAGTGTTTCCGCTCCGAGGGCCCGGTTGGTTTCATGTATAATCCAACCCGAACGAACTCAAAGTATTCTGAAACCTTGAGTGCGATATAAAGAAACGACCATCTCGATCCAAGGATCACATTTCCACTGACAGTGCATCGTTTGGAGGTCTATTGCCCGAGTTATGGGCATTTGAACCTAAACAGTTCGGTATCGGGGGTTTCGGGCCCGGGCTGACCCGGTCCGAGACCCCCCCCCCCCGGTCGGCCCGAACCGGGTCAACCCGCACGGGACAGGGTCGACCTGGGCAGGGACGGCTCGGCCCGGCTGGGCTCGGCCGGGCCTGGCAGACCGGCCAGGCGCCGGTCCGGCGCAGCGCAGCGCGCTGGGCCAGCTGCCAGCTCGGCCTTCGGCCGAGCTGTTAAAAGAACGGGGGGCGCCTGCCCCCCTTTGTAACCGCGGACCCCCCTCATAATGGAGGGCTGTTGATTGCTGGCCGGGGGAATTTATTTCCCCCGGTTTTCTCCATTCCGGCCGGCCCGACCTGGCCGGCCGGTTCCTTCTCAACAGGACCGGCAAAGGCCGGTCCTCTTCCGACTTTCGACACCGGCGGCTCGGATGGCCGCCGGTCACGTTGTTCTGCCGAGGCCCGGAACTGGCCGCGGCCTTTGTCGTCCGGCACGGTGCGACGGCCCCACGTCCCTCCACCGCGGCCCCGTTCCGGAAGCGGCATCCTAGGCTTCCTTCGACGCGACGCGGCGGCGTCACGTTCTTGAATTTCTTTCCACGGCGCGGCGCGACGGCGCCGCGCAAAACATGCCGTATGATTCCTGCGTGGTGCGACGGCACCACACCATCCCATTCCATCCGCAAGGGAACAAACATGAACATAGGAGGGGGTTAAGCCGTGTTTGTGCGGTCCGGCCCCCTCTCGTTAAACGATAACATTTATTCGATTAACCACGAAGTTCAACATGCTAGAATCAAGAACGGAATAATTTAATAAATTACAAAATTCCCCAACCTCGGTTTCAAGAGTGGAGCACGTCAACAAACCGTGGAAGACAAGCATCACAGAGGTCGGGCGTCGCGGTAATCGTACATCGATTCCGTTGACGTCGAGGAGCGTCCGAAGAGGTACGTCGCTAGAGATGCTTCGTAAGCTGATGGAGAAAGCCCGAGGAGGAAGTGGCGTCTCCTTTCGTTGACACGGGAAGAAGATCGATAGAAGCGGCGTCGTCGATCTTCGGAAACACACCGGCTGCGAAGAACAGAAGAGACGACACGTCTTTCTCTTCTTATGGTGACGACGTTCTTCGTCAGAGCCTAAGTGTTCTTCGAGTTCTTCGTCGTGGTTGAAGAAGAAGATGAAAGCTTCCCAAACTTCTCAAGGTGGCAAAAGGAACTAACCAAAATAAAATAAGTCTAAGGCTTATTTTATTTACACAACTAAACCAATTTGAATTTCAAAAGATTGAAATTAAGAACTCAACTCAATTAATTACTCAAGTTGTCAAAATTAAAAAGAGAGGAGTTATTGGGAGTTTTAAGGGGAGTTGAAGAGTTACGGTTCGTGTGGGCCCCACCACACTTAATCCTCTCAAGGGTGGTTAAGTGGATGTGGGTCCCACCTCTAACTCCCTTTTGGAGGATATAACCAACATGGATAAAAATAAATTGTGTTTCCATAATTTATTTAACTGCATTTTATTTCCCCCAAAACTAACTCTCAACCTGCATAAAACGCAACCTCAGAATAGGTCTCCTTAAGCGAATATCGACGCTTCGAGTTCATCGGTGCCCTCAGAATTCGATTCCGGGCACCGGTTCAAAAGTTAGAAAAACCCTCTCATTCGTTCACTGAACGTACCCGAGCCAAACTTCGGAAATTGATTCCGGGCACACCAGGCCTCAGAATCAGGTGCCGTCAGAAACCGCGCTCTTCTAAAATTCCTAATAAAATTAAGAAAAATTTTCCCTTGAATTTTACGGTTCTTTACAATTGAACCTTAAATATATGAATAGTTATTAATCTCCTTTACATATTGTAGACATTCAAAAGAGAAATAAAATGATCCCATGTGGGTGTGCCTAAGGTACCCTAGGTAATGATCCTAAGAATAATTTTTCATGAGTGTATGACAATGTTTTTCTCAACATAGGTGATAAGAATGGGTTTAATTTATAGGTCAATGACCACTATACACCCTAGGTTATGATATGTTGAAGACCTACATGACAACCATAATTATCTTATATAGATGAATGTCATATGACCCACATAATAAAAATGATTCAACCTATGATTAAACCACAGGAGGCCTAAAGTGATGATCCTTGGTTACCTTATGCATATAATGTAAATTTATTCATGGTGATAAAAGGATTTATTGGGTTTTATACTTGACATTCCTTATTACATAAGCATGATAAGCCCAAAAAGGACAATTAAAGATGAATATATAGATTCTATACATACCAAAAATTAAAATTTGTTCCAAAATATTTGTAGCCACCCTATCACATTAACAAGTACATAATTAAATGGTGTCTACTAAAAGATGGTGTTATCGACAAGATTCATAAACATGTGTTATATCTATGAAGGATATGTCAACTATGTGAGGAAATCCATTGAGGAATACATGGATGGAAGTTCTAAAATCACATCAAACTTTCCTTATAAAGGATTTAGCATCATCAGCCTTGATGGTGGAGGCCACCAAAAATTGGAAGGAGGGGATATAGGGTGATTAGGAGACTTGTCCAGCCAAAGGATGTGAATCCCAGAAACAATTCAAATGAAAGTCCTAGTGGACGCGTCAAAATATATGATGGTGAACC
Organism: Viscum album; assembly: GCA_963277665.1. NCBI lineage: Eukaryota > Viridiplantae > Streptophyta > Magnoliopsida > Santalales > Viscaceae > Viscum > Viscum album. Next base: position 1,000,100,812 of record OY728128.1, on the reverse strand, counting down.
CTACTCGAATATCTCTTCCCATAACTACGTGTAGATATGGAATGTTGGTTATATCTAATTCTAAAAATCATTGAAATGAATAATTTCTCCTCTACCATGGTTAGAATGAGTGGAGCTAGGAATTTTTTTCCTAGGAAGCATACTAACGGTTGACATCATATGTTACACGGGACATGAACAGTAGGACAAAATTGATAGGCCACCTCCAAAAGGTGTTGGTGGAGAAGGAAATAATTTTCTGTAATCCCGAACAACTATTGTTTTGTTATGACATCCACCACTTCCATTTCTCATAGGAACCCTCAACCCATCATCTTATATGATCTTATCTAGTATAGGGTGTTCAAGGATATTATACTCTAATATTAATGGGATGGGTTCATCCCATCCAAGTAAATATCCCAATAAGGAATGCAATTTTGGGCAGCAAAAAGTTTGTTTCACCCACATGGGACACATGGGGTGAAATACCCCCCCCCCCCCTTGTTAGAGTGAACCATATCTGGAGTCACTCTTTCTAAAATGCTCCAACAGTTCACTCCCCTACACCATAGACCGTGAAGATGCACTGGTCGCACCTATAGTATTCTCTATATGGAATTCACCCTAGAGGTCTCCAAATACATAAATTCATAGTTAAATACATTCATACCAACATGCTAACAAGAATTTTGATCTAATATCTTCTCCACCATCTATGGTTCAAAACATATAGTGATCAAACATGGAGAAGACCCTAAAACCTTCACAGTGTAAGGTGCCTTCTAAAACTACAATGAACCATTCCACCATTGATACACCCCATACCATCACAATCATTTTTAGAGAATATTCTATCAATGTTGATATCAATAAACCCATGACCAATCAATCAGGTTGGATGACTCTCCCAAGCATAGTTGCTGCTAGAAATGGTCATGGGGGACCACTCTATGATGATGATTTGTATCATAGAGGTCCTCCCCACAACACCATTATCAGACACATATACCCTCCATCATCCAAATAATTCAAATTCCATGATGATACTTCCCATGGTAGAGCATCAAATATTCAATACGGGGCCCCTACCTGCAGCACTATCCAAGACATGCATGGAAAAATACACACAACCCTCAGGGACTTGATCTCAGAGAGCTCTCACATCAACATCAAATAAATATCTATGGTCAAATTCATATCACCATCAACCATTATGAGTCCAAGGAAACCAATGACTTTAGTTATAAGCCTCTTCCTCTACCTCTAGAGTTGTGGCTGGGGAGGAACCCATTAGTAGAGAATTATTTTCCATGTTTTTTATGTGCATAAGATCCCCAAATGCATATTCAAATACCTGCACATGGAGAAGGTTTTGTCTTCCTATCATACATTCTCAATGTTCCCATTCATACCACAATTATATTCCCTCCTCTCATCCTCCACTATGGAATAGGGGAAATGTTGGGGTCTATCTTCTAACCCTCAAATAATGGGAATCATCCTGCTGAGACATAGGAACACTATGAAATTACTAATCAGTAACATTCTGTTGACCACACCCCATATTTTTCATGGGAATATTCATGAATCTAAACCCACATCCAGATGGAACTCCCTCATTCCATGGGAGGTTGTCATGTGTGATACCTCATCATCCAAAAAATACCTAGTTGAGAAGGTATACATCACTATCCCCCAGATTCATGGCCATCACTTATTAGAGGTTGGGGAGATCAATATAATGACTACACATTAGAAAATTAATTAGTGGAGGAATGTATGTGGGAAATTATATACACTAACAAGTTATTGGTCATGTTCTGACAACCAGTAACCATGTTCTTTTTCATCCTGGAGTTTCATATCAAGAACCATACACTATTCCTCCACAAAAACATGGGGAAAAAATTTAACCACTTTTAAAACCAATAACTAATATTTGTAGGTTTCCATGAACATATTCATTCTATAATTCAACAGTACTAAATTATTGAAATTATAGTACTTACGGTGGATCATTGAATTGACTCATTTGGGTCATGTAAGAGTTTTCATTAGAATTTTATTAGGAGACTATCTATTCTTTAGCTGCACATGGAATATTTTTTATATCATTCATAGTTCAGCGATTGGGGGCCATTTGTTTCCCTCCAATTTATCCCTCTCTAAAGACAAAAGAATTAAATTTATGTCAGTCCACCTGGAAATAGTGAATATCCCAATCCAACCACCACTATGAATTTTTTCAAAATCAACCCTCTAGATGATCATATAAACTATGATGGTGGTGGGGATAATGAAGAAGGATATCCCCCTTGAAGTAAGATGGAGAGCGAGGAATAATTTTGATAGGTTCATACACTAATTCATAGATACAGACCATGGGTCTCTAGATTCCCACTAAGCCACTCTCTCAGGTGAGCCACCACTACAATAAGGGTACAAGAGTTTCTAAACCCATAAACCCATATGAACCCATACCATAGGGTGAAAAATATTCCAAAAAGTCCACATTACATTCATATATTTAGGGTTATAAAAGTATCACCACCGAACTTCACATGGAGAATCACCCTGATTTGGTAGACTTTCAAGGGGATATTGCATTTCCCTTAACAAAAAACCCATTTCTCCTTGGTCTACCATTCATGACTGAGTTCATAAATATCACATACCAAATCATGTTGGAGGCTATTGGATCCTCTCAATAAAATAATTTCCCAATTTTCCCTACAACTCATACCTTAAAAGACCAGTATGACATACCACCTCAAATTCATGATCCATACACCGCCAAAGATAGAAGGCCAATCAAAAAATAGATAAATACTAAACCTCAATATAACAACATTATATCCACTCTCACCACTCACATAAAGGCCTTAGATATGAAAAAAATAATAAATCACACATGAAGGGAAGTATTTTCTAGCATTGGTGTCTCACACTCAGCAGCCCCTATAATTTGGTATCCCATGATTTGTCTTATTCAATTATATAAGCAATATATTGAAATATTTGGCCAATTTTCCTCATGATGGGACCTAGTTCTTAAAACCATAGAGTAGTAAAAAGCTACCAAACATTGATATTTGGTCCAATCCTTAATGGGAACCACATTTTTCGAGTATATTCACTTGGCCTCGAGGACTATCACATGCATGAAATAATTTGGGAATCTATTAATATATTATTTAATAACTACCTTTCCCAAAAACTACATCACTAACCACTACAAATAAAATAATAAGGTTGATGAGTGTCTCCAAAAATTCATTTATTGTTGGAAGGGGATTGTATACTCCCTCAATATGCAATATTCCCATGAATAGTTATTGTGTGTTTGTATAGAGAATTTTTAAGTTAAGTTGATACCTTCCATAAACTCCCTAATTTATCATAGAGGATTTATAGACTTCACTGATAGATTTCATTATATAGAAAATTTTTTGTATTAGAGTAAGGTGCAGCATGAACCATTAAATACTCTATGTCAACTAGGAATCATGTGAGGGAACATGCAACTAATTCTAGGAAAACATAGGCCCTTAATTCAGCATGCCTTTAAGAACCACCGTAGGATAGGACTTTTCAAGTGTATCCTCATCATGAATATACCTATCAAGATCCTAAAAATCTCCATGAATCCAATGTTCCCTTTCTGAAAATTAATAACTGATTATTCTCCTTTAAAGAGGAGAATGTACCATGTTAATTTATCTGTTCCATAGAAACATCCCCTTGATATTTCCAAACTCCAAGAGGCCTTAAAAGGATAGGATAACCCCTTACTCAATCTAATTACCTCTATCATAGGATCCTCAACAACACCATAAAAGAGTGAATCATCTTTCAATATTCTCTTCAAAAGAAATTAGACCATCGTTTGGCTGAGCTAGTTAATATCCCAGCATAGGTGAAATGTTTCCTTCCACCCTCAATGGTGATGACGAATAACCTATAGAATGATAGTTAGTTTAAATAAATGGTTAAAAAGGATTGAATATTAGATGGGTTATATGAGGGTTTATCACACCCCTGGAATTATTAACACATAGTTAAGAAAACATTCACCTACTATAATCACCATACATCCTCCAACCACACTATTTAAATAACATCCATCCATGTCTTAGAAGAACCAGAACTAGTAACAGTAAATAAATTAGGATTCCTTTCTGTTCTAAAACTAATTTCCACTCTCATTAGTTTCATTCCTCATCCCTTAATTAGTATACGGGCCCAACATTTTATCATCCGTGGAGTATTACCCAGATGAAGTGTATGATTATACTTCTATCAATGTCGTTTGGATGGTGGATCAATGCACAAAATCTGATTATAATGAAATCCACATGATCCCTTTGAGAACCACTATCAAATACCATCAAGGGAATGAAATATGTTATGCAACCAAGAAAAATACCTTATCCAATCTACCTAGAAGTATTGTCCATGCTAGTAAAACCATTTATCATACATTACATTCTGATAAGAAATAATGATCGTTCAAAGCTACACCCTCAGGCATAACCCAACAACCTACTATGTTGGATGATTGTGTAGCATAGCCACAGTAATCCAGAGATCATCCATAATGGTTCATGTCATGATCATAACCACCTAGTGCTGGACATAATTCTTTTGACCAACATTAGAACATAGAAAATACCGGCCAGGCCACAAAACCTAATACCACTATACTTATGATGATTCCAATTAAAGAGATACCTTATAGTGGTATTTATATACCCTATTATTATAAGTATGATGTAAGAAAATTCCTTTCTAGTATACCAAAACTACTCTAGATCCCTGATTTTCTTCTACTATCAATGGTTTTAAATGAAGATATCATCGCGGAACAGATGATCCCACTCCAGTTTGAATCTAAGGTACCTTCCAAAAGGTCCTATCATCCATAGGATAAAAATAAAAAGTGTAACATGCAACCATCTCTTTCTCTATGTAAGATGATGGTTCCACCATTCAAGCACACATAAATATTTCCTATGTCTCGGGAAATTCCAATAGTGTGGAAACTCCATTCCAACAAAGTGTAGAATTTCTTAATGAAAATGCTTATCTTAAATAGGGGAATACCTAAGTTGTGTATCACCTAGTTAGATTTAACAATATCTAATTTGCTAACCCAATGATATGGAGAAAGTGGTAAAAAGAAGCATGGCATGAGAGTAGATTTGGTGACATTATATCAAAAACCATGTTAGTGGTCATATCATAGGACCATGCATAAAAATGAATTATTATGAAATATATGGATTCATCCACAATTGGTTATTCCCTTGTTATATCATTAGTCCCTCATGTACCCCAATAATTTTCAAGTATGGGGGTCTATATTGTTTATGTCATCATCAACTCCATTAACTCCTTCTAATATGATTATTTATATTCCAAAAGGGAGGGAAATAAACATCAGATTAATGAAGCTAAGTATATCAATTCATTCAATGAGATGACTTAGACCTATATAAACCGATTCATATTTTTGAAGGACACTTTCATACTACAGATTCACTTGTTGGATGCAATATCCCCATAAATTGGGTACAACTACATAATTCCCGAGATGAAGGAATGCTCATAAATTACAGCATATTCTTACAAAGGGTAGGCACTGTTGAAGATGGGAACTCTCAATCCCATTTTATTTCATGAGTTCTACCACATGGTCACCAACCCACACTTGCATCATGTATTCTGAAAAGTGGTGTTCGATCAGTGGAAGTGGACCATTTTCATTATTTAGATAAAAAAGGTGGACCTCACCATCATATATTACAATGGGTTAGCACATCATGTTTTATCATCATGATATTCATAGAGAAGGAGTCATTCACTATGGGTTATGACCCTATTGAAATAGATGAAAACACCACCTTGTGATATTTAGATCTCATAGAGTCATCTCCTTCCTCTGATCCTCATGCCTTGGGTGATGATTAGGATTTGGAAAAAGCCCCTACTATATTAAAGGATGTTGTCTCCACCATTGTCTATGAATGGACTCAATTGAATCTCATAACTAATAATTATCCAATGCGAAGGTTGATTATCATAGACATGTCCTCAGTGGAAAAGATGATATATGTGGATTTTCTAAAGTAACACTAATATAAGATTACAGGGTAATATAAGGAGATATTAGGGATTAATCCCCAAGATTCTATCCAATTCCTTGTCCATCATATTGAACACTATGTGTTCAAACATGCATCTAGAATGTTTCACCCCTCCCATGGTTCCATGGTAGATGTTCCACACTAATACCGATCTCATGGATCCTATGATAAAAAAAATTTGTTATATTTTTCTCTGATGCCAACAAACGTGACCTAATTTTAATAATACAAACTAAATAAAAATAAAAAATCATATTACTTACATAACTGATGATATTTTAATTTTATATTTTAATAGAATTTGGGAAGACACTTACATAACAATTTAGATAAATAAATAATTGGTTTATAAAATTCAATTATATTTTCCTCTAGATTCATTAAATCTAGTATCCATAGGCATGAAATATATAAAACCTTTCATCAAGACATGGGTAAAAAGACAAATAAGAATCGTTATACCAAAACATAGTAATGATAAACATAATCACTAATTACTTAATTTCATTTATGAGAATAATATGAGCATAAGGGTATGATGACAATATCAACAGGCAATAGAATTCATACCCATCAAATCCATAATAAGTAAAAATATGAAGTATATTAATACTTTAATAATGTTATGAGTCATAATAATAATTATCCATGATCCATGTTATGTAATTCTTGGTCAAAGTAAATATGAAAACATCTAGCTAGCATAAATAAAATGTATTTTTATCTGGGACCATTATCTTTATAACTCATGTTAGAAATCAATGGAACCCTATTAAATCCATAGTAAAAATCCCTTTGGTTAAATCCCCCAATATACCCTTTGAATATAATGAATACTACCTAATTAATTGGATTTATATATTTGGAAAACCCTTATTATGTGCTATATCGGGATCACCTATAATATAAGTTGAATAAGTCATGCCCACCATATAAGTTGTATCTGGATCATCAATAATCACAAGATATATTTCTCTCTCCATTAATCGTAAAAAATACTCAAGTATCAGATATGAATATAACACATAGAAACATTCATTTTCATTATCAATATTTTAATAATATTATATGTTCATTATTAACTTTATTTACTTATGGAAACAAAATTGTTTTCATCACAATCTATTTGAAACAATTATAATCCATCCGAATAAAAAATAATAAAAATTTTGTTACAATATATCCCATATGTGGAAATTTAAAATATATGTTTTATTTCACTAATTAATATGAATACTATAAAAATAATTATTAGAAGTATTCTAGAAAAAATAGATTTTCCACATCGAAATTAACTTTCAAAAACTAAAAAATCTGAAAATATTTTGAAAAAAATATTTAAAAATTAAATCAAAAGCATTTAATTAATCCACAAAATAAAATAACATCCATGATATAAGAGAAAAATTATAATTTAATAAAAATTACAATTAAACATTATTTTTTGAATTTTTGTAAAGAGAGTCAAACGTGACCCATGTGTAAAATGTAACAAAATTTCCTATTAAAATCCTTTTAAATATGGTCGTATGTCATGAAATAAAACAATTTCACATAATATATGTTTATAAAATAAAATTAATGAAATAATTTTTGAAAATATTGACATTGAAGAGAAGTTTTTAAAATCTAAATGAAGATACTGGATCTGTTAAACTTATAAACAAACATCTTAATTCTTTTTTAATCAATAATAGTTGATATGAAAATTAAACTTGTAAAAAATAATGACCATAAGAGAATAAAATGGATTTGGTTAATGAAATTTTGTTCATAAAATATAATTAATTGACCCATTAACATAAATAATATCAAATAGAAATAATATTTTAACATAAAGCATTTACTTATTAGAAAACATTTAAATGAAAAGTCATTAAAAGTAATAGCATGATATGAATTTGTAAATTCCCATGAATTTCGTGAAGTAATATGTAAAAAATGAATTCATTGGGTAGTAATTTCACAATAAAATAATTTTAAGGTGCACAATTTGAATCATGTCATAGTAAAATGATATTTAGACAAAGAAAATGATTGCAAAGATCATAACTATTGATGTGATCCTTATTTCTTGAAGTGATTTTGTTTATATTTCTAAATCCACATATAAAATTTTAAATTTATAAGAAAAAAAAATTATAGGAAAAGTTACACATAATCATGGAATAATAATTTCAATGAAGTATAAGTACACACCAATGATTGTAAATTGAGATAAAAGGCCCCATGCCAATTAGTAACTTTTAATTTAAATCCTATTGGATGAAATAATTTTAATTTTAAATTAAAATATCATGATTTATAAATTATTTATGACATGAAATTTAATATTTGAAAAATATACGTCATATAAAATAAATTATCTATATAGATTTATAATATGACTCAATGAAGGAAAATTGAGAAGAAATCCATTACCTAAAGCTTAAACATTCCCTATATTTCATTTAACTACATTGTAATAAACACATTTCAATTTGTTTTTCATAACATCATTTTACAGATTCAATTTCATACCCTTAAACCATTTATTTAATTTATTTAATAACATATTTAAAAACATTATCACTTAATACCATTTCTGGTGTTATGATGATGTTTGGTTCATAATTTCGAAACGAATTCATTATATTTATAGTGACCAATGAGGAAATTGTTCCATAATCTCCATAATCATTATAATGAAATAATTATTATTTTTATAAACTAATTATTAATTTAATTCCCACTATTACATATTCTTATGAATAATGAATTATGTTATAGTCCTGGAGATGGTATGTTTTACGAAACCATGAGTATGGTTTTCATATTTTAAAGAGCATAAGGGAAAGAGGATAAGTTTGATTTTAGATTAAAATAATTATGATATATATTAAATATCATGTTATATAATTATATAAACTTACATGTACTATCAATGTGATTCAGTGATGAAAACAATCACATCACTTTATAGAGGTTGTAATCCACACTAAAAGTAAGAGATTGACATTTTGTATTTTTCATTACATAAATTAATATCTAAATCATTTTCAAAGAAAAATGGCACAAAATTGACATATAATAGAATATTGGGTGAGTATTTTTGAACTCCACTCATAAAATATATTATATTAAAGTGTTATGTAAACATTTATTCCTTCTCATATTATTTTTTACATTAATTACATGGTTTACCATTAGTGTGGTGAAAAATATTTACTATAGTGTCTATAAATAATATCAAAAAAGGTATATATTTACAAATATTTAACCTCTAGAATAATAATATGGGATCCATTTTTTCAAATTAAATTCATAGTAGATGGATAATTTAATTCAAAATAAAAACTGGAAAACATGAGGGAAAACGATATTCAAGAAAAATTCATTTTTAAGTATAAAATTTATTTGTACCAAATTAAATAATAATATCTAATACATCAAAAATTAATGGATTATTATTAATAAAAATTAAGTAAATATTTTTTAAAATTTATCCAAAATATAAAATGACATTGTAAATACATGAAAATAAATTAAAATTTTTAATAAAAACCATTGTTTTTATGTATTCATGAAAAAAATAACATTTTAGAAATATCTAAAAAATTCATAATAACAATTTTTTTACAATATTATTTATAAAATATAGTTTTATTAAATTAAAATTCTTTAATTTGAAAATAAATTAGTTATATAAAATCATATAATGCCTGAAACCCACAGTTGGTTAAGAATAAAGCTTTTTCTTTTTTACTAGAAAATTACATAACATTATTATAATTAATAAAACACTATAAAATAAAATTATTTAATATTAGTAAGAAATTAGAATTATTTATCTTAAAATTACAATTATTTTTTCATTCTTTCCCCCTTTTGAAATTATATCCTTATAATTGTATTTCAAGCTCGATTACAAAGTTTGAAAATATTTTCAAAATCTATTCAAAGGACTTGAATATAAAACATATTAAGATGAATGGAACAAATATATAATATTTAAAGGAATAACTTCATTTAAAATAGTGTTTACTAAAATAATATAATAATACATCATTTTAAAAAAAATATGGGTTGTACAAAGGTTTTATAGAATATCACATAACATGGTTTCCAAATAGGATAACATTAGTAGGGTGTTAAATTATAGACATCGATAGAAAACATAATGTCAAAATAATTATGGAGAGTGTCATTGAACAATGATCAAATTAAATTGAATAATAATGATATATTCTATAACCAAAAATCCAAAAACCAATATGATGTAATAGTGAACATCAATTTATCAGAAATGAATGTAACGAGATATCATTTTTGTTTCATGATATCTTTCCTCGAGTTATGGAATTCAATTACAATAAAAACTATGAACATATAGAAATATACATTCATGAAATGTTTAACTTAACTTGCTAATATTTATTCCCATGATATCATATTTTTCTATAAATAATGAGTATTGAAGATTAATTTTTCATGATCAACTAACTAAATAGAATTTTAATGGATTATATTATCAAAAAAGGACAATAATCTATTCCTTATTTTTTATATTAACAAAAACTAAAATGGATAGAAAATTTTGATACGATCTCTTAAATTTATAAACATTTATATGAATAAATAATTCATTTAACCCAAAAATTAAAAAATGAAACCAAATTTTCTACATACATCATTTTATAAATAAATAACCATACATCCAAAATCCCCAGAGTAACCTTAACCTTAATGAAATTTTTAATCTGAAAGGTTATATCATACACATCAGCTAATGTCCCAAAAACTTTAATAGTATTCTTCTGAAATAACCCCTTCACAAAAAATTGAAGGGTTATATATAACACAACCCAAAAAAATTGTCTCCTAATATATCATTAATCACTTAGTATCCTATCACATAAAAAATAAAAATATAGTCTTTATATATTCAAACATATGATCAACAATAAACATATAAACCCATGATGGAATCTATAAATATTAATTAATCTCAAATTAAAACAACTTAATTACATAAGTTATACAAACCTTTACATGGATAAAAAAATGATGCTCTAAACCTATACTCTAGGATTCAATGAAAAAACATCATCCTTATATTTATAGCTTTATTATAATAAAGGTGAAATAATTTCAACTATTCAAAACATAAAACCTCACAATGAAATATTGGACCACTTACATACCCAAGGAACTTTTTGTATTATTGGTTTATGAAATAAATGAAAAAACCTAAATTATAATTTGGATATATAAACTAACAATTAATAATTATTTACCTCATCTCTCAATAATTTCATCAATTATACTAAATGTATAAGTCATAAAATACATGAAAACATTATTCACAACCTTATTAAAATGAAACCTAAATATGCTGAGATCAGACACACAATAATTGTAAGTATAATAATTAACAATTTAATTTCATTAGTAAGTATAATATGAGAATAAGGTATTATGATATAATCTAATTTCATGAGTATAATATAATAGAATTAATTTCCTTAAAAACTAGGAACAAAAAATATGAGATAGAAATAATACATTAAAATTTTAATTATTAATAGGGATCAATTTTCTTGATCCATTTGATTTAAGTCTTTATTAGTAGAATAATTAAAAACTCAAAGTAAGAATAAAGAAAATGTGTTAATATATTGGAACTTTATCTTCATAACCTCTAACAAAAATAATTGGAACCAGGTTAAATGTATAGGATAAATCACATCATTTAAGTCCCCCTTATTTCCATTAAAGGAAAATAACAATACCTAAAGCATTTGATATTTATATCATGCTCACCCTGCATATAAGTTATATCTAGATCACCCATTATATAAGTTATACCAGACCTAGAAATCAGAATGTCTATATCAGGACCAATAGTTATAATGAGAAATATAAAGATTACCAATTATCAGTAATAATTTCCAATTATCGTATATTAATATAAAACATGGAATCTTTCATTTTCATCATAAATATTATAATAACATCTTCTGTTCCTTTATTACATTATTTACCAATGGAAAATAAAAGAGTTTCATGAGAATCTCTTTCAAAGAGTCACGATCCATCTGAAGAAATAATAAGGATCATATCATTATGAAATACTCTTGTTAGATAAAAATTAAAATTAACAATTAATGAAATTTATGTTTAGAAATATGATAAATACAATCATTAGAATCATTTTTTTTAAAAATACACTTTCCACTTTGAAAATGACTATTAAAAAATATAAATTTACAAAAATGTTACGGAAATAATTTTTATTAAAAATGACACTGGAAACATATAAAGGTTGTTTTATGTAAAATAATGATCATGGTAGTGTTGAAAGAGATTCATGTGGTAAAAATTGAATATAAACATTATTTTAAAACTTTTTTAAAGATATTCAAAAGTTACCCATGCAGAAAATGTTATGAAATATCCCATTAAATTATTTTAGAAGAATTTCAAAAAATTATGTAAATTAACATTATGAAACAATTTGTGATTAAAAAATAACATCCATGAAAACCTTTTAGAAAACATATATGTAGGATGGAAATATTTTCTATCTAAAAATACATACTATATTAGTATCAGTTATAAACAATATTCTTTATTTTTATAATTAATAAGGGGGATAGATATTAATCATGTAAACCACATTTGTGAAAAAACATATCATACATAAATATTTTATATTAATAGAATAATTTTAATTAAATAACATAATGATCCATGATAGAATCATTTATGTACAGTGCCTTTCAAAATTTGTAAACATAAACAATTGTTCCATTAGTGAGCTCGGTTATCTTCCACTATATTCTTTATAACAAAAACCCTTCTTAGACACATAATATATAATATTATTAATCATAATGTAGTAAAATGAAACATTTAAAATGATAATATCATATTCATATTAATGTTAGTAAAGGTATATATCAATATATCATTAGCATAATGGTATAAACCTTGATAATTTCATTAGAAAACAATACACTATATATCATAGATCATAAACATGAGTCATGGAATTTATCGTGGTAGTTCATAATAAATGAATCATAACTGAAACAATGACATAAACCCTGATAATATGACATTGGAATAAGTTATATATTTGTGGAATATAAATAAGTATAGAAAATCATTACCTTATTATTTCGGGCTCATTTATATGACTATAATATTTGAATGGGTTCACTCATCAAACCATCATAGTATTCAAGGTTCTCTCCCAAAAATAACGTATTTAAAATAGTTCTTCATTGAACAAGGTTCAATCCCCATTTAAATTACTTTTTTCAAATGGTTTATCACTCCTTACCCAAGGTATTAGAGGTATATATAGGTCTGACACATCAAAAAATGAAAGTCATACATATGTGTTCTAAAACACCATAAAAAAAGATTATTCATAAAACCCCCAATGAAAAGAAAATTACTCCATTAAAATTTTAACATAACATTACATTATAGAAATAAATAAGTTTTATAATAATTTCATCGTTTCAACAAATCGTAACTCATTGGGAAAGGAATGAGCTTCATAATAATATTATCAAGGTATAACCCGTGGAAAAGGTAGTAGGTTTAGAAGGAATAGATTAATCATTAACATAATCCATTCATATAAATAATTAGAATGGAATCATTGGATAATATATGAAGTAAATAATATGAAACATTAAATTATTTCATCATATATGGAAAATGATTTCGAAAGAAAAATCACTTTAAACTTTTCTTAAGGAAAAAAAATTTTCCTTGAAAATTATTATTTTAAAACTAAAAAATAGAAAATATTATGTAAATAATATTATATGAAAATAACCATTAAAACATATAACTTATCCTTTAATGATAATAATTTTTTTGATTTAGTGAAAAAAAATTCAAGAGATACGTTTAAAAAAACATTACATTCACATTTTAAAAAAACTTAAATAAGCTTTGTTTAGAAGATGACATGAATATTTCAATATAAAAATTGTAAAATGTAATGATATGGTAAAAATACTTAAATAAATTTTTATTATAATTTTAAATACAATTTTTAATATATTTTTAGAAAACACGATTTTATAAGAAAAATGTTTTGACAGAACAGTGAAATAAAGATGGATTTTCCTAAAAATATTATTTTGAACTCTTGAGTACATAAAGAGAGAAAAATGAAGGAAGAATAAATTCTTCTTGAATCATAATATTACAAGAACAAAAAATATTTTATTTTGATCTAAATCAAATTATTTCATTATTTTTAGCATAATAATGAATAATCCATATAAACAATTACATTGTATTGTAAACCTGTTACCACTTTTGAAACATTAAATCGAAAGACCCGTAAAAGAATAAAATTAAATAAAACATAAAATATCATTAGAATAAATAAATTCATAATTTTAAATGTCAAATTTTTATATACATCTCATGATATGATATTTCTACATAGCATAGCAATTGACTCAAAGAAGGTAAATTAAGACAAAAATCTCTTATCTTTAGTCTCAATTTCCTTCAATCACATTAATTCCTCATGTAAAAATAAATATAAGTATATTATACATATATTAATTAACATAATTATACATAAAATATCATACATTATTTATATTAACCTGTTGTTACACGTATATTAACAATTCCACATTATATTTTGAACAATAACTACTTTAAATTTCGCGTGTATTTTGATTTGTTATTTTTGGACTTTTAATTTTAATAATGGTTCCATCCAATATTAAATTTTATAAATTATATAAATACCATATATATATATTATATTTATTTCTAGTAATACATAAATATTAGATATTTAAACTGAAATACACTCTTCATGGATATGGTAAGGCAGATATACACATGAACATTGTTTCCATTGTCTCGGTAGATTTAAATAAATAAAGGAAAATAATATATTACAACTAAATAATAATTTTTATGTTATATATATAATATATTATCATTAATAATAACCTCATTACCTTCCATGTAATGTGTGAACGAATCACATAGCTTCACAAGGCATTAGTCAACCGTACCCACTTGTGACATTGTCATATTCCCCCCAAATGGAATGTTTGATGTTATATATGATATAAAAATGACATAATAATAGTAAGATTATATATATCATATAAAAACATTTAATCTATCATTATATCTATCTGTGAGAGGTTGTTGTGGAAAACGAATAACATCAGTTTATAACACAATAGTCTACCATATACACAAATGTTGATTTTTTATCTTAGATGATGGAAGATAAGATGGATATTATTTTTTACATTAAAGAAGTAACATATTATTATATGTAGATACTATTGTTATTATATTATTATAATATAATAATATTTTATGGAGGTTCAAGAGTAAATAAGATATATAAGTTTAATAATTTACCTCTTCCTTAGAGAAACTCTTTAGGTATATACAGAAATTCTTTTTAAGAAGGATTCTTAATTAAAATAAAGCCGATAGGGTGTTCTGAATTAATTAAGGAATTAATTTTGGTAGGTAATTTTTAAACCATAAGGTGTTTAATATATGAATATAATATGATAGGGTGGCCTTTTATAAATGAGTATGGTGACATGCTTGTAATTTTTCAAGGAAAAAGGTGTACACACATTTTTCATTTGAAAAATAAATAAAATATGGGACATTAGGAAACATTATACATAATAAGGTTGAATTTTTTTTAATCAAATGGGTTTTTTAAATGTGTTTGTTCATTTATAACCCTTATCTTTTTTTATTAACCCTTTGGTAAACTCATTTTTACCTAAAAATCAGTAAATAATTTTTTTCATTTTTATTATTTTGATGGTTAAAAATTAATTTTACAATATGATAGAACATAAAAACATATAATTCCAAACATAGAATCCATTTTTTTAAAATTAATCTTACATAAGTGGAATAATTTCATTTAAAATAATATTTGAGACCAGATGAGAAAGCAATTTTCCAAAAAGAAAATGTTCAAAACATTATAATGTTTTTGTATCTAAATTCAATATGAAAATGATTCCAATTATTTAAGATGAATTAATTACTATAAACTTTTAATAATTTTACTTCTTAACCCCTTTTTAACAGAATATAATTTTAATATTCCTTCAAAATAAACGGACGTTTTCAATAAAAACAAGTACTTTTCATTATTCAACAAAAAAATTAATATTTTAAAAAAATCCCCAAATTTCACTCTAATATAATTTTTACATTATGATTTAATAAATTTATATTATTTTATTAAATTAATTATAAAATTTTTTCAAAAATTATTTTTATTATTTTTACAACAGGAATAAAAAATAATTATAAAATAATATTTTCAAAACATTTAAAGTCTTTACTGAAAATTATTTACTTTTTTATGAATATTTTTTCTTTATATAAAACCATTAAACCAAAAATTTAAAAAAATTATATTAATATTAATTCTAACAAGTTTAATTTCCATGTAATAATCGTTGTTTTTAAATAATAATATTAATATATTTTGTAGTTTTTTTAATCTCAATGTTACTTGTAATGCACGAAATAAAAAAATTATTCAGAACAAATTTTCATAAAATCTTTTGTTGTTACATTTTACCTCACTTAAAATGAATTTATCCCATTAAATTCATCACTTTAATACAAACTAATAAGGATACTTATGGGTTATAATTTCTTTAGGTACTCACATACCTTCCTCTAAATTGTGATTTTTCCAAAAAGTTTTAACAAGGGGAGTAGTCTTGTTTCAAAATACTTTATATCTAAAATACAGAATCTCCACATGTTGTACCTCATAAGAAATATGTTTTATGAACTATATGACCTTTGATTTTAGTAAATTTTTATGATTATATATGTACATCCTTATAAGAGATGCATAGACTATATAATGATCTTGATAGATATTTGGTGGTAATGCAAAATGGTAATCTATTGTCCCATTATGATCAATAATATCAAAATTAACAATTTATCTAGGTTTTAAATTTACCTTATTGGAAAACCACATTATCTTCATACATGGATATATTCAAAGGAATACCATTTCACTAACATCAAATTCTAGATCATGTCGGCTATTGTCGGTATAATGTTTCTACTGACTCTAAGCTATTTTGATGTGTTGGTAAATATATCTAAACATATCTATATTTTATTCAAATATCTCATGTCATAATTGATTTATTTCTACAACAAAAGTAAAGTACAATTGAATTATACACATCCTTCTATATAATTCTTTATAAGGACCTATATAAATGCTAAAGGGAAAGATATTCATTATGAAAACTCAACTAGAGGATGGTGTTGATCACAAATACCTTTTAAATCCATTGAACAATATATAATCATATCCTATAGGGTTTTAATTTTTCTCTCATACTAACCATTTGATGGTATGATATGTAGTGCTAAAACATAACTTTGTATCCATAGCATATTTAATGATTCTCTAGAATATCAATATAAACATCATATATTGATAAGTTATTACAGAATATACTTTACCATAAAAACATTTGAATCCATAAATTTATATCCTATAATGATTATCCATATAAACATGTTCTTTTATAGTGATGATGTCTGATATTTTTTTAAGGCGATAAACTAAACCCCATATAACACTATTCACTTTGTATGTTTTGGCGTGTCTGACAACAATATCCAAAGTGGGGTTTTCCCATATATATTCTAGTATGGGTAATGGATTTATCATCCCCTTATAATTTTTTATTTTTTCCATAACTTTATTACATACCAAGCAATAAGATAAACACGTGATGATATCTTTATTCATTCCATCCCACTAGAAATATTATTTCAAATTTATATATGTCGTCATACTTGCTAGATGAATAGAGAACGGAGAACTAGGATTTTCTTATAAAAACCTCTTACTAAAATATTGTATGGATGGACCACATATACTATTCCTTAAACCATATCATTTCTTCATAATCCAGGTTAAACTCATGAAAATTTTAAACTATCCTTTTATATTCTACATCTTTCTTATGCTCATTTTAGTATTTACTTCGATAAATGGTTAAACATTAAATTGATAAAGGGAATATTTCTATCTTTCTATTAGATATTCCAAATTCATACTGTATAAATATTGAAATATTGGATATTTTGTCATATGTATCATAGATAATCATTGATGATCCTTTCAACTCAAAGCATCACGAATAACCATCTTCTCTGGTTCATATTCAACTCCTTATGTGTTAATATATACTTCATAATTTTTTGATTGGTATATATATCACACTTTTCTACAAAAAGATAATTCATCCATATATTTAATTCAAAAATTACCATATAAAACTCTCAATTAGGACTTGGGTAATTTTACTCATGAACCTTGAATTGTAATGAGGTATAAGTTATAACTATTTTATTATTCATAACTTCACATCCCAATAACCTCATAAATGCATCACTGTATATTAAAAACCATTTTCCACTATAGGGTAATGCATCAATAGATTTTCTGACTAATATTATGTTAAGTTCCTCAAAAGGTTCATCACATTCATCTGTACAAAGGAACATAGATTCCTTTTAAGTTACCTTTTTGAGTGGATTAGATTGTAGTGTGATATTATCTTCAAACTATTGATAATATCAAGATAAACAAACAAAAACTATTCATATTAGTCACTATTTTTTCTCTAATATATAATTCAATTTCCTTCGTCTTGATAAATCTACTAATATAGCCTCTCTTGATATTATATAACCATAAATGAAATATATTTTTGCTAAAATCCACACCTTGTAAATTTTTCATGTAGTATATCATACCTTAAGTTATTTAATTCAATTATCATGTGATCCTCATTATATTTCTTAATGTTTTCAAATATAAGAATATTATCTACAAATACCAAAAAACTAATCAAGGTAATCTATAAATACTTTTTTCTCTTAATTCATGAATGTAGATGGGGAATTAGTACGAACAAATGGAATAAATTTATATTCATAGTGATAATAACTTATATGTAATTCCATCATCATTATACCCTTCTTATTAAACCTCAGTTGATTTTATCATGAGTGAAGGTTTAAATTGTAAATGTATTGACCTCCATGTAGTTAATCAAATTGTTCATCAATATGGGCTAAATAAAAATTGTTCTTGATCTTGATCTTCTTTAGCCCCTGATAATCAATTTAGAGTCACGCCAATCCATCTTTTGTAACCAAAAAATAGGATCACACCACGGTAACACACTTGGATGAATGAATCCCTTTTCAATGTTCTCTAGTAGTTTATATTTCAATACCTATAACTCAATCATGACTATTCTATAGGGTTTCATTTAAATAGGCATCATGCCATATAGGTGTTTTATTGAGAAATCAAACTCACATTTTTGTTGATGGAAATGAAAATATAAAGTAAATTAATTAAAAAAACTCCCACATAGTAAGAATATCATAAAATTTGTGTTTCTACATAACCCTTATAAACTAAAAACCATCTTAAATTGGAATTAAAATCAATTAAATGGATTTTATTTCAGTAAAAGTTCATATTTATCATTTCAATAATACACAATCATTGGTTGGTTTGTAATGTAAAATGTGACTTCATCTCTTCAAAAATATATATATTGTATATATATAGAGAAATATAATCCATTCCTTTGAAAAAATCAAATTCCCCAAGAGAAAAAATCACAATATTTACAGGAATCACATTATCATGATCTTTAACATGAGATAAATCATATAAATTATGTGTGATCATTATACCATTATAGGTTCTCACTACTAATTCTATATATAATAATTTGGATGGGATATTTAGACCTATATAAAATTTTAAATATATGAAATAATGGGTATATCTAGATTAATATAAGACATTAGAATTTATAGAGTGGATGGTAAGTGTACATTGCACCAAGTCATTATCTTACCCCTCATCTAAAAAATTTATTGCATCAGGATTAAATTTTTGTATTGACATAAGATATTTTAAACATCAATAATCATCCTCAACCTTCTTATTTGGGAACTGGTTATCATAGTTACCCAACCCCATAAAATTGAAATACTTGAGTGTTTGGCCAATTATATTAAGCATTATCTCTATTCTCATTATATATTAAATTATTCTTATTACATCATAATTTTTTTTTCTCGATGACCTTAACTTCCGCACTTAAAATATGTATTTTCCCCTATAAGTAAATTCCTATATTTTTCATTTCACACGTCAAGCATGAAGTAAATATCATATTCTTCTCTCCATGATATTAAGAGAATCCTTTGAAATACATCATCATTTTCTTTTAAAAATCATTAGATTTATGGGTAACTATGATCTAAATGTATACATTGAGGGAGCATATAATTATTTCTTAATAGAAGCTAATTTATCATATAGATAACACCATTTGGATATTTTGTTTTAATCCATTTAAGAATTGATCAACATAAATTTTAAGTTAGATGATAATTCTAGAAGTGTGTCTCACAGGTCTTTTAAAATTTTCGAAATAGGTACCAATATATTCATCATAATTATTATTTATCTCAAGGAATTACTTATCCATTTTTATGAATAATATTATGGAATTACTAATTTAAAAATAATCTCCTGAAATCATCCTACTTCATTGAGTTAATTTCATCATGTTCCCTTGTATTCTTGATGAGTATCCACTTTTTATCTTCTTCACCTTCGAAATGATAAAAATAAAAAATAAATTTTTTTAATTATTTAACAATTTAAATGGATTAAATATATTCATTGGTGTTGAAAAACTATTCAAAAACTGTAATATCAAAATAACTACTGAAATAATGTGGATATTGCCTTATGAAGGACTCAATAGAAATTTGTTCCCTCATTTTCTCATTTGGATATTTACAATGATCCATTTCATAAAAAAAATATCATAAAAATAATATTTTGAATTTCATCTCCCATATATTTTGTCTTTTATGGTGGAGTATTATTTCAATTTCCATTTCACATAGCATTAAAAATGTTTCTTTAAGTTACATTCATTGATTAAAATAAGAAATTAATGTGTAAGAAATAATCATCATAGTGGGGAACTACATAATCATGATAGATCACTTATAGGATTTGTAAATCTTGAATCCTTTTTTAAAATTTATGAAACATTAGGTTTTTCCTATTTTATTCATGGTAATCATATATTTAAATCCTTTATAGTGGATAATAAAGGGTTTTTGAATTTAAAAATCATATTCCCTGGGAATGTCAAACCATGTTTGTGGAAGGGCACATTGATGTACACCAGATGGTGATCGATTCAGGATCAATTTTCCCTTTTGGAGTTATTATCCCTAGGTACCTTTATGTCATAGCCACATCCACTGGTAGTATATAGATAGAGATGAAATTTCTTTGAAAGCACTCACTCAATCCTTTACCCAAACAATATGAAAATTTTATATACATGGACTAATCCTTAGACATATAATTATAGATTCGAATAAGGCCTTATCATCTTAGTTTCTATTTGTTAATTATACCTTGATCTAGTACAAACGTTAAAAACCTAAACATCCCAAACAAAAAAATTACATCTTAATAGGTGAATATTTATTACATTACATAACAATCCATGCCAAAATCATTTAGTTATAGTGACTTTAAGAATGAGGATATACAAAAACTAGTCCATTTTGGAATGTGTTTACTCCTCAAACCATCACAATAGTTTAGGACTACTACCAAAACTATCAAAGTAGACCATGTCCCTTACTAAACTGGGTTAACTCCTTATTCTAGAAATATTTAACTCATGAGATATTTATATTTATCAAATTCATTATAGGTATATATAGTTCTCAACCATTATATAAAGAAAATCATGATTATTGGGACATAAGATTATAAAAAATTAATCATATCAGAACCCATGAAATGAAATGGGTTTCATAAACATTTTATTTTCATATAATGTATGGAAATAATATTTTTCCTAATTATTTCATCATTTTATCAAATCATAAACCATGTAGAAATAAATTGGTTTCATAAAAATTTTATTATGGTATAAATCATAGAAAGAGAATAGGATCTTATAAGAATCATTTCATAATAAACATAAATAATTCAGAGAAATAATAAGAATAGTATCTATGGATCATATTCTCAATAATTCAAAATAAACATTAAAGGATATCATCATATATGTAAAATAAGTTTTAAATAAAAATCACTCGGAACCTTTCTTGAAAAAAAAAATTACTTTCATTGAAAATAGTTTTTTTTAATAATAGAATATTTTAGAAATTAATTTATTTAAAATAAAATTCAAAACATATAATTTAATCTTCATATAAAATAATATTTATTAAACCATGAAATCCCCTTCATGTTTTACATGTTAAAACAATGATTCTTTCAAATTTTCTAGAATAGGAAAATGGGATTTATTTAGAAAAATAAATAAGAATCACTTTAAAAAATTAAAATGTCAAAAAATGGGTAATATTTTAATTAATAAGTTATTCTTATATTATTATATATATTATGGGATACATTTTTTGAAAACATGGTTTTGGAATAAAATATATTTTCAATTGAAGAGAAAAATAAGGATGATTTTTCTTCAAAAATATATTTTGAACTCTTAAGTACAAAAGGAGAGAAAAATGGAGGTAAAATATGTATCCTTCATAAATAAATAATGGATAAGTAGGTAAATGAGTTTCACGAGATATATGTCATTATATTTCATCATTGGAAGCATAATGTTGAATAATCCTGATAAAAAATTAGATTGTATGATAAAACACATGCAAATTTGGTAACACTTAATCATAATTTCCATGAAGTAATATTAATGAGTAATGAATTAAATATCATTAGAATAAATAAATTCATGATATTACATGAAAAATAGGGTTTATACAGATCTCAACAATGATGATATATGTATAACGAACCATATGTCCCAATGAAGGAAAATTGAGACAAAAAAACCCTTACCTTTGGTCTCAAATTCGTAGATATAAGTTAAAACCTCTTGTATAATAAATATGAGTTTATAAAAAATATAATAAAGAAACATGTTGTTTTATATCATATCATATTTTATTTACTGATGACCTTTTATTACCAATTTATTAATAATTCAATTTTAAAGTTGTGTTTCAGACCATAACTGCTTAGTTGTTCATGTCTGTTTTGATTTTCCAATTTTTGGTCATCTTATAGGGATCATATATAAATAATATACATAATTATAACTATTATTTAAAAATATTATATTTTAATTATATATATTTTTACAATAATCAATTATATTTATAATAGAAAATGAAATACATCATTTATGGAGATGGTAGGTCATACGTACGCATTAACATTGTTTCTATTTTCTCAAAAAATTGATAGAAACAAATGTAAATTATATGATTAATTTACTGAATTATTTTTATGTTATATATATCACATATTTTTAATATACACATACTTATTATGTTCCATTTAAATTTTAAAAAAATAAAATCTACTTGTGGGGTAGTAGTCCACCATACACATCAGCGACGTAATCATTTTCCTAATGAATAGAATGTAAGATAGTGTATGTGTTATAATAATTAAAAAAATAATATAACATAATATATATCATATTTAAACATTTAAAATATAATTAAATTCATCCATGAGAGGAAGTTATGTAAAACCAATAACATTAATTCATGGGGCAGTAGTCCGCTATATACACGAATTAAGATTTAATATCCCATTTGAGGGAAGTTGAAATGGATATAGGTCAGGAAATTAAAATAATAAAATATAAATATATATTAAATAATGGATTTATTATATCATCAAAATAGAATAATATTTTTATAATGTGGGAGAAAAAATAAAACAAAAACACAACATTAAGAATTTACAAATTCTTCAAGGATCATCTTTAGTTTTATACCCAAATCCTTAAGTTGAGGGATTAATATTAAAAAAATTTCATATATGATATGAGTATAGAAATATTGAATTAATTCATTCGATAGTTTTATGAAAAAAGGGGTTTTAATGTGTCAAGTGAATAAAATAGTGGACGATATTTTACAAGTGAGGAGAGTGGAACACTTATAATTTATTGAAACAAAAACATGTAACGATGATTTTTACATGAAACATGGAACACAAATGTTATATTATAGAGAATTATACATTTAAATGTTAAAATACTGAATCAAGATGGGTGTTTTATTTTTTTCATTTTTAACTCATGTAAAACTAGTTTATCAGCCTTGTAATACCATTTCATCATTTACCACCAAAAACAAATTTTACTTTTTTACTATTCATAGTTGTAAAAAATTAATTTCACCTTATCAGATAATATTAATTAAAATTATTTGAAATACGATATCAATTTTTCATTGTTAAACTAAAAAAATTTGAAAAATATTATTTAAAATTAAACCTATATATGATATGAGGAAGTAATTTTCTAATGATAAAATGTTCAAAAGTTTAATAATTATGTATATCAAAATTCAAAATAAATATGATTACAATGACAAAAATATGATTAATATATAGATAATTTAAATATTTTTACATTTAAATCCATTTTATAATAAAATGGAAACTCAAAAATACTTTTAAAAAGGAAATTTATAATAAAAGACAATATTCTCAATAGTCGTCAAAAAATTTATCATTTCAAAAAAATATAGAAAATTCACCATAGGATAATTTCAAATTTTTTATTAATAAATTTATTTTCAATTTATAAAATTCAATTTCAAAAAATTTTAAATTTAAATTCTATTATTTTTCACAAATAAATTGATTTCTTTTAAAATATATTACTTTCAAAAAAATATACACAATACACAAAATTAAGTACTTTTTATCAGAAATTTTTATTTATATAATCTCATTATACATAATATTTAAAATTTAGATATTATTATTAATTTTTTAACTTTTAATGGTTAGGAAATAATTGTCATTTTTAAATGATAATATTAATAGTTTACCATGATTCGTTAAAAATCGATGTTGTTTGTAATGAAATATATCAAAAAAATTAAATTCATTATGAAAAAAATTTCATAAAATATGAGTTTGTTAAATAATTAATAAAATGATAAAAAATAAAATATATTTTATTCAAAAAATTATGATCATAAAATATCCCCAAAGGTTCCGATAAGATAAACAATTACAAAAAATAAAGAAGACTATAACATAATACCTTTATTAGTTGTGTAACTATCGAATCAAAAGTAACTGAAATTAACTGGATGATATGGATCTGTAAATAAAAATAAATTTCATTAGGTAATATTTCATAATTCATTCCGGATATATAAAGTAAACCATACAATTAAATCATGGTGCGTGATAAGAATAATTTCACACGAAAACGGGATTGAGACAAAGAACCCCCTTACAAAGGTTAGAACATTCCAATTCATAATTAATCAATGAATTTATTATATTATCATCTAAAAATCAACATAATTATATTTTTAATATATAAAAGAAAAATGTATATAAAAATTCACACATAATCATGGTATAACCATGTCAACGAAGAAAAATTATATCCCAAAATAATGGAAATCAATATTATAAACCCCTTACCACTTGGTAACATTCATTTCAAATTTCCGTAGATGAAATAATTTAAATTATAAATTAATATAAAATGAATTACAAAAAATAATTGATATAATAATTAATAATTGGGGACATATACACCATATAAAATAAATTATTAACATACAATTAAAATACGCCATAACGAAGGGAAATTGAGATGAAATCCCTTAACTAATGTTCAGACTTTCGATGTCTGTCATTTAAATCCTATATAATAAAAATATATGATTTATTAGATTTCTTAAGAATATTTTCTAGGTTTAATCACTTATACTTAAATCATTTATTTCATTTATTTTAATGATATATTAAAATAATTGATCAGATAACTCCATGTCGGTGGTTTTGAGGATGTTCAATTTATAATTTTGAAATGAATTCCGTATGTTTACTATGATAGATGTGGTAATAGTTACAGAATTACAATTATAAAAATAATTAAATTATTATTATTAGTTTACCTTAATTATACATTTAATACCATCCATGAAAATTGTTATGAAAAATTAATTATGTAGCAATCGTAGAGATGGTATGTTGTATGTACACATGGGTAACGTTTTCATTTTACTGAGAGAATTAGGGAAATAAGTTATGTAACACCGCAATCTTCCATGGTACACTTCTCTTTGAATAATACAGTAGTGTGTGTTGTACGCAACATCGAGTTCTGAAACACCACAACCAATCAACTAGCCATTATGAATAGTAATACCCACTTTTTGAAAATTTATACATTTTATCTTTCAAAATTAACTTCATTTTTGGATTCTGAATATCAAAATTATCTTAGGGTGAAATGTTTTTACATTTCTGACAACTTTCTTATTTTGATGAATAGTGAAAATTAATAAATATTAATTAAAAACAACTTTTTTTAATCGAAATAATTAATTATGATAAATTATGAATTTGAGTGATTTTAAAGTATAATTAGATTATATTTTCACCATTTAATCCAATGTAGGTCAATGGACATAATTTCACATTTAAATTGGACCTAAGAAAGTGTCAATCTTTGGATAGTTATTATTTGTTAAAAACACTCTTTTTGTTTTGACAACAGCATTTAATTTTAAATCAATTTCTGCCACTTCTGTGATTTGAATTTAGAAAAATGGATTCCATATTTATAATCAAGATTTCTGAATTATGTAAATTGGTAACTTTTATTTTTAGACATTTTGAATAATTACTTCGGTAAATATTTTACTTATCATGGTTAAAGGGTAAATCCGTTAAATAAGGGTAAAACAATAATATTATAATAACACTAAATTACCCTAAAACGTCTTCTAACTCCATTTTTTGATACATGACCGACCATGGACATATTTGGGTCAATTTTGGGAACCCATGGAGACACTTATAAGTGATAATGACACTTTATATTAATTAAGTTAAAGTAAATACAAAAATGACATAAGCATATATCTTTTAGAAAAACAATTTTTACATAAAGTTATATATGTAATATTTTTAACTATAAATATTATTTAGAAATATAAAAATATTTCCTATATAATGGTATTTTATTTATATTTTTTAGACATTGAATAATTAAATTTATTTATGACACAATGATAATGTAATATTTTCCTTATTAATGAATGAATCAAATAATTGGTATTATAAATGTAATAATAAATATAATTTGAAAATTGTGATGCCATACACGAATTTTATTGGTTAATATTACATGTTATGATTTATTAAATTAGTTTGGTTCAAATTAATAAAGTTATTAAGACTTTATCAAAAATCAATTATTAAATAGTGTCAAAATTGACAAAAAGGAGTTTTTAAAACAAATATTATATTATTAATTGATATAATATTACTAAAAATCTAAGGTTCAGACAAAAGACTTATATGATGATAGGTATGTCATTATTTAACCACTTGGGGTTCTCTTGGTAGTTTATAGTAGGTTTATTAACCAAATAATATTAAAATACATTGAGACATGGTAATTTTCAAACTAATTATCTAAGAGTTAAAACTAAGAGATAAGGTTAATAAAGTGACCCAAACCTTTATATAACCTATTGGTTGAGTTTTTGATGACCTATACCCACCTTATAATTTTAATAATCCACTTATAGGCCATTAAAACCCTAATATGAATTTATTATAAAATAATACATTAAGTTTTTTCTAAAGAGCCCCTCCTCCCCCTTATAGAAAGACACCACTTCTAACCAATTATTCATACCTTCAATGACTTTTGGCTCAGAAAAAACATGCCCAAATATCCTCTCAACTTCCATCACTTCAACCTAGAAACCTTAGTTTTATCATAAAGCCATCCTAAGCATCCCTTTTGATCAAATCAAAAGGATGAAGCCGAAGAAGAGGTAATGTTTTCACCACCCTCTTTCAAGTTCCTTTCTTCTTCCACTTCTTCTTTATTTGTTATTTTCATTCTAAAATAATAACTCCAGTATCTTATATATACTGTGATGTTATTATAAATATGATACAACAATATTCAGTATTCTATCCATCCTTTGAATGACATGTAACCATACATGTGTACATACGGCTTACCGTCTCCACGTCGTGGTGTAATTGTTATTCAAAACATTATTATTTGGATGGATATGATAATGATGTTTAATTGATGTAAATAATAAATATAACATTATAATGATTCGGTATATATGATATACCATCCAATTATATATTATTTTAATATCAAAATAATGATATTGTCGCTCGTGTGTACGTACGGACTACCGTCTCCACAAACTTGATGAGATTCATTCCCCATCATATCCATTCAAGACTAATTTTCATTTGATTATTAAAAATAATTTTTAAATACATGATATAATTCTGAATATGAATAATATACATCCCATACATAACAAATATGACTCACATAACAAATAATATAAAGGAAAACCAATTTATTAACACCTCAAACGACGATAAAACTGAGATATTATTAACAGATCAATGTTAAAAGATCATATATGATATCATATTAATGTATATGATTCTTGTATAATTTAATAAAAAAAATTCAACATTCTAAAGGAGGTTAACCAAACCTCAACCAAGGACAATTACAAGGTAAGGGTTAATTCTACAATCTCTTCATTATCCGAGGTTGTTTATACATAATTATCTACTATGACCTCTTTATCATCCACATCCATGTTTCTTAAAAATTTATTTCAAAAAAATTTCACTATTTACTAGACAATGGGTTGAAGTAATTTATACCCTTCTGTGTTTTTAAATGAATCTTTCTGTCATTTTCCAAACAAGGTACTTTTTATCATTTTCGACAAATTTAAGGTAATAATTTTTTTAACTTATACGGCATGTGCGGTTGTTTTCTGTCGTTATAAAATCATCGAAGCTTCCCTTAAAATCCAATAAGAATATTTTCCAAATAAATTTTTTATTTATAATTATGTGACTCTTAAATTATTTCAAAATATAAAGAGATGTTTCTCTAAAAAGGGTTTTGATTTCATCTATGTCAACATCCTTTAATGGATATTAAGTTTATTTGAAATTGATTTATTATGATACCAAACAAACATATTGTATTAAAGGATTTGTGATATGTTTGACTGTGGATGTGCTATTTTTATATCATTCATGGTTTATGGTTAAATTATTGACATTACGTATGCTAGTTTGAATACGAATGTTTATGATATGTTTAGCCCTTTTCATATGAGGAATGTATAGGACTTAGTAAGTGATGGGTGGAACCCACTATAGCTCCTGGATGCCATAGTAGGTCTCATGAGACAACTATCTGTGGAATTGGCCGAGTCCCTTTCCCAATTTAGATATATGGTTTTGGATGAGGCCTTAATCATTTTTAGAACACTTGGCTAAGGCCTTGAAAAAATGTTTCCAAATGTCTGGCATTATACATTTCCTCATTATAAAAATAATATTGATGGCTCATGTGGTCATTCGAATCGTAGAATACCAATGATTATGTCTTATTATGGCATTATTTACTCATCTCATATTCTTGCCATAAAGTATTCATGTTTATTATTAGAAAAGGGACGTGGTTTCAATTATTCACCATGATTAATATTTATTTTATCTTCTGATGTATTTCATACGCTTACTAAGCATTTTAGCTCACCCCATTCTTATGTTTCATTTTCAAATAATATGAAGAAGTTAGTTATTAGTGACTCGCGGGCATAATCTAGGAGGATGGGATGTTCCTAATAGAATAAATTCATGTTTTATTTCTTTTCAAGTTGTAAATTTGAACTAATGTATGATTCTTATTTCCAATAATAGTAAATGGATCGGTCTTTCGAGACATGATTTCCTTGTGATCATGCAAATGTTATGTAATAATGCACCAACTCTGGATAACTAGGGTTGGGGCGTTACAGTTGGTATCAGAGGAAGTTTAGTACAAACCTTGGGAACTAGATATAGATGAACTCTGATTAGAGCACATAGACCTAAGATGGACTTTGAGGATTAGTATAGAGGAACTTGCAAAAAAAATTATTTTATATATTTTTTGAGTTTTCCAAGAAATACATCCCTATCTGGATACGAGCAGGTAGAGGCAGATCTGGAACAGATGTACCTAGTGGTAAAACCCGAAAACACCTCTTTGAGCTAGACTCGAACGGGAACTACTGCACAACAACGGTCCTTACTGCACTCTTGGGTACGACACTCTCGGTGGATATGCTTAGGATCATTATTATTTTTGTTATAAACCATTATGATGGTTTTCTGATTAAATAATTCCTCAACGAAAACATTTTTATGATTATGGATTATATCCATAAATGGTTCAATTCATGTTAAGGGTCATACAAGTTTGGATTTATGTATTGAGATTCCAAAACTAATCTAGTGTATACCATTATTTAGAAATAGAGTCTCATGGAAGAAATGGAGAACCATATCAATTCACGCACTCCATGTTGGGATTTCCCTCCTGTTCAAGATAATTATAGTGGAGATGGTGATATAACTGGTGCTGATCATCCTATCACCATATTGGGAAAACTCAATCAGGTTATGAATAATAACCTTACCCATATGGAGCACCCTAATCCATAGCGTGGAGGATCAATGTTAGATCGCTTCGTGAGGAAACAACCACCGACATTCAATGGGAATAAAAGTCCATTGGTAGTTGAGTAATGTATAAGTTCCCTAGAAAAAATATTTAAGGATTTGGGGATTACTGAAAGGGAAAAATGTGTCATGGCAGTTTATCGGCTCACTGTAGATGCTGATCAATGGTGGTCATTGATTCAAAACACAGAGAAAGATGATGAAGTATCAAATATGGAATGGATGGAGTTTAAAGATCTTTTCATATAGAAATACATTCCTCGTGACCATCAATCAGATGTGGAAAGTCAATTTCATAGTCTAAGGAAAAAGGAGGATGAGAATGTTGAAAATTATTTGGATAACATTACTAGGTTAGAAATGCATACAGAATATTATATACGTAACCCAAGGAGTAAGATTGATCATTTCTTTTATGGGTTAAACCCATTTCTCCATTGAGAATTTGTTGGACAATCCTTCTCGTCATACAAGGATATCATCTTATGTGCTATCAAGACATAAAAGTAATTCTCTAAGTCATATGAATTTAATTCAAAGAAAAATAAGAAGAAATCTATTGAACACTCTATGAAAGGAAATAAGGAAATAGGTAAAAAGGGAAGAGTTGAATTTCCACTATATGATAATTGTGGAAGGAATCACATTGGTGCCTGTCTAAAAGGAAAATGAGTATGCTACAAATGTGGATATAAAGTTCATCTAGATGGTGATTGTAAGGGAAAGAACTACACTACCAATGGTCAATGATATAATTGCAAGGAAATGGAACATTATGAAAATAAATTTCCTAAGAATCATGGGAACTTACCTCAGAAAAGGCCAAGGGAACAAGGCCAAGATTATTCTATCACTACTGTTGAGGTATAATATATTAAAGACATGGTGGTAGGTAATTTAATGGTTTCCTCAAGTTTATAAAATTCATTATTTGATTCTAGATCATTGAATTGTTTTATATCTTCCTTATTTTCTAAGAAAATTAGATATTTCCAATTTGATTTAACAAGGGAGTTATCATTGATAACTCTTAAGGAATGTATCATTGAAACAAAGTTTTGTAAATCAGTCCCAATTACAGAATATAAATGTTCTTTATCTGCTGATCCCATTGTCATACCTATGATTTAATTTGATATAATCCTCGGTATGGATTGACTTTCAGACCATGATGAAAAAATTTATTGTAAGAAGATGGAGGTTAGAATTTTTTATAATGATGATAAGGAACACCTTATCTTCAGAGAAAAAGCATCACCACCTAATTCTTATCTAGATCCACCCCTAATAGCTAAACAAAATTCAATTATTGTGGACGAAGAGAATGAATTAACTATGGGTGAGGAAAGGAATGTTCAAATAGAGGATGTACCTATTGTAAAAGAATATGGTGATGTTTTTTCAGAGGATTTACCTGGACATCCTCTAGAATGAGAAATTGAGTTTTCCATTGACCTAATTCCTGGTTCAAGGCCCATATCAAATACCCCTTATAGAATTCCCAGTGTGGAATTAGTGGAACTAAAGAAACATCTAGAGGAATTGAGTAATAAGGGATTTATTCACCTTAGTGTTTCTCCATGGGGAGCCCCTGTCCATTTTTTTAAGAAGAAAGATGGATTTATGAGGTTATGTATTCACTACAGGGAGATCAATGCTATAAAAATAAAGAACAAGTATCCCCTACATCACATTGATCATTTATTTAACCAACTGCATGGAGCCCAATACTTTTCAAAGATTGACATTCGATATGGATACCATCAGTTGTGTATGAAGAAGGAAGACATTCCAAAGACAACATTTCAAACTAGGTACGAGCATTATGAGTTTACAGTAATGCCTTTTTGATTGACTAATGCACTCTTGGTGCTCATGGATATAATGAATAGAGTTTTCAAGGAATATCTCGATGATTTTGTAGTGGTATTTATTGATGATATCTTGGTATACTCCAAAAGCTACGAAGAACATGAAAATCATTTGCACATTATCCTGAAGACTCTTAGAAGACATGAATTATATGAGAAGTTTAGAAAGTGTGAATTCTAGCTTCAGAAGATTAGTTTTCTTGTATATATTGTTTCTAAGGGTGTAATTTCTGTTGATCCTTCGATGACCAAGGAAATCCAAGAATGGCTAGCACTGATGAGTCTAACTCAGGTACGCATTTTTATTGGATTAGAAGGTTATTATCAGCGTTTCGCCCAGAATTTTTCCGGATTGGCTAACCCATTAACGAATTTCACACGTAAAGGGGATAAAGTTTTTGGACAAAAAATTGTGAAGAATCTTTTGAAGAATTGAAGAGAAAAATATGCAATGCTCTTATATTGACTCTACCATCAGGGAATGATGGGTTTGTAATTTATAGTGATGCTTCAAAGAAATGACTTGGTTGTGTCCATATGCAAAATGATAGGGTTGTTGCCTATGCATCACGGAAGCTGAAAATTCATGAGAAAAACTATCTTACTCATTCTCTTGAGTTAGATACTGTAATGATTTCTTTGAAGATATGGAAACATTATCTCTATGGTGAAAAATGTGAGATATACACTGATAACAAGAGTTTGAATTATATTTTCTCACAGAAAGAACTCAACATGAGGCAAAGGCGATGGCTTGAACTTCTCAGGGATTATGATTGCACGATACACTACCTCCTGGGGAAGGGAAATAAGGTAGAAGATTCATTGAGAAGAAAGTATCATGGAGTTTTGAACAAAATGAGAGTTGAAAGGGATCCAATTTTCATGGATCTAGTAAATTTGGATATGGGAAAAACCATTGAAGGTGAAACATCAATACTTTTTCAAATGGTTGCCAAACCATCTTTACTAGAAAGAATAAAGAGTTCTCAGACCGATGATAAAGAGTTTCAAAACAAGAATAAAGATGTGAATGATGGGAGATTGAGTGACTTTGTGTATGAAGATGGAATTTTGAAATTTGGGAAGTGGCTTTTTGTTCTTGATATACCTGATCTAAAAAGGTAATTGTTGGATGATGCTCATAGTTACAATTTCTTTATACACTCAGGGAGAACAAAAATGTATAGAGATTTGAAGGAACATTTTTTGTGGCACAACATGAAGAGGGAGATTTATAATTTTGTGTCAAGATGTATGGTTTTTTAACAAGTGAAAGCTAGAAGGCAACAACCTGGAGGAGTAATGCAAACTCTTCCCATACCTGAGTGGAAATGGGATAATATCACGATGGAATTTGTCATGGGACTACCAAAGACTCCTAGAAAAAATGATGCATTATGGGTCATTGTTGATCGTCTTACCAATTTAGCACATTTTCTTACTATAAGGGAAGATTTAACACTTGAACCTTTAGAAAGACAATATATTAATGAAGTTTTGAGACTTCATAGAGTACCCCTATAGATTGTTTCTTATCGTCATCCCCATTTTACTTCATGATTTTGGAAGAGTCTTCAGAAAGCCTTAGATACTAAACTTCATTTGAACACTGACTAACACCCTCAAGCAGATGGACTATGAGAACAGACTATTAAAACCTTAGAAGATATGTTGAGATCTTGATCACATGACTTTCAGGGAATGTGGATCAATATTTACCTCTGGTAGAATTTTCCTATAAAAATAACTTCCATTCAAGTATTCGGATAGAACCGTGTGAAGTGTTATACATAAAGAGATGTCTCACACCAACCTATTGGGATGATCTTGGTGAAAGAAAACTCATAGGCCAAGAATTGGTGGAGGAAACGATTGAAAAGTTAAATGTAATCCAAAGCCACATGAAAGAAACTCAAAGTAGGTAGAAGAGCTATGCCGATAACCGAAGGAAGGATTTGTAATTTCAGGTAGGATATCATGTTTTCTTGAAGTTATCTCCATGGAAGGGTGTTATACGTTTCGGTAATAAGGGTAAATTGAGTCCTAGGTACAAAGTACATTTCGAAATTTTAGAACAAATTGAGACTGTAGGTCACCGTTTGGTAATGCCGCCACATCTCTCCAAGGTTCACGATGTGTTCCATATATCACTGTTGAGAAAATACATGTTGGACCCAACACATTTACTCACCTATAAGGAAGTAGAACTGAACCCAATCTATCTTATTTGAAGATCCCATCAGGATTCATGATACAAGAGAACACGTGTTGAAAACTGGATGACTCGTCTGGTAAAAGTTTTATGGAGAAACCCTAAGATGGAAGAGGCAACGTGGGAACCCGAGGAACTTATGATGAAGAACCACCCAAGTATTTTCATGCAGTATTATTCTAAAAATTTCAAGGATGATATTATTTGATGTAGGGGAGAATGTAACACCCCAGTCTTCCATGGTACTCTTCTCTTTGAATAATACAATAGCGTGTGTTGTATGCAACATCGAGTTCTAAAACATCACAACCAATCAATTAGCCATTATGAATAGTAATACCCACTTTTTGAAAATTTATACATTTTATCATTCAAAATGGATTTCATTTTTATATTTTGAATATCAAAATTATCTTAGGGTGGAATTTTGGTACTTTTCTGACAACTTTCATATTAGGATGAATAGTGTAAATTACTAAATTTTAATTAAAAACATATTTTTTTAATCAAAATAATTAATAGTGATAAATTATGAATTTTATTGATTTTCAAGTATAATTAGATTATATTTTTACCATTTAATCCAATGTTGTTCATTGAACATAATTTCACATCTAAACTGGACATAAGAAAGTGTCAATCATTTGATAGTTATTATTTGTTTAAAACACTCTTTTTATTTTGAGAAAGGGAATTAATTTTAAATTAATTCCTACCACTTATGTGTTTTGAATTTTGAAAAATTGATTCCATATTTATAATCAGGAGTTCAAAATTATGTAAATATGTATATTTTATTTTTAGACATTTTGAATAATTACTTCGGTAAATATTTTAATTACAATGGTTAAAGGGTAAATCCGTTAAATAAGGGTAAAACAATAATATTATAATAACACTAAATTATCCTAAAACATGTTCTAACCCTATTGGTTGATTAATTTCCTACCATTGGCATCTTTGGGTCGATTTTGGGACCCCATAGAGCCACTTGTAAGTGATAATGACACTTTATATTAATTAAGTTAAAGTAAATACAAAAATGACATAAGCATATATCTTTCAGAAAAACAATTTTTACATATGGTTATATATGTTATCATTTTTATTATAAAATTTCAGTATAAAGATAAAACTATTTCCTATATAATGGTATTTTATTTAAAAATTTTAGACATTGAATAATTAAATTTATTTCTTACACAATGTTCATGCAGTATTTTCCTTATTAATTAACGAATCAAATAATTGGTATTATAAATTTTATAATAAATATAAATTAATTTTTTGATTCCAAACCTGAATTTTATTGGGTAATATGACATTTTAGGATTTATTAAATT
This sequence comes from Viscum album, assembly GCA_963277665.1. NCBI lineage: Eukaryota > Viridiplantae > Streptophyta > Magnoliopsida > Santalales > Viscaceae > Viscum > Viscum album. Next base: position 1,000,064,513 of record OY728128.1, on the reverse strand, counting down.
AATTTTGTTCAAAATAATAAATTTATTAATACATTAAAAAATATTATTAAATAGTGTGAAAATTGACATAAAAGTGTTTTTAAAACAAATATTATATTATTAATTTATATAATATTCCTAAAAATCTAAGGATCATAAAAACAACTTATATGATGATATTTATGTCATTAATGAACCAATCGGGGTTCTCTTGGTATTTTATAGTATGTTTATTAACCAAATAATATAAAACTATAAAGAGACCAGGTAAATGTCAAACTAATTAACTAAGAGTAAAAACTAAAAGATACGGTTAATAAAGTGACCCAAACCTATCTAAAACCTATTTATTTAGTTTTTTTCGTCACATACCCACCCTAGACATTGATTAATCATCTTCAGATCCATTATAAACCGAATATGAATTTATTATAAAATAATACTTAAGTTTTTCCTAAGGAGCCCATCCTCCCCGTTATAAAAGGACAACACTTCTAACCAATTATTCATACCTTCAAAGAATTTTTGATCAGAAAACCCCTACACAAATATCCACTAAACTTCCCTCACATAATCCTAGAGTCATTATTTTGATCATAAATCCAACCTAAAGAGCCCTTTTGAACAAATAAAAAGGAAGAACCTGAAGAAGAGGTAATGCTTTCACCACCCTCTTTCAAGTTCCTTTCTTCTTCCACTTCTTCATTCTTTGTTATTTCCATTAAAAAACAGTAACTCTAGTATATTATATATACTGTGATGTTATTTTAAATATGGTACAACTATATTCAGTATATTATCCATCATTTTAATGACATGTCACCATACATGTGTACGTACGACTTACCGTCTCCACGTTGTGGTGTAATTCTTAGTCAAGACATTATTATTTGGATGGGTATGATAATGATGTGTAATTGAAGTAAATAATAAATATAACATGATAATTATTCTGTATATATGATATACCACCCAATTATATCTTATTTTAATATCAAAAGAATGATATTGTTGCTCGTGCGTACGTACGAACTATAGTCTCCACGAACGCGATGAGATTCATTCTCCATCATATCCATTCAAGACTAATTTTCATTTAATGATTAAAAATAATGTTTAAAGACTTGATTTCATTCTGGATAGTAATAATATACATCCAATACATAAACAATATGACTCACATAACAAAAAAGATAAAGGGAAATGAATCTGTTAACACCCTAAACGATGATAATACTAATATATTATTAACAGAACAATGTTAAAAGATCATATTTGATATTATATTAATGTATAAGATTCTTGTATAATTTAATAACAATTATTTCACCATTATACAAAAGGTTAACTTACCCTCAACCAAGTAAAAGTACAAGGTAAGGGTTAATTCTACAATCTCTTCATTATCCGAGGTTGTTTATACGTAATTATCTACTGGGACCTCTTTATCATCCACATCCATGTTTCTTAAAAATGTATTTCAAAACATTTTTACTAATTACTAAAAAATGGGTTAATGTCAGTCATTCCCTTATGTGTTTTGAAAGGAATCTTTTCGTTTATTTCCAAAAAAGGTACTTTTTAACATTTTCGACAAATTTAAGGTAAGATTGTCTTTTTTAACTTATACGAAGGGTGCGGTTATTTTCTGTCGTTATAGAATCGTCAAAGCTTCCTTTACGAGATTATAATAATATTTTCAAAATAATTGTTTTCTTTATAATTATACGACTCTTAAATTATTTCAAAAGAGAAAGAGATATTTCTCTAAAAAGGGTTTTGATATCATATATGTCAACATCCTTTGATGGATTTCAAGTTTACTTGGAATTGATTTATTATGATATAAAAAATCCATATTTTATTAAAGGTTTGGTGATATGTCTGAATATGAATGTGCTATTTTTATACCATTCATGGTTTATGGTTAAATTATTGACATTTCATATTCTAGTTTTAGTTATAATGTTTATGATATGTTTAAACCTTTTCATATGAGGATTGTATTGGACTTAGTCAGTGATGGGTGGAGCCCGCTATAGCTCCTCGATGCATCAGTAGGTCTCATGAGACAAATAGATGGGGAATTGGCCGAGGGTCTTTTCCAATTTTGATATATTGTTTTGGCCGAGGCCTTAATCATTTTTATACCTCTTCGCTGAGGCCTTGAAAAAATGTTTCAGAATTTCCAGCATTATACATTTCCTCATTATAAAAATAATATTGATGGTTCATGTGCTCATTAAACTAGTAGAATACCAATGATTATGTTTTATTATGGAATTATTTACTCATCTCATATTCCTTCCATAAAATTATTCATGTTTATTATTGGTAATGGAATGTGGTTTCAATTATTCACCATGCTTAATATTTATGTTTTCTTTCTCTATATTTCCTACCCTTACAGAGCGTTTGAGATCACCCCTTTCATTTGTTTCATTTTCCTAGGATATCAACAAGTTTGTTATGAGTGACTTTTAGGCATAATATAGGAGGCTTGAATGTTCCTAATAGAATAAATTCATATTGTATTTCTTTTAAAGTTGTAAAGTTGAACTTATGTATGAATCATGTTTCCAATAATAAAAAATTGATCAGTCTTTCAAGAAATTATTTCCTTTTGATCATGCCAATGTTATGTAATAATGCACCGACTCTGTGTAACAAGGGTCAGGGCGTTACCTATTAAGTATTATTATACATTTAAATAATGACAATTTTATAATAAATATTATATTATATCCTTAAATAATATTATATATACCAGCTATGTGATGTGGTGAACAATAAACAAATCGCATTGCTTCTAGAGATTGTAATTCATATGTACGCTTGAATGATGTTATCATTTTCAAATGGACTAAAAGGTAATAAAATATATTATATATTATCATAAAATAATTATAAATATGTCATTAATATTATATATATACAATAAATCTTTTATTATAATTATCTTTTACTAGTGAAGAAGGAAAATGAATAACATCAGTTAGTGAGATGGTAGTCTACCATACACACAAACGATGGTTTCAATTCCCATTTTATTGAAAAAGGAGATGGATATAAGTTATACCATTAACTTAACAAAATATCAGTATTTTTAATATAATTATATTATTATTTTATATTTTGATAATGATTATTCAATAATGTATAAGGAAAAATAAAATTAAAACTCTAGGTTAAGAACTATACCTCTTCCGAAAACCTCTTTAGGTTCACACATTATTCCCTATATAGATTATTTAATACACAAAATAAGACATCTATAATGTGTGGAGGTAAGTTATGACATTATTTTGGGTTTTAAGGGATGCAAAATGTTCTTTTTATCTATATTAAAGAGAGGATATGGGTTGTACTTTTATATGTTATAGGATTGGTACATTTACAAGTACATGAAATAATATAATATAATATGTCCCCAAAATCATGTAAAATGGTTACAAAATTACATGGATAAGAATATAAATAGGATATAGTTTGAATATAATAAACAAATAAATTTTTTATAGGAATAGATATCATTTTAAATATTATCATTTTCATAAATCATTCCCCTAATCATATTCAATATTAACTATAGTAAAAACATTTTCAAAATTATAGGGTCATAAATCCACTTATATGTTAACAATTTGATAAAAAATACCAAGCTATAATGATTTGGAAATTAGAAATCATGGATTTCCTCTTGAGTTGTTTTTTTAATTATTAATTAATTTAATATAATAAATTTAATATAAAATAAAATTAATCATATTTTAATTACTATTCACTTAATATAATTGTGGAAACAACATGAAAGCAAGAGAATTGGAATATATTATATTTCACCATAAATAATACATTATTATTAAATAAAAAATTTATGTGATATAATAAGTCATCCTAAAATTATTACTTTTGATGTTTTTGAAAATAATTTAAATTTTTTACTTCTTTCACAAGAATGATGTCGTTATTCTATAAGAATTTAATGTAATTTATTCATTACTAAAAAATAAAATAAATTCCCATCATAAAAATAATTTATTACAATCAATAAAAACATTAACATTTACTGAAAAATTATTTTTATCAGTATTTGAACAATTAATATCACTTTAAAATCAATATAGTTCCATTTTTTATTTATCATTGCTACAAAATATTATATGTCATTTTCATAGAAAAATGAAACAAATTCATTAAATTCACATCTTTGATGAGTAATGTCAAACTCCACTCATAAAATGGATTAAACTCAAGTGTCATGGTCTTTTTTAGTACTTATAATAATTTTACATTAATTACCTAACTTACCCTCATTGAGGTGACAACTATAGTTACTATAAATAATGACCAAAACACGAAGAATATGGGGTTTTAGAGAAAAATAATTAAGTATTAATATAATAACCTTCTTCTTTATTTTACAATAATACATGGTGTATTACACAACTTTAAACATAATATAATCGCAAATAGCATTAAATATAGTCTTTTTTAATTAGGTATATTATATAACAATTTAAAATAGGAAAAAATCATCCTTATTGAAAAATTTATTAGCATGATTTCACATAAAACTGCATTGGATAACCTAGGGATATACACAAGATTAGGGTGAACTATAAAGCCCAGTATAGGAATAAACCCGGATTAACATGAAGAGAATAATACATGTTATACAATAGGAATATCAATGTGGTATAAAGTGAGTAATAATCCTAAACATGAATAATGATACATGATATAACACGATAATCATAAAGTCAGCAATGTAAATGTGTAAACAACATAAAACACTACATCATAAACATAGATCATGGATAAATACAAATAAATACTAATGGAAAAAGTAATATAAAGGAATAATTATCACTACTATTTCCATAATGATGTCTCATGAGACTAAAATTACCCAATGCATTGGATTAATAAATCATTTTGGGTTCATCGGTCACTTTCATTTCATAAGTGTGCCACATAGATCCTACAACATGTATTCATTCATCACCATATATTATTTAACGATCAAGGAGTGTGTAATACATAGATTTTTGTCCAATGTAAAAATACATATACATTTATGACGCTGAATACCAATTATAGGAAATGGTTATGGTGATCACTATAAAAAAATTTCATGGAAAATTATAGTCATATTCTGGTAGCACAACAGCGTCACAAAAAAATTCAAAAAATGGGTTTATGGAATAAAAAGGTGTATTTCATCAATTTGAAATAAAATGGGATGTAATATTGAAATTTAAAGATATATTCAATAATTATTAATAATAAATAAAATGAATAAGATAATAATCACACTTGAATAATGAAGAGAAGGTCAGGATCCCTAAAGTAAGTTTGTGACTTTAAATGCTTGGGAGGAGCTTCTAGAGAGCTTGGAGAACCTTGGGAGGACTCTATTGAGAGGAGTTATGAGTAAGAAAATTTTATAAATATATATAGTGAAGGTAAATGGTTCTTGGTGGTATTTTATAGGAATAGAGAGGATGATTATTTATTATATCTCAAAACTAGGTTTTAGACTCTATATAACAAAATAAACAAAACCGTAAAGCATCCCTTAGTTTTTTAACATGATTTTCACTGAGTAGGATTAGTTTAAAATATTTTATAAGTATTCGGGACGAATGTAATAAAATAAAATGTTTTGTTATGGTTAATTCATTTATACTCTTAGAGAAAAAATTTTAAAACTATAAATTTCAGAACCCATCCCTCTAAAGATTCCACTCTTTAGCTGGATATGAAGGAATAGAGATGATAACCCCCCGAGTTCCACCACCAGTAGGCCGTAGGGCGGTGACAAGAAACAAGGGTACAAATATCTCATGATATGGGATGAATTATTATTTATAAGGAAACCATATTAGAAGATAAGATGTATTGACCTCAAAACAACTACAATACATGTATAAAATAAATCTAAAATCCATCCCACATGCATGATTATAATAAAACAATTACAAATGAAATAAAACTCCATGTTATATACCAAAAATAAATCTGAGCAGTGAAACATCAACATTACCAAATCTTGAGCTAGTATACTATAGTACGGTCCACAAAATCTACTTGGAAACCTGAAAAAATTATTATATATATATGGTGATCATAAATGTATATATATAAGGAAAAACCAATTTATCTCAATTAAAAGTGATATAAGAATACTAATGATCATGTGAGAAAACAAAATAACCAAAATAACCTAACAAGGCATACTAACCATCCCCAGCTCACCAAAGAATGCTCACAAAATAAATCAAGTCATGTAATGTTATATAGTAATCACATCGATGATAGGGTACCCCTCACCAGATTCCCACTAATTATCCACAATCACACACTAACGGAAATTGTCATTATACTCCCACATCCTCTGAAAAAAGAAAGAAAATCCCACCCATTCAAACATTAGCCTCATATCCACAACACATCCTACCCACAGAAAACTGAGCCACTACCACAACACATCCCGCTCGAAGACACGTACTCCACTACCAAAACACATCCCACCTGCAGACACCTAGGCCACTACCAAAACACATCCCAACCACAAACACATGGTTGAAAACCACATATCATCCCAAAGACACATCGAAAACATAATTGATCTTCTCACAACTGAGCCCCACAACCCACAAACTTCTTGATGAATCTTGGGTTATCACCGCCAAAGAGGGGGTGCATGGATGACTGGGTTTCCATCCATCAATCTTCCCATAATGTTGTTTGGGAAAGAAACCCTCCCATGTGGCAATGGGGGTTTTCGTCACATGGTGGTCAAATAGGGTTTGGTGTGTATTGAAATCACAAGAACAAACAATGTATATATAGATATATAGTATCAAGAACTCAATCCCAACCTATGGGAATCACATCAACTGCTACCACTATTAGTTTCAGCAACAGTCACTTCATAGGTTTATAAAATTATAGTGTATTCGCAATTCCCTTTTTCTCAACACCCATTCATTTCATTAATTATATTTAACCATAGTAAATCGTGAAATAAATAATTTAAAATTTTATTAAAAAATGCTTTCCCAATTACCAAATCAACTCATTCCATATCAGCATTATTAAATATTTATTTTCTCTATAACTACCTTTGAAAATAAGTTACACAAAGCACAACAAGATGAACAAATAAGTCACAAAATGTAATGATAACCAAGGTAAAATATCTCACATTACATTCCTCTTCATTAAACACCCATTCATGGAATAACATATGTCGATCTGGAGATATGGGGTTAATCTTTTTACATTCTAATCATGTAGAAACCCCAGGAGAATTATGCATAACAACCACTATCATTGTCATTATTCAATGCCAATCCACCCAATCCATCCTCTCAACAAAGAATGCCCCCAACTCACATCCACACCTAGAAACACAGTTCATCACAAATACAGCATACCAATCACAACCATTCTCGACAGCCCTACGTCATAACCACACCACACCCGTTCCACAATCAATCAATCTCTCAACCTGATATTTTCTTACACCACCTGAACCACACAGAAACACCGTCAACCTCCCAACCACAATACCATACAAACCATAAAAGGTACAAATTTGATATTTAATAAGGTACCCCTTATTTATTACCTCTTTTAAATTTTGGGGGTATCATAGAAAAAGTTTGATCATTGGGAATCCATTTATTTAACTGAACATATGTTTTTAATCCATTTAATATATATATAACTATTCAATAGAACACCAACAACAAGAACTCCCAAGCCATCATATGTGTGCAAACAAGGTCCACCAACAATCATGTTTTTCAGTAGTAATATAGCCCCTACAATTCATTGTATTGATCAAAATATCAATAAAATAGTATGATCATATATCTCCTTCCCAACCCCACATATTGATCTTAAATCTATTAAATTATCTTTATTAATTGGGTATTCATCTATCTTTACAAATGAGGAATTCATTAACCCACCCCACATGATACACAAATAAGAGAGAGACGAAGGGATTTTTAACTTAAAGAATAGAAAATCATCAAATACTTATTGTCCCAAGAGAGGGGGTGTGCATACAGCAAGAAGAACCTCCAGGGAAAATGTGATCCAAAGGCTATTGTACATTTTAGAGATTCCTCAAGGAAGAAAGGTTTCTACCATCTTTCACAATGATAAAGGTAAACAAACAAGGAATATATGATCCCTCCATTACAATGGTGATATCCAATATCAACGGGAGAAACTGTTTTTAAAATACATTAAAGAAAAATCTCGACAAAGATCATGTGGTTTGCATGTAACATTCCGTGTTTTGAACCGAATGAAAAAAAAAGCAGGAAAAAATTTGTATTCATTAACTGGGAAGGTCGGTTTTAAAACCGAGCGTTAGAACTTCATGTTTCCGATAGTCGACACTACAGTGTCTATAGAATGAAAAACTTATGTTTATTTTAGTAATAGGTGTGTTTGTTTCTTTTCAATAAAATAATATAGCCTTAAAGCGGTGAGTCATACGAGAAATCTGAGACCACTGTTAGGTACGGAATGCAGGTTTTACCCTGGGTAGGGTATAACCATGATTCACATCGGTTTTTTGGCACCCTTGCACAGGATAATGCCATCTTTATTTTTAATTAATTAAATATTCCGATTTTTTAAATAATAAATAAATGTTTTCTCTCAAACGGTGCATTATATGAGAAATATAAGAATATTGTTAGGTTTGGAACACATGATTTACCCTAGGTAGGGTATAACCTTGATTCACACCGGGTGTTTGGAACCCTCGCACTTGAAAATACAATCTTTATTTTAAATTAATTAATTATTCCTTTTTTTTAAATAATAAATAATTATTTTCTCTTAAACAGTGTGTCGAATAAGAAATCGGACACCACCAAGAGTTCTGAGATGTGGGGTTTACCGAAGACAGGGTATAATATTTACGAGTGTTGGACGCTTAGTCATATCACACCCAAAAATAATGTATTGGTGTTTTAAATATTTTATTTGCAATTAGATATATTAATAATTTTATTAAAAATATTATTATTTATTTTGAAACCAATAAATAAAAATTCACTTCCACAATTAATAAATCTTGGTGGAGTGTAAATAATAACTGCACAATGTAATAAATGTGATATTATTAATTATTCAAATTAAATGAAAATGCGCAATAAATATTTATTTAATAATTGTTATCATTTTTATTAATTGTTGTTGTCATCAAAATAATAATGGTTTCATTTACCAATTATATTAAATAATAATAATTTTAATTATTTTAATGTATCTACTTAAATTAAGGTGCATATCATTTATGTTTTTGATATCTAAATTTTTAAAGGACCGAGGGCGCGTCTACTTACCCTTCTGTGGGTCCCGAGCAGCTGTAATAATTTATTAAATATTTGTTCGAGATTTATATAAAAATTTTATTTTGTGCTCTAGTGCTAAATTTGGATATAAATAATTTAAATTGGTTTAATAAGAATATAAATAATTTAAAGAATGTTAATGGAATTTAAAAAAGGATAAAAATAAATAATAAAATAGAAACATTTGGAAAGAAATTAAAAATAATTAAAATGGGGTGAACCCATTTGAAATAATTATTTAATCTCTCCCACCATTTTTTTGATTGATTGATTGATTTATTTACTTTTTTCTTCCTTTTTCTTTATTTTATTCCTTACTTCTTACCTCTCATCCTCTCCTCACTCTCATGTGTGTGAAACACCCCCTCTCCCTATGTGGTGTGCACCACCTCTTTCCATATTTGGAAGATCTTTGCACCTCTGTTCATTGTCCATTTTCTCCACCATTAGGGGGCACTGTGAACCTCTCGGTAAGGCTTATCCGATGCAAAAAAAATTGTATGATCTCATTCCAAATACTTTACGCAGTTCTCCATGGAACGATTTTATTCTTTTTGGGAGGTTTTCTAAAATAATATGTTTTATTCTGTTTTAGGTTAAATCAATATCTACCGTGGATCATAGGATCATCTATGACCATAAGGTAGTGATATACTCTCTCTACCTTCATTTTGTTGTGATTTATAAAAACACAATGTTGTGCCATTAGTCGGTGCCTACCGGCTTTGTGAAAATTCACCCAAATTCATTAATTAATTTTTTTCTCCTAGTTGTCGTATTGGTATTGATCATTAATTATTTTGTTTAATTTGTTGAAAAAAAGTGGGACACCACTTGGGGCATGCTGAAGTGGTCAGTATAATTTTCATTAGCCCAAACATTAAATTTATTTAATTTCATGTGTTGCACTTCCTATTTTTGTGTGTTCAATTTAAATAATTAATTTAGATTAATTATGAATTTTGAATTATTGAATATTTGGTAGTTGGTTGTGTGGGTTTATTTATTATTAAAAAGTTTCTTTATCTACATGTTGTTCACAACCTATTGTGTTGTGTTTAATTTGAATAATCAATTTAGATTAATTATGAACTTTGGAATTGATGGATCTTGGTAGTTGGTTGATCTAATTTATTTATTTATTTAAAAGTGAATTTATGTTCATTTGTTGATGTGTTACTTTCCCTGGGACATATTCCTATGCTGAAATATTTAATTTTCTTTGTGTGATGAACGGGTGTACCTATTTGGTTTCAAGCTGCAATTACATTTGTTGATATCAAATCTACTGCTCTAAAAACATTAATTAAATTTAGGGTGAGGTAAGGGGGTGGGTCTCGTATTAAGGGTCGCGCTTAGGCCCTTTGTTCCGGATGGTTACCTCAATGTGACGGGGGGAGGTGTTCTTGGATTTGAAAGGCCATGACTTCCTCGGTCTTTCTAATACTTATGGGTGATACCGATTCCAAAACGCCCATCGGGACAGATCCTTTGGCATTGTGGAAAAGCCAGCCTCAGATGACAATTGACCCTTTTTTGCAAGATTGGGACAGACTCAGGGTAAAGCTATGTCATGATCTATACTTGGTATTTCAAAAGATTCCCTTCGATGCGCTCAGTGGTATTGGATAATTGAAGAATGTTCCAAAGTGATACCTTCGATACGGGCTCAGACTCCAACTCTGAACTTGAACCTTAATAATGATGCACTGAAAGTTTATATTAATGTCATTGTTAGTCTCTTGAGATTTGTGATATTTTTTAGTATGATTAAGCACACATGGTTGACACATGACATAGACCCCAAGTTAAATGACAATCTTGGGGGTATGCCTCTTCCTTATTTTACCTTACTCTTCCAGGAATTATATATATGCATATGTGTATTCAACTTACTGGTAATCCTTTCAGACTTCCGGCTTAGGTCGATGCAGGTGATTAGGAATGGGTGCTGCTTGGAACCCAGGTCGAGTTATTTATTTCATTTCACATAGTAAATTATCTGCAATTGTTATATAATGGAAGACTAAATTTTATTATTGCAAGAAATTGAAAGGTTTAGATGCAATGAGCACCGGCCTATTGGTATTTTCTATCACACCCTGCTTGGGAGTTGTTGAAACCTGAGTAGATTATATGAGTTCATGTATTGACAAATGGAAGTTTTCTGCTTCCGATTCTTGATTGATATTTTCTACTTAGGATAGAGACTGGGTTAGAGAACCAATCCTTTCTCATGATGCAGTTGTCTCACTTTGTTACTTTTTTTTAGTTGATAGCATGCTTGGGTTCTATTTTCTGTACTATTTGATTAGACATACATCATGGCATGACATCATTTTGTGAGATTCAGCACTTAAGTATTATTCAGTTTTATTATTTATATTTCTTCTTCTTCAAATTATTCATTTATTTTCTTCCACTATTTATTACTAATTGTTTTTATCTTCTGCTGTGAAAATAACAATTACCTAAGAGGGCATAGTCTCCCCCTCGGACACAAAAAGGCCCTCACTTCTAGTTGGAAGCCTTATACGTTCATGGAGATGCGCTTGAGGTCATATAACCCACTAGTCCTGCCACAATCTTCTAGGTGAGCTAGGTCGGGACGTTAGAAAGTGGTATCTGAGGTGGTATTTTCATTTGTCTTACTTCTTTGGGTTGGTAGACAAGAGACTAAGAACGTGTTAGTGCTTGGTTAATATCCATGCCAGGGACTGATCACCCCACGTACGGGAAATGACCAAGTGTCTAGGTTTGGGATTATTTCTCTTGCGTTTTGTTGTTACAATTGATATGATTTCACCTCAATTGATTGGTGTAATTTCATCTGATTATGAATTTATAGAATTTATTATATTTTACACTTTTTAGATTTATGTAAGGATGAAACTTTTCATGCATCATAAAAGGCATATAGGGATTCACATGCCATGCATAGTGCCATGCCATGTAGTTGCATTTTAGGATTCATGTTAATTCAAATTGATTTCCTTGAATATATGTCATGTCCTATAATTATTTAGCATGCCTTTTTAGATACCATGTTTCAGTGGTATAATTACCATGTTAGCTTGTTTCCATACTGCCTTTTCAATACCATTTTTTCCATGTATCCTTATTCTGTGCCTATTAGATTGTCTCTGTGATTAAAATGTTATGATTTTGTGATTACAAAATGTCTCTATCTGTTAGCTACTTGTAGTGACCTTCTAGCTTGTTTTTTATGTAATTGGTTTCTTTGAAAAATATTTATTGGTTTCCTTTGAATGGGATCCAAATGCCAAAAACTATAAAGTGTATAGTTTCTTATTAATTTTATAGCCACCCATAACTCTAGGTTGGTATTTTTTGAGCATTTAATAATTTCAAATTAAGTAGTTTACTACCTAATGGAACAACTAGGACCAAGTAGGCTAGTTGGTGCATGTTCATTATGAGATAACCTAGTATGGGTGTTATGAATCTTAAAATTTTAACAACTATTTTTTTGTAACATTCTAATGAACCTAGGTTGTCTTAGTGGGACCCCTGTAGGTCTCCTATTCTGCTTAAAAGTAATTCATGTGACAGACTTCCTAATTAAGGACATGATTTCAATTAATGTAATATGTTTTAAAATTGAGTTGTATAAATCCTTATTATTTTTCCCTTCAGGCATTGGTTAAGATCAAGTACTTTGTGTTTTGTTTTGAAAAATATTATTTAATGTTTTGATTAAATCTTTTGATATTTGATGATTAAATTTCATTAAATATAAAGGGCTTGGATATGGAAGTTGTAGCGATGTCCTATATTTAATACTATAGTATAAGGGTAGTATGAGTTTCTCCTTGAGTTTATTTGGAATAGAACCTTTCGCATGTCTTACTCCCTAGTCGGACCCCATGCTTAAAATGAAACCCTTGTTCGGACGGGTTATAATGTATTCCATGACATCTATTTCGGGCCTAAGCATCAGTAATGCTCATTTTCATATGGTTAAGAATGCCTTAAGAATGGTCAGTTGCTTCATTGTTTGTTCGAACCTCTCTTCTCCACAGTGATGGATGACTCAATACATCGTCATCTGTGTTAAAAGTCATCTACCTTCTATATTTCCTCGAGGTAGTATGCGTTCACATACGGAGTGACGTCAAGAAAATAATGTTGTGATGAACCAGTTGAGATCTATGTAATCATTATGTCTTGTGTTGTTAAATACATTTCGGTTCATCTATATAGTACAATGATTTCTCTATTAAAAGATTCAAGTTCATCCCAATTCTCAGGATGACATCCAGAGACTTAGTGTTTTGACACACCAACATGTTTGGTAGGGCTTCCATTCCAATTGATTAAATGTTTTTCTTTCTAGTAATCTACTAATTCTCTTAGCGTAATGTTCTTTATTTGACGATCATGTCCCCTATCTTGCCTTCATCCTTGATAAACTAAGAGATAATCAGTCTTACTCCATCCTAAAGATTTAAAAGTTGTTGGGCTTTGTTATGGTGGTTTTCTCTCAGTGTTTCACGTTGATGATCATTATTATCAATTCTTGTTTAGTCTTGAGTGGCCTTCAAATTTCCGTGTAAGTATTTCTTGGATGAACTCCTGTACACCATTCGTTTCATCTAACAAGACCGCCAAACTGATGCCACTCCGGGCTCGGTCAATGTTTTGATATGGGCATCTTTCTTTTGTACCAATGTCTCACTCGTAAAAATGGAGTATGGAATACCTTGTGTTAGTTCCATTCACTTTTGTTGTGCCATTTCGAGGTTACCCTAGACTCGTTGTCTGACTCAGTGATTCCTAAACCAAGGAATGTCACCAAAGGTCAGGTATGAACTTTGGTGGACGTGTTCATGTGAATGTGAGATACCTTTGAAGAAGAAATCACAGTTTATTCAATAAAATACTTGACATGTAAGCCAAGAAACTTCTTAAATGGTCAGTCAGAGTGGCTTGACTAGTTCTCCCTATTGGTCAATGAAGCGGTCAACGAAGGAACTTTTCCTGACACATCATTAGGTGAGACAAGTACTGTTTGGGATGACCAAGGATTTTCATAAAAATATGGTTTGACTAGGGCTTTAAGGGCGATAGGGAATTGAAAGTTTTATCCATTTCGTAAATCAAGAGAGAAGCATCACTAAAATGCTTAAGGGAGTGTCTTGTATGAAATTTTGATGGAGGAAGGTGTCGTGACCCAAAAATTTCATCTTTCTAACTTAAAAACCTATGGTGGGAAGTAACATGGGCTAGAAGGTAATGAGATGATGAAATGGTTGTATCTCTATCTGAACGTGTTTGGATAGGTATTGTCTCAGTGTGTCGGTTGGAAAATAAGTGTTGGCTCAGATCTTAATGGCATATGTTCCAATTTCCTAACCAAATTTTGAATGTGCGTTCACTATTTGAATACCTTTTGTATGAGACTTCGTTACCCTGTACATCATTTAAGATATATGTTGTTTCATAAGGCTTCTCGGGGATGATAAGTTCCAAGGTCGGAAGGTTGTAGCGTTTTTTGTTTTGAACCGATTGAAAAAATGTTCAGAGATATTTTTTTTCATTAACTAAGCATGTCGGTTTAAAAAAAGTGTCAAAACTTTTGGTTTCTGATAGTCAACACTACGACATTGATAGAATAAAAATATTAAGTTTATTTTATTGATATAGATGTTTGTTTTTTTTCAAAAAAACGAAATAACTCTCAAACAGTATGTCGTATGAGAAATCTGAGACCACCGTTAAGTCCGAAATGTCGGGTTTACACTAGGTAGGGTATAACCTTCATTCACATCGGGTTTGTGGCACCCTCGTACATGCTAATTCCATATTTATTTTTAATTAATTAAATATTCTGATTTTTTTAAAATAAATAATTATTTTCTCTCAAACGGTGTGTCGTATGAGAAATATGAGACTACTGTTTGGTCTGGAATGCTGGGCTTACCCTCGGTAGGGTATAAACCTGATTCGTATCAGGTGATTGGCACCCTCACACTTGATAATACCATCTTTATTTTTAATTTACTAATTATTCCGTTTTTAAATAATAAATAAATATTTTCTCTCAAACGGTGTGTCGAATGAGAAATCTAACACCACCAATAGTTTCAGGACGTGGGTTTTACACTAGGTAGGGTATAACCATTGCGAGCGTTGGACGTTTAGTCATATCACACCCAAAGATAATTTTTTTGTGTTTAAAATATTTTATTGGCAATTAGATATATTAATAATTTTATTATTTTTATTTTTATTTATTTTGAAAACAATAAATTCAAATAGACTTCCACAATTAATAAATTATGTTGTGATGTAAATAATAACAGCACAATGTAATAAATGTGATATTATTAATTATTCGAATTAAATACAAATTCACAATAAATATTTATTTACTGACCATTGTGATTTTTATTAATGGTTGTTTTCTTCAAAATAATAATGGTTTCATTGACTAATTATATTAAATAATAATAATTTTAATTATATTAACGTATCGACTTAAATTAAGGTGCAGATAATTTATGTTTTTTCTGTATAAATTCTTAACGGAACCATAGCGCACATGCACACCCTGTTGCGGGTCCCGAGCTACTGTTATAATTAATTAAATTTGTGTTTGAGATTTATGTAAAAATTTTACGTCGCACTATAGCGATGCGTTCCGATATAAATAATTTAAATGGGATTAACTGTAATATAATGAAAATTAAAAAAATTAATTATATTTAAAAAGGGATAAAAATAAATAATAAAATAGAAACCGTTGGAAAGAAATTAAAAATAATTAAAACGGGGTAAACCCATTTTAATTTTTTTTTAATCTCTTCTAGAATTTTATATTGATTTATTTATTTATTTCCTTTTTCCTTTCTTTTTCATTCTTTCTTTCCTTTATTCTCTCCTCTCTTCCTCTCCTCCCTCTCTTATGCGTGGCGCACCCCCTCTCACTATGTGGTGTGCACCACCTCCTTCCATCTTCGAAAGATCATCGCGTCTCTGTTCATCATCTGTTTTCTCCACCGCCAGGTGCACTGTGAACCTCTCGGTAAGGCTTATCCCATGCACAAAAAACCATGTGATATCATTCCAAATCCTTTGTGCAGTTCTCCATTTCATGATTTTACACTATTTTGGGGTTTTTTAAATCATCTTTTTTATTCCTTTTTAGGTCAAATCAAAGCCTACCACGGATCATAGGATCATCTATGACCATATGGTAGGGTGTCTACTCTCTTTCCATATATTTCGTTATGATTTATAAAAACACACTATTGTGACATTAGTCGATGCCTATCGGATTTGTGAAAATTCACCCAAATTAATTAATTAATTTGTTTCTCATAGTTTTTCAGTCGTATTGATCACAAATTAATTTGTTTAATCTATCGCAATAACGTCAAACACCCCTAGGAGCGTGTCGACATGGTCAGTATAATTTTTGTTAGCCCAGACATTTAATTTGTTCAATTTCATGTATTGAAGAGCCTATTTTTTTGTTCAATTTAAATAATTAATTTAGATTAATTATGAATCTTGAATTGTTGAATATTTGGTATTTGGTTGTTCTGGTTTATTTATTATTAAAAAGTGGCTTTATCTACATGTTTTTCACAACCTATTGTGATGTGTTTATTTAAATAATTAATTTAGATTAATTATGAACCTTGAAATTTTTGGATCTTTGTAGTTGGTTGGTCTAATTGATTTATTTATTTAAAAGTTCATTTATATTCTTATGTTGATGTGGTGCTTTTCCTTGTTTAGATTGCTATACTGAAATATTTAATTTTCATTCTGTGATGCATGGTTATACATGTTTGGTTTCAAACTGTAATTACATATGTTGATATCATATTTTCTCCTCTAAGAACATTAATTACATTCAGGGTGGGTAAATGTGGTAGGTATCGTATTAAGGGACACACTTAGGCCCTTCATTCCTGATGGTTACCTCTATGTGAAGGGGGTAGTGTTTTTGGATTTGCTGGACCGAGACTTCCTTGGGCTTTCTAATAATTTTGAGTGATTCTGGTTCCGAAAGGGCCCATCGGGAGGGTTCCAATGGAAATGTGGCTGATCCATCCTCAGATGACACACAACCCCTTTTTGCAAGATCGGGACAGACTTAGGGTAAAGCCATGCCACCAGCGATACATGGTCTTTCGAAAGATTTCCTTGGACAGGCTCGGTGGTATTGGATAATTGAAGGATGTTCCATAAATATACCTTCGGGATGGTCTCAGACTCCAACTCTACACTTTAACCTTAATAATGATGCAGTAAATGTTTATATTATTGTCATTGTTAGTCTCTTGATATTTGAGGTATTTTCTAGTATGTTGAAGCACACCTGGTTGACACATGACTTATACCCCGAATTAAAGCACAAGCTTGGGTGTATTCCTCTTCCTTGTTTTACATTACCCTTCTAGGATTCATATATATGGATATGTTTATTCTAATTACAGGTACTACTTTTAGACTTTCAGCTTATGCCAAAACAAAAGATTATGCATTGGTGATGCTTGAAACTCGGGCTGAATTATTTATTTCATTTCACTTAATAAATTATCAAAAATTGTTATAAAATGTCACACATAATTTTATTATTTCACGAAATGGAAAGGTTTAGACACTGCGGGTGCTGGCCTAATGGGATTTTATCTCACACCCCACTCAGGTGTCGTTGACACCCGATTAGATTATATGATTATAGGTATTGATAAAGGGAAGTGTGCTACTTCTGATTCTTGATTGGTTGTTGCTGCATAGGATGGATACTAGAGAAGAGGACTGAGCCTTTCTAGTGATGTAGTTGTTTCAATTTGTTTCTTTTATTTTCAGTTGATAGAGTTCTTGGGTTATGTTTTCTATACATTCAGTTTAGACATACATCATGGCATGACATCATTTTGTGAGCTGCCACACTTGAGTATTATTCAGTTGGATTATTTATATTGTTTCTCCTATAGTTTACTCATATATATGATTATTCTATTTATTATTACTTGTTGTTTACTTTTTCCGTGATAATACCTATTACCTATGAGGGCATAGTCTCCCCCTTGGACACAAAAAGGCCATCGCTGCTAGTCAGCAGCCTCTGGAATTCAGGGAGATGTGCTTGAGGTCATGTAACCCACTGGTCTGGCCACTGTCTTAGAGGTGAGACGGGTCAGGATGCAACATTTGAAAACAAGGGAAGCTTCAGGTTTTTAGAAGACATATATTATCTGAAATTGGTCCAAACACCAATAAACATAGTATTAAACTAATTTTATTTCAAATAAAGTTTTAAAGGGGAGAAATTGGAAAAACTGAAGAAATAACTAATTTTAACAAACCATCAGGAATGACACGTTGTTAGGTGATTCACTAATGTTAGAATCTATTGTGAGTCATCAGTGTGAGCTACCGGTACGAATCTCTATTCTAACACACTGGTCCTGAATCACCATTGTGATTTACCAGTGGACAAGTCATCATTTCGAGCTACATGTGGATGACTCTCTATTCAATGCTACTAGTGTATGACTCACAGTGCTAAGCTACCAATAGAAGCCTCATCATTTCGAGCTACCGGTGGATGAGTCACCAGTCCTAACTCACCATCACGAGCTATCATCATGACTCACCCCTGAAAACCTATCAGTGCGAGTCACTATTGCGACCTACAGTTGTGACCTACCAGTCCTAACTCACCATCACATGCTACCTTCATGACTCAGTACCAGTTACCTACTAGTGGTATTCACCATTATGACCTACCATTGTAAGACCCCGGATCTTCGTTTCAAGTATGTTTTTCATTTTCTGTTCATTTTTGAGAAAAAGTGTAAAATCTAGAAATTTTGAAAGTACATGCCCTATACATTATAAGTACATGTCGTGTACCTTGTTGCCATGCGAGGCTATGTGTTGGCCATTTCCAGGCCGCACACATGGTTTGTAGGGGTGATATGGAGGCCACTTAATTTGGATTATGGAAAGTCTAAGTGCACACAGTGTTCCCCAGAAGTACACGTCATGTAATTCTTTATTTTCATTAAACGGATCAGGTCGCGTCTAATCGACATAAACGTATTCTTCTCAGGATTCATCAACTGGGAGTGTCCTTATGGATGCGAACATCCTTCAAGCCATCGAGCCTCTGTTTTTTTGTCGAATCGAGTGCCGTCGATTGCGTTGGAACCGCATAGGTTAGCTCTTCTTTCTTCTTGAGCCTCATTCCATGATTTTCCCTCTTTCTCGAGATATCGTGGGTTGAACATTTTGTGTGTTTTTGTAGATCTATGAAATTATAAGGATAATCAAGCCTTGTGGTTCAATTATTAGGATCTCCTATCACCAAGATAGGTGGTTTGTTCCTTACCATATGATGACTTTGAGTTTTATGTGAAAATTCCCACTAATACCCATGAACGGTGTATTTCGTGTTTACCGTTTGGCCCCTGTTGTTTTACTACCTTGATTGTATGCTTGTGTAGAGGTAATTTGATCATGTTTGAAGATAATTTCTATTCTTGGATTTTTTTCCCATGTTGTGTTCTTATTGTAACCTTTGGGTTTTTAGCCTTTTTCCATTATACCTTTTTTCCATGCCTTCTGACCATAGGATGGAATGATATTCTTGACATACTGGTTGTTCTATAGAATGGTTAGACAAGTCGCTCTATAGGTGTACTTTGGCCTTATAGAATTATTATGAAATGAGTGGCATGGGACCATGAGAACCTGGTGCTACAAACTATAAGGGATAGACTGAGTGAGCATTCCAGAGATTCATGGATATTTGTACTAGAGGAGGATAGACCGAGTGACCTTCCTCAAAGAGTCTTGGTTGTAATAGACTAAAGGGAATAGACCAATTGACCTTCCCAGAGAGTCTTGGATATTATAGAATACATGAGGGTATACCGAGTGAGCTTTCTCAGAGATTATTTACTTTGTTTGAATTTACTCAAATCCTTTCCAGGCTAGAGAAAAAATTGACTGAGTTTGATTCCTTAGAGAGTCTATGGTAGAACTGAGTCTATAGGAGGAATTGACCGAGTGAGCTTCCTCAGAGAGTTTCTAGACCTTCGGGCTATAAGAGGGTTAGACCGCGTGATCTTCCTCAGAGATTCCCTGACTACCCTAGACTATAAGGGGAATTGACAGAGTGATCTTTCCAAGAGAGTCTTATAATTTTGTATGACCAAACCAGAGGGGTTAGGCTTATTGCACTGCCCAGAGGGTTATTGGTAATTATTGGATAGAACTAGAGGGGTTGGCTACAAGTACATCCCAGAGGGTTCTCTGTTGTGGTTAGCTATTTTCTTCACTGTTTCTTATTGTTCTGTGGATTGATTACTGTTGTATATCATCCTGTTACTGCTTTCTAATTACTGCATGTTGTTTACTGTTATTTTTTACTACTTACTATACTATTACCAATCATATACTCACTAACTGTTAGGCACAGATCTTTGGGCGGTTTCCTACTCGAATTTAGTCTCACACCCTATTTGGGTCATGCTTTTGGGCCCAAACAGTCTATATTATTGCAGGTATAGACAAGGGAATGCTCCCTTCCACTTCTAGTACTTGATTTCCTTGGAGAAGGAGAGAATGGGACCATGCTTAGGCTTGCGATGCTGAGGAGCTGTTTATCATTTCTTTTGTACTTCTTTTGGTATTATTTGTATATCCATCATTGTGACCTGTTTGGCTATTTTCCTAGATATGTATCATGCATCATTCCATATATACATATGTACTCCAGTGGCATATTACTTTAGTCTTCCGTCGTTTACATGTGCATTGTTGTTAGTTATCTAATTCTTCCTCTATTACATGTTTTCTTTACTTTCGCTGTGTAATTTGCCAATGAGCGCATAGTTTCCCCGCTATCACACCGAATTCCCTCGCTGCTAGTCGGCTGCCTCTAGCATTTGGGGAAATGCGCTTAAGGCCATGTGACCAACCGGGTATGGGGTGCCTTTGGGTGGCTTCCGGAACTGGGATGTTACAAAGTGGTATCAAAGAAATTCATTTCTCTTGATTTAATGTTTGGAGCCTTTATCCAGGGATAGGATGTATTCTGTACTTGGTAATAAGTTATTCCCGGGAGTAGCTAACCCGTGTATAGGGAAAATCCAATCTACCTCGTTATTGCAGTTTTATGGTTTGAGATTTTATGGTTGATATTATTTCACCTAAAGTGATTCAAATGCCTTGTGTTATTATTGTTGTTCTAGTACGGTTCTATTTCTGTCACAACCCGATGATACGAGGATATGCCATCTCATGCATCATATTGGAACTTGTTATAAATCACATGCCATGCATTCTTACCATGCCATCTAGGGTGAATTAGCAATTTCATTTTGTTGTGATAGAAGTTGTGTAGATTATGCATGTTTTTGCGATAGATTCTTTGATATAATCCCTACAGCTTGATAGAGAAATTTTTTGTATCGTTCCTTGCTTAAATGAATGCCAAATTCTGTTTCTTGAGGTGTTATGGGCCCTTATGAATCAGAACATGGTGGATCATTGATTTTTTTCCCTTTTACATGATATGTATGAGATTCCAAGCTTTGGTTCGTGGGGAGTATGGGCCTTCACGGATCGGAATTTGGCACCTTCATGTTTTTTTTCAGTTTTTTGTGGGATTTGGTGTAGTTTCTGAGCTACTACCTAGAAAAACCCAGAACACATGGTGTGTACTTGACTACATGCCATTTAGTTTTAAACTGTGTCACTGACTATGTGATCAAAAACACGGGGCGATGAAAAAGTTTTCAAAAACACGCAGTGTACAGTAGTTACACTCCCTGTAGTAGTGAGTGGTGTACCCGGCCGTGTCACTAACAACACGGGTTGGGGAAGCGTGTGTAGTACATTCTGTGTTTAGTACGCACATGTCGTTTAGTCTCTCGGTCGTGTCACGAACAAAACAGGACGGTTTTATCTATCCTTTACACACTGTAGTCGGTCATGTAACTAACAACACGGGTTGTCGAAACCTTGTCTAGTACACATCATTTCCATAGTGAACACACCGTGTAGTCTAGAGTTAAGAGGGCCGTGTGTGTTATCCATGTAAGGAGACTCATGCATGGGAATGTAGATGAAGTACACACCGTGTGTGGGGAAAACACGACGTGTATTCAGGTGTGTCACATGACCAAAGGTGGTAGAAGTACACGCCCATGTGAATGGCCTTAAAGAGAACACCGAGTAGTTTTATACATGCCGTGTAGTCATGTTTAGTAATCTTGAGTATTTCTTCATCCTGTTACCAATTTTTGCTCTTGTGTTTTTTGTCCTTGATAATCTTGATCTGAGGTGTGCTTTTGATCTCTCAGAGTTATGCCTCCATGACGTCCTCTGGTCATACTTCAGCTGCCAGACGGTGATCAGACACCAGATATGGCCAATCAGGGTCCTCCTGCAGATCCTCCTGCTATGTCAGCCTTGGCACCAGCAGTTATACACGTTGTAGGCGCCAGTGCGCAGTTCAGGGAGGACTTCCTAAGGATGATGCAATCCTTTCAGGGAGCGCCGCCTCCTATCCCATCGATGACTAAGTTAAAATTGGTTTTCCAGCAGAATTATCCTCTTAAATTATCAGGGGATGGAGGACCCCAGGCTACAGAGTCATAGCTAGAGGCCATGTTGATGATCTTCGAGCATCTAAAGATACCTCTAGAGAAAAGGGTAAAGACGGCTACTTATATGCTCTGAGACACTGCCAAGAGGTGGTGGGAGGTGATCTCACAGTCAGGGAACCAGAAAATTATGACTTGGGATGAGTTTACACGCATCTTCTATGATTACTTATATCTAGATCCCTTGAGGGCCGACAAAGCTTGGGATTTTATGATTCTCGAGCAGGGTACTCCTTCTGTTATGCAGTAATCGTCTCGTTTTACCGAGCTGCAGCGCTTCACACTAATTCCAGTAGGTGATGAGTTGTTCATTGCTAGGAAGCTTGAGGATTGTCTCAGGTAGGAGATCTTTTCCCAGGTGAATATCTTCATGTTGAATTCAATATCCTCGATCGTCATCCTGGCGCTGATCACTGAGTGCAATTTGAGAGATTCTGGAGCAGTGAGCCAGGGTAGTTTGACCTCCAGAACTATTGTTCCTCCTTTTTATAGTAGGAATCACTGCAGTAAGATGTATCGAGGAGATCAGAGTCGGTGGAATGTTTCTTTGGGCATCCAGGTTGGGTGCTACGAGTGTGGTTGGAGCAGGCATACTAGGCCTCAGTGTCAGAGAGACCCGAAGGAGTGCCGATCTTGCAGCAAGATGGGCCATCTTCAGCATTTTTTCCAGATCTTCTCACCTACAACTGGTGGTAGGGGATCTTCTATGACCCCACATATAGGAGATGTATCTCCATTCTCTCACCAGTTTGGGAACTGGAGTTCTTCCGGCCGTTCGGGCCGAGGTGAACCAGCAACAGCAAAGTGGATCAGCTCAGTGTGGTCATCCAGGGGCGTAGGGCCATAGTATAGGCCAGACTTTCGCTGTTGAGAAGACCCATCATGAGCAGGATCCCGACACTTCTACAGTTCGAGGTACAATCTTAGTAGCCTCATTTTTATCATCAGCTCTTTTCGATAGTGGTTCTTTTCATAGTTTTATCTTTGTTGCTGTTGTGGAGAGCCTTCGGCTCTGTATTTTTTCATCTGCCGACATGTTGACTCTTGATACACTATTGGGAACAAGGACGTCTAGCATACGTCAGTGCAGAGAGTTCCCTCTTTTGGTTACATGGTGTCACTTCTTATGGGACCTCTATGTCCTAAAGATGACAGGCTATGATTTCATTTTCGGTATGGACTTGTTAGTTCCCTTACAGGAAGTCATCGATTTCTATCACAGCATGGTGAGTTTCGTATCACCAGAGGGTGGATCTTTTCTACATAGAGGTCAGTGGGATGTCTAGGTGGGTAGTGCTGGACCAGATTATCTTGGGCTAGGAGGAGTTACAGCCCAGATTTTTGGTCGTTATCTAGATGACCAAGGGACTTCACAGTTATACTTTCCTCTAGTGGTGGATCATTTCTGGGATGTCTTTACAAAGGAATTTTCAGGTTTTCCTCCAGGCGTGAGGTAGAATTTTCTATTGAGCTGATTCCACGAGTAGCACCGATATCCATTCCTCCTTATAGGATGGCTACACCAGAGTTGTATGTGCTCAGGAAGAAGTTGGAGGAGTTGCAGGCAAAGGGTTTCATCTGACCCAGTACTTCCCCTTGGGGTTCGCCTGTCCTTTTTGCGAAGAAGGCAGACGGTACCCTTCAGCTTTGTGTGGATTATCAGAAACTGAACCAGTTGATGGTCAAGAACTGTTATCCCTTTCCGAGGATAGAAGACCTCTTTGATTAGCTTCAAGGATCACCGATGTTCTTGAAGATCGATTTGGGGTACGATTATCACGAGTTGCACGTTAGAACATGGGATATAACTCTCACAGCCTTCAGGAGCAGGTATGGTCTATACGTGTATACGGTCATGGAATTCGGTCTCAAAAATGCGCTCACAACTTTTATGGCACAGATAAACCGATTGTTCCATCCATACTTGGATTCCTTCATGGTGGTTTTCGTGGATGACATCTTGGTGTACTCTCACACTCGACACGACCACGCTACCCATCTTGATATCATTTTGAGTACACTGAATGAGAATTATCTTTATGCTAAACTCTCAAAGTGCTACTTTTGGATGGATCAGATTCACATCTTGGGTCACATCATCTCGGAGGAAAGAGTATCAATGGACCCAGAGAAAGTGATAGTGGTAGTTTCCTAGGAGCATCCGAAGAACGTCTTTGAGGTGCGGAGTTTTCTAGGGTTGTATGGAAACTACATGCACTTTATTAAGAACATAACACACCTAGAAGCAGCATAGATGGGTCTGACCAAGAAAGGGGAAAAGTTCTTATTGTCATATTCTTGTGAGTTAGCCTTTCAGAAGCTAAAAGGGAGGTTGAGGTCAGCACTGATACTAGTCTTGACAGAGCCGGGCAGAAGCTATATCATTTACTATGATGCTTCAAGTATCAGACTGGGAGCTGTGCTTATGTAGGGAGATGGAGTTGTTGCATACAGGTCTCGGGAGTTGAGGCCACATGAGAGGAACTTCCAGACACATGATCTGAAGGTAGCAGCTATTGTTCATGCCTTACGCTGTTGGAGACACTATCTTCTGGTTGAGCACTTTGTGATTTTCACCAACCATAAGAGTCTCAAATACATCTTCAGTCAGTGAGATTTCAATCTGAGACAGTGTTGGTGGGTCGATTATCTTCAATATTTTGACTTTGTGCTTTCCTATACACCGGGAAAGGGTAACGCAGTGGCTGATGCGTTGAGCAGGAGAACTCAGATTGAGGCTGTTCAGGAGGCCAGAAGAGAGTGGAAGCTTCTGGCTCTGTTCTCTGAGATGCATTTGGAGGTGCACGATAGATAGGGACAGAATTGCCTATCTTCTATAGTTGTGACCTCTACACTTCTTGACTGGGTACAGATAAGGAAACTATCAGATTCAGAAGGCCTAGTCCTGCAAGAGAGTGTGTCAGGAGAGGACCCTCCTCTTGGATGGACAGTGGTCGAGGATGAGATCAAGCATTTCCAGGGATGTGAATGGGTGCCATTAGACATACACGAGGAGCAGATGTGGGATTTCCATTCCGTAGTTTGGGCAGTTCATCCTGGTGTCACCAAGATGTATCAGAATCCTCATCGCCAGTATTGGTGGCCAGGTATAAAGAGATATGTTTCTGGTTTTGTTATGAGATGTTCTACTTGTTAACAGGTGAAAGCAGAGCATCATTGACTAGCAGGGCTTTTACAGTAGCTACCCATTACTCAGTGGAAATGGAATGATGTTGTGATGGACTTTGTGAATGGGTTGCCGAGGTCACCTCCAAGGAATGATGTTTTTTCTGTCATCGTCGACAGACATACGAAGGATGATCACTTATTTCTGATCAAGGAGGCCTTCATTATTGATGAGATGGGCGGTTGTACATCTGAGATATTGTACGTATTCATGGAGTTCCACACTCCATTGTTTCAGATAGGGATGCGCGTTTTACTTCTCGGTTTTGGTAGGGTCTTTAGAAGGCTTTGGGTACACAGGTACTTTGGAGTACAACATACCATCCCCAGACAGATGGCCAGTCCGAGCATACGATCCTGGTGCTTGAGGATACGCTATGAGATTGCATTCTAGAATTTGGCAGATCTTTGGAGAAGCGTATTCCTCTGGTGGAGTTTTCATATAACAACAGTTTTTAGGCGACTATTCAGATTGCAACTTATGAGGATTTTTACGGTAGGCCATGCCGATCACCTTTGTGCTGGCTTGAGGCAGGAGAGGCAGATTTGCTGGGACCTCGTCTTGTTCCGGAGACCTCAGATTAGATAGAATTGATTCAGAAGAGGATGGCTATAGCACAGTCTCGATAGAATTCATATGCTGATCAGCGGGGATTACCTCTAGAGTTCGAGGTTGGGGATCAGGTTTTTCTGTGTGTCGCACCAAGGATGGGATAGAAAAGGATTCGGAGACAGGGTATTCTTTCACCATGGTACTTCGAGCCACTTGAGGTGTTGGAGATAGTTGGGAAGGTTGCCTATCGGTTGCAGTTACCTTAGAGGTATCAGTCTATGCATGACGTCTTCCACGTCTCTCAACTCCAACGTTACATTTCAGACCCATCTCATGTCTTTCAACCCGAGGAGGTTGAGCTCAAAGCGGATGTGTCGTTTGAGGAGCATCCTATCTGGATTATTGATCACAGTACGGAGGTTCACCATGGGCGGTCTATCCCTCTGGTATGGGTGTTATGGCAGCACGAGCGATTACAGGATGAGACCTGGGTGAGGGAGGCCGATATATGATTGTAGTGGCCAGAGCTATTCAGGGTTTCTTCTTCTATGCCTCGCTTGGTAAATTCAGGGATGAATTTCCTTAAGGGGGATGTTTTTAAGAACATGGATCTTCGTTTCAGGTATGTTTTCCCTTTTCTGGTCATTTTTGAGAAAAAGTGGAAAATCTGTAAATTTTTGAAGTACACGCCTTGTACTTTATAAGTACATGCCATGTACCTTGTTGCCACGTGAGGTCGTGTGTTGGACATGTCCAGGCCACACACACAGTGTTTAAGGGTGATGTGGAGGCTGCTTAAAGAGGAGTATGGAAAGGCTATGTACAAACTGTGTACCTCATAAGTACAGGTTGTGTACTTTCTTTTCTTTCATTAAACGGACCGGGGTCGCGCCTAATCGACAAAACGTCTTCTTCTCTGGATTCTTCAACTGGAAGCATCCATATGGCCGCAAGCATCCTCCGAGCCCCCAAGCCTCCGTCTGTTTGCTGAATCGACCACCATTGATTGCGTTGGAACCACAGTGGTGATCTCTTCTTTCTTCTTGAGTCTCATTCCATGATTTTCCCTCTTTCTAGAGATATCGTGGGTTTAACATTTTGTGTGTTTTTGTAGATCTACAAAATTCTAAGGAGAATCAAGCCTCTTTGTTCAAGTATTTTAATATCCTAGAACAAATGTAGGTGTTTTGTGTCGTACCTTACGATGTCATTTAGTTTTATATGAAAATTTCATCAAATATCCGTGAATGGGGTATTGTGTGTTTACCGTTTTCCCCCTATTTTTTCCCGCCTTGATTGTATGCTTTTGTATAGATAATGTGATAATTTTTTAGGATAATTTTTATTCATGGATGTTTTTCCCATGATTTGTTCTAGTTATGACCTTTGGGTTTTGTTAGCCTTTGGTTGTTATAACTGTTTTCCATGACTTGTGACTGTAGGATGGAATGATATTCTTGACATGCTGGTTGTTCTGTAGAATAGATATCCAAGTAGCTCTATAGGTGTACTTTGTCCTTATAGCATTTTTATGCACTAACAAGTATGGTACCGTGAGAACCTGGTGATATAGACTATAAGGGATATACTGAGTGAGCTTCCTAGAGAGTCTTGGATATTATAAACTACAGGAGGGTTGACCGAGTGAGCTTCCTCAGAGTGTCTTGGTTGTTATAGACTATAAGGGATAGACCGAGTGAGCTTCCCAAAGAGACTTGGATATTATAGACTACAGGAGGTTAGACTGAGTGAGGATCATCAAAGAGTATTTACTTTGATCGAATTTCCTTAAATCATTTCCAGGCTATAGAAGGAATTGACTAAGTGAGCTTCATTAGAGTGTCTGTGGTAGACCTGAGACTGTAAGAGAAATTGACCGAGTGAGCTTCCTCAGAGAGTTTCTAGACCTTGGGTATATAAGATGGTTAGACCACATGATCTTCCTCAGAGAGTCCTTGACTACCATAGACTATAAGGGGAATTGACCGAGCAAGCTTCTCCAGAGAGTCTTATAATTTTAGATGACCAAACCAGAGGGGTTATGATGAGTTCATTTCCCAGATGGTTATTGGTACTTCTTTGATAGGACCAGAGGGGTTGGCTGCGAGTACTTCCTAGAGGGTTCGCTGTTGTGGTTAGTTGTTTGATTCACTGCAACTTATTGTTATGTGGATTGATTACTGTTGTATATCATCCTATTACTGCTTAATGATTACTGCCTATTGTTTATTGTTAATGTTTACTGCTTACTATACTATTACCTGCCATATACTCACTGACTGTTTAGCACAGATCTTCGGGTGGTTGCCTAATGGGATTTAGTCTCACACCCTCTTTGGGTCATGCTTTTGGGCCCAAACAGATTATGTTGTTGTAGGTATAGACAAGGGCTATCACCTTTCGACTTCTGGTACTTTATTCCTTTGGAGCAGGAGAGCATGGGACCAAGATTAGGCTTGTGATGCTGAGGAGCTGTTTATCTTTCCTTTTGTACTTGTTTTGGTACTATTTGTATTTCCAGCATTGTGACATGTTTGGATATTTTCCTAGATATGTATCGTGAATCATTTCATATATACTTATGTGCTCCAGTGGTTTATTTCTTTAGTCTTCTGATGTTTACTTGTGCATTGTTTTTGGTTATTTACTACTTTAGATATTTCATTTTTTCTTTACTTTCGCAGCATACTCTACCAATGAGGGAATAGTTACCCCACTGTCACACCCATGGCCTTCACTGCTAGTCGGCAACCTCTTGTGTTTGGGGAAATGCACTTGAGGCCATGTGACCAACCGGGTACGGGGCACCTCTGGGTGTCTTCCAGAACCGGGATGTTACAATCGTCATTACCAACCAGTCCGAACTCACAATTGGAATATCTATATTTTCCAAAAACACTTGAAAGGATTGTGACCTCCATGAAGACTTCATACATTTAATTTTTACAAATTGATGGACCATAGAGGTCTAAGCCATTACATCACATACCTATCAAACTATTATTTACATCGAGAATTAAAAACCAAATAATAAAGGAATTGAGGGGTATGAACATACACATACTAAGATACCTATCATGGATCTCAACTGTCTTGAAACACCACTACTGACATCAATGTTCAATGACAGACCACCATGTTTTGTTAAAACGTTGGAGGGAAAACTTCCTCATCCAATAACACCTCTTATATCATCTGATCACCCAAACGTCCTCAAGGCACACCACCTAATCACAAAAGCCACATTTTCCAAACATGTGAACCAGGGAATTCCACCCTCCATGTAAAGTTATTATCTACTCAGGGTGACACTGACTCACATGCATGGGTTTAATCACATAACAATTAATATGTACTAATTTGGAATAGGGTACTCCCCTCATCATGCCTCAGGACATTATCACACATTACAAAAAAAATAGAACTACTCATCTCATTGTAAAAATGGTTTAAACCACAAATTTTAAGGTAAAACATAATAATGAAACCTCAAAAAAAACTCTTGGTACTAGGTACACATCTTCACTTCTCAATCCCAAGTACTCTCCTCCATGATACCATGCCTCCATAATGCAAAACCCAAGGGAATGGTATATCCACACAGTAC
Organism: Viscum album; assembly: GCA_963277665.1. NCBI lineage: Eukaryota > Viridiplantae > Streptophyta > Magnoliopsida > Santalales > Viscaceae > Viscum > Viscum album. Next base: position 1,000,034,141 of record OY728128.1, on the reverse strand, counting down.
CATATATCGATGATCTGGGATCTCCATTAGATTCACTAAGTATGTTGCATAATCTTAAATATTCCAATCTCCCTAATCAATGACATGATTTTCGTTTTGAATAAACTGAAAGAGTTTAGAGATGTGAAATAAGTCATGTATCCTCTCTTGATGTGGTGGTAGTGCAAACTAATGTTCCACATTTCCAACTCACCCAAATACTATGAAAGGTATATTGAAATTAAGATAATGCTTACTCCCTCTTCCAAACCATTACTGTCCATATTGAGGGCAAACCTTCACGACCATGTATTCCCCAACCTCAAACTCTAAGGGCCTCCTCCTATGACCTTCATACAACTTCTACCCATCCTACACCACTTTCATTATCTCATGAAAAATATAATCCTTCTATTTTATGCCATGCACATTTTCAGGACCAATAATAGCTTTCGTCCCAACCTATATCCCGCACAAAGGTGAATGAAAATGTCTTCTATACAATTCTTCAAAGCAATCCTTGCCAATGGAAGAGTGATGGATATTACTGTAAGAAAACTCAACCAAAGTCATGTTTCGTACCAAAATTCATCCATATTCTAAGAAGCATTCCCACAACATGTCTTCTAGCATCTTTATAGTCTATTCTATCCTACCATCTATTAGAGCATGGAAAGAAGTTATAAGGAATAACTAATTCCAAAGCATGATGTAATCCCCAATAGAATCGTGAGGTAAAATTTTTATACCAACATGATACCATGAATCACAAAACTCTGTACAGCTGCAACACCTCATCCACATACCTCTTAGCTGAGACATTCATAGCACCATACTCCTTAATCGCTAAGAAATGAGCTGATTTCGTCAACTGATACACTACCTCCAAGATTGCATCATAGCCTCCCTGGTCCTTGGGAAACACTATGATGAATTCCATCAAGATTCCATTCAACTTCGACTATGAGACATTTAAGGGAATCAAGAAAACACTAAGAACATGGTTCTCATCCTTCACCTTCTAGAACACAAAAATCCTTTCCACAATATCCATTACTAACCATTTCATCCCAGTACACCATGATTTCTCCTTCATTCCATGGTTCGTCTTGGAAAATCTAGGGTTCACTACTAAAGGTGAGTTGCGAAACCCACAGAAGAATCCCTCATGCATCGCCATGGGAACAAACAACCTTCCAAGGAATAGAATTTGATTATTTCCATCCATTGACTATTCATTTATAGAATTACAATCGTTAAAATGACCACACATCACATATGACTCTGAGTCTCCCCACCAATACTCCTCCACCTAGATCATCATAGAAAAATTCACCATTATCTAAATAACAACCTATTCCACCTTCTATTCCTATATCTAAGTGTAGGTCTTCTAACTCCTCCATTTCATTCCAAGCATCCAAAAATTCCTAGACAACCTATTTACATGACTTCATGATCAGGGAATCAACCAATAAATTTCTTTTTCCAGAGGTGTATGAGATCTCAAAATTATAGTCTTGAAGAAACTCCATCCACATCTTTTGACATGTTCAGATATCACTGGGAAAAGACATACCTAAAACTCTTATGATTTTTGAAGTCCACAAAGAGATCCCTAATGAGGAATTTTCACTACAAATTTTCCACAAAAATTAATACTGCTAGCTCCAGATCATGGGTGGAATAGTTACATTCATGGGGATGAAACTTCTTAGAACCATAAACGATTAGTGCTCGCTACTCCATAAAGATACATCCCAAGACTAGGTGGGAAGAATCACTAAACAAATCAAACATCACACCCTACTATGGAAATTAGTGCACTGGCCAATTCCCCTTATAATAGACTAAAACTACCCAAAAATGCTCGCTCCTTACAAAATCATTGTCCTTTATATTTAGAACAATCAACAGAGCTGCACCTCAAATAAAATTTGGTACAAATCTTTGATAATAGACCAACATTCTGAGAAAAATACAAAAATCTGTAAAATTACTAGGTTCTTCCCATGAAGTAACTGCCTTGAGCTTTGATAGGACCACTAATACACCCTACTATGACACCACATGTCCAAGAAAATGCACTATTGTGTTAATAACTTTAACTTGGAAATATTTCCACAGTGCTAGAGGCATTGAAGGACATGTAAGATAGTCTTAAGATTATTGGTTTTCTCATTTTATAAATTCGAGTAGATAAAATATGTCATCGATGAATACAATAACAAACTGGTCCTAGAACTCATGGAGGACGGAGTTCATAATCCCCATTAACATGGAAGGTGAATTTGTAACACTATGTTGAATGATTGTGAACTCTAAGTTCCCATAATTCCATCTAAAAGTGGTGTTCGGGATATTTCCTTCCATCACCCTAAACTGATGATATCCAATCCACATATCTATCTTATAATACAAACTTATTATTCTCATCTAGTGGGAAAGATAATACTTCCTCAGAAGAGGGTAACGGTTCTTGACCATCACCTAATTCAATAGTTGGTAGTCTATGTAGAACCTCATAACACCATGTTCTTTTTTTGTGAACAACAATGGTGCACCCCATGGCGACACACTGGGACTGATAAAGCCCTTCTTCATCAGATAATTAATATGTATCCTCAACTCCAGCAACTCATAAGGTTCCATCTGATAAGGTTCCCTAAAAATTGGACAAGCACTGGGATATATGTTTATCCTGAAGTCAATGTCATGTCAAGGGGGTAGAGTCACAACCTCCTCAAGAAACATATCTATTAATTACCCCAAAACTCTAGAATAATTCAATTTCTCAGCATCCATCAATTCTACTAACAACTGGACCAATAAGGAAATAAGAGGATACACAAAATAACTTCCCACTTGACAACTATGCTCACCAAAGAAAGTAACATGTTGTACATTCACATATTAAATCACAACTCTTATTCAGAACGAGTTTATAGTAGCATCAATAGAATAAAACCATTTGATGCCTAGAAAGACCTTGTATGGTTACATCTAGAGTAAGAAAATATTCCCACTGTACTGATGCAGTCCCATCATCAGTCAAAATTTCTGGAACACATCAAACAAGTAGGTCTCACCGCTGACTGGGGTACTCAGCACTAGGGGAACATGATTACTCTCTGTGTCTATTCCCATAGAATGTGTTAGACTAAGTGAAATGAAGGAGTGTAAAGATCCTAAATCAAAAAAGTGCACGAAATAGTATTGAACAAATTGATCGTACCTCTAATCATCTCCAACCCTACTGGAATAGTTTCCTCTTCAGTGTGAAACAATCCGTGCCCAACTCCTCTTCCCCTATACTAATGACTAACTCCTATAAAATGTCCAAATTGTGGTCCAGAAGGAATTACCTATGTTCATCCTCTACCAACTCTATCTCCCCTTGGTTGAGAAGGATCCTATTGTCCCTGCTACTAGAACAGGTTGGCAGGAAACTACTGTTGAGGAGGGTTATGAACCTGCCCACATCTACCATACTATGCTAAAAATTCTATTGGAAACTGATTCTGAATATGTAAACAGACTGTATATATTAATCACATCATACCCATTCCAACATAAATGTATGAGAATCAAAATGTTGAAACAAAAACTACTGAGGTCGACTCCCCATCGGTCGAAATCTTTAAGTCCCTAGCTCATTAGTCCAGCTACTAGTATCCTATGCCTTTTGAAAATTATGAAGAATCTCATCTCATAGAAGACCTCCTAATGAGTGTATCATCTCAATTAACTCATCCATCTTTAGGACCTCCAAGTACATCGACATCATAAAGGTACAAACTATGTACTAGATAGAAGGATGAATTTTCTTTTCTAGGAACCTCACACAAGGCTCCACATCCAAAAAGATATATAGATCAAAACTAAGGAGATCCTTGAACTTGATCCCCGACTCCTATATCGATATACCACATATTAGATTTAGAGTAGCTCATACCTCTTCACAACCATAATGGTCATTGAAAGGAATTATTCTTTTAACTCCTTCCCAAAATCAACCCATTGAATATTAGAATCCTTAATTTCCCCTAGGTACAATGTCAATCACGGTTGTGTAGCTCAATGCATCTGCCTCACTTTCAGAGGAACCCAATACTCCCTCAGAGACTAGATCAAACTGAAGGTGATCTGAAGCTCCTGGAGCCATCTCCCCATATCCATGTTGGAAAAACTACCCTCATACTTTCCCAAAGCCTGCCACTGGAAAGCATGTAACATTCCCTTCGAATATTCATCCTCCCCCACTAGATTAACCCTCCTCCAAACAACTGATTTGGCCTGATGAGCCTCAACTTCCCAAGACACACATGGATGACGACTGGGTTTTATAGATGAAAATGTTAACAAGATATTCTCAATACAAATAGTATGTAATTTTATCATAAGATTAATTTTAATTCATTTGAATCATTTTTCTTTCAATTACAATTTCACCAAAACAACCAAAATTCAAATAGGAACATAAGTAATTATAATTCATGTACCACTCATGGGGTCTCTACCCTGCAAATGGTGTAGCCTCACTTTTTCGTTCTGAAGTCTCAGAGTCCTTTCCTCAGATAATGGGGCCCCCTAAAATCTCATGTTCTAGATAGTATTCCCTAGCCTATATCACGTACCAAGATTACAAGACAATATTTTCCAACCAACCCATGTATTATTCACTATGCTGAAATTCAATCTCAATCCTATTTCTCAACCATCACCTCTGATACCATTCGATCACGACCCCCTCCCTCCAATGATTCCCCTCCTATGTTGTAAATGGTGGAAGAGAGATAATGACCATTGAGTCCCACCTTTAGTAGGACCCGGGGAGGCCACTATAACCAAGGGTAGAAATATCTCATGATATGGGAGGAATTACCCATTATAAGAAAACAATATTAGGAGATAATATGTATCAATCACAAAATAACTCCATGATTTTTATAAAAGAAATCCAAAATCCATCCTACATTCTTATTTAAATTAAACTGTTACAAATGCAATCAATCTCCATGGTAAGTACCAAAAGTAAAGCTAAGAAGTGATACAAAATCTCTCTTAAATCCTGAGATACTAGAGTCTATCACAGTCCACGAAATACTCTATGAAACAAAAAAAATAGTTTTATGTTAGTAGGGTGAGCATACAAGTATACTGAGTATGAAAAACCGAATTCTCTAGTGCACAAGTTACAGAATCATACCAATGCTCCCGTGGGAAAATAATAGAACCAGTAGCACATGAAAAGTTATTCTAACTATCCCCACCTAACAAAGGCACACTAACTATCTAATGCAAGTCATGTAATGTAATATAGTTATCACATTGATGATAGTGTACCCCACACCACATTCCCACTAAATGAAGCTCTCACACCCCAACCGAAAATATCGTGGTTCTCCCACCTATTCTGAACAAAAAAAATCACATCTCTCCCACACACACCTAGGCCTCACCACCTCATCACATCCTTCCCACAGACACTTGGGCCACTACCCTAACACATCCTATCCCTAGACACCTTTTGCACTATCACAACACATCCCACCGGTAGTCACATGTGCCACTACAACAACACATTGTGCTCACAGACACCTCAACCACAACCACATCTTATCCATAAGACACATGGGAAGAAAAAAACACTCATAAAACATGGGCCCCACAAATCGCAACCTACCTGATGAATATTGGGATATCACCTCTTCAAAGAGGTTATGGGGAAGAGCAGGTTCCCTATCATCCATATTCCCACCATGATGTTGGGAAAAGACGTCATCCCCTACGATAATGGGGGTGTTCAGAACATGGTGCTCAACATGGGTGGGTGTGTATAAAAATAACAAGAACAGAAAATGTATGTATATATATATATAGAATCAATCATTCAATACCAACCTATGGGATTCAAAGAAACTTCTACTTCTATTATTATTAACAATGGTCACCTCAAATGTTGATAAAATTAAATTGTATTTACAAATCTCTTTTTCAAAACACCCATTCATTAAATTACTTAACATTTACCATAAATAACCATGAAAACCATTTTTTTACTTTTCATTGAAAATACCCATCCCATTTACCATACCAACTCATTCCATCTCAGCATTATTATGTATTTAATTTCTCCATCACTACCTAAGAAACTATGTACCACAGACCAAAACAAGAAGCATGTAGGAGTCACACAAAATAAGGATAACCGTGGTAAATTAACAAACTTAATATTCCTCTCTATTTAACACCCATTCTTGGAATAATATAAATCAATTCTGAGACATGGGGCGAATCTTTCTACAGGTTACTCATAATGAAACACGAGGAGAATTACCCTTACCAACCACTGCCATTATCATTCTTCAAAGGCATTCCACTCAATCCATCCTATAAATAGTGAAAAACCCCAAGTAATAGTCACACCCAAAAACACATGTCATCTAAACTACAACATACCCAACACAACCATTATCGGTATCCCTACTGCATAACCACACCACATCAATTTCATAATCAGTAAATATCTCAACAATAGACTCCATTACGCCACCCAAACCACCCACACACACAGTCGTTCTCCAAACCATGGAACCATAAAAACCACACAAGGTACAAATTATAGATTTCATAACGCACCCCTTATTTAATTATGCTTGTTAATTTAGTGGTTATCATAGAACAAGCTTGATCCTAGGGCATCCATTTAATTAACTGAATATATGTGGACAAAAAAATTCATATATATATATAGTAGTTCAATAGAAGATAAACAATAAGAATTCACAAGCCATCATATGTGAAAAAATGGACCACCAATGTCCATTATTTATAGTATGAATATAGCCCATACAACTCACAATATTGATAAATATATCAATAAAACATTACAATCTTACGTATCCTTCCCAACCAAGAATGTTGATCTTACACTAATTAAATTAGATTTATTAATTTTGTATTCTCATATCATTTAAAAGGATACATTCATAAAACCACCCCACATGATACACAAATAAAAAAGAGATTAATGTATCCCCACTATGAAGAATGGACGATCAACACTTCTTTATTGTGCCAAAACTGGGGTGTGCGTGCAGCATAATGAACCTCTTGGGAAAATATGATCCAAAGGCTATATTACAAGTACACGACTCCTTGGGGAAATTTTTTTCAGGGAATATTTTACCCAGATAAAGGTAATTTCACAAGGAAAATAATATCTTATAATTAGAAAGGTTAGATCTATCAATGAGAGAATCAGTTTTTCAGATCCATTAAAGGTATATCTTGACCAAGACCATGTAGTTTGTAAAACATGGGTATCATCAGGTTTTTATATGAAAGATAAAATTATAAATGTGTGAAAAAGCATTAAATATGGTATTAAACTCATTTAATTTCAAATATAACATTAAAGGGGGGAAACATTATAAACATCAGAAATATTTTTTTTTAAATAAACTATAGGAAATGAATCAATGTTATGTGAGCCCCTAGATTGATTCACCAGTGTGAGTTACCAGTGTGAGTCACAATTTCGAGCCACTATTCTGCCTCACTGGTCCGAACTCACTATTGTGACATACATTTTGACGATACACTACTCTGAGCTACCGATAGATAACTCACTGTTGTGAACTATCGATAGATGACTCACTATTTCGAGCTACTAGTGGACGACTCACCATTCTGGGCTACCAGTGGATGAGCCACCAGTCATGACTGAACGTCATGAGATACTGACATGACTCACCACTGGATAATTACTTGTGCAAGTCAACATTACGACCTACCTTCACGACCTACTAGTTCTAACTCAGCGTCGTGAGGTACCACCATGACTCATTGTTGGTGACCAACAGGTGTGATTCACCATTGTGACCTACCGTGGACACCTACCTATCCTGACACATCATTGGATAAACTATTTTTTGGAAAAATATTGAAATGAGTCAATGGGACCTACCCAAACACTTAAAACACAAAATTTTCACAATGTAATGGATAGAAGAGGTTTATCCCGTTACATTAAAATATATTAATGATTTTTGAGAATCTATAATGGATTCAAAAATTAGTCAAATAAGCATAAAACAAAATTATTTTAAATGGAACACATATATTTTTTCATGGATACCCCTTATATTATTTATTAAAACACTTTTTGATAATTATGATGTTATAATACACCATGAATATTTTTATGGTACATAATATTTACTTGACAATTTGATTGCCTCAAAAAAATATGAAAAATAACTATTGGATTGTTTTTATTTTATGATTCCAAAAACAATATTGATTTTTTCTAAATAATTTTATTAATATTATTATATTCACTTTTAAATCATTATTGACATTTATTAAGATATGATGGATTTTTTTTCACAATAACAGTTTTGGACCCTTATGAAAAATTACTTTTGACATCATAAAAAATATATAATCATTTATATTAGGTAAATATTTTTTAAAAATAATATTTTATTGAAAGATAATTATTTAAAAAATATATTGATTCAAAATTTAATTTTAATAATTTAATTATAATATTGACCAAAAATATTATTTGTGTTTTATTTTGTCAAAATAAATATCATTTTTAATGTAAAAATATAAGGATGAAAGTATATTTATTATTCCATAGAAAATAATGTAAGTACTCACATTTATGGGTTTTTTATATATATCCCTTAAATACACCATAAAATTCGCTAAGAATAAGGTGTGAAATGATGAGACATTTATGTGGTGGTTCAATGTGAATGGTATAGTCCATGTTCTCGATGAGCTTGAACAACTCCCAAAAAGTATTTCAATCATGATAAAGTTGTTAGATATTTTCATTGGATTGGTCATGGCCAAATATTAGATATGTTATCTCCCACATAAGGTATAATAAATGGGAATCATAGTTTAATATCCTAATGGTTTATTCCATCACTTCCTTAGTCATTATCGATTATATTTGTTAAAACGCTATATTTATACTAATAATATTATCTCTATTAAAATACTACATTATCAATGGTAATGATGCATAATGCTCTTTTAAATTAGATAAGATATAATAAACCAAGTAATTTCATGTTTTTTCTATATCCATATTACATTTTTTTCATTCAAATATAAAACTAGGTGATGTTTAATTTATAGCAGTTTGGGTCATTACAATCATCCCCTATTATAAAATTTTACCCTCTATATTTTCATTTCCCACACTAACACAGATTAGCATAACTCTATTGTATTACATTATATGGATCCCCCATTGCTTTATCAAGATTATTCTTTCTCCAAAACACTTGGACCAGGTTCATTTTCATATTCTATATAACGTTTTATATTTGATAAAAGATCTTAAGTGGTTTCTCCTCATAGGAAAACCATTTTACAACATTACCACCTCTCGATTGAAAGCATGAGAGGGATCGAGTAAGTAATTACTCAGGAGTAATATATAGAATACATCATGTACTTTAGATATGATAGGTGGGAGTACTAGTCAATAAACCACTACCCCATTGCAATCAAGGATATCAATGGGACTGATGTATCTTGGACTAAGATTTTCCTTCTTTCCAAATCTCATGAATTTATATCAAAGATATATGGGGAGGAAGACCATGTCTCTAACATCAAACTCTTGGACACATCAATGATTTTCTGAATAGAATTTTTTTTTCTTTGATTAGGCTTGACGTGATATCGAATGGTCTTGACCTTTTCAGCCATTTCCACAACCATTCTAGGAACCAATTATTTTCATTCACCATCTTCATCCAAGAATGAAGGTGTTTACACTAATTCTATCAAGGTATTTATAGGGTGATATTTTGATGCTAGAGTGGAAACTGTAATTGTATGAGAACTCGACTAGAGGAAGATTCTGATCTCATCCTCCTTTAAAGTCCATTGAACATGCTCTATACATATCTACCAGTTTCTGAATAGTATACTCAAATTGGACATCAGTTTGAGGTTGATAGGCCATACTGAATCTTAGCTCTACATTTATATAATGTTGGATACTATTCTAGAACATGAATATAAATCTCAGATCTTGATCGGATACAATTGATAGTGGTACTCCATGCAACCTCGCTACTTCTATGCTATATATCATTAGAAGTTGAACAAGTGAGAAGTACTATAAAATTTTAATGAAGTGTGTAGTATTTATAAGATGATCCACCACAACCAATATAGAATTGTTTCTTTTGGGTTTCTCTAGATGTTTTGTGACAAAGTCTGTAGTGGTGTTTTCACATTTCCATAGAGTTATGGGTAATGGTTTCACAATCCCCTTATATCTTTTCAATTACTCCATCACTTGCTGAGATTAAAGACATATTTATGTATATATTGTGATCTAATTCTTCATATTATCCAACCAATAATGTCATTATATATCTCAATACATATTTATTTTTCTATGATGGTTAGAGATGGTTGAGCTATGTTAAATATCCAAAATCTATTTCTCTAACTCATTATTTTATGGTACTTATATCCATGACCCAAATTTTACAACACCTTTTTCACTATCATTAACCTTTGTGGTTTTCCATTTTCTCATAGCTTCAAAATTTTTCTGAATTTTAACATCAAAAATTTGATAACCATTTTTATTTTACAACATAGATTATTGAGTGATAATTCATGAAGGTATTAAGGATGTTCTTTCCTTTATGATTCCCATGTACATCATATTCAATTCTAAGAAGTCTAAATCATTCTCAATTCTCATAAATGACAAAATTAATAGATCCTTTTTACTTAAATAATCTTCTACTATATTTTGATTTCCCATTATTGTATTGAATTTAGAATTCATAGTCCTTGATCATCTCTAACCATCATTATTGGACCATATTCATCTCTTTCTATGTTAAAATAAAGTTGATGATTTTTTGATTCGTATATATTTTTCACTTATCCCAAAAGAGAAATTAACACCATAATTTCAAAGAAAATGTCACTTCACCTAACTCCAGATCATGGGCTAGTTAGTTATGTTCATGAACATTCAAATTTATTAAATTACTGGCTATCAATTTTTCATTTTTTATAAAAAAAATCTAGTACCTTCATAGAAGTATAGTTTAATACTACGAAAAGATATCCACTTGTGGGTAGTGAGAGAACAAGGGTAGTGATAAGCCTATTTTTTAACTCCTTGAATAACTCTTAACATCAATCAGTACCATCAATATTTACTCCCTAGTTATCTTGGTTAGAAAGATTGAAAATCATAATAAAACTCTAACAAATTAATGATATTACCTAGCTAATCCAAGGAAAATACATATATCTGTCACCGATTTTACATCATCCATCCTTAAATTACGTCTATTATTGAAGGGTCCACTAATTTACCATTTATTATGATGATATTCCCCAAGAATTATACATCCCTCAACCATAACTCTAATTCTATATACCTTTCATTATTCTTTTCTTTTCGTAAGGTATTTAGCATAGTACTCTATTGTACCTCATTATTTTCCTTTATTTTGAAGTATATTAGAATTTAATATATAAAGACTACCAAAATATTTAGAAGGTAGTCTCTAAATTCTCTATTCATCAAGTCTATGAAAATAAGAGGAGTGTTAGTTCATTTTAAGGTAATTACTATGATCTCATAGTGCACATACCTTTTGTGAAAAGTATTCTTCGAGGATATCCTTCTTCTTTAACCTAACTCTATAATACCCCAAACACAAATCCACCTTGGAGAAGTATTGTGATCCATATACATGATCGAACAAGTCATCAATCCATGGATGATGATACTTGTTATTTATATAAATCTTATAGATATCTTGATAATCAACACAAAGGTGAACTTACCCATCCATCTTTGTATTGAAAAGGACTGGTTCACCCAATGATGAAGCACATGGGTATATAAACCCTTTATAAAGATTACATTATAGTTGTTTTGTTATCTCCTCTTGTTCCACGATATCTATTCTATAAGGATTCATAGATAATGGTAATTCCCAAAGTATAATCTTGAATGAAAACTCAACCTCTCATCTAGGAGGAAGACCAGGAAATTCTTTGGGAAACACTTCAGTGTATTCACTCACAATGGGAATGTATTAAAGGATGATTTTTTCCATAGAATAAATCATTTGATCTTGATATTCCTACTCATAGGACAATAATATCAACACATGAGATGTTGGTGCTAAATATAATTCATCCTGCTCCTTGAGATTGTAATGAATCGGGGGGTCTATTATAGAGGATGATTTCCATCTCAAGGAAATATATGTTGTCTATATATAGAAGAAGAAAATCCATACCCATAATTACATCAAATTCCACAAAAGGTAGTATTATAATGTTCTTATATAATTTTATCCCACAAAATTTAATAGGAGAGGAGTTATATACTAAGGATTCAATCATTTCCCAATTTATATTTTTCACTGATAACTCAACATCCATTCCTTGTGGTGGTGTTTGAATAGATCAATTAAAAATTCATGATAAAAAAACTATAGAACCATAATAAAAAATTATGTTTACTATTAATGAATTAATAACTAGAATACATGTCACAAATTTATATTCAGGATCCACCTAAGTGGTTGTGATAGAAAAATATCACCCTTACTACTTTGGAGTTAGTTGTTTGCCTATGAAAACCCTTATCATTGTTCATTAATTTGAAAAGTTATCTGATTCGTTGTAGTTTAAGAAATAAAATATATGATGAGTGTTAATAGTATAATTCCTCTCCGTCAATGCATTAGTGGGATTCATCAGTCGGTAATCACTATCTAGGTTCCCTTCCTTCCTGCACTTAAATCATTTCTTCTCCCCCATATTCAATTTATAGGTTTCTTCTTTCCACATCTTTTATAAGTGAGATGCTTAAATTTCAAGGTAAACTAAGATTTATCCATCAGACTACTAGAATTAAACTCTACTTTCCTCTTCGTATCTCCATGTTACCCTTGAGATTTGCCATTCTCTATTTTTTACATTGAGAGAACATTAGAAAATTTCCACATAGATATCAATGTCATGGATCACAAGGTACATTCATAGACTATGTTTTATCCATCACAAGAAGTAGTCAACCATGAATTCAGGGGTAACGTGAAATCCAAAGGCATATTGTTGGAGTCTAGTAATGTTTTACTTTTACACCATTAAATATTCATTATCATTTTTCTTTAGGGAATGTAAATCCCTTTTATTCCATTTTAAGTCAGGGAGTGTGGGAAAAATACTTATTGAAAAACATTTTCTAGAACTCTCTCCACCCCATCACTTTGATCTCATCATCTAAAATCATATTTTTGATCAATTTCCACCACTAATCGTCTTATTCCTCAATATGATAAACATCGATTAGAAACCTCACTTACTCACTACATTTAAGTGGGTAGAATATATTCTCAATAGAGTCGATCTATTGTTCCTTGATTAAGGGATCAAGTGATCCACTTATATTCAAGGTCGTTGTCACATAATGTTCTCAATCTCTAATTTTTCGATCTTAAGGGGATTAAGACACTCTTACACATACATGATCTTATTCAGAACTGGAGTCATCCTAGATATTATCATCATAATATTTTTGATTCTTTATCCCATCAAGTTTTTTATATCATTGGGGAAGTCACCACATTTAAATCACATTGGTTGTTTAACTGATTACCCCTATTTCCAGCTGTCGGGTATAATAAAATGAATAATATGGAAGAATATTTTTAAACTATTAAACACATAATGTGGAATCCAATGAAATTAATTGAATAACTATAAATTTTATATATTTCCTTAAATTATGCATTAATGGGCCTCAATATGTGTTAACAATGATCTATTTCCTAGAATATATTATTATGGTTATTTTTTACCTTAATAATTATTATTATTAAGCTTACAAATTTCCCAAATCACATCCCATGAGAGTGTAAAACTAGGTGTGAAGAAAGTCACATTATCAGGCACCGATTCCCTATCATGTTTAGCTCAACATGATGTTTTTGGGGTTTACCCATATGTATTTATATTATAGAGCCACACCCACTTATATAATACATACATGGATGTATTTTTTCTATAGAACAATTACTCTATAATTAAAAATAGGTATATTTTTTTATTATTAGTCTCATCCCAAAGATATTCCCTTGTGTTTTCAAATCTTAATCCCAAATATAACAAAAGTTTTCATTGAAAAAACCTATAACAACCATGTTCTGTATTCAATGTAAAAACATGATTCATTACTGAATGAAATGTCATTTTTTATTTGATTTTTAAATTCTACTTTAAGGATGCGTGGTAACCACTTTCTAGGTGGGAATAGAAACCAAAATAACACCATTACACATTTTAAAAATCAAAAACATAAAAAAACCAGATGATATCAAGCTATGAGAATCTCCCAAATCATCATCATGAGTATCACTATTTTCATCTTCAATCATCATCCTGAATATCGCTATTATCATCTCTATTCTTCACCATATAATCATCATCATCCTAACACCACACCTGACACCAAAGACTGTCAGACACTTCTCACATCACCATAACCATATCACCAAAAATAAAAAACTAGAAATAAAACATTATTTAAAATAAAAATCCATTATAATTCCATAGTTTAGAAAAAAACTATCAAATCATCACCGATAACATGAGGAAGATAACAAAAAAACCAACATCAAAGATATGCATATGATATGATGGCAGCCACCGAACCACACGTCCCAAAAACCGATTGTTACCATTTCTCGAGCTCTGACCGGGATGGGAGAAGTAGATAATGAGATATGAGAAGTTGTTGAGATGAAAAGAGATTAAAAATATGGGAGTGATGAGGATGATAAAATTGAGGACAAAAAAAATAGAAGCAATGACCCAACAGCGCATTGATATTCGTCGACCACTGAACTGCCCAACTGAAAACCACCTTTAACCATCACTCTATATCCAACCAAGAGAGGTTAATAGGAATAGAAGGTTAGTGAAATTAAATGGTGATTGAAGGCATCCATAACAAAAAACTATCATCGGATCCATAGGATCTCCATAAAGAATATGTTGTTGTCGTGAGAGAAGAGGAACCAAATTGTCTTCACCAGAGCGAAAGAAATAAACATGACTGAGAGAGAGACCAAAGACTGTACAAGAAATGAAGGAAATACATGAGGAATAAATCTAGTAGAGCCACATAAAATTGAGGGATAACCATTACTAAAGTATAGGAAACCCTAGAAGAGGGTGAGGGTGATGTGAGAGCACTGAAGACTAGGGGGAGAGGGAGAATCATCTTCGATTGAGGAGAAACCCTACAACAGAGAGAGGGAGACACATGAGTGTATAAGATAGGAGGAAAGTGAGGGATAAACAAATATGAATGAGGATAAACCCTATAAGATGGTGAGAAAGATTTATTAGTGCTGAAGAACATGGGAGAATTGAGTCATCGCCTTACGAAATATTCCTACAATTATCATGGAATCGGTGATTCATTACATAAGGTTAGAAATAATACAACCTAATACTTGAATAAGTCTAAAGTATTTGGGAGTTGGATACACTACATAATAATTTAAAATAGAAAAAGAACCATCTGAATGGAAAATTTATGTAAAATTATCACACATAAAAATACA
The DNA here is from genome assembly GCA_963277665.1 of Viscum album. Lineage (NCBI taxonomy): Eukaryota > Viridiplantae > Streptophyta > Magnoliopsida > Santalales > Viscaceae > Viscum > Viscum album. Next base: position 1,000,018,500 of record OY728128.1, on the reverse strand, counting down.
TAGGATAACATAGGTACATACATAAGAAATTGATGATACATAAAATTAAGTAATGGAATAAAAATGTAATAATAAAAAGGGTATAATATATGTTATAAAATCATAATATAAATGGTTCATAAAATTATTAAGAATCAAAAACCTAAAAAATGAGACATGATATGTCATTATAATCATAAAGTTAACATGATAAATGTGGAAACCACTTCAAACAATGCATCATAAATATAGGTCAAGGCTAACTTCCAAGACATCATGATGGAAAAATTTCTATAATGTAATCTTGTTTAATACCTATCCCAAAATTAAATCACAAGATAATAATAATTACCCAATGCATTATATCACTATATAATTTCATTTGTACGAGTACCTTTTATTTCATTCTAATTCTTAAGTCTTCCACAAATATCATTCAACATGGAATCATTCATCATAATATTTTATTCCATCAAAAATAAGTGTTGAATAAATATATGTAATTCCCATGTCAAATAAGTATAATTTTATAAAGTTGAACACCCTTTATAGTAAATTGGTAAGGTGTTCACTAAAAAATTGTTTTGGCATGTAAAATCAGGGTGAAATTATCTCAAAAAAATGAAATCACATAAAAACTAATAAAATTTGTTTATGAGAGAGAAAGGGGTCACCTATAATTTATTATATCAAACATGAATCAATAGGTTCAGGGAAATACATATCCAAACATTAGCAATTGGAAATGGAAGGCATAAGATAATAAAGAAACTTGAATAAATAATACATGGTTTGGATCACTTACATGAGTGTGTGACACCAAATGATTGGGAGAAACTTGTTGAGAACTCGGGGAACCTTGTGAAGACTATAGATATGGGAGGGTCTAGTAAAGACATTATTCATGGATTTTTATTGATGATAAGAGGTATATTTGGTGTGTTTATATAAGAAATGATACAATAAATCATTATTATATCGCAAACATATTTTTTGGACTACATATAACAAAATAACCAAAATAAAAAACCATTCACCGGTTTTTTCCCTTGGTTTCTTCCAAATGAGAGTGTTTTCCATTATTTTATATGTCCAATGTCCCAAATTAATTAAATTTCACCTTTGATTATGTGGAATTGATTCATACTCATAATAAATTTATTTTCTGAAAAAAATAAAATATATTAATGGTTTTTGAGGATTCATAATGGCTATAAAAAAATTAACAAAATAAACATAAAATATCATTCCATTAAATTAAAATGATATATTTTCCATGGATACCGATTATAAAATTTATTATATCACTTTTGGGTCATTATAATGTCACAGTACACGTCGTATATTTATTGGTATTTTATTTCTACCCATAAATTCTACTTTCATAAAATATTGTGAAACATTCACCAATCGAAGTTTTTATTTTCTCATTAAAATAATAATAGTTATTATTTAAAAAAAATTATAAATTTTTTTATATTCAATTTCAAAACATAATTCAATATTTATTGATAAATTCTAGGATTTTTTTACATTAACTATTTTGAACACTTATAAAATTTTCATTTGGAATTATAAAAAGTATATGCACACTTATATTTGATAATAAATATTTAATAAAAATATTTTAGAAAATTAATATTTATTTTAAAAACAAATTAAATTCTTAAAATAAATTCCTTTCAAGAATTTTAATATTAAAAAAATAATTATTTGTGTATTATTGTGTCAAAATAAAAATAATTTATAGAGTAACAATAATATGATGGAAATATGGTCATTATTCTATAAAAAATAACGTATATACTAATATCCCATGGGTATTGATACATATACCTTTAATACACCAAAAAATCTTTATGAATAAGGTTTATTATGGTGAGACTTTTTGGGGGTGGTTTAGTGTACAGGGATTGGGTCGTGATCTTGAGGATGTGTAACTTCTGCTGTAAATGGTTTTGAACATCTTAATTTGTTGGATATCTATTTGGGATTGGAAAAGGAAAATTCCCATAGATTATATATCCCTAAGATTATATGATTAATTGGATTCGTAGGGTATGATCTTTCTGGTTGAGGTTACCACTTACATTTTCTATGTTAATAACTTTTGTAAAACCCCTATATTTGTATTTTTCATATGATCACTGTTAAACGACTATATTATCAAATAGAATGATACATAAAAATATTTTAAATCCAATAGTAAAAAATAAACCAAATAAGTTCATGTGTTTTATACAAACATATTACATAAAAATACATTTAATTAAAAAAGAAGCGTAAATTTTATTTATAATAGTTAGGGTCCTTAAAATAAAAATGTTTTCATAGGAAATGAATGTATGATGTTGATTGCAATAAAATTTCTTTGATGAATTTTTATAAAAATAAATAAAACATATTTTAAACTAATCCAAAATATAATGTGACTTTGTAAATACATATAAAAAGATTGTTTTAAAAAAATCATCATTTTTACTTGTCATTGGAAAATCAAAGTTTTTTTAAAATTCTCGAAAATCAATATTAACATAATTTTGAAATGATTAAGTTAAAAATGAATTTCAATTTTTTTTAAATTAATTTTTTTTAAATTTAGAGATCAATATTTTATTTCAAATCATATAATGCATTCAAATAGTATTTTGTTAGAAATAATGAATTTTCCATTTGAATATAAAATTACATAACATTAATATAAATAATTTTAATATATAAAATCTAATTAATCCTTATTAATGAGACATGAAAATCAGTTATCTTAAAATTTCATGGGTTGTTACATATGTGGATGAATTCGATAAGCTCATCAATTTTGACTTTATTAGTGATGTTCAATACCAAAAATTGCATTCCATCGTTGTCTTGGATAGAAAGAAGAATGAGTATGTCAGAGACAGTATTAAATTTTAGGACCTCAACTACCATTTCCCAAATGACGATTTCCTTATCCTCGTAATAGACCTGCTAATTTATGTTACCAATAATTTCTAGGATTTTTCCTTCATAGATATATATTTCGATTATAATCAAATCAGGGGAGCCACTAAGGATGAAGAATCCACCACTTATAAGGCACCATAGGGAACATTTTTTTATTGAGTGATTTCATTCATTTTGAATAATTATATAGACACTTATGAACATGTCATGTATCACATATTCAATCCACTCCTCAAGAAATTATGGAGAGATATGTGGATGAATTGGTAGATAAATCCCACCAATGTCAGGACTAACTCAAGTATGTTGGGAAACTGTTTGGTTTACTTCGATTCCATCACCTAATGATGATACACATGAAGTTTTCATTTAGTGGAAACTCTATTATGATTCTTGTATTTTTTTAAAGTATAGAGGCTTTGATTTTGACCAATAGATGCTAATGTTTATTAGTTGGATTCCTCCCCCTAAAAATATTCAAGAGTTTCATGGCCTTCGGGAACATCTAACTTGTATTCTATGTTTTCTATCCAACCTAGGATGAAAATGAATTCTCTTTTAAAAGAATCTGAAGATGAGTGGCACTTAAAATGGAATAACACGTGTCAAACCACATTTGAGTACATAGATAAGTTTCTTCTACAACCTATAGTCTTAATTGCATCCATCCTAAGAAAAAATACGGTTCTTTATGTGACCACCCTAGAATGATCACTTGATTCCCTCTTAGACCAATATAACAATTATGGTAATGAGTATTGTGTCTACAATATTAGTCCTTTGTTTTTTGATTATGAGAATAGTTATTCTCATAAAAAGAATGGTTTCCTTACCTTGGTCTACATAGTTAAAAACCCACATCACTACCTAGATCATCACAAGATACAGTCTCTATCCCATGTTAATAAATTGGAGTACATCCTCAATAACCCAATTATGACTAGACTATTGGTGTTTAGGGAAATAATCCTATAGAATTTTGGTATTATGTTAATCCCTTAGATATCTATCAAGTCCCATGTACTAGATGATTTCCTTATCACACATTCAACCTTTGAAGAGACAACCATGGATTACGACTTTCAAAATGTATATATTCTCTCTATTGATCCTATTACTCAATGCTGGTGATACACATTGATGATGCCTCTCTAATCCAACCCCATAGAAGAATCTATAACCATAAACTCAAAAAGGCTGGACATGGGATTGTCTTCATCACTCCCACGCTAACACTTATTCCATACTCATTACTTTTATCATATGGATGAACCATCACTAAAGTAGAGTACCATTCCCTCATCACCGATCTCAAACTATATCTTGATATTGAGGTTATAGGGAAGCATGTGAAGGTTGATTCAGTGTTGTTCATCAAGTAGATCATGGATGGGTACATTATCAGAAAAAGATTTTGTCCTCTTTCTCGAGAGAACCCTTGAATATAGGGCACAGTTCCCTTCCAAACCAAAGGTAACTCTTGTTCCCCATTCCCATAATGATCAATCTGATGCTCATGTGATCCTGGTTTCAACCCCTAGGATCCCAACAAAGATGAATTGGTCCTTCATGTGGCATAATAGATAGTCATACAAAATAATTTTAACAATTAGGACCAATAGGTGAACCATATTATAGATGGAACATCAATAGAAGGACCTCTAAATACCCATGTGATGGTAAAAACACCCTATTGGATGACTTCATTCATTAAGTACCACTAACATGAGAATCTCCCATAAAACCCAGCTTAATGTGAGAAAATATGGTTGTGTATAGTGAATTTTACCATTGGAGATGGATCCAGCATACAATAGCGTCTCTACATGGATGGGTTTTATTGAATCCCCTTATATTACGAATAATTCAATTGGATCCATTATATTCTATAAGAAGACCATGTAGTGTAATGTAGGTCCCATAAATAATGATTGAACAACTCTCAATTGATCTAATGATGTGATAAATTATGGACCCCCATGGTTTGTGACTTCATCAAATTCACTAAAATGTGTCATAAATTTTAGATCTATACCATGTTCACGCATCATCCACCTGAGATACTCTGTGTCAGAACGTAATACTATCCTTTTATTGCGTAGGGACTTGACATAGTTCAACCTTACCCACTAGTGACATCTCAACAATATAGGTTCAACTTGACTGCTATTGAATACTTATCAAGGTGAGTGGAATATATCCATTATAAAGAGATACAGACTTATTCTATTATAAAATTTCTTATATCCCACATCACCCATCATTTCAATATTCTATACAGTCTTCTCATATACAAAAAAACCAACATTTTTTCATTGAACTAATGGGGATATACACCACGTACTGTATCTGGTCCAACTATATCTCCTACTATCATGCATGAAAAATGGGAATATTGATGTGTTTAAAAAACACCAAAACATTTTCAAATAAATTTTTGGGTTGGAAGAAAAATATTTGGCCAAAAATTCTCTCTAATTCCTTATAGGAATGTCAAATAATGAAAACATCACACTTCCCTGAAAACATTTTACTTACTAGGGTGTAGGATATATGTAGTATTATGCCAATAGATTTAGCTATTATTTCTCTAAATTTTTATTTATGATCAACAGATGCTAGAGAAGTTTTTCAAGGAGAACTTGGTAGAATTATAAACCCTTGATAAGATAAGTCTCTAAAAAAGCACAAAATTTAAGTTCATTATAACTAAGTAATGGAAGAATTAAAAAAAATGATCTCCTACACTCTTTCCTTCAAGGAGACATGGTATTGGAGTTATGGATTCAAATGATACAAATAAATAATCCTCCTAATCTAGAACCTAAATAGGAGGTCCCTTTTTCATCCATATGATTTACTCCAATGGTGCATAGTCATTGATCAATATGGAAAAGGAGGGATTCATGCCTCCCACCAACACAAGGTTTTTCAAATGGTACTTTATGTAACCTATCACCCACCTTCTGAATGAATAAAATTAATCAATGGGACACAATCCTAGTCACATGACATTAAAATGTGGGGACAAATCACAATAAAATGATATTAAACTATGTGACATCATCCAAGTCACAGGTTATTAGACTACATTGAAACATCCTGGTCATAATATGGTGAACTATATAACATATTATCATCACTATATGATGTTAAATTACATGTCCAATGTCCTATAATCAAAAAATATAAACTATATTTTCCACATCCTCCCTGCATGCTATGAAACTATGTGATACTCTATACCGTTCTAGAGAGGATCTATCATTCCATTATTAGAATCCTACCAACCCACTCAACTAAAACATTATATTTATTGTTCCAATTCATGAGATATAGAGAGATTCTTTTGTCTCACATCTCATGTCTAGACCTACCCCTAACCTAATTTCCATATTTTCATTAAAAATATGATCAACCCACTCTCACTGATTCTCACATTCATCTTGATGAAATGAATAGTGGCATACTACCTAGAGTGTTTAAATCTCCCTGAACATCCCTTCATTTTCAACACCACATCTTGATCTATCCAGGGTTTGAATCCCCATCATTATTCAGGTCAAAAAGGGATCCCTTACAATAATTTAAGAGGAGAAAAATATACTCACCTAAATCTAGGGTACATTCTTTTTAATACTTTTGAAGACTATTAATGATCCCTATGTTTTGAATATAGTCAATGACTCTTAGAAATATTTACCACCCCATACTTGAAAATGGAGTCATGGGACCTATGTTTAGAACATGTTTAGTAGTCATCACTCAAACATTTTTCTCACCCTTATTTTTTTCATATCCCATACATGATAATTTATTCATCTCCACCATCCGTGTTTTTTATAGAGTTTTAACAAAATTAGTATTACCTCTTCATTCATCTGCGTGAATTGCCTACTAAAGTAGATGTTGTTGGAACCCTCCTGATATAAATCCATCTTCCCAGTTTGTTCACTATTATTTGAAAGGGGATATCTCCCACACTTCTTATTTCCCACACAAATAAAGACTCACATTGGATTAGAATATCATGTTGGGTCCTCCCCAGTAGAATCGATATGCATGAACGTTCTCAAGAATGTTGTTCCATGGATTCAAACATCATGACCATAAATTTTGTGGACCACATTCTAATGGTTCTTATGTTACACAAGGATTATATATCCTCCCATTCATATCTAATTTTTATCCACTTTCCTTCCTAATAAACTTCTCTAAAACAACTTTTTTAGTCTACAATCAAAGACCTTAAATTGGAATTCCCCTTCTCAAAGCTTAATGACCATAAAGAAGTTGTAATTCCACTTGTACAAGTTTATTAACTATAAAATAAGAGAAATTACCTTATTACAAGATCCACATCCCAAACCATGTAGTATTCCTTATTTTCCAATCCACCTGACCTAAATTAGTGTCAAATAATACGTCTATATGATTCCAAATTTGTGACCCTCTCCCCATGGGATCACCTATCCTAGTGGTGATATTATTAGATCCACCAGCCCTGCCATTCATGTTTAATATGAATTAACTTTTATAATTCATTTAATGGTGTTAAATATCTCATCCTACCAATATGATGTAAAACAGGATGATATATTCCCCATCTCATGAGTGGAAACTATGTGACACATTGATCCCTCACTTGAGAGGATTATTTATCTTGAATGTTTTCCTCCTACTGGTCCACCATAAAGAAATATGTGTATCTTAATTTTCATTTCCTGGAACATGTAAGGACTCATAGATCCTTTATATTAGGCCTAAATATGAATTTCCCCCCCACTAAATACATTTTGATACTTTTTATTCCCTTATAAAATATAAATTACTCCTTAATTTCAGGATTTTATGACACTTGATGAAAGTGTTCAGTGCATTATAGTCTAAAACTATGTTCACTTCATCCTCGAGGGGGTTTGGGTCACATGGGGCCTTTATTTCACTCTCAAAATGTTATTTTTATATTGTATTTTTTGGTTCAATATCTTACCCATCACATACTTGGTTTGGGAGGAATGACCATATGTCTCCGTGGGACAGAGGCACAAACACCTATCAGGTTTAACAAAAATAAACTAGAGCTGGAATAGAAGTCACTATTTCACTCTACATGTAACCCAAACAACTTGTAAAAAATCCGGAGCATAAATCGAAAAGGTATAAATCCCACCACTACTATAAAAATAGGTTATTTCCACAATTCCGCTAGTTGTGTCTCTTAGTAGAGTAGATATAGATAAAATTAAAGAGAAATGGTTTGTAACTATAGAAATAGTCATGTACCCATGGGTTAAATTTTGACTATATCCATATTACCAATGTTTAAAATATGTCTATAGTGACATTTACAGGGTTAAAATCCATGGAAATATCCTAATTCATGTAGATTTATTTCCACAGTTTTTAACTATAGATCTAGGGTTATATCTAGAGTAAAAATCCTGGAAAAAGATATAATACCACATTTTTAAAACATATATACATATTATTGTTTACAAAAAACTAGATCTATATCTATAGTCAATAATCGTGTCTACATCATTAATTTTCATAAAAAAAATAGCAGGTCCCCTTCCCATCTGCACCCCATGCATCCTTGTTGCATCCTTTTCCCTGATTCACCCCATGTACCCCACTGACCCCCCCCCCCCAACACCCATTCACCCATGTTACAACCTCTTCCCAGCTACACACCTTCACAATTATTCCCAACTACACACCTACATATTGTTTGATAAGATATATATAAATTGCATACCTATTAAAATAGACCATTTCCTTCACTTAATTGGTAATTATATAGAATATAGATCATATCATTTTTCATATCAATTAAGATACCAATGTACAACTATAAATGTCATCAATTATTTTCTACATGTGTAGTAGTTACATCCTAAAGGTATATTTCCAAAAAAATATAATTCACCTAAAAATTTTAATGATACAATAAATAAACCAACCCCTCATCCCATCCTTAAAATAATTACAAACCCATTATAACGGTGACACTATTGTATTTCCCTCACTATTCATACCTTAATAATAATTATATCGTTATCAATAGAGATCTCATATATCTAGAATTTCATTACACCAAGATTTTATTATTTTTTCTAGAAGGACATTCAATTTCATGTAATTAGATGATAAATGGTTGGGAAACAACATATTTTGTTCTATTTCTCACCCAATTATAATCCCTTCGAACCCTATTCCTTGATCACTTGAACATGGAGTTATTCATTGAGTGTGAGGAAATCAAAGATAACTGATTAAAGTTCCTCAATAAGTTCAATGAAATCTAACTAATGAGATACTATGATGTGAATTATTCTAGGAATGATAGTTGGTTTTACCTAGTTCAATTTGATATTGACATTACTAAAGAATTTTTCATGTTTTCAAGGATAGTTCTTTCGATTTTATAAAACAAAATTGTTTATTTAATTTATATATATATATTTGAGAATTCTTAGTTCATTTTTTCTCTAAATGAGGACACATTCTTCTCTAAAGTGAATGGAATTTCATTATCTATTATTATGTTGGCTCAAATTTTATACTGACCACATAAAAGGGAGATTCATGTTTATCCCTATTATATAGAATTATTATTTTTTATTCAACATGATTCTATATTCAATCCTTCTTAATCCAATACTATTATGAGGATTTTTATAATGGATCTAGAACTATAATAGAAGGTACTTGTTATGTTAATATTTGAGGGTATTTCTCAAATGGCATGAGATTTTGAAAATTTATTATTTCAACACTTGTATTTTCTTTATTTTCACATAATTGAAGATAAATTAGTATAGAATATAAATATGTGCAGATACATGTATCACTTCTTTCATTGTTCAGTAAAACTCAATTCATATCCTTACAATGAGGTATTAAACCTATTATTTGACAAGGTAGATGAAGATTCAAATAATCTGATAAATATTAATCATTTTATAATTTTATTATTTAATAAACATTGAAGAATTATATTCTTATTAAATTATACCTTGAAAATTATATTGGTTATTATAAATAAATTAGAGGAGGAATAAAATGATGATGAAATCCATATATATTTTCAGGGGAAGACTTATAGATAATATTCTTTAGTCCTTACATTACCTATAGGAGATGAGGTAGAGAGACCTACATTATATTACTTACATGATTTTTTGGATACCCTAGTTGTAGGTGAAGTTTTTTAGAGGTTATATGGGGAGGAAAATACATTTAAAATCTCATAAGGAGATGATAAATGAGTCTATTTAAGATGTCATAAATAAAAAGGTTGAGGTTCAAATAGAAGGTTTTTTTTGAATACACTAATTATTTCTCTTGTATAAAATTTAAGGGAAGGTGTTGGGGATTTAGAGGTTTAGGTTGATAAGATTACATTAATAAGTAGGAATAATGTTTTTTGGGATGAAAATATCACCTCTTTTTTGATGAATTTGAAGAATATGTACCTTATATTAATAGTAATTAAATAAGTTTACATAGACATTAATAGGTTTGAATATCGAGCGGGAAACTATTCCATGTGGGAGACATAGGGAAATCATGTAAAATTGGTGATAATACTATTTCAAAAATCCACTGCCAATTTTAATAGTATATAATCATTATATAATAATGTCTTTTTAGTAAAATTATCTTGGAATTATGGAATTAAAATTAAAGGGTTAGGCATAGCGAAGCTAACAAAACCTCAAGGAACACTGATTTTGATGATGTCAACTCATATCTTCTTTTCTTCCACTTTAATCTTTATGAAACATTATATATATATTATGAAACATATCCCTAATGTACATATTATCATGAAAAAATGTGTACAAGGGGGGTCCTTAGATATATGTTTATACATGCACATACCACTTTACACTTACAAACATATGCATTTTTCATATATATATATACAAGAAAACCTAGCCCCCATATATATTCAAACATTTATTAGTGAATATATATAAATGGGGAAATTATATATTTATATTCCTATCTATGAATACACATGTATTCTTTCATCGACAACGACAGCTCGAATCCACATCAAAGAGATCCAAAACGCACTATAAAAATATTAGGAACCCTAAAGTCACTGATGCCCCAATTACAATTCGTCTAAATAATAAAAATGAATGAATATTTATTTTAATCTTATGTAAAACTCACTACTATAAATTTAGTGGATAGAACTGATCTCATTATATGATACCACTTATAAGGAACTAATGGGAAAATTAGTGAGATATAATGACTTCTTATTTTTGGGAGATTAATTTGTCAACATTGTAGGAATAATTATATATTACTCCAAAACAAATAATGAATAAATATTATTCAGATTGATATATACATGAAAATACAAAACAACATGATCATTAATAAAAGAACTATGTTCAAAAGATATCGTATTTAATTCAATACATGCACCACAAAGTGGTATCATGAATCACTAGATAACAAAAACCACAACAAGATGGATTGTACTACATATGAAATTATACATTAGTCCATATTCACAATAATTTGCCACTTTCACATATCCATCATAGGTTTTATTCAAATAATTGAAAATTGTTGTGAAATGAATCCAGCTATTTTTTATATGATATTTATATAAACACCCACAAACATTGGGAGAAAATATTGTACCGAAATTTATTTCTTTTATATTCCCACTATGAAGTATAGGTATAATTTATTTAAAATTCAAAACAAGTATATTTATTTTACCATAAAAAGGTAAATCAATTACATTTAAAATATCAGGTTTCCTAATTTCTCTCATGTTTTGATCATGTGTTTCAAAGCAATTCTTATGGACCATTAATTCTTTATCCCATATAATAATCAAGATTAATTATAGGATTTATTGTAGATCACTTATTTGTTTAATATTACGAGTTAAATTTTCATTAACATAAATAGGAAGGAAAAATCATGACTGTGGGGGTCTCCCTGCAATGATGATTATTATTGTTACTCCACTAGAAATTAATAAATGTACTATTATTCATTTATTTTATAGTGAGGAACATAAATCCCACCATATATATGTTTTTCATGTCCTAATATATTCTTTATGAATAAAAAAGTAGTATAAACTGTTGTGGTCGATATAGTTAGTAGTTTTTTGAGTTTCCTTCTCACATTCTAGATGACTATACAATTTTTGTAAATTTTCTATTTTGAAATTATTCTCTTCTGTAAACCACTTATTTCCCTAGAATAAAGTGGATTAATCTAATAAGAATTTAGAAGGGTGGTATTTGAAAGAAATTTCACTACTCTATAGGAAATTTTCAATTTATATATTAGCATATACCACATTGGATTATCTATGAGTAATAGATATGTAAGAGTAATATATGATTTTTAATTAAATTTTTTATTAATTCAATCATCCATTTATTATTATTTATCTTAAATAACATATGTTTTTATAGTGATATACAAGTTTTATAGTAATATCAGAAAGTTGATCAAATAAAAAAAATAACATAATAGTTACATATGATCTTATATTTGAAAAGAATATCATTATATATTTGTCATATTAGGAATGTGGTTTTTATTATGTTTACATGATTCCTATTGTCATCATCAGTTAATTTATTTAATATCATCACAAATTTATCATCAAGTATTATTTTATATATTTATAGATTAAGAACATAATGTTAAATAAAAGCATGTAAGAAAATAAACTATGTAAATAATATCAACCAACCCTTGAAAACATAATTAATAAACTCAATTATTTCTTTATCCTTGAGAATAATCATGTAGTAACAAGTATATATAAAACTGTGATATATTGTATGATTATTTGTTAAAATATCATTATAAAATGTTCTAGATTTGACCTTTGTAAGATATATTTTCAAAAAATATTTTTCAATAATTGTTGGGGGAAAAAATATAATTTGAGGATAATTACTAACCCATTCCCTATGATACGCTAAAGGATTCCCCTCATTATTCATTCCTTAATAGTCATTGTATCTTTTTCAATTGAGGGCTCATATTACAATAATTTCATTATATCAAGGTGATATTATTTATTTTTAGAAGAAGATTCAATTCCATTAAATTTGTGGATATATGGTTAGGAACCACCATTTTTCATTATATTTTTCACTCAAATATATACACTTTTAACATTTTTCTTCAATCAATTGAATATTGAACCATCAACCTAGTATGTGTAACTCAAAGATAACCAATGAAGTTGATTCAATTAGTTCAAAGAAAAGTAATTATTTAAATGCTAAGTGATGAATTATTCAGCCCCAAAATTAACTATATTAGACAAGGTGTAGATAACTTCCTCTCTAATTTATCAAGATAGATATTATTGTGTTAAATATTCTTCTCATGAGGACAAATTTACTATAAATGATGATATTTAGGCTTCCATAGTTGTAGCAGATGATATTTACAGGACATATGGTGAGGAAGAATGGATATCTAGTCTCATCATGAGAATATTAATGATTCAATCTAATATGTAATAAATGCATATTTTTGGGTTCAAGTAGAATTATTTTTTATGTTAATAGACCAATTATTGATCTTGTATAAAATTTAAGGGAAGGCATTTAAGATTTTAATGTTTGGGTTGATGAGATTCCATTAATAAGAAGGAATGATGTGGTTCTAGATGAAAATATCCCATATCTTGTTATTAAAGAAATTTAACAATGATTACCTTTTGAGATTTACCTTTTTTGTTTTTATATTTCATTATCTTGAAGAAATACATTTTTTGTTGGAATTCAAATATAAAAAATGATATAGAAGAGATGGAATTTTTTGAGGAAATTAGTCTCTTTATGTTGAAAAAATAAAATCATTTCTGTTCAATATGTCTGATTTTAATGAGCTCCATGATTATATAAAGGCTGAAGAAATATTTTTTAGAATATTTAATATATTCCCACAAGTTCTTTAATTTCATTTCCAAAGTATAATAAATATAACATGTAATATAATTCATATTGTTTTTCCTTTCTAAAGGAAAGATTAATTTCTATTTAGTGTCAAACTGTCTCTATAAAAGCTTTTCATGATTTAAACATAGATTTTATTAGTGAAATAAATGATACCAATTTAATAATAATAATAAAATTCATGAAATCGACTAATATTTGTATGATGTTGTCTATTTTATTGGAGATAATTTTTTATCTCTAAAGGTGATAATTGCAAAAAAATTATCAATAATACCAAAATGTTTCAACATATTTAAGTAATGGGAAACTACTTTTAATGGTAATATCTAATGTTTTCTTAATAATAAAAGTATATTAAAGAAGGTTTGAAAATTAGTTTATTTAGGAATCAGATTATGATAATGAAGAATATGAAATAATATAAAGAAATATATTTCATTAAATGTATATCTAGTGAAAAGCTTTATAAAATAATGTGAATTGAAATATGTACCACTATGTAAACATAAATCATTAGTCTACTATAGAAGTCTATTGTCCATGAACACGAGTCATTAGAAACCACCTGTATGGAAGTAATTGAAAGAGGAGTGAGTTATAATGACTTAGTATATATATGGGATCTTTGTTTTAATTGTACATGATAAATGATACGTGACTACATATCCAACAATGAACTCAGAATATTCAGATTGATATGCACATCCACTAAATAACATGTTCCTTAATAGGAATCTTCTATATTTATTTTCATGCATATATGAATTTGATACTTTTTATGAATTAGAAATTCATTTTAAATATTAAAATTTATTGAATATTTGGAATAGTTATTTTAAAAAAGGAATAAATTTATGTAATGGTGTACCTTTATTATATTCTCTAAAAATCATAATTACTTATATAATTAATATTAAATTAATTTTAATAAAAAATATATAAGTGTATATTTTCAATCATGGTTTGAAGATGAAATATATGTACCGGAGCTATCAAAGGAGGATATCTACTCGAAAATGAATCGATTATGTTAAATATAGTTATTCCACGATGTTTTTTTCATCTATCAATAAGTTATAGAATAGGGAATTATGGAGTTTCCCTCACCATAACCAAAGGAACCCCAATCACTGTGGGTTCACTGCATGTCTCCATGAAATTACAATTATTTATATGAAGGACAAATGAAAATAAAGGGAAATGACATTTCTTATATTGCAAAAATTTTATGATATTGAATATATATGGATGAATTTATAAATACTGATGTGATAAGAAATAAAAAAAGTATTCATATATATTTTTAATATTAATAAATGAAAATATGAAATCAATGGAGTGTGTTGAAAATTGATTGATTTATGTGTGAATATATTTTGAGTATTTAAAGCATACAATGAAAATTATTTGGAGAAGAGGATGAAGATCTTAACTTATTGAGTTTGAATAAGATCAGGATTTTTATTATTACTTTATATTAAAATGTTTCTAATTTTGACTATTTAATAAGAATAAATTTATACATCTCTTATTGGTGCCAGAATCTTTTAGGAGGTTCATGTTCATAACTTTTTTAGTAGCTATAATATAGTAACAAATTTATAGTTTTCTGTGAGTGGGATAAGAACCTCCATGCAATGAGAACATAGTCATTCTTAGGTAGGAAAACCATGTGAAAAACATATTGTGTTCTAAATTTATGTTCAATATTAGTTTTATTGATTACATAATAGTAGAACATGCATAAGGGAATACAAGTTAATGAAAATGTTGAAATCACTAATCCCCTCTTCCCACATCTTATTATTCACGGTCACTTGTTTAACCCTTTTGACCAAATACCATAGGTAGGGAAAATAGGTTGTCACTCGACATTCATAAAGGTTATTGATGGTGATAAAACTAAAGGATATTCAATACATTCCCTTAATAATATCCTCTCTAAATGTAAACAAAACATATAGATGGACTTACTTTAGTCATCATGTAAGTCAGATACATTGAGAAATTCTCAAACCTATTCAATTTTACCTACACAAAAAATTAGAACACAACAATAATCATTCTCAAAAAACATGGTTAAATAATTATCTAATAATAATTAGGGTATAATTATAAAAAAACAGTAGAAGAAAAAATAAAATGCGTAATTGAAACAATAGAAAGATTCACCACATGAACCCACAAAAACAAAGGATCAAATTAACTTTCACCATTGTCTCAAATCCAAGACATGAGGAATGAACACATTAGATGAAATAAGAAGCCTTCATATTCATTCTATAAATGAATTCTTATAGATGATTCAAAATTTCAACCCAATGAACAACTATATACACTTATTCCAATGAAAGGGTTCTTAAAACACACATTCAGTAAACAAGAATGAATGAATTGTGTTTGTCCATACAATGAACAAGCATTAAATATAGTACTTGTTCATTATTTGGTTTCGTTATTTAATTGGTTCATTACACTATAGAATTCAAAATCATTTCTATTGAAATCCCAACATCATTATATTTTGAATATTTTTAATTGGTTTATTTTCTTTGACTGTGAGCACACAAGCGTGGTTTCTATAAAATTACGACAAACTGAATTAGGTAATAGGATTTGAAATATTCCACAAATTTTAAAAGTACATATAAAATCAAGGATCCAATAATTTAATATTGGATTCATCAACATAAAATGGTTATAATATTCTCACTCAAAAGTGGAATGTTTAGAGAGAAGATATTGATTTTATGATGAAGACAATACTATTTTATAAAAGAAGACATAATTTCTTGAATGAATTATGGGAGGTTTATATTAAAAAACATTTTTATGTAGATATGAGTAAAATTCATATAAACTTCTACATATGAGAAACAATTTAGGATTATATGAACCATCATTTTTTGATCCTTCTACAAATACAGATCCTTATTCAATTCAATGATCAGGTTGGACATAACGACCGTAATATCAATTTCCCTATAACAATTACTCAAAATAAAGGAATATTTTACTAGAATATTAATTTACATAGACTAGAGAAGATCAATAATGATCTTGATGGTATGTATATCCCACAATGAGGAGTTATGGAAGCCGAACCACCTATTGATGGTGCTCTCCACCTTCAAAACCATAGTAGAATGGGGTGATCATAGTTTTGATTGAGGAGAATAAGAGGTTCAGGGAAAGAGTGGTGTCTGCATCAAATCAACATACGAGAAGGACAATCATTGGGAGTTGGATAGGCCACATCGGAGCTATATTGATAGGGAGGTGGGGAGGTCACGTCAGAGCTGCGTTGGTGGGGATGTATACTGGCTACGTTGATGGAGTAGAATCATTGGAAGAATATAATAGGCTGGGAAGTGCTGTCTAGGATTATATTTAGAGGTGGTTTTGACTACGAGGGGGTACAGTAGGGATTAATTAGTATGTATATATAGGGGAGGTCTCAATTCGTAGGGATACATGTTTCCATGGTCTAAAATAAAACCTGGCATCAGAAAACCTTTGGCAATGGTTTTAATAAGCATTGGATATATATATGTGCAAATAAGACATTTTATATTAGTTTATGAGACTCTCCATTTTTTAATGAAAAATACCATGATATTATCACTAAACCCATGAGTTCTGGTAAATGATATATCCAACCCTTTATTTATATTGGTCCATGTCACATAACCATAAATAAAACATCATATGTTCCTAGTTTCATGGAAATAAAAGAATAGAACCTTATTCAATGCAATACAACCATAAATTAATATATATTAGAGAAGTTTTCTCTCTCTAATTCATTATTGAACCTCACTCTCATGTCATGTACTTTGTCAACATTCACATATTCCCTAGTGGGTTAGACACTTTCTGTCTATTTGGTGAAATTCCATCGATATACCTAACACACTATGGTGAAACAATAATATTTTTTCAACTCTAATTAAGTATAATTTTCCTTCCTCGACTAATTTTTTCCCATTTATTCAGATTGAAGACCACATTTCATGTCCAATTAACCTCCCCTATGGTAATTATTCATGAATAAAATAGTTTCACCCACCACCTAGTGTAATTTCCCTGGAGGATCCAACTCCATCATCATTGAACGGAATCCCTTATGGTGATGATAAATTGGATAAATAGTCACACCCCCTATATAAGGAACACGTCCACAAAATTAAATATTCAAAAGAATGGTTGTGGTACTCTTGTTTGAACATGTATAGTAGTAATACTCAACCCACCTACCCCCATTTTTTGTTTCTTATTATAAAGGGTGAATTTACATTTCTCCACTTATCTCTTTCTCATGAGGAATTATAAAACCATCGGCATCATGAACTTGGGCCTTATGCACATTAGTAAGTCATATAAACCCCTTGGAATCACACTATATCAGTTCCAAAATTCCAAGGTCCTAGAGGTAATCAACATAACATTATTATGTTAAAACATCATCCCCCATATAGTACTCCCATATAGATGATTCTTATTCTATTGGTCACATTTTTCCAACAAAAATCATGACTCGTGTGGGTTTACTGATTTATATATTGTTTTCTTGTTAATATGATTGAGAATCAATAATAAATTATCATAGGGGATTGATGAAAAAAATCTTGAAAAAAATAACATAAATGAGTCTCACACACATGTTACAGCCTCTCCACATTACAAAAATGAGACTCAATTGATCCTCCTGGGTGAGGGATCTATGTATTATGGATAGAATATGATGAGTTTCTTTGAGGGAACTATGCCACCTATTTAGAAATACCTTCCAGCACTCGTTTTTATGGAAAACTCATTATCCCATATTTTCAGTTTACCCTATTTAGTCTTGTACTCATCTTCTAATTATTCCACCCCTATCCCCATTTCATACATCAATTCGTTGATGATTTCATCCTTGTTTGTGATGAAAATATCATGTTTCTATGAATACTCCTACATGATGTTAATCATGTTTTGGGCACATAGAGTTTCTTGTAACATTTAAAGGTGTATTCATGCTAGGAGGAATCAAGATCTAGTCATTCTATGTGCACCTACTCAGTCAAGAATTCCCATACCAATTATTGTAGGGTATGATAGTGCACACTGATGATCCCTAGGTTCACCTTCCAATGGTAATTGGACCCCATATAACATACTAATTCATACCATGGGGTATGGGTGATGACGTTATATAAGATCCTATATACCCTAAGCCTAACCACCTAGTTCTCTTTAGTGATGTGGAACCCAGAATCCTAGAGTATTTTAGTTGTCATGGGTTGATACTCAAGGAACGTTCTGATTAAATTAGTAGTTTCTTCTTCCTGTGTAATAATTTCTGATGGAATTGGATCTATTTCATGTGGGATATAGACATCGACCGACCCTCTCCCATTTTGGCCTCCTCAGAATCTTGAGGATCCACCACCCCTTGGTTATTCATTCTAGAACAATGAGTTTGTCTCCCTGAATTAGGGCAATATATTCCCAAGAGACAAAAATCTTTGACACCAACCTAACAAACTAAATAATTAGTAGGATTATGGGGCCCCTAGGACACTTTTCTACTTGGGGTACATCCAAAAAACAATCCAGACACAAAAAGGGATAGCCTATTCACTTATTTTACAATAACAGTCGGGTTAAATACAACCCATTTGATCCATGATTTATGTGTTGATAAGGATTAGATGAAATCTATTTATTTCACCCCTTATTCATTCATATCTTTGGTAGTTTTAGTATTAATAAATATTTCTCGGACTATGACTTCAACGGTGAGGTCGACTATTGGGGACCCCTCTCCATGGGTAGGCACCCTTGTTTAGGTGACAAGGTACTCTATAGCTATATACAATAAAACTGTAAAATATCATATTCATACAAATCAGTACAAAAATTAAGAGATTTTATTGAAACCAAATAAGATTTAGCAGAATGGAAAAAAAAAGTTTTACATGGGGATGTTTGGGTATCTTAATGGTTAGTCATAAGGGGTGGTACATCCCACTATATGTTATAGACAGTTTTTATATTCCTTAGTGACCCCCCCCCAGAAATGACTAGGGTTAAGGAGATTTTAAATTATATAAATCAATTTTATTTGAGAAATATAACATCAAGGCCTCTAGGACAGGCACTAATATGAGATCATCTCAACCATAGAGGAACCTTCCCCACCTTTTGTGGATTCCTCTTATCCCTCTCTTGATGAATCCTATATTAATTTCAAATAATGAGTTTGTTATTTTCAAAAATTACGAAATTCAATTGCATCCTCATACTGTTGAGAAAGAATATTTCCTTGTTGAAGAGAACTTTTGATAGGTCATCAATAAATTGACTTGTCCAATCCCCTAAGGACTCACTAGCTTAGCACCAATATAATAACATATCTTATAACTATAGTACTATGAATAGGAATTACAATCTAGACCATATTGATATAGTTCATCCATAGTGGTTGCCTCATCATGTTCTCCGACGAGCATTGCCTAAACCTGATCAATGAAAGGATCACCCTCCACACACCATCGGGCTAAGGAATTCATTTAAATCACGCACTCAAAATTCTCCTCATAGTCATCCTATGTAGAAATAATGAAATTACCAACCATGATTAGCTCAATTTCTTCCCTAGTAGGCCTCCTCTATAGTGACTCTGTCATCTGGGATAGTCATAGCACATCTCACACCACACAGAGCTCTGGGTAGATTCTGTCATTTTCCACTTCCACCAGGTAGTACAAACACTTACCTGGAGCATTATAAAACCTTTTTTCAACATCTAGAGATATGTTATTTGTCCACAAATTTTGATTTTATGAAATCTCTTTAGAACCAAAATTACCTTTTCCTGAGACCCTATAATAAGGAGGAGAAATGCATGCCCCCCCCCCCGAGCTCCCTCTATGGTTGTTTATAACAACCATACTCTTTTTTTATAATAATTCATGATTTATTATAGAAAAGTAAAAATAATACAACCGTATATATTTATTAGTATAGTGTATTAGGAAATTATTTATATAATATAATATATTCAATATGTGATACAACAACATTATTGAAAAATTCCTTAATATACTTCTTAAAATTCAACGATTTTTAAAATTGCATGCGATAACATGGGGAAAATATAGGAAGGGGTGAGCTATAAATCATACTACAAGAATAAACATAGAATATGGTTATAAATATTATTCAATAAGCATGTAAATGGGGAAAAATAGTATGAATCATAAAAATTAACAATGAGACATGATATGGAATGATAATCACAACATGGGAGATGTGTAAACAGCTTAAAACATTATATCATAAACACAGGTCAAGGATAAAGTGCCAATAAATCATGGTTGAAATATACCATAAATAAATAAGGTTAATTAAATATCCTAGAATTATGTTTAATGAAACTAAAAATTATCAATGGAATTAGAAAACTATATATTTCTGGGGCCACCCATAATGCTCATTTCATTCTCATACTTAAGTGTTCCACAAAGATCATAATACATGGAATCATTTATCATAAAATTTATTTCTATGAACATGGAGTGGAAATTTTATAATTTATATCCCAAGTAAAATATTAATATGTTCATAAAGGTAAATGATATTTATAGTAGATGGGTATGGAATTCACTAAAAAATTATTTTCTATGGAAAAATCATGGTGAAATTTCTAAATTATAAATATGACACATAAAATATTACTTAAAATGTTTGATTATAGATAAAGGTGTATCTCATTATTTGAAAATAAAATGGTAATTAATATAGAAATGGAAATACATATCCTACCTTAAGGAACTAATAATATAAGAAATAACATAATAAAGTAACATGAATAATGAAAAGGTGAGGATACCGTAGTCGAGTGTGAGACACCAAATGATTGGGAGGGGCTTATTGAGAGATTTTAGGCTCCTTGGGATGACTCTAGAGAGTGGAGGGTAGAGTATGGAAAAGATTAATGTAGTTTTAGTGATTATAAATATGATCTCGGGTGGGTTTATATAGGAAAAGAGCTCGATTTACTTATTATTTACATTTTCACTCTATGTTAAACAATATCCAAAATTGCAAGCCATATCATTGATTTTACCATGGTTTATGACAAATGGGATTTTATTCCATTATTTTATTAGGAAAAGGTCATAAATTAATAAAATAATGACCTTTCTTATATGGAGGTGAGTCATACTCATAAAGAAATGATTAAAACTACATAAAATATTTTAACGGTTTTGGAGGAATCGTACTGTCTTTAGATAATTATTAAAATAAATTTAAAATAATGATATATTAAATGTAAAACATATATTTTTTAAATACCTTTTATTATATTTATTACATCACTTTTGGTTCATTATGATGTCAGAATACAGAAAGAAAATTTATAGTGTATTAATTTGTTACCCAAAAATGATACAATCTTTGAAAGTTTTGAAAAATTCTCTATTGGATAGCTTATATGTTATGATTTCAAATATAATATTCAATTTATCTATAGAATTTTCTAAATCTGTATATTTTTACTATTAAAATATTAATCCGCATTTATTAAAAAATACTCTGATTTTTTAACATAATAGTTTATAAACTCTTATAAAAATTACATTTGACGTCATAAAAATTATATGATCATTTATATTTCATAAAAATTATTTAAAAATAAATTTTATTTAAATTTTATTTATTCTATTAATTTATCAAAATAAATTCCATAATTTAATTTTATTATTTCTCAAGAATACTTCTTTGGTCTTAATACATATCCTTTAATAATTTTCATATTCATATTTTAATACTTATATTTTATAGGTCTTAATACATATAAATTTAATACACTGGAAAATTCCATAAGGGTAAGGTCTGTGGTGGTGGGACATACATGGGAAGGTTCGATGAACATGTTTTTTTGACATGATATTGATGAACTTTAAGACCCCCTGTAAATGGTTTCACTCGTGCTTAAGTTATTCGATCTCAGCTTGGGCTTGGTTAAGGGAAAATCATATAGATGATATCTCCCTAGGAAGCTCTAATAAATGGGCATTATAAGGTACGATCCTACTAGTTGAGGTCATCACTTCCTTTTAATGTGACAATTGGATTTTTTTAAACCCAATATTTATATTAATCAGGTGAACACTATTCAACGACTGTATTATCAATTGTAATTGTTCGTAATGGTCATTTAAATGCAATTTGATAAAATAATACAATATAATTGTACATGATTTATATAAAATTATTAAATAATAATAAATTTAATAAAATAAAAAGATTAATTTTATTTATAATAGTTTGAGTCATTACATTCTTCCCCCCTTAAATAATTTTACCCAAAAAAGATTATTTTATCACACTAAACATATTAGGGTAACATTCATTCATCACCTCCTTTGGTTCCCACATTGCATCTTTAAACTTTTGGTTTCTCAAGAATACTTTCACAAATTGTGTTATATTATTTCATAGAATATTTTCTGTACGATCTAAGATGATCATAAGAAACTCTTCATAGTAAAGATCATTCACCAATCACACCACCTATTTATTGAGTACATGTGAGTTCCCTAGTATGTAATTCCACTAGAGTGATACATGTAATACATCATGTACCTAACATAGGTTCATTGGGAGTTCTAGTGTAGAGACCTAAAGCTTGACGTACATGGACAATACATTACTTTTTAGGAATACTTAATACATAACCAAAATAGACACACAAGGACCGTAATAATTTAGTGTCTTTGGAAACGTGGAACATAATCTTCTAATCGTGGTGAAAGATCTTCAACATCTCCCATAAAGATCTTCCTTTTTTTCTTACCTAAAACCTTTCTTTATATCCTGGGGAAAAGAAAACATAAAAAGGGTGAGCTCAAATGCTCAGTAAGGGTAAGCATGGGAAAAATAAAACATACCATATACATTTGAACCTAAAAACATGAACATAATGTTTAAACATCAACAACTTCAGCAAAGACATAAAACATAGAGGTCTATAAGGAATAGATCATAAAGAAACATTAAAAATGATAAAATACCATGGGAATAAAACATGTAATTTTGGAAACCATTAAGCACATGATATGATTTCCATATTAGCCAAGGCATTGCTGCCAAGACCATCTTAGTGGACAAAGTCCCTTTCTGAATCAAGTTCACTCCTAGTTCCAGTCCTGTATTACTGAACCGGTTTAACTTGTCGTTCCAGCCATGTCTATCTCATGAGATATAAATATTTACCCAATGCATTGGAGGGAGATATATGTCCCACCCATCTCATAATGAAATCATTCTTACTTGTGCCACAAAATAAACATAAAACATTCATCATAACCCAAAGAATAAAATGGGTTTCATAAACATTATCCCATCATTTCATAATCCAAATAAAACAAACGGACATTTCATCATAAGAAAAGTGACCGAGGTAAATTATATAGACATTGAACTTAAAATATATACATATGAAATAATTTCATCTTAGATGGAAAATGGTTTTGATAAAACTTTTGAAATGAATTCTTGAGGAAAATATCCTTTCTTCTTCAAAATCAATTTCTTTTCACAAAACGTCATGCTATTTTACAAGAAAGATATTCTGTTGAAAATAGTCATGAAATCTTTTGAAGGAATATTCATGCAAATAAGGGTTTATAAGACTGTAAAAATCTGTTCATGCCGTATAAGTTAAAAAAACATTATTCTCATACTTTTGCCGGAAAAGTAAAAAAGTACCTCGTAATAGTAAGATTCCATACATACCATGTAGTAAATGTCCAAAATGGGTAAAAAGGACTTTAAACATACATGAAAACACTTTTATAAAACATGGACATGGATGATAGAAACAACCCCAGTAAATACTTACGAATAAGCAATCTGAGTTTAAAATCAGATTTGAAAAATTATCCCTTACCTTATGTCCGATATGCTTATTATGTATCCGAATCTTCTGTATAATGATTTAAATAATGTCATATACTTATTACAGAATAATATTCATTGTTATGATATC
This sequence comes from Viscum album, assembly GCA_963277665.1. Lineage (NCBI taxonomy): Eukaryota > Viridiplantae > Streptophyta > Magnoliopsida > Santalales > Viscaceae > Viscum > Viscum album. The sequence goes on along the minus strand of OY728128.1, from coordinate 999,993,555 downwards.
ATATATGGTTCACTTATGATTTTATATTACCCATTCCTTTGTAAATTCCATGTTAATGAGCATTTTGGGTAAAATCATTTCATTTGTCGTTCGTGTTTTGACATTTAATTATTCATATGATTAATTAGATCATGATTACTTAATTCCAGAATATAAAACATGATTTATATATAATATATATTCAGAATATATATATATATAACATATCGATAAATGGAAAGAAATACACCGATCATGGAGATTGTAGGTCGTACGTACGCATGAATGTTGTTTTCATTTCCTTATTGAGTTGAATGGAATTAAGTAGATGACATAAAAATATATATATATACATAAATCCAGTAACTTTATTGTAACGAACCGTTTTTTTTAGAGCGGATAAAATGCGAAGGTTCTTGAACTTTTTTTTTCTTTTATCAGCGGGTCGGTTTTAAAACCGAGCTTCGGAACGAGGTCCCGAGGTCTGGAGCCGTTTTATGCGGCGATATCGGACCGTGCGCGGTTGGTTTAACCGTGCGGGTCAGACGTGCGGGGTACCCCGAGTATCCGGTTGCAGGCGCGCGGGCTGCACCCGGTGTTTCTGACGGTGCGGATAAAACCGTGCGTGTTAGGTATGTTTTAATTTTTGTTTAAAATTAAAATAAATGAAAACAAAATAATAATAATAAAAAAAACTAAACTAAACTCCCTCCCCTCACTCAACCCGCGACCCCCCTCCCTTCTCCCCCGGCGAGCCGCGCGCGACACCCCCCCCCTCCACGGCGCCGCCTCCTTCCCCGACCTCTCCCCTTCGTCGATTTCCACCGGTTTCCGGTTCGAATTGCCACGGTAAGCTACTCTCTCCCTCCTCCTCCCCGTTTCCGGCTTCATTTTGACCTAATCGGCGCCCGGTGAGGTTCGGCCGAACCCTAGTTTGGGGTTAGTTTTTGATTGCATTCCTTTTTCTTGTTTCGCCTGCTCTAGGGTTATGCGGAAGGTCTCTCGGGACATCGTGGGTGCGCGTTTGGTGTCCGCCGCCGAAGGCGAGGCGGTTTGCGGTGATTTCGGTCCGCCGGATGGTTTCCGAGGTGAGGTTTCTACTGGTTTTTGGTCTTCGCAGCCTCTAAATTAATTTATCATGTTGTTTTAGAGGTTCCTGGTTGGTTTGGTTTAGTCCGTTCGAGTTTTGGAATGGTTTCGGGGTGAGGTTTTCACCTTTCCCCTTGTTTTTCACTTGTTAAATTTGGGGCTTTTGATGTTTATGAGTCCCTGGTTTGTTTTTGGCAGTGCGTTGAGCTTGCGGTGTGGGTTCGCCTTCGTTTTGGTTTGTCGCCAACACCCGAGGTAAGGATTTAATACCGTTGGTTGGTCTTGCCTCACTTAAATTGGTTTATCCTTGTGTCTTAAGGTTCGTAGTGGTTGTCTTATAGTGCGCTGGAGGTTTCGGTATGATTTCGGGTTGTCGGAGTTTAGGCGACTCACCTGCGCAGGCATGGGTACGTATTTATATGTACGTGGGTTCCCTCGGCGTGCGTATATTTGTCCATGGCAGCGAATATACACACGTACGGGGCTAGTTGTCCCCATTACATATATAAAAAGTGCCTGTGCAGGTGAGTGGAGACAGGCTTATGTGTATAAGCATATGTGTAAGGATCCTCTTGCGCACGCTCATGGCCATGCGGAGCGTGTGCATAAGGGCTAGGTGTCCTTATATGTATGTGAAATCACATATGCCTCGTGGGGGAGCAGCTGCGACAACTTTAGTTAGAAAGCGCCAAGAGCCGGAGTGGACGGATGGATCCACCTTGAGGTAGGGTCCCTCTCCTTGCCCTTTTAATTTAAGTGAAGTAATAGTGAGTTTAATATTGCACTTAGTATTTTAATTATGCAAATTTAGTTCCGATTAAATGCTTCTGTGCAAATCGTGTGAATTGCAGGAATAAGATAAAATAGGTTGTTTGGTCACTAAACTAACGATTTAATAATAAAACCCCTCTTTCGAGGTGCGCTGCCTTCAATCTAAAAATGTAGCAATAGAATGTCATGATTGCCTTTCCTATTGTTTGGCTTCTTAGCTTTGTAAAGTGTTGAATGAGTTTTAAAGAAAATGCTAAATATCACTAAATGAATTGTTTGATAAAGTAATGACATGTTTTCTAATAAAACTCTTCCAATGGAGGTGATCTGCCTTGAAAATAAACGTGCAGTAGCAGATTTCCTTTTTTGTGATTGCTTGCTTAAAAGTCTTATGACACTTTATACTTGACATTATACTTAATCAATGGCATGCTTGTACTTGTACCATCTAATGTCATTAACCACCTAACATAGAGGCATGTTGGTGCCATATGCTTTTGTTTACCTTCTATTGCTCGTGCAAGTTCCAGATTGTTGAACAAAGATAGTTAATTATGAGAATTTATTATAAAAAGTTGAGATCTGATTTAGATAACTAAACGTGAAGGATTAATCATGAAATGAGAATTGCGTCGATTGATTAATTAAGTGATAAATGAATGAGATTTTGGGTCCTAGACATGGCATTCTAGATCGACTTAAAATCTGGGTTTGGACATGGCGTTCCTCCCCAATGGTTATCCAAGCTTGTGATATAGGGTGTTAGACATGACGATCTACACTGAATGAGATTTTGGGTCCTATACATGGCGTTCTAGATCGACTTAAAATCTGGGTTTGGACATGGCGTTCCTTCCCAATACTTATCCAAGCTTGTGATATAAGGTGTTAGACATGGCGATCTACACCAAATGTGACACGGGGTGTTAGACGTGACGATCTACGCCGAACGATTATTGAGGTGTTAGACACGGCGATCTACACCAAATGTGATACCGGGTGTTAGACCTGACGATCTCCACCGAACGAATGATAATGATGATTTATGAAAAGAATGAGAGATGTGGGTAAAACCCGAGTGAATTGTGATCAAACAAAGAAAGGTAATAATAAGTGGATTTCAAGTCTGAGTTGAAATGATAAGTGAGTAAATAGAGTAAGTGAGCAAAATGATAAAAGGTGTTTTTATGCTTGAACCAAATTTACTTATGTTGTTTTAAACAGGTTCTCATCCCGGCTATGGGCCGAAGCAGGTAGTGCTGCCAGGTGTCCTTGCTGGAACCTGGACGGGCGTTTATTGTTTTCCCTTGTGTCATTATTGTTCGAAAATACCAACACTTTGTTTAATTATATTTTCATGGTCTAGAGTGGGCTAGACCCCGGTGGTTCCGGCCTACTGAGATATATATCTCACACCCTACTCGGGCCGCCATTGCACTGGGGTACCCGAGTAGATTCCATTTGGTTGCAGGATCTTGTTGTTGCTGTTTCTTGTACTTGGAGTTAGGAGCAAAGGACCGAGTTGGGGCTCGGGATGCTCATGGAGATCGCCCTCGGGGCTTGAGACTTTTGTTCATTTATTTCTGAATTGATGTGTAAGTATGTCGCGTGATTTAATGCTTTCATTGTATCATTATCATGTCATGCATGCATCTCTTATATAAACTGCCGTTCGCCAAATTTATTCAAACCTTATAAATGAAAAATGTTTTCCGCTGTTTTCTTATTATTATTTACACTACTTCCGTTGCTGTATTTTTGGTCCCTTTGTTCCACTTTGATAAGAGGGTATAGTCTCCCCCCTGACTTACCTTACACCCTCGCCGCTAGTCGGCAACCTCTGGCGTAAGGGGAGACGCGCTTGAGGCCATGTCGCGGGCCGGCTCAGGTGACCTAAGTGTCCGGTTCAGGGTCGACCTGGGTTGGTTCGTGACAAAATGGTATCAAAGGAGGTTTCATTCTTTTCCTTTGTCTTACTGTTTCGGGGATGGTAGATAGGAGACTAGGAATGTGTCGGCGCTTGGGTTAATAGCCGTGCTTGGGACTGATCACCCCATGTACGGGAAATGACCAAGTGGCCAGGGCTGGGAATTGATGTTCATGTTGTTTCCTGTTACAGTTGATGTGATTTCACCTGGGGTGAATGTTGTACTTTCCACTGCTTATTTGTTTATGAAGAGGTTTTGAAAATTATCCTTGGCCCGATATGGCCAGGAAATTGCATTGCATGCATCATATTAGACACTTATAGATTCACATGTCATGCATATGTGCCATGCCATGTAGTTGCATTAGTATGATGCCTGCTGATTTTGATTGTGTGCCTTGGAAATATGTCAAGTCTGGATTTATTTAGCACGCCTCTTTAGAAAGCATGTTTCGGTGATAGTTAACATGTTTGGGTGATAATATGTCATGTTTTCTATCATGCTTGTGTGTCATGCTCTGTGTTATAGCATGTTTTAGTGATTTCTGCTTGTTGCTTTGTGTTAGCTGTTTGTAGTGGCTTGTTATCTTGCTGGCAAGCGCTTGGTTGCTTTGGCTGAAATTGTTGGTTGCGATTACGACGGAACCAATTTTCCATTATAAGGTGAATGGGCATCTTATAATTGGGAAAAGGGTGAATCGTGTTTTCAAACTTTTTAAAAGATGGCTGCTGAAGTTTAAATGTTAAATGGAAAAAAATTTATCTGATAAATGGGAACCATATTCCAGCGGTAAGGTGTATGGGCACCTTATCGATTGGTAGGTGGCCACCCATGTGATTGAACCTTGTTTAACCATTGCATGTGGAAAATGGTTATAAATGTAAAACTGTTGAGTTTTGATTGAAATTTTGGTGTACTTTTAAACATGCTCAGCTGGACTGAGTGGGTCAGTTGGGGCATGTTTTATTGAAATGAACTGTGATATAGTTTCTTTTTGATGAACCTAGTTTGAATGAATGGGACCTTATGAGGTCGCCTCTTTGTTAAAAGGAATTTAGATGCTAAATTTTCTGTTTATGATTGGATAACATTAAATGGTAAATGTTGAAGAGGAAGTTTGTTACAACTTGCCTGTTTTCCCCGTGGGGCGTTGTTTGAAAACCAAGTACTTTGTTGTGAAATAGTACTTGTGGGTCTATTAAAATCTTCTTTCAAATGATTAAAGGTTGAAATGAATTAATGAAAAAAAAATGGAAAGGTGTTTTGAGCCTAGTAATCCTTGTTTTGCGTGACCAAGAGTTAGGGTCGATGTGTGTGCTTCGTAAGGGACTAGCCCGTGCTAGGTAGTACCCTTAGAGCTTGAGTTTCCTTGTTTTCGGTGTGAGCTTATGATGTGGTGATCGTAGTTCGAGGAACGCCACTCGTGCGTTAAAGTGTTTCAAAAATAGCGCGCCGGTGAGCGGCTAGTTCTTACGACGACATGGACACTCCAAAGGTAGGTAGTGTCGCATGAGCTTCTGTTTTCATGTCGGTGCTTGCTTGGCAGCACGACTGTGATAAGGTTGGCTGTGTGCGCAATGATTTAGAAACTCCGTTAGTGCGGGAAGAGTTTCAGTGGTTAAGCTTGGACGTACATGAATGCCTCGGGTGGTATAGGCATCAAAGTTGGTCCGAATGATCTTCTCAGCGACCTTGGTTTAATCTTAGTGTACTCTGCTGGACGAGACGAGCATGTCCCCCATCTTGACGTCGTCTTGGATACACTAAGATAGTGTCGGTTATACGCCGCGCTAAAGTTTAAATGTTGTTGGTTTGTTTCGTAATCTCTCTCTGGTGGTGTGTGGGATGCACGGTTTCTTGGAGTTACGCTTCGTGCTGAGGCACGATAGTTTTATAATAGTCTTGTGATGGCTTGACTTGCGAATGTCACCAAAGGTCGTGTAAGGACTTCGGTGTACGCGTAGTTGATAACGGAACAGTTTTAAAAGCATGTCGTCGGTTTAAGGGCGAGTGTGAATCTCGGGTCGGCGATGTCTTTCGAGGAAATCTTGTGTGACCAATTTTAGTTGGTCGATCGTGATTCAACCGTTTTCTTGGGTTGAGGTCTCTATAATGGCTTCGGATGTAAGCTCTGCTTTGATGTTTCAGTTGTAACGTGAGCGTTGAATCGAGTTGTAAAGGCTTAAGTGCAGTTTTCTTAGAAAGTGCTTAAAGGTGCATTGGGCGTTGGAAACGCAATGCGACCGGTTGAATGCAACTTCACGACCCTTGTAGGTCGGGTGATATTTTCGTTGTTTTCCGAAGGCTTCTCGGGGACGAGAAGTTTTTTTTGGTGGGTAGTTTGTAACGAACCGTTTTTTTTAGAGAGGATAAAATGCGAAGGTTCTTGAACTTTTTTTTTCTTTTATCAGCGGGTCGGTTTTAAAACCGAGCTTCGGAACGAGGTCCCGAGGTCTGGAGCCGTTTTAAGCGGCGATATCGGACCGCGCACGGTTGGTTTAACCGTGCGGGTCAGACGTGCGGGGTACCCCGAGTATCCGGTTGCAGGCGCGCGGGCTGCACCCGGTGTTTCTGACGGTGCGGATAAAACCGTGCGTGTTAGGTATGTTTTAATTTTTGTTTAAAATTAAAATAAATGAAAACAAAATAATAATAAAAAAAACCTAAACTAAACTCCCTCCCCTCACTCAACCCGCGACCCCCCTCCCTTCTCCCCCGACGAGCCGCGCGCGACACCCCCCCCCCCCCCCTCCACGGCGCCGCCTCCTTCCCCGACCTCTCCCCTTCGTCGATTTCCACCGGTTTCCGGTTCGAATTGCCACGGTAATCTACTCTCTCCCTCCTCCTCCCCGTTTCCGGCTTCATTTTGACCTAATCGGCGCCCGGTGAGGTTCGGCTGAACCCTAGTTTGGGGTTAGTTTTGGATTGCATTCCTTTTTCTTGTTTCGCCTGCTCTAGGGTTATGCGGAAGGTCTCTCGGGACATCGTGGGTGCGCGTTTGGTGTCCGCCGCCGAAGGCGAGGCGGTTTGCGGTGATTTCGGTCCGCCGGTTGGTTTCCGAGGTGAGGTTTCTACTGGTTTTTGGTCTTCGCAGCCTCTAAATTAATTTATCATGTTGTTTTAGAGGTTCCTGGTTGGTTTGGTTTAGTCCGTTCGAGTTTTGGAATGGTTTCGGGGTGAGGTTTTCACCTTTCCCCTTGTTTTGCACTTGTTAAATTTGGGGCTTTTGATGTTTATGAGTCCCTGGTTTGTTTTTGGCAGTGCGTTGAGCTTGCGGTGTGGGTTCGCCTTCGTTTTGGTTTGTCGCCAACACCCGAGGTAAGGATTTAATACCGTTGGTTGGTCTTGCCTCACTTAAATTGGTTTATCCTTGTGTCTTAAGGTTCGTAGTGGTTGTCTTATAGTGCGCTGGAGGTTTCGGTATGATTTCGGGTTGTCGGAGTTTAGGCGACTCACCTGCGCAGGCATAGGTACGTATTTATATGTACGTGGGTTCCCTCGGCGTGCGTATATTTGTCCATGGCAGCGAATATACACACGTACGGGGCTAGTTGTCCCCATTACATATATAAAAAGTGCCTGTGCAGGTGAGTGGAGACAGGCTTATGTGTATAAGCATATGTGTAAGGATCCTCTTGCGCACGCTCATGGCCATGCGGAGCGTGTGCATAAGGGCTAGGTGTCCTTATATGTATGTGAAATCACATATGCCTCGTGGGGGAGCAGCTGCGACAACTTTAGTTAGAAAGCGCCAAGAGTCGGAGTGGACGGATGGATCCACCTTGAGGTAGGGTCCCTCTCCTTGCCCTTTTAATTTAAGTGAAGTAATAGTGAGTTTAATATTGCACTTAGTATTTTAATTATGCAAATTTAGTTCCGATTAAATGCTTCTGTGCAAATCGTGTGAATTGCAGGAATAAGATAAAATAGGTTGTTTGGTCACTAAACTAACGATTTAATAATAAAACCCCTCTTTCGAGGTGCGCTGCCTTCAATCTAAAAATGTAGCAATAGAATGTCATGATTGCCTTCCCTATTGTTTGGCTTCTTAGCTTTGTAAAGTGTTGAATGAGTTTTAAAGAAAATGCTAAATATCACTAAATGATTTGTTTGATAAAGTAATGACATGTTTTCTAATAAAACTCCTCCAATGGAGGTGATCTGCCTTGAAAATAAACGTGCAGTAGCAGATTTCCTTTTTTGTGATTGCTTGCTTAAAAGTCTTATGACACTTTATACTTGACATTATACTTAATCAATGGCATTCCTGTACTTGTACCATCTAATGTCATTAACCACCTAACATAGAGGCATGTTGGTGCCATATGCTTTTGTTTACCTTCTATTGCTCGTGCAAGTTCCAGATTGTTGAACAAAGATAGTTAATTATGAGAATTTATTATAAAAAGTTGAGATCTGATTTAGATAACTAAACGTGAAGGATTAATCATGAAATGAGAATTGCGTCGATTGATTAATTAAGTGATAAATGAATGAGATTTTGGGTCCTAGACATGGCGTTCTAGATCGACTTAAAATCTGGGTTTGGACATGGCGTTCCTCCCCAATGGTTATCCAAGCTTGTGATATAGGGTGTTAGACATGACGATCTACACTGAATGAGATTTTGGGTCCTAGACATGGCGTTCTAGATCGACTTAAAATCTGGGTTTGGACATGGCGTTCCTTCCCAATACTTATCCAAGCTTGTGATATAAGGTGTTAGACATGGCGATCTACACCAAATGTGACACGGGGTGTTAGACGTGACGATCTACGCCGAACGATTATTGAGGTGTTAGACACGGCGATCTACACCAAATGTGATACGGGGTGTTAGACCTGACGATCTCCACCGAACGAATGATAATGATGATTTATGAAAAGAATGAGAGATGTGGGTAAAACCCGAGTGAATTGTGATCAAACAAAGAAAGGTAAGAATAAGTGGATTTCAAGTCTGAGTTGAAATGATAAGTGAGTAAATAGAGTAAGTGAGAAAAATGATAAAAGGTGTTTTTATGCTTGAACCAAATTTACTTATGTTGTTTTAAACAGGTTCTCATCCCGGCTATGGGCCGAAGCAGGTAGTGCCGCCAGGTGTCCTTGCTGGAACCTGGACGGGCGTTTATTGTTTTCCCTTGTGTCATTATTGTTCGAAAATACCAACACTTTGTTTAATTATATTTTCATGGTCTAGAGTGGGCTAGACCCCGGTGGTTCCGGCCTACTGAGATATATATCTCACACCCTACTCGGGCCGCCATTGCACTGGGGTACCCGAGTAGATTCCATTTGGTTGCAGGATCTTGTTGTTGCTGTTTCTTGTACTTGGAGTTAGGAGCAAAGGACCGAGTTGGGGCTCGGGATGTTCATGGAGATCGCCCTCGGGGCTTGAGACTTTTGTTCATTTATTTCTGCATTGATGTGTAAGTATGTCGCATGATTTAATGCTTTCATTGTATCATTAGCATGTCATGCATGCATCTCTTATATAAACGGCCGTTCGCCAAATTTATTCAAACCTTATAAATGAAAAATGTTTTCCGCTGTTTTATTATTATTATTTACACTACCTCCGTTGCTGTATTTTTGGTCCCTTTGTTCCACTTTGATAAGAGGGTATAGTCTCCCCCCCTGACTTACCTTACACCCTCGCCGCTAGTCGGCAACCTCTGGCGTAAGGGGAGACGCGCTTGAGGCCATGTCGCGGGCCGGCTCAGGTGACCTAAGTGTCCGGTTCAGGGTCGACCTGGGTTGGTTCGTGACATTTATAATATCATATATTTCATTATTATTGCTTATATATACTTTATAATCATTCTTAAATGGTTAACATGGAGAATGAATCTCATCGCGTCGTGGAGACGGTAGTCCGTACGTACGCACGAGCGATGATATCATTCCCATAATTATTGAATTGAATTGGATAGGATGATACAATATATAATAATCAGTATGATGTTATAATAACTATGTATAGTTATTCTTTACACCATTATACCCATCCAAGTAAGGTGGTGTTGGAAAAACAGATTACACCACGCAGTGGAGACGGTATTCCATACGTACGCACGCGCGGTGATTTCATTTTCCATAGGATGGATAGATGGTGAAATAGGGTTGTTTCATAATTATAATAACATATCAGTATATGAGTGATTCTGATGTTATTACCTCATAATGAAACAACTAAATAAGAATAAGTCGAAGAAGAAATAAATTTGAAATAATCAGTAACAGACATTACCTATTCTTTGAAGCGCCTCTTTGAGACCTCGTCTTAGGGCACTAAAATTGTTCTTTTATGAAGACCAGGACCTGTATGATGTTTCTAGGGAAGTGGAGAGGAAAAATTGGCAGGGTTTGGCCAAGATTTCAGGCTCAAAGTGGTGTGAGGAAGAGAGGGAGGAGGTGCCCTTTTATAAGGGAGGAGAGGGCCACCTTTGGAAATCATAAAAATATTAATTAATAATAAATCCAAACCCACATAAAAACCACCAAAAATGACTCATATTCGAATATTATATGTGATAGGGTTGTAATATCATCACCCAATAAAATTTAGACAAGTTAAGAAATTATTTTAAACATTATCAACTTGATCTATCCTTACTTAATCAATTTAATTTTATTTGTGGTAATAACATTCTAAATATTAAATTATAACAAATAATTACTTATCTATTGTGAATTATCTATAATTGGATACTTTATAACATTTTAGACCATATAAATTTAAATTTATAATTTTTATATATTTTTGTGATTTTTAATCAATTTTATAATATGTTATTTTTATTAAATAACAATAGTGTCAATTTTTACACTATTCATTTATTTGAATTTAACTAAAATATATACAGAAGATATGTTCGAAATAAAAGCTTTAATAGATTCATAAAAGGTCATATGTATCTAGATAATTAATGTAGAACAATAAATAGTTCATATAATATTTATTTTATTATTTTTAAAACCATTTATTTGGTTTATCTTTTAATAAAATAATTACTACATCATTTTTTATAATTATTTAATATACTTATTTGATGCATAAAAATTAAAAATAAAATCCTATAATAAATTCAAATCTATTACCTTTCACAATAATAATTTTACTCGAATTTATCATCTAAAAATAACAATATTTAAATTGTTATATTTATTAAATTATGAAGGTGACAATTTAGGCATAATTTTAAATAAAATAGTATAAGTGTCATAATAACTTTTATAAGACTCCAAACGGTTATATATTAGGTAATTGTATGATTAAGGTGTATATATACTCTACCAATAAGTTTTGGTTAGGTTTGTGGCCCTTTTAATAGGTATTATTATTTCAATAAAAACTATATTACTGATTTTTCACTTAATAAATAATTTTTGCATCATTAATGTATCACCATTAATGACAATTATTTAATCCGTAAAAATTCTAAATAAATTATCATGATGTAGATACTTTTATTATATTTCTGGATACTATTCATTTTCAATGTTTTATTATGTTTATAACTAAGTGAAAAATATTATACTTATAAGACTTAAGAGAGTGACATGTTGCCAATTTCTTTGGTTTTAATAATAATTAAATTATTTTCATGGTCAAAAGTCCATAAAAATAATCTAATCCGACCCATAGATGATATGGTTATACGTTTATCCATCCAATAGAATTTTTTTATGTGTTAGGTTAATTTTATAATATTTTATTTGCCCTTAATTACCCGATTTACCTTTAACTATCGTAAATAAAATTTACCGTAGTTACTATTCATAATTCCCAAAAATAAAAAGTAGTCTATTAACATAATTTGGACCCACTGATTCCAAACATGGAGTACATTTTTTAAAATTCAATACACAAAAGTTGCAGAAATTAAATTAAAATTAATCCCGTTGTTGAATGAAAATGGGTTTTTGATTAAAACATTGCAAAAGATTGAATTGATTTAACCAACGAATTCAATGTAAAATCAATGATAATGACATAATTTATATTAAATGGTAAAAATATATTCTATTTATACTTTAAAACCATTCAAAGTTATGATATATCCACATAATTTATTACGATGAAAAATGGTGTTTTTAACTAAAATATAGCGTTTTTTTACTATTCATTAAAATATAAAAGTTATCAGAAAAATATCAAAACATTATCCAATGTAAATTTTTATATCATGATTCAAAATAATAAGTTTATTTTGTAAAATTTAACATATAAACTTCTGAAAAATTAAATTTAAAATTGGTGCGCTATCAAAAGGCAGCAAAACTGCATTGTTTTAAAAAATTACTTATTTTACCCGAAAAAAATTTATTTTGTTCTCATACCATGTTCTAGAAAATGTGTAAGATGAATAATAATGTTATAAAATTCAAAATGTATTTAATACTATTCATAACGGCTAGTTTATAATAATATTATAACCATATATCGTTTTTAGTGAAACTCGGTATTGCGTACTACACACGCTACTGAGGAAGGTCGTGATTGCGTATAATGAAAGCCAAGTTAGGGTTGCGTGTTGTGCAAGACTCCTTTGTTGTTGTGTATAACAAAATACAACTATATTTCATTTATACATTGAACATAAATATATATACACTCAATGTCGTGTAGAATGACTATTATCAAACGAACATGAAATTGTGTATAACACGATCCAAGAATTGTGTTGCGTATACTGCAAGCTAATACAGTGTTGCGTATAGCACAAGATAATCATGGTGTAGCATAAAACACATGACATCAAATAAATTAAAAAGAATAACATCTCGTGGTGTTACATTCTACCCCCTTAAAATGAATTTCGCCCTCGAAATTCATCGGGGTTATACATGGTTTACTATTCGAAAGTTTCTTTAATAGAAACCCACATCGTAAAAAGGAATACCAAAACATATCATTAAAAACTAAAGTATGAAACGTAATGGTTACCCAAATTAACTAATCACTGGGTTTCCACGTAGGAGAACATAGGTGAAAATATTGATATGGAAGAAAAATCTAACCGTCATGTTCTGATGGAGAGTAGTAGAGAACATGGCTATGAAATAGCCAACAATCACAAAGCCATAGATTTGAGATGATCTAAGGTAACATCTGATTCATTGGATATAAGAGCACTATGACAACATTTTTGGTTTTCAATATCATTTTCCTAAAGTTGAAAATTTTGAATTAGAAGAAATAACTACTTTATTTCGATATAATCTCACCATTGTTCGTGCCTTGAACAATTTCCACTTCATCTCTTAAAGAAATGAAGTTGAATTTTTAATTCGTGAAGTGTTAGCAGATCATGTGATAGAATGATGGGTCATTCCGTCTGTCTTAATCAAAAGGATAGAAACAGTTATATACATAAGTCCATCTATCTTATATCGTTCCAAAATGGACATATACTTCATCTATAATAACACTTAATAAAATAAAACTAGTTTATACTAACCAGGGACTTGCTGTAGGTCATTGGTAGGCGATAAAGGCTCATTGCACTTCGGTTGTGGGTTCTATTCCCACAGCCTTGTCCGACGTGATGGGTTGTCGCTCGTCCTACAAGTTGTCCTTTTTCTAAAACTACATTACTATAACATCCCATCAATAATATCGAAAAAATTTCTATCCTTAAACTATACAAACTTATGTCCAACAGAATCCTTTCCAATCTTTAGGCTTATCCAAAATACTATTGTCCAATCTCATATTATAGTGAAAACGATTACAAAAGAGTTCATATAACAAGCATGTTAATACCATCGTTGATCCCCATTTATCATGAGATATGTCTCGTTGGTCACATTCCAAACATTCGAAGGCCTTAATCATGTATTCTCTTGAAAAATGAATACCCATTGAATATTAGTGAAAATATGAGTGCTGTCAAAAGATAACTCTTTTCACATACCAAAACCTCAAACCATGATATATCTATTTCCTTATATTAGTCATGAGCTCATTAATACTGTTAATCATTTCATTTTCTCCTTATCCCTTCATTATACACATATCATCTTTTTTCTAAAAACATCTCAATCACTTTCCATGGTTACCGGTACCATAAAATTATTGAAAACCACAATAGACCAATACATAAATATTCTAATATTCCATGATACTATATACAACATTATTTTGGAATCCCATTACATAAACACTTAATCATTCCACCAAATCATTTTCATATTCAACATTGCCAATAGTGATCGCATGTGACTTCCCTTTGTCCTTTTCCTTAAGTGGTTGATCATGTCGATCATCACTAACCCTTGGATTAAGTCATTTATTACCATAATTCCCCATTTCCTTTCACTTGAAGCATTGAAGTGTTGGTGGTGCATTTTCTGCAGTCTTTTATTTATTCACATCATTAGTAACCATTTTTCCTTTAATTCGACACTCACCTGCTCGATGACCTTCTTTTCCACAGTTAAAAAATTTTCTAGTCCCTTTAAGACAATCTCCACCATGCTTCTTTCCACACTTTGAGCATAAGGAAACATTCATCATCTTTTCACCATTATTCTGAGATTTCTCCTTAAACTCCATCATTCGTTTCTTGTCAAAACTATGAGATGGATAAGTAACACCAACTTCTATTTCTACCTTGATAGAACAACGCACAATTTATTCATAGCTACTGAAGTCTCTTATAGCTAATTCCCTTCGAAGATTTGGTTTTAAGCCCCTGAAGAATTGATCAACATTACTTTCAGGTTGGATGATAAAGCCAGATGCATACCTTGCAAGCCTTGTAAAATTCTCTTCGTAAATACCAATAGATTAATCATCCTTTTGCTTTAGTTCAAGAAACTCCTTCTCCATATTTGTTCGAAGAATACGAGGGAATTACTTATTGAAAAATAAGTTCTTGAACTCGTCCCATTCCATGGTCTCAATTTCATCTCTTGGCCCCGTATTCATGATAAGATTCCACCATTGATCAGCTTCACCTTCCAAAAGATGTACTGCTAAGATGAAATTATCATGTTCAGAACATTGAAGAACTGAAAATATCTTTTCAGTGGTACTGGTCCATTGTTCAGAAACAAGTGGATCAGAAGACCCACTGAAAGAAGGTGGACGTTGCCTCATGAAGGACTCAATAAAATATTGTTCCCTTTTCTTCTCATTTGGAAGTCCAGAATGATTCATATCTTGTGTAAGTATTGCAATAAGATTTTTCACTCCATCTCCCATAACATTTGTTTGTTCAGGAGAACAATCATTGCATTGTCCATTTCATTGATCAACACGGTTCCTTCGGGTTCTAGCCATCATCTAAAACCCAAAAAGAATAGTGTGAGAGGCAAAAATCATGCTAGGGAAAACAATATAATAAAGGGGGATTTCCTTCAATATCTATCATCTTAGGATTAATTCTAAGATCGTAACCATAATTCTTGGACTATAACCTATACTTATACTTAACCTTAGGGATATTCTTAGACATACCTTAGAAATATCTCTAGGGATCTCACTAACGTTCTCGCATCCTAGTTTCAAAGGTTGACTAAACCTTTCCTCTGATTCCAACTGTAGAGACCCAAATCTTGACGTACATGGACATTACATTAATTTTTCAGAATAATTAATACATAACAAAAACAGACACACAAGGACCATAATAGTTTAGTGTCTTTGGAAACATGGAACATAATCTTCTAATCGTGGTGAAAGATCTTCAACATATCCCATAAAGATCATCCTTTTTTTCTTACCTAAAACCTTTCTTTATATCCTGGGGAAAAGAAAACATAAAACGAGTGAGCTCAAATGCTCAATAATGGTAAGCATGGGTAAAATAAAACATACCATATACATTTGAACCTAAAAACATGAACGTAATGTTTAAACATCAACAACTTGAGAAAAGACATAAAACATATAAGTCCGTAAGGCATAGATCATAAAGAAACATTAAGAATGATAAAAATTCATGGGAATAAAACATGTAATTGTGGAAACCATTAAGCACATGATATGATTTCCATATTATCCAAGGCATTGGTTCCAAGACCATCTTAGTGGTCAAAGTCCCTTTCTGAATCGAGTTCACTCCTCGTTCCAGTCCGGTATTATTGAACCGGTTTAACTTTCCATTCCATCCATGTCTATATCATGAGATATAAATCTTTACCGAATGCATTGTAGGGAGATATAGGACCCACCCATCTCAAAATGAAATCGTTCTTACTTTTGACACAAAATAAACATAAAACATTCATCATAACCCAAAGAATAAAATGTGTTTCATAAACATCATCCCATCATTTCATAATCTATATAAAACAAACGGACATTTCATTATAAGAAAAGTGAACCATGTAAATTATAGCGACATTAAACTTAAAACAGACACATATGGAATAATTTCATCTTATATGGAAAATGGTTTTGATAAAACATTTCAAATGAATTCATGAGGAAAATATTCTTTCTTCTTCAAAATCAATTTCTTTTCACAAAACATCATGCTTTTTTAAAAGAAATAGATTTTGTTGAAAATAGTCATGAAATCTTTTGAAGGAATCTTCATGAAAATAAATCTTTATAAAACTGTAAAAATCTGTGCATTCCGTATAAGTTAAAAAAAATTCTTCTCGCAGTTTTGCCGGAAAAGTCAAAAAGTACCTCGTAATAGAATGATTCCATACATACCTTGTAGTAAAAGTAAACAATTGGTAAAAATGACTTTAAAAATACATGAAAACACTTTTATAAAACATGTACATGGATGATAGAAATAACCCCAGTAAATACTTACAAATAAGCAATCTCAGATAAAAATGAGATTTGCAAAATTATCCCTTACCTTATGTCCGATATGATTCATATGTATCTGAACCTCTTGTATAATGATTTAAATAATGTCATTGACATATTATAGAATCATATTTATTGTTATGATATCATATCTTGGTCACTTATGACTTTATATTACCCATTCCTTTGTAAATTCCATGTTAAAGAGCGTTTTGGCTAAAATCGTTTCATTTGTCGTTAATGATTTGACTTTTAATTATTCATATGATTAATTAGATTATGATTACTTAATTACAGAATATAAAACATGATTTATATATAATATATATTCATAATATACATATATATAATAGATCTATAAATGGAAAGAAATGCATCGTTCATGGAGACAGTAGGCCGTACGTACGCATGAACGTTGTTTTCGTTTCCTTATTGAGTTGAATGGAATTAAGTAGATGAAATACATACACACACATATATATATATATATATAACTCCAGTAACTTTATAATGTCATATATTTCATTATTATTGCTTATATATACTTTATAATCATTCTTAAATGGTTAACATGGAGAATGAATCTCATCGCGTCGTCGAGACGGTAGTCCGTACGTACGCACGAGCGATGATATCGTACCCATAATTATTGAATTGAATTATATAGGATGATACAATATATCATAATCAGTACGATGTTATAATAACTATGTATGGTTATTCTTTACAAAATTATACCCATCCAAGTAAGGTGGTGTTGGAAAAACAGATTACACCACGGCATGGAGACGGTATTCCGTACGTACGCACGCGTAGTGATTTTTTTCAGTAGGATGGATAGATTGTGAAATACGGTTTTTCATAATTATAATAACATATAATTATATGAGTGATACTGATGTTATTACCTCATAATGAAACAACTAAAGAAGAAGAAGTAGAAGAAGAAATAAAGTTGAAAGAATTGGTAACGGACATTACCTCTTCTTTGAAACGCCTCTTTGAGACCTCCTCTTAGGGAACTAAAATTGGACTTTGAAGAAGACCAGGACCTATAGGATGTTTCTAGGAAAGTGTAGAGGATAAATTGGTAGGGTTTGGCCGATCTTGAAGGCTCAAAGTGGTGTGAGGAAGAGAGGGAGGAGGTGCCCTTTTATAAGGGAGGAGAGGGGCACCTTTTGAAATCATAACAATATTAATTTATAATAAATCTAACCCCATTTAAAAACCTCCAAAAATGACTCATATTCGAATATTAGATGAGATAGGTTTTTAATCTCATCAACCAGTAAAATTTAGACATGTTAGGAAATTATTTTAAACATTATCAAGATGATTTATCCTTACTTAATCAATTTAATTTTATTTGTGGTAATAACATTCTAAATTTTAAATTATAAAAATAATTAGTTTTTTGTTTTTAGTTATCTATAATTGGATAATTTATAACATTTTAGACCATATAAATTTAAATTTATAATTTTTATATATTTTTGTGATTTTTAAACAATTTTATAATATGTTATTTTTATAAAATAACAATAGTGTCAATTTTGACACTATTAATATAATTGAATTTAAATATAAGATATACAGAATATATGTTCAAACTAAAAGCATTAATAGATTAATAAAAGGTCATATGTATCTATAAAATTAGTGTAGAACATTAAATATTTCATATAGTATTTATTTTATTATTTTTAAAACCATTTATTTGGTTTATCTCTTAATAAAATAGTTACTACAACATTTTTGTATAATTATTTAATATACTTAATTTTTTCATAAAAATTAAAAATAAAATCCTATAATGAATATAAATATATTATATTTCACAATAATACTTTTCTGGAATTTATCAACTTAAAATCACAATATTTAAATTGTTCTATTTATTAAATTATGAAGGTGACAATTTTGGCATCATTTAGAATAAAATAATATAAGTGTCATAATCACTTTTATAAGACTCCCAACGGTTATATATTAGGTCATTGTATATTTAAGGTGTATATATACACTACCAATTATCTTTGGTCAGGTTTTTGGTCCTTTTAATGGGTATTATTATTTCAATAAAAACAATATTACTGATTCTTCACTTAATAAATAATTTCTGCATCATTAATATATCACCATTAATGACAATTATTTAATCCCTAAAAATTCTAAATAAATTATCATGATGTAGATAAATTTATTATCATTCTGGAGACTATTCATGTTCGATGTTTTATGATTTTTATCACTAAATTTAAATTATTATACTTATAAGAATTAAGAGAGTGACATGTTGTCACTTTCTTTGGTTTTAATAATAATTAAATTATTCTCATGGTAAAAAGTCCATAAAATGAATATAATCTGACCCTTATGTGATATGGGTATACTTTTATCCATCCAATATAATTTTTTCATGTGTTAGTTTAATTTCATAATATTTTATTTACCCTTAATTACCCGATTTACCATTAACTATGGTAAATAAAATTTACTGTAGTTACTATTCATAATTCCCAAAAATAAAAAGTAGCCTATTAACATAATTTGGACCCAATGATTCCCAATATGGATTCCATTTTTTAAATTTCAATACTCAAAAGTTGCAGAAATTAAATTAAAATTAATCCCGTTGTCGAATGAAAACGGTTTTTTGATTAAAACATTGCAAAAGATTGAATTGATTTAACCTACGAATTAAATGTAAATCAATGCTAATGACATAAATTATATTAAATGGTAAAAATATATTCTATTTATTCTTTAAAACAATTAAAATTTTTAAAATATCCACATAAGTTATTACGATGAATAAAGTTGTTTTTAACTAAAATATAGCGTGTTTTTACTATTCATTAAAAATGAAAGTTATCAAAAAAATATCAAAACATTATCCAATGTAAATGTTTATATCATGATTCAAAAAAATTAGTTTATTTTGTAAAATTTTACTTATAAACTTCTCAAAAATTATATATAAAATGGTTGCGCCATCAAAAGGTGGAAAAACTGCATTTTTTAAAAAAAAATACTTATTTTACCCGAAAAAAATTTATTTTGTTCTCATACCATGTTCTAGAAAATGTGTAAGATGAATAATAATGTTATAAAATTAAAAATTTTGTTAATACTATTCATAATGGCTAGTTTATAATAATATTATAACCATATATCGTTGTTTAGTGAAACCCGGTATTGCATACTACACACGCTACCGAGGAAGGTCGTGATTGCGTATAATGAAAGCCAAGTTTGGGTTGCATGTTGTGCAAGACTCCTTTGTTGTTGAGTATAAAAAATCCAACCATATTTCATTTATACATTGAACATATATATATATACACTCAATGTTGTGTAGAATGACTATTATCAAACGAACCAGAAATTGTGTATAACACGATCCAAGAACTGTGTTGCGTATACTGCAAGCTAATACGGTGTTGCGTATAGCACAAGATAATCATGGTGTAGCATAAAACACATGACATCAAATAAATTAAAAAGAATAAAATCTCAGGGTGTTACATCTAGTCACTATGAAATCAATAATATTCAATCAAGTATCTCAAAGGGGCCAATGTATAAGGGCCCAACATTAAAAATTCACATAATCTTGAATTAAATGAATAACTCACAAGAGGATATTTTCTGGTTTAGATTTTTATATAATTAAGCCATAAATATTATATTACATATAAAAAATAAAAAAAGTAGACATTTCTACTCAGTTTTGACTTTTTCATAAAATAAAAAATCTAAAAAAAAGGTCATGTCTAGTTTCAGGTATTAGACAGAATCAATTTTCCTTCATCCCATCCTTGACCCTATTCATCATTAAGACCTGGGATGTTACATTCTTCCCCCCTTTTGGAATTTTCTTCCGTGAATTTTTTTCACTTACCAAATCAGTTGGGGTATTTATCCCTCAAATCATTTTCAGATTCCCATGTTGCCTCTTTAACCAGATGGTTTTTCCATAACCCCATTACCTGATAAATTCCCTTATTCCGCAACACTTGCTCTCTTTAGTCAAGAATCTATACTGGTTGTTCCTCAAAAGAGAGATTCACTTCCAAGTGAAATATTTATAGTCTCAAAACATGATATGGACCTGGAATATACTTTTCAAACATTTAAATATGAAAAACATTGTGTACCTGGGATAAAGTTGAACAAAAATCCACTCTGTAGGCAAATGATCCAACTTTCTCTAGAATTTCCTAAGGTCCAATGAACCTTGGACTCAAACTTCCATTCTTACCAAAACACATCACACATTTCCATGGAGAAACTTTTAGAAATACATGATCACCAACCAAAAAATAAAGACCCTTACTCTGTTTATCCGCATAACTTTTATGCCTTATCAGAGCAGTTCTCATGTGTTTCTGAATCAACTGAATCTTTTCTGCCATATCTTCTACCAATTCCAGTCCCATCAGCTTCCTTTTACCAAATACATCCCAAAAATATGGGGTTTGACACCGCATCCCATATAATTCATCAAATGGAACCATATGTATACTAGAATGAAAACTGTTATTATAAGAAAATTCAACCAAAGACAGATGTTGGTCTCAACTTCCCTGGTAATCTAGTGAACAAGCATGTATCATGTCCTCCAAGATATGAATTGTTCATTCTAACTACCAATATGATTGAGGATAAAAAATTTTAATAAAATTTAATTGATTACCCAAAAACATCTAAAGGCCTTTCCAAATGTTAGAAGTAAACCTGGGTTCACGATTAGATACAATGGAGAGGGTAACTCCATGAAACCTGACTATCACGTTAACAAAAAATTGAGAATGTTGATCTAGAGATAGAGTATCTAGAATAGGAAGGAAAATATAATATTTAGTCAATCGATTAACAATAACCCAGATTTCATTATTACCTCGAGATGTCTTTGGTAATCCCACAATGAAGTCCATGGATATATTTTTCCATTCCCACTCTAGCACTGGTAATGGATGAAGCATCCCTTTAGGTAACTACCAATTTGTATTAACTTGCTGACAAGTCAAACACTTAACAGTAAAGTAAGCAATATCTCTTTTCATTCCATCCCACCAGTAATACTCATGAAGATATCTCTATATCTTAAAACATCCAAGATGAACTGATAATAGAGAACTATGAGCTTCACATAATAATACTTTCTTCAACTATCAATCAAAAGGTACAAATAATCTATTCTCAAACCTCAAAACAAAATAATTATCAATGTTAAAATCAGAAAACTTACCATTCTGAACCAACTCTACCATTTTCTACAACTCATTGTCTTCCATATGTGCTTTCTTAATTCTGTTTGATTGAGATGAATTCACAAACAACAAAAATAGAACTAATGCATTTCCTACACCAACAACTTCTATTCCAAAGTGCATCAAATAAAAAAAGGATCTCATCCTAAATGTAACAAGGTTAAAGTAGCACTATTTTTTTGACTCAAAGCATCAACCACTTTATTTTCTTTTCCCGGATGGTAATGGATTGTGCAATCATAATCATTGATTAATTATAGCCATCTCCTCGGTCTCATGTTTAATTATTTTTAATTGAATACATACTTTAATATTTTTTGGACAATATATATTTCACATTTTCCTCCATAAAAATGATGCCTCCATATTTTTAATGCAAAAACAATATTAGCTAATTCCAAATCATGTGTAGCGTAATTTAACTAATGAGGTTTGAACTGATATGATGCATAATAAATTAATTTATCATTATGACTAAGGACACAACCAATTCTTTTCAATGAAGAATTATTTCAGATAACAAAATCACTATATCTAGAAGGTAATGCCAAAACAAGAGAATTCACCAATCATCTTTTCAATTTAGGAAAAAAATCATCAAATTCTTTTGTCCAAATGAACTTAAAACTTTTTTGAGTTAACTTTGTTAGTGGGCTGGATAACTGTGAGTTATTTTAAAGAAACCTCCATTAATAACCTACAAAACTAGAAAAATTTTGGATTTCATTTACATTTTTGGGTCTTGTCCACTCTTCAAAAACATTTATTTTAGAAGGATCAATTGTTATGCCATTTTTTTGAAATAATATGTCCAAGGAATGAAATTTTTTGTAACCAAAATGCACACTTGTGGAATTTTCCAAACAATTTATTTTCTTTTAAGGTTTTCAAGACAACCCTTAAATTGCATTCATGTTCCTTTTCAATTTTGGAATAAACAAAAATATCATCAGTGAACACAACCAAAAAATTATCCAATAACCCACATAAAATTCTATTCATAAGATCCATGAATACAATAGGTGAATTTCTTAACCCAAAATTCATAACTACAAATTCATAATGGACATATCTAGTATGCAACATGGTCTTTGGAATGTCTAATTCATTTACATTCAACTTATGGTACCCCGACATCATGTTAATCATTGAAAAATACTGAGCTCCCAAGAGCTGATCGAAAAAATAATCGATATGTGGCAAAGGATATGTGTTCATAATAGTGATGTTATTCAATACTCTATAATAAATGCAAAGTCTCAATGAACCATCTTTATTATTAAAAAAAGATAGGATCACCCCTTGGTTATGTGTTAAGTCGAATTAAACCTTTATCTAATAACATATTCAATTGATTATTTACCTCTAAAATTTCAATTTGAACCAATCGATAAGGGTGTTTTCAAATTTGATTAGAATCAAGAATTAAGTGAATAGTGAATTCAACATACTGATCAGGTATTATACCAGAAAACTCATCAGGAAAAAACATCAAGATAATCATTTACCACTAGAACATCATTAATCAAGATAGTTATTTTGTTTTCAACAATATGTTCTAGGTAACATTCATTTTTGTCTTTTAATAGTTTCTCAGCTTCTTGATATGTTATCAAAAGTAAGGGTTCATTTTTGTACACAAAATGAAAATATTTCTAAAAAGAAACATCTTTATCTCTATATTAAATCTTAGCATGATAAAAAAAGACAATCTATACCCAAAATAACAACAAAATCTACTGGAGGTTAAACAATAAGGATTACTGGTAGATTCTTTCAGCACACATGGACAGGTAGGTTCTGATAATTTATTTTTGTCTCAACATTTTCCTCTGTGTTTTTAATATAAGTTTAGGATTTATTACTGGAGATGGAATTCACAATTTGCTAGAAAACTTCTCTTAAATGAACGAATGTGTAGAACATAAATCAAACAACACATTGGCATAATATGAACAAACCAATAGTGTACCTGACACTACTTCATTTGATGGCCCAATTTCTGTTGAAGTAGTTGCAATATAATTCACCACACCTTTCGGCTTGTAGTATAGATACTTTCTCTCAGTTGAGTTCTTCGTTGGACACCAATTTGAATAATAAACCATTTTATTTCACTTAAAACATTTTACTGACTCTAAATATTATTTTTTTTACCAAAAACCTGATCTTTTTCAGTGCATTGATGGGCCTTATGTCCAATTTTACAACATCGGTAGCACTTACCAGAATTCAAAAAAAATACCCTTTCATGCTTTTTACCACAATTTTAACAAACTGTAAATGTAAGTTTCTTACCATCATACTTTTTTGAAGAGTTTTTCCCTTTCATCTGCCACCACGTCCTCTTATTCTTTTGTTTTTTAAAGACAAAATTATCATAGAAAAACTCCATTTCCACCTTCTCCACACATCGAACAAGTTTTCCATAACATTTGAACCCATGATAAGATAAACCCTTCAATAATTAGGGTTTAATCCTGAGTAAAAATAGTTAATTTTACTATCAAGATTTCATATGAAATATGGATCATACCTTTCCCCTTGAGTGAATTTTTCTTCATAAGAGTCAATAGAGTCATCATCCTACCTCAATTCTAGGAATTTTGTTTCCGTCCTATGAATAACCTCATTATGAAAATATTTATCATGAAACATTCCATTGAATTCATCTCAATAAATAGTATCAATCACCTCACTCTCCCTGATATTTTTCACCACCTACCACTACTGATCAGCATCACCTTCATAATGGTAAACCTAAATACTAACCTTTTAATGTTCTAAACACCACATGACCTCAAAATATTCTCTACTTCTTTATTCCATCCATCAGCTAGCACATGGTCCCATGATCCTCTGAATGATTAGGGATGTTGCCTCCTACAATACTCTACTATTGAAAGGTTCCTCTCTGGTTTATCTAGAAGATATCACCCATGGATACCACCACCATTTATAGCCTCAGTCAATAATTCCATCACTGCAACAAACTATTCTATTCTGATTCCAACCATCTCAGGTTGCTGATTTTGAATGTTGTCTTCCTCCTAACGTCATTCCATTATAGATTTTCTATTTCCTTCATGAAAAACCATTTTGAACACAGAAATATGTTTGGCGAAGCAAAATGGTAATCTGTAAATTCTATATCATTTCAATCTTACCATAAATTAATTTATGGATAATATTCTAACTCCTAAAGTTGTCTAAACCAACCTATGATACCAACTATAAGGACGAAGCCTTAAAATAATACATAATATTGAATTAAATGAATAATTCACATTGAGGATCTTTTTAGGTTTAGTGTTTTATATAATTAGGTCATAAATATTACATTAAATCTCAAAAATTATAAAGTAGACACTTCTACTCAATTTCCATTTTTTCATAAAATAAATAATCTTAAAAATAGTGTCATTTCAAGTTCCATGTTTTAGACAACATGAATTTTCCTTGATCTCTTCCTTGACCCTATTAATCTTTATATCCTAGGATGTTACACAATATATCTTGGAATAATCTTTCTATTATTTTAAAATATCATCACTTTATTCCATGGAGATGTGCAGAGACATAACATCTCTACAACATCAACATCTACGTCTCGTTGATGAATGACATCATAGATGATCTATAATATATGAGACACCTTTATGTGTTTTTGAATGGTCTTAACCATTTCCACCATTTCCACAACTATTTTAGGGACTAATAGTTTGTGTTCTCCAACTCCACCCCAACATGTAGGTGTTCTACACCTCTTACCGTAAATAGCTTCATAGGTATCCATTTGGATTCTTGAGTGGGACTATTTTTGTATGATAACTCAACTATATGAAGATATTGGTCGCATCCTTCTTTCAAGTTAATTTAGAATGCTCTCTTCATTTATTCATGTTTTAGCATAGTCCACTAAGATTGGCCATTTGTTTGACAGTGATAAGATGTGATAAAGTTCGAATCAATATTCATAACATGTTGGAGACTCCTTCAGAATATTGATGTGAATCTTGGAGAATGATAAAAATAGATAGTGCTACTCCATGAATCCTCAACACTTCTTAGATGTATATCCATGAATGATGAACAAGTGATAAATTATCTCAAATAGGATTAATTGGGTAGTCTTTGTAAGACAATCAACCAAAACCCATATAGAATTATTCCCTCTTTATGTCTTATGAAGACTAGTGACAAAGTCCATGGTGACTTTTTCCTATTTCCATTTAGGTATAGGTAATAGTTGCATCACCCCCTTTTATTTTTTCATTCCACTTTAAATTGATGTCATACAAAACATATTGATTTTTTCACTACGATATCCTACATATTTTCTCTCTAATAATGATTGTGGAGATCTCGATACATTTATGTGATTCTTGAGTGGATGGAGAAGGTTGAGTTGTGTGCCCCATCCAATAACAGCTTCTTTAACTCTAGATTTTATGGTATACATAGTCTTCACCCAAATATCAAAACTCCTTCATTAACCAGAAATATAAGGATTCACTATTTCTTATAGTTTTCACTTTCATGCAAATTCCTACATAATCCCTTTTTTCACATTTTTACCACTTCATAAGGGATGGTTGAAAAATCATTTCTGAAAGGATTGATGATGTTCTTTCCTTTATGATTCCCTTTTCCAACCTTTTTAAATATAATAGGATCACATCCCTATAAATTATAATTAATGAAGGATTTTTTTGATACATTCTACATAGAGAACCCCCCCCCCCCTCCTTCCCACACACACACACACACACTTTATTCTCTTTACTAATGCCTTGGAGCATAGGCTTGGACATTGTCATTCATCATCAACACACAACCCAATACCTTCATATAAGTATCACTTAATACTAGGATAAGTTCTCTACTTTTCATTTTTGTAATAAAAGGGGCAGTGATAAGACTCATTTTAAACAAATTGAAGCTCAATTTACATTCATAATCCCAAGTAATGTTCACACCATTTCGATTTATCTTAGTTATAGGCTTTGAAAATTCCAGGAAGATTCTCACAAATCGACTCCAATACCTCACTTATCCAAGAAAACTACGGACATCTATTACATATGTTGGACTTGTCCATACTATAATTAATTATATCATTGAAGGGTTCATATATATTCCATTTATTGTAATTATATTCCACAATACTAAGACTACCTTCAAACAGAACTCACATTTTTTTACATGGCATAAATCTTCACCTTTAATAAGGTCTTCATAAGAGTTCTCATATATTCCTCGTGGTCCTCCATGGTTTGGGATTATTTTAGAATATAATACACAAAGACTACCACATATTTGTTTAGGTAATATTTAAATACTCTATTCATCAAGACCATGATGATTTTCTGAGCAATAGTGAGTCTGAATAGAATTACTATGATGTCCTGGTGCTCATACCATTTATGAAATGTTGTCATTGGGATATCATTCTTATTCACTCTTACGTGATAATACCTCGAATTAAGATCCACTATAAAGAAGTATAATTATCCCTGTAGATAATCAAAAAATCCCTTCAATACTTGGAAAATGATAATTATTATTTATTTTCATCTTATTAAGATCATTATAATCCATGAAAAGTTTTATTGACACATCATTCATCTTAATGGGGAAGATTTTTGCACCCCATTGTGAAGCATTGGGAATATTAACACTTTATCTAGATTCACCTATTGTTGTTTCTTAAACTCCTTAAATTCCACAATATACCTTATATATGGATTCTAAGATATTTGAAATCCCCATTTTATAATCTTGATTCAATATTCATCATATTCTGTTAGATGAAGACCTAAAAATTCCTCAAGAAACATTTCACTGTATTCCCTCGCAATAGTAAGGTATTAGAGAATGGTTCTCTCCTTAGACTCAATCATTTAAGATAGATATTCTAGTTCAATGGTAAAAATATCAATTCTTTAGATTTTGGTGCTAAATAAAATATATCCTCCACCTTACACATGTATAGAATCGAGGGTTTGATTTGCATTAAAGAGAGTGATATCTCTTTTCATGGAAATTTATTTTGGATCTATATTTGGAAAGCTTATAAATTTCAAAAAATTATGTAAAATTCCACCAAAAGGAGTATGAAAAAGTTATATATAATGTTCATGCCAAAAATTGTGATAGGGAAGGATATATAAACTCAGGATGCAACAATTTCCCCCTATTCTATTTTTACTAATAACTCTATTTCCATTTTTTTATGGTGGTGTGTTAATAGTTCTACTAAAATTTCATGATTTGAAGGAATACATCGAACTATGGATGATAAAACTATATTTATCTTTTTCATTATGGATATAATTTAGAAAATATTGAATTAGGGATGATTAATTTTAATCTATTGAAAATATTAATGAGAATCCAGTGACAATAAATGTATAACTTATAATTGACATCAATTTCCTTAACAAATGAATTTTAAGTATCAATCTATGTTATCAATGATCTATTTTCTAAAATATATTATTATGGGAATTTTTGTGTTCCCTTAATAGTGGATAATATTGATCTAATTAATTTAATAAATCATATCCCCCGGGAGGGTCAAACTATGTGTGTGATAAGTCCCATGGTTATGTAATAGGTTACATCGAGTTTGTCCTGACACACCTTGTCAGAGATCTAACCCCTAGGTATATCTATGCCAGAACGACATCCACATGTAGTATCTAAAATGGAGTGTATTTTCATTATAAACAACTTACTCTATACATACCAAAATTTAGCGATTTTTTCATATACATAGTTTTTTTCTAAGGCCTTTCTATATTTTTTTAATCCTAGTCCTCAAAATAACAAAACATTTCCTATAATAAAAACTATTTAAACCCTACTATTTATTTCAAATTAATTAATACTATATTATAGAAAATTACACATAATAAAACTTGAAACATCAATAATTATAGTGTATTTTGGAATTAGGCACTCATCATAATGTCTTGAATATTAGATATAACGACATTATTGAAAACTTCATTAATATGCCTTTCAAAATTCCTAATCTTTTTAAAACTATGCAGGATAAACTGGGGAATAACCTAAGAAAGGGGTGAGCTATAAGGCCGAGTAAGGCAATAAACATTGTGTATGATAATACATGTTGTAAAATATTAATGTCAATGGGATATAAAAAGATTAGGAATCATAAACATGAAGAACGAGATATAGTATAACATGATAATCATAATATGGGAATTGTGGAGACAACATAAAACATTACATTATAAACATAGGTCAATGATATGATTCTATGGAATCATGTTAGACAATGTTTCATAAATTAATTAGGGTCACTCCCTTTCTAAACATGAAGTTTCAAGAAAATAAACATTACCCAATGCATTGGAGCACTATATAATTCTAGGCACACCCGTCAGATTCATTTCATTCTCATTCTTATGTGTTCCACATAGATCATAATACGTGGAATAATTTATCATCACATTTTATTCAAAGAACATAGAGTGTGGAATTAATAAATTTATTTTCAAATAAAAATAGTAATATGTGAATAAATCTTAACACACATGATAAGAAATGGGTATGGTATTCACTACACAAATGTTTTGGAATGGAAAAATCACGAGGAAATATCATCCACATAAAGGAATCACTTATAAATTCATAAAAAGTGTTTAAGAAATATGAGGGTATCTCTCATAACATATAAATCAAATTGTAATTAATATTTACATGTAAATACATATCCCAACTTAAGGAATTTGAAATAGAAGGCATAATATAATCAGGAAACTTGAATAAATAAGTGAAGGTGAGGATACCATACTTGTGTGTGTGACGCAAAATGATTGGGTGGTTATTATTTAGAGTTTGGAGGCACATTGGTAAGAATATATAGAGTATAGGGAAGAGTATATATGTTCTACAAGGAGTTTTAGTGGTGATAAATTAGGTTTTTGGTGATTTTATATAGGAAAATAACGGTATTTGTTTTTTATTTTGTTTTTGTACTCTACAAAATAAATATACCACAAACAATCCCATATATTTCTCCCATGGTGTCTGCCAAATAATTTTTTCCCGAAATTTTATAAGGAAAATGACCAAACATAATAAAATAATTCCATTAATTATTTTTATGTGAGTTATACTCTCAAATAAGTGATTTTAAAACCTTAAAATATGTTAATGGTATTACAGGATTTATAATACCTTTATAAAATAAATAAAATAACGTTAAAATCCAATTATTTTAAATTTAAAACATAATTTTTTTCTTATAATCCATTTATAGTATTTTTTATATCATGTTTGGGTCATGTGATGTAACAATACACAATCTGTTTAGATGGTATTTATTTTTAATCAGAAAATTTGATTGTCTCTTTAAATTTTGAAACATTCACTTTTGGATAATTTCGCCATTGTGATTTAAAAAATAATATTATTTATTTATAAATATATTTATAACTATTTGATTGTTCAATTGTAAAATAATAATCAAAATTTATTGAGAAATACTGGGTTATTTTTCAATAACAGTTTTTAAAGCATTATAAAAATTACATTTGACTTCATAAAAATTATATGAAAAAATATATTTAATAAAAAATATTTAATAATATTATTTTATTAAAATATTATTTATTCCATTGATTTATCAAAATGAATTTCATATTTTAATTTGAATATTACCCAAAAATACTATCGGTGTTCTATTGTATCTAAATAGAAATCGTTTATAAAGTAACCATAATATGATGAATATATATTAATTATTCTGTAAAAAATAATGTATATAATCGTATTTATAGGGTCATGATACATATAAATTTAATAAAATAGAAAAATACCTAAGAATGAGGTGTGTGATGGTGGGACATTCATGGGGTTTTTCAGCAAACATGGTTTGGTTCAAGATCTCGATAAGCTTAAACTTCTCTCATAAATAGTTTAAATCTTGCTTAATTTATTATATCTCATATTGATCTTGGTAAAAAAAATATTCATTATATCTACCTAATAAGCTATAATAAATGGTCCTCAAAATGTATAATCCTACTGGTTGAGGCCATTACATCCTTTGTCTATGTCAATTAGATTTGATAAAAGCCAATATTTATACTAATAAAGTGATCACTATTTAATGACTATATTATCAATGGTAATGACTCTTAATAGTAATTTAAATCCAATTGGATATAATAAAACAATTTAATTGAATTTTTTTCTATAACCATATTAAATAATAATACATTTAATTGAATCAAAAGGGTAATTTTTATATAAGAGTTCAGATCGTTATATTTGTCCACCCGAATCCATGCCCATCTCCTTACATGGCGGGATCCCTAGATGGAAGCCCTCCACCTACCCTTATTCATCTATTGATCATCTAAAATATCCACCAACATCACTCTCTTCCATATGATATCATCTGGATACATAGCCACCCATTTGATGGAATAATATTGGGTGATACTGAGTTTAACATTGGAATGTTGCAACACGATGACAACCATGGAGGCTTCACAGGGAAATATTACCTATACCATATTTTAACCTAATTTTAGTTATAAATTTAAACATTTTTATCTTGTTTTTGTTGGTCCTTATCTTAGTTGTCTTTCAGGTGATATTTTTAAAATTTAGGACGCCCAATGGGTTTTGCATGTTTGGCGAACAGTTAGGGAAAGTCATATTTTTTGGACTAGATGATTGTTCATCCTATTGTGAGCCACATGAAGCGCATGAATGGATTTTAAAAACTAGATAGTCCCACCAAAATTTTCAACCCCATACAGTGATTATATACATGGTTTTCCTGAAATTTTATAAACCATGTTCCCTACTTGGAGAAACCCTGCACCCTACCAACAATATCCCAGAATATGTCTAACCATGTTTCCCTACCCAGTAAACCATGAAATTGATTTTTAATTTGCTGAAAAATATAATTAAAATCTAGAAACCCTTTTCTTTAACCCCTAATAATCATATTTTTCCATTAATCAAATACTTGGATATTAAATTCACCCAATAGGGGATTTTTGACTCCTTTAAATAATTTTCTTGGTTGATCAAAGCTTCAATGATTGTGTTTAGTCTCATTTGGGTATGTCGGTATCCTATCATGGGGTTTTATTTCATATTTACTTTTCTACTCCATAGAGAGTTCTAAATCATCATATTATTTATGGATATGAACTCCTTTTTGATAGATCATGATTCTAGGATGTGTTTCTTGATCTCATTCACCCCAATCGTTATTGTATATCCCCTTGAAGGTGTTTTCTTTAAGCATGTGGATAAAGGTAGGTGGTATCATGATGTTTTTCCCCATGATTGGAAGATTAAATTTCATGATTAAAATGAAATGAGTTTTTATTTTATTTAAAAACTATGATATGAATGGATTTTTATGTTGTTTTAAATTGTAAAGAAATTATGGAAAGCCCCAAGTGTAATGGAATTAAAATACGGGGTTGATTTTTAGCAAAATGATGGAATGACTTTGAAAATGATTTGATAAATTTATTTATTTTTAACACGTAGAAAAATTAATTATTGTTAATTATGTTCTTAAATTTAATGAATTGAGGAAAATATATGTTTTGTTTTTGAAATGATAAAGGCATGTCTAAAATTGAAAACCAGTAAATTTTAATTTGAACAGATTTGATATGGTTGATTTCCCCATTTTGACAAATTTATTGTTTTAAGAACATGTTATCATGTTTAGTTTATGGTAGTTGGAACAAGAAATATAAGAACATTAATCCATATAAATTTGTTAACGATGACAAATATACCTAAAAAATAATGACATGAACACCTGAGAGGGGTTCCCCTTTGGGGTTATAAATGGACCACGAGGGTACCCCATTTGAAGTGTAGATTGATTTTATTGTACACAACTATCTTGATCTCACATCACTATTAATATGTGTGAGGATCCAATTACATAATATAAAAAACCATGTGGATTTTTTCAATGGTGAAATGATTTTTTGACGTCACTATACATGCCAATGATTATAGACCTATTTTATTCATTCCAAATTCAATGTGTAAGTGTTTTATATAAGATGTTAATTTAATCTAGTTTTGATATCTCTTCCCCCTATTTTAATGTGAAATAATATTTTGGTTTGAGGTATGTGAATGATATAACAAGTCTTGTCTAATTTTTAAATGAAATAATAACTTGTTTATTTGTTATATCATTTATTATTGAACACATGGTGAGACCCTACTAAGGATTATCGAACACAACCTACCATTTCCTTCAATATTAAATAGATTTTATTATGTCTTGTATAATAAAAAGGAATGATCTAATTAGAGGTGGTCGGTGGTCTTAATCCTTGGCACAATGAATTGATGAGGATGACCATTGTATAATTTTCCAGTTATTACACAAGATATTTTGGGAAATTTTTCTGAATATAGTTTCTGTTTCCTTTAGGATGTTAATATATATGACCATGTACTATTTTACAAATTAATTTATGGTATATTCTTCTTTTCGAGTTTTTATCATGTTAACTTGTATATTTTACCTTCCAATATTTTCTTGTAAATTTATTCCATCTCATTTCTATTTTAGTATTGAATTCTTGTCTTTAACCTATGAGGGTTGGTAACACCCTTCATGCTATTTTAGGGTGAGCTTGTGTATTAGTGTAAAAAGGTATTCTAGTTGGTTTGTAACAAATTTATGTCAATTGTGTATATTAAGCATGTTTTTTTGACGTCATTACTCAGTTTGTGATTTCATTATTGTATATAGATGGTAGTTCCAAGAATGTTTCTGGCTAAATCTCACCATAGAAACCCTTAATCCACAATGGGTGTTTGGTAAAAGTGTCCATTAGTAATATTTTGATCTATTTATAGTCTTTTACAATGTAATGAATCTTATTATTTGGAAATTTCAATATAAAATTTCTTCCTTATAGACTTGTAATTCATGTATCCCTTTCTTGAGTTATTGGTCTTTGCATAATTTATAATGTATTAAGAGTTTTCTATTTATGCTGGGTAGAATCAGGCCTTTGAGAATTCAATTTAACAAGACCCAAGAAGATTCATATATTGAACCACAACATGAAAATCTTCCAATGGACCAGATCCTTGTCGAGATAGTGTTGTCTGTTATCAATGCTAATGAATAAGTACATATACTCCTTACTTTTCCGGCTCCAATAGTTGAAACTCAAAGTGAATAATCTCACGATCATGCTAAAGAGTTTATTCACTAGAATCCACCAATATAACAAGTGTCTAATGATTCTAAAGAATATGATGATAGGTTAAAAAATATTGATATTTTTTTAGTTCTTTTACATGCCTGGAGCTATTAAGGTGAAATGTATTTCTTTTATGCTAGAAGGAACCATTATAATATGTTGGGATTAAATGGTGATGATGAATAAGAATAAGGGTCATCAATGGAAATACTTTTGAGTTATTTTCATTGATTAATTATTTATTTTCATTGACTAATTATATCCATATTTATTGTTAATAGTGAAATCCATGGAGTTTCTCAACCTCCACCTGGGTAAATATACTTTGAAAAAGTATAAAATAATATTTTCTAAGATTTTTCAGTTTTCTATTGAGGTGTTGACTAATAAGAAGCTGAAAAAAAAAATTCATATGGGTCTTTGATTTGATATCTGGTCTTAGTTTTCCTACCTAAAGATGGATTCTTATGCTTATATTATAGATAAGGATTTAGTGGTTGAGCATGACTTGGTCGGAAAGTCAATGTTGATAAGAGATTCGTTTTTCTCCCAATGGTTGATCTAAGAGATTTTTTAAAGGAAAGAGTAATATATATGATTCAAATGGTGGTTCTAATTAAAAGGTGACTTATAGACCTCCTTTAGTTCTTAGAAGATTTCCATTGACGTTATTTTACTATGACAGGGTGGCTAATTCAAGATATGATTGTATTATAGAACCATATAACATTGGTTATTGTGGTGTCTAAATACATCTATATATGTTGTACCTCTTATTTAATACTCCACATTGTATCATGGGAAAATAATCTCTAAATATTATTGAGGATCAGTCAGATGCTTCATGATCTAAGGTTTTCCATCTGTAATCATCTAGAAGAAGCTTCTTCTCATAGTGAAAGTGTTTCTAGTGGAAGATAGTATTGGTTCATTGACTATTATTGGTATCATCGATATAGATTCATATTTAGTGAGATCCTTATTTGATACCAGTTCATCTTTCTCATTTATATCGATTAATATTTTTACCCTGCTAAATAATCCTATAGATATTTTATCTTATGTTATGGATATTACTAATCCCATTTTAATGAAGAGAAAGTACGGTCTCTATTATCCTACTTTAGTTTTCTATTAATAATAATTTGATATTTTTGTAATTTTGTGGTTCTAGACATGAAACCTCTTTATGTAATTTTTAAGATGGATCAATTGATTGTTAGAAAGGCATGCATTGACTATTTTCTTCGACTGGTCTTCTTTACTACACATAATGGAGAGTGTTATGTCATTCATTGATAATGAGACCCATGTATTAGTATATTTGGACCATATTTTCTAAATTTAGGTAGGATTATATTTGTGTATTCTATTTTATATGGAGTGAAAACATTCGAGTGATGATCTCCCTATATACTTCATCAATTTTACTAATAATTTTCCTTCTAATTTATCTGGTCTTCCATGGGTATGATTGGTTAAGTTATATATTTATTTAATACCCATTACTTAGTCAATATATATTCCTTATTACTATATGGAACCAATATATATCAAAGAGTTAACAACTTTATTGGATGAACTATTTTATAAAGTCTTTATATGTCTGAGTGTGTCTCCTTGGGGGATTCGTATTATCAATAAAAATAAATATGATGGCATTGTTTTTCTCAGTTTTTATTACAAAAATATCAATAGATTTATGGGGAAGGAAATGTGTATGTTACCTAAAATAGATGACATGTTTGATCAATTTATGGGTGTAAAGGGGTTCCCAAATATAGACATTGTTTTGGTTACCACAAGTTGAAAATTTAAGCATCTTACATTCCAAATACAACCATTAAGGGAAATAATGGTCACATTGAGTATCCTATAATGGATTTTTGGTCAGAATAATACTCTAATAGTAATTATTCCATTGATGAATAAAACATTACATGATTTTCATGATACATTTATGGGGATATTTTTGGGTGTTATTCGATTTCAATTTAACATTGAAGAGGATCATGTACCTCATGTGAGAGTAGTCATCAAAATATATAAAGATCGTACACATTACGTGAAGCATTCGAAATAAAATTTTCAGATTAGAGAACTAATGTTCTTGGGTAACATGGTGTCAAACGCATGAAATCATAGCCAATCCTTATAATTTAAGGATGGTATGAAATTTGAGAAATATAATAATGTTTTTTAGATAAGAAGGTTCTGGGTATTGGAGTGTTATTTTAATAGTTTTGTTAAATATTTCTTAAGATTTCTTCTTTAATGTCCTCCCTCGCCCAGAAGGGAGTGAAGTTATTTTGGAAGTAGTTTCTTTATTGTTATTTCAATTAGTTTTAATGTATTATTACTTATATTACATGGTTGAATATTCCAATTTTTGGTCCAGGCTATGTGGTCTTTTGTGATGCACTAGATTTGGGTCTGGGATATATTCTTATATACAGTGATCATGTTGTAGCATATGGCTCTTGAAAACATAGGTCACATGAGAATAATTATCTAAACCATGATATTGAAATCACGTATATGATTCATGATCTTAAGAGTTGTAAGCAAGAACCTTTTGGAAGAAGGTTTATAATTTATTCTAAAAAAACTATCTCTTCAGTTATATTATAATAGTTCCTGACCCACACTCCTAAATTATAACTTTACATTTTAAGATATGTTTTTGATAACTGCGAACCAATTTTTTTATCAAAACCTTATAACATCAAATTAAAAACCTGTATCTCATACATTCTGTAGGACCATTTAGGTATGTAGTTTTGTATAATAATGAAAAAAATTAACATAAATAATTTAAATCAACATGGAATCATAAATAATTTGTTTATTAAGTTAAACATCTTCTACCATTATTGAAATATTTTTTTATTTCACATTAGGCCATCAATATAATCCTTGTCAAAAAATTTATAAGAATAAATCAATCAACATCATTCCTTAAAAGATGGGGAAAATGAGACATAAGAAGGGTGAGATCAGATTCTCTGTAAGGGTAAACATAACCATTAATAAAATAATATTCAGAAATGTGTATAAGAGTTCATAAGGATATGATAACATAATCAAGGTTATGAGTGAATCATAAAATAACTCATACCCATAAATACCTAGACCGTAAAATATGATTACATAGAAAATAAATAATTCATACGAATCAATAATCATTCAAAATGTGTTATCAATCTTGATCATTAGAAATATTATAAACATAGATCATGCATAGAAAAACATGTTTCTATCTTGGAATATCATCTCATTGAACCCTTACAATACTGTTAATAAATGAATTTACCATATATTTGACTTCTAATATAATTATCCTGAGAAAATAATCATTACCCTATGCTTCAAAGTGTTATTTGATGCACCCATCATATAAGATATAATGGGATCACCCGACACTATCTGGGTTCACCGATCATTTACAATTTCCAATACCAAAAACATAAATAATTCTTCAAAACTCATTGAAACAAACAATATTATTTTCATAATATGATTAAACTGTAGAAAGGAAACGGGTTCCACAAAAATATCTTTGAAATGTGGTTAACCTCTGGAAATGAAGTGGGTTCCAAAGCAAACTATTTGAAACACGACCAACCCTTATAGAAGAAATGGGTTCCAAAAATATCATTGAAACATTATCAACCCATGAAAATGAAATGGGTTTCAAAAAAAATGTATTTGAATACCTGATTAACAAATGGGAAATATATGTTTTTCAAATTAATCTCTTTTAAAACATCATTAACCCACAG
Organism: Viscum album; assembly: GCA_963277665.1. Lineage (NCBI taxonomy): Eukaryota > Viridiplantae > Streptophyta > Magnoliopsida > Santalales > Viscaceae > Viscum > Viscum album. The sequence continues at coordinate 999,955,701 of OY728128.1, read as the reverse complement.
AAATTAAGTGGGTAATAAAACAATAACTATAAATCAGGAATAACCCATATAAAATAAATGAGTTAGAAAATAATATCTATGAAATCTGATTATCCCATGGAAAGAAATGGGTTCTAAAAAATCTATATAAAACATGATTAACCCAAAAAAGAGAAATGTGTTCCAGACAATCTCATTGAAGCATGATTAACCCATGGAGAATAAATGGTCTACAAAAACATTTATTTGAAAACATGATTATACAATGGGAAAGAAAAGGTTTTTAAAACAATCTCTTTGAAGATATGATTAACAAAAGAAAATAAATGACTTTAAAAAAATATCTATGAAACATGTTTATCCCTTGGAAAAGAAAGAAGTTTCATAACAATCTTTTTAGGACATAATTAACCCATTGAAAAGAAATGGGCTAAGAAAACTCCTACTTGAAATAATCACAATCCATCCAAATAATAAGATATTATGGTTTCAATACAAAATATCTCTAGTGTAGGATATTTCAAAACTCTGTTTGTTGAAATTTATGAATGGAAATTCCCTTAATATATCATTGAAACATTAAATAGGAAATTAATATTTAAACATTTTAATGTGTCCCTTATCTCCTTTAATAGTTTTAATTATATTACCTATGAAATAATAATATTAAATGAACATAGGATATAATGAGGATAAGGATATTCCTCATACATCATTTCAAAGTATAAGTATATACACCTCATAAAATAAGACTGGTGTATAATATAATTAACCTCTCAAAGAAGGAAAATTGCGAAAAAATTACATTAATGCTTTGGTGACTTGAAACCAGAAACCTAATGAAATAGAGATCATAAAAAAGATATGAAAAATCCAATAAATTTATGTATGATAATCAATAAATACATTTAGGTTTATTATATAAACCATAATACAAAAATAAGGGGTGACTATTGAATATATCCAAAAGAAATAAAAGTGAGATGAGAATAACCCTTTCCAGCGATCTTATCATTAGAGTGAGATTAAATCTATGAAATAATTATGTGAGAAATTTTTAAACCCACACAATAAAAATTTAAATTCTTATTAATAAATTTTTAGGTCATTTCACACATATTATTTTTATTACAAAACCAGTGACATAGATTTTTAACCCAATAAATTCAAATTGAGATACGAAATACCTTACTAATAGAGTAACTTTTGAATCAACAGATTTGTGAATGAATAAAATAAATTAAAATATCTAATATAATGAAATAAATAAAAATAATAATATAATAAATCATGGGTAATTAGGTTCACCATATAAAGTAACAAGGTGCGTAATAACATAAGAAGTCTTAATAAAATGTAAATTGAGATGAAACCTCTTACCCTGTGTACGATTTTTCATTATTTTTCCCTATATTCATAAATAATAAAATTAAGTTAATTATATAATTTACTAATAAAATTTTCAATTTTTATTATTACTTTTTTTTCAATTATATAAATTTTATATAAAATTACATAATCAATAACTTTTATGTCAGTTTTTTTGAAAATATTTGCTTTAGGTGTCAAAAATGACTTTGGTAGGTCAACAATGATCAAAATATGTCATTATCAAAACATATACAGAATAAAAATAATTACATAATTATAATATTTATATATAAATTAAACTTTTAAAAATAACCATTAATTATTGTTAAGAAAAATTTGTCAATGTTACAATCCTTGAGATGGTAGGTTGTGCGAACACATTAGTAACGTTCTCATTTTTCTATGATCAATTTGGAAAGAAGTTAGGTAAATTTTATATTTATAAAAATATAATTATATCAGAAATAATGTTTTATTTAATAATATATACTTATATATAATTTTTGTTTGATGTAAATGGAATCACATTCCATCAAGGAGGTGGTAGTGAACCCGTCCATGAACGACATTATCACTTTTTTTAGTGTGTCAAAAAGGTAATAAATATAATAACACACTTTATTTACAGAATTAAAATTGTGTAACTAATAATATATATATATATATTTCTATTATGTATATAACATATCTTAAATAAATACAATCCACAATACATTAAATGTAATATTTGAACATATCGCATCACTTTTAGAAAGCGGTAGTCCACACGTCAACAAACGATGTTATTGTATTTCCACAAAATAGAAAGAATGAAAGTTTGTGTTATATAAAAATTCAAGAATTATGAAGAAAAAATAATCATCATATATCTCATATGTAAATAGTGTGTCCATCATAATTCTCAACCATGATAAGTTGTAATGTAAAAACTAATGACATCATTTCGTGAGGTGGTAGTTCATTGTACAATGACAATAATTTTGTGACCCATTTGATGGATGTGTTTCTAGGATTAGGTAAAACATAAAAAAAACTTATAAGAATATTTACTATATTTAATTTATTTCATAATAATATAATAAGAATAATTTTATTTTTGGTTAAATTAATAAACCACAAATTCTTGATGAAAAATGTTACAATTTATTCGGCTAACTCCTTTTGGTTTTCTCCAAAGGCCTTCCTTGGTTTAATTTATGACTAAAGTGATGACTCTAGGGTGATATAATGTATATTATGAGATCATGTTTCCTATTTTTATGAAGAAAATGGCTTTATAGTTGTGAAAAATTGGGATAGGGTGACTTCATTTTTATAGTAGAGGGGAGTAGTATTCTTGGAAATATAAAAAGGAAGAAACTATTAACAGGTATCCCTTACATCATATTCCTCTAATAATGAAAAATAATTGAACCATGGGTTATATAGTAAAATAAAATTTAACTAATTTTCTGTAGAATTTTTTTTTCATTTTCCCCTTTATATTAATGTTTAACTAGTAAGTAAACTCATTTTTACCTTAATCACTGTGATTATTTATATTTATTTTCACTACTATTATTGGAAAAAAAAATGGGATTTATTATACATTATAAATAATATGATTCAAAATATATTATTCATTTTTCTAAATTAATTTTACATATGTATCCAAAAATAATAATTTAAAATTCATCCGGTAAATGGGATGAGAGAGATGGGTTTTAAAGAGAAAAGTTCAAAAGTTTGACATGTTTTTGTATCAAATATCAATATGAAATTGTTTATAATGAACTAAATTCGATTTATTAGTATAAATGTTATCTAATTATACATTAAAATAAATTCAATACAAAATTTAACTATATAAGTAAATTATATGAAATTTTAGTTTTGAACCAAAATAAGAATTATTCACTATTAATCGAAATATGAAAGTTCTCATATAAATACAATCAAATCAAAGATAGTAAATATTTATATTTTATTTTCAGAGTTGAAATTAATTTTTTCATATAAATATTATTAATGTTCCAAATTTTAGATTTGAAATAGGTGTTCCATTAAAAGGTGGTAAAATTTTCTTTTAAAAATATACATGTTTTTATGATTATAATTGGATTTATTATTAAATTAACCCTATAAAAATAATTATATTAATTAGAAAAATTTATTAAATATATTGAATAAAAATTACACTAATATTTTCGTCTTTAGTTATTAATTTAATTTATTAAGATAAAATTGCATTTGGGTTATACAATGAGTTTTCATAAAAACAAACCCTTTATTTTCAATTGGACAATTTTTTCAATTATAATTAATTTGTAACAATTAATTAATTTTATCTCCATGTGTAAATTGTGATTTCATGGTCTATTTAATAATATTAATTCCATTCATTCCAAAACCTATGTGATAATTATTATTTTAAATAAATAAATTTAATAGTATATTGTTGTCTGGTAACACTCGGCCTCACGGATAACATATTTCATCAAAGGGACTCAATGTTCTATGAAATAAAAGATAAACTTGCTTTTGAGTGTGGTTTAAGATAACATTTTTATTTTTTGTACAAAAATCCATTAAATAATTAAAATTAATCTAAAAGAATATATTTCATAAAATCATGGGGTTTTATATCATACCAACCTTAAAATGCATTTCTACGTGAAAATATGTATTGGTTAACAAAGGATGAAAATTTGTAGCATTTATTTCATGAAGCACTCATCATAAAAAGGGAAAATAAAACATCTTCATTAAAAAGGAAATAGGGAAACATGAAGGACACTGAATGTTATGTATAAATAGTAATCAACAATGGGATATATTTGGTGGATAATTAAAATATTGATTTGGAAGAAATACAAATTCGGATGGACTGATATAGAGTGATAGAGAACGTATTAAAGAGGTAGTAAATCATAAAAAAACCAAAAATAAATCAGTGCGCAAATCTTCATTGATATCATCAGATAATATGGTTATTGGAAAAAAATACTTCTAGATCCTTTTCCTAAATTGAAGGGTCCTTTGACCATCTATTGTAGCATCATAAGGAAATCTAATTCCTTGAAAAGTGATCTAATCCTTTACAATAATCAAATATTTTTCTATAAAAAATGAGTATTCATGAGGAATTTTTTTAACACATGAAGAACTAATGTTAAATTATAAAGACCACATAATCATGAAAGCGAGAGGCAAGCTATTTCACATGTCTTTAGATATTATCCAAAGCCAAAATGATTATAACTTGGTAAGATAATTCCCTAAATTATTAAACATCAAAATTATTAAATATTCATTAAAATTAAATAACAAATACCCAAAATTGAAACTAAATTATTCCATTAATATCTATCCTTAAAATTTCTCAAGCATTTCCTCACTATATTTGAAACCCAAATAATATAAGGATTTGATCTTATATTCTTCTAGCATAAGTCAAAAATTTATTCCTCAAATAAAATCTGATAGGATTTTTTTTAAACCTAATCATCACAATAAAACTGTCATGTTAACCAACACATCATGTTGAATAATTTTAGTGCATGAAATCCTTATCATCCTTCGGTCATGGGATTAAGCCCCACCACCAAGCGAGATGTGACATTTTTTCAATGATCAAATGGATTGTACCACTTTTCTCATTAATAATGATAAATAATTCCACCAAAGAAAAACATAATTTTGATTCTACGGAAAAAAAACCTCATCCTAAAGAAAACATCTAAAAACACTTTGTTATCTTATCATATAAATTTATATTGTGTCTAATACTTTGAACTTTTGATAATCATTAAACATATATACCCATAAAGGTGTCCAAGAAATCATCATAATCTATAAAATTTCTAAAATGAACATTGATACAAACTATAATAGCCTAAGACCCAGAGTCCAGAAACTTGTTCTAAAATCTATAACTTCACATTTCTTATTATGTTGTCAATAATTATGACCAATAATTTTTCAATCAAAAACATCCAACCTAAAATGGAAAACATGGTTCTCTGAAATTTTTGATGACCATTTAGTATTAGACTTTTACAAAGTTAAGAAAAACAATTACATAAAAAATTCATATCAACATGGACTCATGAACAACTTGTTAATAAAGATTAACATCAATCCCATTATAACCATAATTTATTATTTCCCATTAGGTCATGAATATAATCCTTATCAATATAATTATTCAAAAAATGGGGGAAAGGAAACAAAAAAATGGTGATATCATATGAGAAATAAGAGTAAACATAAACATTAACAATTAAAATTCATCAATGAAAATAAGAGTTTATAAGGGTATTATGAAATAATCAAAGTGTATGAGAAAATCATAAAATAAATCATACCCATTAATAACCATACCATTAAATATAAAAAAAATTATAAGGAAAGAGTCATGAGAATCAATAATCAAGAGCCATTTATTATCAATATAAACATTTAAAACATTATAAACTCATATAAACCAAAAAGGAAACATATTTATATCTTGGAAAATCATCTCATTGAACTTTTATAGAAGACTTATTGAACCCTTAACAATTGGAATAACTATGTACCTGGATTCCAATATAATTCTCCTTAGAAAATAATCATTACCTAATGTATCATAGAACTATTTGGGTGCACCCATAATATTTGTTATAATGGGCTCATATGGTGATATTAGGGCACACCAATCATTTACAAAGTCCAAGAACCTAAAACATAGAGAGTTCATAAAAAATCATTGAATCAAAATTTATTATTTTATGAATATGATTAACCCATTGAATTGAACTGACTTCCACAAAAATCAATTTCTAACATGGTTAACCTATTTAAATGAAATCCATTTGAAAATAATATCTTTGAAACATGATTAACCCATGGAAAGTAAATATGTTCCAAAAATATCACTAAAATATGATTATACCACATGAATGAAATTGGTTTCAAGAAATATCATTACAATCATTTTTAACCCATAGAAAACGAATGGTTTTTAATAATATCCCATTGAAATCAACATTAATCCCTAAAAAATACACAGGTTCCAAAACAATCTCTGTAAAACAAGATTATCCCATAAAAAGTAATGGGGTCCAAAACAATATTGGTGAAATATGATTAAACCAAGGAGAAAAAATGGGTTCTAGAACGATTTTTTGGATACATGATTAACAAATGGAAATGAAATGGGTTCCAAATAGTTTTATTATAGTGTGATTAACCCATGGAAAAGAAATGGGTTTCAAAATAATCTCTTTGAGAACAAGATTATCCCATGGAAAAGAAACAGTTTATAAAAAAGTCTCTTTGAAAACATGATTTACACATAGAAAATAAATTAGTTCCAAAACAATATTTATGAAACCTGATTTACCCATGGAAAATAAATGGCGTCAATAACAGTATATTCATGAAATAATTAACCCATTTAAAATATATGGGTTCAATAATAACTACTTTGAAACAATAATAATCCATATAGAGAATGGGATAGGTTGGTTTCAATTAAAAATATCCCTAATTGATTTTATTTAACAACAAGGGTTGTTGACATTGATGGGGGGAAATTTCATTAAAATGTCATGAAAACATTCCTGAGGAAAATAATATTTAAACATTACAAACTATCTCATGTCACCACGAAACTTTTGAGTTATAAGACCCATGAAGGTATAATATTAAATGATATCAGAATATCATGAGAATAAAGTGACTCATGATACAAAAATTAAATGTATAATTTTATAAACCTCATAAATGGATATAGGTTTATAGCATAAAAACATATAAAATAATGAAAATTTTGACAAAAGTCCTTCACCTATTTGGTAACTTGGATTCTATGAACCCTATAAAAAAGAGAGCATCAAAAGGATATGTAAAACCATATAAATTTGATGATAACCAATAAAAATAAATTCATTTATATTATTTACACCACAGAACAAAAATAATTGGTTAATATGTAATATATCTCATAAAAATATAATTGATAGAATAAAAAACGTCGAAAATATTGTATCATTTAAGTTCGATAAAATCAATGGATGACGTATGTGTTAAAATTGAAAATCTAGAAAATAAAATTGAAAATATAAATTATAAAATCATTGGTAATTTCACACATATTCTTGTTATTAGATATGTAGTAGCATAGATGTTTGTCCCAATGAATTGAAATTGAGTTATGAAACACCTTACTAATTGAGTATGTTTCGAATCATTAGATCAGTTAAAGAATAAATTCAATTGAAACATTTAATATCATAAAATAAATTCATATCATGATATGAAATTTCATAGTGTAGTATATACACCATATAATGTAACTACGTTCATAATTATAAACAACTCTCAATGGAATTTAAATTTAGACAAACCCCTTAACTTGAATATTATTTATCATGATTGTCCTATATATTAATGAATTAAAAACATAAGTAATCATATATATTCTTAAAACCCATTTCAAAGTTTATGGTTTATTCTATTTCAATTATAAATAATTTATATTCAATTACATAATCAGTAATGTTTAAGGTGTATGTTTTGACTATACTTGGTTTACGTGTCAAAATGAATTTTAATGGACACCAATGGTCAAAATGGTTAATTATTAAAACATATATATATATAATTAAAATAATGAAATATTAATAATATTTATACATCAATTATACATTTAAAACCTACCATTAATTATTTTTATAAAAAATGAACCAATGTTAGAATCAACGAGACTGTATGTCGTACGTACCCTTGAGTAACATTCTCATTTTTCAATAATCATTATACAAATAAAGTATCATTTATCATTAAATAATTATAATTATATCATATATACCATGTTATTTAATCATATAAATCTATATATATAACTCAAGTGATGTGAAATGAATCATATCATGTCGATGAGGCGATTGCCAAATATCCACGAACGACGTTAGAATTTTTTTAGTGTGTGAAAATTGTAATAAAGAAAATGAAATAATATATTTCCTAAAATGTAATTATGTCACTAATATAATATATAAGTTATTTATGTAATATATGTATAATTCAAACCATCTTTAATACATTCCATGTAATTTTTGAACGTATCACATTGCTTTGAGGCGGCGTTAGTCCACATGTCCGCAAATGATGTTATCATATTTCTACAAAATGAAAAGCATGAAGGTATGTGTTTTATAATAAGTAAAGAATTATTAGTACAACATAAATATCATATATATATATATATAATATAAAATAGATCTTCCATCATAATTCTCAACCAAGAGAGTTGGTAAAGGAAGAACGAAAGATGTCATTTCGTGAGGCCACAGTTCAACGTATACAAACAGTTATTTTGTTACTGATTTGATGGAAGTGTGTGTAGATTTTGTTGTAACCCTTAATGATACCATGTATAAATACATTTTGGACAATTATGTTATTATATAATCATGTAATTATAATAATTTAATGGTAGGATAAATAAATAAATCATAAATTTGTGTGGAAGAATGTAACCTCTTTTTCGGGAAACTCATTTTCATTTACACCAAAGGGATTCCATGATTGGATTTATTACCGAAAGTTTTGACTATAGGGTGATGGTCGGGAAGTTGGGAGAATACCTAGGTAGGGTTGGGGATATTTTTATGTCTTTATAGGTGTGAATTAATGTGGAGTATGGGTGCCTTTTTATAGTGGAGGGGGAGTGGAATTCTTGTGAATATAAAAATGTAAAAAATATTATAGGTTTTTATCAAATAATTTTCCACCAATAATGATAACAACTATATAAAGCAGGATATAAGTTCTAATAATTTCCATAAAATGAGTTTTTATGAATTTCTTATTCATTTTTCCCATTATGTTAAAATTTTGTCCACAAAGTAAACTCAATTTTACTTTAATCACTCTAATTAATTTTAATTAATTTCACTAATATTATATGTAAAAACCTATTTTGACCATACTGAAAATTAGAAATTATTATTATTCTAATTATTTAATCCATTATTACAAATTAAAATCATAAAAGTGGTAGAAATTAATTTTAAATTAATATGGAAGACGGAATTACTCAATTCTGTTTTAAATAGAAAACTTTACAGTGTTTACATGTTTTTATATCAAAATTAAATTTAAAATTCATTGAAAAGACCTAAATTGGATTTTTTGATATAATATTGTTCTAATTGTATAATAAAACCAATTCAAAACAGAATTTAACTATATAAATTAGTAAAATGAAAATGAAATTTTGAACTAAAATTCAATATTATTAACTATTTATCAAAATATGAATGTTCTCTGAAAAAATCCAAAACAATTCTCCCAAATTAAATATAGATATTTTTATTTAAATTATGTAAAAAAATATAAATTATTATTTTTTCAAAAAAAATATATTTAAAAAAGGTACTTATAAAAAGGCTGTGAAATATTCTGTCAAAAATATATATCTTTTATGCTTAATGGTTGATTTGTTCTTATCTTAACCCTATAAAAATTATTATAATAATTAGATAAAATTTTATTAAATACATAGAATATAAATTTCATTAATATATTTTATTACTAGTGGTTAATTTAATTTAATATGATAAAACATCATTATGGTAAAATAAATGATTCCATAAACACACATCATATATATTCAATTGGTATTTATTTTCATTCTTAATTAATTTGTAACTAATTAATTATTTTTATATCATGGGTTAAACTATAATTTCATAATATTGTTAATAGTATTAATTCTATCAATTTCAATTTATAGGTGATAAAAAATATTTTACATAAATAATATTAATAGTATTTCTTTCTGGTAAGACTCATCCTTGCATGTAACAGAAGTCATCAAATGGACTAGATGTTGTGTGAAACATGAGATAAATGCGGTGTTGTGTGTTATTAATGATAAAATCTGTATGGTTTCTAACACAATATATTATGGTATTTAAATTAATTTGAAATATTATATTTCATAATATCTAGGCATGTGAAATATATATTCTCTCAAAAATAGTTGAACCTCCAACAGAGTCATTGGGTGGAGTACATGTATCCTTTTGATTTAGACATTGCCTAAACCCCAAAAGGGGAATTTATTTACAGATTATTTGAGTTGAAAAATTCATACCCATTCCAAAAAATAATAATCAGAATAGTCAACCTAGAAGTATATTTTTTCTCAATTTCATTTGGTATCCTACTAGGTGGAGGTTGTTGTTTTCATGAAAATTGTCAATTCAACTACTTTATTATCAAGAAGATTCTTCGGGAGTAGTTGGTTGATGATGAAATACCTATATTTTTGTACAATCTATATGGTGGGGATACCATCACCTAGTGGATATTCTTTTATATGTGAATCATATGTTTTCAGAATCAGTTTGTTATATGTATTCCCATAATAATGGTTATAGTGGGGGATTTCCATAATTCCTAGTGGGTGGTTCACCTTAAAACCATGAATACCTTTTTTATGATATACGGTGAAAGATATAGTGTCCAGGTATGATTAAAGAAATTTTTTACTTTGTTTCTAATTTTTATACATGTTAGTAGTCCAATGTCGAGCACTAGAGACCTTCAGGTTTACATCAACCACATCCAGTGCTAACATGGATGTTGGAAAATATCATTGTGGACGTCGTGGTTTGGTTTACACATAATCCCCTAATATAACATGATATAGGTTATAATTTATCTCATAACCAAATCATTTCACTTCTTACCCATTCAAGGTATAAACAAATTTGAGGATTTTGGGAACCATTATGTGTAAGAGATTATCAGATTACATGGAGTACCATATACTATAGTCTCTGATAGGGGTCCTCATTTTACTACATCCCTTTTTGATATTCATGTATAATTTATAAGGATCTCAGTTATATTTTAGCACAACATTCCATCTACAAACAAATGTCTTGATAGAATTATCTATACATGTTCTTAAATACATGTTATGTGGTTGTGTTCTCAATTTTGGTGGAGCTTAGGACCTATATTTGGGAATTATGGAGTTTAAATAAAATAATGGCTACTGTTTTTCAATATTTATAAAACCTTTTAAGTCATAGTATAATGGTCTATGCATATGTCTATTGTGTTGGTCGTAGGTTGGTGATGCTTTATTAGTTGTTTTGATTCTAGTTTAATAGACAATGATGAAGATCCAGTTGATCAATCAGATAATTTTAAAAGAATATATTCATTAAGAATGTTTATTTAACCATTATATATTACCTTTGTGATTTAAATTTGGTGACCATGTGTTTTTTATAGTTTCACCTCATTTAATTCATCAATATATTGGGGAACATGGGAAGCTTGCAGCATGGTTTGTGGGACCATTCGAGGTTACTGAGTTAGTGGGTAATATTTCTTACCATTTAGAACATATAGTATGGTTGATATTGATAAATATTGTGTTAAATGTATTTCAGCTACAAAGGTCTCTTTCTAATCCATCTCATGCCTTCAGTTGGGAGGATCTTGATGTTGAGCCAAAATTATCCACAACTAAACATCCAATCAAGATCATTAATTCTAAGATAATGTTTCTTCATGGAAGTATGATACCTTTTATTTATTTGATATGATGTAATGTTTTTGATTGACCTAAAACATTGGAGTGAGAGGCTTATATGTTGGAGCAATGGCCTCTTATCGTTGATATAGATATTTCCTGATAGGATTCTTCGGGGTAGAATGTTATTATGATTGGGTGGTTGTAACATCATGATGCCTTTTTACCTATTCCGTAATGATTATTTTGATATTAATTTGGATGGGTATAATCTCAATGTGATTAAAGTGAAATTGGGAGAATTTTATAATCATACACTTCTATCCATAGTTGGGGCATGGTTAGAGAAAACCATGTGTTTTAGCCCAGCAAACTGTGTGCCCTCTTGTGATCCACTGGAATGGGGTTCATGGTTTTTCCAAACCATTCAGCCATCTCCTTCAAACCATAAAAACTAAAAAAGTGATGGTTTTTATGGTTGTTTTGTATTTTGGAAACCTATCTATCCTCCTAAGAGAAACCATGCACCCTTCTTTTAGGGTCCCATGTTTAGGGTGAATAGTTTGACTAACTATGTGACCATACATAGTAAACCATGTGTCTAGGTTTTAATTCACCCAAAAATTTTATTAAAATCTAAAAAACCTCTAGTTTTACCCCTAATCACTCTATTTTGATAGAAAATAGAATCCTTGGTCCATGGAGGCTCCTAAAAGGTGATTTTTTCTCCTCCAAATCATTTTCAGGGTGGATCAAAGATCTATATATTATTTTCGATCTACTCTTGGTAAGTGGATCTTCTATTATGTTGTCCCCTAAAATATATCTTTATATCAACCTTATTTAATGATGTATAATTATGTTATTGATGAATCATAATTAATTTTTAATGGATCCCGATTATAGGTTTTTTTCTTGACCTCCTTGCCCTCACTATTCATTGGTGATCCCGTAGTATGGGTTTCTATTGTCCATATGATTAAAAGTAGGTGGTTCAATGATGACTTTCCCAATGATTGAAACGTTAAATTGTTTGATTGAATAAAAATGAGTTTTTAATTGATTTAAAAAAAACTTATTTTAAAGGATTTTTTGTGTGATTTGAAATAGAATGGAAATTTTGAACACCCCCTAGTCTAATGAAAATGAAATGTATGAATGGTTTAAAAAATGATTGATTGATTTTAAAATTGATTAATTTTTGAAACATGATTAAACTATAATAAATTAAAATAATTTTTTAAATGGAATGAAATAATAAGACCCCTTTTTGTTTTGAAATGAGAATGGCATGATAAAAGTTTTAAATTGGGCAGTTTTAATTTGAATTTATCTGAGTTTCTTTACTTTTACATGATTGACTGTTTGTTTGTTTGAAGCACATGTTATACTTGGTAGATAGTGGTAACTAAAAAATAATGCTAGGACATTGACTCCCTCGCAATGTATTGATGTTGAAAATTGAAACTGATCAATTATAGAATGAATTTTCATGACAAGTCCTAGTGAGGCGCATGTCGCGACTCCCTAAGCTCGCCTTCAATAGGATAGGTGTATGTGACTAGCCCCAAGTAGGCATATCACTAACATGGGAGGCATTTTCTATGTAACTGTAGACACACACACATATCTAAGCCCAAAAATGAAGAAATGTAAAAACCACTAAAAAAAATTCAGGAATACCACTATCCCAACCAAAAGAGTATGCTAAGATGTAAAGTGCAGTAAAGTAAATTAGGCCAGAATACAAGCCCACAAAAATAAAGTGTCTCTAAACTACAATGTCCAACCTATAAAAACATTAGGTACTGGGAATACTACTCAATGCCAGAGGAATACATCAGCCTACCTAAACTCACTAAGATCTTTCTGTTCCTAGTCCATCTTAGACTCCGTCAAAAGGACACTCATCTATACAAGACATGACATGTTCGGAAAATGCTCGTGAATGGGTGAGTATAAAAATGCTCAGTAGTGAACCCCAAAACAATGAAGCAATTATAAAATGGAAGGATACATTAATCTCTAAATAGTATACGTCTACAAAAAATATAACATGAATATCCCGATACAATCAAACCAATACGCATATTTTAGAGTTATGTCAAAAATACTAAAAACCCATACTAAATATTAAATTAGAGTATTCCACAAAGCACTCTTTTGGGAGAACACACTCTTATGTCTGATAGAACCAATGACGTCTATTCTATAAGTTCTAATCGTTGAGAACACTCATGAGAGAGATACAATAATATATCTGAATAGAGATATGATACACATATGAAGATCACAGCTTGGTCTATGTGGTGGTACCAATAACTCCATCTGGATTAGCCTTCTATGTAGAGGATCGACACCCGGGGAAGTTTCTCATTTCAAAACCAAGTTCTCTACCATGTTATGGAATAAATAATAGAGTATCCTGTTCTGGGCCCCTCAAAGTGGATTCCAATGACTCTTTCCAAAAATTAAAGTTGAATGGATCACACTTTTATGAGTAGTAAACGATACCCACCAACCATTAAGAAAATGAATAAGGGACTAAACCCTAAAAATTCTTGTCTAAGATACAATGTAAAATAGATTCAATCCATGTAGAAGGGTATAAATGGAATGTAGTAGTGTCACACACCATTTTCCTTGACCTCAGGTTCCTCTCGTGTACAACAAACTGTGTTGTTTGAACATGTCATGTAAAAAATAGAGTACATGGTGTGTAGAAATACATACACTCCATGCCCTTCCATCTGGGGGTCTACCAGTGTACTATAGACATTTTATAGATCATGATTCCAACCCATGTAACTATTCCCATGTACTAATAAATGGTGTAATCCGTGTTACCGGATCTGTCAAGCTATGTTGGGGAGTACACACCACAGTATAACCTCATGTACTCCACCCCATGTCTGTGTAACTTTTAAGGTACACACTGAGTCTTAGGGACAGTCCCACATACTATGTGATAGGGTTCACCTTCCGTGTGACACAGAATTGACTCCTGAAACCCTATATGTCATTGAATAGGGCCCACATGTCGTGAATTATGGAATACACATTGTGTTCCTTGTGATTTTACAAAATCATTATTCTTGATCGACGTTCCTCATCTGGTTTTATGGTTCTCAATATACTAGCTTGTTCACCTCAAAATTGGATATCTAATGTCGTCTCATTGTCAAGTCACCGAATCACCAAGTTTTGGGCCTTTGACCTACTCCAAAATACAATTCTGATCACCAACAAAAAAATCTTTGAAAGAATAATATCTCCCAAATCAGTTTGAGCAATCATTTTCCATTATTGTCACTCCACCTCTAGGTCATCCAGATGTAGGATCTTTAATCTTTGATCTTTTCACCGATTAACAAAGGTGAAATGATCATTCATTGAGAAACCATGAAGAACTCAAAGAATGAGAAGAGCAATCGGGGATAAAAGACGAAATGAACATCCCATGAAACAAACCTCAGTCAATGTTCATTCCTACCTCGAACCATTCCATAATAACTATCAAGAAAACAAATTAATTTATATAAAGAATTGATCCTCTATAATAATAACGCAATATTATCCCAACTCTCAATAATTATGAACCGCATATCAGTATGTTTATTGGTTGGTTTGTGTTTTTCATTGAATTCAGAAATAGTGAAAAAAATACAAATGACACACCCCACCTCAAGTTTTGATAATTACCTAAAAAGGATAGATCGCCGCATCCCCACCATTGGTGAGATCTATAAGAAACAGTGTATGTCGATATCTGATCAGCAAACTCACATCGTTCAACCTTGAGGGAGTTCTCTGAGTTCTCTCTAGAGCCGCTAAGAATTCTTTGGGTTATCCATCTAACCCAGGTTTCCTACCATATATTATTTAAAAAGTAAACACCACCACATCATTGAAATGATAAAGTAAAATAAATTAAACATTTATTTTTTATATTAAAATTCCAAAAACTTCTTTCCATATTAGATCTGCGCCATCCAATTTCAGGTCGCGACTAGGGAAAACTCATTGCTTGGAATGTAATAGTTCCATTGTATTTCTGATTCGGTAACCCATTTAGATTTTATTACATTTTTTCAAGAAAAATCCGCAAGAATGCTATTTATTATATTTAATATACATCAAATATTTATTTCTGGAACACCAGGTCATGGAATTGAACATCATCTCAGCACCTGATCGTGAATTAATTTCATATAATATCCAAAAATAATACACTAAAAATCATAGAAATTATATTATATTAACCTTAGGGATTTACATCCCTAAAAATATAAAACCCTTTCTACTCAATAATATGTGGGTACTATGCACAAATATGAGCCTCTCGGTCCTTTGTTATCTTCTGAAGATTCTCATGCTACCACCAGACACACACTAAATGAATTTCTCACCCATGAATAATCCTATCCTACTGATCCTCAATCTCTATTGGTTACGCAAAAAAATTCACTCCATCCTCAATGTCCATCTCCTCTAATTTGATGACATGTGATGTGTCATGCACGTACCTCCTCATCCGCGACACGTGGAAGATTTCATATACCCGGTCTAACTGTGGGTGTAGATCTATGTTGTACACTACCTCTCCAACTCTATTCAGTTTTCAAAAATGGGTGATAAACCTCTATGAAATATTTATTCCCCATCTAAATCTCTATAATCCCCATCAAGGTGGAACTTAAAGGAACACATGGTATCCTTTATGAAACTCTGAAGGAATCTTCCTACTATCATTATAAGATTTTTCAGGACTTTTCATAGTCTGCATCAGCCCCTAGATGATCTTCACCTTCTCGGTAGTATCTCACACCAACTCTGGGATCATGACTGATGACTCTGCTAGGCCATTCCATCAAATTGGTGACTGGAAGGGTCACCATACAATGCATTGAGTGGTGTCACACCAATTGTGGAATGGTATGTTTTTTCTATACAAACTCCACCATTGGTAGGTGATCCTCCTGACAGTAATTTAATTCCCATATGTAGGAATGAAACATGTCCTCTAGGACCTAGATGGTCCTATCATTCTATTCGTTCATCCAGGGGTGAAATGATGTGATCATGCATAAATAAGTCCAAAATCCATGTTGCATTCTCATCCACAACGGATATGTGAAACGAGAATCACGATATGAACCAATCATTGATGAAACTCCATGAAGGAAAACTATATCCTACACATAGAGGCATCCCAAAAGCTCTACTAGAATCTGCTCCCAGATAGCTAGGATGTGGGCCGAATTAGTGAGTTTGTCAACGATCACCCAGATGAACTCATTTCCTCTGGATGTATGAAACAACCTATCATTATGTACATAAAAATTACATACCACATCCACTATAGAACCTAAATGGGTTAAGATAAACCCAATATAAACTGGTTCTCATCCATGACCTGCTGGAATGTGAGGCATCGACAAAATAAACTCTAACACTTCATTATTTATCACTATCCATCAGAACTAATGTTGGAGGTCCTGGTACATTTTCCCACTCTAGGATGTCCTACCAAAGGGGATTTATGAAATACCCATAGAACCTCCTCTAGAAATTAAACTTATATAACTATTTATCCTTTGAAAATGATGACCTACTCTCCATGTTTTAGATATATATTTGGCGCATATCTTACGGACATATGAGAGTGTAGGGTGTTGTAGTTAGTATCCTCATGTTGTGACTCCCTACCTCACTATAATATTGGAGGGTTAATAAACATAGTCTATAGGTAATATCCTCTATCTCTATCCACATGGATAACTGTAATGAGGCTAACTACTCAGAAGCCTCATTTAGAAAATATGAACTAGATCTATTAGTTAGAGCATTTTCCACCATGTTCCCCTTCCCAAAAGTATGTATATTCTATATGTAATAGTATTATAAGAACACTAGCCATTACATCTATCTCATGTTTAGATCATTCTGAGGGAATATTTACATGAGAATATTATGATTATAGTAGAATATCAATTGCTCGCCCATCAAGTAGTGTCGCCGTATCTTCAATGAGAAGACTGCCTCTCCAATCTCAAGATCATGGGTTACGTAGTTCAGCTCATGTGGACTCAACTAGCATGAATCATAGAAAGTAACCACATTACTCTACATCAGGACACAAAAAATTCATGTCCCTGATGCATCACATAACACTACGTACTTGAAATCCTCCTCCAGCAATCTCATGATCGGAGCGCTTGTCAAACTCTGCCTAATCTACTGGAAATACTGCTAGAACTTCTCTTTCCATACGAAGGGTTCCCTTATGATTCAATGATTTTATAGTTGTGGATACCATAGATAAATCCGGTATGAATCTTCAGTAATAGATTTCTAGCTCAGGGAAGCTCCAAACATCTGTCATGCTCATTGTTGGATCCCTTGATAACACCGTCTCGACCTTGGCTAGGTCTATTTCCACTCAATATTTTGAGATAATGTGTCATATAATGTTCATCGGATTTATTCAAAATTGGAACAACAGTAGTTTCCCATAAATATGGTTCTCTCATAGAATTTCCAGAACCATCCATAAGTGTCTCACATACTCCTCCTCATATGCTGAATACACAAATATATTGTCAATGAAGTCTACCACAAATCGCTCTTTGTATTTCTAGAAGATCTGGTTCATGAGTTCCATTAACACTCTTGGGGGATTTGTCATGCCAAAGGGAATCACCAAGTACTCAGAATGATATTATTTTAATCTTAATGTCGTATTTGGTATATCCTCATCCTGTAATCAAAACTGGTGGTAGACTAATTTAAGGAATCCTTCGAGAACCATCATGTACCTCTCAACTGATCAAATAGATCATCGATCCTCGATAGTGGATATTTATTCTTCACATTCATCTTGTTCAGGCACTGGCAGTCCACACAAAACCTAAATCTATCATCCACATTTTTGGAAAATAATAATGGGGCCACCCATGGTGAAACACTGGGTCTCATGAATCCCTTCCTATACAAGTCCTCTAATTGTGCCCTCATCCCCGAAAGCTTAGTTGGATCCATCCAATAAGATGGTGTAGATATCAGTGTTGTACCGAGGTGTAAGTCAATTCATAAGTCTATCTCATTTGGTTGATGTAATCTTGGGAAATCTTTAGGAATGATGTATTCATACTCCACCACTACTACTGGGATCTAGAAACTCATATCTTTTGATCCACTAAGGGTCAAGTTAGCAAAGTGAAGAGTGATCGGATGCACCCACCTATGCATTAGTCCATCCTATGATTCTTGGGTATTCTTTTCACCGAAAATGGAAAACCCTGTTCCATCACTATGGAAACACCACATAATTTTCCTAGAGTACCTAATTAAGGTAGGGATCTAAGATAACCAATCCATACAAAGAATTATGTTGTAAGGACTCGGCTCTTCCACCAATAGTTTCTAACTAAAACTCTCTCTTCCATGGGTAATGTCACACTATCATCATTGATTTTTTGATCATTGAGTCTCCCCCAAGAGGAGTATCCAATAATATGGTTCAAGTCAATGATTCTAATTTAATCTCATGGTCTCATAAAAGATATATGGTGAGGAAGGAATGACAAGAACCTGTTCCTATAAATACATAAGATAAATTTAGAAACACACAGATAATACCTCAAATCATACCTAGTGCCCATGGGTCCAATCCATCCATCGCATGCAGCTGTCCCCTCCATTTTCCGCTAGCTCACTAAGACTCTCATTGAACTTATGGGGTGGTGGTGGTAATAAGTCGAAACATAGAACTCCTCCTGATACTCTCTTGGATCCTATGCCACATATATCACCCTACAGATTTTTCTAATCATGTATCTACCTCTCACTTGAGGATCCATTCCATGTATCCCTGTTTGATAGTGAGTTTGAAAATCTCAAAAAAATATGTCCCATGCCATCACATGAGTAGCATCTCCTCTCCCAAGGTTGGCTATATCCACCCTATGAACACTAAACTGCAGACCCTATATCTATGATCCTCCTTAAGAAATGTCTCCCACATCTAGATCCATATGACTAACATCAGCTCCCTAATTTTGAGGTCTCTACACTTACTCATCCACTTCTATCTAATACTGGTTGTTCCTTATCAGCAAATAAGATTTTAACAAACAAATATTGCTCGATCACCACATCATATATCAGAATGCATAGAGGTATAACATAATCTTTTTTGTATCTACATAGACCTTTCTTTAAGTTCTGATCCCTAATGTACTAATCTATATCCATATACATCGAGTACCTATAAAGTTTGGTGAACCTTGATGAATAGTCATCCACTATCATGCTACCCAGTTAGAGTTGATGAATCATCTGTATACACTCAGATCTCAGAGTAACTAATGAGAAATCCTCTATAGAGAGACACTCGAACTCTGTCCATGAAAGAGTCACCTCATCATTATTCTAGATATCCAAAATACGCCACCACCCTACTAATACCAATAGAAGGATCGCCTCCATGATCACCATATGACCGGCTTGTGTCCTGACTAGATGGAAAACTCATGTCACTACCTCAAGCCAATCCATATCCACCCTAAGGGTCAAGCTTACCTTGTAACCTGTGGGGTTTCTATCTCTAAAACTCGTGAAGCATGTTCATACCGCACTCCTTGTATGATAGTACATTAGGTACCATGGGTTTCTCCATTGCTGGAAGTATGGATGGTGAACTTCCAGGACATAAAATCTGGGAAACTGCTCCATATACTGATGCCTTGTCACTGAGGGGTCCATCCATGTGATCAAGATTCTGAATCCAAGATGGTATGCATTTCTTAGGCATCCTTAATGAAAACAAGATGTACTACGGTCAATTATTATATCCGGATAGCTCACTCAAGGACATGGAATTCATAACCCATTCTTATATGATGCATGTCACATTGTTTTCCCTGCAACTAATTTTCTCATGGACCAAGACAAAAAGAAGGTTATTAGAGTCCTTTTGTATAAATATGTTGGCCACTACACCAACACTGGAGTCTCTACCTTGAAATATAAACTCAAAACACAAAACAATATCGTTCCAAACTAATATCACATACACTTTGTCCAAAGGTAGAACCGACCACCTCTAATACAACTCTATCATGACTCGTCCTAGTGGATCCTGTTATGCAACTCCCCATACCAACCTCTAATAGTCCAGAGGCTGGTGACTAGCACCGAGTAGGAATATCACTAACATGTTAGTAATTTCATTTGTACGTGTATGAATGCCCACATCTCCAACCCCATAAATACTAATATGTAAAAACCAATAAGAAAAAATGAATGCATACCAACATCCCATCCAACAAAGTGTGACAGAATGTTAAGTGCATTAAAGTAAACAGGGTTAGAATATAAACCCAAAAAAATAAATATTTGGAAAACTACAATGTCCAACTTGTAAATGAAGTAAATACTAGGACTTCTTCCTAAATCTAGAGGAATTCCCTGGTTTTCCTAATCTCAAAAACCTATGGCTGGTCCTAGTCTACCCTGGACTCTGTTAAAAGATCACTCATCTGTAAAAGACATGACACTTGTGGGAAATTCCCATACACGGGTGAGTATAACAATAATTTGTACGACACCAAAAAACAACAATGGAATACAAAAAGGAAATATAGAGTCATCTCTTCCCAGTATATGTCTAAAACATATATAACAAGAATATCCAGAGATAATCAAACCAAGATGTGTAGTTTATAGTTAAGTCACATCTACCACATACCCACACTAAAGAATAAGCTTGAAAATTCCTTGATGTACTCATCCGGTAGAAAGTGATCATGTGTTTTATAGCACAAATGTCATTTGTCTGAGAAGTACAATTCATTGGGAACCATCATGAGATAGATATGATGATAGATCTAAAGAGATATATGATACATAAATGAGGATCATATCTAGGGCCATGGGGTGATACCAATAACTCTATCTTGATTAGACTTATAAGTATAAGATGGATACCCAGGGATTTTGGTCACATAAATACCAAGGAATCTACCTAGGGCACACATAATTAATAGAGGATCCTACTCCAAGCCTCTAAGAGGGAGTTCCAATGACTATATCAAGAAATTCCTATTTAAGAAATAATACTTCTATGAGTAAGAAATGATACCAACTAACCATTAGGGATATTATTAAGGGCATGAGATCGAACAAGGATTTTAAAAGATTCAATGGGAATGTGATTAAATCCATGTAGTATAGTATAAATAGCATGTATTAGGGTCACATGGTGTGCACCTTGACCCTAGGTACTTCCCATGTAAAAAGGACCCTATTTTTATATAAAGTCATTTAAAAAGAGTGTACCCCATATGTAAAAAGTCATAAACATTGTTCCCTTCCATCTGGGGTGCACTTATATACTTTGGTCGTGTTCCAGTACATGGTTCCAACCCGTTTTTCTATTCTCGTGTACTTGTACATGGGGTAATCCACATAACCAGTTCATCCAAGCTGTGTGGAGGAGTACACATCGTGTAGGAACTTCTTGAACTCTACCCCATGTTCATGTATCATTCGGGATAAATACTAAGTCTCATTGAAGGGCCCACATGCCGTGTGATAGGGTTCACACATTGTGTGACATGAAATCGACTCGTGAAACCAGACCTTCCACTCAATGACACCCACAGAATTTGTATCTAATAATATATTCCATGTTCCTCGCAATTTTCTAGAATCATTGTTCTTCCTCCGAATGCCTTGTCCAATCCTCATGTGCTCGATTTGTTGGTATGTTCACCTCAAATCTAAAGATACAAGGTTTTTTCCTCATCATAGTTCTAATTTGGTGTGTTTTAAGACTTATATTGACTTTTAAATTCAATTATAATCACCAGCATGAAGATCTCCAAGATCATTGCACTGATAAACGAAGGCCCAAAGATCATTCCTTCATAAACCATGAAGAACGTGAAGAACATCGAGTGTGAAAATTCACAATAAACCAACCATGGAATGATCCTTGATCATTGTACATTCTAGCCTCGATCCATTCCATATGAATGATCAATATAATAAAGGTAATTCAATAAACAATAAAACCTCGATAATAATCCTGCAATATAAGCACATCCCACAAGAAATAAGAACTATAGAACAAAATATTCGTTTTTTGATGTGTGTTAATCATTCAATTAAGAAACAGAGAAAAGAAATCTAAATAACACACCCTGCCTTAGGGTTGGATTGTTCCCTAAAGAGGATTGATCTTCATGTCAATGTTGTTGGTGTGATCCACCAAAAACATTGTTCATCGATCTTCGATCCATAATCTTGTCATTGTTTTATATAAAAATAAGTCTCCAGGTTCTCTTTAGAACCTCCAAGAAATCTCAGAGTTATCTATATAACAATGGAATCTTGTATAAATATTATTTAAAAAGTAAACCTTTTTATGTTGGTGAAATGATAAAATAAAATAAATCCACCATTTATATTATTTATCAAAACACTAAAAACTAATTTCCATAGTTAACCACTCCAGCCAATGTTAGGTCACACCTTGGGTAAACTCACTGCTCTTAATTCCATGGTTACCTTGGATTTTTGATTTGCGAATCTGTTTAGAAGTTATTCCATATTTTTAGAAAAACTCCTTGTGCGTGCTATTTAATATATTTAATATACTTCAAACCTTTATTTCAGCCACACTAGGATGGGGAATCACACATTGTTTCAGTTCCTGGTCTCAAATTATTTACATATAATATCCAAAAATAATACATCAAATATCAGTGGCATTATATGAATTCATGAGAGGGTTCCCCTTTGGGGGTCTAGATGGACCTCGAGGGTTCCATTTTTTGGGGTGTAGATTTATTTGAGTGTGAACACCTGTCTTGAGATGAGATCATTATTGAGATGTGTGTGGATATAATTACTTGAACTAATATATGTCAGGGATTTCATGAATTCTATTATAATTTGTCGAAATGATTATTCATTCCAATGATTATTAAAATAATTAATTCATCCCAACTTCGTTATGTTATTGTTTTATATAAAATGTCCATTCAATCTAGATTTGATATATCAACTATCTTCTTTAATGTGAGTGTATGTTTTGGGTTAATGTATGTGAATGATATACCATTAACTATATAATTTTTAAATGAAATCATAATTGGTTTAATTGTTATGGCATTGATTACGGAACAATTGGTGAGAACCTACTAGTGTATATAGATCACACCCTATCTTTTCCTATGGGAATTTGAATATTTTCTTACTCCAGGTCTGAGAAAATGGATAGCTCCACTTGGAATTGGTGGATGTTCTTGATACTTGGGGCCATGGAGTATTGATAGTAATCAATGTGGCTATTTTTTTACATGATAAAAAGGATCATCAGATACTTTTGTCTATTTTACTTTTTGCTTCATTTGGGATGTTTCTCTTTTATATAAGTACTATTTTACCTATACGTTTATGGTACATTCTCTCTTTTGATTGTTAAACATATTGACTTGTATCTTTTATCTTCTCATTTTTTGGTGGAATAATCTTTCCCTCTAATTTCTTATTTATTTCTAGGTTCTTGAATCTAACTAATTAGGATTGGGACACCCCATGGGATATGCCAGAGCTAGCTTAGGTAAAATTGTACTAGGGTATCTATAATGTTTCATGACATTCCCACATATGGAATATAAGTAGTGGCTCCTCTCATCATAGGATCTCATATATACATGTCTCCCTAGCTGGTGAATACAACTGAACTACAATGAAAATTGGGATGGGGTGTATGGTTTATAGTATATGTTTTTTTTATTCTTATAAAATACCACCTCCTCAAAAGGCTTGAAGGTATTTCCTTTGTACTGAATTCCCTTATACATTATTGTTCATTACACTGTTGGGACCAATATGGGTTTATAGTTGAATATTTTCATGTTTCTAATATGGGAAACCACCTTGACCTTATTGAACGACAATAGCAAGATCAAAAAATTCATAGGATAGGGGTGAATGCTGTAATTTTGGGGTAATAGCTTTTTTGGAATTCATACCCCTAATGTGTGTTGTGATCCCCCTATATTGAACCTAAAATGCACTATAGATTCACCTAGGCGTTTTTCCTCTCATGGAATTCCCTAGCTAGTCATGTGGCGGGGAAAAAATCTGTATATAGAGGTTGAAACGGTTTTTAGATGATCGAATTGACATCAGCGCCAGATTATCTAGTCACTAGATCTTGTACACATCCCTTACTGATAGCAACCACCCTTTTAGGAAGGTATATATGAACGTTTGATACCTTTCCTCTAGGTTCTAATTTTTTACATTATAGACCCATGTTTCATATTGTCCCTTCACCAACATCAAGTATATGATTATAGTCTCCTCTATACACCATGAAAATACTTTAGATTCCCTTGAATCCATACCACACACAAGTTCATGAATAATCCCATCCACATTTTGAAGGTGATGTATTTGTGTAGGAACAGATAATGCTCTAAGATCTCTATTATCATGTCCCTAACGATCTTCCCTACTATTGAAATATATTATAAACATGACTAGATTCTTGATGTTAAGAGAAACTAATCATATTGGAATCCCTCTAAGGATATCCATTTGATTTGGTGCATACCCCACAGGTTGATCCACGCCTCCCAATAATGCAGGTGGAATGTGTTGGTGTCAGTAAAAATTAATTATTTATTCAAAAAATCAAATAAAATATAGATTTAGGTAGTTCTATAATGGTGAATCCCCAAAGCATCCCCACAAAAAATAATATTACACACATGGAGATACACTTATATTACGATAAGTAATAAAACATTCCTCAGGACATGCTATACTGAAAAGGTTGTCTATAAGGAAGTTAACTTCCCTTAGGGTGTGTGAGATATCCATCTCATTACTTATAATAAACATACACTATCTGGTCAAATAGACAAGATACCACTAGATGTTATGATTTTTTTAAATAAATCCATCCAAAAGATTCGAATTAATCTACACATCTATGATGTTAATGTTGTAGAGCCTACATGAGGAGAGACTGCTGAGAAGAGATCTGGTCTCTGTCGAAATAGAGTATCCCGGACCATAGGAAGTCATGAACTAAATTACCACTGACCCCATAGAATCATGTACCAGGCCTCTATCTATCTACATTACATGACTATAAGAACAATACACATTAATTTTGAATCTATAAAGAGGAATTATACATTTAATCCACCTCCCAATATGTATAGCTCTATTAGAGATGACATGTTTATAGAATAAAATATAGTGAATATTTCCAACTTTATCTATGTCAATTAGCTTCCATGTTCCAACAATGGAGAGAAGACCCAAACCTTGATATGTGGAGAAGGAAAATGATTTCCTTAAATAATTTTATTTCTCATATCGCTTATCACCCAGAAAAGTGATGAAAACATCATTCAATGCCATTTAACAGAGATGCATAATCATTAGATCACTTGAACCAGATGGTGAAGAAATCCTAAATGTTGTCTACCTGCACCCAAATACCCATATTTTAGCCAACCTGATCCTAGATAGAGAATTCACACTCCCTCTCAAAGAAGAGGTGCCAGATAGATTCAGAATTTTGGTTATCACAACATGTACACATTGAAGCTATATTGGTACCAATATATTGGAAAATATCATCCATAGGGATAGAATTATTTCATAAATGAAAATCCAGGAAGTTCATCCATGACAGAATGAATTTTCACAAAATCATGGTGTTCCACATGTTGGTATAATTGGTGGACTTTATAGATATGAGGATGTATTGAGATTTTCATACCCCTGATGTTGAATTTGTAAAGATACATATATCCAGCTCATTTATAAAAATAATCTCCTCATGCAGTAATTTCTTTACATTTTAAAGTGTGGACTGGATAAAACTCAGAAACATGCTTGCCTGTTCAGTTTAATATCTAGAACCAGGTCGCCTTGGATGAAAAGAAGCTTCCCAGCCTAGTTTTCATTCCAGAATACGATATCACCACACCAAAAAACCCCATTGGGATTTATCATCCATCCATACATGATGCTTATTCATAGGAACATCTACGGAGAATCTTCGGCAGCAGCCCTGGGTGGTGGAAACATGAAACTGGGACATCCACACTACCTTATATAGCCTAACATGATGCATATCATCCCCATCCACTTTTTATATATAGAATTCATAGTACTCTTATACCCATTCACTGGTTAAAGATTCACTTGACCTCAAGTCCTGATATTTATATCACCCCATCTAATTGTTGGAGATGTTGTCTCAAATAAAGATTGAATAATGGGCTATGAAATCATTGTAAATCAGGATATCTTCAGTAACTATTCTTGGTCTACCACTATTGGTATAAATGGTGTAAGCTTCATACTCCCATACTAGCCTTCCAATAGCATCGATGTTTCACCACTAAAGATATTCATGGAACAAGAACCAGAATTATGGCATATGGATCCACACAATTGGAGTGACGACATCGTCTAATAGCCTAATGTTGTAAATTGGTAGTCTTATTACAAATAAATATCCTCTTTTACCTTATATTTTAGACACAAATTTGTATCATATTTTAAAAACCCCTCATGGAACGATTAATTTTTTGTAATATGTAAATTTCTCTCACTTAGAAGCGGCGACAGCGGTGGTTGTAGCTTCACTGGATAAATCAGTCATTTCAATAGTGGTTTTGGAATTATTTAAGGTTTTGTTTTGAAAATGAACACTTTCTCACACAAATGTCCCCGTGTTACTCAACTTTATGATGCCTCACCTAAATATTATCATTGAAACAAAAAAAATTCTCATGCAAGTAGCATCATAGAACTTGTGTTAAGAAAGTGTGGAGTTGTGTGAACATCAGGACTTGAGAGATTGTGAGTTCACACAAAAGAGTTTAATTTCATGGATAAAATAAAGGTTGTCTATTACAGAATATAAGTGTTATTACTTTGTGTTTTTCACGTGATTTAATTTATTTTATGTTTTTATAATAAAATATAATGTTAAGATTTTATGTTTTAAAATATTCATAACCACTAATTATTTTATATGAAAATATATTATTATAATCTCACACTATTTTTTTCCTATAATGAATTATAATGATTTATTTTTTATAATTTTTGTTTTCTATTAAAGATAATATGTTTGTCTTACATTTAATATACTATGTAAAATTATAAATAAATATATGCAATACTTTTTTTTCCTGAACATGCTTCGTTTATTTTTTTCAAAAATAGATTTTAGTTTATTGTGTATCAGGAGTTTCTTATGTTATTCTATTATAAAATGAGTTGTATAGATAATATTCTCATAAAAATTATTCCATTGGATATGAATTTTTTTTTTTACATTTCATTAAACTAAATATGTGTATAAATTTATTTCTTATGTTGTCTAAAGAATTCTAGAGGTATATTCAACTGTTATGGAATTCAAAAATTTCCCAAATTAAAAATATTTTTTTATTTATTGATAAATATTTTGATGTACATTATAATAAAAAACTATTTATTGAGTTAATTATCATATAATATTTCATTTATTTCATTAAATGAGATGAAATCATCAAAATTTCATTTATATTTCTTAAAAAATGGTGAATTGATAAAACATTCCAGTTCTTTTTTATGTATTTGAAGATTATATATTCCACTATTTTGGATGATATCTCATGATATATAAGTTGTATTGATGTTTTTTTGATACCTTGGAAATATCAGACAATTACATTATTTTAAGACGTATGAACCATTAATGAATATTGCTATCTAGATTTGCGAAAAATCATTGATGTTTATGTCCTCGTGATTTACCTAAAAAATGAACTATCCATTGTCTTCTCCTCTCCACACCTGTAGTAGCACACAATTAGTTCTTCATCAGATATTCACACAATCAATACCCCACCAGGACATCAAATTTATGATATTGAATGTTTTTAAAAAATTATTCCCCTGGAATAAAATTTTAAGCCACTTCCAGTTTCATTTTTAGAGTGCCACTTGTTGGAATTTTTGAGACAATGAGTAAGCTTCCATCATTTATAAAAATATGCTACTATTTAAAAATACTTTTCTTGCTATTTTATTTTATTTATCAGTATTTAAATAATAATTTTGTATTACTTTATTTATTTTATAATTATTTATTAATCATTTTAGTCTATATGAATAAATTTTATGTGATTTAAACGTGTTATAAACATATGCTAATTATTGTTTTCATTTTTCATGGAAAAAATTAGAAATTTGTTAAAAATATTTATTGCATACTAAATTATTAATTTTTTTCAAAGTTATTTATTAATATGGATTGATGATTTAAAAAGTGTTTCTAATTTATTAAATTAATGTTAGTGATTTTTTTATATTTTATGTTTTGATCTAGAAGATATTTTTCTAGAGAAAAAAATCTTCTGATATATATGGTATTAATTGACTATGTGTTGTGGATATAGTTTGAATAATTGAATTGTTATAACTTATTGAAATGTTTTATTTAAATTATTTAGAATACCCTAAAATTTCGGTAATTTATCTTAATCAGTTTGATAATCTTTATTAATTTATTATTTATTCTTGCACACTTACGACACATATTTCAAATATTATCTTTTGAAATATTTTGAATTTATTAATTATGTTATTATTTTTAAATAAATATTTAATGTCTTCAAAATTATTTAAAATTATTTCATAGTATTTGATGTAGTGTGATTCAATATTTTAATTATTACGCACTACATAATTTTTTTAAAAAAAATTAATTTATGCTCTCAAATTCTATTATGAAATTTGTTAATTATTTTGACATATTATTATGGAGAATATTTAAATTATTTAACATGTAAATAAAGTTTGACTGAATTGGTCATTGACTATTGAATTCAAACAACTATTATTACAATTATTCAGGGTGATAATTTCCTCTATCCTATATAATTTTATTTTTTTAATTTGAATGTTATTTACCCGGTTAGACATTTTTTTGTTAGATTTTCTATATTCTATTTAAATACATCAACAATTATTGGAAAATACCTGATGATTACATATGATAATACTCAATGAAATTCTACTTGATATTCTTCATTGAACTTCATGTGATCTTATACTCAAATGTGAACATCTTTTGTGATGAACACTCAAGGGATGACAAATTATTCATCAACATCCATATTTTATAGAAGATTAAATTTTTACCACTACTAGAAAACTCTGATTGAACTATCTGTATCAATCCTAA
The DNA here is from genome assembly GCA_963277665.1 of Viscum album. Classification (NCBI taxonomy): domain Eukaryota; kingdom Viridiplantae; phylum Streptophyta; class Magnoliopsida; order Santalales; family Viscaceae; genus Viscum; species Viscum album. The sequence goes on along the minus strand of OY728128.1, from coordinate 999,925,546 downwards.
GGTTATTTATTATTTTTCTCTTCAATAATTAACTTTTGGATTCTATATAATTGTACTTTGTATATTATCATTTCTAGTTTTGGTTGTGGTGTACACTTAATCATTTCATTCATATGTTATAAAAATTTTAAAATGTATTCCTTAGTTATGCTCTCCTGACCAAAAAGTAGAGCACATAGGTTAGGCTTTCTCCTTGTAGATTGTTTGGGTTTTCATCTTCTCCTGCAAATGTCTGTTTGTTACTAGGTTTGGGGATGCTCCTCACAAAGACTTGGGTTGGGGTTAATCCTTGTGAAATGGAGTGGGTTTAAATTTGTCCCATGTAAAATTATATATCTTTCATTTATATTAGATTCCATACATCATCATTTTGTGTGTGAATAGTATAATTTTATTTTTTAGATCTGAAATACTATAAAAATTCATTGTTTTATTCTCATTAAATTTTTTATACACTTTTCACACATTCAATATTTCTATTATTTCAAAAAATTATTGTTTAGTATTTTAATACTCCTAATTATGTAATTATTATTAATTACTATGATAATTTGAATAAAGTTCTATTCACCTCCCCTATAGACCATCTTCCATCAATGTATCAGACCTAAAAATTATTATCAGATTTTGGCCTTGATTATTGATATTTTAGTTCTGTAATTAATTTTCATGATACAAGAACATGGTATCAAAGTGATTCCATTTTATAAATCATGAATTCTACTCATTTTTTCTGAAAAGAATTTTTTAATTTCCTTTTATATTTTTATTTGATCTAACGTGTATCCCAATTCTTAAAAAGACTAAGGAATGATCTATTTCAGTGACAGAAACTCAAGAGATTGAATTATTCAATCTGTCGGGACCACCTCATTTCAATGGAACTGACTACATATGTTAGAATGAAAGAATGAAATTTTTTTGAAAAATATATGAATTGAAAATTATAGTTTCATGGATATTACATATAAAAAACTTTAAATGAAACATGAATAATTAACTTGAAACGATGTTTCAAAATAAGATGTAAATTATGAACTCATGAATTATATTTATTTATATATTAGTATAATTTTGTGTAGTCATAAATATTCTTGTAAAACTACTTCCTGCCTTCAGTAAAATTATAGAGTCACTGATCAAGGAACTGAAAAATTATACAAAAATAAAATTTTCATTCATACAAATTAAATTCCAGATTTTAGAATTTATTGACATTATAGATTTAATGACATTTCTATCAAATTCCAAAATATTGTCAACAACATGTCACACATAGAAAAACCATGAACATATAAGTACTGATAGAAAGGATACATTGAGTATTTCCAAAGAAGTAAAATTCAAATAATGTATCCATTGAGTAAAGAAAATATTTTTCATAATACTCTCTAGAAGATCGGATTTAATTTCAATTGCAATATGATCTTAAATTATAGAGCAATGATATTTAATCATCTAATAAATTAGAGTTAGTTTCTTTTAAATCTAAATATGATTATGTTAACCCTTCCAAGGAATCTTCATATTCTTCAAGGTAAAACAATGATAATGATCTATGTCATGTTCCTAAATGCACTCAAGGGAACACAAATAAAAATCATACAACTAAGAAAGCTGAAGTTAAAATAAAGAGATCAAAAAAATATTTCACCAAAAAAATTAATAAAGGTATATCCACTATTATATTTTAAGCATGAAAAAAACCCAGTTATACCAAACATGATTGTCAAAAGATGATACAAGAAGGGAAATAAAAGAATTATAAAAAGAGAATGAAATGTGATCGTCACACTAGTGGGAGTTTTACTAAATAATTACATTCATGTAACGAATCTGGAAGTAAAAAAGAGACTAATAACCTTTCTTTGATGGGAAAATATCCTAAGGAAATATATCATTTTGATGATATGGTAAATACATTGGGTTTGTGTTTAATGGAAATAATAAATAATCTAGTAATTAATTTAATTATTATTCTGATAATGAATCATATTATTTATATAATTTTAAATCTTATAAAATTAATGAATTAAGTGATTTATGTGATGAATTTCAAGTGTAAACTTAAACTATTTTTACAAAGTATGAAAATATGACTATGGGGAATAAACAAGTTTATAAAGAAAAGAAAATACTACTTTGGAAAATGAAAAGTTGAAACATGTAATTATTTAATTATATAAAGAGGAAATGAAAATTGATATTATAAAAAATAATCATCCAAAACATGAAAAGGAAAATCCATGAATTATATATTTTTCCTCATCAAAATATGAAAATGTCTATAATGATCATCAGTATGTCCAAAAAAAGAATATTAATATGAAAAAATAATTATCAATTTAAAAATAAATTCAATCTACATAGTTCAAGAAAATCATAAATAAGATAATATGGTAGATATGGTGAAAAAATAGAGAGAAATCTATTTTTGGATACAATCATAAAATTCATATGATTTATAAGACAAATTTTATCAAGGGTTTTACTAGAAACATTTCAAAAGTATAATGTTTCAAATTTCATCTACAAGGATAGTACGTCGACAAATATTCTCTCAGGATCCATGAATATATCATTATAACTAGGGTTTTATAAGAATTTACTTCTCATAAACCATAAAATAAATGTTTTCATTATGCCTGGGTGCCAAAGGTATTTTACTACCTGAATTAGACCCAAAACAATATGGTTACCAAAAAAAATTTGTGTTTAATTTTTTACAAGACTCCACCACATGTGCATTATAGATTAATCAAATTTTGACTACTTTATAAATGATGTATTATTTTATTTAGATAACATGAGTTTAACAAAAACATATGTACTAATAATATTATTGAAGAGGAATTATAATATCTAATTTTGTAATCCCTTCAATGAGATATTTTCCTATATAAATTTATTATTTGTATCATGTGATTTATAGTTTTATCATATGTATGTGTTTATAGGGATTTGAGGTTTTTGATTACTGTTTGTTAAGAGCTAATCTATTTTTTAATATTTTTTATTCTTACCGTTAAAATGGGATAATTAGTTGTTATTATAATATTTTTTATATATAATTGCTACAAATATTTTAATTTATATCTAAAAGGGGGTAAATTTCTTTCTCACCCAATTTTATATCAAAAAAAGGGGTTGATTTTTTAAACAAGTTACTGCATTTATTTTGTGATTTTTATGATGAAAAATAATTTCAATAATTTGTGTTTTTGAATATTTCAAACCCTCTCATTATTTTATGTGAAAATATATTTTTAAAATCATAATATATTTTTATTATATCTTGATAAATAGTAATTAAATTTTTATAAAACCAATTTCATATAAAATATAATAATTTTACATTTCTATTATTTAACTATGTCAAAGTTAAAATAAATCTTTGTAATATATTTATTTTTTAAAAAATTAGCCATGCTTTTAGTTTCAAAAATAATCTTTAGCTACAGTGTTTTAATGATTTCATTAGTTATTACTTTATAAATTGAGATATATGAAAATGATTCTCACAAAATTTATTTATTTAATAAAAAATATCTATATTTAGATTTCGTTAATCTAGATGGATGTCTGAATTAGTTGTTTAAGTTTTTTAAAGTATTCCTGAAATTTATTCAATAGCTCATGAATTAATGAATTTATAAATTCAAAATATTTTTTATTTACATGATAAATATTTTGATACACAATTGAATTTCATGATTTTCATTTAATTTGAAATATAAGATGTTTATTTACATTAAATAAAACTTAATGGAAGGCAAGAAATACAGTTTAGATGCCTCAAAAATGATCTAAGTGCAATAACTTTTCGGTTATTTTTTCTGCAGATGTAGTTTATATATTTCACTCTTACTCATGTTATATCTTGATATATAATTTATATTCAAGAATATTTGGATACATTAGGAATATTTTATAATTAAATTTATTTAACTATTCTAGTCCCTTTTCTAATTCTATCATTATTATTGAATAAAAATAAATAAATACTTATGTTGTCAATCATTTCATAAAATGATAAACTATATGTCATCTTCTCCTCTCCATAAAGTGAATGGCACACCAACCGCACTTCCTCAAACCTTCATACAATTTGTATCCCAACATCATATATATATTAAGCAACTTTCAGTTTTGTAAATATGCTACCAATATAATAAAAATTTGTGATACCACTGATTTAATTTTTATAGTACATCTAATTAAAAACATTTCACATGTCAGTAAGAAAGAATCATTTATAATAATATAATACCATTAAAAAATATTTTCTATTCTCTTTTTTGGTATATTTCTATATTTTAAATATTGAATGTTTAAAAAAATTCTATTATTTTATTTCTTCTAAAATTATTTCCTAATAATTTATAATCTATGTGAATAATTTTGAAGTTTTTTAAAAATGTTTTATTATTATTCTAAACATTATTTTCGTTACTCATAGAAAAAATATAGCATTTTATAAAAAAATATTTATTTGTTCTTGAAATCATGATTTAAATTTTTCCGAAGTTATTTATTAATATTTTTAAATGATTCGAATGTGTTTTCAAATCATTAAATTCATGTTAATAATTTTTTTATATTTTATGAATTTATACAGATCATATTTATTTATATTAAATCATTTTATGAAATTTAAGGTATTAATTGACTGGTAAATATGTATACAGTTTGAATGATATAATTGTTTAAAATTATTCATATTTTGTACTTAAATTATTTTTTTAATAGACATAAATTTCTGCATTTTATTTTTATCATTTTTAAAATGCTTATTAATTTATTTTTTATTCATGAGTACACATACAACACATATTTCAAATATTTAAACTTTTTTATATATTTAATTGATTTATTTTATTTTTATTTTAATTATAAATATTAACTGTCCTCCAACTTATTAAACTTATTTTTTTTAATGCATCATAGTTAAATTTTTTTTTTATTATGTACTACATCAAATTAAAAATTATTTTATAGTTTGAATTTAAAAATTCAAATTGTTTTATGATATTTCTAGAATGATTTTCAAATATTGTTATGGACACTATTACAAATATTTAATTGGTAACTAAAATAGTTTTTAATTAGTCACTAAATTTTCAATTCAATCAATTATTAGTATGATTATTCTAGATGATAATTTTCACTCTCCTGGATAATTTTTGATTTTCTCTTTAAATTACATTTTCTGGTTAGATATTGGTTTCATATCTTTTAAATATTATATATCAATTATTTTAGGATAATTGGAACTTATATTAATATTATGTTTGATAAAACATGATGAAATTAAAATTATGCTTAATCTGCGAACCTTTAAGTGATCTTGTACTAAACTTTTTACATCTTCGGTGAAGAACTCATGAGCGAAGAGAAATTCTTCTTCAAATTTAATATCACGTAGAAAATTTGATAAATAGAACTACAATATTACATGGACTAAAATATATACATCAATCATATGGTCTTATATCAACTGGTTCATCAACAAAAATCTTTTTCCTTCTATCCACTTGTATTATCAACTATATCTTATATAGTATGGGTAGAGGTCTACACATTATCATTTATTTCATTTTTTATACTACCTCTAAAATATATTCCTTGGTTATTATCACCTAAAAATAGAAAAATAGTTATGTTTTAGTTGATCGTTGTAGAAATAATAGATTTTTGTCTACTCTTGTATAAGGTTCGGTATTTTTATGTTTGGGGATTCTTCACACAATGTTTTGTTTTGGGATTAATCCCACTATAATTGTTTAGGATTAAAATTCTCTCATGTAAAATTCTCCCCCCCCCTCTCTTTCAAAGTGGGTATTATAATCCATAATTTGTGGTGTAATGAGTAAATTAACATCATTTTTACCTGAACTACTGTGAAATATATCTATGTTCTTATATTTGAATTTTTACATAAATTTTTTATTCATTCACTATTATTATTATATTATGAATTAATTATTTATAATTTTTACCCACCAAATTCTAAAAATATATTTTTTAATCTGATTATTTTAGTAAAGGATTGTTCACCACCCACAGGACCATCACATGTTAATATATCAAACCAAAAACATGTCCCACTTAACATATTTATATAAAAGGGACCACTTGGATTGTGCTTTCATTCAACGATGATCTTCCAAAAAGTCCTTTTATATTATAATAATTGGGAAATAACCTAAATTTTAGTTTTTTCAATGGCATTCTACCATTTTCTTCCCTCGTATCATTAATTATGATGGGGGAGAGATATTTTGGTTCCAAAAATATTTTTTAATCCCTAGAATGGATGATCTTCATATGGTGAGGGAAAAACTAAGACTTAAGGTCCATTCATAATCCAAGTCATAATTTTCATGTAGCTTTCAACATTGGAAACAAACCCCTTGTTTTTCATGCAATTAACATATGTGAGAAAGGAACTATAAAATTCAAAATGTTTCATGGATGTTGTGAAAGATCACATAAAACAAAGGAAAAAAGGAATTAAATAATTTCTAATAGTTAAAAACTCCAGGATGTTGTAACTTGTTTGAGAATGGTGGTTTAAAATGGGCAACTTTTATAGGTGGGATTTTAAGGCGAAGGAAAGGATGTAATGGAATAAAAAGATTCACGACACTATCTCAAAACAGTGAAAAACCCTCATTCTATAGTGATACATCCGCACATTTACCAACATGGGTAAGGATATATGATACTATACCAGGTATGAGAAAAAGTATATAAATAGTTCATCACCCCTCCCCCACAATGTTTCGAGATGGAAAACTATAAACATAAAGAGTCACACTCTTGCTTGTGTAACCAATTATTTCAGGAATCCATGATACCAAATCCTCTTTTGGATTCCTAAAGGTAATGAATATGTGAAGAAACCATCACATTGGCCACAAATAACCTTATCTTATTCCAAATACTACCTCGCATAATATCCTATTAATAAAATTTGAGTTTTCACAAGACAAAATTCTATCGTGCAACTCTATGCATTTCATAACACAAAATGTTGTGTGAAACTATGATTCCACCATTCATGTATCACCCTTATGATATATCCAATAGTTATCCAATATTTAAATATTTATGTAACTAAAATGTTTAGATACACAACATTCTGGATTCCAATCTATTTCTCCATCCACCGAACATAATTTTTTAGTTGTTTAGTGCTCAGGTTCATTGTACCCATTAAAACAGAGTTTTTTTCTTCATAAAATCCTTATTTGAACGACTGATATAATGTAACATCATGCCCAATTCTTATTCTCCAATCATGTATTATACAGTATAATTAATTTATACACCAAATAATATGCAACCTCACATTGGGACCCCTACATGTTACCTAAAATGGGTAATCTTATTGACTTTTTCACTCCAAGATAACCTTCTCTGGGGATATGTAAAACTCATCCATAGAATCATCATGGTTGTCCAACCATAATTCCCCTTGGTGGGTTCATACAGGATCCCTAGATCCTTATCTCCTTCCACTATAACTGGTATTTTGTATCCTTATATATAATAACCCAATCCATCTCTGAGTCGTAAGACATTAAATTTTATAACACTAATAGCGGACACATATGATGTCAAACAATATGACAACATCCCCTACACATGATGAATACAATGTGTCTTTTGCCTATGTTACATTCATATGATGCCCTTAGTTTAGAGCCTAAGAATCCACATGTGATGATCACAGGATGTCTCATATGATATTATTCCTCTCAACACTCAAGTAGAATTCATGTGCATTCCCCTCGCTATCTATTTTCATCTATCCTTTCGTGCCACAACCATCCTTACCGTATGATGTTAAATGCCCAAAAACAATCCTATCACACAACCATAAACTACATGGGTGGGTTTTTCTTATATCCAGATTTTGTATGTAAGAAAACTCATTGAGGTTTAATCCTAACATTTCAATAAATCTATATACCACTTAGTTGGTGGTTACATCAAATTTTAATAACCTTTTATGAGTATGTAATACCACTCACAATCCAAATATAATTTACCCACTATAATTTATCATTTCAATAGGATTCTATATTGTTCATGACCCAATACATGGTGATCATATATGACAAGAATCACCAATGTCCTTTAAACCTACAATCTTCCCATACATGATGAGCATATGTGGGACCACCTATACTTATTCCAAAATATGTGAAGCACACTCACTTGGATGTAAAAAATGAAACCCCTCCTAATGTATCATATTCCTAGACCTATTTTGTGAGCCTAGGATATCTTAGTTGATGATCCTAATAAAAAAATATGATGATCATATTATTCACATTTTCTCCCCTCATATGATGGGCAAGATTTTCCAACCAAATGCGATGAGCATTGGATTCCCTAGGTGGTGAGCATGGGATGCCTTATTTGACATTCATAAGTTTCCAAGTGTTATGAGTATCTGAGGTCTAACATTAAAAATGTAAGTCACCATTTACGAAAAACCATAGGATGCAAGAACTGATGATCCCTAGATTCTTTAAACAACAAACATATATTTCCTCTTGTCAATCACAGTACGTGTTACGTTTTGTACCGAAAACGCCTTATATTATAATCATGAGTGTCCATGAAAGACAAAGTGGAAAATACTTTTACATTTTCCAATTATACCCAAAATCCTAATAAACTAGAAACCCTAGGTATCCACCCTTTCATAGAATAAGGATGCTTAATTAAATTTTCACTATAAAATGACGGTGTTGGGGATGATATTCACTACCATGTCTTACATCTGTGAGGGATACCTAGAAAATGTGAAAAACTATAAGGTGGAATCCATAAAAGTATGAGCTGATATAACATCATCACATTCAAATAATAGATTTCAAATAATTATCAATGGTGGTGAAGTTCACCTACCATTAGATAGTTGGAATATGGGATGATGAGAATTCATGACTACCTAAAAGGGAATAGATCTCCAATGAACCTCAAAAGAGAACTCTGGTGGAATTTTCGGGATGTGGACGGAGTAAGAGGACATCATTCAAAATATAAATTATAGATTATAGGGTCACTTTCACCATTCTATTCAAGGGATTCATGACCAGCATCCTTAAAAATTCCCATTTAGTCTAATATTTCTAATTAGATCATAGAAATAATCAAGAATTGATGTGATAGATGCGAAATTGATATAAAAAAATTAAGATGATATATCAGAAATAAAATTACTTTAAGAGATCAAAATAAAAGGTTCACAGAGGACTATAGAAATGCTATATTCATAATCCACACAAACAAAAATATGTGTATAATTATTCATATCTATATTTATGGTAAAATACTAGAGTAGAAAGTGTATAAAATTATATGAAAAGTTAAATACATATAGAGATCTTATGTTGAAAAAATTTCAAACATTCCATTATAAAATTAAATCACATGAAAAAAGTAAATCATTCAAAATGATATATATGGTTATAAACAAAGAAAGTGAATACATATGGGAAGAACTGAATTTATTTTTTACTTCCTATTTTAGAATAAAATTAAAATTACTTAAATTATCATTCAACAAAATTATGAATTACACCATTAATATGGTTTTCCATGTTAATTTGACAAATTTTTTAATATAATTATCACACAATCATATATTTTTTAAAATTATATAAATTCACATAATATTTCCTAAAACACTAATATAAAATTAAATTTAATATATAATAAAAAATATTCACATTATAATTTAATATAAGATCAATATCATACATCTAACTTCTTATCCATTATTTTTTTAAAAAATGTGTTAATATTGATAAAGTAGATTAAAATTAGATAATTATTGATAGCCATGAATCTTTTAAATACATGATATGAGAAAAGAATAATTAAAATGATAAATATATATGTTTTTTATCAGGGATAAATTCATTTTTATTCTATCATGTTGAATTTTATCTAGATCGTTTATTTTCATGTTGGATTTAGTTATGATAGTTTAAACATATATAGATTAATGACTTCTGATTTTGTTTAATTTGATTTAAAATTGCTAAATTATTTTCAATTAAATTATAGTTATTTATATTGCTTCAATTCAATTCAATTAGGATTGGTTTTGGTTGAGATATATTTTGAAATTTTAGAGTGAATTTGTTTAGTTTCATTATTTCTAGTTTGATTCCAATCAATTTATGTTGGGATGATTTGATTTAGTGGGGTTTAGGTAAAAAAAATTGATATGATTTTTTTTTGTTTACATCAATTTGTTGGTTCAATTCTTATGGATTTAGTTCTAATTGGTTTTTTAGTTATTTTTTTTTTTAAATCTAATATGGTTTAGTTCATTTTTTCGTGGTCATTTTCATTAAACAATTTTGATTTAGTAGGGTTTGGAATCTATGTTAAAAAATATTAAAGTATGATGAGATTCCAAAAGTGTTGGGGAGGTTATCAAGAATATTCTTATCACCAAAAGAAAGATAATTATTCTCAAATAAAACTAAGTGGTGTTATTATTTTATTTCAATGGTTCTCCATAAGAATATTCTTACACATCTATTATGGGTTTCAGGATGGGATTCCATTCATCCAAATTTATTGGGGTTATAGTTACGGTTATTTATACTAATTTTAGATGCTTACCTTATTAATTCTATCTATAGGAAATGAAATAGTTAATATGAAAAAAGGATGATTCATTTAAAACTTTATAGAAGTTAAATTCAAATAATGGAATGATGGTTAAGGAATATAGGTGGATTGATTACTCACAACTTCATTTCTAGATTTCTCAACTATAAATGTTCTTAGATTACTTGGTATTGAAATCCGAAATGTATGGGTGAGACTATCTTTAGTAAAAAATATGAGAAATGGAATGAAAATCATTTTTGAAAAAATGGCATTAAAACCCCATATAGCCTTCCAATTAGAAGAAAAACATGTGACTAGCCTTTTAAATTGACAATGGGTAACTGAAACTTTCTCAACCTCCCATGAACAAGGTTATATAAATTACTTGAACATGATTTTAGAGAAAAGTTTGAATTCAAAATGGAATTAATATCTGAATATATTTTTATAAAATAACTATTTTTAACAAAAAATAACTAATGTGAAAACATTAACTCTCCTTGTTAGGAGTATAAGTAATTGATCCTATATTGAAATTATAGAATTGAATCGAATTTTCGTGTCAACCAACATGGGTATCATTAATGTTATTTTTATTTCTCAAAATAATAATATTCTAGTTGGAGGAAAAATAGACTTTCCAGTAATGGATCAAGTGAGAATAAATCAAATGTGGGTTTACTTAGTAAAATTTCCCAAACAATTCTGATATATAAATATAGATGAAAAAACAATTATTTTTAAAGTGAAATGATGTTCTAATAATATTTCTTTAAAATTAAATATGCATTTCTTGGTCAAATACCTTGTTCTGAGACATATTTTCAAATAAAATTAGTATATTGACATAAACTTCTTACAAAAACAATATATTTATGGAACATATACTTTATGTTACAAAATCATATTGAAAAATTAAAATTGTATTACTGGGTTAGGTTATTCACATTTTTTTTCCATGAAAATATAGAAAACATGGGATAAAATAATATAATAGTTTAATTTGATTAATATACCCTGATGATTTAACACTAAAACATTGGACGAGTGATTAATCAAAGAAGAATAAATTTAGAATCTATGTGAACCATTAAAGGAAAAAAATTGGCCATGGTGAATGGGGATAATTGATTTCATATAGTTAAATGGTGTCCCACAAGGTGTTATAGGAAAGATCCTATACCAACCATTTTCTAAAACCATTTGTATTAGTAATTACAAAAACAACAAATACCAATGTTTTGTTAAAACCATTGGTACATATGTCATATTCCAATGTATTTTCCAAACCATTGGTTTTGAAAGAAAATCCAATTCCATTTTCTATAAAAATTATACTTCAGTATGATTTAATTAGTTTTTTTAATTTTATAATTTCTATCCACCCCCTGCCTACACATCGTCGTCATAAATTACAAGGGCAATTAGTTTTTCTTAGGTAACTTCTCTATAGTGGTATTTTCACCAACAGGAAGTTGGTTGTAATTTTTCTTATTTTATCTCTATATTTTTCTTATGTTATAAATCAATATTTTTAATGATGAAAAATATTAAATGATTGTGCATTGTACTATGTTCTCTTAGGATAGTTCTCCATTATCCAATAATGGTGGTTGATCCCCATCTTTTAGTTCTTTCTTATTTTATGGTTTTTATTCTTTGAGGATAAATTTATTTATAGAGTTCTATATTTGTGGCACATGAAAATCTATATTTTCTAATTTTATTTGAAATTTAAAATTTATATTCATAAATTTTCAAATTAGAGTATAATGATGATTTGGCTTTAATTAAAACAAATGAGTTTTCATGAGGATATTTTAAACGAATTTTTTAAAAATATATTATTATTTATATAATTTAAAATTCAAAATATTAATATCATGATATATAATTTATTATGTGTATGTATTATTTTCTTATAATAATAATTTTATTGTCGATGTTATGTATTAAATGAGCGCAAATTTAATTTTAATTATGTAAATGAATTATTATTTAACATCTGATTTCTATAATTACTATACAAATTAATCGTTATGAATATTTTTTAAAGAAAATTTTTTATGGACCACAATATTAGATTCAAATGTGGTATTATAATGATATTTTTTATAATAGTGGGAAATATTTATAATTTTTAGTATATAGTAATAAATTATAGGCTAAAATTGTAAAATTTATGTTGGTAAATACTAAAAAAGTAATGTGTTCTATGATTTTTTTGTGTTGGAATATATATAGATGATTAAATGTTATTGGAATGATTTTTGAATATAAAAGTGAATATTATTTTATGTTATTTGTTTCTAATTGTATGGATAAATATTTCAAAACTATGAGAGTCTTATATTAGTGTAATAGTTATTATTTTTATTAAAATAGAAATATTGATGGTTTGATTTAAAAATATGATCGTATGGTGATGAATAATATTATAGGTATGTGAGGTGATATAAAAAATATTTGTAAAATCACATTCTGCATATGTTAAAAATTAGGAATTAACATGATGAAATAATTTATTTAAAAAAATGTGAATTTTTTTATTTACATTACTTTTGTGTGGAATATGTGTTAAATTTGTGTTTGTTAACTATATTAATACATTATATTGTAATTAATATTTTCTATAACGAATTATTTTTTATGTGGTATATTTTAGGAAATTGGGGATGATGTAAATTATATACAAATAAATATGTCCCCAAATTATAATTAACGTGGTGGAATTAAAATATTGGAATTTTATTATCTCATTAAGGGGTAGTTATTAATTTAATATTTCCTTGTTCAAATGATAATTAATGTATTGGAATTAAAATGTGGGAGATACATTGTCTCTTTAATGAGTAGTTATTAGTGAAATATTATAATTTTATATATGTTTGAAAATGATATAAATTTAATAATATAAAAAGTATATTATTATAGTTGTTGCGGGATTACTCGAGTGCTAAAGGCTTCCCATAATCATGTATCAGACTAGGGTTCAAATACAGGTGGGAGCGAATTTCCTTAGGCAGGTAGTGAAATAGGCATGATGCCGGTAGGCGGTGACATAGGCATGATGATTCATGTGGTATGATATAGACATAAAGCAGTACTAGGCCTTTAGGCCATGTAATGGGTTTCATGCTCACTATGCCTTCGAGCCATGAAATGAATAAATAAGGCTTGGTGGGTGGGTAATCTATTTGGGGGGCTATATTCAATCTTTCCATTCATATGTGTGTGTTCAGTGTAATTTTACAACCAAGAACCAAATATATAAAAAGTATCTTTTTATATGGATTTTGATGGTCAAATGTGTGTAATTTCATATTATTACTTATCAAAGTAAATGTAGGGAAATGTCTAGTGAATTATTTTTAATAAATATTCATTAAATTATTATTTTTATAGAATATTATTTTGATAATATCAGTGGTGGATAAATTTCATATACAATTTAGTAAATAAATACTTTTTTTAAATATTTAATTGTTGATCTAAAAAATTATACGCATAAGATATTTATTTTTTAAAAAGTAAATATTGTAAAATGTATTTTATAACATTTTTATTTTTTTATTTTTTATATGTAAAATTTTTATAAATACAAGAGACATTCTTATTTATATTCTTTTGTATAATTATTTTTAATGAATCGCAATTAGAAGGAAAGTAAAATTCATTTATAAATTAATATAATATTATATTATGTGTCATTATAGTGAAAATAAAGGGCTATATTAGGTAATAAGATTCTCTTAGTAAAATATTATTTACGTGGTCCAAACCATTATTATTGTAATGGAAAAAAATGAGGAGATTTATTATGTTTTAATGGGTGGTAATTCTTGGGGAATAATGATATAGGAGGTAAATTAATCAATATATAATTGTGGACTTTTCAAATTGTGAACTACTAGTGGTCATATGACTCATGGGTCATTTATTGGAACTATAAATGGGTAGGTACACTGGGAAACACTCTATACATGTGTGATCCATTGAAAAAAAATGATTATATAATAATCTCGGCCTGATAAGTCTATTTTAAGATATATAAAATAATATAAATAAATATATAATTTTTGGGTGCTTGTCAATCCTTGTGGGGAGGTATGAGGCTTGATGTACTTGAGTGCCTTCGGTGTGTGAGTATTTACGGTTTGTATTCCCCTCCACATAAATATAAATTATTAATATTTTTATTTTTTATTGTTTTTTATTTTTTAATACAATTATATAATTATTAAAAATTTCATTATTATTGATGTTAGAGTAAAAAATTTTGTCCACATTTGATATATTTTTTAAATATCACCCATTACATCATTGATAAAAAAAATTGATGTTGGGGCACTTATTATTCTATAAAATGTTGGATGATGGAGAGTTTTCAAAAAAACACTAGGGTATTTTTTTAATATATATTTCTATCAATGTCATGAATGTTTTGAAGAATATAGAGATGAATTATGGGTCATAATTTTTATATTAACCTATATAAAATAATTTTTTTATAACTGATAAATGATTGACAGTGATTTACTAACAATAGTAAATATTATTAAAGACTTATCTAGTGTTTAACCCTAGATGATGCTCCATAAATGGATTAATTATCATCAAATTATTAAAAATATTCATTTTTATGTTTGACATATCAACATATCGAAAAAATTAGGTTTTGTATGTGCCTTATCTAAGACTAAATACAACACTGGATACTTATTAGAATCGTTCCCTTTCATATTTTTAAATTTAATTCCATTTATTTTATTTTAGGGGTGAAATATATTAACAATTATATAATTAAATATTTAAATAACCTTTTCCTTTATTTTAATAAATTATTTGGGTATGGAACCTTACCAATTAACTATACTGTTTTTTATTATTGTTAGTCATCCGATTTATTCTATTATTTAAACATTATGCAATATTGCTTCCTTATGTTTTAATATTTACTAAATAATGGGAATTGGTTCATATAATTTGGGGGAGGTTTTATTCGAGGTTTTTTTCTTATTTAGGTGTTGTATTGGATGAATATTATAGGAAATGCTTCAATGGTTGGTGGAAGTGTTGGAATTCGATGCCA
Organism: Viscum album; assembly: GCA_963277665.1. NCBI lineage: Eukaryota > Viridiplantae > Streptophyta > Magnoliopsida > Santalales > Viscaceae > Viscum > Viscum album. The sequence goes on along the minus strand of OY728128.1, from coordinate 999,909,807 downwards.
TGGTTATCATGATAATAAAATATTGTTTAATTCTAGTGTGATGTAACATATAATGGGAGGAAAATAGTTATAAGACCCATATTTCTGGCATATGGGTAATGCATATGTGACATTGGGGGTGAGCTATAATGCTTTGAGACATGGGATGCAATGTTAATTCTAGTTATATGGTGCTATAAGTCAATACATCTTGGGTTTCTTCTTGTCAGAATCTACAAAAACAATCATAGATATGTGGTCATTGAAGTAAGTACTTGTATGGGGGAATAAATTATAGAAGGATTAAATGGGACTAATCACAACTTGTATAGAACCCATTTTGAGCAAGGATGGTGGACCACATGGATTTAAAGACTAGGACTGTGTCTAGATAGTTTGATCTATAAAATATCTGAATTAAAAAAACAAATTATAAAACATAAGGTGAAAATTAATGAATTTAATATTGTTTTTGAAATTGGGGATGAGGTTTATTGAAAAGATTAAGTTTAATGTCATGAAAAAATTAATAATTTGTTTATGTTTCAAGGTATAATAATACTTTTGAGTTTATGTGGGTTGATTCACTTAGACACATGTGTGTTTGTGCCTTTGGTTGTTTGTATCTCCCATTATTGATAATAAATTAATATTTTCCAACAATTTATTTATCATATTATTTAGGGCCTAACATTGAGTTTTTTCTTAGTAGTAGGGCTTATAATTAATCATTTAAATTGGAAGATATAATGAAGGGTCTAATTGAATGATTTACATATAACTAATTTTGGGTAATAGATACAAGTTTATTATTTTAATTATAAAGATTTATTACTTATATATCTATCAAATCATATAAGGATGTTGTTTTGGAGATAATAATTAAAAAGGGCCATAAATCCCATGTTGTAAAAAATCATTTTCAATTAAAAGATAATAAAAATTTATAAGAATTCAATTATTTCTTATGTTTCCTTTCCTATGTATAGCATCCCTCATTTTATTACATAAACTTTCATTACATTATACAAAACTGAGGATCTTTAAGGTTTAGTGTCTTGGAAACCAAGAACATAAAACATGAAAACAACATAAAATAGTATTCTTAAACACTTGAAAAGATTCTCCTTATGTTCTTCCTAGGTTCATTACTGCATCTCATAACCTGGGGACATCCATCAAAATAAAGTGTGAGCATAAGGCCTATGAAGTGAAACAAGAGAAACATTTTACATGTGAACTTGAGATACTTCAATAAGGTCATGAAAAGAACTTTAAGGCATGAGAGAGAAATCATGAGGCATATCATAAAAAAATAACGTATTTCATAACTTGAAGATGTGGCTACACCATTTAATATTTACAATCATTTCTGTTTCACCAAGTTCCATCCCCAAGGTGTCATTAAAAATTACCAAGGTTATTCACCAAGGCGTCATTAAAAATAGTCATCTCTAGAGATTAAGTCTTTACGCAATGCATTGGAGCGCTATCAGGGCGCACCCTTGACATGTCTTTATTATCATTTGAGCCACATATATCATCATAAATCATTTCATAAACAACCCATATAGAAAAAAAGGAATGGTTTTCATTTCATAATCATAACGTTTTAAAAACTGCTTTAAAGACATTATCTTTACGTCACATTAAACCCACGGAAAGGGAGAGCGGGTCTCATGAATGTAAATCCCAGAATTTAAAATAGAACAACTTGATATATATGTGAATACCCCTATATAAGATATACCTTTGAGTATTCACTTAATAAAATAAAAGAACTTTAGAAAAAGAGAGAGACATTTTGAGACGGATGTTTTACAGCAAAACGGCTATGTTTCGTGGTTTTACAAAACATTGAAAAGAGAGGGTACATGGGTCAAACAATCATAAATGACCCATAAAAAAGTATAGGGACCTAATATGAAGAATAAATGAACATGATAATTTAATTTGATGGACATACCATTTGAAATGAAAAACATGGAAGGAAGACAAAAATTAGATTTCTCTTATGAAAATTCCGCAGCCTAACGGCGTCACTTAAACTTCAACAAAAAATGATTTGACAAGATAAAATAGGGTCTCTCATAATATGAACATAAGAGTTATGTATGATAGATATATATATCATACTCCAACATAATTCAAAAGGAACTTGAAAGACTTGACATGAAAGTAGAACATTGAAAAAATGAGAAGGATGAAAGAATCCCCTTAAAAATTCGGCAGCATAACGGTGCCACTTAAAAATTATTAAAACGAATTGATGAGAGAAAGAGGGGGTCTATCATCATATGAACATGAAAAGGGTATTAAGATTAATATAAAATAACATCCTCTAACATAAGAACTTGGAGCATAAAAGGAATGACATAAAAGAGATTACTTGAAAAAAAGAGAAAGTTGGATCCCTTACCTTAAACGTAACTCTTAAAACTCAATGGTTGGGACCTAGAGGGATTGGGAGAACCTTTTGAGTTAAGGAGACCATAAATTCATTGAGGATTATTTTGGAGTCGAATTGATGAGAGGATGGCTTGGTATTTATAGGGAAAGTGAAGGGACAAGGCATTAATGGCCAAGGGACACCTCATTGGTGGTAATGGAAAAACCATGGGCTTGCCCATGGTATTGGAAACTTGGGACACCTCATACAATAATTCAACCCCTTTAGTCGACCATCCCTTAAAATATCTCATGAAATCATCATGACACAGTTATGATGTAATTTAACATACCGAAACTCTAAAACTGCATTTTTACTATTCACTGAAAATTCTTCTTTTTCAAAAAAATCCACAAAAATTACCATAACATAATATCGATGCTCTGAGTTCAAAAATAAATTCCATTTTATAAAAATAATTTCCTAAATAATTTTAATTTATTTTTTAATTAAAAACACTATTCACCCGAAAAAAACTGATACTTGATTGATAATTTTTGAAACCATTATTTACCCATTTTATTGAATCAAATTATTTAATCAAGGTGTCTAAATTATATTAAAACTTTATTTAATTGAGATTACTAATCCATTTGGTCACATTACTAATCCTAAGCTTAAAATCACTATTCATAATTTACGAATCATCAAAAATTAAGTTGATCTTATTAGACTCTAAATTTCGTACTGAACATAATTGTAGAAGACCATTTTTTGAAAATCATTTCACATCATTAATTATTTAAGGTTTACATAAATATTTTAAAATATCCTTTTTTCATCAATAAAATACATCCTAAAATTATCCAGACATTTGAAATTTCACAAACTTTACTAAAGGAGGAAATCTCAATTTATTCATCCCAAAGGATTACACAAAGAAGCTACGGTCTCGTCACATATCCCCTTATAACACCAGCATAAGCCCTAAGTGTAAGGTGTGTTATGGTGATAGAATTTGAGGGAGTCTCAGATAACATTTCCCTAGTAGTAATCTTTACTAACCTGAACTTCTCCTATAGGGTTTTCCATTCAATCTTGACACGCCGGGGTTCAGCTTGGGCTTGGTCCAAAGTGAAGCCCAAAGATACCACCACCTTCCCAAGCTCTAATAAGTGGGCTTCATAAGGTTCGAGTCTACCAGATGAAGCCATTGACTCCTCTTTCTTCATTAACCATTAACATCTCTATTAAATCATTAAGAGTAAGTTAATATACTATTCAAAAGGATTGGGTCTTTACATTCTTCCCCCCTTAATAAATTTCGTCCCCGAAATTTTATACTTGAGGCCTAGTCAAAAAGGTGACGGTACTTTTTCTTCATTGTTTCCTCAGGCTCCCAAGTCGCTTCTTCATATTTATGATTCCTTAAAAACACTTTCACAAGGTGGGTAGTCTTGTTTTGTAGAACCTTGTCTCTACGGTCTAAGATCTCCACTGGCTACTCCTCATAAGAGAGGTCATGTTACAGTTTTACCACCTCTGGGTTCAGTACATGTGAAGGTTCGGGTATGTACTTCTTCAAGAGAGATACATGGAAGACATTGTGAACTTGATCTAGGTTCGGTGGAAGTTCTAGATGATAGGCCACTGCTCCTATGAGATCAGGGATTTCATAGGGGCCAATGTACCTTGGTCTGAGCTTCCCTTTCTTCCAAAACCGGATGACTCTCTTTCATAGATAAATTCGAAGGAAGACTTGGTCGCCAACACCAAACTCCAAGTCCCTTCGACGGTTGTCAGCATAGCTCTTCTGCTGACTCTGAGCAGCCTTTATGTGTTGTTTGATGGAATGAACCTGTTCTGTCATCTCTTGCACAAGATCAGGCCCAAGAAGATTTCTATCACCAGTTTCATCCCAACAAGTAGGATTTTTACATCGCTTTCTATACATAGCTTCATAGGGTGCCATCTGAATACTAGAATGGAAGTTGTTGTTATAGGAGAACTCAACTAATGGGAGGTGTAGATCCCATTGACCTTTAAATTCCATTGAGCATAATCTTAGCATGTCTTTGAGTGTCTGAATAGTCCTTTCAGACTAGCCATCAGTTTGAGGATGATAGGTCATACTAAAATTCAATTCAGTATTCAGAGCATGTTGAAGATTCTCCAGAATTTTGATGTGAATCTTGAATCACGATCAGACACGATAGATAGTGGTACCCCATGCAGCCTTACCAATTCCTTTATATATATCATGGCAAGTTTATCTAGAGACAAATCTTCCTGAATAGAGATAAAATGGGTGGTCTTGGTGAGACGGTCCACAATAACCCATATCTCATTATTTCCTTTGGATGTTTTCGGGAGACTAGTTACAAAGTCCATAGTGATATTATCCCACTTTCATACTGGTATGGGTAGCGGTTATTATACCCCCTTAGGAAGTTGTTGTTCTTCCTTTACTTGTTGACACACCAGTCACCTTGTAGTATAATCAACAATCTCCCTCTTCATGTTATCCCACCAATAATGATCACAAAGGTCTCTATACATTTTAGTTCTTGCCGGATGTATAGAGAAAGTAGAGCTATGAGCTTCATCCATCAGTTCTTTATTTACCTCCAGAATAGATGGAACACATAGTCTTGTACGAAATTTCAATACACCTTCTTGATCAATATTGAAATCAGGGAACTTCCCATCCCTTACAGCATCAAACTTCTCCTGCAGCAAAGGATCTTCTTTTTGAGCCTTCTTGATCTTCTCTAGTAATGAAGGTTGAGAAATCATTTTGGATAAGGTTGATGATTCCCCTTCTCTTACAATTCCCATGTCCAGTTTTACTAGATCTTTAATCAAGGAATCTCCTAGGATCCTCATTGTTTCCAGAACAACAGGATCTTTCCTGCTTAACGCATCTGCGACTTTGTTTGCTCTTCCAGGGTGATAATGAAGTGAAAAATCATAGTCTTTAATAAGCTCCTACCATCTCCTTTGTCTCATGTTCAATTCTTTCTGCATGAAAATATACATTAAAATTTGGTGGTCGTTGTATATATCACATTTCTCCCCATAAATATAGTGCCTCCATATCATTAGAGAAAAAACAACAGTCGCTATCTCTAGATCATGTGTAGGATAATTCTGTTCATGAATCTTCAACTGTCAAGATGAATAAGCAATTACCTTGACATTTTTCATGAGGACACACCCAAGCCCTTTCAGAGATGCATCGCTAAAAATAACAAATCCTTCTTCGATAGAGGGTAGTGTTAACACAGGTGCAGTAACCAATATCTTTTTCACCTCTTGGAAACTTTCCTCGCATTATTTTTTCCATATGAATTTAACCCCTTTTCGCGTCAACTTGGTTAGTGGATTAGAAAGCCGTGAAAAGTTTTTCACAAACCTCCGATAATATCCCGCTAAACCAAGGAAACTACAAATCTCAGTTACTGTTGTGTGTTGAGGCCACTCCTCCACAACCATTGTCTTTGCAGGGTCAACTGAGATTCCTTCATTGGTTACGATGTGCCCCAAGAAAGACACTTGTTGCAGCCAAAACTCACAGTTGCTGAACTTTCCAAAGAGCCTCTCCTTCTGCAGAGTTTTTAAAATAACCCTTAGATGATCTTTATTCTCCTCACGAATTTTTTAATATATCAAAATATCATCAATAAAAACTACCACAAAGTTATCAACGTAGTCCTTAAAGACTCTATTCATCAAATCCATGAAAATAGCCGGAGAATTAGTCAAGCCGAAGGTCATAATAGTAAACTCATAATGCCCATATCTTGATCGGAATGCAATCTTTATAATATCTTCCTTCTTCACCCTCAGTTGATGATAACCAGATCGAAGGTCAATCTTGGAAAAGAATTGAGTCCCATAATGTTGGTCAAATAAATCATAAATTCTTGGAAGAGGGTATCTTTTCTTCACTGTGGTCGCATTCAATTCTCTATAATCAATGCATAGCGGCATTGACCCATCCTTATTCTTCACAAAGAGAACTGGTGCTCCCCAAGGATACACACTCGGTCAGATAAACCCCTTATCCAACAAGTTTTGGAGTTGTTTCTTTAACTCTTCTAGCTCCACATTTTCCATTCTATATGGGGTCTTTGATATCGGTTGAGACCTAGGTATGAGTTCAATGGATAACTCTTCCTCTCTTTCTGGGGGAGGTCCAGGTAACTCCTCAAGAAGTACATCCATGTATTCTTGAACAATCGGAACATCTTCTATTTTTACACTCCCTTTTCCTTCTTCATCATCACTGATTAAATCCATATAGAAAGATATAGTAGGTGCTTATAGATAAGGATCAGTTTGGGATATCTCTCCTTGGAAGATAATTGTAGGTCGTTCATTCAAGACTACTGAGATTTCCTTACTTCTGCATTTGATCTTCGCTTTATACTTTGAGAGTCAGTCCATCCCTAGTATAATGTTGAATTACAACATGGGAATGACTACTAGATTTGTGATAAGATTGTGCTCACTAAAGTAAACACAAGAGTCTCTAAACATTGTTGATTCATGGATAATCCCACTTGGAGTCTTTAATGACAACTCTACCTCAAGAAGTTCAGCGATTGATTCTATATTCTTTTCAAACTTGGAGGAAATAAAGGAATGTGTAGAACCTGAATCAAACAAAGTAGTTGATAGTTTTGAGAGGACAACAAGAGTACCCGCTACCATGTCATTTGGAGCTTCAACTTCAGTTTTTGTGATATCAAAAGCACGACCATGTTCCCCTGGCCTTTTCGAAGGTTGATGGTGATTCCCCTCCACTGCCCTCAGTTTGGACAGTGATTAGCAAAGTGCCCAAGCTTTCCACACTTGAAGCATTTGACTTTGGGTAAGGCCGGAACCATCTTTCCTATTTTGTTAGTGTTGTGGAGTTGAGGCTTCACCTCACTAAGACAATTCTGAGCAACATAGCCTCCTCTTCCACACCTGTATCACTTGCCACTTCCAATCAAGCAGTGGCCCAGATGATTCTTCCAACATTTATTGCATGTGGTAAGTTTCATTTTCTTTCCACCTCTTCACTGATCAAAATTCATCCCTAAACTATGCTTCAATGATCTCTTCTTTTCATTTGATTTATGAGACCACTGTGTCTCACCAAACTCTAGCACAACTTTCATTGCACTCCACATGATCTCCTCATAGCTATCGTAGTCCCGGTTGGCTAGATTATTCCGCAGATGAGGTCTCAATCCACCGAAAAAATCTATCAACCTTTCCACTTTGATACCTGAAAAAGCCATAGGTATATCGTGAAAGTTGGGTGAAGTTCATCTCATACCTTCTGATAGATTCTTTCTCCTTCTTCTTCAGCTCGAGAAACTCTTTCTCCATTCTCGTTCTCATGGAACGAGGGAAATACTTGTTAAAGAATATTCCCTAGAACTCTTCCCACTCCATAGCTTTCATCTCTCCTTGTGGCTTCGTGTTTTTGGCCAGTGACCACCACTGATCAGCTTCTCCCTCTAGGCGGTAAACCGCAAGGGTGACATTTTCTTGTTCCGAACAAAGGAGTACAGAAAACATATTTCAATGGAGCTTATCCATTGTTCCGAAACCAATGGGTCAGTAGATCCATTGAATTTTGGTGGCTGTTGACACATGAAGGACTCAACAGAGTGGTGTTCCCTTCATGGTGAGGTCGGCCTCTCATTTTGATTCAAGTTATTACTCATAACTTGAGTCAGTTGGTTCATCATTCGCATGAATCATTCCATTCCGGCTTCCATCAGAGGGCCGTCAGCACATGGTGCATTGCAGTCACCATATGCATTGTTCCTCCTATTGCCTGTAGTTTTCTAAAAGGATAAAACCTTAGTGAGAAACTTATTTTATTTATGAAACTTTTAACTAAGACTTAATTCCTAGGAAATTACATTTCTCTATATTTCCTTCATAATAATTCATAAAAAGTTTGTGATTAACCAAACATATCCCCCGGGAGTGTCGTAACCAAGAGTGCAGCAAGGCCCATTATCGTGCAACGGTTCCCATTCGATTCTAGCTCAAATCGGTGTTTTTGGGTTTTAACCCTATGTACATCTATGTCAGAGCCACCTCTACCTGCTCGTATCCAGACAGAGATGTATTTTTTTGATAAACCACTTACTCAATACTTAACAAAATTCCATAATGTTTTCCTATATTTAGACTTTTCTATACTGTTCTTCCAAATGTTTTTATATACTAATTTCCACAAATAACTAAACCATCCTTTTATACCAACTATGGAATCGTTCATTTTATTACATAAACATTCATTACATTACACAAAACTGAGGATCTTTAAGTTTTAGTGTCTTGGAAACCAGGAACATAAAACATGAAAACAACATAAAACAGTCTCTTTAAACACTTGAAAGGATTCTCCTTAAGTTCATCCAGGGTTTATTACTGCATCTCATAACCTGGGGACATAAATCAAAAGAAATGATGATCAGAAGGCCCAGTAATGGAAATAAGAGAATCATTTTACATGTTAACTTCAGATACTTCAATAAGGTCATGAAAAGAACTTTAACGGATGAGAAAGAAATCATGAGGCAAATCATAATAAAAATAACGTTTTTCATAACATGAAGATGTGGCTAAAACATATAATAATGACAACCATTTCTGTTTCACCAAGGTCCATCCCCAAGGTGTCATTAAAAATCACCAATGTTATTCACCATGGCATCGTTAAAAATAGTCATCTCTGGAGATTAAGTCTTTACCCAATGCATTGGAGTGCTATCAGGGTGCACCCTTGAAATGTATTTATTATCATGTCATTTACATATATCATCATCAATAATTTCATAAACAACCCATACAGAAAAAAATTAATGGGTTTCATTTCATAATCATAACATTTTAAAAACTGCTTTAAAGACATGATCTTTACGTCACTTTAAACCCACGGAAAGGGAGAGCAGGTCTCATGTATGTAAATCCCAGAATTTAAAATATAAAAAATTGGTATATATGTGATTACCCCTATAGAAGATAGTGCTTTGAGTATTCACTTAATAAAATAAAATAACTTTAGAAAAATAGAGGCATTTTGAGATGGAAATTCTGCAGCATAACAGCTATGTTTCGGGGTTTTAGAAAACATTGAAAAGAGAGGGTACATGGGTCAAACAATCATAAATGACCCATAAAACAGTAGAGGGACCAAATATGAAGAATATATGAACATTGTAATGGAATTTTATGGACATACCATTTGAAAAGAAAAACATGGAAGAAAGACAAAAATTAGATTTCTCTTATGAAAATTTGGCAGCCTAACGACGTTACTTAAACTTCAACAAAAATGAATTGACAAGATCAAATAGGGTCTCTTATCATATGAACATAAAAGTTCCGTATAATAGATATAGAGATAATACCCCAACATAATTAAAAAGTAACTTTAAAGACTTGACATGAAAGTAGAACTTTGAAAAAATGAGAAGGGTGAAAGAATCGACTTAAAAATTCGGCAGCCTAAGAGCGCCACTTAAAAATTCTTAAAACGAATTGATGAGAGAAAGAGGGTGTCTCTCATCATATGAACATGAAAATGTAATTAACATGAATATAAAAGAACATAGTCCATCATAAGAACATGGATCATAAAAGGAATGACATAAAAGATATTACTTTAAAAGAAAGAGAGAGGTCAGATCTCTTTCCTTAAATGTAACTCTTAAAACTCAAAGGTTGAGACCTTGAGGTCTTGGGGGAACCTTGGGAGGACTTCTTGGGAGGTAAGGAGACCATAACTTCGTTGAGGATGATTTTGGAGTCGAATGGATGAGAGGATGGCTTGGTATTTATAGGGAAAGTGAGGGTACAAGGCATTAATGGCCAAGAGACACCTCATTGGTGGTATTGGAAAAACCATGGGCTTGCCCATGGTATTTGCCCAAGGTATTGGCCACCTGGGACACCTCAGACAATAATTAATCCCCTTTATTCGACCATCCCTTAAAATATATCATGACATCATCATGACACAGTTATGATGTCATTTAACATACCAAAACCCGAAAACTGCATTTTTACTATTCACTGAAAATTCATTTTTTCAGAAAAATCCCCAAAAATTACCATAACATAATATCGATGCTCTGAGTTCAAAAATAAAGTCCATTTTATAAAAATAATTTTTTATATATTTTTAATTTAATTTTTAAATAAAAAACACTATTTACCCGAAAAAATTGATACTTGATTAATAATTTATGAAACCTTTATTTACCTATTTTATTTAATCAAATTACTTAATAAAGGTGTCTAAATTATATTAAAACTTTATTTAAGTGAAATTACTAATCCATTTGGTTACTAATCCTAAGCTTAAAATCACTATTCATAATTTACTATTCATCAAAAATTAAGTTGATCATATTAGACTCTATGTTTCGTACTAAACATATTTGTAGAAGACCATTTTTTGAAAATCATTACACATCATTAATTATTTAAGGTTTACATAAATATTTTAAAATATACTTTTTTCATCAATAAAATACAACCTAAAATTATCAGGACATTTGAAATTTCACAAACTTCACTAAAGGAGTAAATCTCAATTTATTCATCCTAAAGGATTACACAAAGAAGCTACGGTCTCATCACATAGCCCCTTATAACACCAACATAAGACCTAAGTGTAAGGTGTTCTATGGTGAGAGAATCTGAGAGAGCCTCAGATAACATTTCCCTAGTAGTAATCTATACTAACTTGAACATCTCATGCAGGCGTTTCCATTCAAGCTTGACACGCTGGAGTTCGGCTTGGGCTTGGTCCAAAGCGGAGCCCAATGATGCAACCTCTTTCTCAAGCTCTGATAAGTGGGCTTCATAAGGTTCGATTCTACCAGATGAAGCCATCGACTCCTCTTTCTGCATTAACCATTAACATCTTTATTAAATTGTTAAGAGTAATTTAATATACTATTCAAAAAGTTTGGGCCGTTACACTATGGGGGAAAACATATTGGTCGAAGATATGGTATATTTTAATTATATAATATTTAGTTTCATTTAATGGAAATGAATTTTAGTTAGTATATATTTATATAATTTTTTCCTTCATATAGGTCCAAGCCTAGGGCCAGGTGTTTTGTATCAATATCATTAATTTATGGTTTATTTAGCATTCATGAAATAGATTAGGGTATTAATCAATTTAATTTTAAGAAAAATTCATATTGGTTTGGATTATGATTTATTGTCTAAATTGGATTATTTTTCATTTAAAAAATATTCTTAAAATTGCATCTTAAATTGGTATTTTAGGTAAAATGGATAGAGTGAAAAAGCTAGTAAGGTTTGGTCACCATGAAACGGTACATGTGGAATTTTATATTATTTATATATTAATTGATATTATAATTTTATCTACACATAATTATTATTTTAACTTATGGATTTTGTATGGAAAACATTTTTTTATTGTAATATTTTATATCACTCAAATATAAACTATAAAAAATAATTGTAATACTTTTATTTTCATTTGAGAGGGTATGAATTCAAATATTATAGGGATTTTATATTTAAGGGTAACAAACTAGTGACCATGATTAACTTCTTTTCTTCTTTCTATCAATGAAATAAATTCAATTATGATATTACTCTAACGTGACAAAAACTATCTTTACTACATCTACTAGTGTAACAAAAAATAAAAATTATTTTTCAACTCCCACTATAGGAGGAAAGGGAACATCCTAAATTATTTCATCTCTTATTAAATTAATTCTTTAAAATACAATAATGATGAGGTGGATAATTATGAATATATATATTAACATTTATTGTTAGTTCTTTTAGCAATATTAGAAATTGATTTTTCATGTTTGAGATGGTAAATTCATGTAATTGTAATGTTGGACATGATGTTTTAGGATTTTCATTACTATATATTATAGTATGAGGTGTTTTTTTTTCATTTTATCATTTTTATTGTCAATTATGTGATTATATTATAATTTGAAAAAATGATTTTTAGTAATGAATATAATACAATATTTTTATACTTTTGCGGGGTTTATCATGTATGGGGTTGACTAAACTAATGTTTTGTTTATATTATTTGTTATTAGATATGTACATGTTGGGACCAAAATGCTGATGTTGTTTTTATAATAGTCACTAATTTTGTATCTAATAGTTTTATTGATAAAATGAATTATTTTTTGTTAATTTATTTTTAATTTATTATTATTTTATTCCTCTCTATTGTAATGATTATTATTTAATGAATTTATTGGTATAAGGTCTTGATTGGGATCTGGGTCCAAACATTTATTATGATTATTATTATTATTATTGATTTTGTATCTACTGCTACTATTTATAATTCTATTTTTATGTTTTTGTTCTAGCTATGTTCATATAAAAGAGTTTAGGGAGTTATATAGTACTTGTTTAGGGGTTATAACCCTAATGAATGATATTTAAATTAAATCTTTTACTAATTTTTAGTGAATGTATTTTGTATGTAGTTTTTCTCTTCCTTTAGCTACATGTGATAGGTATATGGTGTTAAGATTGTATGAGTCAGTGATTGGTATGTGGTATAGGTGTTTATAAGATATTAAGAGTGGAACATGAGTGATGGAATACTATACTAAACATTTGATCTTCATATTATTTGAATATATGTGAGATGTTAACTTTGTAGGTTAGTCAAAAGGATACATGTCCTCTACTTTTATAAAAAAAATATAATCATTTATATCCAACTACAAAAAAGATAATTTAAGTGGGATTATGTAAAAAGACATTTTTCCCTATGTAGGATATTTCATAAATTCCACTTCATGAATTTATGGTAAAAACGTGGGTCTAATTAGAGACATGTAATTCCATGAGTGTGATGGCCTAACCATATATACCCTAAGGGTGAGTGAGAGTAATTTTATTATGATTATACCACTAAATAATATTACTTGTAACTATTATTTATAATTATAACATATCATTTTGTTTGATTTTACCATCTATTTTGGTTAATGAAGCTTTAATGGTATAATTTTTTATTAATGACATTAATAAAATAGAAGATAAGTGATAATACACTTTTATTAATGGAGAAGTGATTCCTAATGAATTTGGAACCTTTGAAAGCATTATTGGTATCAATGCTCAAATTATCTTTTGTTCCATGTATAGGAGGACAAAACATTTCAAAATATAATTGATATTAAAAAAAATTTACTCTAATGTTGACAATCCTTGGAGACTATATAAATTAAAAACAAAAGTTGATGGGAATTTTAAATTATTTCATTTCAAGATTATATATCTAAGATTAGGTTTTTAGAAATTCCATCTTCTTTTAATGTATTTTAATAATGTTTGGGATTATGTTATGATCCATTTAAATATTATATTGGTGTATCTTAGTAAATATTTCGTTATTATAATTAAAAGCATAAAAAACCTTCAATTTTTTTAAGGATGGAAAAAATTTAATGATCTAAATTGGTTTTACTAGAATTAAAATATCATATAACATTTTTCATTCCATTAGAATTCATATAATATTTTATAGTTCTAATTGATGGATACCACTAATTTAATCATTTAGATACTCTTGTTTCTTATAATAGTGGTACAAGAATTTTTTTTATTGTTACGTATGAAAATTTATCATATTATTTATATTCTTAATATATTATGAATTTTATTAATTTTTGAAAGTTGATTAATAAAAACGGATAAGAAACCATATCGAGATAAGGATCCGAAATAGAATTTTGGTGTTCTTAATATTGGTTAGAAATTGATTTAAAATTTTTCATTCAATATAAGGTGATTAAAAATATTTCAACATCCTTAATTTAAGATGATGTAAAATATAAGTAAATAATCCTTGTTAGTTATTATTTATGATATTGTGATGGATGATTCAATAGATACACCAATTTTTTCTTTTAGTAACTATGGAAAAGATACTCAAGTTATAAATCCTAATGATGCAACACTCCCTTTTTTGGCATGAGCATTAATTTTGGATACACTCATGGAAGACCGTTGAATAATAATTGGAATGAGATTATTATTGAGGATGGATTTGAACTCCCAAATAAAACTATAATAGAATAACACCAACTAAACATTATCAATATATTAATTTATTATTAATATTATAATTTATTATTTATATTAATTTTAAAATTATTAACTTTTGTTATGTAATATTAAATTTAGAATTATTAATTTCTATAGTTTAATATTTCAAAATTAATAATTTATTATTAATATTAATATTTTGATATATAATTTATTTTTAAAAATGATTGATTTATGTGTTATTTTTTTATAATAATGACGAAGATATTATTATGGGTGTTATTAATTAAATTATTGAATATTTTTATTTAAAGTGATTAAAGATATTTTTTATTTTTTATTTGATACATAGAGTTTATATAAAACTAATTATTACTATAAATGATAAATAATGGAACATATTTTAGGAATCGTAGTGAGGGTGTTTTAATCTGAAAACATAGTGATATATTTTAGAATAGAGGTAAGTATTTATAAGGGTTGGTATTTGAATAAAAATGATTTGTTATTATTATAAATGTTTTACCGGAAAAAATAAACAAGAAAACTGATGTAATATTTTAATGTGTGGAAATATATTTACATGGTTTATTCTTATAGACTTTTTTTTGAAAAGATAAATGGATATTAATTTTTATTATTCATTATTAATTGAAGATGATAAATATTTAACAATTAAGAGTGATTTTCAATAGTATAAATATGATTGTTATTATTTTACAAGTAATATTGATGGTTGGGTTATTTTTTATTTCGAGTTCTAAAGAAATCTATATGTCCTCATAACCTTAATCCATTATAAATGGTACACTCCCCTCCCATACCTATAGAATGGTGGGTGGCTATATATTTTCTGATTATGGATGTGGAATGAAAATTCCTCAACCCTCTATATGATTGACCATAGCAACAACTCCATCCTCCCATTTTCTGAAAAATAATTGATATTATCAAGATATGGTGGATTACAATCAATATAAAATATATATAATAACCATTTAGGTGAGTAAAAAATTGATACATTTTGGTCTAGTGAATCAAATTTCATTAGGAATTAATGATTTCATCTGATGTGGTAGATGAAGGAAATTTTATTTATAAAATATTTTCCATTTATGATTACGTGGATTTGTTAACATGGTTTTTCTTAGCCTTTATTAAACAAAACTTTTCTATAAGTGATAATTGTTCATATTTGAATATTTATTAATCTCGAAATCGATATTATATAGATAAAACACCCTACAATTTCTTCGACTATAATACCCATGATTTAAATATGCATTTTTTCCTAAGTTACATGTCACAAAAAAAATATCACTGTGTTCATGCATATATGTATGCAGTTGAGGATTCCCATGTTTGTTGGGTGATCTATAGCCACATGAAAAATGGAACATGTCTATATGGATAGTTTTAATAACCTTCTTTTATGACTAAGATCAATCATTGTCCTATATTAGTCCAAAATCCATGAGTACACACAAACTATAGACAAAGGATACGTATAAATCCATGGGAAGATCTAATATATCTCCTTATACTTACTAAATAAATAATTTAGTTGTGGGAATGGATTCCCATGGATAACAGATTTTTTTCCCCAATCGAAAATCTTCTCTGAATGATAAGATTAATTTACTGGCACGGTTGTAAATGACTTTTTAAATTGGAATGGTTTCCCATAGATAAAGGCCTCACAGAATCTAGCTAATTCCCATGGGTATCCTAGACCATTATAAAAGGCTATTCATTCCTTGTCTATAAATTTTTGAATAATGACACACTAAATTTTACATTGAGATGAAAAAGGCCTAAAACCATGAGTTACATCACCTTTTGATATAGGTGTCCTGTTGGCCAAGTGAGGTAGGGGCTAACTATGGCTACAGTCTAACAACTAAAACCACAAGTGAGGCGTCATGTGTTTACATGTGGTGAATGATAATGAAAAATACTATAGGCCACCTCACCCTTATATGTTGGTCATTATAAGGCCCCAGCCTTAAACCTTACTTAATCTTGAGTTATTACAAGATTACACATTGAGGATCTTTTCGGGTTTAGAGTTTTAGAGAATTAGATCAAAAAACCTGCATTACATTCCACATATAAACAAAGTGGTTACATAAAGATAGTATTATTCATTCCCATCAATGGAAACACATTTAAAATAAAACATGGATTACTTCCTGACACTTCCTTGACACTATCATCATATCATGTACCTTTCCCTTGACCTGTGAAAATCATTTCAAAAAAACTTGGGATGAGCATAAAAAGCTCAGTATGGGTTATAAAAACATGGAAAGGAAACATGAGTACATATATACATAAGAATGAAATCATACTTTACCCATAAAACATAGGTACTTTAACATACCTCATAAAATCATGAATAAATCATATAAATCATAGGACATAAAGGTAACATGAGGCATTCATAACATTCTTACGTAGGGAGTAACACTCTTGGTTACGTTTGGAATACCCATCACAGTATATTCCCTAAAATCTCTTCGGAGAAACCTTAACGTTTCATTCCTTCACGTTACCCAATTCATTGGAGAGCTATAACGGGCTCACCCGCCCTTAGTTTATCACGGAACCACACGTCTTCATAATAATGCCCAAGAACCATAACATAATATTATCACATAAAACATGCATAAAAGAAACATAAATTTTCCACATTTCAATCACGAGATATCAATACAACACATTGATATAAAAACATTATGAAAACCATTTTCAATACCAAAACAAAAGAAAAGTAAAACATGGTGTTTATTTTTCTTTTAAAAAGAAGGAATGGCTTGTAGAGGAAGCTAAAACTCAAATAACGGTCACGACGGCGGAGAAGTCATTTTCGCCGCATACGTACGACAAAAACATTCCCTTTTGTCATTTAGTAAACACTTCGTATAAAAAATATTCCTTTTGAATAACATAAAAGTCAAAGGGGTTTATACACCGTATAAAAGAAAGTTGTGTATAAAATAAAATGTGCCTCAACGAAAGGAGATTGAGACGAAGTCCCATACCTCGTATCCGACTTGACCCGACCGTTCTTTAATCTCCTGAATAATAAACTTGAGTTAATCTCTACTTGCTTAAGAACCTTTTTCAAGTTCATTATTCATTTTATACCATGTTATGGACATCATGTAATCATTTAAGTTAATAATGTTCATTTTGTCGGTATTTGGTTCTTAAGTCAAAAATAGACTTCTTACACTTACATGGTGTTAATTTGGTCAAAGGTTCGTTATATCCAGAATGATATTAATGATTTGGATAACATATACATAATATATATTCAGAATATACATGTATTTATAATATTACATCACATTTAGAGGTAAGAAATGAAATGCACCGTTCATGGAGACGGTAAGCCGTACGTACGCATGAACGCTACGTCCATTTCTATTTCGTATTTTTTTTGGAATGGAATCATAATTATA
This sequence comes from Viscum album, assembly GCA_963277665.1. NCBI lineage: Eukaryota > Viridiplantae > Streptophyta > Magnoliopsida > Santalales > Viscaceae > Viscum > Viscum album. The sequence goes on along the minus strand of OY728128.1, from coordinate 999,891,867 downwards.
TAAGAGTATATTATAATTCCAGTATAATAACATATATAATATCATTAACTTTATCCTTTACACATCCCACATATGGTATTAACGAATCAAATCACTTTCAGGGGGCGGTAGTCCGCACTTCCTAAAATGAAGATATCGTGTTTACCCATAATGGAAACCATAAAGGTATGCCAAAAATGAAAAAAAAGAATCTTAAGGAAAAAATAAACATATCATATACCATATATAAAAATAGTGACATCATAATGGCCACCTTTGAATGTGTTAAATGAGTATTGAACAATCATCGTTTCGGGAGGCAGAATTTCGCCATCCACGGAAACCGTATGTTATTTAACCATTTGATGTAGTTTTGTGAGATTGTAGCTCAAATAAATCTTATTACAACATCCTAGTATATTAAAGATACTGGTTTTGTTACAAAAGAAGTAAATAAAAAGAGTTTAGGGGGTTGGAGAAGCAAAATAAAACAATTGAACATGAGAGAATGAATTACCTTTAAAAGTGTAACTCCTTTTGATTTGAGCCTAAAGGCTTCCTTGGAAGGATTCTTCCCAAAGGAAATCCTCTAGGATGAGGAGAGGGATTTGGAGAGAGTAAATGGGAAGGGGTTGTCCGAGCCAAAGGCTTGAGGAGTGTGTTAAATGAGGTAGAGGTGGGGGCCTTTTATAAGAGGAGAGGAGGGCACTTTTGGAAAGTAAAGAAATATTACTTTATTTGAAAATGTTTTTCGGTTTTAAAAGGTCCCACATTGATATAATTCGTGTATAAGGTGATAAGGGTTCGACATCCACTCATCCAATTGGTTTTGGACATGTGTAGTTCATAGATTTTACATTATCTTTCCATTTTATTTATATCGTCAAATAATGATGTCATCGCTCCATCATTATTATGTCATAAATAATTTCATTTATTTAATGTCTAAAAATTATAAAAAAATACAATGATGTAGGAAATCGTTTTATCTTTCCAATGACTATTCATAATAAAAAATATGATCTTTATAAGCCCATGTAAAAATTGTTTTCGTAAAACATATTATGTTTGTGTCATTTTTACTTTTACATTAAATAAAAAGTTATTTTTGTCATTTCCCAACACAAGTGGATCCATGGGGTCCCCATGTTGACCCATGGCTTGTCTTGGTCGGCTATGGCACAACCAATAACGTTGGGACATGTGTCTAGGTCATTTAATATTATTAAAGCATTATTTATACCTTAAACTACCCTAATTACCACTAATCGCGATTAAGAACTTAGTAAGTTACTATTCACCAAAAAATTATTATAATCTCATTGAACCACATTTTACTTCTTAATGACAACCATGTATGTCGGATTTTTGAAATTCAAAACAAAATGATGGAAAAATTTCATTTAAATGGAAAATCAGTCTTTATAAGTACCACTTAGTGGTTTCACTATTCATCAAAAATTGGAGTTTTTCAGAAAATTGCCGAAAATTCACCCTAAGCTATATTTGATATTAAGAATTCAAAAATGAAATCTATTTTACAAAATTCAAAACATATAAGTCACATTAATTAATTTAATAATTAATTCCCGATGTCAGAGCAAATAGCGTGTTTTTATGAAACAATAAGTATCAAAAGATTGACACTAGTTTAAGTCCAATTTCAAAGTGAAATTGATTCCAATGACCACAATTGGATTAAATGGTAAATATATATTCATATTACACATTAAGACCAATTCAGAAGATAATATAATCATATAAATAAATTATATTAAAAAGCATTTTTGATGTAAAATGCATTATTTTTCACTATTCATTAAAAAAATGAACATTGTCAGAAAAATACCAAAAATTCACACAAAGTAAATTTTGATGTCCCAATAATAAAGAATAAGTTTATTTTGATAAACATAGTTTATAAAATTGTCAAATATAGATTTAAAAAGGGTTTTCCATCATAAGGCAGTAAAACAATCTTTTAAGAATATTAGTGTATTCCATGCTTAAGATTTGATTTATTTTCATTTTAAGCCTCTAAAACACTATCTTAATCATTAATAGACATAGATAAAAATATCTATTATTCATTACTTACTTGGGATGTTACATCCTTCCCCCCTTTATAAAATTGCGTCCCCGCAATTTATTTACTTATCGAATAAATGGGGGTACTTATCCCTCATTGAATTTTTAGATTCCCATGTTGCCTCTTCAATCATGTGGTTTTTCCACAAAACCTTTACTTGCTTAATCACCTTATTCCGTAACACTTGCTCCCTGTGGTCAATAATCTGGACCGGTTGTTCCTCATAAGATAGGTTCTCTTCCAGCTGAACTACCTCTGGACTCAAAACATGAGATGGATCTGGCATATACTTCCTCAACATTGAAACATGAAAAACATTGTGTACCTGAGATAAACTCGAAGGTAAAGCCACCTGGTATGAAACTGATCCAACTCTCTCTAGAATTTCATATGGTCCAATAAACCTTGGACTCAGCTTTCCTTTCTTACAAAATCTCATCACACTTTTCCAAGGAGAAACCTTGGGAAAAACATGATCACCTACCTCGAAAGATAGATCCTTCCTCCGGTTATCCGCATAACTCTTATGCCTGCTCTGAGTTGTTCTCATGTGTTTCTGAATCAGCTGAACATTTTTTGCCATCTCTTCTACCAATTCTGGTCCCATCAACTTCCTTTCACCCACTTCATCCCAGAAAGCTGGAGTTCGACATCGCTTCCCATATAATGCCTAAAATGGTGCCATCTGTATACTGGAATGAAAGCTGTTATTATAATAAAACTCAAACAAAGAAAGATGTTGGTCCCAACTTCCCTGATAATCCATAGAACAAGCTCGTAGCATATACTCCAATGTCTGGATTGTTCGTTCTGACTGCCCATCTGATTGAGGATGAAAAGCTGTACTAAAATTTAATTCAGTACCCAACGACTTCTGAAGGCCTTTCCAAAAGTTAAAAGTAAACCTGGGATCACGATCCGATACAATGGAGAGAGGAACTCCATGTAACCTGACTATTTCTTTAAGATACAAACGGGAAAGTTGATCAAGAGAGAAAGTATCTTGTATAGCAAGGAAATGAGCAGATTTGGTCAAGCGATCAACAATAACCCAGATTGCATTATTACCTCGAGATGTCTTTGGCAATCCAACAACAAAGTTCATGGATATATTCTCCCATTTCCACTCTGGCACTGGTAAAGGCTGAAGCATCCCTTTCGGTAACTGCCGCTCTGCTTTAACCTATTGACATGTCAAACACTTTACAGTAAAATCAGCAATGTCTCTTTTCATTCCATCCCACCAGTAATACTCCCGCAGATCTCTATACATCTTAGTACTGCCCTGATGAACTAAAACCGGTGAACTATGAGCTTCACATAACAAATCTCTCTTCAACTGTGAATCATAAGGCACACACAATCTCTTCCCAAATCTCAAAACACAATCATTATCAATGTTGAATTCAGTCAACTTACCTTTCTGAACTAGCTCTACCTTTTTCTGCAACTCACTGTCTTGGTTCTGTGCTTGCTTGATTCTATCTGATAGAGAAGATCTCATTGATACCTGAAACAAAACAGAAGGACTTCCTGCACCAACAACTTCTATGCCAAAGTTCATCAAATCCTTGACCAAAGTATCATGTTCCAAATGCAACATTTCTAATGAAGCATTACTTTTTCGACTCAAAGCATCAGCCACTTTATTTGATTTTCCCGGATGGTAATGAATTGTACAATCATAATCCTGATTAATTCTAGCCATCTCCTCTGTCTCATGTTTAACTCTTTCTGAGTGAATATATACTTTAAACTTTTGTGATCGGTATATATTTCACACTTTACTCCATAAAAATGATGCCTCCAAATTTTCAAAGCAAAAACAACAGCATCTAATTCCAAATCATGTGTATGGTAATTTACCTCATGAGTTTTCAACTGTCGTGAAGCATAAGAAATTACCTGATCATTCTGCATTAGGACGCAACCAAGTCCTTTCAATGAAGCATCACTATATATAACAAACTCACCATTCCTGGAAGGTAGTGCCAAAACTGGAGCATTCACCAATCTTCTTTTCAATTCCTGAAAACAATCATCACATTCTTTTGTCCAGATAAACTTAACACCCTTTCGAGTTAGCTTAGTCATTGGACTAGATAATCGTGAAAAATTTCTAACAAAACTTCGGTAATAGCCCGCCAAACCAAGGAAGCTACGAATCTCAGTTACATTTGTGGGTCTTGGCCATTCTTCCACAACTTTTGTTTTTGCAGGATCAACAGTTATTCCATCTTTAGAAACAATGTGACCAAGGAAAGAAATTTGTTGCAACCAAAACTCACACTTGCTGAATTTCCCATACAGTTTCTTTTCTTTTAAGGTTTTCAAGATAACCCTTAAATGTCTTTCATGCTCCTCTTTACTTTTAGAAAACACCAAAATATCATCAATGAAAACCACCACAAACTTATCCAAGAACTCATGGAAAATTCTATTCATTAAATCCATGAATACAGCAGGTGCATTGGTTAGCCCAAAAGGCATTACTACAAATTCATAATGTCCATATCTCGTACGGAACGCGGTCTTCGGAATATCTGCCTCCTTTACCTTCAGCTGATGGTACCCCGATCTCAAGTCAATATTTGAAAAAAACTGAGCTCCCTGGAGCTGATCAAACAAATCATCAATATGAGGCAGGGGATATTTGTTCTTAACAATGATATTATTCAAGGCTCTATAATCAATGAAAAGTCTCATAGAACCATCTTTCTTTTTAACAAATAAAACAGGAGCACCCCATGGTGATGTGCTAGGTCTAATGAAACCTTTCTCTAATAAATCTTGCAATTGCTCCTTCAACACTAAAAGTTCAATTTGTGCCATTAGATAAGGGGGTTTTGAAATTGGATTAGCATCAAGAACTAAGTCAACAGTAAACTCAACATCCCGATCTGGTATTATTCCAGGCAACTCATCAGGAAAAACATCAGGATACTCATTTACCACTGGCACATCATTAATCTTAACAGGTCCTTTATTTTCAACGATGTGTGAAAGGTAACATTCATTTCCATCTTTTACACGTTTCTCAGCCTCTTGATATGTTATCAAAAGTAAGGGTTCATTCCAGTAAACAAACTGAAAGTCTTTCTGAAAAGAAACTTCTTTAGCTCTATAGTCAATCTTAGCATGGTAAATAGAGAGCCAATCCATACCCAGGATAACATCAAACTCTACTAGAGGTAGAACAATAAGGTTTGCAAGTAGGTTCTTTCCACAGATAAGGATAGGAAGATTATTATAAATTCTTTTTGCCTCAACATTTCCCCCAGGTGTTTTTACCAAAAGTTCAGGAGTCATTTCTTGAGATGGTATTCCCATTTTACTAGAAAAGGTTTCAGAGATGAAAGAATGTGTAGACCCCGAATCAAACAACACACTGGCATAATCTGAAAAAACAAACAAAGTACCTGATACAACTTCATTTGATGGCCCGACATCTGCTGAAGTAGTTGCAAAGGATTTCACCACCCCTTTCTGCTTGTAGTCTAACTGCTTCCCATCACTCAAACTCTTTGTCAGACACTCGTTTGCATAGTGACCCATCTCATTGCACTTATAACATTTCACTAACTGTAAATCAAATTTGTTCTTACCTTCACCTTGATCCTTTTCAGTGCAATCACGAGCCTTATGTACCATCTTACCACATCGGTAGCACTTTCCAGAATTCAGAAGACATTCACCAGCATGCCTTTTGCCACATTTATCACAAACTGGAAACTTAGTTCTCTTACCATCAGACTTTTTTGAAGAATTCTTACCTTTCTCCTGCCACCTCGGTCTCTTCTTCTACTGGTTGTTATAGAACACTTGGTCATCGGCAAACTCCATTTCCACCTTCTCAGCACATCGAACAAGCTTTTCATAACTTTTAAACTCACGAGAAGCTAATGCCCTTCAATATTTTGGCTTTAATTTTGAGTAAAAACGATTGATTTTACTATCAAGGTCTCGAATAAAATTTGGAGCATACCTTGCCAATCGAGTTGACCTTTCATTATAGGCAGCCACTGAGTCTTCCTCTTGCCTCAATTCCAAGAATTGCTTTTCCATCCTAAGTCGAACAGCCTTAGGAAAATACTTCTCAATAATCATACCTTTGAATTCATCCCAGTCAAGAGCATCAATCTCATCGGCGTCCCTGATATTTTTAACCATAGACCACCACTGATCTTCTTCACCCTCTAAACGGTAAATAGCAAGACTAACCTTTTGATTGTCTGAACACCCCATGACATCAAAAATCTTCTCCAGTGCTTTAATCCACCCTTCAGCTAGCACAGGGTCAGATGATTCTCTTAATTATGGTGGATGTTTCCTCATGAAATGTTCCACCACTGACATGTTCCTCTGCGGTTGGTCTGGCTGATCTCATGTATGGATACCACCACCATTTATCGCTTGAGTCAAATGCGCCATTACTGCAACAAACTGTTCAGTTCCAATTCCGACCATTTCTGGATGCTGATTCAGAAGGTTATTTCCTTCTGTATGCCTTCCTAGCACTGCTTCCCTATTTCCTCTGCGGAAAACCATTCTGAACAAACATGTCTTAGATAAAGAAACATGGTAATCTTTAAATGCTATATCATTTCAAAAAAAAATATTTTTGGATAATCATTTAATAGAAATCTAACTCTTAAAGTCATCCAAACCGACCTATGATACCAACTATAAGGCCCCAGCCTTAAACCTTACTTAATCTTGAGTTATTACAAGATTACACATTGAGGATCTTTTCGGGTTTAGAGTTTTAGAGAATTAGATCATAAAACTTGCATTACATTCCATATATAAACAAAGTGGTCACATAAAGATAGTATTATTCATTCCCATCAATGGAAACACATTTAAAATAAAACATGGATTATTTCCTGACACTTCCTTGACATTATCATCATATCATGTACCTTTCCCTTGACCTGTGAAAAACATTTCAAAAAAACTTGGGATGAGCATAAAAAGCTCAGTATGGGTTATAAAAACATGGAAAGGAAACATGGGTACATATATACATAAGAATGAAATCATACTTTACCCATAAAACATAGGCACTTTAACATACCTCATAAAATCATGAATAAATCATAGAAATCATAGGACATAAAGGAAACTTGAGGCATTCATAACATTCTTACGTAGGGAGTAACCCTCTTGGTTACGTTTGGAATACCCATCACAGTATATTCCCTAAAATCTCTTCGGAGAAACCTTAACGTTTCACTCCTTCGCGTTACCCAATGCATTGGAGAGCTATAACGGGCTCACCCGCCCTTAGTTTATCATGGAACCACCCGTCTTCATAATAATTCCCAAGAACCATAACATAATCATATCACATAAAACATGCATAAAGGAAACATAAAATTTCCACATTTCAATCACGAGATATCAATACAACACATTGATATAAAAACATTATGAAAACCATTTTCAATACCAAAATAAAAGAAAAGTAAAACATGGTATTTATTTTTCTTTTAAAAAGAAGGTATGGCTTGTAGAGGAAGCCGAAACTCAAATAACGGTCACGACGGCGGAGAAGTCGTTTTCGCCGCATACATACGAAAAAAACATTCCCTTTTGTCGTTTAGTAAACGCTTCGTATAAAAAAGATTCCTTTTGAATAACGTAAAAGTCAAAGGGGTTTATACACTGTATAAAAGAAAGTTGTCTATAAAATAAAATATGCCTCAACGAAAGGAGATTGAGACGAAGTCCCATACCTCGTATCCGACTTGACCCGACCGTTCTTTAATCTCCTGAATAATAAACATGAGTTAATCTCTACTTGCTTAAGAACCTTTTTCAAGTTCATTATTCCTTTTATACCATGTTATGGACATCATGTAATCATTTAAGTTAATAATGTTCATTTTTTCGGTATTTGGTTCTTAAGTCAAAAATAGACTTCTTACACTTACATGTTGTAAATTTGGTCAAAGGTTTGTTATATCCAGAATGATATTAATGATTTGGATAACATATACATCATATATATTCATCATATACATGTATTTATAATATTACATCACATTTAGAGGTAAGAAATGAAATGCACCGTTCATGGAGACGGTAAGCCGTACGTACGCATGAACACTACGTCCATTTCTATTTCGTATTTTTTTTTGGAATGGAATCATAATTATATAAGAGTATATTATAATTCCAGTATAATAACATATATAATATCATTAACTTTATCCTTTACACATCCCACATATGTTATTAACGAATCAAATCACTTTCAGGGGGCGGTAGTCCGCACTTCCTAAAATGAAGATATCGTGTTTACCCATAATGGAAACCATAAAGGTATGCCCAAAATGAAAAAAATATATGATTAAGGAAAACATAAAAATATCATATATCATATATAAAAATAGTGACATCATAATGGCCACCTTTGAAGGTGTTAAATGAGTATTGAACAATCATCATTTCGGGAGGCAGAATTTCTCCATCCACGGAAATCGTATGTTCTTTAACCATTTGATGTAGTTGTGTGAGAGTGTAGCTCAAATAAATCTTATAACAAAATCCTAGTATATTGAAGATACTTTTTTTGTTACAAAAGAAGTAAATAAAAAGAGTTTAGGGGGTTGGAGAAGCAAAATAAAACAAATGAACATGAGAGAATGAATTACCTTTAAAAGTGTAACTCCTTTTGATTTGAGCCTAAAGGATTCCTTTTAAAGGATTCTTCCCAAAGGGAATCCTCTAGGATGAGGAGAGGGATGTGGAGAGAGAGGAAATGGGCAGGGGTTGGCCGAGCCAAAGGCTTGAGGAGTGTGTGAAATGAGGTAGAGGTGGGGGCCTTTTATAAGAGGAGAGGAGGGGCACTTTTGGAATGTAAAGAAATATTACTTTATTTGAAAATGTGTTTCGGTTTTAAAAGGTCCCAAAATGATATAATTCGTGGATAAGGTGATAAGGGTTCGACATACACTCATCCAATTGGTTTTGGAAATGTGTAGTTCATAGATTTTACATTATCTTTCCATTTTATTTAAATCCTCAAATAATGATGTCATCGCTGCATCATTATTATGTCATAAATAATTTAATTTATTTAATGTCTAAAAATTATAAAAAAAATACTATGATGTAGGAAATCTTTTTATCTTTCCAATGACTATTTATAATCAAAAATATAATCTTTATAATCCCATGTAAAAATTCTTTTCGTAAAACATATTATGTTTGTGTCATTTTTTACTTTTACATTAAATAAAAAGTTATTTTTGTCATTTCCCAACAAAAGTGGATCCATGGGGTCCCCAAGTTGACCCATGGCTTGTCTTGGTCGGCTATGACACAACCAATAAGGTTGGGACATGTGTCTAGGTAATTTCATATTATTAAAGCATTATTTATACCTTAAACTACCCTAATTACCACTAATCACGATTAAGAACTTAATAAGTTACTATTCACCAAAAAATTATTATAATCTCATTAAACCACATTTTACTTCTTAATGACAACCATGTATGTCGGATTTTTGAAATTCAAAACACAATGTTTGAAAAATTTCATTTAAACGGAAAATCAGTCTTTATAAGTACCACTTAGTGGTTTCACTATTCATCAAAAATTGGAGTTTTTCAGAAAATTACCAAAAATTCACCCTAAGCTATATTTGATATTACGAATTCAAAAATGAAATCTATTTTACAAAATTCAAAACATATAAGTCACGTTAATTAATTTAATAATTAATTCCCACTGTCAGAGAAAATAGCGTGTTTTTATGAAACAATAAGTATCAAAAGATTGACACTAGTTTAAGTCCAATTTCAAAGTGAAATTGATTCCAATGACCACCATTGGATTAAATGATAAAAATATATTCATATTACACATTAAGACAAATTCAAAAGATAATATAATCATATAAATAAATTAGATTAATAAGCAGTTTTGATGTAAAAAGTAGTATTTTTCACTATTCATTAAAAAAATGAACATTGTCAGAAAAATACCAAAAATTCACACAAAGTAAATTTTGATGTCCCAATCATAAAGAATAAGTTTATTTTGACAAAAATAGTTTATAAAATTGTCAAATATAGATTTAAAAAGGTTTTTCCATCATAAGGCAGTAAAACAATCTTTTAAGAATATTAGTGTATTCCATGCTTAAGATTGGATTTATTTTCATTTTAAGCCTCAAAAACACTATCTTAATCATTAATAGACATAGATAAAAATATCTATTATTCATTACTTATTTGGGATGTTACAGTCATGGAGAGTGGGGGTCTATATCCGTGGCCAGAGATCTATGTGTCCCAAGATCCTGCCAGTCTTGAGATATAACTTTATCGATACATACAATAATAAATATTTTATAATTATTAAATATATAATGAAACTATGTCTAGGATAGTGGTACATGTTGTTTCTTTTTAAACTATTGTTTGCTTGGTTGAATCCTACTAGTGAAATTTTTAAAATTTACATTCATACCTCCACAAGAAACCCTTCAATAGTGATAGATATATACCACCATGAGAAGTTCCCTTGCTGGAAGATGTATATAGATGGGAATTGCTTGTGTATATACTATTTTATCCATAGACCCCGCCCATGGCTGTATAAGCCTACCGGTAAGGGAATTTCCCATAGAAAGTTCATAGAAAAATAGGAGGCCTTGGTGGACATTCTCATGGATATACCCCTATAGACATGGGTGAAACACATAAAGATAGACATATATATCCACACGAAGATCCCATAAAAACTGACCAAAACCATGGGTAACCCCCATTGTTGTTTTGCTAGACATAAGGGTATACACAAGATTAATTCCCATGGAAATATCTGAAGGGGTTATTTTCAGGGATCATCTTGCCATTGATGTGATTCTCTTGGTCATGACCTATATCCATGGGCATTAAAGATAAAACCATGATCATAGACCATGGTAATTTTCTTCTGTTCTACTTGTTTGTTTAATGGAAACTCGGGAAGAAAATAAATCATAAAAGACATGAGTCTTATTAATAACACTTTCTTCACTCATAATAACATATTACAACAAAAACATGAAACCAAGTATTACATACCATATATCATTACATAACATGATGGATTAGATTCTATAAAAGTGAATAAACTAAAATGGGATAATAAATATAAAAGAATAATATTTTAATAAATAGAAAATCTCATATATTATCATCACCATGGATATTCATCATTAGTTGAACTAATCCTGCAATGTAAAAAACATCATGGATAGAGAAAAGATTTTTCAAAATCCTAAAATAAAATTAATGGAATTAGAAGTGTGAATTGATAAGCTAAAATGTAATAAATTTATAGAATCAAATTAGGGAAATATATCCATAATTTTTCCATCAAAATGGGAAGATAAAATTTAGGTTTAATAATGGTAAACATATTACCGGTTCATATTACTATTATGCAGTTAATTTATAGATTAAATAGATATTAGAAAAATATATTTTCTTCAAAGATAATTTAATTTAATAAAAATAAATTATTTTGAGATATAATTAAATGATACTAATGCATTTTGGAAATTATCTTTGATTCCACATTAATGTTTTTATGAATTAAATTTGTTATATATATATATTACTATAAAAGAATAATATTTATAAAATGGGTTGATGCAATTCAATTAATTATTAGAAAAATAAATAAAAACAAATAAATAATTTAGAAAATAATAATGAACATTAATAAAACTATTCACTATCTAGTATATATAATTTTCATTTAAAAACTATGTTTTTATATACTATATACTATTAATTTTTACATATACAGATTAAAAACTTTAAGGATTGTAATTTTTTTATATAATAAATTGAATAATCATTCAAACATTTATTATTAATTGGTTATGATATAATATTAAATATATTTTTATTATATAGTGAAAATATTCAAATAATTTTTTATGTGCTATTTATTTTTATTTAATTAAATAAATTTATGACTACTGAACAATTATTTTAAAAAAAATTATAATAACATATATATAAATTGAAATACAATTCATATAATTATTGTTTATTGATTAATCATAATAATAACTTCATTAACATGCTTAAAAATAAATTTTTCTAAAAATTGTCTTTATACATTATAACTGGAACGCTTAGTCAGAGAAAGGCCTCTAAACCTTTATTAAAATAAAAGAAAATTTACAGGAGGCAAGGAACGAGAGTAGAGACATACAATCCATCAACAACAAGAAACAGATTCCAAACAGAATAAAACAGTTATATATCATAGTAATCATTATACTCACCACATCTATGATAAGGCGCATCCTCTGTAGTAGCTGACTCCCACTCAGTGTTCGTATCATATTGCTTTAGAATATTGGCATAATTCTTTCTGAGTCCCACTTACTCCATAGAGAGTTTTCCCTTATTTAAATTCTTACTCACATGGCTTTATTTAGAATCAGGAATATCCCCTTTTTCCTTCCTGGACGAGGACCTGGTGGTTGTCAGATTCGGTAAGTAAAAGTTATCCTTTTGTGGATTCCTCTTTGGAGGAGCAGTCATCACACTGTCAATTTAAGAAAAAACCTTTCGACCCCCTTCAACTATATCTCTGTTAGAAGGTCTTTCAACCCCTTGGTCATTATCCTTATCACTGTCTAATACATTACCCCATTTACCAGTGATATTCGCAGGAATGAAACCTCTGCACCCATCATTCCTCCTCACCAAGACACCTTCTGAGGTTGTCATACACTCATATCCAGTCATTTGAGAGAGACTATTATGATCAATCCGATTAAGAAATTGAGGGTTACCCTTGTTTCCAAGGCCCGAAAGATTCCCCATCCTTGATACCTCACCTGAATCCTTTTCTGGACTACTAGAATCAATATACAGATTCACATCTGCATGCACTGACGGTTCAACCACCCCAGTGGGTGGCTCCTCCCGCACCAAGCACGCAGATCTATTACCTGAGAGGGAATATCCCCCTATATAGTAGCCACTCCTTCTCTGTTTAGACAACCACCTACTGGATGCACATGACTATCAGCACCCTCCAGCAACAGTAGGTCCTCAACACCAAGTCCAATTTTTATTTGCATAAAGTGATGTTGTACTGATGGATTGAGTGACTCTTGCACCTCTTTCACTACACAATGATTAATTAAAAATCAGCGTGAAAAGAATGCCACCCCTCTTTCTCCATGCATGTACCTAGAATTGCCTCACCATGATCACCCCGCTCATCAGGAGCCACAAGTCCACCACACTCCATAGGGACACCACCCATACCTTCAATCAAATTATCTCGCACTGTCACATGATCACCATAGTTGGTTGTTCCCAGTACTGGGTCCAATCCAATAGCCATACCACCATCAGAGCTTCTCCTTTCAAATATCTTTGAAATACCATCCAACATTCCATGACGATACACCCGTTTTTTGATGACCAAAGCGAGAGCAGGCCACGCAATAACGCATATAGGACTCAAAGACGACACCCTGCCTCTAGTTAAACTCCTTGAAATCCGCGATCCAGAAAAAATCAACTACCAGTCTTGAATCATCGACCCCCATTAAAATTCATGGACAAATCGGGAGGCACAGATCCTCGGTAAAACGATCAGAACATAAGTAATGACCAATCATGTTGCCGATTACACATAAAATTGATGGATTTTGGAATGAAAGAAGTAGGCCAGAGAGACTTACCCACATTGCAATTGTCACGGGATCACGTCGCATATGAAAATCAAATCTCCAAAGAAACAAGAAGAAAGTAAATCCATTGAACCTGCGAGGAGATCAAGACCAGGCAGTAATCAAATCCACCTATGAACCAAAGTGGACCATTATAGGACTCCTATCTAGAATACCCACAAACACTCGCGCTTGTAGGCCACAAGATTCCAACACAAGTTTCTCAAACTTTTCAACCAATGGGCCTTGGGGATGAAACCATGAAACCAAGCTCAAATTATATAAATCCAAAGAACTATTGATCTCAAACGAAAGAAGAGGAAGTTGTGGTGCCTCTTGAAAAAGATCTAGAACCTTTGGGGAAAGATGGATCTTTGGCAACGGAGAAATCAATCCAGGCTCAGGGTTCTCCTTATCAAGAAGGCGTGGAACTCCACACTCCGATCAGGACGGGGGACCAGAGTTCATCAATATCGAAACTAGGGTATTATCATTGTTCCCTCTGAGAGCTGAGACAAGCCTCCCACTCTCCTTTCTCTCAGTCTTTATATGTTATATGTTTTTATATTAAAACTAAATTTTATCAATTTTAGAATTTGAATCCAATAAAATGGAAGTAATATTTTTAATCACCATTTTCAAATTAGGTAATACATTCAATTTCATTTTTTTCGAAAAAAATCCTAGGTGAAAAAGTCAGTTACCATAATAAAGGTAAATTGTCGTAAAATAGTTAAATTAAGTTGTGAGCTCTTAAATTATCTCTGTAAGTTTCTCTAAATTGTTTTAATGAGAGTATTAAGGACCTACCATCATTATTTATCATCTTTGGATATACTTTGAATGAGAAATTACATTTCTTTCATATTAAGAAATTGGTATTTTTGATATTTTTACTCATGCTTGCCTATAAAAATCCCCTCCTCTATAAACATAAAATCAATCTTTTTCGAATGTTTTCTTTCGAATTACAACAATATTAACTCCCCAATAATATTATTATCCTTATTTTTATTTTATGCTATTTTCCTATATCCTCTTTATTTATTTTTATCATAATTATAATATATAAATAATATATTGATAAACCTATAATAATTATATTATAGTATAATAACTTCATAATAATATTTATCCATTGATTATGGAATGTTATTATTTTAGTCATTTTAACCACTTATATGAATGACACTATAAATATTTTATCAAAGATTATTATAAAAAAATATTTATGGGAAATATAAAAAATTAATAATACAATAATTGTTTCTTTATTTTTCTTTAATGGTAATATTAATATTTAATTCATTAGTGACATACTACCTTATATTTATTTCAAATTACTAGATGAAAGTGTTTAATGGATTTAATCATTTTAAACCATTACCAAGACTCACATAGAATGGACACAGAACTTCAAAACTAATTATCAAACCACTACTCCAATACCTTGAATATTTTTTATATTCATTTCACATTAACATAGAGAAATGATAAAGGATCCCATATCTAAACAAGCAAGGAATTGTTGAAACTCATAAAAACCAATGATCAATATAATGTAAAAACATTAATAATTATGTTCCAAATAATATGTTATGTTAATTTAAAATATAATAAAAAATTCAAAAATAGATGAATATTAAAACTGAATTGATTGTACAAGAGTGTAAAGTGTATAAAACCATGAAAATATCTAAGGTAAGGGTATTTATTTATTCAATATCATTTCATTATCTCATGAAACCTATTATGTGATAATGTTATTCGATATTTGGTTAATTATAAATGACGATTATATTTTTTATTTTTTATTTTTTCTATGGAATTACATTTATCTCTCATGAAGTAATTTCAAGTGATTATTACATTTTAAATTATAGTGATTGTAAGGGTTATTTATCTTGATTTTTATTCATTTAGATATGTTTGGTATTAAGAAAAAACATTCTTTGGTTTATTTCAATTAGTTTCCTATTCACTTCATTTTTCTTTTATAAATAATCTTTTATTAACATGATTTAAAATTCAATTTCAACTAATAACCTTTAATAATTTGATTCATTCATTTTCCAATGTCGCAAGAGTTTTCTTCTCAATTTCCCTTCATTGACATATGGTTCTTTTATACACATATTTTACTTTATATGGTATAATCACAACCCATGAAATTAATTTTATAATAAAATGTTATTTATTTATTATATTTTCATGTCTATTACATGATCTTAAATTCATTCCATTTTCTTCATGAAATATGAAATTTATATGGGTTTAATTTAAAAAATATCCATTTTCATTGGGATATAGTGTTTCTTCACTGACTATTATCTTCAAATATTGTTATACTCCACCTATTACCTAATATATATGGTTTTTTCTCTTTTATCTATTGGAAATAAATTTTTATTTACAAATATAATTCTCTGATAACTCTCTTCATAGAAATATGACGTTTTTAAGAATAATTGGTATCCTCTATATTTTTTAGTTCTCTTAAATATATGTATAATTTATTTCAATATATTATTTTTTTTCTCTTGTTTTGAACAATAAATAGGTATTATCTTCTATATCACTAATAATATTCTTGAATTAAATTAAAATTTTATTTTTTGATCTCATTTATCCATGTTTTTTTAATTGTTAAAAAGGATTTTGAGTACTTTTCCACTTCCAGGTTAATTTTTATCTTTCCCTATACATACCTTTAACTTTAACATTAATCCTTTTTATAGTTCCATTTATTTTATAATGATTTTTTAAATTACGTTTTAAAAATTTCTCTTGTAAATTAAGAAAAAGTATTTTCGGAAGTGGATTTTAAATTTGTTTTAACTACAATATTTATAACATTAAGAATTCTATTTTGATTTTTATCATCAATTTTATCATCATTCTTATCACGATTATTTTTTGGTAAAATTATAAAATTTTATTACATGTTTAAAAAATATTTTTATGTAAACTATTTTATATTTATTTAATTTCTCATAAATTATATTTAATCTATTCAATTTATAATTTTTTGTATATTCAACACCATGAAAAAGCTAAGGAATTTTTTCCATAAATTTTATATAATTTCAAAATTTATTTAGGATTAATCTTTTTCCATGTCAATAATATTTTATATTTTATCCTCAAATCTTTCCATATTATTTATTTCGTTTCATTATAAATTTATTTCAAGAATCCAATATTTTGGAATAATCCTACGATTCATTTTAATAACATCCATGTATCATTACTGATTTTTAAATTAATCATCTATGAGATGATTGATCAATAAATTCAACTATATTTTTTTATCACATTGTTTCATAACAAAAAACATTCTCATAATGAATTTACATTATGATAACCCAATACTTATTTCTTCTAAATGAATTGTATTCACATAAGTAAATATACATTTAAATTGATAGGGGAAATATATTATAATTGTTGTATAAATTTCCATATATGTAGTATAACACCCAATAGTTAATTATTATAATTCAATGGTATTTTCCTATGTATACTTTATCATTATTTGTTTTAGTTTTACCACCTAAAATTTTATATCTGACCTCTATTGATTTCATAGTTTAATCATGCTATGAATTTGATTTTTTCATGTGGAACACATATTTATTATTTATAAATATTGTATGGGTGGTCAAAACATTAAATATCTTTGCATCATATTAGTTCAAAAATTATACATCCTGAGATAACATATATGTGACTAGGGAGTGAACCAAATCCAATATGTTCATGGGATAATGAGTGCACTCAAACCACTATGTTTATAGGACTAGGGAGTGAACCCAGAATACTATGTTTTGATGGAAATTGAAGAGATCCTTGACATGTGTTTGGATTTTTATACTTATGTATGTACTAAATTCCAATTTCATGAAACATTCTTATGTCATGCCACATTCTTATGTTATACTCCTTGGATCATGAATATATTTTTGTGTTTATTACAAGGTATATTTTTTTATTTCATGATTATACTTTGAGGTTATATTACATAATTATATTACACATGTTTTCTATAATTGTTTATGATTATATATTATTATTAAATGTTCTTTTTAATGACATATTTCTCCCATGTTCTCTTGTTATCACATGTGTATCATCTAATCCCTTATGTTTCTTCGATATCTTCTTCCCTTACCTGTCATCTTACATCAATCCTTTTATTTGTTTCCAAATTTCCATTAGAATATATAGATATATAGATATATATTTTTATGAGATATTCATGATTGGATAATTTATTGGGTGATTTATAAGCACTAATATGTAATAATATTGTTATATATCTAATCTCTAACGGAACTAAACATTTGGGCCCATGGGGTGTTCTTTAATGTTGAGAATATATGTTAAATTATTTAGTCATATCAATTAGTATCATAGTATACATGTAAATATTTTTCTTGTAGTAGATCCATGAGTGTGGTTCATGTGGTGCTTCATAGACCATGTGTGGTGATGTATGTTTCTCCTGTTTTTCCTAATCGTAATAGAAATTTTTTGGGTAGTGAAGATGTATTTTGAAAAAAGGAATATGATTAAAATATTATATATTGAAATTCATCTAGGATTTTGTGAAATATTTATGTAAAAATTAATAATGTGATGGAAAAAATAAATCTCCAAAATAGATTAATTCATGAGAAAGGATTACTATTAATAGATAAAATGCTAGAAACTTCTATGAATGGAATCTAGGAAAAATTAGATTATGTGTGCCTAAATAACCAAATGATTTTTATCTCGATATAGGATTCAATGGGGGATCATAAAGTTATTCTAGTATATGTAAATAAACCAAATATGATAAAAAAGTAGTAAATGACACTAGATATTGAGTGAGTTAAAAAATGAATACAAATTTATATAGATTACCTAATCATATTAAAAAATAAGTACATAAAGTGATTATTGGATTCAACTGTTTTGGTGGAACACTGAGAAAGATATTCTAATTATAGTTTTATCTATTATACTGGTGTTGTAGAGTGGTTTTGATCATAAAAAACGCCATGTGAGAATGTGAGTGGGGAACTTTGAACTGTTGAAATGTAGACCATAATGTTTGAATATTTACCAATAAAATATAAAATGGTTGAAGGATAAACAAGCTAGTTTACTGGAACACAAAAAACTTTAGTGGTTATTGTATAGGTAGTTATACTGAATTAAGCAGTATAACAAAATAATGTTTCACCTTTGAGGTTATTCAACTTATTATGGATAATAATA
Source organism: Viscum album (assembly GCA_963277665.1). Classification (NCBI taxonomy): domain Eukaryota; kingdom Viridiplantae; phylum Streptophyta; class Magnoliopsida; order Santalales; family Viscaceae; genus Viscum; species Viscum album. The sequence continues at coordinate 999,872,827 of OY728128.1, read as the reverse complement.
TATATTTTCATAGAGATAATTCTAAAACTCTATAGAAAATTAAACACCGTTAAAGATAATTATTTTGATAGTATTGTATCTATTTTTAAGGGTGGAGAAATAATAAACAAACATAATTATTTCTAAGTGGAGAAAATGATTATTACTCAATCAAATATAAAGAAGTTATCTATAGTAGTTTGAGAGAATATTTTGAAGGATGTATTAATATAGATAACAAGGTATTTGATCATATGATGATGCATTATACTGTTATTTTGGTTTTACTCATAGAATTATTACTCCGACAGATCCATTCAGAATTTATTCAGAAATGTTGAAAGAGTATGTTATTGGTGTTAAAGACAAAATTGGAATTAACTTCAGAATGATATCCTATATAATGTTTTAAAGGTGCTAAATGATGTTCTTCTAGTTTTTTTAATAACTATAAATACAATAAATCTTCCCACGAGAGGTATCTTAGAGGGTGAAATACATTGTTTATTAACATGGATTATTTATTTCCTCTACATGAGTATTCTTTAGAGTATGAGTCATCCCTTTCTTGGTGATTTTTTTGAGACTATGTTTATCCTTTTTTTGTTTGGATAATATTTCAATAAAACTCAATTGATTTAGATATAGTTATGGAATTTTAGATTTTATTTCCCATATCTTTGGTCGTCCTCTATTTCCATTTTATAAAACCGAATCTGATTATAATATTTTTTCCTCATTTTTCATTATAATTAAATTATAATTGGTATTCTAAAAAGGATTATATTTTTATGGGTATTTTTTATATTTTTTTTTTGTTTTTTAGTGAGAGTATGAAAAATTTATCATTACTCAGCAATGATTTAATCATTTCCAAAAGTATATATTAATGGTTTAAGTTAAATATTTTTTTGTATGGTAATGGAGAATGTTTGAAGAATGTGAGGTGATATAAAATCATGTGTCTGATGTATTTTTTTATATCTGTTTAAAATAACATATTTTAATAATAAAATATTTTCATTTTATTAATAAATATATGTGAAATATTTTTTAAATTGTGGATGGTGGGGTAATGTGTGGAAAACATTTCCTGGTAACAGATATTTATGGGGTATATTTTAATTAATAATCTTCATGTGGGATAATTATATAAGTGGATTATTCTATTAAATTGGTGATGATATATATTACATAATAAATTTATTCCTTGGAAAAATTATAGATATTTCAGGGTAGGAGATATTGAATCTTTAATGGGTGGTTATTTATTGAATATTTCTTTAATCAAACTATAGTTAATATAGTGAAATTAAAATGACAGAGAGATATTATCTCATTAATGGGTAGTTAGTGGAGTATATTTATATTATAAATTTTTAAAATGATGGATATTTATAAATATATTATGTTTTTTGTGATTTTGTTGTCACTTTTTTATTATTTCATATTATTATTTATTTTATTAAATGATGTGAAATTTTTAATAAAATGTTGTTTCAATAATTGTATTATTTAATTTAACATTTTATGGAATAATATTTTGATAATATTAAAGGTGGATAAATTATTTATACGGTCAAGAAAATAAATATTTTATATTAAATATAGAATTTATATGTGATAAAATGATATGTTTGGAAAATATAGTTTTTAAAAAATAAATATTGCATAAAATTGCGTTAGACCTGCATATGATTTATTATTTAAACTGTGGTTTTTATAAATGCATGAAATTTATTTATTTATGATGTATAAAATATTAATTATTTGTTGATAACTCAATCTTTCTAAGACTCATCATGAGTTTGAAATGAGATAGATAGTGAACCCCAAATCAAACCTCCACTAGGCCACTATATGGGAAGCAACATCAATGGTATGAAACATGAAAAATGAGAGGAAAATTCCTTTTAAAAATAATTTTCTAACAAAATATTAACTATAACCAAAATTTAGACAATCCAATTCCATATAATTAAGAATACTCATATATTACAATATCATCGAAGTCACCTTTTATCAACTGGAAATGAAAAATACCCAACATATGGATCCTCATATACATGGATAGATCAAATTATGAAAAATATAAAGACAATAATGGGATAATCATGGATGTATACTCAGTTGTTTTACCCTCTAACCACCGATGTGGCTAGTAAAAATTCACAAAAAATCATTAGTGAATAGAAAAAATATGTATTACATGAATTAATTAGAAAAAACAAGATATCACAAAGAACACCCATTATCTTCCTTTCACCACTTCCACTATAATAGATAAATCACCAACTGATGTTATATATTAATTTAAAGATATTATTTATAACCATAGTTACCATATAATGTCTCTAATAGAATCATATAACTAATAGAAAAATAATTTTATAAAAATATAGCTTCAAAAATAAGAAAAAATTTATCCATGGTGGGAATACAACATCCCTTACATAACCTCAACATTAATGAATAACACATTCTTCATATAACATGAACATAAGGGAATAATACAAACCAATACATTGACCTGATAATAAACATGTCATTAAATTTTATCATAATACTATAACATATTCTTAGAAATATGATTCATCAATATATCAAATCATCATAACAAAGAAAATTGTAACTATAATATAAGCACAAAAAAAGTCACATTATGTCAAAAACAACAATATATTCCAAAAATATCTCACATCAGAAATTCCAAACACTAATATCCACATTAACATGGTAAAATCAACTCAAATATACACCAATTAATTTCACTATCCTAATAAACCCTAAATAACTTGCAACCACATACTAACTATCATTACTTTAATTTTATCATGTACAAAATTGATTTTCAAGATATATATCAATAACAAAATAATATTTAAACCAAATTTCAAGCCTTTATTATGGATATTAATTTAAACATCTACCACAATTATTTATTCTCTTATTATCCTTTATAGTAATTTTTATTATTTTAGTTTCATCCATTTCCCCACAAAAAACCCAATTTACCTTACTTAATTAATTTTCTATGGAATAATAACAAAATACTATATCCTAAAAATTTTATGAAATATATTATTTAATTAACTCATATATTAAAAGGTACCTACCACTATGTAAAAAAAACAATGTAAATATTCTCAACATTCATAAAAGAGATATTGTAATTTGTTATCCTATTCAATGCTTCCACAATTTTCTTAATAAAATAAGGGTTCAATTCCCATGTTCTCAAAAATATAACCCAATAATTCTTTAATATCACAAATATAACCTCTTAAATGAAGAAAAATTAAAGAATAGTTAATAGAGATTATAAGTAATCTAAATTGCTCCTTGGGTTTCTAAAAAGTATGGAAAATGAAAGTGTAACTATGTGGAATGAGAAAAAGAAATTGATTTTACATTTAAAAATATTTTCTTAATAATCAATGTGTGATGATCTAAATTAAATGAATATAAGGGTTATTTCATTAGACATTAAAATATAATAGGACACTTATCCCTTCTCTTCCTCATATCTCGTGTCCATCAACTTTTAAAATTGAATGACATATTAGTATACTATTGTATGATGAATATCATCACATCACAATATAAGAAACCTATAAATTTTATATTTAATCTTTTTCTCTCATTTAAATTTATATATCCTAATAAAATTAATCATAGTAAAATTGATAAGGTTGATTCATATATAGAATTTGAAATCATTTAATTGGGCTTCGTGCGTGTTTTATACTATGTGATTTTGATTTTTTTTAGTTTATTAAAAACATTGACCTGATATTAAAAAGGAGATACATTTATAAAAAAATTTAATTTCAAGAGAATTGTTTCATAATTTATTATTTACAACATAAAATCCTCAAAGGAAGAGTTTTAGGGAGCCACATACCGAAACTATAAATCTATTTCAAGCTATAAAATTCTTCCAATGAATAAAACTTATGATTTGATAGGAAGAAATTCATCGTAAAACCATAAATATCCTTCAAAGTTCAACCCTATAGAATACATTTCCAATTCAATTCAGGTTGTAAATCATAGTGATATATAATATCAAACATTTTAATATTTTCATTCATGATGTAAAACCATATTTTTTGTGTAAAATTTCAGAGTAAAAAGAAACTTGTGAAGGATTATGTCATAAAATAAATTTTTTGTAACATGTAATATGAAGTATTTGTAATCTAAGAACCACCTTAATTGATGATGTTAACTTTTAAATTCAATTTTTATTCTAATTAATATAGTTTTGCTTCATTTTCCTTTCTTGTTTTACATTAATCCTTCAATTTTACTCTCCTTCTAAGGATGTTTTGACTGTCATAAATGAGATGAAACTTTTGATTGTGTCTAATCCAATTGATGTGTTCTTTACTCTTATCTATCCAACTAGGTTGTTTTATTGATAATTTTTTCATTATATGTTTCTCTAATTAAGGGATAGTAAAATTAATGCTTATTTTATTTAGTATGTTTAATTATTTTACCACCATGTATGGAAAATCTACCTCAAGGTAGGGATTCAGAGTAGCATAACAACTGCTTAATGAATCTCTAGATAAAATAATGGGTAATTTATTGGATAGAAAATTAGGTTTATACAAAAACATATATCAATATTATACATGAATGGGATCATGAGAATTGTAATAGAAGGTCCCTAACTTAATTGGAATAAACCAAACTAGGACTAATAGTTTAATTTTTTCCACCTTTATAGTATCACATAATACATCTAGAATGATAAACTCCTCTTGAACGAAGATTTTTTTTAAAGTAGGTAGATCCATTTTAATAACCAAACCCTATATGTGAGTCTTGAAAACTATGTGGATTAAGAAAACAAATCTCACTTGTTATATTTAGGGATATTTTTTCACATGCTCTTGGAAATTGATCTCAAACCATTCTTCCATAAACTATAGTCTAATTAATTTGATATCATGAAAACACAATATCATTGAATTCAGGATAGGAATCCATTCTAGGTTTTAATCCATATGTATAAGTCGAGTACTATTTCATTCATGTCAGCTCAACCTTGTAATTCCACTATTCTACAAACCATCATTGTAACTCTAGTTAGGTTAAGTTGAAAGTTTTAACCTGGTCATGCCTGTGTGGAACTAATGATATTAAATGTCCGGTAAAATCATAGCTCCATTTCTAGAGAGTGATTTAGCACGATGACCTCCAAAAAGGATTTAGGATTACATCAAACTATTTATCTTTTACATTAATTTTTGCAGCTTTTTCACAATGATTTGTTACTTCATTAGTGGTAAGTTGTTAGTTCATGAACAAGGGAACTATGAAACAATAATGGTGTCTAGAAACTAAATATCCTCTTTTCGTGACCCTATAATTGATAGAGATATTTTTTGAATGTTTTCATTTAAATATGGAAGAGTTTTATAATCATGTTACTCCCAATCAAGAGAATACTCAATTTTTAATACCAGAACAATATGGGCGGGACCACTACAGTAGGGGAGAACTGTTATATACTATGTCATTCTATCCCTTACCAATGTTATAACAAGTATCATCCACCCTCAAATACCAACACACACCTTTGAGATAAAACCAGCAGTAATTTTGACGATCCAAAACATGAGTTAATCTAGTGGAATTCATAGTGAGGAAACACATGATAATTTATTTTATTTCCTAAAAGACTATGAAACCTTCATCAAAAATGTGTATCTTTATTCATCTTAGGGTGTCTCTTTTATCGTTTCATGATATATTCATGAACTGGTTGAAAATGCAGGATCCTCAGTCCATGAATACATGGTGTGACTACGAAAATAAATTCACAAATAAATATTTCTCTACCATATAACCCTAAAACTCCATAATTATATTTATAACTTCTCTCGGGAAAATGGAAAATCATCCTAGGAGGCATGATAATGGTTTAAGTATTTTATTTGAAAATTCCCACACCATAGTTTCAATGTCTTGTTACATCATCAAACATTCTACCATGGCTAACAACCTGTTACAAACCCCATTGTATATTCCACCATTGATGCTGAACTCACGATAAAAACAAAATAATATGTTTGATAAATATTTGATGAAATCTAACACAATCATACACTTGTGAAAAGTGATAGAGAACACCCACGGTATGTGCTTCACAAAGTATAAGAGACCACCCACCTTGCAGCCTATGTTGATGATCTTACAAATAAACCAAATATCATTAACTTTTCTTAAAAACAAACACCAAAACATGCATCAGTTATAATGGTCCAATCATGTGAAATGTGTTGAGGTCCACAATCATATAAAAATTTATATGAAGAAATATAGGAAGACCAAACTCAATATTATAATTATAATAATGATAATCAAAAATTGGAAAATTACCAAAAATCATATAAACAGAATAGACTCTTCCAATAGAAACAATATCCCAATAAAGGTATTATTGATATATGAGTGTTTAAGATCCACCAAGAAATTATGGACACCTGGGTAACCTCCCCATGCCCGATCACCTAACCACAAAAACCATTCCCCAATAACCATTTCCCCTGAGGATTTAATATTTTCCTTAATGACAACAATTCCAATAGAAAACTCCAACTAGATATCGACAAGCATCACCATCTCAAAAATTGAACATGGTAAATATTCTTAATTAAATTGTTAAAATAATACCATATAATAACTATGAAAGAAAAAAAATTAAAAAACCACAAAGCTAATCTCCAAAACCACAATCATTAGGTTAGTCAAATTTTAAAGTCTCTCTTAGATTTATTACCGAGTACACTAGAAGATAATATTGAGACCCATTCACTAGAGGCTTCTAAGTATGTCGTTCATATAAGTTTAAAAGAGAATAATTTTCAACATCCATGAAAATGTGAGGAGACGAATATGGAATAACCTAAGTAAAATGTTACAATCATCGACAAATAAAATTAATGATTTATACACAAATCTGGGTAAAAAATATGGAAATAGATCAAACAGAAAAATCTCAAGAACAACAGTGGCCTATAAAAGAAGATACATATATAGCACTGCCACCATACAAGCCTCCTCTTTCATTCCTAGAGTGGATAAGGAAACGAATGATTGAGGTTTTGTATAAAACATTAAAAATAATGTAAAACAACCCCACATTAATGTTCCCTTTATAGAATCCATTTCATATGTACCTAATTATACTAAAATAATAAAGGATTTTATGTCTAATAATATAAATATAAAAGACTTAGGACTTATATAGTTGAATGAAGAAGAATCTATAGTTGTTCTGCAGAAGCTTCCACAGAAGATAAAATACCCTAGTAGTTTCTTTATCCCATGTACAATTAGAGTGTTCAATTTAGGAAACTATTTATGTGATATTGGTGTTAAAATCAATAAAATGATAATAATAATCATTAGATAACAAGGACCCAAAGAAATAAAGACAATTAAAGTATCACTTCAACATGCTAAAAGATTTATCATGCACCCTCAAAGCCTTTCAGATGGAATTTTTACTAAGGTGGGTAAGTTCATTTTCCTAACTTACATTCTCATCCAATACATAGTGAAAGAAGGTAATGTACCCATAATTATTGGTTAGAATTTTTATTCCACTAATAATTTTATCATCAATGTTATTCAAGGTAGGATAATTTTTTAATTCCATAATGAAAAATCAATATTTGTTCTGGTGAAAGAAACAAAGAAAATGTGATATTTTTTTTTATTGGATTCTAAAGAAATATATATAATGGATCTTGAAATGACATGGATTATATACCCCTTTAATTAGAAATATTATAGTTACTTTGAGGAGGTAAAAAACATCAAACCTTTGACAAAAGACTACTTCTGAGAGTTTACACCATCATCATTAAGCCACCAACAATAAAACAAAATAATTTTCCCAAAATTCTAAAATAATATTTCTCATAAGTTAAGGACAAGATTCCACTCATTATAAGCTCTGATATGATTTAATGGAAAAAGCATTAGTTGTCAAAAGCCTTTAAATTGAATAAGAACTCTATATCATGGAGTGTGGTTGATATAAAGGTAAATAAAAACATGATATGAACTCACAAAAAATTTCTAGAAGAAGGCTTATAACCAAAATGAAAACCTCAAAGTTGACTCAACCCACCTATGAAATATGTTTTCAAAAATAATATTCTGAAACTTCATGGAACGTTCATCATTTTCTCTATATAAAATAGTGAATGGGTGTGATTTCTATCCGTGGTTCCGAAGTATAGAATCCTTATCATCAAAAATCATATAGAAAATTAATTTATTCCATATTAGACCATTACTGGATGGTTGGTTAGTGTGGATTATTTAAAATATAACAGAGAAAATAGGAAGGACCTTTTTCTTCTCCCATTCATGGATTATATTCTTTAATTATTATTCGTGCATGAATTCTATAGTTCCCTGCAAAAATATTCTAGATACAATAAAATACTTGTCAACCCAAATGTTTTTTCCAATACAGCATTCACCTTCCCATTGGGAACCTTCGCCTATTCATGAATTTCATTTTGAATTTATAATGTGCCTCAATAATCTAATGGTTATTTAGACATATATCCATGATATTACAGTGTATTTTTTTTGAAATATTTATTGATGATTTATTTATATATGGATAATCCATCATGGTCAATTTGAGTAACTTAGAAATAATATTATAACATTGTGAAGATAAATTTCTACTACTAAATTGGTATAACATTATTTTTCTATTTCAGGGATGCATGTTACTAGTGAAAAAATTTAATAAAATGTTATATAAGTCTGTCCAGATAATATTCATGTCCTTAAATAATTTCTCAAACCCACTATTATTTAAAAATAAGAAACCTTTGGTCAAATTAATGTTTTATTGATGGGGTTTTAAAGGATTTTTTCAAATTGGTAACCCACTAACACACGTAATATCAAATGGTATACCAATTTAATTTTGTTAAATTCTTTGAAAAGGCTTTGAAAAATTAAAATAAACCTAGTGATAGCTCCTGTTATTATCTCACTTAGTTGGGTGAATGATTTGATGTGTATTTTTGATGCCACTAACTTTGATTTAGGAACTATTTTAGGAAATAGGATCGAGTATACTTTTCAAATAATCTAATATTCCATTTATAAAATAAAAATTCTAAAATTAATTGTACCTCTATATAGAAAAAGATACTTGAAGGCATCGTAACTTTCGATAAATTTATATTATAACCAAGACACTCTAGAGTCATGGTTTTCAATAATCATGCAACATTAAATTATCTTCTACACTAAAATGATTCCAAAAAATGGTTGATATAGTGTATACTATTTCTATAAGAATATTCCATTTTCGTCAATGAAACAAAGGGGAATGAGAATGTTTTTACTGGGTATCATTACTGAATCTATCTAATGTGTAATGATGATGATAATGATTATGAGTTTAGAATTACAAAAGACACCCCTAAGGTAACTCTCTTTAATGTGGATATATATGATCAACCATTATTTTAATGTATATCAAAAAATCTGGAAACTGAAAATCTTTATCAGTACTCACTCATTCAAAAACATGAAGAATATTTTTTTATATGTGCCACACTACTACTGGGATGAGATACTTTTATTCAAACAATGAGTTGATCGGTCAATATGGCACTGCATCCCAGAGGATGAAATTCATAGTGAGTTAGAATTTTTCCATATTTCACTTAATGGAGGAGACCGATATTTTGATCAATATGTTTCAAGATTTATTAAAAATTGATTATTTTGTCCCACACTCTATTGGGACACAAGAATCATTGTACAAAACTATTATTGGTGCTAATAAAAATCCAGTATATTTAAAAGCAATGATATTTACACAGAAACCCATCCTTGAATTGGAAGAATATGAAATTTGAGGAGTATATTTCAAAGGACCATTTTCCAATTATTATGAACAAATATATATCTTGGTAGGATCAAACTACGACTTGAAGTGGGTAGATAGAACACTACCACTCTTCACACAGTCAAACATGTAATGAAATTTTTAAAGAAGAAAATTATATCTTGGTTTGGATTTCCCCATTTACTCATTAGTGACAAGGGAGCACACTATAAAAAGTATTCCCTAAATGGGATACTTTAGATGTTTATAATTTGATACAATACTATGATTTAATGTTCTGGGCTTGGATTCCATTGAACAAAGCCTTGATCCTAGTTAGAAACATGGCATCTTGTACATATAAAAAAACTCCATAGGATAGCTACTGGAATTGAGGACATATGTTGTGTCCATGGGGACACAATTCTATATTCTTAGAGTGTATTATAGTAGTAATAATCATTCAAATAAAATATTATAAGCAGTATTACAATCACACAATAGATAAGTAGCATGAATAAATACTAATTCTTTAAGGAATCTCGTATACAGTAATGATCAGGTCATTTTTCTCCAAAGTATACAAAACAGTTATATATAGTTGGTCTATAATAAATATATCAAAATACTATAAATAAAGAAAAATATCTCCAGATAGAATCACAAGCCTAATCTCGGTCCCAAGCTCTCTTTCCCCTAAACAAGGCACAATTTCAAGAATTGAGCTATGGGAGCGTGCCTAGGTCACTACCTACATCCAAATAGTCTTTTTAGGTACCCAATGACATTCTAAACAAGGTGTGAGAAATAATCCCAGTGGGTCACCACCCAAACTGTCTATAAAAAATCCTATTTATTCAATATAATGAGGAGTAAAATATTTATAACATATTTAAAAAAATAATGAAATGTTCCCATGGAATATATACCTCAAAACAAGTGATATTGTATAGCCTAGTAAGGTTCCCATAGAAACACAATTCAAGATCTTGTAATAAGGTAGTAGTAATGTAAACATAAGTAAAAACCATAGCCTCTATATATAACCAATTTTTCTAATTACTCACGGATTTTCCATCTAATCAGTAAATCAAATCAACCATGGTTATGTCGTATATCTAGAAATGTCAAATATACCACTGTTGAGCCATTCAACCAGTCATGTCATAATTTCCATGTTCGTGTTCTTTATGTGAAGTATCGAACCCCACAAGGATGGATCCATTGTGTAGAAATCGAAGACATCCTCATCAAGTCTTAGTAGAATCTCTATAGAAACTTGGTTTGTAATGCATTTAGGTCAATAGAGCATATCTACCAACCATGTCCATTATTATCCCAAAAAAAAATAGATCCAATGGGTAGTAAGGACAATGATATCCCATGAAATCAAAATCCAAGGAACATAAAGGTCCAATTCATTCTCGTTCACTATCATGACCCTCTATGTAACACACCCAAGGTGTCCTATGAAAACACTAACAATCTAATTCAATTACAAATCCAAAAATACATAATCAATGAGTTTACCCACTGATATAAAAATTCTCATTCAATTCCATTGAATGATTATACCCACACACATATCAATTCTATAAAAAACAATTAATTATATGCATCAACATGAAACTTATAAAACCATCTAATGTACAAGAAATTAAGTTCAATTCAATTATTAATATGATTTATCTAACTATCAAGTCACTCACTCACACCATGGGTGGTTTAACAAGGAATATATAAAGAAAATTCACTTGGGATGCCCCATAGGAGGCCTTTGTTAGAGAAAAATCCCAAAATAGGCCTGAAATTATCTAATAGAACCCATAAAATTTTCCATTTTCATTAATAAAATTATTAAATTAATGTTTTAGGCCACATAAGAATATCTGGTGGGTAGCACAATAGTAACTTTCTTGATGAAGCACAAAAAATCTAAAAAAAAGTATATACCAACTATTGTAGTTTGGTAGTAGAATGCTCATCTAGTATCAACCCTTGATTCAATTAAGATCGGGACATAAATAAAGAAGGAATGAAAACATGGAAATATAACATATTTTCATGCAATTAAATATAAAATCCGATACCAAGAAAAATGAATAATGACACAAAAATGAACAGAGTACTCCCTAGCGTAGATCCAATGTGATGAACGATTCTTGATTCCAAGCATGGAAAAATATTTACTGTATATTTTGGAAAATTAGATCAAGGAGGAACTCCAAAAACTGCAGTTTTTTGAATGGAGGAAGAAGAAAAGAATGATTTATGTTTGACAAATTTTTATGAGAAAATGGAAATTTCCCAAAAAAATACCAGGATGCATAGTTTGGACAAATATTTCAATAACCATACCGCCTTAACTATAATAAGGGTCCCCTTGAACGGTTAGTTCACATGGTTTTCCATAACATTTAAAAACTGTGTGATTAGGATTTTCTATGAATTATAGGTGCCCCGCATGGGCATTTACCTTCATCTGCATGGTTCTCTCAAATCGTGTGGTATATAGCTTTCCACTATGTATCATTACATGGTTAGTGGTAACCATGTGACCTTCCTCACACGGTTTCTACTTATCATGAAGCCTGTCTTTTTTTCACAAAAATTTGGGTTGTGGGCTCCAAAAATGCCCCATAGATCCCCAATACAACCTTAATCATGTTGGGATCTCACAATAAGGGGTAAAATATTCTCTAAACTGAAATAAAAAATATCTTATACCTCATAAAAAACCTGAGGATCTAATAAACTTCCCACGATAAAAAATTTCTTCCCTGAATTTTCCACTTAAGGGTGATCAATACTATTATGTGAATAACTACAACCACAGAGCATGTATGTTGGCCTCCCTCTCTCAAGTCTCATTTAAAAATGGTCTTTCTTCCATAGAACTCCTACTATAGGAACTGAACAAACTCAGAGAACCTCTATGCTACTATCAACAATACAAATCAGATGATCCTCAAGAGACTCATCAACCAATAATTCCACCTCATCAAGCTGTAGAACATGAGATGGTTTTGATTGATAATGGAATGCCTCAGATACATGGACGAAGTCATGCATGGACTAGTACCTCTAAGGTAACTATAACTTATCGTCTATTATCCCGAATCTCTCCGGTATCTCAAATGGCCTAACATATCATGGTGAAATCTTAGCCCTTTTCCTTATCCATATATGTCATAGACTCATTGAGATATGTAAAAAATATGTGATAAACAAACTGAAACTCTAGAGGTGATCTCCAATGATCAACGTAAGATTTCAATTGAGAATGTGTAGCATCCATCCACTTCATGATCAGGTGGACCGTCATATAAGTCTCAAGCATGATACATGGTCCATAAAATTCTACCTTATCTTCCACTAACCATCACAAAGGCCCTCAAAATGGCCTACTAATCAAATCCCCAAAAGGTATCATCTTTCTAATCAACTGATAAATATTTTTATTGGAAAACTCAACCAAGGGTATATGCCTCTTCCAAGAGACCTAATAATCCATGTGCATTATTATAGCATGTCCTTAAGCACATGTATCATAAAAATTAACTAGTCATATATCTGAGGGTGGTATATTATACTCAAAATGGCATATGTATTCATTTAAATCTACAAACCCTACTAAAAAAATCATTAACAAGGAATCCCTATCTGAAACAAAAGTGTACGGAACATTGTGATGTTTTACTCTCATGGATATACAACATCCTAATCTCATCCATACTAAAGGTCTTTTTGATCAATATGAAATGTGAACCCTTCATGAGCCTATACAGAATAGCCCAAATAGAATCTATCACTTGATGCGATCTCAGTAAAACTATCAAAAAATCCATCTTCACATCATCCCATTTACAATAATGAATAGGTAACTATTGTAAAATTTTGGTTGGCCTCTGATGTTACACCTCCACCTACTGACAGGTGGAACATCTCATAAAAAATCAGCTACATCTATTTTTATACCAAACCGAATGTACTGATAGTACAAGTCACAATACAACTTATTGACACCAGGGTGCATTGCACAAACTAAGACATGAAAATCTTGCATCATCTCCTTGTATATTTCTAATAGAACCCAAATGTGGCTATGGACATACATATTCTCATCCTCACCTATGATCCAACTAGTATGTGGGTCCTTTCCTTCCACACTCTCCTATTGTAATTGATCCCTTGAATCCCAAATTTTCCTCATCCGTACACTATTAATTGGAGAATATGTCACAACTATGTCTGAGTGATAATATTTACTCTAACTGTCCTTCACCTCCATGTAAATCTCAGAGAAGAAATCCATAATATTCCAGTAACCACTAGCCTACTGAACATTATATATATGTGTCCTCCTGCTCAATGAATCGTCCAATACATTTCCTTTTGGAGGAATATAGTCCAACTCAATGTCAAAAGACTATAGGTACTGAACTCATCTTCACTATCTCAAATTCAGATCATGCTTTTTAAATATGTACTAAATAATTTTTTTGGTATGTGTACAACACGATACACTCTCATATAAAATTATGTCTCTAGAAGAACAAATCATGAACAAATATGGCTAATTAAATTTCAGATGTTGGGTAATTTCTCTTATTTGGCCTCAGCAGCTGAGACCCATATGCCACGACTCCATCTCACTACATCAGCACTAATATGGTCCTAATACCAGATGTTTCACAATACACAATGTAACTCTTTCCTTGATCTGGATGTATCAGGACTTACGCTGAAGTCGGTCTCCCTTTCAGCTATTTAAATTATTTCTTGTAGGTATCTAACCATAAAAAAATTCATACCCTTCTTATTTGGGACCATGATCGGTGCTTCAAGGCATGATAAGTCCTGTATAAAATGTTTATAATATCTTTCTATCCCCAACAATCTCAGTTTTCAAATACGTTCCTAGGATAGTCTTATGTATATATAGATCTCACATTCTCTAACTATACTGATACTTCTATTTCTGAGATAATATGACCGTAGAAGTGAATTGTTTCCATCAAAAAATGGAAAATTGTCAGATTAGCATATAATTGAGACTCTCTCAATGTATCCAAAACCACATTAATATTTTTTTTCATGCTCATATAAATTGTGAGAATACATCAAGATATCATCAATGGAAACCACCACAAACAAATCCATACAAGTTAGAAAAACCCGATTCATCATCTAAATGAAAACTATCGGAATGTTCATGATACAGAGTGACATAACCATATGATCATATACATCATACCTACAATAAAATTTTGGGTGATCTATGTCTTCAGATCAAACACACACCTAATGGTATCCAGATCATAAATCAATTATCAAAAACACTTGTTCTCCTCAAATACAATCAAACAGGTAAACTATACATGGATATAAATAATGGTTCTTAACTATCAAATGGTTCGGTTTTTGTTAATCCATGTATTGCCTAAGGGTACCATCCACCTTTCTTGTAAAAATGACTAATGAACCCCACAGAGAGGTACTAAGTCAGATAAGTACCTTTTCCAATTGATCATTATGCTTCCTATTTAGATCCTATAACTTCATTTTAGTCATCCTATAATGAGGAATTGATATCGGTGTAGCTCCTAGAACTAGCTCTATGGAAAAATAAACCTCTTTCTTAAGAGGTAAACTGTAAATCTAATCCAGGAAAACATCCCTAAAATGATCAACCATTCGAGGGAAATCTTTGTGACATGTTCCCTAATTATCTATATATAAGCTAGAAATCTGGGATGTCATCAGGCCTAGTAGACATTTCACTTGTCCAACTTAACTCATATAGACATCCCATTCACACTTGTGAGTATACATATTTCTTTCTGATGAGGTAAAATTTACCCTATAGTGATAGCAGTCACTGTTGGCTTGATAAGAAACTAGTCATTCCATCCTGAGAATGATGTGAAACATAGTAATATTGAAGAAAAAATATTCTAGATGTAGTTACACCCACCAATATCTAGTGGGAACTTCCTACACTGATGTGAACCCTCTGTTCTGATCCCTGATAGATATTCAATCATACCAATTCTCTCATGAAACTAAATCATGAGCCCAAGGATTTGTACAATATTCATAGATATAATCTATGTGATGCAGCTATGTCAAAAAGAAAATATAAAACTGTTGATGCTACTATGATCATACCTCACACCATAAATGGTCTAACACTCTACTTAATTGTAGTATACTATATAGAATAAATATGGCATGAACTGCGGCATTGTGAAATAGCCTCACTACAAGGTGTAGGCCTTCTCTACTATATCTATACAACTGAGTGTCTATCCTCCTAGTTCAAAACCACCACCACCTCATCTTGATCAACTAGTACTACTCCTGCTCCCTTCCAGATGTAGAGTTGAGATACTCAGTCCCAAACATGGTGTCAGTACCGACCTCCTCCAACTCAATACTTGATGGAAATTCCTACAAAAACATTGCAGGTGGACCGTCCTTCCATATACCCAGCACTCAACTTGGACATGAATACACTAATTCCTCATGTTTCCATATCTTCTACCCAGATAACAGAAAACATCATGTCCAACTACTATATCCTATTTAGCACTCATCTCACAGGAATCCTCAAAATGAATCTTCCTACCACTAGAAGTCGAACTACTAGGTTGAGAGACTGTACTTATCTGCTAAACACCCCCATATTTCCTTAGGTTATTCCCAGTAATTAGTTCCTAATTCACACCTTCAGTAATATATGTCAATCTGAACATTTTTATCTATGATCAAATGACTTATTGAAAACCTTACTTGAAATTGGCCACACATGATAACTTGTCATAAAGTTACTTCAGTGCAATATGATAAAAATATTTAAATATTGTGATTCTTCTAGAATAGTTATAGTTCCCTTCTCTAGAAGCATAAACTCAATATCCCACTCTTCCCTCAGAGTATCATGGAAATGTAGTCACAGAACCTAGTTTGGAAATCAACCCAAACCATATCTCACATCCTATCTGCCTTGTTTAGAAAATCCCACAAATTATTTTCCAATACATGAAGCATATAAGTCATGATCTTCACTTTCCTCTCAAAAGGTGTATCCAAATACATAATTATTGATAGAATAGTCTCAAGACCTAGCTCATCAGCCTATGGACAATCATCCCTCGAAAATATGGGAGGATTTTTCTACTAGGACACATGTGTCAGCCCATCCATAGAAAATATCGGGATGTGGTTCTCTTTAAAATGCCTATATAATGCTTAAAAATCTCACAATGAAATGTGCCTCATCACCTATGTATGGTAAGACAACTAGTTCCATAGATGGTACTTTAGTAGGATCCACCCATATCCCATGGAACACTGCCTCCACATGATGGTCATCACCACCCTCCTGGTGTGTTAATGGAAATTATAATGGATGAAATCCTCTACAATGACAAACACACACCTCTGAAATGATCAATAGAAAATTTCATAGAAAAAATCATTGTACAATTCAAAACCTTCTTATAAACTAGTCAATCCCAAAAAACCTTCTCCTAATGATTGGACTTTATAAAATAAATAACAATCAAATCCACCAGAGACACTGCTTACTACTAACTCAAAAATTGGTTCCAGGAGAAGTTATCTATTTCTATTATTTAACTTCCATTTTTATCATAATCATTTCACATTTCTTTTTAAATGGATGAACCAAGTGTTTTTTCACTTATGATCCATAAGGGCCCATACTATTTATGAATCTAAATATGGTGTACAACTAATACACAATATAACACATTAGAGACCATGTAATCCATAGTCTATAACTCAACATGCCAAAATTGATAGCTTAGGGTGCCTTTTGTAGCATAATCAAGGAAACACTACTTAGGTAACACAATGAACTATAAGTACTAATCCTGATTCTAACATCCCTAAAAAAATTATGTCTAAATATCATTTATTTCTATCATGTAACCTATCAAAATATTAACAAAATTTTAAATTCACCCTTTATGGCATGGCATAATTCCTAGAATGTGATTCCAGTAATGTTCCTTAACTGATGCATGAGATGGAATAACCTCATCCCATCGGGTTGCAACAAACTAGAACCCATTATCAAATCAATAATGACATCACAATTGAAGATCATCATCCAATGAAAGAATAAAATCAATTTTATTTTTAAAAATCAAGAAAACTTTTATTTCCATTTGAGTAAGATTGTATTTTTCATGTATGTGGGTTAGCTACTCCCTAGAACAACTCATTAAAATATTTAAATTCCATCAAATCCCCATTCAATTTTCTCAAAACAGTAAATCAACCCATAAATTAATTTCTCTGAACCTAATTTGTAACATCCTAGATTCAAATTCCTAGAAACATTTCCCCGAATTAGGTTGGACACATATCCTCAAGCACATCTTCACAAAAACCTAAGGCTTCCAAGTAACAGTGAGGGCCTAGGGTGTGTCTATTGGGAGACTATTCATTCTCATCAGAGTGAAAAAAAGAATTATTAATGATTCAAATTAAATAAAGTGAGTAGTATAATAGTTAGACAATCATTAAATAGTGGGAATATATAATAATGTCATAATTAATCTTATATACAGTGATGATCTTGTCATGTGTCTACAAAGAAACCAAAATACGTATACAAGGAAATTATGGAATATATATATCAAAATATAAAAAATACTATAGTATTATATATTTATAGAATCACGATCCTCACCTCGGTTTCATGATCACTTTCTTCTAAGCATGGCACAAATTCAATCATCGAACTATGGGCACTTTCCCTGGTCCCTAACTACATCCAAATAGTCTATATGGGTACCCAACGGTGGCCTAAACATTGTGTGAGATAAAATTATTCTAGGTAAACTGCCAATGTTTCTATAATGAATCCTATATATAAAATATAATCTAACATAGATTTTTATATTTATATCAATATTGACCTAAAAATAAGTTTAAAGTGCCCATGGAATATATAATACAAGATAGGTGATATTGTATATCCCAAAATGAATCCCTATAAAACACGGATCAAACTTCTATCATAAGGAAATGGTAAATTAAAATGATGTAAACACCACAACATCATCATATACACAATGTATCATGCTTCCAATGACCTTGACATATAATCTATAAATCAAATCAACCATGGTCATTCCATATATCCAGAAATGTCACATATATCACGATTGATCCATATAAACAATCTTGTCACAATTACCACATCCACAAAAAATCTTAGAAGGGTCAGACCCCTCATGTCCGAATCTAAGGTGTAGCAAACTAAGCCATCATCATCAAATCATGGGATTATCTAAATAGAATCACAGATAGGCTTGAATTGGTGCCCAATGAGTAGATATACTAACCATATCTACATTTACCCCAAACAGACAATATTCAATGTTTATTAATGCCTAAGGAGTCTGATGGAATCTGAATCTAAAAGAATAACAGTCTAGGTAATAATCAATTTCAATCATGACCCACGGTGTTACAGACCACTGGGGTCCGATGAAAACCTTCATAAATCAATTCAATTTCTAATTAAAAATCCATATTCATTTATTTTATCAAATCATATCACGATTCACATTCAATTATATTCCATGATTTTACCCCCTTTTATATTAATTCCATAAATGCAATTTAATCAAAATAATCGACACGCAGAGGAAAAAAAATATCTTAATCAACCAATTCAGTTAAATTCCATTATTAATAGGTATCCTTTATATTGGAAAAAACTCACTCAACCCATGGGTGGTTTAAAAAATTCATAGACAAATCCAATTCACATGGCACACCCCATGGATGGCCTTGAATAGTGAAAAAAAACATTAAAAAGTATCAAAGTGACTAAAAGTAATCCCTAATAGGTTCCATTTCATTTATTTCAATTATAAAATTAATTTTTTGGGTTGGGTATAAAATTATGTTGAGTTTCATAATTGAAATTACCTTGACAAAACACTTATCAACTAGGTAAAAATCTTGACCACCTACCATTGGTCTGTAGTAGATTTCTCATCCAGTATTAGCCCCTGATTCGACACAAATAGAGAAAAAAATGAAGAATGGATGAAAAAAATTGAAATATGTCATTTTAGATTTCACCTAAATAGAATTTATGATACTAAGATAGGTGAAAAATGTCACATAATGAATGGATTAATCAGCAACTTTGATCGAATGAGATGAAAGACTATTGATTCCAAGCTCATACATATATTCGGTGGAAAATCATACAAATTTTCTCAAGGAGGATATCCTAGGACCACTATTTTTCAATGGAGGAAGAAGAAAATAAATATTTTGGTTTAAAATATTTTAAATTTAATAATGGTAATTTCCTGAAAATTTCATTGGACACATGGTTTGGCTACAAAATTGGCCAAGATGTGTTCTAGTCATGTTCCCCTCAAGGTAAATAGGGGAACCTCACATGTTTAGTGCACCTGGATTTAAAAAACATATAAAACTATTTTCATTGGATCTTTTAATAATTTTAGGTCCCCCGCACGAGCATGAAAATTCATCTACATAGTATCCTCAAACAATGTGGTCTATATAGTAACATTGTTTAGCCTCACATGGTTAGTAGTAACCATTTTACCTACCCTATCAAATTTCTACTAACCATGAGGCAAATACTATTTCGACAAAAATATGATTTCTAGGCTCCAAAAATGCCTTGGGCACTCCCGATAGACCTTTAATCATGTTGGGTACTCATAGTTGGCCATAAATGAGCATTTAAAATGAAATCAAAAAGATTATTACCTCGTATGAATACCAACTATCATACATAGAACCCCCTACCACCCGTTTACTAGAGGTAATGTAAAAATATCCAACCAAGAAATAAAAATATCATGATAAAATAATGAATGAAAGTATAAAGGGTCTAAATTTCAAACTTGATGATGCACTTTGGGTGTATCACATGGATCACAAAACACGCATCAGAATAACGCATCTTTGACTTTTCATTGGAGAACCTTGTCACCATATTGTAAAATTAAAACACCACTCATTAAAGGAAATCAAAAAGATAAAAGTTGATTCTTATAAATATGGGATGAAAAGGCTTATGAAATAAGATGAGATAAAATAAATCCTAATGTACACCAACAAGAATTCCAAAAATTTTAAAAAACACATCAATGCCATGGCCAACACATCTCACAAATGATATCCACACTTGGGAGACAACATTATTTTTTCCATTTAACACCTAATAATATTCCCTAAATAATTTAATTCCAAATGTCCTAGAACATTTATAGTTGGTAATCTATTCAATTATTTAAATATAAGTGTTTTATATAGATATGTACCACACTTTAAAGTCAAAGGAAAATGGTTAATACTTTACCAAGAACTATTTCAAGAAACTTTTGTCCTGTATTTCAAGATCACTTGATTTGTGGAGATATCTAGCTCAATAATTTAAATGAAGCATATGTTCGGAGGAAACACAAGTTTGTTTCCTTTGGGTAGATTATGATAATTCAAGTTGGGTTTGTTCATTTTCACTCATAGAGTGCTGAGTTTTCCTCTATATATATATATATATATGATGTAAATCCATAATTTACACCATAAAATTCATTCTTTTGAAAATAATATACTCACAAAAATTACATATTAATTTATAAATTGACAACATAAGATGCTCAACATGACTATTGAACTTGTAAATATAAGGATTATAGAGATGACCTATAACCCCTATATTCCTCCCATAATTTCTATACTACATTCCCCTTCCCCCACTATCACTCCATCATATATATTTACCACTCCTCCCTCCAAATTTTACATCTAAACCACCTTAGACCCTCTTTCCCACCCATGGTGTGAACAATGGGAGGTGGAAGACATCCACCCACTAGGAACCTGGAAAAGCATGCAGGCTAGGGCATGAGGCCACTCATGGCCAAGAATCTAGACTGGGCTCTTTCTCCACCACCACCACCACCCCTGATGAATTATACCAACAATACATTCTCATCATATATGTCTTCACACTTCACATGCCATTATACTCATAACACTGCCCAACCTACTCAACTTTATCCATGAATTTTATTTTCAGACCTAAAGCATCATGTCCACTACTCCCATTTGTAATAAAAGCTTATACAGACCAAAACATTTCTGGATTTTGTCATCTTAAGGAATATTGTCATAGATTATGAGATCATTGAGACCCTTAATAAGATGTTCCTCCCACATATCATTTATTTTCTTGAGTATACAGCTCGGGATATCATTATTGTTATCTTTTCCACCTTCATGATATATTTCATTCATGTCACCATCAGGTTGGTAGGTCAAAATTGAGAGATCATGTTGTGTGAGTTTGTAATTATCTTGGAGGTTTATTCTTCTAATATTTCTACCTCTATAGTTTATATTTCCCTACACCTATACCCAAACAATTTGATACACCAAATACTAGATGGCGATAGCTCATGACCTAGTATGCATCCATGATTCTCCTATAGTTAAGAACACCCATGTGACTGGTTTTGCACATAAGATAATCTATCATGCTCTATCTTTTTAATGGATAGCATGGGATGACCCTATGGGGAAGTCAACCAAATAAAGGTGTTCATTATTTCCACCTCTATGAGAGCCCTATTAGTGAACATGGACCACCATTTATCTTCTTATTATGCATGAAAGGTTAAGAGAAGACATGGAATGCTTGTGGGAGGGAGCTTTATTGCACATATATCCAGTCACTTGGGTGTTTTCAATACCTATTTCCCCCTCCCTTCACTTTGACATATGATTTCAATCAATCTTTTTCTGTACCATAATATGTTGTTTCTCTAGAAGGAGGTATATTATTTGGATTTGACACCTAGAAAGTCAAGACCAATTATGATGCACCTACCCTTAGGCCATCAGTATCCTCTTCAATCCTTACCAATCAATTTTTTTTGTATTAGACTGAAGCTTCTATTTCTTCCCGATTAGAGACATCCTTCATCACCAATGAAGTGTGGTTGGGATACTATTGGGGGACTCCATTTTACATTGGAGAACCAACACACCTTATTCTTGGGGCTAGATATATAATTTATTGAGGACCAAGATCTTTTTTTCACTTATCCACCCCCAAATCAAGCCCCTTTATCCGCAACTACACCCACTCACCCTCATCCCTCTATTTCTAGGCTCGCCTGTAGATCCATACCTATCCCTACCACTTTCGCTCCTATGGTCACCATGATAAATCTATATTCTTAGATCACTGAAAATGCTACTCAGTGAGAATTTTTATCAGATCATGCTTGATGACATAAGGTCCCTTCTATAGAGACTCAACATGAGGTTTCATTCATCGATACAACTACTATATAGATTACCTCTATATGGATTGGCACCTAACCCCCTCCGACATCTTACCAAGTAACACTAGTTGATACCTATAATACTACCCAAACCTCTTCACCTATTAAAATGATCAATCCACCTGATACTACTATTATCACTGATATAGATATTTTCAGGAAGCTATAACCACCCATTATTATGGAGGGGACCAACATTATTGATTGTGGAGATTCTTCCCAATCTTCTAAATTATGAACTAGATTACTACACATGTTTTCTCTATATGGATGACTTTTTTATTCATTTTATTCACTTACCCAATTTTTAACATCTACTTGACAATGTAGATGGAATGTGATTTTTTATCTTGATCAAATTCTTACTCATTCCCCATTCATCATGTATATAGTTATATCATGTCTTGTAATTTTTCTTTCTATTCTCATTTAATGCTCAAACTAGGATGAAAATTGGTCTCCCCCATGATTTATTCCCACATGTAGATGTACCTAAGGATATCCACCCAGAAGATAAATGTTTTCTTCATTTTCCACATGATGGTTTTGGCCTATCCATTTCTATGGTAGTGAATCTTACGAAGAAACCCTTATAATAAAAGACACAACCTTTAGTAATTACATGTGGTCAAAGGCCTCTGATATGATGTAATACTATGTATTATCATTTTCTATTCATCAGGATTGTTACATCATAGTAAGATATTTATGCGAGGTAACTTATATTCCAATCATTTGAATCTTAATTGTTTATATTTTAGTCTTTCCATTACTATTCCTAGGTCTTCTTAGCTAAGAGTTTTTTTCGGAATGTCTTTATACTCTGGTCCATGTAGTATTATGAGATGATATTTATATTTAATATTCTAGTCACCTAAAAATTTTATGTTTTTATGTAGAATATACACTATGAACTAAATAATTATATTATAAAAATCTACTTTTTCTTTAACATTATTGTAGGTATTATAGATTCAAATCACAATCAAATATTTTCTCCCATGGAAAGACATTAGTTTAAAAGATATCTTGATTAAATACACTCACTTCATTATTAAAATTCAACTTATTTTTATTCTTTAACAATCATCATTCCCATGTGCCTTACAAAATTATTAAGACACAATTTCATTTTATGTTTAGGGGGAATATTCATGAAATTTATTTCATGTGCATGTATATCGTTGCTTTTTATTGTTCTAATTTCACCCATTTTTCATTTTAAGAATTTATTAACATGAAATATCCTTGGGAATATGAAAATAGAAGATAAAATTTAAAATGGAAATTATTAAAATATATATTTTTTAATATTTCAATTTTATCATGATTTTTGAGTTGACTATTTTAATTTTAATTATAAATTCCTAAATAATTTATTGATTATCTTATTTTTGGTTTCTATTGCTTGATTGATTTCCCTTTTTAAATTTATTCTCAATCCCCAAAGTATTATAGACCAAATTTTTTCCATTATATTCATAGAATACTTTCTTAGTGACAATTTAGACATGTAAACCTGTCATATCCTTTATGGGTTTCTTATCAATGATATGTCTATGTAGATTCAATTTTAAAATGATTGAGTCATTTTGATTAATTATGAAAAAATTTCATGAGATGCACCTATACATTATCCATAATATTCCCACAATTTCCATTAATTACTTTCTTGTGATATAGTAATGTTTCAAGACAATTTTATCCCTTCCAACCATACACTTTGGTTTTTTAATAGATATTCATTTGAGTAATTTTGGGGGATATGATCATTTCCACAAGACACATGATTATTACTACCAATGATATGTGTTTTCATTTCTTTAACTAATTTACAAGATGTGTTCCAAGACAATTTCTTATTTACCTTCATGGTTACCCTTTTTCTGATAAAAAAAGGTAGATAAAATAAAAAAAAATTGGGTTATTAATTAATAAGGTAAAAAATAATCATTACCAAAATGATGAATGTCATGACTGATCATATGTGGTTATGTGTTAGATATGATATTTTTCTTAATCATGAAATCCAAAAAAAAATAAAAATAAAATAGAATAAAAGTAAATATGGAAAATTTATTATACAATCATGGAATATTCATGGAACTATTTGGAGCTTGTGGTATTAATTTTTAGAGAATGTTGTTTGTCACTCTATTCTTAAATATCATCCATAATACATTAGTGTTTACAATAATTATGATATTTATTGCTTATTATTTAGTAGACCCGGAATTTCCATGTTATTTTTTTAATTAAATGGGAATTTTACCAGTTCGTGAAAATTATCAGTGCGTGATTCTGAGGCCCTGAGTGCTCAGAATGAATTTATGAACTTTTTTTGGGTACATTCAGAAAAAT
Organism: Viscum album; assembly: GCA_963277665.1. Lineage (NCBI taxonomy): Eukaryota > Viridiplantae > Streptophyta > Magnoliopsida > Santalales > Viscaceae > Viscum > Viscum album. The sequence goes on along the minus strand of OY728128.1, from coordinate 999,847,213 downwards.
TATGAGCAGGTTTTTTGTAACTTTTAAATGGTTGCTTGGAATTGAAATATGAGGGCACCGCTGAACTCATAGTGCTGATATTCACTTAAGGGGGCCTTTACCTTGACCACAGTAGCTAGAGGGAGAAAGATAGAATTTGGGTTTTTTTGAAAGAATTAAACAAAATAAAATAAAATTTTGTGACATATTATTTTCTTTGGAACCACAAATGTGAATGTTGAGAGGTGGAGACCACAAGAAATAAACCTCCCATGTGAGGTTATGGTGGTGGGGAAAACCCTAGACTAAAACCCCCTTGAACTCCCTCTTAATGAGAGATAACCCATGGAATCCCTCCAATATTGAATTTTTCCAACACCATTCATTAATTGGGCCATTTAATTATGCCAACGTGTCAACATAATTAATCTACATAATTTAATTATACTAGAATCTATTTATTTGGGAGGTTTCATGGTTGGAAAAGAAGTTCCTTGGGGGAGAAAGTTCTCCAATGAAGAACACCATCGAAGAACGTTTTTCAGAAATCAAGGAAGAGGAAGATGTTCGAGCCTATCATCGAAGCATGGTTTCAGAAGCAACAAACATTGGCAGCCCCTATAGCTTCATTGAATTATTTCTCGCACTGATTTCAATGAAAAATCGAGGTAGGGGTGTATTTTAATTTGATCAATTTTAATTTCCCTCTCACTTTGAATCAGCTTCCATGAGTTGTATGTTACCTCCCCAACACGTAGGGTACGGGCCAAACAAACATGGCTCGACCCCTCTACAAGTATTGTGGATCTTTTGTGTGATCTTCTCGATGGTTTTGGAGACTAGTGCTGGAGGTTGGCTCTAGTGGAACTCAATAACTACGATGAAGGTGACGAATGAGGGGCGGAAGGTTAAGCCGTCCACCGGTGAAGGCGTCGCGCCCCGCTGCCCGCGGCACCGCGCACCGCTCCACGGCCTCATCGCTCATGGCCTCCATCACTGCCCTGCGGCCTCACCACCTGTGGAACTATGCACCGCCTCATGTCCTTGCCACTTTTGGTGCCTCGTGCCGCCCTGCAGATCCACTTCCCCGCAGCCCGGCCACGCCGCCCCGCGGTCCCTCTATGCCACCCCGCAGCTTCACATCCCTCGCGGCCCCACAGCCTCTGTGATGCCTGGTCTGGACACCTAGCACAGTCTGCGCCACAACAAACTTCGGACCAGACCTAGACGGTCGGGCTGGGTCAACCCATACCGGGTCGGCCCAGGCCGGGTCGGCCCGGGTCGGACATGACCCATTCCCACTAAGACCCATTTACACTCATTCAGCAAAAACATGGGAACCAGACGTCTATGTGACGAACCATCAGTGGCTCTAGAATCCTTGGAGAGAGACGTTCCCTTGAGTATACCCCACTAAAGATTGGGAAATTTTTTTGAATGGTTGGGATGGATCGAGCATGAATCCAAAAGGGTCCTCGGGACAAAAAAGCTAATAACTTACAGACCATGCGTCTGATTGACATGTCAACTATTTCATTGAGGCCTTTATGATGTGGGAGTCCTTTGAAATACTTTTTTGTGGGACTTAATGGTAGTTGGAGTATCGACCAGTGGCTTGAAGAGTGGACAATCTCGGAGACGAGAAAGCCTAGTGCAGGAACCCAGTAGCTGGTTGTGACATGAAGAATGAATTGTGATCCTATGTGGGTCAGCACCTAGCGATATTATGTGGGTCAGCACCGAGCGATCATGTGTGGGACAACACTAAGCGATCTTGTGTGGGTCAGCAACGAGCGATCCTATGTCGGTCAGCACCGAGCGATCCTGTGTGTGTCAGCACCTACTGATCCTGTGTGGGTCAGCACCGTGTGATCCTGTGTGGGTCATTAGTAGATCCACTTAACAGAGTAATATGATTCAGAAGTTACATCTAATCATATCTACTACAGTACCTAAGTTATACATGGTGTGATATGAGTCGGTACCTTGTTGTACTTCCCTTCGTGGTAATACCTTGGTGTTATTCTTCTGTGTTGTGTACCTGTGTGGAACTTACCCTCGTGGTAATCCTTTCATTGTGGAATAGTTGAGATTTGTGCTTTTGGGTTGGACCTTGTGTTTCCTCATGATTGATATGGCTATACATGATAACTTAGGTATATGTATGGGAATATACATAAGTAGGTCTGACAATTTACTTCATGCTTTTTGGTTTATCCTTTGTGGATTTTTTGAGACATTGAGGGTCTCGGGGTCCCAGCAGAATATCATTATACTCACCCCTGCACGATTTATTCCTGCACTTCATTGTGTTTGGTGTAGATGAAGGACAGTGTTGACTGAGGATGAGGGTACCCGGACTTGAGGTAGCTCGGAGGTGGACGTTAGTTGAGGCGAACTATAGAGACAGCCGTTCATGAGAAGCACCTACCCTTAAGGTAGGATCTGTGGTAGTCGATCCAGGAGCTACTTTTCACCTATCAGTCATCTTGTACATTCCATTTTTCCTTGAAATTTCCAGTTTTTCTTGTATTTTGGGACATTTTACTTATGGTAGTCACTCTTTTTACAATTTAGTTTACTTGTGTTTGTATCTTTTTGTGTTCTTGGTTGTGTGTGCTTAAAGGTTGTAAAGGAAATTCTATCCCAGTTTTAGGGAATACACCTTCGGTGCATGTTTCTGGACCCTAGCCTATGGAAGGGGGGCTTGGGGTAGTCACGGCACGGGCCCCGGGGGACGGTTCGTGACAAATTGGTATTAGAGGAGTTGGTTCTATAATATAACATAGTACTCTGATATTTTTAATGATACTAGTGTTATGTGTATTGAGTATGGTTATCAGTTTAGGGAATCCAGTGTTGGTGTGGCGGCCGACGTATCCATCCACTAGGACCCTGAATTTTGATTTCTGAGTCAGTGCTCGAAAACACTAATTGCGTGGGTGTTTTGAAGATATTTCTTTGTGATTTATTTGATTCATCTCACTAGGTATAACTTTTGACCATGGCACAACTGTTTCTTTTCAGGATTCCTACACGTAGATAGCCAGATAGGGGTCCGGGTATAGTACGCAATGATATCCCACCGAGCGACGAGGCCATGGTGTAATCCCCTCTTCCAGTAAAGGCACAAAGGGTACCATTACCCTTTGGGCCACCAATTCCACCATCCCTAGTAGCATAGGGGGCACTCCACATGATCGTGTTGCACGATTTCCATTTTTAGTGGCCACCCAGGTTCAGGGGAGAGACAGACCCAAAGCTGGATGAGGATTGGTCGGAGGTCATGGTGAGAGTCTTCCAAATAGTAGGGAAACCAGTTGATGTTATGGCGATCCTTGCCACCAACCTTCTACAGGTAGCAGTAGGTAGATGGGGGAGCTTGATTCTCTAGGTTCACGACAAGGTGACACTTCTCTGGGCTGACATATAGAGCCTGTTTTGAGCAGAGTTTCTCGCAGCGACTCATCGCGCAGTGGGCATACATGAGCTTATTCATCCACAGTAGGGAAAAATGAATATGACATAGTACATAGAGAGGTTCACTGACCATTCATGCTACTCCACATATATGGTATGGGACCCATTATTCAGGGCTCGGACCTTCGATCAGGTAATCAAGTGGGAAATCAGGGCTTCGATGAACTGACTCAGCATCCTGACACAGGCGGGGGTGTTAGAGTGATCCCTTTTAGTGGAGAGTTCCCTTACTGAGAAGCCACCAACAGTGAGTCCCACAACTTGTCGTCACGTAGTGGAGTCTTCTACAGCTAGCAGCAGACAGATGTTGTAGAGGTCCAAGGAGGCCATACCTACAGATGGATGACCACAGGATTCAGGGTCGGTTATGTGGGGCACATGAAGCAGATCCAATCATGCCAAGAGCGGGCAGTGTTGTGCATGCAACAGGTAGGGTCATATGGCTCGTGACTATCCGACTCGTCATACGAATGATCAGAAGACGGTCCAAGGACTGCCCAGGCAGAGACAAATATTCGACCGAGGAGGTCCACAGGGAGCAGGAAGACATGGTAGAGGAGCTGGTCATACAGCTGGAGGTGGGCAACAATTTGAGCTATTACTACCCCCACCACCAAGAGGTCCACCCCGACTGCAGGGAGCTGGTGTACAGGGGAGAGCTCAGCTCCTGGAAGCTGAGGCCTACGATCACGGTGCTCTGGAGATAATACGTGGTACATTCTGTGTCTACTCCACATTAGTGGTAGTACTTATTGACACAGGTTCCAGTCATTATTTTATATCCACTTCCCTTGTTTGAAGCTCAGAGATTCTGACGGAGCTTTGGGATCGATCCTTATAGCAATAGATTTCTATAAGAGCAGATTCGACAATTATGCACTAGTGGCAATAGTGCGACCTTACTCTAGTTTGTGAGAGCTTAGGTTGGGATCTCCTAGTAGCAACATCGAGGCCTTATGACGTGATCTTGGGTATTGACTAGTTATCTATAGACCACGCTTAGATTGACTGTATTTCATGCAAAGTGTGGTCTTTCCGCATGGTTGGGACCAAGATAACCTTCACCAGTGAGAAGGGAACCATTGCAGCATATGATGGACTTACCCGGAGGAGAGTATAGCCCATCACTCATCTGTTGGCTAGCCTTACCCTCGGAGTGGTTTATGTGGAGATTCCAAGCTATCCTGTAGTGGTGGAAAAGTACATAGATGACTTCTCTAATGATGTTTTAGGTCTACATTCTCACAGAGATTTAGACTTTTACATTCAATTGTACCCGGGATGACACTGATATCTAAAAAATTATATCAGATGGCTACCGCGGAGCTTCATGAGATGTGGGTACATCTAGTGGACTTATATGGTAAAGGATTCATTCTGCCCAGAGTTTCTTCTTTAACAACCCTGATTTTGTTTTCCAATAAGGCTGATGGGAGCTTGAGACATTGTGTCGACTATCGGCGCCTGAACTAGGTGACCATGAAGAACAAGTTACCACTTCCTAGAATTGATGACCTCTTTGATCAGCTGAAGGGAGAACGGTGGTCCTTGAAGATAGACCTTATATTAGGATATCACCAGCTCAGATTATGAGATGAGGATGTAAAGAAGATAGCTTCCATGTATCGGTATGGCCATTACGAGTTCTTGGTTATGCCATTCGGTGTAAACAATGCTGCAGCAGTGTTCATGTGACTAATGACCAGGATCTTTCATCCATACCTTGATTGCTTTATAGTAGTCTTCATCGATGACATTTTTATCTACTCAACTACTAAGGAGGATCATGATTTTCATTTATGGGTAGTACTGGACACACTCTAGGAGAACCAGCTTTATGGTAAACTCTCAAAGTGCCAATTTGGGATCTAAGAGGTTCACTTTCTTAGACATGTCATATCAGAGGCTAGAGTTACAATGGATCTAGTGAATATTGAGGCAGTACTTGCTTGGGATCCACCCAAGAGTGTGATGGAGGTATGAAGTGTAACACCCCAAGCTTCCACGGTACGTTTCCCTTCGAATAATGAAATAGCGTGTGTTGTACGCAACCTCGAGCTCTAACACACACCACAACTAATGAAACTAGTCGTTGTGAATAGTAATACCTACTTTTTGAAATTTTATAAATTTTATTTATCAAAATGGACTTCATTTTTTGATTCGTAATATCGAAATTAGCCTATGTTGAATTTTTGGTATTTTTCTGAGAACTTCTAATTTTTTATGAATAGTGAAAAATACTTAAAAACAACTTTTTAAATAAAAATAATTTATAGTGAAAAATTATAATATTTAGTGGTTTTAAAGTATAATTAGAATATATTTTTACCATTTTATCCATCGGTGGTCATTAGAATTAATTTAACATTGAAATCGGACATAAACAATTGCCAATCTTTTGATATAAATTGTTTCTTAGAAACACGCCATTTTTTGTAACAGCGGGAATTAATTATAAAATTAATTAATGCAACTTATATGTTTGGAATTTTGTAAAATAGACATCATTTTTGAATTCGGAATATCAATTATAGCTTAGGGTGAAATTTTGGCTTTGTTCTGAAAAACTTCGATTTTTGATGAATAGTGAAACCACTAAGTGGTAGTTAAATAACTGATTTTTCATTTAAATGAAATATTACCACTTCTGTGATTTGATTTTCAAAAATCCGACATACATGGTTGTCATTAAGAAGTAGAATGTGGTTCAATGAGATTAAAATAAATTTTTTGTGAATAGTAACTTTTAAGTTCTTAATCGCGATTAGAGGTAATTAGTGTAGTTTAAGGTACAAATAATGTTTTAATAACATGAGATGATCATGACACTTGTCCTACTCCTATTGGATGAGTCATGTCCGACCCAGACAACCCATGGGTCAACTTGGGGACCCCATGGAGCCACTTTATTTGGAAAATGACATTAATATATATTTATTTAATGTTAAAATTAAATTGACACAAACATGAGTTGTTTTACTAAAATAGTTTTTATGTGGGGTTACACAAGTCCAAATTTTGATTATAAATATTCATTATAAAGATAATACGATTTCTTACATCATAGTATTTTTTTTATAATTTTTAGACATTAAATAAATTAAATTATTTATGACATCATTATGATGCGGCGATGACCTCATTATTTAACGATTTAAATAAAATGAGAAGATAATGAAAACTCCAAGGCTTACACTTGTCCGAAGCCTATTGGATGAAGAGATTTCGAACCCTTATCACCTTAGACACGAATTATATAAGTGTCATACCTTTATAATCCGAAAATCATTGTATAATAATGTAACATTTCAATCATTCCAAAAGAGCCCCTCCTCTCCTCTTATAAAAGGCCCCCACCTCTACCACCTTATTCACACTTTCAAGCCTTTTGGTTCAGCCAACCTCTGCCCAACTACTCTCCCAACATCTCTCCCTTCATCCTAGAAGCTTTACTTTAGTCATAAATCCATCCTAATGAGTCCTTTTGATCAAATCAAAAGGAAGAACCCGAAGAAGAGGTAACATTTTCATCACCCTCTTTCATGTTTCTTTCTTCTTCCACTCCCTCTTTGTTTATTATTTCAATTTTAAAATTATAACTCCAGTATATTCTATATACTGTGATGTTTTTATAAATATGGAACAACCATATTTAGTATTCTACCCATCATTTGAATGACATGTCACCATACGTGCGTACACACGGCTTACCGTCTCCACGTCGTGGTGTAATTGTTATTCAATATATTATTATTTAGGTGGGTATAATAATGATATGTAATTAATGTAAATAATAAATATAACATGAAAATGATTCTGTATATATGATATACTATCCAATTATATATTATTTTAATATCAAAATAATGATATTGTCGCTCATGCGTACGTACGGACTACCGTCTCCACGAACGCGATGAGATTCATTCTCCGTCGTATCCATTCAAGTATAATTATCATTTGATGATTTAAAAATAATGTTTAAGGACATGATATCATTCTGGATATGAATAAGATAAAACCTATCCATGAAAAACACGACTTACGTAACAAAACATATAAAAGAAAACGAGTAAGTTAACACCCGAAACAACGATAAATCTAAGATATTGTTAACAAAGCAATGTTAAAAGATCATATATGATATCATATGAATGTATATGATTCTTGTATAATTTAATAACAATTATTTCACCATTATACAGGAGGTTAACCTACCCCAACCAAGGAAAAGTACAAGGTAAGGGTTATTTCACAATCTCTTCATTATCTGAGGTTGTTTATACGTAATAATCTACTGGGATCTCTTTATCATCCACATACATGTTTCTTCAAAATGTATTTCAAAACATTTTTATTATTTACAAGAATATGGGTTAAAGTCATTTATACCCTTTTTGAATTTTTATAACAGGAATCTTTCCGTCATTTTCAAAACAAGGTCCTTTTTAACCTTTTCGACAGAATTAAGGTAAAAATGTTTTTTTAACTTATACGGCGGGTGCGGTTATTTTCCGCCGTTATAAAATCTTCAAAGCTTTCCTTACAAGCTTATAAGAATATTTTCAAGAAAATGTTTTGTTTTATATGGCTCTTAAATGATTTCAAAAATAGAAAGATATATTTCTCTAAAAAGTGTTCTGATTTCATCTATGTCAAAATCCTTTGATGGATTTTACGCTTATTTGAAGTTGATTTATTATAATACAAAACTTCTATATTGTATTGAAGGTTTTTTTATATGTTTGACTATGGATGTGCTATTTTTTTACCATTCATATTTTATGGTGAAATTATTGACATTTTGTATGCTAGTTTTAATACGAATGTTTATGTTATGTTTAAACCTTTCTATATGGGAATGCATTGGACTTAATATGTGACGGGTGGAGCCCGCTATAGCTCCTCGATGAATCCGTAGGTCTCATGAGACAAACTAGTGTCTTGACACAAGGCCTTGACAAAAATCTTATTTGTAGTCTTGGCACGAGGCCTTGGCTATGTGGTTATGATAGTCTGGCATTATGCATTCCAACATTATGAAAGTGGTTAGTGATTTTGCATGTGATTATTCGATTAGTAGAATATCCATGTGAATGAGTAAATGGAATTATTTCATTTTACTTTTTCCATATTATGTTGATGTTCAAGTTTAAAAGGTTTTTGTTTTAGTTATACATTGCCTTAAATGTTAATTCTTCTTTATGAAAGTTTCCGCTATATTGTTATCCTTACTGGCCATTTGAGCTCACCCCTTTTCTATGTTTTATTTTTCCAAGTAAGTGAAGAAGTAAATTATGAATGACCTGCAGGGATATTATCAGGGGATAATAGTGTGGAATGTGGATACATTATGTTGTTGTAGTAGTTTTTCATTTTATGATGTAATGTAAAACTTATGAATATATCTGGTGTTTCCAAGGCTACTAAACCAATCGGTCTTTCGAGATTTGATCTTTCTTGTGATCATGCCAATGTTATGTAATAATGCACCGACTCTGGGTAACTAGGGTCGGGGCGTTATAGTTGGTATCATAGGAAGTTTAGTACAAACCTTGGAAGCTAGATTTAGATAAACTCTGATTAGAGCACGTAGACCTAAGATGAACTTTGAGGATTAGTATAGAAGAACTTCCTAGAATTTTGGTATTGTAGAGATTTTGTGAGTTTTCCGAGCAATACATCCCTGTCTGGATACGAGTAGGTAGAGGCGGCTCTGGCACAGATGTTCCTAGGGGTAAAACACGAAAACACCGCTTTGAGCTAGACTCGAACGGGAACTGGTGCACGACAACGGGCGTTGCTGCACTCTTGGTTACGACACTCCCGGGGGATATGCTTAGGATAACTCTCATTTTCTATACAAATCATTATGAAGGGTTTATTAGTATATACTTCCTCAATGAAAACATTTTTATGATTATGGATTATATCCATAAATAGTTCAATTTATGTTAAGTGTTTTATAAGTATTGGATTATGTATTTTGATTCATAAACTGATCTAGTTTATGCCATTGTTTAGAAATGGCGCCTAGTGGAAGAAATGGAAACCGTATCAATGCACGCACTCCATGTAGGGATTTCCCTCCTGCTCAAGATAATTATAGTGGGGCTGGTGATGCAACTGGTGCCGATCAGCTAATCACCATACTGGAACAACTTACTCAGGTTATGAATAATAACCTTACCTGTATGGAGCACCCTGATCCACAGCATGGAGGATCAATGTTAGATCGATTCATGAGGCAACAACCACCAACGTTCAATGGGAGTACAAATCCCTTAGTAGCCGAGCAATGGATAAATTCCCTAGAGAAAATATTTCAGGCTTTGGGGAGCAGTGAAAGGGAAAAAGTTATCATGGAAGTTTACCGCCTCACTGGAGATTCTGATCAATGGTGGTCATTGATTCAAAACATGAAGAAAGATGATGAAGTATAAAATATGGAATGGAGGGAGTTCAAAGATCTCTTTTTAGAAAAATACTTTCCTCGCGACCATCGAGCAGATATGGAAAGGCAATTTATGAGTCTGAGACAAAAGGAGGATGAGAATGTCACAAAGTATGAGGCTAACTTTACAAGGTTAGCAAGGTATGTTGGAGTTTATATACGTAACCCAGGAAGTAAGATTGATCGTTTCTTTTATGGGTTAAAACCATTTCTTTGTCAAGCATTAGTCTCACAATCCTTTTCATCGTACGAAGACATTGTCTCATGTGCTATCAAGACAGAAAAGGAATTCTCTAAGTCTTATGACTTTAAAGAAAAGCAAGAGAAGAAGAGACCTGCTGATCAATCTGGGAATGGAAATAAAGGGATGAAGGGAAAGGTTGAATATCCATCTTGTGGTAAATGCAGGAAGAAACATCCTGGTACTTGCTTGAATAGAATGGGAGTCTATTACAAGTGTGGTGAAAAAGGCCACCAAGCTCATGATTGCAAGAGGAAGAAGGAAGCTACCAACGTTCGGTGCTACAATTGCAGGGAGATGGGGCATTATGCAAATGAATTGTCTAATATTCAGGAGAACTTACCTCAGAAATGGCCAAGGGATCAAGGCCAGGCTTATGCTATCACTACTGCTGAGGTAGAAGCTTCGAAAGACGTGGTGGCAGGTAATTTAATCGTATCCTCAAGTTTAGAAAATGCATTATTTGATTCTGGATCATCGCATTGTTTCATATCTTCCCAGTTTGCTAAGAAAAGTAGATATTTCCAATTTTATTTAATAAGGGAGTTTTCAGTTAAAACTCCTAAGGGATGTATCATTGCAACAAAGTTTTGTGAATCAGTCCCCATTAGAGCACATAAATGTTCTTTATCTGCTGATCTCATCGTCATACCTATGATTGAGTTTGATATAATCCTCGGTATGGACTGGCTTTCGGACTATGATGCGAAGATTTATTTTAAGAAGAAAGAGGTTACGATTCTTGATAATAATGATAAAGAACACCTTATCTTTAGAGCAGAATCATCACCACCTAATTCTTATTTAGATCCACCCTCAATAGCTCAACTAAATTCAATTATTGGGGAGGAAGAGAATGGAATAACTGTCGATGAGGAAAGGAATGTTCAATTAGAGGATGTACCTGTTGTGAAAGAATTTGTAGATGTATTTCCAGAAGATTTACCTGGACATCCTCCTGAACGAGAAGTTGAGTTTTCCATTGATTTAATTCCTGGATCAAGGCCTATATCGAAGACCCCTTATAGAATGGCCACTATAGAATTAGTTGAACTAAAGAAACAACTAGAGGAGTTGAGTAATAAAGGATTTATTCGCCCTAGTGTTTCTCCATGGGGAGCCCCTGTTCTTTTTTGTTAAAAGGAAAGATGAATTTATGAGGTTATGTATCGACTACAGGGAGATCAATGCTATAACGATAAAGAACAAGTATCTCCTACCTTGCATTGATGATTTATTTGACCAACTGCATGGAGCTCAATACTTTTCAAAGATTGACCTTCGATCTGGATACCATCAGTTGTGTGTGAAGAAGGAAGACATTCCGAAGACAGCATTTCGAACCAGGTACGAGCATTACGAGTTTATTGTAATGCCGTTTGATTTGACTAATGCACCCTCTGTATTCATGGATCTGATGAATAGAGTTTTCAAGGAGTATCTCGATGAATTTGTGGTGGTATTTATTGATGATATCTTGGTATACTCCAAAACCTACGAAGATCATGATAATCACTTGCGCATTATCTTGAAGACTCTGAGGAGGCATGAATTATATGGGAAGTTTAGCAAGTGTGAATTCTGGCTTCATGAGATTTCTTTTCTTGGCCATATTGTCTCTAAAGATACAATCTCTGTTGATCCTTCTAAGACCAAGGCAATCCAAGAATGGCTAGCACCTACGAGTATAACTGAGGTACGTAGTTTTATTGGTTTAGCTGGTTATTATCAATGTTTCGTCCAGAATTTTGCCGGATTGGCTAACCCATTGACAAAGCTCACACGTAAAGGGATTAAATTTGTCTGGACAAAAGAGTGTGAGGAATGTTTTGAAGAACTGAAGAGAAGATTAGTCAATGCCCCTGTATTGACTCTACCATCGGGGAATGATGGGTTTGTTATTTATAGTGATGCATCGAAGAAAGGACTTGGTTGTGTCCTTATGCATAATGATAAGGTTATTGCCTATGCATCACGACAGCTAAAAATTCATGAGAAAAACTATCCTACTCATGATCTTGAGTTAACAGCTGTGATCTTCGCTTTAAAGATATGGAGACATTACCTCTATGGTGAAAAATGTGAGATTTATACTGATCACAAGAGTTTGAAGTATATTTTCTCACAAAAAGAACTCAACATGAGGCAAAGGCGATGGCTTGAACTACTCAAGGATTATGATTGCACGATACATTACCACCCGGGGGAGGAAAACAAGGTGGCAGATGCTTTGAGTAGAAAAGACCATGGAGTTTTGAATGTGATGAGAATTGAAAGGGATCCAACTTTCATGGATCTAGTGAAGATGGACATGGGAATAACTAGGGAAGGTGAAACATCAATGCTTTTTCAAATAGTTGCCAAACCATCATTACTAGAAAGGATTAAGAGTTCTCATACCAATGATGAAGAATTTCAGAAGAATATTAAAGATGTGAATGATGGAAGATTGAGGGACTTTGTGTATAAGGATGCAATTTTGAAATTCGGGAAGAGACTTTGTGTTCCCGATATACCTGATCTAAAAGGGAATTACTGGATGAGGCTCATAGTTCCAATTTCTCTATACACCCTGGGAGCACCAAAATGTATAGAGATTTGAAGGAACGTTTTTTGTGGGACAACATGAAGAGGGAGATTGCTGATTTTGTGTCAAGATGTATGGTTTGTCAACAAGTGAAAGCTGGAAGGTAACAGCCTGGAGGAGTCATGCAACCTCTTCCCATACCGGAGTGGAAATGGGACAATATTATGATGGACTTTGTCATGGGGCTACCAAAGACTCCTAGAAGGAATGATGAAATATGGGTTATTGTTGATCGTCTTACCAAGTCAGCACATTTTCTTGATATAAGAGAAGATCTACCCCTAGAACGTCTAGCAAGACTATATATTAATGAAGTTGTGAGACTACATGGAGTACCCCTATCGATCATTTCTGATCGTGATCCCCGTTTTACTTCAAGATTTTGGAAAAGTCTTCAGAAATCCTTGGATACTGAACTTCATTTGAGCACTGCTTACCACCCTCAGACAGACGGACAATCAGAATGGACTATTCATACCTTAGAAGACATGTTGAGATCTTTCTCACTTGACTTTCAGGGTATGTGGGATCAATATTTACCACTGGTAGAATTTTCCTATAACAATAGCTTCCATTCGAGTATTCAGATGGCACCATATGAAGCGTTATACGGAAAGAGATGTCGTACACCAACCTGTTGGGATGATGTTGGTGAAAGAAAACTTGTAGTCCCAGAACTGGTGGAGGAAACTGTGGAAAAGGTGAAAGTAATCCAAAATCACATCAAAGCAGCTCAAAGTAGGCAGAAGAGCTATGCTGATAATCGAAGGAAGGATTTCGAATTTCAAGTCGGTGATCATGTTTTCCTAAAGGTATCTCCATGGAAGGGAGTCATACGTTTTGGTAAGAAAGGTAAATTGAGTCCCAGGTACATCGGACCTTTCGAAATTATAGAATGAATTGGGGCTGTAGCTTACCGATTGGCAATTCCGCCAAGACGCTCCAAAGTTAACGATGTGTTCCACGTATCTCTGTTGAGGAAATACATGCCTAACCCAACGCATGTACTCACCTATGAGGAATTAGAACTGGAACCCGATCTTTCCTATTGTGAAGAGCCCATCAGGATTCTTGATATGAGGGAGCAGGTGCTGAGAAACCGGACGACTCGTCTGGTAAAGGTTTTGTGGAGAAATCATAAAATGGAAGAGGCAACGTGGGAACCTGAGGAACTTATGATGAAGAACCACCCGAGTCTTTTTTTGCAGTAATACCCTAGAAATTGTGAGGACACAATTATTTGAAGGAGGGGAGAATGTAACACCCCAAGCTTCCACGGTACGTTTCCCTTCGAATAATGCAATAGCGTGTGTTGTACGCAACCTCGAGCTCTAACACACACCACAACTAATTAAACTAGCCGTTGTGAATAGTAATACCTACTTTTTGAAATTTTATAAATTTTCTTTATCAAAATGGACTTCATTTTTGGATTCGGAATATCGAAATTAGCCTATGTTGAATTTTTGGTATTTTTCTGAGAACTTCTAATTTTTTATGAATAGTGAAAAATACTTAAAAACAACTTGTTAAATCAAAATAATTTATAGTGAAAAATTATACTATTTAGTGGTTTTAAAGTATAATTAGAATATATTTTTCCCATTTTATCCAATGGTGGTCATTAGAATTAATTTAACATTGAAATCGGACAAAAAAAAATTGCCAATCTTTTGATATAAATTGTTTCCTAGAAACACGCCATTTTTTGTAACAGCGGGAATTAATTATAAAATTAATTAATGCAACTTATATGTTTGGAATTTTTTAAAATAGACATCATTTTTGAATTCGGAATATCAATAATAGCTTAGGGTGAAATTTTGGCTTTGTTCTGAAAAACTTCAATTTTTGATGAATAGTGAAACCACTAAGTGGTAGTTAAATAACTGATTTTTCATTTAAATGAAATATTACGACTTCTGTGATTTGATTTTCAAAAATCCGACATACATGGTTGTCATTAAGAAATAAAATGTGGTTCAATGAGATTAAAATAAATTTTTTGTGAATAGTAACTTTTAAGTTCTTAATCGCGATTAGAGGTAATTAGTGTAGTTTAAGGTACAAATAATGTTTTAATAATATGAGATGAGCATGACACTTTTCCTACTCCTATTTGATGAGTCATGACCTACCAAGACAACCCATGGGTCAACTTGGGGACCCCATGGAGCCACTTTAGTTTGAAAATGACATTAATATATATTTATTTAATGTTAAAATTAAATTGACACAAACATGAGTTGTTTTACTAAAACAGTTTTTAAGTGGGGTTACACAAGTCCACATTTTTATTATAAATATTCATTAGAAAGATAAAAAAATTTCCTACATCATAGTAGTTTTTTTATAATTTTTAGACATTTAATAAATTAAATTATTTATGACATCATTATGATGCGGCGATGACCTCATCATTTAACGATTTAAATAAAATGAGAAGATAATGCCAAATCCAAGGCTTACACTTGTCCAAAGCCTATTGGATGAAGATATTTAGAACCCTTATCTCCTTAGACACGAATTATATATGTGTGGGACCTTTAGAATCCGAAAAGAATTGTATAATAATGTAACATTTCAATCTTTCCAAAAGAGCCCCTCCTCTCCTCTTATAAAAGGCCCCCACCTCTACCACCTTATTTACACTTTCAAGCCTTTTGGTTCGACCATCCTCTGCCCAAATACTCTCCCAACTTCTCTCCCTTCATCCTAGAATCTTTACTTTAGTCAGAAAGCCATCCTAAGGAGTCCTTTTGATCAAATCAAAAGGAAGAACCCGAAGAAGAGGTAACATTTTCATCACCCTCTTTCATGTTTCTTTCTTCTTCCCCTCCCTCTTTGTTTATTATTTCAATTCTAAAATTATAACTCCAGTATCTTCTATATACTGTGATGTTATTATAAATATGGAACAACCATATTCAGTATTCTACCCATCATTCTAATGACATGTCACCATACGTGCATACGTACGGCTTACCGTCTCCACGTCGTGGTGTAATTGTTATTCAATATATTATTATTTAGGTGGATATAATAATGATATGTAATTCATGTAAATAATAAATATAACATGATAATTATTCTGTATATATGATATACTATCCAATTATATATTATTTTAATATCAAAATAATGATATTGTCGCTTGTGCGTACGTACGGACTACCGTCTCCACGAACACGATGAGATTCATTCTCCGTCGTATCCATTCAAGTATAATTATCATTTGATGATTTAAAAATAATTTTTAAGGACATGATATCATTCTGGATATGAATAAGATACATCCTATCCATGAAAAACACTACTTACGTAACAAAACATATAAAAGAAAACGAGTAAGTTAACAACTGAAACAACGATAAATCTAAGATATTGTTAACAAAGCAATGTTAAAAGATCATATATGATATCATATGAATGTATATGATTCTTGTATAATTTAATAACAATTATTTCACCATTATACAGGAGGTTAACCTACCCCAACCAAGGAAAATTACAAGGTAAGGGTTATTTCAAAATCTCTTCATTATCCAAGGTTGTTTATACGTAATAATCTACTGGGATCTCTTTATCATCCACATCCATATTTCTTCAAAATGTATTTCAAAACATTTTTATTATTTACAATAATATGGTTTAAAATCATTTATACCCTTTTTGACTTTTTATAAGAGGAATCTTTCCGTCGTTTTCAAAACAAGGTCCTTTTTAACCTTTTCGACAGAATTAAGGTAAGAATGTTTTTTTTAACTTATACGGCTGGTGCGGTTATTTTCCGCCGTTATAAAATCATCAAAGCTTTCCTTACAAGCTTATAAGAATATTTTCAAGAAAATGTTTTGTTTTATATGGCTCTTAAATGATTTCAAAAATATAAAGAGATATTTCTCTAAAAAGTGTTTTGATTTCATCTATGTCAAAATCCATTGATGGATTTTACACTTATTTGAAGTTGATTTATTATAATACAAAACATCAATATTGTATTGAAGGTTTTGTGATATGTTCGACTGTGTATGTGATATTTTTATACCATTCATAGTTTATGGTGAAATTATTGACATTTCGTATGCTAGTTTTAATACGAATGTTTATGTTATGTTTAAACCTTTTCATATGGGAATGCATTGGACATAATATGTGACGGGTGGAGCCCGCTATATCTCCTCGATGCATCGGTAGTTCTCATGAGACAAACTAGTTTCTTGGCACAAGGCCTTGACAAAATCTTATTTGTACTCTTGGCACGAGGCCTTGGCTATGTGGTTATGATAGTCTGGCATTATGCATTCCATCATTATGAAAGTGGTTAGTGATTTTGCATGTGATTATTCAATTAGTAAAATATCTATGTGAATGAGTAAATGGCATTATTTCATTTTACTTTTGCCATATTATGTTGATGTTCAAGTTTAAAAGGCTTTTGTTTTAGTTATACATTGCCTTAAATGTTTATTCTTATTTATGAAAGTTTCCGCTATATTGTTATCCTTACTGGGCATTTGAGCTCACCCCTTTTCTATGTTTTATTTTTCCCAGGAAGTGAAGAAGTAAATTATGAATGACCTGCAGGGATATTATGAGGGGATAAAAGTGTGGACTGTGGAGACATTATGTTGTTGTAGTAGTTTTTCATTTTATGATGTAATGTAAAACTTATGAATATATCTGGTGTTTCCAAGGCTACTAAACAAATCGGTCTTTCGAGATTTGATCTTTCTTGTGATCATGCCAATGTTATGTAATAATGCACCGACTCTGGGTAACTATGGTCGGGGCGTTACATGAAGTTTCCTGGGTTTGGCTGGATACTATCGAAGATTTCTTCCAGATTTCTCCAGAGATGTTGCACCTCTATCAGTATTGATGAAGAAGGGGAAACCCTTCGTGTGGTCGGAGAGATTCCCGAAGTGTTTTCAAAAGCTGAGGCAGACGCTGACTAGTGCCCCCATCGTGAGGCTACTGGAGGAGGGTGTAGGGTACATAGTCTACTGCGACGCATCAGGGACTAGACTCAAATGTGTCCTGATGCAGGAATGAGAAGTGATCGCATATGGTTCTCGGTAGCTGAGAAAGTATGAGCAGAACAACGCTACCCATGAATTTGAGTTAGTAGTTGTGGTCTTCTCCTCGAAGATGTGGTGACATTACTTGATGGGCGAGTATTTTATAGTGTAATATGATCACAAGAGTCCGAGGTATATCTTCTCTCAAAAGGACCAGAACTTGAGACTGCGAAGTTGGCTTGAGTTCTTCCATGGCTATGACTTTGAGATAATCTATACTCCCAAGAAGGGAAATGTTGTGGAAAATACTCTCATTAGAAGATCTGGAATACAGCTACTAGGCAAGGAGATGGAGTAGTTGGCCACTTTGCAGATATTCTTTGTGGATCGGGATAAAGCAGTTTTTCTTCAGTCTCTTACAGTCACTCCACCACTTTTTCAGTGAGTCAGGGAGGCGCAACATGGGGACACTGACTGCGAGGCTCAACGTGCTCAGATATCCATAGGGCATGCACTTGATAGAAGTTTTGAAGGTGTGGAGCAAGTCATCATCTTCAGAGGAAGTACCATGGTACCGGTTTCACTTCGGGAGGAAATAATGAGGGAGTTCCACACATACCCTCTACCGGTACATCCAGGAGTGGGGAAAATGTACCCCGATCTCCGATGACAGCATTGGTGGCCGGGAATGGAGAATGTTGTGGTAGAGTTTGACTCATGGTGCCTGACTTGTTAGCAAGTGATGGTGGAGCATCAGGTACCAACAGGATTGGGTCTGGCTTTGGAGGTCCTAGAGTGGATGTGGGATGAGATATCCATAGACTTCATGACAAGACTTTAACGTACATCTAGGGGCCATGACTCGATTTGCGTGATCGTCGACAGACTCACCAAGCCATCCCACTTACAACCGATCAGAGAGCAAGGATTATTAGAGATCTTGTGACGCCTCTATGTGAAAGAGATTATGCAGTTACATGGATTACCCTCGATTATTGTCTTCTATCGTGATGCACGTTTTACTTCCCGGCTATAGAAGGGGTTGCAGGAGGCTTTCGGGACATAGCTTCATTTGATCACCGCCTTCCATCCTCAGAAGGATGGCCAGATAGAGCGGACCATTCATACCCTTGAGGACATGCTACGTTCTTGTTTCCTTGAATTTGGTTGTCGCTGGGAGGATCACTTTCCTTTTTTGGAGCTTGCATACAAAAACATCTATCACTCCATCATTGTGATGGAACCTTTTGAGGCGTTGTATGGGCGGCCTTGAAAATCACCATTGTGTTGGACTGGCCTAGGGGATTCAGCACTAGTGGGACCAGATATGGTATGAGCTACCATAGAGGGAGTGCAGATCATCTAGGAGCAGAAGAAGACTACACAAAGTAGGCAGAAGTCTTATACCAACAAGATATAGAGACCTCTGAAGTTCGAGGATGGAAACCACGTCTTTCTACGGGTCTCACCTCGATGAGGATTATGGAGATTTGACCAAGGAGTAAAGTTATCTCTGAGGTTCATCAATCCTTTTTAGGTACTCGGCATAGTTGGTGAGGTGGCATAGCTCTTAGCCCTTCCACCTCAGTTTCACTAGGTGCACGATGTCTTCCCTGTATCCCATCTAAGGATAAACGTGCAGGACCCTTCTCACATCATCGATCACGGTGAGCTTCAAATTGACGATGGGGTGAATTTTACGGAGGTTCTAGTAGATATTAAGGATTTACAGGACTGGGTCCTTTGTGGGCGGTCGATACCTCTGGTGCGCATTCGTTGGCAGCACGGGAACCTCTAGGAGAGCACATGGGAGCGAGAGGCTCAGATACATGCTCAGTACCCCCACGTGTTTTCCTAGTTTTTTTATGTGGATTATAGGGATGTAAAGCTATGTGTTGGGGAGAAATTAAAGACCCAGAATATACATATAATGTTTTTTAATTAAATGGTAATTTTACGAGTCTGCAAAAATTGACGGCACGTGATTCCGAGGCTCGGAGTGCCTGGAATGAATTTCTAAAAAAAATTCGGGTACGTTTAGTAAATGTACCTAGGGGTTATGGTAACTTTTAAACTGGTGCATGGAATTAAAATCTGAGGGTACCACTGAACTCGTAGTGCCGGTATTCACTTAAGGGGACCTTCACCGCGACCGCAGTTGGTCGCGGGTGAAAGATAGAATTTGGGTTTTTTCCGAAGGAAATAAATAAAAAAATTGCATACCATTTTATTTTCTTTGGAACCTCCCATGCAGATGTTGAGAGGTGGGGAGCACCATAACTAAACCTCCCATGTGTGGTTATGGAGGTTGGGACCACTAGAACTAAACCTCCCTTGTGAGGTTATGGTGGTGGGGACCACATAAGACTAAAACCAACTTGAAATCCCTCCAACTTTGAATTTTTATAACACCATTAACTAATTTGGCCAATTAATTATGCCAACGTGCCAACATAATTAATCTACATAATTTAATTATATTAGTACCTATTTGTTTGGGAGGATTTTTGGTTGTCAAAGAATTTCTGTGGTTGGAGAAATCTCTCTAATGAAGAACGCCATCAAAGAACGTTCTTTGGAAATCAAGGAAGCGGATGACGTTTGAGCTCGTCATCGAAGAACAGTTTCGGAAGCAATGATCATTGGAACTCCCTCCACCATCTTCGACTTTTTTCTCTCACCAACATCATCGAACAATCGAGGTAGGGGTGTGTTTTAATATGATCAATGTTAATTTCCCACTCATATTGAATCACCATCCTTGAGAAGTATGCTACCACCCTAATGCAGAGGGTATGGGCCAAACAAACACAGTATGAACCATCCAATTTTTTTTTGGATATTTTGTTTGATCTTCGTGATGGTGTCAGTGATCGGTGTCGGCGGTTGGCACCGGTGGAACTTGAGAACTATGATGATGGTGAAGAACGAAGGGCGGTTGGTCAAGCCGGCTACCAGTGAAGGCACGACGTTGCGCCACCACGCGTCACCCCATGCCGCCCTACGACCTAACCGCCCGTGACACCCCGAAATGCCCCGAGGCCCCATTGAAAGTCTCTTGCTACCCCACGACCTCCACACCGCCTGGTCGGGTTTCTTGGCCAGGTATCTGAGTGTGGGTCTGGCCTGAACCAGTGGGTCGGGCCACAACAAGGGCTGACCCAGAAATCTGATCCACAACACGGGCCAGGCTGAAACCAGTGGGTCGGGCAGGGTCGTCCCAAACTGGGTTGGCCCAGGCCTGGTCAACCCAGAACTTGACCCACTATGTCCCATTTACACTCATTTGGCATTTAATTTAGCATTGGATGTGTATATGATAAACTGTTAGTGGAGATGGGAACCTTGGAGAGAGATGTTTCATTGGGTATTCCCTGTTGGTGATTTGGTTAATGTTGGTGTACGGTCGAGTTAGATCGAGCACAAATCCTACTAGGTCCTCGGGACAAAAAGGATAATAACTTATAGATTGGGTGTATGATTGAAGTGATGTCTGTTGAGTTGAAACCCCTTTTACGTGGAGGTACTTTGAGATACATATTCATGGGAGTTCATGTAATTTGGAGTATCAACCAGTGGCTTTTGGATCGGACCCTCCTGGAGACGAGAAAGCTTAGTGCAGGAACCCAGTAACTGGCTGTGACATGAAGAATGAATTGTGATCCTATGTGGGTCAGCACCTAGCGATCCTGTGTGGGTCATCACTGAGTGATCCTGTGTGTGTTAGCACCGGGCGATCCTTTATGGGTCAACACCGTGCGATCTTGTGTGTGTCAGCACTGAGAGATCATGTGTGGGTCATCACCTAGTGATCATGTGTGGGTCAGCATCGAGTGATCCTGTGTGGGTCAGCAGCAGAGCCTCTTAACGGAGTAAGATGATTCGGTAGTTACATCTAATCATCTCTACTACTATGCCTATGTTATACCTGGTGTGAACTAAGTTGTACAATGTGGTACATCCCTTTGTGGTAATACCATGGTGGTATTCTTCTATGTGGTGTACCTGTGTGGTACTTACATTCATGGTATTCCTTCCTTTGTGGAATAGTTAAGCTTTGGGATTTTGGGTTGGACCCTGTGTTTCCTCATGATGGAGATGGGAATACTTGATAACTTAGGTATATTAATGGGCGTATTCCAAAGTAGGGTTGACAGTTGACTTCATGATTTTTGGATTATCCTTTATGGATTTTGGAAAACATTAGGGTCTCAGGTTCCCTACTGAGTATCGTTATACTCACCCCTGCATGGGCTATGCCCGAAATTCATTGTGTTTGGTGCAGAAGAAGGATAGTAATGACTGAGGATGAAGGTACCAGGACTGGAGGTAGCTCAGAGGTGGATGTTAGACGAGGAAAACCGCAATGACGGCTGTTCATGAGTTGTACCGACCCTTTAGGTAGGATCTGTGGTGGACAATCCACGAGCTTCTTTTCACCTAACATATGTCATTTACTTTCCAGTTTTCCATATACTTTCCAATTGGGATTTTATTCTGGACCCTTTTATATACAATACTCAATCTATTTACTATTCAGTTTACTTGTGTTTGTATCTTGTTGTGTTCATGGTTGTGCATGCTTACAGGTTATAAAGGAAATGCCTTTGCAGTTTTCGGTAATACACCTTCGGTGCTAGTCACCATCCCCTAGCCTATGTAAGGTGGGATTGGGGTAGTCACGGCACGGGCCCCGGGGGACGGGTCATGAAAATTATCTTCCCACCAACCCTCAACTGAAGAGTCATTTGAACCTAAATGTTAATGTTTAAATGATTAATTATGTTATTTTTCCTTATATAGTATAGATTCTAGATCCAATTCAAAAATATGGTTAGAAACATATATTCAAAGTATGAACATAACATTAGTTTTATTTTACCTTGAGCGATGAGAGAAAATTCATGGTGAGGTAAATATATATATATGGGTATACATAACTAAGGAATAGTTGAAAATTTGAAATTTAATGAGGAAAGGATTTAAATAAATAATTTTACAGTGTGGTGTCAATGATTTTCCTTTCTGGGATTATTTTTATGGACTAACATTTTATGATAACAATTGGTTTTATTTTCATGTATATAATGTGTGTTTTGTGTTAAAAATTGTTTCCTTTGAGTTTTAAATTGAGATTCCTTTTTTGAGGAAAATAAATTATTCATTTTTGGGGTATTTGATAATTTTAATTCATATATTCATTTTGGAATCATTTATTTGGTATTTTATATGTTTTATACTAAGATAGTGTGATTTTTTTGGTTTTTTACAGAAAATTGGAGTGTATATTAAAAATGTATACTAATTTAAAAGTATAAAATTGTATGTGATTTAAATTTTTATTTTATATTTATACCCTAAAATATTCAATGATAGAGTTCTTGTGAGATTAATACCCAACCCATAAATCAATTTCATGATGTAAAAGTAACCATACCAATAAAAAAATATGACATAAGAGAAATGGTAACATTGTAAAACCATGTGAGTCTTCCTTGGGCCAACCATATTTAAGACCTAGTAAATTCAATTCAGGGCATAAATCATGCAGATAAAAATAAATTAAGACTCAAAAGATCTCATTCATGAAGTAAAACATAGTTAATGGAATAAAATTTCTAGGAAGAGGGAAACTCATGAAGACTTATGGTATAATATGAATTTACATAATAAGTACCCCACCCTGTTAATATTCTAGGAACCCCTATCTTGATTTTGTTCTCTTTGATATTTGATTTTTATGCCTATTTATAATGTTCTCACTAATTTCCATTTATTTATTTCATCTTACTATTGTACTCAGATTCCAAGGGAGTTTCAACTATCATCATTGATATTAGCCTTTTAATACAATAAAATCCAATTGTCATGTATTTTTTTATTCTATGTTCAAGTATGTGTTTTGATTGATAATTGATTCATTAATTATTTACTTTTTGAAATTATCATGCTACTTATGCTACTTCTAGTAAGTATATTTAATTAATCCATTACAATGTGTGGCTAATCATCCAAGATATAATGATCAAGAGTATGGGTAGATGCTCTTTAATGAAACTATAAATCAATATTTTGGTAATTTATCAGATTGAAAATTAGGTTAATTATAAAATTACATTTCATTTACATGAACCAACAAAATATAAGGAATTTTAA
Organism: Viscum album; assembly: GCA_963277665.1. Taxonomy (NCBI): domain Eukaryota; kingdom Viridiplantae; phylum Streptophyta; class Magnoliopsida; order Santalales; family Viscaceae; genus Viscum; species Viscum album. Next base: position 999,823,292 of record OY728128.1, on the reverse strand, counting down.
GTTATGGACTCTATTATAATGTGAATTAAACTATGACCAATAGATATATTTCTTTTCCACCTTTTTATTTTCACTAAATACATCTTGAATAACAACAACCTATTGAAAAAAAGAGTTTTTTAGACATAGGTTGATCCATTTTTCTCGAATGAACCCAATTATTTGAATAATTAAATAATAGATGTTCTGATCTAATAGATGATACCCTATTATATTTTGGGTTATCCTTTTCACATGCTACCTAAAATATGTCTTGAACACTCAGGCATAAACTGTAGTCTCATTAATTATATTTTCCTAAAACCCATAAATGTAGAGTTCATGTAAGGAATATATTATAGGTTTTAATACTTATGTAACAATCCACTTTCATAGCATCCCAATGGGTTCAGCCATATACTTCTGTCATTTTTCATATGTTCATAGTAGTTCTCATATGGTTTATTGTAAATTTATTATATGATCATACCCATTTGAAACTAATGAAACTACATAAAATTTAAGAAATACTAAAATATCATAGTTTTGTAAGATATATAGAATAAAATCATTTCATTGAACTAAAACAATATAACACACCGATAATAACAAACTATAAAAAATAATTCCATAAATAGGAATTACATTGCAATATAACACATCAAAATACAATGAAATTAATCATGGAGTAATAATTAAGTCATTATGGATAGTAGTGACACAAATTTATCTATATAAAAAACTTAAAAAAATATAACACCCAATGGAAAAAATTCACAATGCCAATTGTGAAATTGTGATTTTTCTATGAGCTAAAATTTTGGCTCATACTAAACTTTTCACCCATTATTTCCATCTAAACTCACTCCGAACACCATAAATACTTCAAATTTAAAAATTATATGACCTAGTAAATATATTACTCTATATATTATTCTTATATATTTAATCTCCATCTTAAGTGTCCAAAAAACTATAAAAGAACAAAGAATATAAAAAATTGAAACTCATTATAAGGTACCTATCAAACATGAATCTCACCACCACAAATAAAAAATTCATCATAAAAAAGGAAAAAATAATTCAATTATCTCATATAATAACTCAAATTGTAACTCTATCATAAAATCATGGTTCCAAAAAATCCATGTACTAAGACTATATATACGACTCTCATTCCCATGTAATTTATCCTCAAACACTTTGTCTCTATAAGATACTAACCAATGGAATGATATATCCTCACATTTCATTTTAATGAAAATCTTAACTCTCCACTAGTCACTCCATAACTATCATATCCACCTCAATATAAAACTCACTCCAATTAACAACATGAGATTCATCATAAAGATACCTCCAAAGCAATGATACATGGATGTTTTGCAATCATGATCCAACTGAGGTGTAAGGGGTAACTAATATCCCACCTCAACTATTCAATCGAATAACTTCAATGTTCTTATGAAGCATGGGGATTACTTTCCTCCCCTACAAAATATATACTGCTAACAATGAGGAGAAACCTTAATGAACACATAATCACCCCCTCAAACCCCTAAGGTGTCCTATTACAATATGAATATTAATTTGATAATTCCATAGTACCCTTCATCCACTCATGAATCACATGCACCTTCTTTATAATTCTATTCACCAATTCTGACCCAATAATCACTAACAAATCAACATTGGTCTAAAAAAATATTTATATACAAGTTAAGAAAAAATCCCTAAAATCGACCCATTCAATAGAAAAATGATAGTTTTTTTATATAAAACATTACTAATTATAAATGAATCACCCAAAAACCTCTAAAATCAAGAACACATACTAACAAAATATTCTTTAATATCGAGAATTTCTATTCTCTATCCTCATTCGTTTGAGGATAGAATACATATTTGAGGCATAAATTAAGACCAAAAGGTACCTGAAATCCCTTAAAACCCATGAGGTAACCGACATATCCTAATATGAAATGATCATTCTCAGAACTCCATCATTACCCTCCACTTATTTCATATAGAGATTCTACAAAACACATGTTACTCTTAAATCCATGTTTTCTATGAAATGAACCAGCTTTATCAACTATTCCACACACACATATGACATCATATCTTCACAAATATTGATTAAATACTATCACAAACTCAAAAATAAAATCATCTAATTTACACTAAGGATTCCTTCAGGTCTATAAAAGACCTTCTAAAACTAGATGATTGGATTTGACCAACTAGAAAAAATAACACCAAGAAACCAACTTCACCATTGAATTATTCATATTAGTAGACGAAAACTATTATCTCAAAGAATTATAAATCTTAGATATACCATTATGCATAGACATATGTGATCTATGAAACTCATGAAGATATTATTATTACCTTAATTATGGAAAAAATAGTTTACCTCAAATTAGTACTCAATTTTAGACATCATTATTCCATCACTCAAGATAATATCTATAAATGATATGATTTATCCCACTTATATTTCTAGTTAACCCAAATATGATTCCACTACCACCTATAAAATGGATAAATTAATGCAATTTGATACTAAAAAACTCTATATCTGATCTTATCGATATAAATATTGAAGAAATAGTTAATTCCTACATATTTTTCCAATCTTATCCACCCTAAAAAATCAGTATGAAAATTCCTAATATATGATTTTATATATATTTGTATGCATGGGGAAAATAAATAAAAAAATAGAACTGCACATAAGAATATGTTTTGGGTCCTTGTGTACTAACTAGCCACCATGATTCCAAACTATACCTACTCATCCAACACTAAAAAAGAATTCACCTTAGGAAACAAATCATTACTCATACCCTTATACCATTATAATCTAGGTTGAGTTTCATACCAAGTCATTTCCCTTACCGTCTCCCTTGGTGTAGGGTCTCGTACCAATCCCTAGTATTGTATTCAATATCATACAATAAATGTACCACCAAGCTATCGCAAAATGAGGGATCCGCATATTGTCTAATTAAAAAACATAGACCGATCCCCTATTTATATGACTGAATGGAACCTTCACATCACCTACCACATCAAACATCATGCCCTTGTGGAAAATTTCCCTCACATTTAGTATGGTACTTACATGAACCTTATCACTCAAGGTAATGTCATGCATTCAATCACACCACCAAACATACAAACATTGGTGGGATCATCTACATGAAAAAAATGTTAAATAATATCCTAAAAAATAACCATCTAGACCCACATTATAATATTATTTAGACTTTCCTTGGCACATATGAAATAAATTTCAAACCCATTAACATTTTTATATAACTTATTATGGTGTCCACTAGGTAACTCAACCCCAAATTATTATCTACATAGCAGAAACAACTTTTACTCAGTTCCCTAAAGTGATAACATCAATAATAATACTTAACAAACCATTTTTTCAAGAGTTTATTCCATTCCCTCTTCTAATTATGATTCTCAATCTTTCCCCACTAGCCAGGGATATCCCCAATAAAACTTAAAGCAAGTATCTTTGAAATCCAATGATAAGTCATCTAAATAATTCATGTAACACTCAATAAGGTTTAATTTTATATATATTTTAGGAGACTTCTTAAGGCATTTTATCTAGAGGAAACCTTCCACATCAAACCACAGATATCCATGAAAAACTTATCATGTACATAGCACATTCCAAGTCCATGATCCATTATTAAGAGTGTATTCCCAAATATATGAGATATGTATGACCATTTAAATCATCACTATAATTTATAATATTATCATTCCTTCCCAACTAACCTCGAGAAACCAAAATAGATATTTATGACACATATAAAGCCTAAAGACCCTTATAGGACCTCAAATGTCAACCAACCTCTTTTACCCATTGATAACATATTTGCTATGTGATACCAAAAACTCGACATTCAATGGGGTCCTCTTACCATCTCTAGTAGGCTTCATGGTAGCCTATTCCTTTTCATTGGGAACTCTCATCCCCTAAAACTTTTACATGAACACATATTTTCATGGAAGAATGGACAATAATGCTAGAATTTGTATATAGTTTATTATAATAAGAACCAAATACCTCTACATGGATTTACCAGCCTCACCGCACATAATCATCTTAGGTCAAGCCCATATATGCCTTTTTCAATCTCATACCAATTCTCAAGACACTTTCTAAAGCCACCACATTCTAGATAATTAATTATAACAATTTATAATTAATTATATAATCCAATAAAAGAGGTTTAATCAACTAAAAATTATCAATCAATGTCACACCTCCAAAACCACACAAAACCCTTTGAATTCATACTCTAAGGATCCCATCTATTAAATATGATAAAAATACCTATCATATCAAATTTATTATTCCATGATTATGTATAATTTGTGTCAAACCTAAGCACAAATCATAAAAAATTATAGACCAATGGAAAAGAATAAAAAAATAAGGATGAAGAGGAAATAATGCCTTGAATCACCATAGAAAAACCCAAAAACTACCACTTATCAAAGGAAAGAGAAAAAAGAGGAAGGCGGAGGGGAAGATCCACCCAAATTATCTTATCCAACTACAACCCTTTCTCAAATAATGAGGGGATAACCCAGAAATTGTTGGTCTACCCCGGCAATAAAATACTTGTAAAGGGTATCATCACTATGTGAACTTATGTGTCACATCACAATTCCCCATCCTAGGGTTATAACACAACAAGACCCAAAGGGATTATATTAAAAAACCACCTTTAAGTCACCCCTCACAATATCACCCCTATGGTATTGATTTGGAACACATTTCCTATGAAAAATATGATTTCTACCTACCATTCCTTCATTATGTGGTCTCCCTCATCATATTGTGGTCTTACACATTTAAATAAGGACCCTCTACCTAATGTTATAACATATCTCACCAAGACCCCTGAAAAAGTGTATGCAAAGGGGTGAAAATATGAATATCCTTCCTCATGAAATTACATATAATCATATGTATGTTTTTTCACCATCACATCATGATGACCTCACCATGGTGTCTTATCTATATATAAGGTTGTTTCATTTTACATAAAAACCATACTTAAGGGTCATCATGAGGTGGAAACCTCTACCATTGTGTATCCATTATATGCATTAATTTTTCAATTTCAAAAAAAAATATATAAAAATAATTTAATCATTGTGTGACACCCCCATTCATGTATAAAATTATCTTGACCATTACATATACAAACCCCACTAAAATACACCATGTTGTGACACCCACTAGTGAAAACAAGACCTATTTCATTTATGTCAGGGAACCTCCCCTCACTAAAATGTGATCCAAAACCCTCCCCTCGTCACAGAACCCCATCCACTAATTATATGTTGACATGAAATCTGTAGAAAAATATCAATAATTGGGTCACCTCAACCCTACTCTAAAACAAAAAATTTAAATTTATAATAAAAATTGACTCATAAATTTATGGTTCATTATAAAATATCTATCAAGTGTATTTTCATCCCTAAGAATCACTAAATAACATCTACTAATATCCCATCAAAATAATATATTTTTATACAATCTAGTCTATAAAATAAAACTGGAATAGATCAATGCTTTATGCACTAAACCTGATTAAACTATCCCTTACCAAAAATCCCTAGACTGATCACTAAAAAACCCGTCAAACTAAAAAAATACATGATGTGGTTTACACCACTATAAAATAAATTATAGAAAAAAATTCAAATTGTTCCTCCTCTAGAAAACATTACTTGAAAGCACTCTTCCCTACCAGTAGATGCCTCATCTCATCATCTAAACAGATGCATTCATTATTAAATGCATCACAAGGGCTTCAAAATACCTACAATAAATTCTAATCCTAAATATCATTGTAGTTTAATTTTCAGTTCCTTCACAGAAAAAATGTATTTTAATTTTTAATGCCTGAGAAATGGCCTTTCTTATATAACTCACACTTTGAGTACACTAATTTCCATCTAGAACATGATTCCGACTTGTGGACACAATATGACATTTATTCTATAAGTAAATAGATAGAATTAAATTTACATTCACACAGACACTGATACATCATCTCAACATTCGTCCAGTTTATTTTACCACATCCATACCCCTACAAGAATGAGAGTTATGCATCTACAACTAATTTGATTCCCCCAAAGGTGTCTCATCATCTTCTCCCTACTAAAAAAATATAACCCCGAGATCCAACAAATAATCTATTACCAAATGAAATGATTAGATATAAAAACCCTAATTGTACTTGAGAACCAATAAAACACTCATCACTACCCATTCATAGGTTATAGGGAAATATGTGTTCAATGTTTTATGAAATCCATCAACAATTAGGTTCACATACTCCAATATAATATGGTGTGTTCCCCGCCATATTGATTTCCTTACACTAATCTATAATAAAAACACCTCAAAATATTTTTAACACCCCAAGTTTGAGGTAAGCCATCATATTATATTTTCTCTTTTATGTTTGGATCAATTGAGACACCTTTCTAGAAGTGTTTGGATGTGTAAAGATAGAATAATATGGAATTTATATCCAGATAAAATTCACATTGTTAATAGAACAATCACAAAATGAAATAACATTGGGAATATTCTATGATTTGTTTCATTCCATGAATGCATTTCATAGTGTAAAGGGATAAGATTAACCATGACATGAAAACCATTACCATTATGAAATGGTTTTCTTAAAATTAAAACTGAGGCATCAGGTTTTTCAATAAAAGTGATCTATCGTCTATTAACATTGTGAATGTAGAATTCAATTAAAGAATAATCTAGGTCTATCCTATAGTTTTAAATCCACATTCATCTTCCTTTTCTTCCCTCAAAACCTCTAGGGATATATTAGGTGATTTTGAGTTATCTTTGTTGTCTAAAATCTCATTCCAATGACTCATTGGGATTTTAATTGAGGAAAATAGTATTTATGACCTCATTCCTCCATCATGTGAGGGGTTTCCTTGATTTTTCTTGAATAAAACTATGGATCAAGGTTGTAATAGATGGATATATGAGTTTTGGAATGTTTTGATGAGATCTTATTTAGTTTTAATTAAGTAATAAAATAATTTGGTTTAATCTATAGAATCATGTTAGATCTTTCATGCCAAACAAATTCAGGGTAGGTGTATTCTCTCCCACTATACTATTTTATAACGTGATGGAATAAGAATCTCTAAATTATCCTTATGCCTTTTTGAAAAATCCATAAATTGATTCATGTAGAAAACAATGTTTTTATTTTTTTTAAATAAAAATGGTTATTATTGAAAGATGAAAACAAAGTATATTTATAAAAAACACGTTGGAATTTATGTTTTAAAATCAATTTTTTAATTAGTATCATGGCATAATTGTGTCAGAATGAGTTCATATTCCTATGTAAGAAATTATGGTCAGAAGTTCCACTCTTAAATAATGACAAATTTAGGATGGATCGTAGTGGGAAGTTCCACCATCAAAATTGGGCCACAAAGTGCAGGCATGGTGAAAGGATGACTCGACATGCACTGGTATATGTAGGTCCATGTATTCAGTAATTTTATTCATGTGTGGGAGTGGAATGTTGTGAATATATTTTACATTATAATAAATAAGAATTCCTTTTTTAATGTTTTATTTTAATAATTTTTTATAGTTATGATAAAAACTATTATTATAATTCTCCCAGAATTCATAGTAATCCTTATAGTAATCCTTATTTTTCTTACATAATGATAATATAATTTTTAAAATAAATAACATAATAGAGATATAAATCCATGATCAAAAGGATTAAAGTCTTGGGAATATTATTGCCATACACAAAATGTACATAATAAATCATGAACATTTATTTAAATACTTACTCTTTATCCTTATAAAATATCACATTCTCCTTAGTAAATGTAATCACCTGAGGATATCCATCAAAGAAATGGGTGAGGTAAAATCACAGTAAAAGGACAAATAAGTTACGTTGTTAAATATAACATGGGTGAGAACAATAATTATCATCATATCATAAGTATAGTATCATAATAAACATTATTAGAGAAACCTTATATAATTGAATGAAATTTGGAAATTTCTTTATATGAATCATTATTTTTAAATGGTTAATTACCACACATTGTTGTGAACAAAGCTAGTATTATTTTTATACATAGAATATATGAATAATAATAACATCATTTTTGTGAACAAATCTAAAATCATGGTCATGTATAATACACATTATCTCATGATATTAATCACATTATCCAATGCATTTTAGGCTTATATCATTTGATCCCACCCATCATATAATAATATTCAAATAATCATGCAAGACACATGAAACTTATAACAATTCTGGTCTGGAAATAACCCATGGAAATGAATGGATTTCAAAAGGATGTCATAAAGAATACATTCATAAATAAAATGTGGGGATCACAAATGAAAAAGGGATATCATAATTTGGAATAATAGATATATTTTCTTTTTAAAATAAACAACACATGAATATACAATGATTTATTTTGGAAAGAAAATGCATTTTTGAAAATCATATTAAATCTAAGTAGAAACATGTATATCCCCAAAAAAAATTCAAATAATAATTAAATGCTATTTAAGGAAAATAAAAGTAATATCCAAAATAATATATTTCTAAAAGAGGGAAACCCCAAGGAATGGGATTTGGGTTTGAGAATCCCCTTACCTTAATTCCCACTTTATTTCATCAATTTTTCATATCCAGAAAAATAAACATAGATTTATTAAAAATTAATCCATAAGTGAATTATATTAATTTTTAACTATATTTATCAATTATAGTCATATACATATTATTTTTAATTTAATTTTTAATAGGTTAGTTTTATTGATATCAATTCTTACTTAAAAAATTCCCATTTTTCTTTGATTTCACAATTTACTACCAATTTATTTATACATAAGTATAGTTTACACCAGAATAATAGAATACTTGTAATTACATATTTATATATATAATTAATTCATATTTTCCATATAGGAATTTTTTTATATGAATCAACTTATCAATGTCTCCATAATTGGTTAATAGACCTTTCATGGGATACTGTCGAAATAGAAGGAAAATGGGTGACTAAAATTTATATATATTGAAAATATGATAATTTTATTAGGTTATAAAAATTAATATAATATTAAATTAATTATTAATTAATCTTATAAATTTTAGTTTAGAAATATGAGACTAAAAAATAAGTAGAAGAATAATAATAAATATAAAATAGAAGAGTTGATCGAAAGTTATTTAATCCTCAGTGTAGCTTCTCTTGTACCAAACTAAAACTCCCTTGATATTTGGAGTTGTATTAATCCATAGAGTCCCTAAGTATTATATGGGTATTGAGAGGAAGTATTTTGGAAAGTTATTTTCTTTGGAATGTAGGGTATGAGTGGTTTTCCAAGGGGAGGGATAAGGTTTTTTTATTCATGGGGAGAGGGGTATTTTTAGAATAAAATATTTAATAAAAAATATTTCAAAGATAAAACTTTTATTAGTAATTTTTTTACAATAAAAATAATATATAAATATAATATAATGGTTTTAAGACTTTAATAATATTTTATAACTATAATTAATTAGTTTATTAAAAAGGAAAATGGAAAAAATGATAAGTTGTTATTTTTTGAAATAACTTTTGACTTTATGTTTTAGAAAGTTATTTTTAGGATTCGAAATTAAGTTCAATAATTTTTAATTAATAATTTATAAAATAAGATATATCCTGCAAGAACCTAAATTTATATAATGTATTAGGTAATTATTACATCATTCATGATATAATTTAAGATACACTGGTTATGTGAATAAATGTATTTTTACTATTCAACTGAATATTGAAATACATTAGGAAATTTCCAAAAAAAGAAAACCCTTAGATAATTTTTTAATAATAATTTATAAAACTATTTTAATCATACTGAAATAAATTTCTAACATTAGTAACTATAATTTTTAATAAAAAATTATTATTTTTATGAAATACTTTAAAATACTCTTTATTAAAAATGTGCTTATATTTTCTTTTAGTTTTTAATCGTGATAATTAATTTTTGGGATTATAATATTTATATTTACATAAAATAATCATGATACAAATTATTCCTATCAACATATGTTATTTTGAGGTAAAATTATTATTCAATTCATCATATTACTATTTCCAATGGTCAGGTAACTATTCTAAATGGTCAATGTACTATTCCAACGGTCACATTACAATTCCAATTGTCACATTACATCCTATAAATAAATATATTTTACTTAATTAGTTATTGAAATAAATTCCAATCAAGGTTCTATAAATACATTTTCTATGATGTTTCTTGGGTTAATAATATTTTTTCTTCAATATAGTGTTTGTAGTGGGGATGATGATTCTCATAGATTAGGGTGATCCATATTTTTCCATTTCTTATTTTTTTATTTATTTTTCCCAAATGAAATTTCTAGAATTTATATTAATTTCATTTCTAATTAGTGAAACATTATTTATTAATGAAATAAATTATTTTTATTTTCTTTAAATTTATAATACTAGATAGTATATTATAACACACATTTATTTCAAGAGGAAAATATCATTTATAAACTCTGTGTTGTTACATTCATACCCCATTAGAAAAAATTTCACTAAAATGTCCACTGATTTTATCAGTTGAGAATATATGTGAGTACTTAAATTTCATTATTTTATCTTGTTACCATTTTTCCTCTTCATAATTATGGTTCCTCCTCAATACTTTGAAAAAAGGGAGTTGTCTTGTTGCATAGATCTTAATCTCTTAGATCCATGGTTTTCACCAGGTTGTTTTAATATGATAGGTCATTTTCTAATTGAACAACCTCTAGTTTCAATAAATGAAATGGATCAGGAATATACATCCACATGATTGATATGTGGAACACATAATGAAAATGATCTATACTAAGTGGAACTACATGATGATAAGCCACAACTACTATGAATGCAAGGATCTCAAATAGGAAAATATATCTTGAGCTAATAATACCTTTCTTTCCAAAAATTTTGAATCTATTCCATGGGGATATTTGAAGAAATACTTTCTCTTCAATATAGAACTCTAAATCCATTCCATGGTTTTCATCGTAGATATTTTTTCAACTCATAAAAACTTTTATATGTTATTGTATGGATTGAAACTTTTCTATCATATCTATTTAAAGATTAGGCCCAAGTAGCTTGCATTCCCAAAATTTATCTCAAATTGTTAGACTTCAACATCTCTTTTCATAGAGATCTACACATATATCCATTTATATACTATAGTGGAATCTATTGTTATATGAGGAATCAACTAATGGAAGATGTTGATCCTATAAAACGTTAAATTCCATTAACAAGTCTTTTAAAATGTATTCTAGAATCTATATTTTTATTTTAGATTGGCTATCATTTTAGGGGTTATATATCGAGTTCAAATTCAATTCATTAGTCAAACTAAGATGAATACTTCTCTAGAATTTATATGTGAAACTTGGTTCGTGATTAGAGATGATTGAATGTGGATCCACTTGACGTCTCACCACTTTATTTGAATTTAGCTTACAATGTGGTTCAAGAAAGAAATAATCAAAAAAAGAAATGATGTGGGAACTATTGGTGAGTCGATCCACCATACCTCATATCATATTATTTCAATTGGTTGTCTTTTAGAGACCAGTTACAAAGTCCAGTGTTGCAATCTCCCACTTCTATATGGGTATATACAATGGTTGTATGATCCCTTTAGACATATTTCACTCTACATTTACATGTTGATATACCAGACACCATGAGATATACTCCATAATATCTTTCAACATGTTGTACTACTTCTTGTTCTCTATAAGATCACGGTACATCTTAGTACTTCTATGATGAATAAATAACGGTTAGATTTGTGCATTATCAAATTTCTCACTCATTATCTCAAGTGTGGAAGTCATAATAATTATAATTCCAAATTGAATGACACAATCCTCAACAAATTGAAACATATGTATCTTCCCTTTACTGCTTTTACCTTATTTTGTAGCCTTAGATCATCCCTTTTACCTTTTTAATATTCTCATATACAGATGGTAAGGAAATAATTTTGGGAAAGGTAGGAAATATTATATGCCATTATGATTTAAATAATCATATATTTCATATCCAAGACGATATGCTATTTTTGAATCTGCATCATGGATATAGTATTAGGATCTTTTCTATTAAGAGCATCAATAACCTTGTTTTCATTTCTCAAATGGTAGTTAATAGAGAAATAATATTCCTTGATTTGTTATAACTATCTTATTTAATTCATGTTGAGATACTTCTATGTGAATATATAAATTATAATCATATAATCGATATATATGTCAATCTTATCACTATGTAGATAGTGCCTCCATATCCTGAAGGCAAAGATCACATCTGGTAACTCAAAATCATGAATTCGATAGTTATGCTCATGGATCATCATCTATCAAGAGTTTTAAGCTATAAAATTATCATTCTGTATTAGTACACAGTCGAATAATTTCTTCAAATCATATATGTCTATCACAAAACCTTCTACACTTTTTGTTAGTGTGATTATAAGCATAGTGATTAGCCTCTTTCAGGTCTCCTTAATGATTTCCTCGCATTCTTTCATTCATACATACTTTACCCATTTCTATGTTATCATACACAATGTTATATAATATTTTCATAAATATATCTCAAATCATTGGTAGTTCTCAGATATGCTATGAAAACTATGGATTTCCATGAGACTAGTGTGTTTGGACCCTTTGAAATTTCCTTTTTCATTGAATGTTCCATATAAATTTCCTCACTTGTGATCATGTACCCTTATAATGAGTGTTTTCCATCCAAAAGTCAATCTTTATGAACATATCATACATTTTATCGTTCCATAATATATCTAGAAAAATCCTTGGAGGAAATCCATGTACCTCTTTACTCTTCGAGTAAATGAGAACAACATCGATAAAAACTACCACAAATTTTTTGAGGTGGTCTCTAAGGACTCTATTCATCAAATAAAAGAATATTGAAGTGGAATTAGTTATTCTGAAGTGCATCACTATGAACTGATATTGCTCATACTTTATATGAAAATAATTCTCCTAAATATCAACCTTATTAATCTTTAGTTGATTATATCCATAACAAATATCCATTATTGAAAAGTATTGAGCTCATCATAGTTGATCGAACAATTCATCAATCCTTGGAAGAGGATAATTTTTCTTTATGGATATCTTATTGAACTATTGGTAATCAATACACAGCTACATTGATCAATATTTTTTATTTACAAGGAGAACTATCACAACCCAAGGTGATGCACTGGTTAATATGTTCACTTTTGGAAAATGCTCTTTCATTTTCTTCTTTAACTCCATTAATTTGATTAGGTCCATCTAGTAAAGGAATTTCGATATAAGAGTATCTCATGACATGAGATCTATTGCGAACTATGCCTCTCGGTATAAGGGGTGTCTAGGAAACTTTTTAGAAAATAATTTAGGGTATTCCCTAATAATTTTAATTTTTTCCAGGTTGAAATCATCCTTTAAATCAACCATTATGGTAAGTTATGCTTCTTCACGGTATATCAACACCAACATCATTAATGTATTTTTCATAGGGAATTAATTATCATCCTTTCATTTTTAGAGGGTCATTGGATGGTTCATAATATTCATAGAGATCACCTTTTATCAATAGTTGATGTGTGGTCTTTATAATGAGATTCAAGCCATGCCCAGTATAGAAAAAAATTTCACCAAGGGAAGTATTACGATATTTACTGAAAGCATATTTCACTAATTGCTGATAGTATAAGATTAAAACACTTTGGGAGAAAATATTTCACCACTATGTGTTTTTATAGATATCTCTACAACATGGTATCATGTATTTTATTTAAATGTTCGTGAAAATTTTCAGGATATAAATGAGTTCATATAACTATAATGAAATAAAACTATTTCCCTTATTGAGTGAATAGAAATTGTACCTTGTAAGAATCAATTTTCACACTCCAAAACAGAATTAGTAATGTGATGAGCATTATCTTTATCCTTTGGCATGGTGGTTGATAATGATTATTACCCTAAAAAACTATGTTTTAGTTCCTTAGCATTCATAGTTTCATTAAATGACACCATTAAAGAATTTAACTATGGGTTGTTCATTGAGAGGTGCCTTCATTTTCTATATCATATTAGAAATATTATTCATGTCTCTTATACATTAATTCTCTTGGTGGAATTATCTTCCACACATGTTACATTTATCCGATGCTTTTGAGGAAATTCCCCTGATTCCTATTCCCAAATGTTTTACCATGTAGGAATTTTGATCCTCTTTCCACCTTTTTCGTTGGACCCACCATCTTGAAACTCCATTATTATCTTCATATCTCCCTAACCATTAGACCATTATCTTAAATACTTCTCTAATTAGAGATCACATCGAACCACTTGTTCATTAATCCCAATGACTTAGATAGTAATTTGATTTCAAATGTGTGGATTTGAACAACTAAATAACCTATCTATTTTTATTTCATTGAAGAAAATATAACATAAGGAATATCTTGAAATCCTTGTGATGTTTTCCCCATAATCCTAGATAGATTCATGTTCCTTATGCTTTTACCTTTATGATTTCTCTCTTCATCATTGTTTGAATAGTTACATGTAAATACATTGCAAGAAATATGTTCTTAAATTCTTCCCACTCAATATCTTCCATTTATTCCATTTTCTAGTTGTTCCTTATCAATTCCCACCATCAATCATATTCTTCATATAAATGATAAATAGAGGGAGTTTTTTTATCATTCTTGTAATAGTGTAGAATAGAGAAGATATTATCCATTGAGCTAACCCACTATTATACGACTAACAGATTGAAAGATATGATAAATTTCAATGGTCAATTCCACAGAAATGACTAAATGGATATTTGTTCATTCATAGGTGATGAAATAAATTCCACATTTTTTAGGTTATTATTCATATCTTGAGACATATGGGTAATAATTTCCATGTAGTTTTGAACTCCACTTCTCATGGCATTGGGTATGTTATTCAGAAAATCATTTCATTATCACACACATGGGTGGTTGGCTTAGTTTCTCTCAGTTCCCAGCATTTTCTAAAATAGAGAATTTTTACAAAAATATGCAAATCATAAAATCATGAATAATTAATTAATTAATTTTTGAAATTAACGTTAAAGGCATATCTTTTGGGATCCCATTTTTTATCCTTTGTATGAAATATATTTTCCTGGATGATTACATATAGTTAGATTTATCTTAAAGTTTTCCACAAATGTTTTCTAATACTAATTCCAAAATTAACTAGAATCTTCACTAATAGAAACTACATCGAAACTAATTCTTCTCATATAACTATTATATCATATTCAATATAAGAAATGTAATAGAGATAAAAATCCTTGATCAAAAGGTTTTTTTCATTTGAAAAGTATGCTCATATATAGATTGTACATAATAAATGATAAACTTATATTTAAATTTATATTAGTGTTCTTTCTATAATCTCCCATTATGCTTAGTGCATTTAATCACTAGAGGATATACATCAAAGAATTCAGTGAGATAAAATCCCAATAGGAGTATGAATAAGGGACTTGATTTAATATAGCTTGGGTGTGTATAATCAAAATCATCAACATATCATAAGCATATGATCATAATCACCATCATGATGGAAACATTTGATAAATCCATGGAATGTGGAAATTCATGAAAACGAATTACCATGTCTTATTGGTCAAATACCACACAAATTTGTGAAAAAATCTAGCATCATGTTAAAACATAACATATGTTCATAATCATAACATCAACCTTTTGAAAAAATATAGAATTATTTTCATGCTCAATAAATATTATCTCATAAGAAAATTCACATTACCCAATTCATCAGAGGGATATATAATTATGGACACACCCATAACAACATACTATTTATATAATCATGCATGTCATAGGATAAAATATAACAATCATATTAATGAAATAAAACATAGAATGGAATGTGTTTATTAATATTTTAATAAAGCACACATTTCTGAATAAACATTGGGGCTCTAGAATGAAAAAGGGATATCATTATTTAGTGTAAAATGGCATTTTTATTTTGATAATAAGAAACACAAGAGGAGTTCAATGTTTTTGTTGAAATATAATGTCATTTTGAAAAATCATTATATTTATATTCAAACCAATTAAGGTGGAAACATCTATATCCATGGAAAAAAGGGGAAGAAAAATTATGTTATGTTTAAGGAACAATAATGGTATATACATACTAAAATCGGTGTCAAAGAGGGAAATCACAATGAATGGGAGTTGAGATCGAGAATCTCGTTCCCTTAATTCTCATTTTATTCCATAGGTTTTACATCACCTCAATAAGAAACACATATGTATTAAGACATTTATCAAAAAGTCATTTTTTGTAATTTTTACCACTATTTATAAATTATAGTCTTCTATTTTATTTATTATTTTCCTTTCTTATAGGGTAGTCATTTTGGTAACATGTCTTATGTGAAAATTTACTATTTTTCATCAATTTCTCTATTGTGTACCAAGTAATTTATGATTAAGTATAATTGACTTCTAAAGCATAGAATACATGTAATTTAATATTTATATATTATATATATTTCATAACTTCCATCCATAATTATGGTTACAATAATTCACTACTAAATGTCTATTTAGTAGGTTAGCATACCTTTGATGTGACATTATTGAGAGAGTGAGAAAGGGGACATTTGAAATTCACATATATAGTAAATATGATACTCAAATTGGGTTAATATCTGTAATATAATGTTAAATTACTCATTAATTAATCATATAATGTGTTTTTGTGGAAGTGGTAGTGAAAAAACAAATATAATAAGAATAATAAATAAAAAAGAGAAGATTTGATGGAAACTTACTTAATCCTCAATGTAGCTTTTCTTGTACGACGCTAAAACTACCTCGATATTTGGAGTTGAATTACCCAAAACGTCTCTAAGGATTCTAAGGGGATTTATATATTTTTTTGTATATTTTAGGCTTTTTAATGTTTTTTATTAATTTTTTTCCCAGACGAGAAAGAGGGGTTGTTTGCACTTGAAGAGAAGGGTATTTTTCTAATAAAATTTTATCAAAAATAATATATCAAAGCTAAAACTTTTAAAATTGAATTTTTAGAAATAGAAAACATATATATATATATAATATAATGGGTTTAAGACTTTAAATACATTTTATAATTCGAATTCAGTATTTTATTAAAAATCAAATTTGGAAAATTGAAATTGTTATCTTAAGCACTCAAATTTGACTTTAGGTTTTGGTAAATTATTTTTAGGTTTGAAAATTAATTTTATTGTATTTTAATGAATCATTTATGAAGTAAAATATATTATGGCTGAAAATAATGTTCAAAAAGGATTATTTCAATTTTGAATCATAAATGATGTAATTTAAGATACATCAGTTATGTGAAAAACTATATTTTTACAATTCATAAGAAAATTGATGTATTTCCAAAAACTACTAAATAATTAACCCTTTAAGAATTTTGAAATTAATATATCAAGAATAATGTTAATTTAACTAAATAATTTTCTCACATATGTAATATTATTTTATAATATATAACTTTTTATTTTTATGACATTATTTAAAATACGGCTTATGAAAAATATGCTTATATTTTATTTATGTTTATCAATAATTATATTTATTTATTGGTATTATAATTTTTATATTTAATTAAATTAATTATGATAATTATTATATATATGAAAATTTATTATTTTAAAGTAAAATTATTATTCAAATTGTCTAGTTACTATTCCTAATAGTCAGGCTACAATTTCCAGCTGTCATGTTACTTTTCCAACTGTCACATTTTTATTCCAACAACCACATTATACCATATAAAAATAAACTTTAATTCATTAATTATTCAATTAAATTCCCTTATAGTGTATTTATTTCCATTTACTATAATTTCTCATTGTTTATTACTATTTTTTTCTTCTCCATAGTGTATGCAGTGGATTACATAATTATAATATATTGCTGCAATCCGTATTTTCCCATTATTTATTTTCCATTTTATATTTTTTGTCAATTTTTAATGTTTGGAATTTAATTTGTCTCATTTTTTGATTAATATTACCATATTTATTAATGAAATAAATTATTTTCATTTTCTTTATATATATAACACTATAGAGTATATTGTCTCCAACATTTATTTTAAGAGAAATATATTATTTATAAACTATGGGTTGTTATATATTTCATAATGATTGATATACTCAGCCACTAATTTAATATTTGTCTATATTTTCATATGTCATCCACCTATATACTAGGAAGCGGCCCATATGTTATTTTCTTAGAGTTCCTTCTTGATATCGTGGTTGGGATCGATGGTGTTGGAGCAGCAAAGTATTTATCTTATTCTATAGTGGTGACACATGGGTGCCGCAGACATTATGTATTGCTTTATTCTTCTTTCACGTGTTTACATATTTCCATTATTACTCTAATATAATTTTTTGTCGGTATTTATCGAGTTTTTTGGTTATTCACCTTGTATCATATATTTTGGTTTTCAATTCATTATTTCTTTTTGAAAAGTTGGATTTTTATTTTAGGAAAAACATATCCATATACTTTAACAATCCATTGAAATTTATTTCTAGCCTTTTTTGTATTGGGGATGTCTCCAAAGGATATTAAGACTTCTTCTATCTCTCATATTAATTAATTAGTGTGGAATGTTAAAAATTTTATTAGTCTTCTCTATTATATGAGTTCAGTTGGAAGTAAGGAGATAGGAATGTCGGAACATGGAATTTTTAGAATAAAAAGGAATAGGTATCCTCTTTATGATGAACATCTGGTTACCAAGGGTTTTTGTGTACTTATGTATTCTATAAAACATCTAGGTAAACATTTATATCATCATCAGAGGTTTAACTAATAAGTGTATCACATCATGTATTATATTTGAGACTCTCCATTTTAACTACATTGTTTTTTTGTTTGATGAGTTATCAAAATAAAATTAAAATAATGGTTTCTTGAGATTATTTTAATTTTTTTATTAAACCATTAATTTATAGAGAGTGATAAAAAAATAGTGTTTTTTATGGTTATAGAAAATTGAACTTTGTATATTTTATAAAATAAGTTGGAACAGGCTATGACGAATATGGATTCACTTGAGTTGAATGTGAAAAAAAAAATTTGTACAAAATTATGATGTATTTTTTTATTTATATTTGATATTCAATTGAGGAAACAAATTAAGTGGTTCATTTGGTGAAATTTCATAATCAAAACAAACTATAATTTTTTGGGATTCAAAACCAACAAAAGAAGAGGTATAGTTCGGCTAGATAAGTAGTACATTTGAATTTCTGGGAACATTAGTGGAACTAAATGTTATGTTAACAAACTATATATTAGAAGATCTTTAATGTAAACTGTGGAACTTATTTGTCCAGAATAAACCAATCCAAGGACATATGTGGGAGAGTTTTGAGGAATTTTTAATCAAACAATTATATTACCAAAAATTCAAGATTGAAAAAAAAATAGACATACTCATCTAAAAAAATGAAAACCAATCTATGATAGAGTATACAACTATACAGAAGTACCTCTTAGTTAATCCTTAATGGAATTCAGATTTGAGTTGGAATATTGATCATAGATTCAATTCTATATATTTTCCTTCTCTATTATGGATTGTAAAAAGATTTTTAATAGCGAAATAGAGGTAAAAATGGATCTTCCAAGAAATCCTCTGATATGATGTATATTTTATTCAACAGGAATAAGTTGGAACACTAATTATGGAAGCAAGAGAAATAGGGATTTCTATTCTTAGGGTGGTCTTGTGATTCTATCACATATTACTAAATTTGTCAATTTTCTTCCATGATCTAGCATCAAAAAATGTTGTTCTCAGTGTCATTTTTTACACACAGAAAGAAGAAAAGTACTACACCATAGAGGAATTCCCACAATTGTGGCACAAAATGGAATATCAAGAAGTATTTTCATAATGTTATGAGATTATCTAGTATAACAAGATCCGCTCAACCCTAGTCCATATATAGTCAGATAGAGTATTATCATCTAACATGATTATGTCCATAGACACATTAGAATTTGGACACTTTTTTCCTTGTCAACACAACAATATAGAAGGAATAGATATCATGTGGCATCAGATCAACATCTTTATAGAGTATAGTATGCTATCATGAGTAAGAAACTGGGTCACACAATTGTGGGAGGTATCATTCATATAAAATAAACTCGAATAAAAGTGTTTTCTTAATATCATTGAATAACACACTTCAACTTTTTTCTTCTATAGTTAAAAAATTGGGACTACACATGGAAATTATGCCTTATTTCATGAGTATCAAGACACCCCATTGAATGGTGGATTGAAAACTATACAAATGTCAAGTATGTTGCATTACCATTGATAAAGTTAAGTTTCTCTAGGATTTGATGGTATTTGATATGAAAGTTGTTTGTTAAATATTTTTTATGGACTAGCTAGTGGAATTTAAATCTCATATAAGCTATTATACAAGAGAGGTGATGTTTATATCCTCATATGGATCTCTTAATGTATTTAAGTGGGATTGGGATAAAAATAGATGTAGTAAAGTACCTATAATGATAGTGTATGGAATAATATTAGGTTATTCAATGAAAATTAACTAGGATGCTACTGATGAAATAGAAAATGAGACTTTTCTTGCTATAGTGGATCAATACCCAGATTTAGTCCTGAGTGGTTTCTCTAGGTTACCACCCAAATAAGATATCAAATTTTCTAGTGATCTACTCCTAGGGATATCATTATTTCATTACCATATTACATAATTTATTCGATATATTTACAAGATTTAAAATTTTATTTAGAAGAGTTAGAATGTAAAGGATTTGTTATACCTAGTATATTTCCTAGGGTTTCATCTGTTTTATTCATAAAGAAAGAATATTACTATCATTTATTATGTGTTGATTAGAAAAATATAAATCATGTTATGATAAAAATTTTATATCATATTCCTCAAATTGATGATGCATTTAATCTATTAAAAGGATTCAATTGGCTCCCCAAAATTGATCTACGGTCAGGATATCATCCACTTAGATACAAAAGAGTGAACATTCCAAAGAAATAATTTTAGGGATATTATAAATATTGTGAATATGTATTTATTACTTTTGTCCTGGTGAATTAACCTATAGTATTCATGGAATTTATCGACTTTATCTTCTATAGGTATCGTGATTTTTTATGGTATTTTGTAATGATATTCTTACCTATTATTGGTGTACGAATGACCATGAGTAAAAATTGAAAATTATATTGAGTATATTATATTATATTCATTTTTATGGACTTTTTTCTAATTTTTACATCTATATTTATGATTTATTTTTCCTCATATATTTCATTTCTAAATAATTTTTATCAGTTTAAATAGGAAATATTAAATCAGTTGTCATGTGGCCCTAACAAAAGAATATTGTTGAGAAAAATAGTTTCATGGGATTATAAAACTATAATAATAAATTTTTCAGGATTTATTGTGGATTTATTATCCCTTGAATTAATTGATAAGAATGGTAGTTCCATTCAGATAGATAGATAAGTGCCATAAATTATTTCTAGAGGTCAAAGGTCATAATAATGTGTCACACATTCAAATCCTACTTGAACTGACTTAGGGATCTGAGGTATATTTTGATTTGTCTAAATTGGGTCATGGTTGTATTCACATGTATGGATACCTGGTTGTAGATTATATTTTTGTTTAGTTATGAATACATTAGAATTAACATATAATGAATGACCTATAATTGGTTATAGTTTTCCATACTTTAAAAACATAGAGATGTTACAAATTTAGAGAATGGTTTATGGTCTTCACTATCTATTAGAGTCTGAAATACATATTCTATAATTGATACATGATCTTTAGAAAATGAACATTGATGGAGTACCACCAAATGATTGATTTTGACTTAGTATTCGCACCTGGTAACCATAATTTTGTGACTAATAAATTCAGTAATAAATCATAAATAATATTATTTTGAGAAGCTCGTGTCCAATGATTTTGATGAGTATAATTGATAAAATGAATTTAGATTTTTCATATCCATATGAACCTTATTCTTTCTAGTTAATATTATTCATAACTTAATGGAATTTATGAAAGAGGATCAGACATCAATTCCTAACTATATCATCGTTTATTCATACCCAAATATCGGGGAGACTTCTGATGACTGTATGGAGGATGAAAACTAATTACTACGTTTTCGGAATTGAATTATAGTCCCTCAATGTTTTTCAAAATAGATTCTTTCCATATATGAGAATTTCAATTGGGTTATTTATACCATACTAGTCTTAACAAACATAGGTATTACATTATTTATTATGAATATTCCTTACATTTCATAAAAACTCTTCTTAGAATCATAATAGTTTAGTCCCTTTGGAGAAAAGAAATATATAATAGTTGAACTATAAGTAAAATACATCATTTCTCACTAGGATCATTAGAACTATAACCCTTCATAGAAATATCATACATAATAAAAGTATTCATAACCTGGGGAATGAAAACAAAAGAAAGGGTGATCTCAGATGTTTACTAAGGATAAAAAAGGGAGATACATAATTATATATTGAACATAAGTGTATGGACCTGGATCATAACATTGTAAAACCAAACCCTACATAACAACAATTATAAACGTGAGTCATGGAAGAAGGATTCGTAGTTCAAAAGAAAGGAATCTAGAGATAATAAAATAACATAATCCATGATAGTATGACATTAGTATAAATCTATGAATTTTTCACATGCACAATTTATATAAAATCATTTTTATATTTCTCAAGGGTTACTTCCAAAGAAATCATAGTAGTCAATTTTCATTAATTTACCGAATTCACTCCATGTTTTAACCATTTATTACTGATTCCTGGCCACTCTCTATTCTATCCTAGTGTTATTCCTTATGTTTTTCTCCCTATTCAATCAATGTATATCTCACATGACATATAAATCATTACCCAATGCATTGGAGGGAGATATAGGTCCCACTCATCACATAATGAAAACCATAATTTTGTGTTCTAGAAGATCATAAATATTAATCAAATCATAACCCATGAAATAAAAACTATATCATAAAAATTTAATCAAATAGTATCATTTGGAAAATATATAGGTTTCATAATCAATTAATCATAAAATAATCTGTGAAAATAATCGTATTTCATAAAAAAAAATTCATGGTATAACTCGTGTTATGGAAACAGGTCTCATAAACATCATGAAATAAAAACATATAAAATTTATAGAAATAAAATAAATGGTATCCTTAGATCATATCCCAAGTAAGGAATACGTAAGACCAATATAGTTTATCACATAGAGAAAATAATTATGAAAAATCATTTAAAAAACATGAGGAAAATATCTTTTCGGCTTTGAAAAACACTATTTAAAACAAAAAAATTTGAATTTTTTTTAAAGAATCCTCAAATAATTGGCAATTCATGATGTCAGAAGATTATTTTCAGGTCGTACAACTAAAAATGATGTTTCCTTATACATTTATGATAAAATATAAATGCGAACTATTTAGAAAATAACATAAGATTCCTTTTAAAATATTTTTTAAAAATTCAAACATGGATAAAAATATATTATTTAAATATCATAATAAACTAATAAAAAATAAAAAAAATAATTAGATTACATGGCATTGACAGAAAATATATTTCCATCTAAAGAGAGATATAATGGAAAATTTTAATAAAATCATTTTATTAATTATCATAAGTACCAAAGAGTAGAAAAATTGTACCATTAATTGAACATATATTTAATAACCATAGGAAATGAAATTTCATGAGAACTATTGTGATGTAGATCATAAGATATAAGAATTTCAGAATTATTAGTAGACAATCTTGATAAATGATAAGATTGAAACATTAATCCCTTACCACTTTTAAACCATGAATCATAATCCTCATTATGTAATAACATAAAATTGAACATAAAATATCATAAGGTAAAGTAATATCACATGTAAAAGTGGTTCTATATACACATTTTGAATGAATATAGGTGCATAACATAATATACGTCTCAAAGAAAAACAATTAATGCAAAAATCCTTTATTGAATAGATATCATTGAAACTATAAACCCAATAAAAGTGAGATTATCAAATTTATAAGTAAACAACCATAATCATTAGGATAATTATAATTAAAAACATTCACGGGCTGTATAAAGACCATATGATAGGTGGTGAATATGGAATGCACCTCATAAAAGTAAAAAAGTGAGACAGGAATCCATTACCTTAGTCTTGAATTCTGTCAAACTCACACAACCCTCCTATATAATAAATTTAAGATTATTATAAATCTATAATGTAAAAATATTTATATATATAATATGATATATATTTCAATAATGATCTTTAATTAACTTTTTATTACGTATTCCTTGTTAATGTTTCATTTTAGGTATTAACCGCTTTATTTTCTTTATATGTTTTGATTTTTTATATTTTCTTCCTCTTAATTCGATCATGGTACCATAATATAGATAATGATAAACATGATATAAATATCATAAATTATTATTGTATATTTATTTATAGTAATCCATAAAATCTATTGATCTTAAATGAAATTCATCACCCGTATAGATGGTAGGTCATACCGATACATGAACGTTGTTTTCTATTTTCATATTATATTAAAAGAAATAAAATTAAATCATATATTATCTTTATTTAATTATTTTTAATTCATATATTTTATATATATTCCTTAAACACATTCCTAATATATTCCATTCAATGAGTGAATGAATCACACTACCTTGTGAGACGGTAGTCTACCATACACACAGCAAAACTTATCGTATTTCCACAAAATGGAAATTATAAAGGTATGTGTGATATAATTATTAAAGAATCTTAATAACATAATAAATATCATACATATAATATATATATATTATAAATACATTATTATTCCAAACTGTAAGACGTGGTAATGGAAAAAACTTGCATCGGTTCGTGAGGCGATAGTTCATCATACACACAAATGATGATTTCATAACTCATTTGGTAAAATTGTGTGATGTTATTGGTAAAAACATTAAAATAACGAAATATAATTATATAAAATATACTAATTTTATTATAAAATCATGATATTAAAAAAATTAAAAGGGTCTTATGAATAAATATAATAAAAATTAATGTTGATGATTATTACCTCATCTTAGGGAATCCTCCTAAGGATTGCACTAAGTTCCTTCCATTGATGGAATTATCCCAAACTAATGATTATAATATGATAGGATAGAATTTTTAAAGTGACTTCATTTGGTTTTGTTTGATTCAAATGTCTATTGAGCTATGAAGAAGTGAGGGTATTGTGTTCTATGTTATAATTTAGTATAGTTATTTTTCTAAATACCCAAAAGTGATCACAATTGGGGGGAATCCCTTTCCTCATATTACTAAAAGATTGAATAATAATATATATTAGGGTTTATATGGTTTTTAAATACCACCAACACACAAAAAATCTAATTTTTGTCAATTTATTACCTAATCTTTATGTTTAGTCAACTTTATCCTTATGGTTTTCACCAACGTAACATGTATATTTTTATTTACCTTGGTAATTTACCCTCTAAAAAAAGATTAAAAAGGTGTTTATTAAATTATTTATACCCAAATATTTTAAATACTAATTAAAATATTTCAAAAATTAATAATATGGCCGTGGAAAAATAATTTTAAAACAGATGCATGTAATGAGGAAAATCCCTTTTTAACTTGAATCACAGTAATTAATTTCAACTATTTTCGATAATAATTATGGTAATAAAAATAAAAAATAATTATTTGATTATATAAATTATACTTATTCCAAATATGGAATCCATTTTTTCAAATTCAATTCACATTATTAAAAGAATTTAATTTAAATTTAATCCCACAAACATAATGAGAAAGCATGTTTTTTAAAAGAAAATGATCAAAAGTTTACAATGTTTTTATATCCAGTTTCAATATGAAATTTATTCAAATAAACTATATTGAATGAATATATGTATAATTAAACTAACTATACTTTAAACCCAGTTTGAAAATAATTTATATTAATAATTTTTTTTATGAGAAAATACATTTTTCAATTTGAATTAAATATTTTTCACTTTTCCTAAAAATTGAAACATTTGAGAAACAAACAAAAAATATACCCTATCATAATTTTGAAATAATATATTCAAAAATTTGTTTTATTTTATTATTCTAATTTTCTAAAAGTTTAAAAAAGTATGTTTATCATTTTCCAAAAAAATATATAAAAATTAGTATTTTTGGAAAAAATTATTTTTAATAGATATAAAGAATTTATCAAAAAATAATATTTTATTATCTATATTTTCTATTAATATAGAACCATTATACATTATGTTTTAAAATTATTTATTACTATTTATATCACTAATTCTAAAGGAATGTTTATAATGTGTTTTTTAAATAAATATATTAATAATATATCAGGGTTTTGTTAAAAGTCAGTGTTGTGTGTAATGCATGAAAATCCAGTGTTGTGTGTAGAACATGCATAAATTGGTGTTTCATATAATTAAATCATAAATTGGTGTAGTATATAAGTTAAGGAATCAAATAAATTTAATTTATTTGAAAAAACCATAAAAACACGGGGTGTTACATTTTACCTCCCTTAAAATGATTTCTCACTTGAAATTATTCACTTTGATATAAATAAATAAATCCATTACCACCTAATAATAACCTCATATTCCAATGTAGATTCTGTAAACTAGTAGATTTACGAAAACAAAACTTTAACCAGATGGGTGTTCTTGTTTCATTTAATTGCCTCTACATGATCGAGAATATCCACTGGTTGTTCTTCATAAGACAGATCTTGCTCTGATAGAATTACATTGGAGTTCAGTACATGAGAAGGTCCAGGTATATAATTACCTATTAGAGATATAGGTAATACATCATGGACCTTATATATGTTGGGTGTAAGT
This sequence comes from Viscum album, assembly GCA_963277665.1. Lineage (NCBI taxonomy): Eukaryota > Viridiplantae > Streptophyta > Magnoliopsida > Santalales > Viscaceae > Viscum > Viscum album. Next base: position 999,796,007 of record OY728128.1, on the reverse strand, counting down.
TCCATGTTATATTCGACCATCCTTATACGATCAATAATTTTAAGGGGACCAATATACCTAGGGTTTGGTTTCCCATTCTTCTTTAATCTCATTACCTTCTTCCAAGGTGAAATTCTTAGAAACATCTTATCAAAATATTCAAATTATATTTCCCATAGGTGATTTTTATCATAACATTTCATTAGAACATGAGATACCCTAATGTGTTATTGAATGGATTTAACCTTTTCTACTATTTTTCAGATATTTTATATCCTAGTAGATTTTATTCTTCAACATCATTCTCGGACATTAAATATCTACATTTCATTCAATAGAGGAATTCATAAGGAGCCACCTGAATGATGGAGTAAAATTTATTGTTTTAGGTAAAATCAACTAGAGGAAGGTGTTAATCCCTGCCACCTTCGAAATCCAAACAACAAGATTGGAACATATCCTTTAGTTTTTCAAATTTTCATTTATACAGACCATTTTTTATAAAGATGATTCATAGTGCTAAAACTCAACTTCCTGTCCAGATATTTCTAAAAATTTCACTTAAACTTTTATGTAAACCTCATATCACGATTATATATAATATAATGTTGTACTCCATAAAACCATACCATTTCTTTAGTGTATATCCTAGAAAGATGATCTGGAGAGAATTCTTCTCTAATAGAAATGATGTGTGCTAACTTAGTAAAGATATCGACATAAACCCATATATATTTTTTCCCATTAGAGGTTTTGTGGATTCCAATGATATTATCCATGGTGATTTTCTACCATTTTCATTATGGTATGGGTAATGGATGAATAATCCATTTATAATTTTCTCTTTTATCTTTAAATTGTTGGAATTTAAAGAATCGATATAAAAAAATATGATGTTTCACTTCCTGACATCCCACCAAATGTACTCCTTCAAATTTCTATACATTTTTTTCTTCTCGAATTAATAGAGAATGACTAACTATAAGCTTTTTTATTATCTCTTTCTTCTAGTCTAGTATAGAAGGAATGTATACATGCTTCTTTGCCTTTATCATCCCATCATGATCGAGTTTAAACTTAAGAGTATTTATAACCTTAATTTTTAGTACTATATATTCCTTATATTCATATTTAATCATCATTTTTATTGATGGTACAACATTCAATTGATAAAACTAAGAATTTTACCCTTCTTCCAGATTTAAATTTTCAATATTTTTTAATAAAAAAAATAATGGATCCTTTGTGATCCTCATCATGGGTAAGCTAGCATAATCCTTTCAACTAAAATCATTTTCCACCTTATTTTCTTTCCTAGAGTGATATTGTATTGAACAGTCATATTCTTTAATCACCTTAATCCATCTTCATTGATGAATAATCAAATCCTTCTATGAGAATATATTCTTTAAAATTTTATGAGTGGTATATATATCACACTTTTCTCTATAATGATAATTCTACCTTATAATTAATGAAAAAATTACCACAACTAGATCCCAAATCATGAGATGGAAAATGTTTCCCATGAATAATTAATTTTCATAGGAAATAATCTATAATAATGTCATTAATCATATGAAAAATTCAAAATACCTTGTGGAATGAGTGACTATATTTTACAAGATCCACTATATTATATGGTAATTTAATCATTGGGGTGCTAATTAATTTTCAATTTAGATCCTTGAAATTTACCCCACATTATTTTCTCCAAAGGAACATGGCGCACTGATAAGTGAACTTGGGAAATGATTTTATAGTTCTGAGAAATTCACCACAAATCACAGATAATATCCATCTGAATTAAGAAAACTATGGATCATACTAATTTCGGTTGGTATGGTCCACTATTTGATGGCCCCCATCATTGATGAATATATGTATATACCATCTTTTGATATTATATGGCCTAGAAATATATCCTTTTATAGCTAAAAATAACACTTTTTAAAAATTTTATATATTTTATCCTTCTATATATAAGTTTGTACAATTATCAAGTGATATTATTGCTCTTCCTTGTTATTTTAATTGTTAATAATATCATCTATAAAGACCTCCACAAACTGATCATGGTAATCTCTAAAGACTCTATTCATTGAATTCATGAATACAGTAGTGGAATTCGTATGACTTAAAGGAATCCCTATAAACTCATATAGTCTAAACCTTGTATTGAATATTATCGTGGGGATTTTTTCCTTCTTATCCTTTAATTAATGAAAAACAGAATGAAGGTCAATCTGGGAAAATTATTGAGCACAATACAGTTGATCAATAAAGTCATCAATACAGGGAAGAGGATACTTATTTTTAATTGTGATCTTGTTTAGATCCTAATAATCAACACAAATTCACATTGATCCATATTTATTTTTAAAAAAATTATTTATTGAACACCAAGTTGAAAGACTTGTTTCAATGAATCACTTATCGAGTTTTCCCTAGAGTTTCTTCATCAATTCCAACACTGAAATTAGGGCCATTTTATAAAGGACCTTTGAAATTGATGTGGAACCGAGTATAAGTTATACTAATAACTCAACATTACATTTTGGTGTAATGAAAGGAAAATACTCCAAAAATACATCAACAAATTGCTGAAAAAATTTCATATCATTCGTGTTGAGTTTCTACCCAACTATTTGTGATAAAAAAAACTCTTTATTATGGGAATTAAGACCCATATAATGGATGTGATATCCATAGGAAGCTCATAATTTTTTTCACAATGATATACAATCATATATTTTTTGGAAATATAAAATGTTAATTCCCTTCCTCGAGAATTGAGGTAGGCATAATGAAGATAAATCAAATCCATTCCTAAGATGACAAAAATTTCCACTAAAGGAGGAATGAAATGATTTCCAGGAAGAACATTCCCACAAATATCAACTAAAGAATAATCATAAGCATGCAATGTGGTTATCATAACATTAAGTGTTTTCACTTCTAATTTCAAATCTAATAATTGGGTTCTAATATTCAAACCCATATAAATTTCTTTAAATATTAGGGAATGGGTAGTTCTAGTGTTAAATTAGATACATTTAGTTCGATAGTAGAATTAAAGTGTCCCTTTTAATATGTTGTTATCGCACCCCTTGTCAGAAATACTAATAGCATGAGATTTATCTTTTTCCATATTTTTATTAAGTTACTAATGTGAATTATCATCATTAACCATTGGGTTTAGCCACTAGTTAGAAAAATTCATATTCTCCATACACATGAATAACCAAAGTGTGGGAGGTGCATTTTGTTTATCATTATCTATATTAAAATTGTAATATAACTTTATCTATTAACTTTGGAAATCCATTCCTTGATTACCTTCCTTTCCATACATAAAAAATTAGTCCCCTTAAGTAAATTTCCTCCATGATTATTCCCACACATTGATCATAAAGGAAACCACATCTTCTTCTCTCCTTGGTTTCTAGATTTTATTTTAAAATACATATTCCTTTTCTTATCAAAACCTTGAGTATGATATATAACAAAAACCCCAATTTCCATATTAATAGAACATCAAAACATATATTCATAGATATGGAATTATATAATGTTTAAAACCCTTAGAACATATGGTTTCAACCCCCTGAATATTTGATATACATTACATTAAAGTTGGATGATAATATCTAAATAATACCGTGAAAGTATTGTAAAATTATCCTTGTAGGTACAAACAGATTCATCATCTTTTTATTTAATTCAAAAATATCATTCTCCATATTCATATAAAGAATACATGGAATTAATTATTGAAAATTATTTTCCTGAACTAACCCCTAACTATGGAGCGAATTTTATCATGTTTCTTATATTGTTTAAAATATTCCACCACCAATCTATTTCACATTCCAAATAGTAGATAGCCAAAATGAATTTTTTATGCATGAAACACTTGATAATAGAAAATATCTTTTTAGTGGTATAGATACATTATTCAGAAACTAGTGTATAAATGGTCCCACTAAAGAAATCTAGATGTTTCCTTATAAAGGAATCAACATAATGATGTCATATCCTTCCTTCATTTGGAAGTCCAACATGATTCATATCTTGATAATATTTTGTGATCATATCAATTATATTTTTTGTAACACCCCAAGTAATTTTTGAATAACACTTTTTCATATTTATTAATATTTACAAATTAGATGGTGATTTTACCTTTACATGGATTCAATGTACCATAGCATACCTGACACGTAAAAATTGGTTTCACTGAAATCATACATTACATGCAAGATTGAGTAATACTGAAAGATAATATGTTGTATATAATATTATTATTTTAAGTGGTAGTTATCTCATAGTAGTTGCATTGGTGGGAACGACTATAACTAACTATATTATTTTTAGTCATGTTTATTAATTTTTTTATATTCATCCAAAAATATTTAGGCTCTTAAAATGACAATAAATCTAATTTTAAGTATAAAATACTACAATATTTTTAGAAGTTATTTTTAACACCTTTTGATGATAACAAATTTATTAATATATTTTATTCCATTTTATATGTTCTTTTTGGAAAAATAAACTTCTTCTTTGTAATAGGGACATCGAAATTTACATTGGTTGAGTTTTTGGATTTTTCTAAAAAATATAATATTTTAATAAATAGTGAAAAATACTGTATTTTAATTCAAAACTTCCTTTTCGTATAATTTATTTATATTTTTATATTATAAATTTACATTGTATTAAGGTTTAATTAGATGTAATTTTTATTGATAAATTAAATGCAATTAATTTGATGAAATTTCAAATTAAAATTAAATAGAAAATCTACGTGTACTTTTGAATGTTTAAGTTAAAAAACATGTTTTCTTGATCCATCAATGGGATTGGTGTTAAACCTAATTTTAAAACTTTTGTTAATTTAATTTTTAAAAACAGAAATACATTGTTATAATTAGTATGAAAATTTTGATCCAAAAGGATCAAAATAATTTTTGTTGAATAGTAACTTTATTATTTTATTGACTATGATTAAAGGGTAATTGAGTTAAATAATGGCGAAATTCATATTATGATATTATAAAGTTACCATACCACTTTTCCTACTCTTATTAGATGAGTTATTTTCAACCATGAAAATCCATTGGATGAAATTGTGGCCTTTGGAAGACACTTGGGTTTGAATATTACATTTATAACATTTAATATAATGTAATGGAAAATATGTAATAAATATGCATCTTCTTACTAAAAAATTATTTTGGGGTTATTTATGTGATATATTAGACTATAAATAGTAAATATAAATAAAACAAATTCTTATATCATGGAAATTTATTTATAATTTTTAGAATCTAAATAATTAAATTTATTTATGACCCAGTGATGATGTAGTAATAGATTTATTAAAGGTGGAATCAAATAATAGATATTAATAATAATAAGACAAATATAATTTTAAATATTTAATGACATCCAATTTTTTTTGCATGACTATAACATGTTAGGGTTTATCTAATGTATCTTTTTTTAATTAATCATGTTGTTATAATATTTTAAAATTTTCATGTAATGAATAGTGTTAAAATTGACATAATTAGTATTTTGAAATATAAAATATTTAACTAAATGATAAAATTTATAAAAATATAAGATTCTAAAAAAAGTTTATAAAACTCTACCAATGTCAATTTTGACTCATTAATTGGTCATTTATCAGGATTTTGTATTTATTTTAACTCACAAAGTGTAAATTACTTGATAAAAAGTAAGACTTAAATAGGGTTAAAACATAAAGATAACAATTAAAAAAATATAAAACATATCTAATTTTAGTTGTATTATTATAATTAATATCATACCTATCCTATATTATATCTTAATTATTTTTAACCCATTTGGAACTGAAATTGAATTCATTTTTATTTAATACTTTTAATAATTCCAAGGGTGCCCCTCGCCTCTCCTATAAAAAGGCACTCATTCCTCTCTATTAATCACGCCTCAAAAACCTTTTGTATCTGGATAGGTCTTCCTAAAAATTTTCTATAATACCTCCCCACATTCTTTAGGCATTTTTTAGGCACAAAACTCTCTTTATAGGTGTTAAGTTTTTCTTCAAAGGTGATCAACTGAAGAAAAGGTATTGTTTTTTATTTATTTGTTTCTATTTAATTTCTTCTTCCACTTCCTTCAAATATCCTACAAAAATGATGAGATAATATAGTATCCTCAATATACTGAGATGTTATTATTTTAATATCATTACCCAAATTCATTTCCAATTTCATCAAATAAGCAATGAACATTTTGTTCTTCTGTACGGCGGACTGCCTCCTCACGAACAGATGAAGTTCATTTTTCATTGCTGACTCTCAAGACTAGTCATAATGATTGAATTAATTTTAAAATATGATGTTTATGTAATATTTATCATTTTAATATAATAATATATCAATTATTTTTTTAGTTTCCATGCACAAAAAAATGATAATGTCATTTCTGAGTTCATGTGAACTATCACCTCCACGAAGTGATGTGAATCGTTTTTATTCACCAAAACATTTGTCTGATATATATTAATATATTAAAATTATTATTATTATTTTAAATATAAATTTAAAATTATTGAAATTTAAAATAAAAATTACCTTATATCCATAATGATTAATGGAATATGAAAATGTTACCCATATGTACATACGACCTACCGTCTCCATGATTATAACATTGTTCATTTTTCATACCATAAATAAATGGTTTTCTTTAAAAGAATAATTTAGGTATAAAATTAATTATTATTTCATTAATGTTATTCTTGATATTATGGACTTAATGAACACTTGGACTATTTAAATTATAACAAGTTCATTTTCAACTCAAGTACCGAATATAGACAAAACATTCGATTTGAACTTAAATAATTATGTAATTTTTATAACATGGTAATATGTGATATTAAAGGAATAATAAACATGAAAAGTTTTTAAATAAAATATAAATTAACCTATTTTCAATACATAGGAATATAATTATTGTACATAATGAGTCAGACACAAGGTAAGGGACTTTGTCTCAATCTCTTTCCATTGAGTAATGTTTCATTTTTATACACCACATTAATTTATATGATGTATAATCAAACTATTTCACTTATAATTTCATTCAATTATATTCAAAAGTTAACATTTTATAAGAGTAATTTTACAAAATTACAAAAGTAATGTTTTTTAATGTATACGATGAAGGCAACTTTTCTGTTATTGTCACAATTATTAAGTGTTTTGGTTCCCCTACAAGACGTAGTGTTTCTTAAAAGAAAAATAAATACTATTTTCCATTTTTATTTATTTTAGTATTGAAAATGGTTTTGATAATGTATTTATTATATCAATATCATGATATTATATATTCTGAATTAAATGTAAAAATGTTATTTTTTTTCTTTTATGAAAGATTTATGGGGTGTGCTTATGTTTTAGTTATTGGGAATTGATTATGTATATGGTTGGTTCCAAGATAAACCAAGTGTGGGTGAGACTTTGATAGATATCCAATGAATTAGGTAATAATATAGAGTTAAATGATACATTTTAACCTAAGATATTTAGGGAATATACTGTGATGGACATTCCAAATGTAACAATTAAGGATACTTCCTATATAGCTATGGAATCTATAATCTAAGTAAGATATGGATTCCACAAGTCACATTTTTTATTTAAAATTTCTATGAGTTTTTTCATGGATATTTTAATTAAATAAGTTATTTTAAATTGTTTATGTTTTATTGGTGAAAATTGTTTCATGTGTTTAAAGTATTCATGGACTAACAGTTTCATTACATATTTTATATCCGTTACTGAGATTTTTGTTTTCATCTCAGGTAATATAATTTTTTTATATAAGTGTATAACGATGGGTAAGAGAAATGAAAATGTCAATATTAATTTTATGATTTTTTTGATAAATAAAAATAAATCATGATTTATTTTATAATGTTTTAGAATATTTAAATTTTGGATATTGAGAAGACTTTTCTACTTTGTAAAATTTAAGTTCTTATGTATGAGTTATGGCCTAATTGTCTAAATCTCTAAAAATGAAATGATTATTTATGTAAATTAATGTAAAATTGTAGACATAACTCAAGACTATATAATGTTTAAGGCTGGGGACTTATATTTTTTATTCCATATCCCATAGTATTTGTATTATCTAAAGGAAAATCATTGAATTTTCTATCAAACTCAGCATTAACATGGATCCTTCAGGATCTATCGATTGACTAAAACAATAAATCATAGTTTAATATACAATAATCAAAGTGAGGAACCAAAATATCATCAAAAATCACATGTATGATGTCCAAATCATGGAAACTTCTTCTTTAATCTATGAAACCATAGGTTTATCCTAGGTCATTTTTAGTCATATTATGTTTAAATATATCATGTTTGTTTGTAATTTTTTTTTGAATTCCCAAATCCCATCCCCCAGGAATGTTAAACTAGGTGTAAATCAATTCCCATTTTCATTTATCGGTTCCCAATGAGTCTATATTAGTATGGTTTTTTAGGTTTGTTACCCATAGGTACATTTATTCTAGAGACACATACACTTATAGTATCTATAATGGGATGTAATTATATATAAATCACTATCCTTAACCCATTCCAAAATTATATAACATTTTATTAAGGATTCACTCATCCTTATAACTATCTTTACGGATGTCCTTAGGGATCTCACTATGGTTTTATTTTTCTAGTTTTTAAAGGTTAATTATAAAATATCCTTTCATACCAACTATAGTGACCAAGTATTAATATACATAGTTATTATATCACTTTTTATATATATTTATTACATTACATAGACATTCACCCAAGCATCCTAATAGTTTAGTGCCTTTAGAAACTGAGAAACATAAACACTGGACTTTAAGTAAACTACATTATCTCCCACAAGAATATTCATAACAAGAACCTACCTTAGAAATATCATACATAAAAAATATCTTCATAACCTGGGGAAGGGAAATATAATAAAATGTGAAATCATATACTTAATAAGGGTAAATAATAGATATTAATAAGAATAAAATAAAGATAAATATATGGGATCATGAGAATAACATGTAAAAAGCATACCATGCATAATAAAGACCATAAAATTGAGTCATAGAATAAGGATTGGTGGTTTATAAGACAATAATCAAGAGATAATCAAATATCCTTAGCCATGACACCATATCATTGGTATAAAACATGGAATTTTTTAATATATATATGTATATAAAATCATTTCAATATTGGTCAAGGCTCACTACCAATGACATCATAGTAGAAAATTTCCTTTTATGTTCTAAGTTCACTCCTCATTCTATCACAGTCTTGCTGAACCATTTCCACTCCAAAATCTTACCCTATCATTTTATATCTGGTTTACACCTCATTCTATCTATTTATATCTCATGACATATATAAATCTTTACTTAATAAATTGTAGGGAGATATAGGTCATACCCATCACAAAAATAAAAACCATATTTATGTGTTCCACAATAACATAAAAATTCATCAAATCATAATCCATGAAATGAAATTTGTATTATAAAAAATTAATCATATCATAACTTGTGGAAAAGATAAAAGATTAATAATCATTTCATCATAGAACAACGCATTAAAAAATGGGTTTCATAATAATTTAATCATGGTATAACCTATGGAAGTAAAACGGGTCTCATAAAAATCATGAAATAACAAAATAAAACATGCAAAATAACAATATAAATTTTATCCTTGGATTATATCCCCATTAAGTATTAGTTAACATCAACCTATATCATCATAGAATTAAAATAATTTTTAAAGATCGTTTAAAACATTTCTTGAGGAAAACATTCTTGTTCACATTCAAAAATTATTTTCAAATCATAAAACATTTTGAAAACATTTTTCTTTAAAAATAAATTTTAAAACATTTAAATGGATCCTCAATGAAATTATTGTTCATGACATCATAATATTATGTTCATGTCTTATACATAAAAAATTAAGATTCCATTCACATTTATAGTAAAAGGAAAATGAGAATTTTTTATAGAATTTCATGAATATTCCTTTAAAAAACATTTTGTAAAATTTAAAAAAAGGGTAAAAATATCATTATCTAAAAATCATAATAGAATAATAAAAAATTTAATCATTTGTAGAAAATATGGTATTAAATGAAAAATAATTCCCCACCTAAAAAAATTAAATCGTATTTTCTTAAAAATATTTTCTCACTTATCTTAAGAGAAAATAGTGGGAGATTGTAGCATTACTTGAAGATTTCATGAATAAATAGAGGATAATAAAATTCCTAAAGATTCTTGATAGGTGTTTTCGACGCTTTCACCGGGGCGTGTGTATCTGTCTTTGGGGTATGCGCAGCTGTTGCTCTGCATTCCCGCTTTCTAAAGGCGGGCGACATCCGTTCCATATTCAGGTACGTTTTCTCCTGGATCAAAACGGGATGATGGGATGTTGGTTCTTCCTTATATGAATTCCTCCTAAGAACTCATCACCTATTTCGGGTCTCCATTATAGATTTAAGTCATGGTTCGTTAATCTCATTCCTGGTGCCATATCTTCATGGACGCCGGTTAATTACACTACTTCCATCAAGACATTTCATGGGGTCTTGACATGGTAGAAACCATCAGTTGGAGTAGATGACAATATAAGGCATGTCGGGGCATCTTGGGGTGCGTGGACATTGGTTAACCTATATTCTTCCTCATAAGAGGGCATCTCAAGGGTGCAGAACGTGAGGTATTCCATGTTGAATGCGGTGAATCATATTCCATAAGCATATATATGAGGTTTTCCTCAGCTTCCCATGTTTAACATAGGGTATGTCGCAATTTTAACGTCTTGCGGAGATGGTTAAGCCAATGGCGTGTCCTCTGAGTTTTTCCCCAAGAATATCATGTTTATCACAAGGTAGGACACGAGTTTAACGTCTTGCGGAGACGAAATTAGAGTGATCTAAACATCCCGCAGAGATGGATTGGATTGGTACATCCAAAGAGGGAACACCCAGATGATGCATGGATCAGAACACCCAATGAGGATAGATCCGAGTTGGTGTGCCCCATGGAGGGGAGATTCCACACAATAATGGCTGATCTGAACACCACTGAGGGTGGATCAGGGAGAGTGCACCCCAGTATGGAGGAAACCATGGTTTACCATTGGCTAGGATTTAACCTCATGGAGGTTTCCTACATACCATATGTAGATGACATGGATCAAAACCCATTTAGTTTGAAGGGGTGATGAATCTGGGTGTACATAGGGGACAACAACCTGGAGACATGATGGGGCTTACTCTTGGATAGTGGCCCAGGTACAACAAGGAGCAACGAAGAAATGGATGACATGATCCCTACGGGATGTGGCGGCCTGGGTAAGAATCAGGATGGATGATGGAGAGATGAATGGAGTAGAGGGGGAATGAAATGGGACCACCACAAGGGCAATAGTGAAGTTGGTATTGATCCTCGAAGAGACTTCCTATGTATCACTGTGGCAGGTAATCAAAGTCTGTGTAGTTCGGTGGGTCGATGGAACACTTGAGGAGGCGGCCCATGAGAATGGATGCATGGATGGGACCCAGAGGAAGTGGAACCTCCGGGATGGGGCATGACCTTCTCGAGACACATGGGTTCAAGGGAGAGATCAGGATGAGACATGAGTGATGGGCTTGAGCCTTAGGGAGGCTTCCTACATATCCATGTGGCGGGGAATCAAAGTCCACGTAGTTCATCTGATGACGACTTACCGCCGAATGAGGTTGACAACGTCTTAGCGCTGAAGGAGGTCGCAATGACTTACTTCTGAAAAAGGATGTCAATGGCTTACCGCTGAATGGAGTGACAACAGATTACCGCTGAATGTAGGTCAATAGTTTAACGTCGTGTGGGTTGGGTGTGAACCGACGTGAAGGGGGTCAGAACAACTAGGTGGTGGGCTTGAACCCCATGAGGCTTCCTATGTACCATTCCTTGACATAGATCAAAGTCCTCATATTTTGGTATGGATGTCGGTGAACTGATTTGAATACGGACCTTGGTCTAACGGGTGTTGGGCTTGAACCTCGTGAGGCTTTGTACGTACCATGCCTTAACATGGATCAAAGACCACATAGTTTAGGATGGGAGCGTGTTAGTGAACCGACGTGAAGATAGACCATGTTCTGATGGATGGTGGGCTTGAACCTCATGGAGTCTTCCTACGTATCCTCGTGGAAGTGAATCAAAGACAACATAGTTCTGAAAACCGAATGGTGTATTGTGAACCGACGTAAAAAAGGTCGGAACAACCAGGTGGTGGGATTTAACATCGTGAGGATTCCTACATACCATTCCTTGACATGGATCAAAGTCCCCATAGTTTAGGTGGAAAGTCTTCAATGAACTGATCTGAAGATAGACCATGGGTCCAATGGGTGATGGGCTTGAACCTCATGAGGCGTCCTACGTACCATGCCATGACATGGATCAAAGTCCTCATAGTTTGGGTGGCGATTCGTCAGCGAACTGACATGAAGGTGGACCAGGGGTCCGATGGTGGTGGGCTTGAACCTCGTGAGGCTTCCTATGTACCATTCCTAGACATGGATCAAATTCCTCATAGTTAGGGTGAAAAAATTGACCTTGGTCCGATTTATGGTGGCCTTGAACCTCAGGGAGGCTTCCTATGTACCATTCCATGACATGGATCAAAGTCCTCTTAGTTCAGGATGGTGTGGGGCTTACACTCTAGACTACCCAAAATTGTTAGTTAACCGACGTGAAGAAGGTCAGAACGACCAATGGGTGGTGGGCTTTAACCTCAGGGAGCCTTCGTACGTACCCTACCATGGAAAGGATCAAAGACCACGTTGTTCCAAATTGGTGTGGGGCTTACACTCTAGGTTTCCCAAAGGTTTTTGGTGAACCGACATGGTCCGAAAGACCGGGTGGTTGGATCACAACGGCTTACCGATGGATTGGGATATAGTTTAACGTCATGCAGGACAGGGTCGTATCGGGGAACCGACATGAATAACAACCTTGGTCACAGGTGGGTGGTGGGTTTGAACCTCATGAAGCTTCCTATGTACCATGCCTTGACATGGATCAAAGACATTGTAGTTCGGGTGGGTGTGTGTCGGTGAACCAACGTGAAGATGGACCTTGGTCCAGGTGGATGGCAGGCTGGAACCTCATGAGGCTTCCTACGTACCATGCCTTGACATTGATCAATGTACTCGTAGTTCGGATGTGTGTGTGTGGGTGAACCGACGTGAAGATGGATCTTGGTCTGATGGGTGGTGGGCTTGAACCTTGTGTGGCTTCCTACATACCATGCCTTGACATGGACCAATTCCTCATAGTTTGGGATGTGTTGTTTTCGGCGAACTGATGTGAAGATGGACCGGACGTCCGATGGGTGGTGGGATCGCAATGGCTAACTGTTGGATTGGGATATAGTTTAATGTCATGCGGGATGGGGGCATATCGGGGAACCGATGTGAATAAGGACCTTGGTCCAAGGTGGGTGGTGGGCTTGAACCTTGTGAGGCCTCCTACGTACCATGCCTTGACATGGATCAAAGTGCCGGTAGTTCGGGATAGATATCGGTGAACCGACGTGAATAAGGACCTTGGTCCAATGGGTGTTGGGCTTGAACCTAGTGAGTCTTCCTACGTACCATGCCTTGACATGGATCAAAGACCACGTAGTTCAATATGGGTGTGTGTCAGTGAACCGACGTGAAGATGGACCATGGTCTGATGGATGGTGGGCTTGAACCTCGTGAGGCTTCCAACATACCATGCCTTGACAGGGATCAAATTCCTTATAGTTCGGGACGTTTTGGTGTCGCTGAACTGACGTGAAGATGGACCGGGGGTCTGATGGGTAGTGGGATCGCAACGGCTTACCGCTGGATTGGGATATAGTTTAACGTCATGCGGGACGGTGGCATTTTGGGGAACCGATGTGAATAAAGACCTCGGTCCCTGGTGCGTGGTGGGGTTGAACCTCATGGGGGCTTCCTACGTACCATGCTTTAGTATGGATCAAAGACCATGTAGTTCGGATTTGATGCCGATAAACCGACGTGAAGAGGGACCTTGGTCCAGGTGAATGATGGGCTTGAACCTCAGGGAGGTTTCCTACATATCTCCGTGGTAGGGAATCAAAGTCCACGTATTTTGGTTGTACAATTTAATTTCATGCAGGATGGAGGTGTTTCGGGCTCACTCTATGAGGCAGCCCAAGGTGTGTCATGGTCGGTGCTCACTCTAAGCTCACGGGAGTCATGGTTAGTGTGAGAAACAAGAGGTTGTAGGGACCTAACGATCACTTCGTGAAGTATGTGTCTATGGGAAACGAAGAGGGTCTTATGTGTTGGGCAGTCCATGGTGCTAGGACTTACTCTAGGATGGAGGCTTGTGTGCCGCTATGGAGCAGAAATGGTGGATAGGGCATACGCAAGGATGATTCCTGGGTGCTGCTCTGGAGCGGCAATCGTGGGTGGGGCGTATGCAAAGAGGATGCCCAGGTGCCACTATGGAGCAGCACTGGTGAATGGGTCTTACGCAATGACGCTTCCCAACTGCCCCTATGGAGCGGCACTGGTGAATGGGGCTTACGCAAGGATGTTGCCCGGGTTCCACTATGGAGAGTCACTGGTGAATGGTGCTTACGCAAGGATGTTGCTTGGGTGCCGCTACGGAGCAGTAATCGTGGATGGGGCTTGCGCAAGGATTCTACCCGAGTGCCGCTATAGAGCAGTAATCGGGGATGGGGATTATGCAAGGAAGCCGCCCTTGTGTCTTCCTCATGTCTGGCCATGAGGGCATGCCAAATCACTGGTGGGTAGAGGCATTTACCTATGCATTTGTGCATAAGTGGGATAACGCCAAGGGTGTTGGGATCCATCCAAACAAAGGGAGATGAGAAGTGTAAATCACATCCCCATCATTCATAACGTGGTGAGGGTGGCGTGATGATGGAGGGTAACTGTTTACCATGTTCGAAACACAGCATCCATATCGTTTTAGCCTAAAATGGGGACAAACAAATGAAGGTCGAATCCTGACCGTCTTCGAAAAACAGGACCTAACTTGAAGTGTTGTCCAATGCCTTTCGGGGCATTGGCCCATGACGGTAGGTGAGCTGATGCTTCATTGGACTAGGTCGTTAGGGGGCCCTCCAGACATGGAAGTGGATGAGGATCTGAATGAAGGATACGCAAAGCATGAGGTTGAGCGATGGAATGTTTGAACGGATTACAAGACTCTTTAAATTGTGCCACTGTAATCATGGCATTAGGCATCTTATGCTTGGCGCACAAGGCATCTTTTTTATAGAGCAGGAGGCATCCTATGTTTGGAACATAGGGATTACTACAGTTTAAAGACATGTAGTTAGGACCACTAGCATCTCATGAAAGCATCATAAGTCATATCTTGTTTGGATTAAGAGGCATCCTATGATTGGAACATAGGGATAACTACAGTTTATAGTCATGTAGATAGGATTACTAGCATCTCATGCTTGGAGCATAAGGCATCTATTATATAGGGCAAGAGGAATCCTATTGTTGGGACATAGGGATTACTATAGTTTATAGTCTTTTAGAGAGGATTGTTGGCATCTCATTCTTGGAGCTTTAGGCATCTCTTGTTTAGAGTAAGAGGAATCCTATGTTCGGAACATAGGTATTACTATAGTTTAAATTCATGTAGGTAGGAATATTAGGCATAAAGAGCCTAGCAATGGATGATGTTGGGACTTATGCAAGGGCTTCCCTTTCTGGTTCAACCTGGCATAGGAGCCAAGTGATGGGGTTTGGATGAGTTAGTAGAGGAATGGTTCAACTCAAGGTACTCGGGGAATTGATGACGAGAATCTCAACTCATGACATGTAAAGGGGACTAAAAGGAATATGTCTACTCAAGGTGTTTCATGGTGTGTGGAGGAGTCTCTCAAATCATGGAATTCCAAAGGTGGAAGGAGGATGTGCATAAGGGCGCAATGGAAAATCCTGACGTCCCATCCTAAAAAGTTCATGGTGCAACTCTCCATTTGTCATGGGGGTCTGTGACGGTAACAAAGGGACCAGTCCAGAGGGTCGGGACTGAAGCTCGGCACTGACCCCGAGTGGGGGTGTGGGGGCGCAGCCCTCGCGGTATGGACCGGTGGGAATGAAGGTAAGAGCCTCGCAAAGGATAGGACTTCGTGAAGTAGCTTTGCGGCGCATGGCCTTGTGAGGCAAAGGTCTCTCGTGGATCAAAGGCGGCTCGCGGAGCAAAGGTGGATCGCGGAGCAAAGGTCTCTCGCGGAGTAGAGGGATTTCACGAAGTACTCGCGGAGCATGGACTCATGGAGCAGAATCACGGAGCATTGGCTCCCGGAGCATGAACTCCTAGAGCATGAACTCGTGGAGCATTGGCTTCCAGAGCAGCATCACGGAGCATTGGATCGTGGAGCATGAACTCGCAGAGCATCGTCTCGCGGAGCAGCAACACGACGGAAGCTGCTCATGGAGCATGGCCTCGCGGAGCCGCAAAGCGGAGCTCCGTGAACCGGGAGATCGGCTTCCCAAAGGAAAAAAGTGGCCATCTGGAGAATGGGGGAGAGCTGGGTATTTATAGGCAAGGGGCGCTGCGAAGTGAAGCCCGCTCGGTGCGAAGACGGAGCTTGCTCCGCGGTGGGTCTTCACGGCGTGTCGCGAACGTCAATGGTGTTCATGGAGTATCCCTCCTCCTTGCTTTGGGGTGGGTATTTTCAGCACATCATGAATGTTAAACGGTTTCACAGGGAATCCCGCATCCTAGCTTTTCGGCGGAGCTCCGCGATCGTGAAAGGGCTTCGCGAACCAGTTTGCCATCCCAACTTCAAATGTTCGTAACTCCTAATCCGTAACTCAGTTCGGGCCCTGCGACCTACCAAATCGAAACTTGTGAAAAGGCCTACGATCATGGATTGTTTATGAAAGCTTATGGAAAAATTTTGGGGTGCATTTTCCGGTTCCAATAATAGGTATATCATGATATATCAATATTGGCGACTCATTCATAGATAGTCCTGATAAATGATGAGATTGCAAAATAAAACACTTAACACTTTCGTAACCTTGAACCATAAGCACCATGATGGAATAACAAAAAATGGAACTCAAAATATAATGACGATAAATGATATTATATGTCAAAGTGGTTGTATATACACATTTTGAAATAATATAGGCACATAGTATAATGTTTGTCTCAAAGAATGAAAATTTAGAAAAAAATTCATTATAACAGTAATATCATTGAAAATTTAAACCCCAATAAAGAGATAAATTAAAATTTAAATGAAAATAACTATACTTTTAAGGATAATAATCCTAAAATAAATTCATGTGAAGTATATACACCACATTATTGGTGGTGGTGAGACGTAAATCCCTTACCTTAAGTATTTAATTCCATAAATCAAATTCAAAACGAATGGATAATAAATATAATTTTATTATAAATATCTTGTAGAACCATATTCTAATATAAAATTCCATATATTGTATTATTATAACATTTTATTACCCATTTATTAAGTATTCCATGTTAATTCTTTGTTTCGAGTAATAACTACATTGTTTTTCGTATATGTTTTGATTTGTTAAATTTTTGGTCCTCTTAATTTAAAATTTGTTAAATCACATTAAAATTTATAATCATTATAAAAATATAATATATATTTACTATATAATTATTTATATTAATCTATAAAATTTTGTGATAGAAAATGAAATATATCGTTTATGGAGACGGTAGGTCGTACGTACGCATGCATGTTATTTTTCATTTTCATGTTTGATTAAAAGATTGAGAAGTAAATGATATATTATTATTAAAGAATTTTTTATATTTCATACATATCAAAGATTTTCATTAAACACTTCCTTAAAAATTTTCATGTAAATCATCTAAAAATAACAACAATTTGGGAGGTGGTAGTCTGTCATACACAGAAAAGACATTATCATATTCCAAAAAATTGTAAAACATAAAGGTATGTGTGATGTAATAATTATGGAATCATAATGACATCATAAATATCATAAATATAAATTATAAATTATAAATCAATAATTGTTTCAAACTATTAGATGTGCTAATGAAAAAATGAACGACCTTGATTCACGAGGTTGTAGTCTACCGTATATACAAATGATGATTTCATAACCAATTTGATGGAATTATATGTAGTTCAAGGAAATAAATCTAACATAAAAAATATAATTATATTTATTTTATTACATTCTCCGGATATTAAACTAATTTAAAGGGTATGTGGAAGAAATAAAACAAAAACACTTGTTGATGTACACTACCTCTGCTTTCGGTATCCTCATTAAGTTTTCACTAAAATCCTTACTTATATAGATTTATTACCACACTAATTATTATATTATGAGAGTAGGAAAGATTGTAATTGATTTTTTAAGGTTTAATTCCATAAACCATTCTTGATTGCTGTGAATAAGTTAGGTTAGGGAGTTCTATTTTCTAATATAGCCGAAGTGTAATTTTTTTTTAAATACACATAAGTGTCCACTATTGGAAAGTCTCTATTATATTATGTTCCTAAAAATTGGATCATAATGTAGGGTTTATTATATGGGGTCAATACACACATAACCCACACAAAAGGAAACAAATTTTTATCAATTTATTTCTTAGTCTTTAAGTCTACTCAATGTTATCGTTATAGTTTTCACCAAGGTAACTTGTATCTTTTTTTTACCTAGGTAATTTGACCTTTAATAATAAGATTAAATGTATTATTATTATATAAATTTTACCTAGTGACTCTAAATATTAATTAATATTCATTAAATAAAAATCATATTTGTGTGTCAAATTAATTTTAATACTAATGCATGTAATGTGTGAAACCCCGTTTTCACCTTAATCATGTTAATTAATTTTAAATATTTTTACTAATAATTATGGTAATAAATTAAATTAACCTTATATGATAATTTAAATATTTATAATTCCAATTATAGAATAAATTTTTCCAACTTTAATTCACATAATTAGTAAAATTTTATTTTTAATTATTCTAACCAAGACAACAAGAAAGCAGGTTATTAAAGAGAAAACGATCAATATATTATGCAGTTTTTATAACCAATTTAAATATTGAATTGATTGAAATGAACTAAATTGGATCAATAAATTTATGAATAAACATATTATAATTTAAAATAATTAAAAAATTAATTTTACTTTTCACATAATTTTGCATAAAAGTTAGTTTTTAGCTAAAATTCAATATTTTTCACTATTCATAAAAAATTAAAACTTTTTTGAAAAACATAGAGTATTTACCAAAAATATATGTATTTTATTATCAATATGTTTCCTTTTTATTGAACCATTGTACTTAATATTAAAAATTTATTTATTACTATTCATATCATAAATTTTAATGTCTATGTTATAACATTCATCTTTAAATAACTATATTAATAATATATCATGGTTTTTTAAATGTAGATGTTGTATATAATTCAAGCTAAGCCAACATTGTATGCATTTCATGCTTAAATTTTTGTTTTATATAATGAAATAATAAAATGGTGTATATTTTAACACAGTTCATCAAATAAATTTAATTTATTTTGAAAAAATCATAAAAATGAAGGGTGTTACATTATTCATCTATCAATTTTGAAAATGTACAAGTCAATGAAAACACATTTCTGGTGACCAGGCATTAAATGAATGATTGAATATTATATAATAAAATGTCTAACTTTTCAACAGGTAAAATCAAGGAACCAAATACCATCTATTGTACTAAAATATTTTCTTATACATTTATGGAAGTGTGAACAAACAAAATTATATTGTATCACATACTTACCATGAATTTTGTGGAAGAATTATAATATTTAAGTGATTATGGATTGACTCACTAATTCAACACATTTTATCCCTATCAAAGATTTCAACACATTTGATGAATTGAAAATTTTTTATATCCATGATGTGGTCAATTTTAATCGAGTTGTAGTTTTTATTATCCTTATTTGGGTCCCCCAATTTTCTTTTCAATTCTAGTGGCCATTTCAATAAACACTTGGAAATCAATTGACCATGATCTTGAAATATCATCCATTGAAAGATGGGTGGTTATAATGCACAATTTAAACATTGGAATATATTGTTAGATATTCTTTCATTGATTTTAGAGACTCTTAGTTAGACCATATACCATCAGTGGAGTTACCCTATAATAACAACTATCATGGGACAATACAGATGGACCATTTCAATGTTTTTTGTGTCCATCCTTGATGTCATCCACTATGTTGGGTGTAAAAGAAGAGACACCATTAATAAGATTGGGTCTTGTTCATTAGACAATTTAGAAAGTAAATATGATGAATACTGGAATGTATACATCCCAATTCCAACAAAAATTATATGGAGATAATCTTTTTCGACTCTTATCTTTCAATGTGGTTGACCATGTCTTCTTAAAAGTGTCACTAGGATCGATTATTTGGGAAGAAAGAGAAGTTATCACTATTGTATGTGTGATCGTTCAAGGTTATTGAATAGATTGTAATTTTTTCTGTATTTTTTGGCCATACCATAAATATTCATTTATATACATAACATCTTCCATGTTTCTCAATCAAAGAAGTACCACATGGATCCTAGTCATGTGATAAGTTTGGATTATGTTACTCTTGAGCCCAATGTGAGTTTTTTCTATTAAATAGTATGGATTCTATATAGACAGTAAAATTAATTTTTAGGGAGATACATTTACATTGGGTGAGTTTTATAGAGGCATGGTATACATCAAGAGTAAACAAGGGAGTTAAAAAAATTATATTGGAGTAGTGGCTTGAATTATTCAAGGGAAACATCAATTTGCGTCTTACCATAGAATAAAATACCAATGGTGTGAAGACTGTAGGATCCCAAATTTTAGATAAAATACTATTTTATGTTTTTTAATTTATGTTTGGACTCATTGAGATGTATTTATAGAAGTTCTTGGTAGAGTGAATAGAAAACAATGTGGAATTTCTCTACAAGAAAAAATCATGTGTTTAAGAGACCATTCATGATATGAATTTGTATTGGGAAGATACCTTGATATTTTTAAAGTTTGAGTTGGTTTCACCATGTGAACGGATATGGTGACTCGTGGAGTGAAAACCATTCAAATTTTTAAATAGTCTTATGGAAAAGAAAATAGAGACACCGACTTTTTCTATGTAAGTGACATATTTAGTATTCACAATGTGAAAGGGAAATTTACATATTTAATAGTCATTTTTAGGCGTATTTTTGTCCAATATGTAGTTTTATATCCTCATTAAGTTTCCTTTTCTTCAGTCTTGACTTATAGAGCTATTTTAGGTGGTTTTCAATGATCTTCGACATCCAAAATCTATTTCCAATGAATCGTTGGGAATTCAATTGTGTAAATCAAATTTTATGACCTTGTACTTCCTTCTTATCATGGATATCCATGGGTTTTCTTTATCAGAATCATAAATAAATGTCTTAATACCTGTATATATATGTTTGGATATATTTTGATGATATATATTTTATTCAAAAAATTAAAAAAACGGAAGAGGCCTAATCCATAGAATCATCCTAGATACTTCATGCCATGAAAATTTTAGGTAGGTGTCTTCTCTCTCACTCTATGATTCTAGAACATGATGCCCTAATATTTTTTAAATTATTATCAGTTTTTATTTGAAAATACCCTGAGTGATTCATGTGGAGAACCCTATTTTTATTTTTTTTAAAGGGTTAGTTTTGAACTATAGAAATAGTGTTTATTTTCAAATAAGATTGATGGAATTTATGTTTTGAAGTGAATGTTTTAATTTTTACTGCAAAATTATTATGTTTGTGTTAGTTATTTTTCATGTTGGATAGATTATGGTTAGAACTAACACAATCAAATAATGATAAAATAAGGATAAGTCATGGATGGAACCAAAAAATTGGTTTGACAAGTGATCTCTTGGTGACATGATGACTCACCACTCACAAGAATAGGAATGTCCATGGTTTAATTCATTGTGAGTGTGGGTGTGTGAAATATTAAGATTTTTAAAAGTTTTAAGAATGAGAGGAAATCCTTCTTTAATATTTTATGTAATGTAAGTTGTTTCTAGATTTTATATAAACTTTTATTGTAGTTCCCCCAGTTTTCATAAAAAAATTTAAAACATGTTATTGTCTTAGTAGCGTTTGTTAGTAAGTCTCTATGAATTTCCTATAGAGTGATATACTCACAACTTGATTAGGTAATTTTATATGTTTAAATATGTTTTAAACCAATATATAGGGAATGTAAAATATATTTTTTCTCTACCAGTTACCCTTGATGTCACTATTGTGTTTGATGGTTATATGACAATGGAGTGTCTCCATCTTGGTTTGTAGTGCACAACCTTGGTTCCTGAGTCTTTGTTTCGTTGTTTATTTTTCTAGTATATTTTTATATATTTTATATTTTAATATGATATAATTCTCTGTGGGTATTTTATATATTTTTATGGTTATTTATCATAAAACATAGAGTTTTTTGTCTTCATTCATTCTTATTTACAAGCTAGTTTCTTCTTTAGAGAAACACATCACAGAACATTTTAAAAAGTCATTGGAATATTTTGTCAACATTTGGTGTCTTTTAGATGTCACCTATGTGTAGTAACAAGGCTTCCTTCTCTAGAGATAATGATTTGCGGTAGGATGTTACATGATCCAACATCATGCACATTTTCCCTCCTAAGAAATGATAATCCATATCTAAAATACCCCTATCATTTACCATGTTCAGACCAACCAAACCATTGTAATCTGATCCATGGATAATTTAACCTTGTTTTATATAGGAAACAATTCGAATTATAATTAAATTTTCTATCCACCACACTGGTAGGGTGACCCCTTAATCGAGGACCAGTAAATTCACATAACTCTCCTATGAGAAATCGGGAATATGGGGCTTAATCTCTTTATCATTATTTAAAAATCTATTTGGACCCCATAAAACCTCTAAAATTTGTAATGGACTATGCAAAACCCACTCACCGATCAAAAAATCCAATGAGAACCACACACAAGTAGTGCACACTTTTCCTCACACATTGAGGCTCTTTCCAAAAAGTCATTCCAATTGTCACTCTCCATTTCATAGGTAGATTAAACCTCTTAAAGAATCATCTAACTAGTATTTTTCACCCTCCATCTCGATCTCATCTAACCTAATAGTAGTATGATCACATATCACTGGGTCACAAAATCATTCTCATACTCCAATGTGCCAAATTTCATTAGACCTAGGCTCACATGCCTAAACATCCAACTTCACATCTCTTTATTGTAAACCACATCTATCCAAAATCACCATTAATTATTGGTTTCAACAATCTTATAGAATTCCAATCCTAAAAAAGTTCATATGAAAGATTACTCTTCAATCAAGAATCATTCCAAAACTACATACATCTACCAAACTCTACAAAAACTCGACCTGGACATCTTGGATCACAATCCAATATCTCATCAAACCACACTTGAAACCGATAATTATAGGAATCCAAACAACCCACCCAACAAAACCCTACATTGATATCAGTGTAATCTAGTAATTTTATATCACAAATTAATAAGGCATTCCACATATCATTCATCGACCCACCCACGAGTATGCATATCCTTAACAAAATTCATGTCTATCTCAGACCACATGTCTTAAGAATACCTCATATACCCTAAGTTACCACCAGGGAATCGAATTCAAGGACCAATCCACCAAGGGTCACTATACATCACTTATATTGGGGGACTAAATATTCATCACTAGAAAATATCCCTCTATAAAATTCTCATGACCTTTCATCATAGAACACTTGTTAGCCAAAATTCGGGTCCATCTGTATATAATTACACTACCAAGTTATATATGAAAATAGTATATCAGTTTTTTGGAACATTGAAGAAATGAACCCCTTTTAGTAAACTAGATAACATATAAAAACATAGAGGTCATGTGAATCTAATGTTTAAAAAAATTACATAGACGCAAAAAAATTTATACATTGGGATAATAGAAAAAATTAAAACAGTAAATCCATAAATTCCATACTTGGTTATAATAAACTACGAAATAAAAAGAAAAAAACTGGAATATTTATACTATAAATATAGTGACTTGTATTTTACACCAAAAAACATGTTCAAAACTTCCTGATCTAGGGTCTATCATAATCCCTGATATAATCCAATTATCTATCAACCATATAATAAATAGTGAAATAAAAGAAAATACTCTCTAATAAAACTTTTCTATAACCCTAATAAAATAACACAAAATTATCTTTTCTAGGCCATCACCTAAATATATGTGCTCATATTTTAATGCTATAGGATAATAGTTAGTGAGTGGGTTCTAAATCATATGTTGGGGAGAATATTTCCTTAACATAATTACCATAAATAAAAAATAATAATTAAATAGAATCTATAAGTGATAATCAATGTGTGAAAATATAAATAATACAACAAGTTAAATAAAATTAAATTCAGTAATATAATCATATATCATAGCTGATCATATATTGAGTTGATCACAATTACAAAATGAACTACTATTTAAACACACAAAAAGGATAAAATATCATCCCTTAGACTCACCTCCACCACATATCCATCCCCCATTCAATATTATCCATCCCAATAAACTATAAAAACAATTCTTAGACCTGTACAATAATATAAGTTTTTCATATACAATATGGTTCTTATGAATGGTGTGAGAAATAAATATAAGTAAGGAGTCACATAGTGACCCTATTATATTTTTTTCTTTACATGTGTATTCATGTGAAAAAAATAAAAACATACTTGTGTAAAAGAATTAAGGAAAGGTATTCTTGTGATAAAAAAATACACCACAACACCCAGCCATAACTTCTCAACCAACACTGTAGAAGAATTCACCTCTAGTCACAAATCAATATATATAAATGTAGACTATGTATAATTTTTTCTAACAAGTCCAAATATCTACAATATCTCTTAGGTTTGGGTCTCATGACAATAACTGGTCTAATATTCAGTCAGGTACTATAATGTCACCACAACCCTCCCATAATGGGTGATGTCCACATTCTGCCTTATTCCACAACACAGCAACCACTCCCCTATTAATCAAGGTGGGTATCATCTTCAGGTGACATCCTGCATCACATGTCATGTATCCATAGACTAATTATCTTTCATTATGGGTGGTTCCTACCGACACCATCTCACTCATGTAAATACCATGAATCCAATAACATAAAACATACAGACATATAAAAAACATATACATTGTAACAATATGGGAAGAATAGTCCTCCTCATACGAAGCTAGACTCATATGATAATATTCTCAAGACCGTCTTGTTTAAACAATCACAACACATCAAATATATTGACATTGTTATCCCTCCTCTAACGGTATCCAATAGGTCTCATTTCCCCTTCATGGTCTATACCCACCACAACCAACCCATAACTAATACCCCATGATGATCTCCCTGCCCATAGGCTCTACCTGACTATATCTTGAAGAAGTTGTTCCATTCCCTCTTCTATGTTTTTATCGCAACCTAGTCCCATTGTATATGTAACACCTCAAGAAAACTCTCACCAAGGCCCTTGAAACCCCTATTCTTATTCATCCATACATTTATTATAACCTATTAGTGGGTTCCATATTAAATCTCCCTTAGGAGAGATATCATGCTAATCAATTGAAGAAATATCTCAACATCACTCCATATTTATCCATATAAATATTACACTTATCATGGAACATGCTAAATATCTCATTTACACTTTAGATAATGTTTTTCTTAGGTCGGATAGGATAATGCATTATGGTCTTGAAGGGTTTGAATGGAGTAGATTAAATTTTTTAAGAGAATTTGTAATTATCTAATGTAATTTTCAAGGTTAATTATATAAGATAATTACCTATAAAGAGACAAGTTTTTTGAAGTATTTTTTTCCAAATTGGAACTAGTATACACTTATAACTATCTACTCAGTGAGAGATATGTTTTTCACTATATTGTTTTTTGAATGGTAAAAATAAACCAATTAAAAACTACTTTATCTTGTAAATGTATAACCAAGACTCCTGACTTTTGTAGAGGTATTCACAACACAAAAACTATAATGAATTTATACAGAGGTAATCACAGCTATATTTTCCTAAATTAATAAACTGGGAGTCAAAAACCAAAGAAATAAAATTATTTTTCATATAAAATAAAAAAAATAAAGTGATTAGACATGTGAGAAATTTTAATAAGTGTTATAGACATAAGAAACCTGGATAAAATAGAAATAAGATAAATAAGATAAGAATATGTATTGGTTATTGAGTACTTGATTAGAAAATCTTATCAAGGTAGTATAAATGAATGTATTTTAGGTTTTTTTTCTGGAGATATTATCCAACACATGAGACACTCAGTTATATAGGCATAATTTCACAACACTTCAGAGTATCAGGCCATATTAACTTTTTTGAAAGTAACACTTGAAAATAAGTAATAACTCATAAAAGAAGTATTTTTTCAGTATTTTTGTATCTTGAAGACACATTCCGAGAACTTCTCTAACTCCTTAAAAAACTAACATAACATAGTTGACCCAAAGGTTAGAAAATTCAATTCAAATTCAAAAAAATAGTTACTTAATTGTCAGAAAGATAGATAAATAGAAAGATATTGTCACTAAAAAGTATCACCAACTATCATTCAACATTATAAACCCTAGAGAACAATTTAAAAAAATTTGAAATCATCATTATAATTGTAAATAACTTCCAAAATAATAGGTTAAATAAAATTCCCTAATAATTTCATAACAAAATTATTTAAAATTTAAATTTCAAAAACATGTAGATTATATCAACGCTGAAACAATGAATTTCATATATGAGTAAAATTTTTATAAAAATAATAAAAATATTTTGGAAATATTTTCATATAATATAAATCTAGAAACATTATAATCAAAGAAAATGAATCTAACAATAAAATTCAATTTTTTGAGTTCCATTATGTAAGTTCATGCATGATAATAATAACACTTTTGAAATTTATGTAAATACCTTTAAGAAACTGTTAAAATAATTATGATATGTTTTATATAATTAATAAAAATTTATATAATTATAAAAACAATTTAAAAACTTATTATAAACATTAAACAATACAACATAAAATGAAAATAAAACAAAATAGAGTGATCTGGAAAAACCTTGATTTTGTAAAGGTTATTTTCACATTAAAGTCATTCTTTGTAAGCTAAAAAGATTGTATATAACCTATGTAAATGTAAGCACTAAATTATATAGCTAGTGTAAGTGTATCACGTAATTTAATAATTTTAAAGATTCTTTTTAATCACTTTGTAATGGAAGATAGAAATAGATGTAAACATCACTAAAACATGTGAAATGGTAACGTGAAACTTTAACATGATGTATAAAGGTATGATAAATCAATATGGAAAGGAAATAAGAAATTTTAACATGATTCATTACTGTAAAAAATTATTTTTTTAAAGATATAAGTGAGATTACATACCTTTCCTAAAGGCATATAAATTCTTTGTGTAATGGTAGCTTACATATTATGTGTACTATATAAGGTTATATTCTAACACCATATAAAGGTAGAATAAAACTTATATAGCTCATGTAGTGGAAGAATAAAGTTGTATAAGGTTAAATGATAAAATATAAAGTCTATGTAACATTAGAAAAATATATATAATAATTCCACAAGTGTAATGAAAAAATCAAGTAAATGTAAAATAAATGATATGTATGGGAAAAATATAATTTTCAAAGAATTATTAAATGTGACTAAGGATTTATAAACCATGTGACATAATAAATAATGGATTTGAAATGTCCTGCAAGGGAATGTAAAAAAATAGATAAATAATACAAAAACATGAAATCTATTTTATAAATACATAATATAATTAAATAATAAATAAATTAAATGGTAAAAAAATTATTAATATATAACTAAATAAAATTATTTAGAGGAAAAGAATATAATTAAAAAATATTTTCCCGAAAATTGAATGTTTTAAGAAGATTATTCAATTTTCAAAACATAATGTATACAAACCTCAATACCAAAAAAAAGAAACTATCATGTCTATTAATATCGTTATTTTATGGATATTTCCAAATGAAATAAATAAAAAATACTCCCCCTATTGAAATTTATTAAAAAGAAATATTGAAAACATTGAAATTAAAAATTAAATCTTCAGATCAAAAAAATCAAATTAAAATATCATATTCAAACAAAATTTCTATCATTTAAATTTAAATATGATTTTTTAAAATCTATAAAAATCTAATGGTTTTTTAAAAATATATATTATAGTTTACTTTTAATTGGAACATATTCAAAAATCATATTGATATTATTAATATAATCTCGAAAAAATGAAATATCATGTCAATGTGATTAGTTTGAGAATTTTGTAGAGGATTTTTCGAAATAGAAATAACATATGGATGATCATAATAAATTGTAATCTATTAAACATAAAAAATAAAAATCAGATAATATTTTTTAATATATTGTGTTTAACAACAACATGATGCAACAGAAATATATTCACTCTCAACAATAAATAAATAAATATAATTTTATTTTTTAACTCCAAGAAACTAGTTTTTTTCTATTAAAGTGATACAAACCTAAGATATATTTTCTATCAAGTCTTAACCATACAAAATAATAGTAAGAGTGAAAAAATTAAATCAAAATAATTTTACTTAGAGTAAAATAATCTAGTATTAATAGTTTCTATAAAATATATAATAATATGTATAATGGCCATTTAGTGAGATTCCTTAGGATTATATCAAAATCTATAACATAAAAAACACTAAACATTATATCAAGATTATAAGTACTTAAATACAAAAATCATATAATCATTCCTTTAAATAATTTAGAATAAAAATATTTTCAAAAAACATAAAAATATTATTTACAAGTAATACTCAAAGGGTTTTGAAATTTTTACAATAATCATGTTCCAATAAATTTAACCAAATATTTAGCATATTTATATTTATTCAAGAAAATATCAACATTTATTTGATAAATTTAAATTCCTAAAAATAATTTTATTTTACTTATAAAACTCCTATCAAATTTAGTATCAATAAAATTAGAAAACAAATCATTGAAAATAATATGAAGAGCTAAAGACAACATCCTCATCATAAATTAGAATAATATAAATATTATTTAGAATTATTTTCATAAATGAAATATGTACTACATTACCTAAATTAAAATCATTTAAAAAAATTAATTTTATCACACTCGTCATGAGGTTAACAACATATAAATATTTTAGTAATTTAGAAATATTACTAGAAAATGTTTCGTTTTTAAAACGAGGTGTTGAGAAATATAAACATCATCAAAAATAAAACTATTTAAAAATCACTTTTGGCATCCATTATAAATTACTTAAAAACATTAATAAAATAAATGATAATGAAATGATCATAAATTTAATATAATAAAGATTTGAAAAATATTCATCAAAATATATATATTCTTTATAAAAATAAACCTAACCAACAATATTGGATTTATTCTCAACAATTTTTCCAAATTCATCTATTTTTAAAAAAAATTATATTTAATTCTGGTAACATTATTTTCTAAATGTGGTTCAATAGAATTCCAATGACTATTTCTAAAAAAATGATTACTTTCTTATTTCACAATAATATTCCAATTATAATCATTAAAATTATTTTTAACTTCATTAGGCACACAATCAAAAATAAAGGGAGAATTACAGAATAATTTTAAATAAGTAACTTATGTATTCATACTAGAACCAAGATTAACAATAGCATTATCAGTAGGATGATCCATATAAATCCTTCATGAGGTAGGATAATATTGAAAATAATATTTATCCCCCTCTAAAAATAAATTATCTATAAGCTTTTCATCACTAGCATTGAAATCCCGGAAATCATCTTCAACATTATCCAAAACATATTTCTAAACATCACACGGTTCCACAAAATTTATGTGCACAGATTCCTCAAAAATCATGTTATTCTTATTATAAACTCTATGTGATTTATTTTTATAAGAATAACTAAGAAAGTTTACATAAAATTTTTTAGCATCAAAATAATCTAAATTATATTTCATATTCAAGATAAAAACAATACCACCAAATACATTAAAATAAAAATCATTTTGTTTTTTACCATTAAAATTTTCATAAGGGGTATTATTCAAAAAAAACGTATAACACAAATTCTATTGAAAATATAAAAAGAATTATAGAATGATATGATCAAACAATACTTAAGAAAATTACATTAATTAATCATAGTTCATGCCTTTTCTTGAATTGTGATATTTTCCCTTTCTATAACACCATTTTTTTATGTTATTCAAGGAGAATAAAATTTTTTAGAATAAATATTATTAAAACCAAAAAATTTACAATTAAATTTTTAAAGAATAAAAACCATTATCACTTCTAATAAAAACAATTAAAAACATTTAATATTTTAATAAATCATACAGAAAGGAATAAATATATAAAAAACATTATTTCTATGAGAAATAAAATAAACCCATGTAAATATACCAATATCAATAACAATAATAAAAACCTATTTATTACCACCCATATTAGTAGTTTTTAATAGAAAAAATTAATCAATGTATAATACATTAATAGTTTTATAATTACAAAAAGAATATATATATATATATATTACATATTACTTATATTTATTAGCATTAAAGTAGAACTGAAAAATAAATCATACATTTATGTTGGGTAAATATAGAACATTTTCCTTCTTAGAGAATCTATTTTTCATTCAAAAATGTGAAGGTATAAGCCTTCTTTGTGAGGGAAATTATTAATTTCACGGGAATTGAGACACTTAGAATTTTTATTAGATATATCTTATAAATTAATACAATTAATATTGTACTTTCAATTATCATAGAATAAAATATTTTCATTTTTTAAAACTAAAAATTTAATATCCTTATTTTTAACATACATACCATCATAATATCATTGTAAAATAAATTTTATGTTATTTTTTAAATCATCATTGTATACAACTTTAAAAATTGTTGTAATAAGACAAATACATACTTCCCCAATTCCCTTAAACTTTCCATTATAAATACCTCCAAAAGTGACAAAGCCTCCATCACATTGGTTATAAGAGTAGAAATTTGATATGTCACTATTCATGTGCTGAGAAAAAACCACTACCCATGTACCATGTGTCCTTGAGATTATATAGGTGGTAATACAAAATAAGATAAGTTATGTTGATAAATTTTTTTAGAACCATGTTATTTTAGTTATAATTGGGTTATTAATATAATTTTAAGGTACCCAAATCGATTTAAATATTTTATTAAAAGGTACCCTAGGAGACATTTTTTTTGAAATAATATATCTATGACATCCAAGAGATTGATGAAATCCAAGAGAATATTTATTATTATAATTTCCTTTTATAAGAAAAGTTAAATCATGTAATATATGAAACAGTTCTAGTAACAAATTTAACAAATTTAGTCTTTTATAGATTAGAAATCAATAGATTATAACTAAATCTAGTTTTATCCTTATTTTGTTTCACCATAGCCACCATTTTTTCATATTTATCCATTCCTTGAAAAAAAGTAGATAATTTTATTTTAGTCTAATAACATCCTTTCTATGATTATCATTCTATTTATGAACAAACTGAAAATCATAACAGATATTACCTTTAAAAAATGAAGAATAATTTCTTATTTCATTCTTAAGATCATTATCCACCTTATTGAATTTCTTAATTTCCTCAATATAGTATTTTATTTTTCAAAAAGTTTTTTATATAAATAAGTAACTCTTAAAACATCCATTTGATGTTTTTTATTTCCTTTATACATATTTTCAAAGTTATACCATCACTATTAGAGTAATAACTAGAATCAGAATCATTACACACATCACCTATATTTCCATTCATAAAATTGAGGTTGGATAACTCTTTCTCCCTTCCAGATTCACACTTAAATCAGATTCTATAGTGAACCTCTACCCATAATGATAATCACCTTTCAAATATTTCTTTTATTCTTTTACTCTCAATTTTTCTTCAACTTTGGGCATTTAGGATTGATATGTCCCTTATTTCTACATTCATGATAAGTTATATATAGTCCATGTGTATTAACCTTATTTTATTTTTTATCATTATTTTGATATTTACATTGTTTTTTCTTGAATTTTTTTTATTCATAAAATTAAAAATGAATTTTCTTATATTCATAATTTATCATTTTTCACTTTCATGTTTTGAGTATTCATATGTATTAGAAATAACATTTATATGTTATTTGAAATCAATACCTTTTTTCTTTGAAGTCTCTTCTTACCCAATATTATTTAATTCAACTTTATATTTAAGAAGGGATCTGATGATTTCATCCTATTTGTATTCTTTGAAATAATTAGTTTCATTGATAATAACATTAATTTCAAGCCATTTCTTGAGTAGATAACTTATTATTATTTCATCAAGTGCAGGGTTCTCCAATTTTATCCACGGAAATTCATTTCATTCAAAATGCTTGTTAATTATCGTAAAATTTTATTGATTCTTTGATCTTCTCCAATCATGAAATTTTGGTACTCTGTGGAAATAATTTTGGCTTTGGTTCTAGTCATCATATCTAATCCAAGGTGTGATACTTGTAAATATCTCATGATCTCTCTTAAAAATAGACACATGAATAATCATATTTCTGTTAATAACATAATATAAAAAAATTACTACATTATATTCCAAAACTTATTTAGTATCATCATTTCCTGTAAGAATATATGGTTCAGCTTCTAAGATTGTTTATGGTTTTGCCATGATTGACATGTGTTATATTCTTAGCATCTTAATTTATGCCTCCGCTCTACATTACCAATAAATGTAAGCATTTATATCAATGTGAGGTGGTTACTAAGTAATCCTTGCATTATTTTTGTTCATTAAGTCTATCTTATAGATCATTTCCTTAAAAAATTATGTTTAGGAAAATTTTATCATTAAAAAATAATAACATAAATAAAATAAAAATTCGTAATAGTTTTATCATTTTGATAACAATTATTAGTTCATACTAGGTGATACAGATGGTCTAGAGAGGGTGAATAGACTATGATAATATTTTTAATAAACTTTAGTAATTATTTTAATTAAATATCAATGTTAATTATAAAAAAAATTGGAAATAAAAAATAAAATAAAGAATAAAGGGAATTTTATAGTAGTTCGGTCCAAAATAGAGCTAGTTAACCATTAAACCTCTATACTCGGTGAGATATACATTGTTCACTATACATATTTTTTAAGGGAATCATAACCTAATAATAACTTAATTTTTATAGTGGAAGTATGAACAAGACACAAATCATTCTTATGGGCAGTCACAACCCAAATACAACACTGGCTTTAGATAGTGGAATTCATGACCCGAATAGTCTTTACATTATAATTCAAGATTAAAAACCCAAAGAAATTAAATATATATCTTTAAAATAATAAATATAGAAAGAGATAACATATGAGGGATATGTATACCTGTTTCATACATAACAAATTAGGATGAAATATGTATAATTTAAAAATAGAACCAAATGTACCGATTCATTAGTGTTCGATCTGCTGGTCTTATCAAGAAAGTATAAGTTAAATTTATTTAGGATTGATGATTTAGAGATCGTCATATAGATGATATACTCAATTTCAATTACAAAATTCCAAAACACTTCGCAGCATCATATCACAACATCCTTTTGAAAATTATCACCTGAAAATAAGTAATCTCTCATTGAAGAACTATTATTTTTGTATTTATGTATATCATATTTACATTTAAAAAACATCTCAATCTCCTTAAAAAAGAAATTTACTTTAAATAAAAGATCCAATGTTTAGATAATTAAAATTGAAATTAATAATATAGTTATATAATTATAAAATAAAAATAGAAAGGGAAATATATAATCATTGCAATATTATTTCCCAACTCTCGTTCAATGTTCAAAACCATGAAGAAAAATTAAAACAAATTTTAAATCATTTTTTGAATATTGAAACAATTCTGAAATAATAGATCATGTAAAGTCCCATGATAATTGTACAAAAAAATTCATTAAAATATTAAATTTAAAGCTTACAGAATATATGCATGTGGATATGATGAATTTCAAAAATGAGAAACAATACATTAAAAATTATAAAACATATTTGAAAATGTAATTTATCATCTAATATTAATTTAGAACCATTTAAAATATATAAACAAATTAAAATAATAATTTCAAAATTTTTTATTTGGATCTGATATGTTCATGCATGGTTAGAATAAAAAATTTGTTCTTCCTTTAAATATTTTTAAAACACCATAATTTTATTAATATGTTAAATATAGTTAATATTAATTTATATAGTCATTAAAAAAAATTAAACACTTATTATAAACATGAAAAAATCAACATACCATGAAAATCATAAAAAGAGAGTAATCAAGAGAAAACAACATTGTGTAAATGTTATTTTAATGTAAAATTCATGCTATATAAGGGTAAAAATAATTTTTTGTAACCTACATAAAATTTATGAACTAAATGTTATGGCTTGTGTAAGGGTAAAAAGTAATGATATAAGTGTAAACCTATTTTCTAATCACTGTGTAAAGTTATATAAGAACTCGTGTAACGGTAATTAAAACATGTGTAGAGGTGACATGAGAGTTTAACAAGATTTGTAAGCGTAAACTAACTCCATACCTAAGGGTAATATGAAATCGTAACATGTTGTTTAAGGGTCATAAAACAGTTCCATAATGTTATAAATGTGTCTCCATACCTTACATAATGGTCAATAGGTGATCCATAAGAGTAAATAAATTCACTATGTAAGAGAAGCTTAGATTTTAGGGGTATTGTTTAAGAGTATGTTATAACACCATGTAATTGTAAAATA
The DNA here is from genome assembly GCA_963277665.1 of Viscum album. Taxonomy (NCBI): domain Eukaryota; kingdom Viridiplantae; phylum Streptophyta; class Magnoliopsida; order Santalales; family Viscaceae; genus Viscum; species Viscum album. The sequence continues at coordinate 999,760,821 of OY728128.1, read as the reverse complement.
TAACGTTATATAGATCATTTAAGGGTGTAAACAAGTTGTATAAGGGTAAATAAAAAAATATAAAGGCTATATAAAGGTAGACATTATTATATAATACTTAAATAAGGGTAATGAAAAATATATGTAAATGTAAAATAAAAGATATTTAAGGGTAAAATTGACTTTCCAATGCATGTGTAAATGTAAATAAAAATTTACAAAAAAAAATAAAGGTAAATAATTACATTTAAATCTTACATAAGGGTTTGTAAAGACTTATAAAAGATATAAAAACATGAAATATGTTGTGTACAAAAATAAAATAATAAAATAATAAATAAAATAAATGACAAAAACTTTAATCGAATATTATTAAATATAAATATTCATAGACATAAAATATAATTAAAGAACATTATTTTTGAAAATAAAAAAATTGAGAGGAATTTAAAATATTCAAAACATAAAATATAAATACTCTGAAATCATACAAACAAACTCCCAACTATAAATGTTCCCCACTATGTGTGAGACAAATAACTATATCACCCATCACTGTTAGGATCAAGTGACCCATTCCTACCCAACTGGACCTAAGAAAGTAACATATGAATAATTCATATCATATCAAGCCCATGGACCCATATCAATACCTTATTAGGTTTACTGGAATCCCCTTGTCATGTGAAACATGTCCTTTCAGTGTTCCCAAAATAACCAACATACATTGGACCCCTCGTTCCATCTCAAGAAGGATCCATGGTATCTGGTTCCTTTAGCAAGAGATCCCTTAGTCCCAATACCTTTTACTCAAACACATATCTTCATGAATTAATATAGACTCATTCATAAACATGCACTTTTTTTAGCATTATATAGACTCTCTACCTCTACATGGAGTTGTCATCTTCGTCATGCTCACTCATCTTCATCCAATACCATCCATGCCTTATCTAAGAATTAATCAACACCAGATCCCATATTTCAAGGCCCCATACTATAAATAATTAATTATAAAAATATATAATTGATTATATAATTTATCCTTGATAAATAATCACCTAAAAACTCCTCATTAAAATCCACACCTACAAAACCACCCAAAACCATATGTTTTCATCCTCTTGGGATCCAATGTATTGAAACCCATAAAAATAACCAACATATTGATATAATTACCCCATTTTTAGGAAAATCCTTATCAATCCCTATTGAAATTCATCAAAAATAATATTCTAATTAAAAGTAATAATAACTTAGGAAGACAATTAAGATTATACCATGAATCATTGTGGAAACTCCAATGAAATACCCCTTATCAAAGGAGGTTAAAGGGAGGAAATATGAGGGTAAGAGTTTCTTGAATGGATCTCCCCCAATGCCATATTTCCTTAAATAATGAGATGGTTCAACCTTCAAAATAAAAGGTTTACCCCTACTTCAAGAAAATGGAATAGGGGATTGTCACAACATGATCCTAAGTGTTACAACATGACACCCAAACATAGTTAATATTTTTATCATTATTAATATTTTTTTAAATTATTTAATATCTAAAAATTTATCAATTTGATTCATTTTCATAAATTTTGGACTTATAGGGTGTTCTAGGATTAAATGTGAAAATTTATTTATTCTGTAATTTAAACAGATTTAAATAACTTTGGAAATTTTATCATTACATTTATAATACCAATAAAATTGAAGTAATTTTTTAGCGGATTCCTTTATTATATTCCTCATCCTTTTCTTCTAGGCCATGATTAAATTTGACCATCCAAGGCCCTAAAAATCAATCAAGTTGGAATATCAATCTGGAAGACTACATGGACCCCGCCTCGGTAAATTAAACATAAATCAGTCTACATGAATCTAATAAATGTGATTCATCCTAGAATTGATACCTAATTTAAAGGTTCATTCTTCTGGTTAATATCATGGAGATTTTTCCTAATTAATGTAGTCATGGGATGATCATCTTTGGGGGATGATTTAGGAAACATTCTCCGATAATAAATATTCAGAATTAATAGATTATATCCTTTTCTACAAAGTTCGGATGAATTTAAAATTTCATGGGTAGAAATAGAATAAATTATTAAACAAAATTCAAGAAGAAATGTTTAAAAAAATAGGTAATTAAAATGTCCTACATGACAAAAGTATCATGGGAAATAATAGGAATGATATCTTAATGGGAGATAGGGAAGTTCTAGATTTTTACGATTGATGGATGGCACACCCCTTGTCCTATATAAGGAGGATTTAACCCATGTTGAAAAGAGAGTTCTGCAATACCATTACAGAGGAGGACTAAGGCCATAATATCTCTTTCAGATTTCAATCTTATGTTATTTTATTTTAGTTTTATTTTACCATGTAACATTCATTCATATTTTTATTCAAGGTTTTCTTTTTCTTCTTCCATCCCTCTTACTCTTCCAAACCTTATATCATTCTTTAACTCTTTCATATTTATATAATGATCTATTTTCACTTTGAAATTGAATTTTAATAGCCCAATACAAAGACCTAGGGGTCACAGTGTTCTTTGTTATTTTACTTCAATTATTCATGTTTTTATTCTATTTTTGGTGGATGTAAGAGTGCTTCATGGGTACATTGTCCATCCACCATGAAATTATTCCTAAATCAATTTCTTTTCTTTTATGCATTCATTTTCCCACTTTTTCTCAGGAAAACCCTTCATACAGTTGATTTGTGGTTAACTAAAGTGACTAAAAGAAATACAGTGGAGCAAGGTCTTTTAATAATAAAATTATTAGTTGATGTTTTATCCTATTTAACTATTGGTAGAGGTGTGGTTTGGTGCACTAAATGCTTGAAAATATCACATAATAAATAAATAGAAGAAAATTAATTCATTAATGTGGTTTCATAAAATGAGTTTTAAATTTTAATTTAAATAAAAAATAAATAATGATGGAACCCATGTTATGATACCCTGGGACCAAGTTCTTTCTTCACAAATTTCATTTTATTTGTCTCTTCATTTACATTTAGATTTACTGTTTTCATTACATTATTTTAATTCAACATTTTCAAAAAAAACAAAAAAAAATCATTTTCATAAATTATATAAAAAATTAATATATTAGGTGGATTATAACTAGTTATTGAATCAAATATGATGCCTCTCAAGTGAGACGACCCTAATCAGCCACTGTGCTACACATGGACAACATAGAAATTTTCTTTTGTCATGACCTATGATAGGCATGTGTCAAAACTAGAGTTTTTGTATGGGGTTAAGAAGTTATTCGATCACTTTTTATATTTTCAAATTGTATATATATTTTCATTATTATTATTTTTGTTAAAAAATCATAAAAAATATAATTTTTAAATGATGCATCAAAACTACAGTTCTTATACATAGGAAGAATACTCTCATGTGCAAGATCAAGAACACAATGTTGATTATTGTGATCTAAATGGTCTAGTGAAAAAGATGAATGATTCTCTAGATGTATTTGGGGGAAAATTTAAAGATAATTTGACTATTTTGAAGGACTAACAGAGAAACCCAAGCTTGAACCAGAGGTACAGTTTGAGAAAGATGTGGAAAAAATTTCCCCATTGGTTTTTGAAGTTGAAGAACCTGAGGGGGTAAAAGAGGTTTTCTCTAAATATTAATTCCACATCCCACAACCATTTCTGGAAAAGATAAATTAAATATCATTTTATGATGATTTATAAGAAGGAGAACATGTAAATTTGGATAAATTTTGTATAAATTATGAAAATATTTAAATACAACATGATCTCGTTATCCATTTTAAAATAGAAGAAGCAATATCATTGTACATATATCTAGACTTGGAAGAAGAAGAACCCACCCAAGTGGTGAAGTTTAATGAAATATTGGAGGATCCTAACTAAAAACCTAAATCCATTGATGATTGACTCCAACAGGTACTTTGAATAGAATATGCGATTCATTCCAAACCAATTAATAGAGTAAACCTTTTTATAAATTCTTTATCTTCCAATTTCATTTAAACATAATTTATTATCAACCCTTGCTATTTTTCATTTTATAGATTTATATTACTCTCATTTATCTAATGAGGAACTTGACAAAAAACAATATGAACCTATTGAGAAATGCGTAGATATACTTAAGGATATTTAAAATTTTCTAAAGGGAGTACAAAAAAAATATCCAAGTGGAAATTCCTATAGAACTGGTGATAGAAGATTCACACATTAAATTTTTTTTTAATAATTAATCTCCATCTTGAAATTTATTTCATGTAAAATTACATTCTCAACATCCTTTTAAATAATCTTTTAATGAAGCACATCTGGATCAAAAACTGGAAAATAAAGAATACATTTCAAAAGTATCAATGATGGAGGATAAGGTTCCATACATCATATTACACTCTCCAAGAAACATGTAGCACATTACAAAGTGGTAATATATATTATATTATATACATGAAATTATTCCCCACAAGAATAAATAAGTAGATATTGGAAAAATACACATGTGTTGGTTCAATTCAAATAATCCAAACCACCTTCTGACTTTGGATAATAGCTAGTACTAGCCTCTGGAAGGAGTAAAAATTTAATTCCCACTTGGGAGATCATACCAAGATTTATCTTTACATTGATTCTAGATTTTTATATTTCAGTTTTATTCTTAGAATTAGTCCATCATTTTTCTCACTCCATGTTATTTTTTCAACCTTAAATGAAATGATATTTGTGTGGGGTAATTTTATTTTGTAGTGACATGATGGAATAAAGAAGACCCAAATAGTGGATGAACATGACTAATACTTAATTTCAAAAGGATGTTCAGTTTTACTATTTATCGTTTAAACTCAGAACATTTTTTTCAAAAACAAATTGAGCATTGAACTGGAAATTGCATTCCCATGTTTTTATCATGCACTAATTGAATTATCTATGGGAAATGAGTTTCTTAGGAATCCAGTGATTCCATGTATTAGATTTCAATATTAATAAAATTAAATGAGTAAATTGGAGAGTTGAATGTTTAAATTGAAGCATAGATATTGAAATGAGGACTCATGATATAAGGGAATTTTTTTTATCTAGGTAAATGAATATTACCAAATATTTTTCATGATTTGAATTTTTAAAATTCCTTTGAATTGATTTGTTATTATTACTCATTCATTGAGAGATTTTTTAATATCATATTCCCATCCTCAAGACGATTTATAAACTAAGTGATTTCTATTTATAATTTATCATATTTTTGAGTGATCTTGGGACATTCCACTGACCCTATATACATTTGAACATGTAAAAGATATGACCATGAAATAAAATATTTAAAATGATTGAGGCTTATGTTGATAACACAGTTATACCTAAAATATAACATTTAAATAAATACCCGTTCATCCCATATAAACCATGAATGACCTTATTATTAATGAGCCATGTGTCAATCCATTTTTATCCATTTCTACCCACATCTTGTTATTTGCATGAAATATAAAAATTTATGTGTGGGGGTGAATGGAGTCATGGTGGTAGTGATGAAATGCATTGTAATGAAAAGGTGTGGGGGTGATTATTATTGGAATAAATTACAGTTTTTGATACATTCATGAAACTTCATTGTTTTACCCTCTTGAATTAATAGAAATATAAAAAGATAAAAAGAACCAAATAATGAGAAAATTGTGTAGTGATTTGGAAAAACCATAAATAACCATTACTAAACCTATAATTTTTATGATTTTTGGTTATGAAGTGGATGTGAAGTTTTTTCTAAGCATAAATTTAAAAAAAAAGAAAAAAATATAATTTTCTTTCAAAAAAATATTAAAGATAGAAAATAATATACAAGATGGTGGTAAAATCATTCGTTATTCTTTATTTGATCAAAACCATTACTTTGAGTTGTGGGGGAATTAGAGTTTCTTGTTTTAAGGGGGGAATACAATTGAGTTTTTTTTGATACCATGCACTATACATTAAGAGATAAGCTCCCTCCTTGAGCCTTAATTTTTAAAGAATCAAATCTTACCAACCATAAGCTTTAGATTTATTTGAACATTTACTGAAAAGTCCCCATGATTTTAGGTTCCATTTGCCTTTACAAATTGGATAAATTAGTTAATTTACAAGAATATGGATAAGGGTAATGTTCTCATAATATGATCATAAGTCCACTTGAATTGTATCATGAGAGATGATAGAAAATATTCAACTGAGGTAAATCCAAGGCATAGAATGTTTAATAATAATTAATTTAATAACATGAATGAATGAAGAGAGAATTACCATCATTTTTACATATGAGAACATAAAATAAATGGGTTGATTTTTTATTTTAAAATTGATAAATTGAATTTAAATTTTTTTTGGGATTTGAAAATTTAATTGGACAAATAATTATTTTTTAATTTATTAATTTTGAAATTTAATATTGGTAACATTGTGGCCCTTAAAAATTTAATGATGATCTTTCATGCTTGATGAAAAGCATGGTTTATTTGTGGGGGAATTGACAGAGATAATATTTTTATGATTTTTCTTATATTTAAAAATTACTTAATCCCTAAAAAATTATTATTTTGAGTTATATGCAACAATTTTGGATTTATAGGGTGTTTTGGGTTTAAAAGTAAAAATTTATTATTTCTGGAATATAGAAATATTTTTAATCACTTTGTTAAATATAGCATAAATTTGAGAATATCAATCCAATTGATATAATTAATTTTTTACGTTTCATTTATTTGTAATTTTAAACATTCTCTTCTAGTCCAGGAGCTAATTTTTTCATTAAAGGGACTAAAAATTTTGATCAAGTTAGAAAATCATTTTGGAAGACCATGTGTACCCCACCTTAGTAAAGTACGTACAAATCTATCCATGTGACTTAAATTAATGTTATTCAACCTGTAATTGAAATCTAATTCAAATTATATTTAAAATGGTAAATATTATGGATATTTTAATTCATTAAGGTATTCATGGAATTCTCTACTTTGGGAAAATATTTAAGAAATATTATTCCAAAATAAATATCCATAATTAATTGGCCATATAATTTTCTAATAAATTGTAATGAATAAAAAATTTATTAGGTAGATAGAGGATATATTTTTAAACAGATTTCATGAATAAAACATTCCAAAATTTGGTCTTAAAATTTTTCAATTTTTCATTTATTTTTATTTTCTTTTCCCATATAATGTACGTTTATATTTTAATTAATGTGTTTCCTTTTCTTATCCATAACTCTTACTATAACAACCCTAATATGATTATTTTTATATTTCATGTTTCCATTGTGATCTATTTTTAATTTTCAATAGATAGTGACTAACCTGAGGATTTTCCCTGGGGGAGGTTTCATGGCATTATTTATTATTTTGATTCAATTTAGCATGTTTTAATTCTATTTGTGGTGGATTCAAGAGTTTTTCATGGGTGTGGAGATCATGTACCCCAACACTTTTTCCAAATTAATTCTTTTTCTTTAATTCATTCTTTTTCCCTCCATTAAATCTAGAAAACCCTTTATACGGTGGATTTGAGGTTTCCTAAAGAGAGAAAATGACATACAGTGGATTTAGGTATTTTAAGAATATCATTCACAGTTGAGGTTTTATCATATTTGAATATTATAGAAAGTCTGGTTTTCAACATCAAAAGAATATTAAAATCAAACACTTAATAAATTAAAGGAAATTAATCCATTAATGAGGATTACTAAAATGAATTATCAAAGTTAATTTAAACAACAAATAAAAAATAAATGAGCATGTGTTATCCAGCCTTAGGACTAAGTTCTTCCTTCTCTAATTTCATTTTTTATGCATCTGGTTTTTTATATTGATTTAAATTTTTTATGTTATTATTTTAATTCCAATTATTCAAAGATACCCAAAATAATAATTCTTATAAATAATAAAAAAACACCAAACAATTAGGTTAGTTGAATTATAATTAGTGATTAATCAAGTTGTGATGCTCCTCAAGTGAGACGACCCTAATCAGCCATTATGATGCAGTAGAAAAACATAGAAATTTAATTAGTCCATAACCTATGATAGGAATATTTTACACCCTAACCTGAGGTCAAGTATGGTGTGACCCTTGGGGTCATGGTGAAACACTAACTTACATCCACCACTCCTGGCATTAATGATCTATTAATAGTGTGGAACAACATCATTGGTAGAACAAAATATGTCATGGCCAAAAGCTTCCCAGTGTGACCCCCCAATTATCAAGGACATATCCTTTTATAGTATAGTCTTAAACATAATGTTACAAAACATCCCATTATTTACATATTAATGGACTATACTTCCTTCCTAATGAAATTTAATAAATTAATACATAATTTTTTCCACCTTCATGGTGTTACACCCTTCCACGACATGACTTCCATACAAATATATTTTTTCATTGAGAAAAATCTAGTATGTAATCTTCAACATAAAATTACACAATATGCCATGGTGTAACCATTATATTTATAGATATATACATTTTATAAAACATTTTACCTATGATTTATCATCAAATAATGATCTATCAACCCATGGTGTGACTCTTATTAACCCTTACATATACACACCCTAAACAAATTCCACTATTCTATGGAACCCACTAGTCAATATTTAGCTTAATGGATTCATGTTTGGAAACCTACATTTACTGTGGAATGATCCTTTATCCAACATTTATAACAATGTGACCTTCGAGTACCACAGAATTATGATTTATGGGAATAAAAATCTTTGTAATAGGTTCACCCTGACCTTACTACAAAATCAAAATATTAAATTGCCTCTAAAAATAAAAACCCACAAATTCATGGGTTGTTACATATTATCTATCCCATCAAAAAACATCACACAAGAACCAAATATATCATATAAAAAATCATACCTAATTATTGTGACCCAGGATTCTCAAACATGCATATTATATCATTTTAAATGAGTAATCAATACATTACCCAAACACATGCTGAGGTCCACAAAATTTTAGTTTCTTTGGAAACTTAGATCAAAATCTTCAAATCTGGTGAATGAGCTTCAATATTTCCCACAAAGATATTGCTATTTATTACACTTCATATACATTCCCAACATAAAAAATATATTCATGACTTATGGAAAGGAAAAATATGAAAGGGTGTTCTTAAATGCCCAGTAAGTGTAAATATAAGGGATGTCAAAATATGATTGTATAAAATCATAAGATAAGAATAATGTTATGTAATTATGAACACACCTTTTGATGTCCGTACACAACCTGTCATATATCATAATCATGATTCATGGAATGAATATTGAATGTTCATAAGACACTATTCATAAGGGAATCAATGAAATTGATTTATGAGTGAATTGAACTGGCATAAGATATATATTTTTGCCATAAAAACAAGCATATAAAATCTTATGAAAAGGATCCAACCAATACATTAATAACATGTATGTATTGGGATATCAACCCATGTACCTACTTTGGGAATGGTCTAATCACCCATTTACCATCCTATTTGGTGGATAAATCTCATTAACATGACACACCACCATCACTAGTGGTACCCATTTCTTCATAGTGGGATGTTTTCACTCCCAACCCCATTATATTAGTAAAGGAAGACACCCAAGACCATCAAAGTGCACAAATACCCTTTTAAAATCGATTTCACTTCCCTTCTATTATTATATATATATCATGAGATATAAATCTTTATCCAATATATTTTATGAAGATACAAGTCCCACCTAACTTTGGTTATAATGTAACAACAATCCATTTTTATAATGTAAAAAATATCTCATAATGAAAATCATAAATATTTATCCCATAAGATCATAAAACAATCATCATATTAAAACTAGTGAAATTAAATGGTTTTTATAAACATTTCATTATATATTAACATGTGAAGAAGAGAAATAATTCAGAATCATTTCATAATTTAATCATTTCATAACCCATGGAAAAATAAGTCAGTTTCATAATAATTTTACCATGGTTTAACTCTTGGGAAATAAGTAAATTTTATAAACATCATGCCATCAAAAATATAAACAATTTAGAGAAATAATAATAATTGTATCCTTGGTTCATATCCATCATAAAATAAAAGTTACATCAAAAGATATCATCTAAGATAGAGAAGGATTTAGAAGGACAACGTAGAAAATTTATTAAGGATATTAACCTTTATTTGAAAATAAGTTTTCAAAACATAAAACATTTTCAAAATCCTTTTCATTGAAAATAAAATTAAAAACCAATAGAAAAATCATTTAAAATGTTTCTTGAAGGAAATATTCATTCAACTTTGAAAAATAAAACCTTATAAAACATAAACTATTTTGAAAATAATTTTAAAATAACATTTAAAACATATAAAGGATAATTCATATAAAATAATGGTCATGATAATGGTAAGTTACAATAATGTTGTACATGTTAAAACCAAAATTCCACACATGTTTTTTGAAACAACCCATTATGCATTATTTTGGAAAACCATATAAAGATTACTTTTAGAAAAATTAAAAAAATTATAACATGGGAAAAAAATTTAAAAAATCCTTTCAAATAAATTTTAAATAAGTTTTAAAAAATATTTTTAGAAAATATTTTTTTTGTAGAAAAATTTATTTCAACTGACAAGAAAATTTTTCTTATATTTTTTTTTGACTCTGGAGTAAATAAAGAGAGGATAATGAAGGAAAAAACTGATTATAATGAAATAACATGACTATAAGATAATAAATGTTTTTATTGATATATGGATCATAAAATTTCATCATTAGATGCATAGTTAGAAACAATCTTAAAAAATGATGGGGTTATAACTTTAAAATCATACAACTTTGGTGACTTTAAAATATAAATAACATGACAGAATAGAATTAAATTAAACTTATAATATCATTCTTATAAATATATTCCTGATGTTACATGTAAAATGGGTTGTATTTACACCTCATAAAATAATATTTGTGTATAACATTACATAAGTTTCAATGAATGAAATTTGAGAAAAAATACTTCAACCCATTAGAAATATGTTTAGTCATAATCAACAATAAATTAAAGAATAAGATTAAGCATTAAATACAAATATAAAATTGTATTAGTGATATTAAATTTTAAAAGGGACTTATATACCCCACACAAAACAAATGAGTTGTGAATTTTCATATGTCTCCAAAAATAAAAGAGAGACTAGAAATCCCTTACCGAAATTCCTGACTTCCTACACAATCATTTAAACCTCTTTTAAAATAGATCTTTGTTTACTATAAATTTATAAAATAACCATAATTATATATATCGTATCATATATTATTTACATAATTCCCTTTATTAACTATTTATTAATAATTCTATGTTAATGTCATGTTTTGGGTAATAATTGCTTTATTTTTCGTATATGTTTTGTTTTTTTATTTTTGGTGATTCTACTTTGATAATGGTTATATCAATTAAATAGTATTAATCAGGAGATAATTATAATATTTATAAATGAAGTAATATTTTAATACTAATTATGAATGAGTTTTTTTTGAGAAATTAATAATTTTATGATCATAGAGACGAAAGGTCATATGTACACATGAGCAATGTTTCCATTTTTCAATGATAATTATGGAAAGGATGTAAATAATATATTGTAATTATAGAAATAAAATAATATATTAAATACCTTATTAATTGTTTATATATCTTTATACATATCATACATGTTTTCTGGTGGTGTAAAGAGTGTCACATCGCTTCGTAATGATTGTAGTACACACGTATACAAGCGGTGTTATAATCTTTCATTGAGTAAAAAGGTAAGAAATAAAATGATATATATTATCTTTGAAGAATTATAAATATGTCACTAATACCATAATTATTTCATTTATATGACATAAAATCTTGAAATTTACCCTAATCAACATCCATGTAATGCATGAACGAATCACATTGTTGTGTGAGGCACTAGTCCGTCGTACGCACAAACGACGTTATCATATTCCAAAAATTGGAAATCATAATGGAATATGTGATATAATAATTAATTATGTATGATAATATCATAAATATAATCCGTAATTATAAATCCATAATTATATCCAACCTCTATATGTGCTAATGGAAAAATAAATTAAAACAGTTTGTGGGGAGGTAGTCCACCGAACACACAAACGATGATTTCATAACCCATTTGATAGAAGTGGATAAGGTTTTAGATCATTCCCATGTTAGAAAAGCATCCTAGTATATTAAATATAATTAATTTAATATTTCATCATTATTTAAAAATAACTGATGGATGTGGTGAAATAAATAAAATAAAGATTCCCTTTGAAGTACATTATCTCTTATTTGGGCATCCTCTTTAGGTTTGCACTAAATCCTTCCACTGATGGATTTTTATTCTAATAATTATATAGGATGAGGTGATGGAATTTTGGAAGTGATTTATGATGGAATTATCCTATAAAAATATGTTTAAAGTTTTGAATATTATATGAGACGTGGTGTCCTTATATAAGTGGGGGAGACAACACACTTAGTATTTTTTCAAAAAACAAGCACTCCCATGTTTTTCATGGAAAAAGTATCAAAATTAAAACATTTTCAGACCATATATGTTTCATCATTTAAATATTTCCATAAAATAGATTTTATAAATGTTTATAGGTCAAATTTTCCCTTATATCATTAGTTAAATCCCTCTTTAAATGTATTTTTACCTTAACCGTGATAATTAATTTTTAACTGCATTCACTATTCATTTTTTTAAAAAAAATGAACTTATGAAAAATTAAATATTATTATGATTCTAAACATTTAATCCAATTTTACATATTTGATACATATAATTGTAAAAAAATTGATTTGAAAGTTAGTCACACATACATAATGAGAAACAGAGATTTTAATGACAAAAGTTCAAATGTGTAACACCACAAGATTTTGTAGTACGTTATCTCTTCAATGTAATTCAATATATTGAGCTACACGCAACACCGAGTTCGAGCGCATCACAACTTACCAAACTAGCTATTGAAAAAGCGATTATAAATAGTATTAACTGGATTTTGAAATCATATATACTCTATATATTTTTAACTTCAATATTATTTGTTTCTTAAACATAATATAAGAACATATTCATTTTTTCATATTAAAGAAGTATTTTTCAAAAAATGCAATTTTAGCATATATTAATGGAGAAACAATTTTGAAACAAATATTTGACACTTTTATATATTAAATTTAATGAAATTAAATTCTTATTTAGAATAAAAACATAAAAAATAAGTTTGGACAAATTTTTGATACTTTTTTAATAACTTTTATATTTTGATGAATAATGAAAAATACGATGTTTTAATTGAAAAAAACCTTTTTAATAAAAATAATTTATAGTGAAAAATTATGAATTTGAATTTTTTTTAAATCTAATAAGATTATATTATAATCATTTAATACTATTTAGGTCATTATAAGTAATTTCTCATTTAAATTTGACATAAAACCATGTAAATCTTTTGGTAGTTTTTACTTTTTTTAAAACCCACTTTTTGGTTTTGACAATGGGAATTAATTTTAAATTATTAATTGCAACTTCTATGTATTTAATTTGGTAAAATGGACTTCATATTTGAATATGGAATATCAAAATTAACTTAGAGTAAATATTTGGTATTTTTTTGAAAACTTATAATTTTTTATGAATAGTGAAAAACAATGCATTATTATTTAAAACAGTCTTTTTATTTATATAATTATTTATTTTATTTAAATTTATTTTAAGTCAGAAAATATATATAATACTTATATAATTTCAATGTAATTCATTGGATTTATTTTATAATAAAATTAGACGTATAAATTTTTTTGAACATTTTAACGTTTTTACCCACCTTCTAGGAGAATTTGCAAATTTGCATAAAACTTAATTTTACCAAATTTATGATATAAATTTAAAAAAATCTAAGAGACATTTTTTTCATCAGTAAGTAAAATTTGGTTCAATAAGTTGAAAATAATTTTTGGTGAATAGTAACTTTTGACTTTTATTTACCTCGGTTAAAAGTAAATAAAGTAATTAAGGGTAAAAAAGATATTATAATTTCCCTAAAACATGTCCTAATTCTATTGGATAATTTCAATTAGACCAAAAACATCCTTAGAATAAAATATTATCCTATTTGGTACACTTGGATTAGATTAAGACATTTATCGTTATTTTATTTAAAGAAGAGTTAAAAGTGTTAAATACAATGTTTAATAACTAAACCATTTTTATATGGTTAAACACAATATAAATTAGAATATAAATATTCATTAGAAAGATAAAGATATTTACTACATAATGGTAATTTATTTATAATTTCTGGACCTTAAATAATTTAATTTATTAATGACACAATGATGATGCAGCAATTACCTTATTAACGAAATATTAAAATAATTGATATTATAAATATCCAAATAAATGTAAATTGAGACTTATGAAGAATTACACAAATTTTAGAGGTTCATATGACATGTTAGGGTTCGTTAGATAAATTATTTTCTACGTGATAAGGTTTTTATGACTTTCACAAAAACAAAATATGAAATAGTGTCAAAATTGGGAAAAATAAATTTTAAAACAAATACTATATTATTGGTTGATATAATATTCCTAAAAACCAAATATTCTGCAAAAGGACATAAATAATAATATATATATCATTAATTAACCACTTTATGTTCTCTTTTATGTTTAGAGTAAGTTTATTAACCATATTGTGTAAGAATACAAGAAGATACGGTAAAAGTAAAACTATTAAACTAAGAGTTAAATCTAAACGATAAGGTTAAGATGGAAACCGAGACTTGTCTAAAACCTATTGGTTGAAAGTTTTTCAAACCCTTCCCACCATATCCTCAAAATAAATAATTTTTGAGCCATTATAACCTGAGAATTATTTTATTATAAAATAATATTTCAAGATTTTCCTAAAGTGACTATCACCTCACTTATAAAAGGGTACTTCCATTTCTCTTAATTTCATGCCTCAAAATCCATTTGGCTCGGCCAACACATGCCCAAATATCCTCCCAACATTGGTACCTTAATTATAGAGTTCTTAATTTGGTCTGAAAGCCACCCTAAGGATCCCTTTTGATCAAATCAAAAGGAAGAACCCGTAGAAGAGGTAAATATTTCATCACCACTTTCAAGTTCTTTTCTTCTTCCACTTTTTATTTATTTGTTGTTTAAATTATAAAATAATAATTCTAGTATCTTCTATATACTATGATGTTGTTATAAAAATGGAACAACCATATTCAATATTCTCTCTATCACATGAATGACAAATTCTCCATACGTGTGTACATACGGCTTACCGTCTCCATGTCATGGTGTAGTTTGTTCTTCAAACACTTCATTATTTGTATGGCTATAATAATGAATATAACTAATTTTAATAATAAATATAAAATTATAATGATTATTTAAATATGATATAACATCCAATTACATAAAATTTCACCATCAATATAATGATATTATCCCTCGTGCATACGTACGGATTACCGCCTCCACAACGCGATGAGATTCATTCCCACATTCACCATTCATTGATGATTGTAAAAATATATATTATTAATAATTATTTAATTTATGACATAATAATTCTAATGGATATATATATATATGTATTTATGTACTTACATATATCTTATTCACTTACTTCCATCCAATATGATATGAAAACGGAAACAGCATTTATGTATACGTACGGCCTACCGTCTCCATAAATGGTGTCTTCCATTTCATATATATATCTATTATAAATTTTAATATTATAAATATATATGATATATAAATTATTTTTTAATATTTAAGTATTTAAATCATGATCTAAATGATACGATCAAAAATAACAATTTAAAACATGTACGATAAAGAAAGAGATTATTACCCAAAATGTTAATTTAACATGAAAATCGTTATTAAATTGGTAGTATAAAGTAATAAATGAATCATGTATGATATAATAAATATGAATATAGTTCTTATATAATTTAATAACATTTTATGTCCATTATACAGGAGGTTAAATGTACCCTCAACCAAAGGAATATGCATGGTAAGGGTTAATTTCACAATCTTTATATTATCCGAGGTTGATTTTACATAAGTATCTACTGGGGAATTTTTTATTATCCATGTCCATGTATCATAAAAAAAATTCAAATGGATTCTTTTCTAGGGACTTTTTACTAAAACATCATTTTAAATGTTTTAATGATTTATTATTTTAAACATTTCTCAATAAGGTCCATGTTTTAAAAAAATGGTTTTAAGGATTTATTTATATGGACATGAATGTTTTAAAATTTTAATTCCTTTCAAAAGTTTCGAAGTGTTATGGGACACTTTTATTCAAAAATATATTTTAAATGACTTCCTTTATATTACTTCCAAATGATTTCATTAAAAGGGTTATTTCTCTAATAGATTTTTACTGATCATTTCCAACTTTGTAAACAACCTTTACGAGATATTATTCTTGTTTGAAGTTGTTTTATTATGATACAAAACATCCATATTGTATTGAAGGTTTTGTGATATATTTGACTGTGGATGTATTATTTTACACCATTAATGGTTCATGGATAAATTATTTACATTTTTTATGCTAGTTTTAATAAGAATGTATATGTTATGTTTAGACCTTTTCATATTAGGAATTCATTAGACTTAGTAAGTGAGGGGTGGATCCCGCTATAGCTCATAGATGCATCGGTAGGTCTCATGAGACAAACTAGTGTCCTAGAACAAGGCCTTGGAAACATATTTTATTTGTAGTCTTGGAAAGATTCCTTGACTATGTGGTTATGATGTTTGATATTATCCATTCCCTCATTATGAAATTAGTTATTACATGTGATTGTTCTATTAGTAGAATATCCATGGGCATGTTAATATGGTAATGTTTGATTTATTTTTTCAATATTATGTTCGTGTTTATGTTTATAAGGATGTTTTTTATTACATATCTTGCCTTAAAATATTATAGCTTCTGCTAAATTATTTACACTTACTGAGCATCTGAGCTCACCCATTTCTTATGTTTTATTTTCCCAGGATCCCAAGAGGTGTTTTATGATTGAGATGTAGGGTTAAGATAAGGGAACAATGGAGTTATCAAAGGATTATTTATGTTATATTTTATGTTAGAAAGTATAATGTAACATTCATGTATGTAATCTATTTTCCAAGACTACTAAAATGATCGTTCCTTCAGGACATGATTCCTTATAATCATGCCAATGTATTAAAGTAATGTACCAACTATGGGTAACTGGGGTTGGGCGTTATAGTTGGTATCGGAGGATGTTTAGTACAAAACATGGAAAAAAGATTTAGAAAAACTCTAATTAGAGAACACTACCCTAAGATAGACTTTGAGGATTAGTATAGAAGAACTTCCAAGAATTTTGGAACTGTATAGATTTTTTGAGCTTTCTGAGCAATACATCCCTGTCTGGATACGAGCAGGTAGAGTCAACTCTGGCACAGATGTACCTAGGGGTAAAACCCAAAAACACCGCTTTGAGATAGACTCTAATGGGAACTGGTGCACGAAAACAGGCCCTGTTACACTCTTGGTTATGACACTCCCAGAGGATATGCTTAGTATTATTCACATTTTCATTACAAGCCATTATGAAGGATTTTGGAGTAAATACTTCTCAAAAAAACATTTTTATGATTATGGATTATATACATAAACTGTTCAATTTACGTTAGATATTTTACAAGTTTGGAATTACGAATGTCGATTCATAAATTTACCTAGTATATGCCATTGTTTAGAAATGGCACCCAGTAGAAGGAATTAGAACTCCAGCAATACGTATGATCCAAAAATTAAGAAGGATCATATCTTTTATACTATTAAGACAACATTTATAAGGGAAATAGTGTACCATGTATTCTTGACATATGAAGAAATAGTATAATGTTTTAATAAGATATGTAAAGAGTTCCTTGAGTCATATGGCCATGATGGGAAGAAATATATGAAAAGGATTGTAGGGGAAATGTGGATAAAGGGAAGATTGGAAAGAAGGATTTTCCCACATGTGATAAGTGTGTAATGATTCATCATGGTAAATGCTTGAAGGGAATGTTAGTTTTTTATAAGTATAGAAGAAAAGGGAACCAAATACATGATTTCAAGGGTAAGAAAAATGTTTCAAATGTAAAATTCTTCATCTGCAAGGAGTTGAGACACTACACAAATTAATGTCTCGTTCATCAGAGTATACCGCAAATGCTTCTATTGGATAACAATCAAGTTATGATATTACCAATGATGAAGGGGAATGATTATATTTCTTATGTTGTTATTAAATTATTGTGCAATTTGAGTATTTTATTAATTATATACATGTTATAATAATTATAGAGTATACAAGGATTGTACTGTAGTACTATTTCATTAAGGACTTGAGATTGTGTGGAACCAAGAAAAGTGACTCAATAGCAAGTTTATTTTTTTTGGAAAATATATGTTTGAGAGAAAGATAAACCATAATATTGTTCTGATACTGAGGTAGTGATTTTGGTATAATATATGATGGATTTGGATAAATTATATTGGATATTCTGGATGACCTTGAAACTGATTAATGATTTGTATATTCTATCATTGTTGGAGTTTACAACATTTTTCGGTAGAATTAGTATATCTAGTATTCTATAAAAAATAAGTGAGCATGAATGTAAACAATAAGGTTTTATGGTAATTCAGGGTGTTACAGTGTTTTAAATTAATACAAGATGAAGGTATTCACATGTTATTACGTGGAAAAAAGGATCTTTATTGTGATTACCTTACTTATAAATTTTGGACATTGAGTTTGGACAAGAGTAATTTGGATAAGTCAAAATGTTTGAATCGATTAATTTTGACATTGGATACTATTTTTAATGTTAAATAATTTCTTAAAATTATTTTTGGATTGTTATAAAATGCATAACCCGGAGGTCGGCCGATAATCCGTCGCGTCTGGTAAGGCCATGAGACTTGAACCCGCAACCAAAGAGCAATAAGGGTGCATCACCTACCACTGGCCTACATGATGTACTAGTTTTAATAATGTCATTTTTTTTCTAAATGTTATGACAGATAAATTATAAATTCATTTTTTACCATATACAATTAGGATAAATAGAATATTTTTGGATTCAATAATCTTTTGGATTGAAAAATGAGTTTGTGGTAGGAATTAGTTAATGGATTAAACTATACTTGTCAAGTATATATATATATATATATATATATTCCCTCTTATTTTATGACTAAATTAATTCTTAAACTTTAGGGAAGGGATATTAAAACAAATTGTTTTGACCCGAATACCATATTTTTTGTTTAACCGGTGATATTTTACATCATCGTAGATTGATGTCCTTTAGGCCCTCAATTTTACATTGGTTTGTGATTGAGGACATCAATCACTACCTATAAATATTTACTTTTTTCCTCTAATTATGTGTCTTTAATTTCTACGAATGTTCTCTTAATCGATATCATAAATTGGTGGTGACTTTTCATTTCCCTTTCCCTCAAATTAAGTATAAATTTTTGTAACCCAATGTCCGATGTGGGTTTCCACAAAGGTATTTTTCTATTTTTAACCATTTATTTTTGAAGAACAATTTCAAATTGGGATGACGTACTTTATTGAAGGAGCGGAGAATATAACACCCCAAGATTTTATAGTATGTTATCTATCTAATGTAATTTAATATCTTGCACTACATGCAACACCGTGTTCGAGCAAATCACAACTTACCAAACTAGCCATTCAGAAAGCGATTATGAATAGTATTAACTGAATTTTGAAATCATATATACTCTATATATTTTAAACATCCATATTTTGTGTTTCTTAGACATAATATAAGAACAAATTCATTTTTTCAGATAAAAGAATTATTTTTCAGGAAATGTAATTTTACCATGTTTTAAGGGAGAACCATTTTAAAACCAATATTTTACACTTTTATATATTCAATTTAATGAAATTAATTTATTATTTAGAATCAGGACCTAAAAATTTAGTATGAACAAATTTTAGGTACTTTTCTGATAAATTTAATTTTTTGATGAATAATGAAAAATACTACATTTTAATTGAAAACAACTTTTTTAATAAAAATAATTTATAGTGATAAATTATGCATTTGAATGGTTTTGAAATATAATTGGAATATATTTTTATCATTTAATACAATTTAGGTCATTATAAGTAATTTCACTTACATAAACACATTTCAATATTTTGATAGTTTTTACTTACATAAAATTCCGCTTTTTGATTTTAACAAAGTGAATTAATTTTAAATTAATAAATTCAACTTCTACGTATTAAATTTGGTAAAATTAACTTATGTATCGAATTTCTAATATCAAAATTATCTTACAGTAAATTTGTGGTATTTGTTTTGAAAACATTCAATTTTTGATGAATAGTGAAAAACACTACTTTGTTATTTAAAACCAACTTTTTATTTAAATAATTATTTATTTTATATAAATTTATTTTAAGTCAAAATAGATATATAATACCTATATAGTTCAATTTAATTCATTGGAGTCATTTTATTATAAAATTTAATGTATAATATTTTATTGAACATTTTAACGTTTTTACCCACCTTCTAGGAGCATTTGGAAATTTGCATAACACATAGTTTTACCACTTCTGTGAGTTGAATTTAAAAAACTATGAGGGACACGTTTTACATCAGTAAGTAAAATGTGGTTCAATAAGATGAAAATAATTTTTTTTGAATAGTAACTTTTGACATTTATTTACCGCGGTTAAAAGTAAATAGGGTAATTAAGGGTAAAAATGATATTATAATTTCCCTAATACATGTCCTAATTCTATTGGATAAGTGTAATTTTTCAAAACAAAATACCTTATGAATTAAATATTATCCTCTTTGTTCCACTTGTATTAGATTAGGACATTTATTATTATTTTATTTAAAGAAAAGTTAAAAGTGTTAAATTCAATGTTTAATAACGAAACCATTTTTTATATAGAGTTAAACACAATATAAATTCAACTATAAATACTCATTAGAAATATAAAAATAATTACAACATAAGGTTATTATATATATATTTTTAAATTATATAATTTAATTTATTTATGACACAATGATGATGTAGTAATTACATTATTAACAAAATATTACAATAATTGATATTATAAATATCCAAATAAATTGAAATAGATACTTTTAATGAATTCCACTAATTATATAAGTTAATATTACTTGTTCGGGTTGATTAGAAATATTGTGTATAAAGTGATAAGGTATTTATGACTTTCACAAAAACAAAATACCAAATAGTGTCGAAATTGACATAAATAAATTTTTAAAACAAATACTATAATATTGGTTAATAAAATACTCCAAAAAAATAAAAGATTCAGCCAATGGGCATAAATAATATTATATATTTCATTAATTAACTACTTGAGGTTATCTTGTATGTTTATAGTAAGTTTAGTTCCATATAGTGTAAGAATACAAGAACACACGGTAAAAGTTAAACTATTTAACTAAGAGTTAAATCTAAAAGATAAGGTTAAAATGGTAACCTAAACATGTCTAAAACATATTGGTTGAGGGGATTTAGACCCATTATGACCTTATCCTCTAAATAAATCATCTTTGAGGCATTATAAACTGAAAATTAATTTATTATAAAATATTATTTCAAGCTTTTCCTAAAGTGACCCTCACCTCTCTAATAAAGGGGTGCTTCTCCTTCTCTTAATTTCACACCTCCAAAGCCATTTGGCTCAGCCAAACCCTGCCAAATTATCCTCCCAACTTTCCTCCCTTCATATTATAGGCCTTCCATTTTTCATAAAGCCATCATAAGGATTCTTTTTGATCATATCAATATGAAGAACCCGAAGAAGAGGTAAATATTTCTTCACCTCTTTCGAGTTCTTTTCTTCTTACACTTCCTCTTTCATTGTTGATTCCATTATAAAATAATAACACTAGTATATTCTATATAATATTATGTTATTATAAAAACTTTACAACCATATTCATTATTCTATCCATCACATTAATGACAAACTCATCATATGTGCGTACCTACGGCTTACTGTCCCCACGTCGTGGTATAGTTTGTTATTCAAACCCTTCATTATTTGGATGGGTATAATAATGAATATAACTAATGTAAATAATAAGTATAACATGTTAATGATTATGTATATATGATATACAATCCAATTACATATGATTTCACCAACAATATAATGATATTGTTTCTTGTGCGTACGTACAGATTACCATCTTCACGATGTGATGAGATTCATTCCCACGTTCACCATTCACCGATGATTATAAAAATATATGTTATTAATAAGTATATAATGTATGACATAAGAATTCTACTGGATACATATATATATATATGTACTTACATATATATTATTCACTTACTTCTGTTCAATATGATATGAAAACAGAAACAGCGTTTATGCGTACGTACGGCCTACCGTCTCCATAAACGATGTCTGCTGTTTATTATATCTATCTATTATAAATAATTTTATTCAAAATATATATGATATATAAATCAAGTTTTATATTCTGGAAATATTTAATTCATTATATAAATTATACGATAAAAAATAAAAAGTTAAAACATGTACGATAAAGATTGTGATTGTTACCCGAAATATTAATTTAAGATGGAAATTATTATTAAATGGATAGTATAAAGTCATAAATGAAACATTTATGGTATAATAGATATGATTATGGTTCTAGTATAATTTGATAACATACTATGGTAATTATACAGGAGGTTAAACGTACCCTTGACCAAAGAAAAGTGCAAGGTAAGGGATAATTTCACAATATTTTTATTATCAGAGGTTGTTTTTACATACGTATCTACTGGGACATATTTATTATACATGTCCATATTTCATAAAAGAGTATTCAAATGGATTATTTTTAGGGAATTTTTAATAAAACATCATTTTAATTGTTTAAGATATTTATTCTTTTAAACCTTTCTCCTGAATGTCTATATTTTAAAAAAGTGGTTTTAAAGATTTCATTATATAAACACAATTGTTTTAAAATTTTAATTACTTTAAAAGGTTTCAAAGTGGTATGGGACACTTTGATTCAAAACTGTCTTTTAAATTAATTCCTTTATATGGATTTTAAATGATTTCATGAAAATGGATATTTCTCTCAATGATTTTTACTGATCATTTCCAACAGTGCGAACATCCTTTACGATATATTATTAATGTTTGAAGTTGATTTATTATGATACAAAACTTCCATATTGTATTAAAGGTTTTGTGATATGTTTGATTGTGGATGTTTTATTTTTACACCATTCGTGGTTTATTATAAAGTATTTACATTTCGTATGATAGTTTTAATATAAAGTTTTATGCTATGTGTAAACCTTTTCATACAAGGAATGAATTGGACTTAGTAAGTGACGGGTGGAGCCCACTATAGCTCCTTGATGCAACAGTATGTATCATGAGACAAAATTTTATATTGGCCCAAGGCATTGGAAAAAAACATTTTTTGTAGTCTTTGCACGAGGCCTTGACTATGATGTTATGATTTCCGGCATTATGTATTCCTTCATTATGAACAAAGTTATTACATGTGATTATTGGACTAGTAGAATATCCATGTGCATGTTAATATGGTAATGTTCGATTTATTTTTTCCATATTATGTTCAAGAATATTTTTCAAAGGATTTTTTTTTATTACACATCTTGCCTTAAAAGTTTATAGCTTCCACTAAATTATTTACCCTTACTCAGCATCTGATCTCACCCCTTTATTATGTTTTATTTTCCCAGGATCCCAATAAGTGTTTTGTGATTGATATGCAAGGTTAAGCTAAGGGAACAATGGAATTCTCAAAGGATTATTTATGTTGTGTTATATGTCAGAAAGTATAATGTAATTTTCATGTATGTAATCTATTTTTTGAAGACTCTTAAACTGATCGGTCCTTCAGGACTTGATTCCTTGTAATCATGCCAATGTATTAAAGTAACGCACCGAATCTAGGTAACTGGGGTTGGGGCATTACAAAATGTCTGAAAAGTTTTTATACCTATATTCAATATTAAAATGATTACATTGAATTATATTGGATTAATTGAAATAAATTTGAAAAAAATTTAATTTAAAACTAACTCAAAATATAATTTTACATTATAATTAATTTAAAACAAAACAAATTTTTCAATTAAAATTGATTATTTTTCACTATTCATCAAAAAATTAACCATTTTTGAATAATAACAAAATTTTACACAAATATATTTTTTAAAATTATGATTTAAAAAAATTATTATTATTTTATCAAATTTATATTATAAATTTTTTAAAAACTATCTTTATAATAATTTATCAAAAAGGAAAAAACTATTATTTATAAAAATACAATTTTTAAGAGAAAATTGGATTTATTATTATTTTTTGACTAAAAACATAATATGATTGTTAAAAATTTTGAAAAAATAATATATAAATTTAATTAATATAATTGACCAAAATTTATTTGGTTTTTTGTTAATTTATTGATATAAACCACACTTGTGCGCATAAAAATAATTTTCTAGATAAAGATTTCATTCAATTTTCAAAATGATTTTTTTTCATTTATAATTATTTAGTAACCAAATAATCCATTTCATATGCATGTGTAAACAATATTTTAGTAATTCAGTTAATCTTATTCATAACTATCACTCTAATGTATAGTTGGCTACTATCATAATAATATTTTAATAATATTTTTTCTTTCTTTAAACTTGATATTGTGTGTAATGTAATCTAAACATAATGTAGTGAGTATTGAAAGACGAGAAAAATGTTTTATACATCTCAACATAAATGTATTTTTGTGTGTATATTAATATATTTTAAAGATTAAATTAATTAGAAATAAAATTTCATAAAATCTCAAGGTTTCATCTTCTACCCTGATTAAAATTAATTTCACCCTTCAAATTCATCTCGGTCTTCAAAGGTTCAAAATTTGAAAATTATTTTATAAAATACCACAACATAAATAGGTTTAATAAGAAAACCGGAAATATATAATTTTATTTGTGTAATTCCTCTAGAATAACACCAACTAGTTTTCTAATTGTGACAACATAGGTGGGAAGTAAACACATATACATATTTGAGAAAACTAACACCCAAATACTAATAAAGAGTGATATAGAACATTAATCAAAAAAATTGGGTGATCAAAATAAGGTTAACAATCATAAATCTATAAAATAAATAGGTGTGAAAAGGGTTAGTGATATTATCAAAAGTAGTGATAATCAGGCTTCATTTTATTTCAATAATTTTAAAAAGAAGATATACTTTGTTTATTAAATTTCATTTCTTAAGTGAAATCTCAAACATTGGTTGTGACTTGATCAATTTCCACTTTATCTCTTACTCAATGATATAAAGGTAAATTTTTTATTCCTGATTAACTAATGGATCATAATATCCAAAATAGAATGATAAGTCATTTCTTATATCTCTAGTTAAAAAAAGCTAACATTTGTTATCTGATAAGGATAAATCTTCATATGTTGAATTAATATGTTAATATTTAAAACCTCATCTAAAATTATTAAAATATAATTCTATAAATGATTAACCATATAACCCTTCCAAATGATTAAAATCCAAAATATTTTAAAAAAGGACACTAAATTTCCAAAATCAACTTTTTATAAATCCCTTATACACCATAAAGTGTCACTTCATTGTCCCACACCAAACATTTGAATACATAGATTATGTATTCTCTTGAAACATAATAATAACCTAAGTTACCATAAAACCTTATTGAAAGCATACATGCTTCTTCATTCCTCAAATAAAACCGATGATTATTAAATTTATTACATATATCCAACAAAATTGTAACCTCGATCAATGATAATACAAACCAATATGTCCACAAACCTTTTATTAGTTATGTGGTCATCAATACTATCCAATTTTCTTTATCCCTGTCAGTTGTATTACTTTTAAAGATAAACTCCATTTTCTCAATAGAAGGAACATATTAAGAGTTACCATCCCTTTGTCATGTTTTTTATAGAATAATATAACCTTTTCATTTAATCACTTTTCTAGGTCATCAGTATCAATGAACATTCTATTTCTAATCCTTGAAGAAAATAATATTGTGAACAATTTTTATATATTTCATAATTAATGAATTCCAATTCTTATAAACATAAATTATTTCACCTCACACTTAATCCATTAACAATTATTCTTCATCTTATTAACTGACACCTATTTCTTTTCACATGTCATTTGTTGTCTCTTCATCATAAATATTGTAACCATTACTCATATCGCATATCTGATTATATTCAATATATTTTCCCACAGGTCATTAATTATTATAATAACCATACTTTACACAATTAAAATAATAAATAGTTTATTATATCTTAGGAAAAAAATATTTTCATACATTTCGATAACTGAATATTTTATTTTCCCTTTGTAGTTACTTTTTTATGTCCATATTTTCCACTGTAAAAATCATCCTCATTCCTATGATACATTCACTTGTTTTATAATTTCCATATTCTTGACATATAAGAAACTAAATCATATTTCCTCTATTGTTTCCATAACCCAAAATCTTTCAATCTCATCTTTGTAATGTTTTAGAGTTTGTTAAGGTACATGTTGTTAATCATGTTCTAAAAATGTCATTGGGAATAATCAAAACTTATTATTCTCCTATCTCATACCATCTAGATTATAATTAGTAAATGATTCATTGCTTTCAATATTAATCTATTTATATATGGTTTTGACCATTGATTATGAATAGAAAGAATAATGTGATAAATGATAATCATAATGGAAAATCATAGAGTCTAAAAATGATTTAGGAGGTCTAAATCAAGACAAGTTATATTTAATGTATGTCACATTAGTTTTATCCTAGTAAATTCATATTCATTATCTCTATAAATCCTTTATGTTGGTTCATAAAGAGTTTTTGTGTTTATGAAACATATCCCCTAAGATTATCAAACCACGTACGGAGTAAGTCCCTTTTTGTGCACCAGTTTCTGATCAAGTCTATATCAATATGAATTTTTTGGGTTTTTACACCTAGGTATATATTTTACAGAGCCACATACTTTTTTAGTATCCAGGAAAGGATGTAATTACATGGAAACTACTCACTCAATCCATTAAAAAATTCCAATACATTTTCTTATACATTAACTCGCCCTTACACTTATCCTTGAAGACATCCATAGGAATTTCAATAGAAATATTCATAGGGATATCACTAAAATTTTATTCTTCTAGTTTATAAAGGTTATGTAAACTTTTCCTTTGATAAAAACTATAGTGACCTGGGATTCTCAAAAAAAGGAAATTATATCATTTTAGATGAACAGTCATCACGTTACACAAAAACACACATGAGGACTATAATAGTTTACTACCTTTGTAAACACAGAACACAGTATTATAATCTGGTAAATTATCCATAATTTTTACCACAATTATCTTCCCATTTAGTAATATTTATAGACATACCCTACATAAACCCATACTTCATAACATGGGAAAGTAAAAATTAGAAAATGTGAGCATATATTCTTATTAAAGGTAAATATAAGAGATAAAAATGCATGATCATATGAAAGAATAAGATAATAATAGTGGTATGTAATAGTAAAAATAACTTTTGAAGTTAATACCCATCCTATAATTATCATAATCATGAGTCGTGGAATAAATATTGGTTATTCATAAGACATGAATCTTAATGGAATAAAATAACGTGATCTGTGAGATCATTAGATTGTAATAAGACATAGATTTTTGGTATACACATAATGATATGAAACATTATGTGTAGGATACCCAATAAGACAATAATTACATGTTAGGCTTGGTATAGTAATATATGTACCAACTTCAGCTTGGGATAACTAATAGTGTACCCTCTTTTTTGGCGTCTACAACTCCAGGTCCAGACACAACACCATATCTAGTTGTATCCCTTTCACCATTTTGGAATGGGTTAAATCCCAAAACCATCATGTTAGTAAAGTTTCACTCCCAAGACTATCATTGTGGAAAAAATCCCTTACTGAACTAAGTCCATTCTTCATTCTAATCCTGTCTATCCCATGATATAAAAATATCTTCTTAATGCATTGTAGGGAGATATAGGTCACAGCTGTATTTATTTATAACCTTAGTATAATCGTTTATTATGACATGATAGTTGTCTCATAATTGAAATCATGTATATGTGTTCCAAAAAATACTAAAACAACCATTATTTCAAAACCTATGAAATGATTTGGGTTTCAAAATCGTTTCATCATATTTTAACATATTAAAAATAGATTGGTTTCGTAATAATTTCATCATTTCATCATATTATTACTCATGGAAGAATAATTCAGTTTCATTAAAATTTTATCACTATATAAACTATGGGAAAGAAGTGGATTTCATAAAAATCATACCATAATAAACATAATCCATTTAGAGAAAGAATAAAAATGGTATCCTTGGTTTATATCCCCAAAAAGAATAAGTTACATAAAATTGTATCATCTGAGATTTATAAGGTTTTTAATAATAAATTGGAACATTTCATAAGGAAAAAAACATTTATTTGAAAATAACTATTTAAAAATTAAACATTTTCAAAATCCTTATCTCTTAAAATAACATTGTAAACTTATAAAAGAGTGTTTAAAAATAATTTCAAACATTTATTGAAAAAAAATCCTTTCCAATTTAAACAAAATCTTTTGAAAACATAAAAAAATTATAAATACCTTTGAAAAAACCATGATAACATATAAATACTTATTTAATGAAAATAATCGTCATGATAATGGAATATTTCATTCATGTCGTAGATGTTAAAACAATGATTCCTTTCATAGTTTTGGTAAAATCCAATCAAGCATTGTTTTGGAAAAACACATGAGTATTCCTTTTAAAACATTTTTCAAGCAATCAATAATGGGTAAAAATGACTTTAATAAACAGTTTTAAATAAATTTTAAAAACACTTTTGAAAACATTTTTAAAAAACATGGTTTTTTCAGAAAAATTTTTTTTGACCGACAAGGAAAATTATCTTAAATTTTT
This sequence comes from Viscum album, assembly GCA_963277665.1. Classification (NCBI taxonomy): domain Eukaryota; kingdom Viridiplantae; phylum Streptophyta; class Magnoliopsida; order Santalales; family Viscaceae; genus Viscum; species Viscum album. The sequence continues at coordinate 999,731,550 of OY728128.1, read as the reverse complement.
TTTTATAATCATTAGTACATTTTGACAGTAAAATTATGGGATAAAATTTATTATCAGTGCATAATGAGAGGATAAAAAAATTCATGAGTTTATTGAGTGAGGGATCATAATATTTTATCATTTGAAGCATATCTATAAACAATCTTGATAAATAATGAGGTCCTAACATAAAAATATTTCTACTTTGTTAACATTGAAATGTAAACCCTATGAAATAAAAAAATTAAACTTAAAATACCATAAAAACAATGCGATTTATGATATAAAATTTCAAATGGTAAGTATATATACCACACAAAATAAATGAGTTACAAATTTTCATGTCTCTTAGAAATAAAAGATATACTGGAAATCCCACACTGAAAGTCTCTAGTTCCACTGCACTCATCAGAACCTCCTATATTATAAATATATATTTATGATAGATTTATTAAATAACCATAATTTTATATATCTTACCGCATAATAGTTATTTATGTCCTTCTATTACCCATTTATTAACAATTCTATTCTAAAGTCATGTTTCAGGTAATAAACACTTAGTTTTCCATATACATTTTGATATGTCACTTTATGTCCTATTATATTGATCATGGTTCCATAAATTACATAATAATAATAATAAAGTAATTATTCTATTTATACAAAAATTATGATTTTAATTCCAATTCTGAAATCTATGTTTTAGAAATGAAGTATGATATGATTACGGAGATGGTAGGTCGTATGTACGCATGAGTAAAGTTTAAATTTTTAAATGATCATTAGGAAAAAGGTATAAGTAATATAATATATTTATAAAATGATAATAATATCATAAATAACATATTAATTATTTAAATATAGTTATCCATATTATAAATGATGATTGAGGATTAAAATAGTGTCACATCGCTTCGTAAAGGCGGTAGTCCACACGTACGTGAGCGAGGTTATCCTTTTTCATTGAGTGAAGACTTAAGAAAGAAAATGATATATATTGACAATTATAAATTATAAATATGTAATTAATATCATAATTATAAAATATATATCATATATAATAATTTACTTTACCCTTATCAACACCCATGTAAAGAATGAACGAATCACATCACCTCATGAGGCAGTAGCCTGCCGTACACATGAGTAACATTATATTATTCCCAAAAATGGAAGGTATAATGGTATCTGTGGGATAATAATTCCATATATATATAAATATTATAAATATAATATATAAATAATCAATAAATCATTATTTTCAACTGTTAGATGTGGTAATGGAAAAATTAATGACAATCATTCGTGAGGCAATAGTCCACCATACACTCTAATGTTGATTTTGTAACCCACTTGATGGAAGTAGAAAAGGATGTAGGTCAATAAATTATTTTAAAAAATCACATTTTATGTAATATAGATAAATTATTATATCATAATTATTTAAAAATGATATAAGGAAGTGGATAAATAAATAAAATAAAGACACTCATTAAAAAACAAGACATTTTCTTTGGGTTTCCTCATTAGGTTTGAAATAAACTTTCCAAGATTGGTTTTGTATCTAAAATAAGGATTATGAGAGGACACTATGGAATTTCAGAATTTATTTTCTTATTATTTGGATGAACTAAAGAGTTATTAAGGAGTGAATATGAGAGGATAGGAGTGACCTTTTATCAGTGGGAGAGAGGACACGCTTGGAATTTTTAAAAATAAATAAGTGATCCCATGTTTTACAAACATCAAAAAGATTCAAATTTTGTAATTATTAAACCTTAGAGGTTTCACGGTTCAAATATGTCCAGAATATACTTTTTATATAAGTTTATAGGTCTTTCTTACACTAATCTTTTTAACATAACCACCTAGAAAATCCATTTTTTCCTTAACCACAGTAATTAATTTTTAATACATTAACTATTAATTTTGGTAAAACATTAATTTGAACTTTTTATAAATTATAATTTATATTGATTTCATATATGGAATCCCTTTTCCAAATACTATTTATATAATTTTAAAATGTTAATATAAAATTAATCTCACATGCGCGATGTGAAAGTTGGTTTTTAAAGAGGGGATCTTCAAAACTATGAAATGTTTTTATAGAAAATTTCAAAATTAAATTGATAAAATGTACTAAAATGTATTAATTTATATAAAATTTAAATATTTTTTCTTTAAAATCATTTGAAAATATATTATAAATATATAAATTATTTTACCCAAAATTTATTTTTTAAATAATATTATGTATTTTCATAATTCATCAAAAAATTAAACTTTTCCAAAAAAATCCCAAAAATTACCCCTAAGATATTTTTTACATTTTTATTTAAAAAATAATTTTTATTTAATATATTTAATTATATAATTTTTTAAAAAATAAATTTTATTATATGTTCACAAAAATACGACAAAACTTGTTTTCCAAAAAATACACTTTTTAAGCATCAATTGGATTTATTATTAATTCTTGTTTATAAAATACATAAATTGATTGTTAAAAAAATTGAACATATAATTTATACAATTAATTAAGATAATTAACCCAAGTGATTTGGTTAATTTGTTGAACTAAACCCCACTTTTGTGTATAAAAATAGTTCTTAATATAAAGATTTACTTTTATTTTCAAATGTTTATATACTAATTTATAATTAATTAGTCACTAGAGAATCCATTTTATATACATGTGTAAACTATATTTTCATAAATTTGATAATATTATTAAAAACATTTAATCCAATTGATAAGTGGTAATTATCATAATTATATTTTAATAATTTGTCATGTTTTGTTTAAAAATAGTGTTGTGTGTAATGAAAGATAATCTCAGTGTTTAATGTAACACAAGAAAAAAATAGTGTTGTATGTAACTCAAGCTAGACATAGAGTTTCATGTAATGAAAAATATCAACAATATTAAATTAATTAGAAAAAATATATTTCACAAAATCTAGAGGGGTTACACTGAAAGAAATCAATGAGGTATTATATAGTGTATAACTAATTTGTGATAATAATGAAATCTTACGGTTGTACTTATACTAATTGGAAATAAACGATTGGTTGATATTTTCTCATCACCATCACACACCCACAACATTCCTGTTATAAAATAGTATGACTACAATCTAAGGTAGAAATATCTTTGGCTCTTGGATGACTACTCGTCTTGAGCCCCAATGCTCTTGCTAGAGTAGAAAAAATAAAGAAATATGAAGTCTCTATATGAGTAAATTCATAAGCATATATACATATAAATAAATGATAACTTGAATGATATCTAGAACTAATAGTTTAAAAATTCTATGTTGTTGTTTAACTAAGTCTAGCTCCCCCCTCCCCCTTATAGTTCATCTCATCATCCCACTTCCCAAACGGATGGGTAATATTCTTATATTGACCTCTACCACTACTTCCTTCTATTGAAATTCCATTAGATGACTATGGATGCTACTGCTAAAATTGTCTAAGAGTATAATTTAGTTTACATGGTCATTCATGAATCATAAAAATACATTTTATCCCACACTATCCTCCTTGATATTAAGAAATATCAGGACCAAGGAAAAAATTCCTAAATTATAAAAAATAAAATAAAATAGGATAACAGAGTAATAATAACGAAAATTATTATGTAATCCACCACCAATCATAACCATGTAAATCATCTACACTAAATAAAAAATCCCTAAAAATAATTTACATATGAAGACCCCTAAAAACATTCCATGTCCAAATTATCAAAGACTTCTCATAGAAGCCACCATGAAGTAAACTTGTGTCAATATAGCATCTGATGTTGTATCGTATACACATACCAATTTAGCCCTCATGCTTTCAAAAATTATAGCACGTACCCCCTCACCCCACTTGAGGTTAGTGAACCAAATTAAATCATACCACGATCCAAAATCATCACAACTGATGACATCTATATCAACAAACACTACCTGAATCCTACATAATCCTGAGGTCATTAAGACCTACATCCCAATATCATAGCTTCTTGCACTTGAGGTCTTTGTTGTCATGTCCAACGGTCTCCGACACAATGATATTTTCAATTATTCACTCATATTCAGTTATCTTTTTGATCTGGATAACCGTCGGCCTATTCTGAGAGTCTCCTTCATCATATTATAAGCGAAAACCCATGATTTCATATCCATCGATCATTAGTGTAATGAGTATTTTCATCTTCCTTCATCCAAAGTTGGTGATCATTACTAGTCAGAACTCTCTGTCAACCTTCGTTGAGAGTCGTCACCTTTTTGATTAAAACACAATCCCCACAAAAAATCTAGGTAAATCCATGTCCTCCATCCCAAATCCCATTACTAGGGTCCCAAGTCATACACAGGCATGGTTTAAAAATATGGAGGACAACGCCAACCCAAACCATAGCTGCTCCATCTCTAGACCCAGTCCCATTCACCACCACCAAATCTCAATTTGATGTAGCACCACCAATCTTGACTACAAAAGATCTAACCCAATCAAAGGGAGTACCTGATTTGGGATTAATGTTCCTCACCACATCCTAGAGAATCAGATCAATTGATTGAAACCCATCACCTCCGATAAATTTATCATCACTTATGATATTCACAAGAGGTTGATTTCTTCATAATGCTAAAAACATCTTGAAATTTCCAACAATCTCATCTGATAATCTATTTGAGAGACTATAAATAGCATCCAAATAATTATTTCTACCTCACACTAACCAAATCACACTCCAAACCTCTCTTATAGTGATATAATACCTATTATGATAAAAAATCTGTTTCTTTAGAACTCTCTCTCCCACTAATATGTGGTTTTGATGCATGGGAGGCATAACTATAAGAAACTACTCACATTGTCCATGGATAATGTGGATGTTTCAACTCAACCTAATTCAATTTTAGTAACATAAAACAAGAAAAATGTCATAAAATATGTAATTATAAATTTTAACATGATATGATACCTTTTCCCATGATTTCAAAATACCAAAATTTAACACACATACCTTCTTGTAATGAAATTTGGACATTCAGAGATATGTAGAATCATTAGGGCATACTGCATCCACACATAATCCCATTGGATTATTTCACATGCTAAATTTATTGAATATGATATCCTTACAAACCCATTCAATCCATACATGATTCTACTCTAAAATCTATCATAAAACACATTCTCTAATACTAATCTATCAATTAGCTACCCTATAAAGACTCTTCATGTATTGATAATTAGATTGTTAGTAGCCCTTGATGTCCACCTCTAATATTCCAAGGGGTGATTAATGATACCAAGGGAATGAATCTTGAAATATTTGAAAATTTTCCCATTAAAAAACAAACATTGAAATAGAATAATAACCATAATCATAAATACGATAACAAAATCCCATATGATTATGTAGATATATGCATAGTTATGTCATCAAACAAGATAAATATAAGACACTATCTATCAACTCTAATGGGATAACACCTCAATATGAATCCTTTTATTCCTATATATATATCAAATCATTCAAAAAATAACATCACTCGATGTCACCTTATATGTCATCCTATCAATATGAAAAACAATAAATAATTACTATTTGATCAAGCCATTACAATCTATAGGTTCCTCCTCTAACCTGTATTGTAGCAATAATAATGGCATTTTAAAGGCTTAGTGAAATGATACATATAAAAATTAAATACAATTAAGAAAAAAAATATGATATTAAGATAACCTCTACAACATTCCTTTAACCAGTTTTTCAACACCATATAAATCACCCCTTTATGTTTTCCACACCTCTCATAGTAATACCTTTAAGCACAATAACTATTTATTTCCATAGGGAGGAATATAGAATAATAATAAAAACTATATAATGTTAAAACTAAAAAAATAAAAATTATATCCATGGTGGGAATAAAAAATCCATCACATTTCCATAACTCATATGATATCACATATCTTATAACACATGAACATAAGGGAATAAAAAATCCATGCACATTTACCCCGTCATATACAGACCAAAATAATGGATAACATAAAACATAACAATTTCATTATTATCATGGTATAATCACAATATCATCTCACTACAATAATAAAATGCGTAATTATAATCAATAAATAAAAATAGTTACAATAAAGAGACCACAAAAAACATTTCCAACCTTATCTCACACCATCTAACCCTTGTAAAATAACATCTCAATTTCATTGGGAAAATAAACTCGACTATCCACCAGTAAATCACATTAACCCAATAGACTATAAATTTCTTAAAATTATATAATCCCCATAATTATTATATGTTCATCATGAAATCCATATGTTTTTAGAATTTATATTAATAATAAAACAACAGCAATGAAATACTTTCCTAAGGTTATTACATAAAACATAAACTTAATTTATTATTATTCTTATAACCCTTCATCACAATTTTTCATAAAAATAGTTTCATTAAATTCCTCATTCAAATTAACATGATTAACACCATTAAATTAATTCATTATGTCTTACAAATAAATTCCACACTTCCACCATCATCTCAAAACTTTTAGATCATATATATTTTAGTTATAAATTGTATTAAAATAATCACCTAAAACCACATCAACTAAACTATTAAATTCTACTCAACATGTATAAAAAATATGAATAAATTCCCTAACTCAATTTATGATTTATCCTTTAAAATTCCAAATTCAAGGGTCAATTCCTGCATTAAAGACCCCCCAAAAACCCCCAATCCAAACATATTTTACCTCTTATAAGAAGAAATATAAAATATTCGTTCAAGGGATATCTAGGGAAACTATAAGGTTCATGGGGTCACTAAAAATTTGATATAAATAATCATGAACAAATTATATTTAGAAAAAAAAGTTGGGGTTATGTTCAAAAATTTGTTCTAGAAAATAAAATTTTAATTTTTCAATAATGTCGGTTGTTCCATGAGACATTCATAAATAATTATGCAACTTATCTCTTATCTATCATGTGTCTTTTATGAATTAACCATTCAAATTATACAATATAAAATAATATTAATTAATAATGAACATCATTATTTCAAAATGTATGAAACCCATGAATTTCATAAAGCTACATTTAATTAACTTTTAATTTAAATCTCCACCTAGAAATAATCATGGAATGATACTAATATTTCATTGGGTAATAAGATAATCCATTAATATCATGACATAGAAATACAGTTTAATCAGTCAACCATAATTACTAGTCATACCACTAAATATTTCCACCCTATAGAATTTTGGAGCCATATAACACATCACATGATAATTAAATAAATTATAGTTAAATCATTTGGTCATAATGTCTCAAATATAATCCAATTTGACAGACTCAAAATCATATATATATATATATACCACCCAAGGAAAAATTTTGGCTAAACACCAATCTTCACATTGAGATTTTTTATCGACTAAAATTGGATCCAAAACACAACTTCTATCCCATATTTTACATATAAAATCACTCTAAACACCACTAATGATTTAAAATCATAAATTAGGGAACTATAAAAATATTATCCTATATAAGTTAGAAAATTTATTTATTTAATTTTCAGTAGAATTATTTTACAAACTAATATAATATTATTTAATAATTAATGAAATGGAAATATACGTTCATAATAGAAACAAATAATCAATTACATAAATATTATTTATGTTTTTGAACCTCCTATTATTAAAATAAGAGAATTTAAGTGGATTTTATTATATTTTAATGGGTTTTTATTCATGGGAAATTAATATTAAAGATGGAAAATATTTCTATAAATGTAATGGGGAGTTGTACTCCATAATTTATATTCTCACAATACCTCTAATTAAGATATTTTTTCCACAAAATAGTCGAATACACCAATATGTTTTTTTATTATATTACTTATTCATATCATTGTTTTAGGGAAAGTGGTGGTACATTCCTTCTTTTATAAACCCATAAGGATTGAATCCTAAAAAATATCTTTTGTTTATTATCTATAACCATACAACCATTTTGGAATAAATATTTAAATTTGATCATTTGATATATATATTTATATATGTATATGTTATTTGTATGATAAATGAGTGTGTATATGTGTGTAAAAACTCTGTTTTCTTCTTACAAAACATTGGATTATTCACAATATTATTTTCTATGATAGGTGGTGATTTTTTGTGATATTCTAGGGACTGGGAGGCTTGGTTTTGATATAATAAAAATATTAAGTACATTATATCCCGCATAGAGGAATCGTAGGCTAAAAGTATATTAATGGATTTACATTGAAACATATTGTCTACTATTAGTATATATGGGTTATACTTTATTTGTCTTAAATTATTATCGACATTCCATTATTATTATGAGATGACTACTCTCTAGATGCTTTCTGTTTAGTTATTTCATTGTGTCCTACTAGGTATTTTCAAACTCTCCCTTTCATGGGATCTTCCCACACATGTCAGGTTTTATGTATATTATAATCCATTCGATTTATTCATAGGTGGAATGGGAGTAGAAATATCATACTTGATCTACACAAAATGATTTTGCACCATGTGTTTCATTTTATAGTAGTCTCATCTTTTCATATCAAGTTCGACTTCCTTATAGTTTTTCTGTAATTGTATTTAGACCTTATGATTTCTAGTAATTGTTATGTAATTTGTGGTGGGATATATATGTATACATGTATTATGGTATACATTTTATTTTACCTTTCATCATTTATTGGTATTTGGATAAGTGTGTGTGTACATGTACATAAGTCTAAGGCCACCAATGTGTGTGATATTTATACACTACAGTATTTTTCATCCCTTAGCCTATTAGAGGGAGGATTGGGGTCTCACATTCCACTTACCACTTACCAAGTGATCTATTATTGGTTAGGTAATGACAAAGTGGAAACAATGTAGTTTTATCACAGGACCAGAGTCTGGATGTTATCTAGATGTGAGATTTGGTTTGGGAACTTGGGTTACAGTGTTATGGTATTTCAAGTTTGGGTCATAGGAAAGGGAATTTATTATTGGTTTATTAGTCATCATATACATAAATTAGCACTCTTATAACCTTTATTTTTACTCAGTACAAATAGGAACTTGTTATAAGGAATATGTTGGTTCATATATCATTTAGCTATGGCTTTTGGTTTCAATATCCTTACTGAGTCAACTCCCTTAATGTACTCTTGATCGTGGTATATATTTTCTATTTTAAGATGCCTAAATTATTTATTAAATCTACTATTCCATAGAGGGATCATGATAATGATTCATCTAGTGATGAGGATTTGATACAGGGACCTTTTCATGAGGTGGTACCTCTATGTGGTTTTCTTATCTTTCCACCTCTTGAAAAGTATAATGTTTCACTGACAGTATCGGTGGATTTGATGAAAGAGATGAAAAAACATAATTTGTTTCAGCTGTATTAACACCATATATTTTTTTTGTGATCTAAACCCCAAGGTAGTTGAAAAGTAGATTTAGGAAATTACTTGAGTTTTTTCCCTTGATCAGAAACCACCAGATCAGATGGGGGCCCTAGCAATGATCCTTCTTCATACCTTCACATGGTGATGGTGGATTCATGTTAATCTACCATATGATCAGGGAAATATTTCATTGAAATAGTTTGAGTATGTTTTTATAGATGAGTTATACATAGCTACATTGCAATAAATGTGCATCTAAGAGGATCTACAGATTCAGTAACACAATATGGCTATGGAAGATATTCATTGAGGTTGAATAAAAAATCAAAATACTCCACGAAATATTTTTGAGATACATTATTTCAAAAATGAAAATTTTATTTGCGTATTTATAAGGATATCTGGGATGTTTTGATTTTAAGTTTTATTAACACATATTCGAGATTACTGGAGTAAACATAACTAGTGGAGAGCTTCTTAGTAGAGTAGTCACTGGCAGTTGGTGCTTGTAGTGGACACCCTAAGTCTGGGACATTAGTTGGTGATAGATGATGTCTGATGAAGGTATCTAGTTGAGAATGAAATTTCCTAATATAGTCTCAGGATAGAGGTTCTATAGTTCAAAGCACTCAGTGAAGTTCTAGTCAGCCGAGGGAGAGGTGATGTTAATCATGTGATGGTTGGGACATCTCATTTGGGATGGTCTGACCCATCATTTATCTGATAGGTATAAATTCAATGAACAAATTAGGATGATAAAAAAATTATATTATTGAGTTTATAATGGTAGTGTATTGGGAAACGGATATGGGAGTGCATTGTGTGGTGGTCGATGATTTTATTTGTTACTACCACCACCTCAAGTGGTCCACTCTAGTGTCTAGGAGATGGTGTTTCGGGATGAGGATTGTTGCTTTTAATGGAGGACTATTAACATGATACACTATGGATTGTTTCTATTATGATATATGCCTTTCAACCTTAGGATAATTTTTTTATACACAGTCATGAGAAACTCCTTTCTTTCCACATCTCATGTTCGAGGCCTAGAGATTCTAGGTTACCCTTTGGTTCAACCCTTTTTTTAGAGACTCATGTTGAAGGAAATTCATAAATTAAACACTTATTATAATAATATTACATGGAACATAGATGATATAGCCTCTTTTGGGACCATTTTATATTTGTGATAAGGCCTTACAATACAATCTTAGGGATGGACTTACTATCCATAGTTCATGCACAGATTAAATATTGTAAGTGGTTGATTCATTTTATACCAATTCCTAGGATTATCTTTTCCTTATTTGGTGAGAAGGAAACCTGTTCAAAGTAATATGGTATCAAATACAAGAGGATATATTTGGTTACAAACCATTTTTATTGTATAACCCTTGTATTATTAGATGTTTTGGGATATTAGATTCCTTCTATGGTGGTGGATTACGAGGACATTGTCCCTGAAGACTTTTTGGGCATATCTCCACACCAAAATATAGATTTCTTCACATAATCAAACCTAGGGACTACCCTGATATATGATCCATCATATCGTGTGGGTCCCACAAATATTTATGAGCATAAGGTGTAGTTGAAGGAATTGTAGATGAAGGGATTTTCGAGGCCGAGTGTTTCCCTTCAGTAATCCCCAGTGTTGTTTTGCAAGAAGGGGAATGGGAGATTGAGGATGTTTATGTATTATAATTTCCTAAAATAGGTGACCATGAAGAATAATTATCTAAAATTAAGGATTTAAAACCACATAAATCAACTTAAGGGGTGAGATGGAACTCAAAGATTTCCATAAGGTCAGGCTATCGTTAGCTCCATGTATAGGAAGAGGATATATCAAAGATGATGTTTTAATGTTTCTATGATCACTATGAGTACTCAATGATTATTTTTTGAATGAATAAATCCCAATTACTAATAATGGGACTCGTGAATTGGATTATTCAACCCTTGTAATATCAATTCTTGGGAGTCTTCAATGACAACATCCTAGGGTACTTAATGTCAAAAGATGAACACATGAGACCCCTTAGTATGGTCATGGACATAATTTGAGAGAACCTTTTTTTATTGGAATCTCCCAAAGTGTCATATCCGGATTCAAGAGGTCCACTTCCTGGGACATTTCATCTTAAAAGAGGGTGTCATAGTGGATATACAAATTTTGAGGCCATGCCATTTTAGATCCAACCAATACTAGGACTATGGATTGATGCTTCCTTTAGATGGAAGGATGCTATTAGGGATTTATACCTTATTAATCTAAGATTGGGAAACCATTGAATTCTTTGACATTGAAGGTACATCCTTTCAAATAGAAAAATAGGATATAGTTGGCTTCTCATCAGTTCTAGCAGAGGCTAAAATGCAACCCCATCTTGAGAATACGAAAGGATTCTGTTGAGACCATAATGTTTTGTGATTACTATTGAAATATTCTTAGGTGTGTTATAATGCATAGGAATAATGTTATTAACTATGAATCCATGTATTTCATACCATCTGATCATAACTATGATACCCACAATCTTACGAAAGCATCATTTATCTTCACCCAAAAAATGTGGTGATACTATCTTAGAGTGAGCCGTTCATTTTCTATTCTTACTATAAGATTATAAAGTATATATTTTTATAGATGGATTTAATAGGGAATAGATGTGATGGGTAAATTTCCTCTAATATTATGACTTCAGGATAGTCTATATGCCCATTAAGGGGAATGTGGTGGAATATGATCTCAATAGGAGATCTTGTTTGTAGCTATCGTGTGAGGGGTTGGGGTAGTTGGCCTCGGTATAGTTGTCTTTAGTGAAAGAGGATAGTGAATCCTACCTCTATTAGATATTTTTTAGCCCTATACTTCTATGGTGTGTTAGGGTGGCTTGGATTAGAGATAAAAACTTTCAAACCATGTGATTTCATATTTCTAATGAACATGATATTGATGGATTTTCTGAAAGTGTGATGCATTTCCTTCATTTTCATGGATGAACCATGGTACCGGTGAGGTTTCAAAGGAGGTTTTAACAGATATTCACACATTCCCCTTGATGGTACATCCATGTGTGGAGAAGATGTACTAGTTTGGTCAATGTCAATTATGATATTCAGAAATGAAAAAGTGTGTAATAGAGTTTATCTTGTGATGCCTCACTTATCATTAGGTGAATTTATAGAACCAAGTTCTAGTTGGTTTGGCTAAATCTCTTAATTTGGTGGAGTAAAAGTCGGATCTTATCACTATGGACTTTGATATAGGATTTCCTTGATCATCTATCTATTAGAGACTATTATATCTGGGAGATCAGAGAATAACTCACCATGGAAGCCCACTTCCTATCTATCAAAGAGCATAGTTTAGTGTAGATCTTGGGATGAGTTTATGTTAAATGGATATTTCTAATTCATGGAATTACCTAGAATATTATTTTGATATTTGATTATAGCTTCAATTAATAATTATGGATGGGTTTCATGGGGGATTTGGGACTCATTTTTAATAGAACATGTTTTTTATTGTCCAGGAATAAGGCCAAACTAAGCAGAATTTTCTAGTTCTGCAGGATATTCATTTGACTTGCATGTCGGACATTGGCTGTAGTAAGTAAGATCACATAACCATTGTTGATTTTTCTAATAATAATAGCTATCATTCCACAATAGGTATGGAACTATTTGAGGCCTTGTATTGGAGATCTTGTAGTCACCATTATAATGGAATGATCTAGGAGAGTCAACACGTATGGGCCCAGAGTAAGTGTATGTGAGGATTAAGAAAGTCTATATTATTCAAGAGTGGATTATGACTTCCCATGTCCATTATTATTCTTATATGAATAGGTGAAGGATGCCTTCGTAGTTATAAAGGAGAGACCATGTATTCTTTAAGGTCTCTTATTGATGAGGATTATAGAGGTATGGTTAGGGTAGAAAGTTATTGTTATGTAATATTCTCAATTTCCATAAACTATTTAGGGTTGATGAAATTTCATACTAATTGAACCTAACAAAATAGTTACACCAGGCACATGATGTCTTCTACATGTCACATCTAAGGATATATGTGCATGGCTCATTGCATGTTGTCAACTAGTGTGAGATGGACATCGAGGATGGAGATACCATCATAGAGTACCCGGTAGAAATTGAGGATAAACATGAGAATATCATTTTTAGAAAGTGATTCCCATGGTGTGTCTGATCGGTGGTAGAATTGGAATCTCTTTGAAAGAACCTTGGAGTGAGTGAACCAGATGTGAGTCCAGTACCCTCATCCTTTTTAGTTGGATTTTTTCTTTTCAGGATGAAAACTCATAAGGTGATTATAATGTAAGAACAATATTTTTTACTTATAAATCTTTATAAAATTTAAAATAATATCTTTGAAGCTAGGAGATGAGTTGGTAAATGATCTTAGGGACTAATGAGTCTCATCTTTGATATAATAATAATAATAAATATGTTATACCAAGACTATTAGTTTTTTCTGAAATAATTCAATAAATATCAATTGGATTCCTTGTTTGTGATATATGATACCTCCATTAAATCTGAAATATGGGTTTTACCCCTCTCACAAAATAACCTTTGTCTACATCAGGTGTTTTGTTAAAGCTATATCATGGATGGATAAATAAACTGATAAATTAACTAATTTATTTTATTGTTTATTTAATTTTTCCACCCAAACTCATCTATTTTATGCTACATACAAAAAATACCTAGGGTAATCTCTGTAAACCTATGGATTGATAGAGGCTATCTGTTGGAGGATAATTTTTGTATGATCAAAAAATGATCATGAATTGGTAATTGGTGTGCCAAAATTTTTGTGTAAGTCACCAATGAAATTGATGTCTGGATATTATTTATAAATGATTGGTCTAAACTAGATGTAGGGAATCTATTTTCTTTTTTAATCCTTATTTTTTATTCCATGATGATAGTGATTCAATTACATAAATAGATTGATTCGTGGGTTAATCATTATTTTGAGTATGGATTTACCTTCCTTGAAATAGGAAATTTTTCTATTTTCATTATTATTCTATGTTCATTGTTCTCAAGGTGGAAGATTAATGCCAGTTGGAATAATGGATGAGTTTCATTATTTATAATTTTTTATGTCTTTATTACCCTATTCATTCCTCCTTCTTCACCAATATTTTCTTTGTTCTGTGGTTCAATAAATACCTTCTAATTGATCATTGTGAAATTTTTCTTTGGTATAACGAATCAATAATGTGACTTTGGGTTCAGTATCAGTGGAATGATCAAAGTGTTGTGTAAATTTAAGAGGATAATGAATATATTCGGATAAGAAGTTTGTGATTTGGAACAATGGTGATGGTGTGAAATAATGGCAGATGATTTTTGAGTATCTTGGATGGCCAAAACCAAACCATCAATGATGGTGATTCTTGGTCAAATTTAGATCCAGATTATCTAGAAAGAATCATGGATGGATTGGAGGCATTGAGGACACAAAGAGAATAAGTGTGTAGAACCAATGTGATCAAAAAAATCTCGACTACATGGTGTGTAATATGAAGACCACATTCCATTTAGTGACATATCTATTGAGACTATTGTTTTAAAAAACATATCACACAATGTGCGGTCCCACCACAAACCATGTCACATGTAGAAAGTGGCTCTTCATATACCCTTGGGGTATAGGGGAATGAACACAACCAAGTATATATACAAGTCCTAAGTACACTGGCGTGACCTAGTACAAAGACATGGCTAGGTACTCAGACACTGTCAAGTACATGAGGATGGCCAGAGTACACGAGCATGTCCCAAAGTACAAAGTCATAGGCCAGAGTACACGGACTGACCTATAGTGGAGAATACATGTTATGAAATAACAATAAATGATGTGTTCTTTTTACATGGATTTTTAGGCCCTATTTCTCTTTAGTGAAGTCCATTTTTCTTAGTGTGCATTCCCTTGTTCTTTACCCATGAAGGTACAGTGAGGCATCACATCATAAGAATAGGTTTTGATCACCACTATGATATTAGTCTCATATAGAGTTATATAATCCATCAATATGTTCCAAAGTCTAATCCTCTATCATTCTCTTCTTCATGAGCTGTGGTTTTAGGAATCATTATGACCAATATACCTGGGTATTTGATCCCCTACTAAGAAGGATAATCTAGATAGTGTCCATAATAAGCCATATAACCTTGTAGTGATCTTATATCTATGTATCTACATATTAAGAGTTTTATTTTGTACTTAATAGTGGTGAGGCATGATGAGCAGGAACTCTTGGATGAGATCCATCAGTGTTTTCAAACACATAGTGGAATTTCTCCGAGATGAAAGTTACCCTAAAAACCTCAGTAGGAATCCTTGGATGGAAGCATGGTTGTGGCTTCACTTTGAGACTTAGTTTATATTTTGAGTATATATAGTTTATTATTTTTTGTCATATATTCTATTTTTTATTCATTTACTATGATTACTTTTTTACTCTTTTATGATTCATGCATGGAAATTTTTATGTGTCCTAGAAGATATTGTTATAATCACCCAAAAATGGGATCTTCCCACACATTTCATGTTTTATGTAGATGATAGGCCATTCATTGAATCCCTTGGAGGACCAGGAGAAGACAGTGAATATTTAATCTAGATATTCTATGGTTCATACCATGTGATTCTTTCGATAGAAGTCACATCATTTTTTAGTATGTTGCACTCTTTTACAGTTTTGGTGGCCATGTATTAGGTTCTTATGATTTCAAGTACTTGTGTCATACTCTAAGGTTTGATATAGTTATATTCATGGATTATGGTATTATTAGTATTTTACATTCTGGAATTGTATTGGAATTGGGATATATTTGTGCGTGTACATATACCTTACTTGAAAGCCTACCACATGTGTGATATACCTACTCTGTGTTGGTGAACAGCCCTTGACCTATTAGATGCGATTTTTGGGAATCTAATTTGTCTTACACTTGCTAGGTGGTCAAATGTGGGTTAGTTTTTGAATTTTTTTGTGTGTGTGTCTGGTTTACTATGAGTGTGTGTGTGTCATGTTATGATATTCAATATGCATTTATCAAAATATATACATGAATAGTGTAATAATAGTACATGAGGTTTTTTTCAATTAAATATGGAAATTGATTCATTAAATTTTTAGAAGGTAAATTATTACATATAGTCATTTGATACAAATATAAAAAAAGTGATATTATCTATATCTATACATTTTCTGATTGATTTGGTTTTTTTTGTCTTTTTTAGTTGTTGTTGTTGTTTTTATTTTTTTATTGTCACTATTTTTTTTTTGAATTTTTTTATTTTTAACGGTTAGTAAACCCATATCTATGTAATTTGGGATTAGGTTTAACATAAAATGATTTTAGTTTTAAATTCCAACTCCTAGAATATTTCTCCCAAATATATGGTGGTACTAGTATAAATGGGGGGTTATAAAATTGTGAATGATGGATTTTATTTGGGTGAAACTATAATCATACTGGATTGTTCATGGGAGGTTATATTTATTAGACGCATGGATTTTGGGTTAACATGGTTCATTTTAGTGTGGTTTGGTGGTAGATACTATCTGGAAGTGAAAATTGACGTCTATAGATGATGTGTCATGGGAATAATTCAGATATTTATTAGTAGATTTTAGGTTGGGGATGAATCTATATGTAATGGAATGGTTAGATATGGATAGAAGTGAATTCACTAATAGGGATATTTATGAGGGTAAACAAATTTTTGGGCATGTATGCGTCTATCATGCCATTTAAATTGGAACTTGGAAGCACTTAAATAGAAAAAATTGTTTGTTGAAAAAACACATGTTGATCATTAGAATCCGGATCTAGGATAATTGATGGATCCTAAACTCTAGTCTGTTATATTTAAAGTAAATATCCCATTGGGTTCATTATGCTGCTTTACTATCTTTTAGGTCATGGTTGATGAATAAAAATAGATCTAAATTGGGTCTAAGATTCTATTTGGGGGGATGGTATCGTGATTTAATTTTACCTCATGGTTATGTCATCAGTTTCATATTGTTTTACATGTAACATCCTTAGTCCAATAAGATCTAAAAACATCAAATTGCTTGTCCCATATAGCCTTAGGTGCACCTCCTTATATACAAAACACTTATAATTAGTATCGATGGTTTTTCAATAATATGGGGATACAATACCCCTTAAATGAAATAACCACAAATTATTGTGTAAGTCACAATAATTCATCATCCATAATAGGAATAAATATATAGAAATTACAGCCACGTGTCTAACACAACCATACATATCATATTCTATTCCAAAATTATACTCACCTATAATTTCATACAAATCATACATACATAAATAGGATAACCATAGCGGAAGAACACATACCATGTTATCCAAAAAATAGATAAATTAGAAATTGGGTCTGATTTTCCACATAATTCAATCTCCCACTCATCCATACATCCACCTCACTCATATATTGTAGGTCCCTTTCTCTTACCAATATCTCAGGTCATAAATTCAGCATGCCCACCAAGGTGCATGTGTAAGGTGTGAGTATAACTTTGTATGCAACCACCAATAGTTCCCCTAAATAATTGTAAAATTTATATGTGCATGAAAAAGAGATATGTATATTAATAATGATGATGATAATGATAATAATAATAATAAATTCCAATTTCATCATCAAGTACTTAAAAATCTACCCAGTGAGAAACCATACATCCTTCAACTAATTTCAATTTATGTGTGAACATATCTCCCATAACACCAAGGATCAATATAGAGTCCTCCTATATATATGCTATATTATATATCACAAAACATAATTAGGCATATCCACTATTATTCCCAATAACCAAAAACTCAAAATGTGTACTTTTCATTATATCCAATGTCAAGTAACCATTGATTCTCATATACTTGATTGGAATAATGTCTAACCAATTAAAAAAATTCCATGAATGAAGGGGAATTGGGTCGCATACTCTAACCAATTTGAAGAGTAAATTGGGAAAAAATTCAATTCCGTGACTATGAAAAATAATGAATGGGTATAGAAATTCATCCCATTTATAAGTCTAAGGTGTAGAGGCATAACATCCAACTCCCTCACCATATCATCATAAATTTACATAGCATCCAATTCAATTTCCATATCTAGTATAAATTTACTTTTTATATATAAAAGAATCATATAATGTTTCTACATAAATACGTATAACATATCCAAATCAGAACACATTACCAATAAAATCATGGATTAGCATGATGTCCAATTCCAATAAAAATTGGTACTAGGTTGGGTCACACCTACATGACCCCTTCTTCTCTATTAATTTATCTAAGGCATACCCTATCCAGAACCAATTTAAATTAAATGTGTGTATCCCTCACCCCATTAACATGTAAACCAATCTAATATACACTAAACCATCCCAAAATTGTAATATCATAATATTTCAGAGTATATTTGTAAAAACCTAGGTACTAGTAAAATAATTTGTTTCTATTCGAGAATTAAAAAGTTAAATTCATTATAAATATAAAATTAAATAAGTGGTATTTATAAAAATTAATGAAAATATACTAATATAAATGTAACCTCACCTATGAAATTATAAATAAAATTTATGTATCTTATAAGTTAAATCCATATATATATTTATATATCATTTAATAAGTAAATAAATATTTTCGAAATGATAAATTAAGTGTCGGATTTTTTGCAAGTCATAAATATTTAATTAAAATTGTATAATTAATATAATTACTTAAAGGAAATTTTATTTTCATAAATTTATTCATGAATTAATATTTCTTTTTCTTATTATAATAAGATAACTTTATGAGACCTTAATTAATTTCTCAAAGTTTTATAAAAATCATTATAATTTTAAAATTGGTATTCTTCGAATAAAAAATGATTTTTATAAAAAATTAGATTTCTTATATATATAAAATTGTTTTCATAAAATGGAGTTAATTTTTTAATTCTACACATCGAAAATAATTTGAGGTGAATTTTTGGGATTTTTTTAAAATAGTTGATGTTTTGTGAATAGTGAAATACGATAATTTACAGTATTTAACAAATTCATGAATTATTGAGTCATAAATGATGCATGAAATATGTAAGCCCAAAATCTCATACTCACCTTCATTATTTTCATATATTTAGTGACAATTCTAAAAATATTTATAGTCTTGAGCCAAAATAATAAACTAATGAATAAAATAATCAAAAAACACCCCTCTCCTCCACTAGAAATACCGCCCCTCACCACCTCTTTTCCATACACCTCAAAGCCCTGTAGCTTGTTTAATTTATGACCGATTACCTTACCAATCAATTTACTAAGGTCCATGAACTTTTGGTCTCACCAAAAGGCTAAAACCAAGTTGCTTAATGAGTTTCTCAAGAAGGAGAATTGAAGAGGTAAAATCCATATTCTTTTTAATTTCTATTATTTTAAATTTCTTTTCATTTATTATTCACTCTTAAAATAACCTTATAAAAGTGGAATTAAAACTCTAGTATCTTATATATACTGTAATTTTATCATTTTTATGGAATAAACCATCATAATTCTCCTTGTCGTCTCTCTTTTATTCTAAAAATGATAACATCGTATCTAATATGTCGATTTAGCACCATTGTGGATGATACATTTTAATTTTATTTTACCACCTTCATGGCTGGTCATAAAACCATTATTATGGTTAAATAATATTTCATTATACATATTATAATTAATATAATTTTTGAGAACCATTATATAAACATGATATTAAATAAAATTATATATCTTCATGATGGTCGTAAATACCACCAAAACAAATTAAATCATTTTCATTCATGTTTTATCTAATGATTCATCCTCATAAAAAAAGTGATATATTGTATTATTTAAAATTATGGAAACATTTAAATACCATTTTATTCAACATATGGATTTTTTCTTCCATTTAAAACGAAAATCCATAATGAACCAACCATAGAAAACATGAAATAAATGCACCCAAGACAAAAAAATTATTATTATTAAATGGGTGTAATGTGGATCATATAAGTAATAATAAATATAAATATATCTCTATAACATATTAATAATAATATTTTAACCATTATATAAGAGGTTTGAACACATTTGATGTAACAAAAAGCTAGGTATGGGACTTTTCTTAAAAAAACCTCTTTTAAATTTCTATTTTAAAAAAATTTAAAAGAAATGATTTTATCCAAGTATTCTTGTTTTATGATTTTTTTTTTCATAGTTATATTTAATTTTTTATAATGATGTTTTTTACCTATATCTCCCTCTGATAAATTTGATATGTTAATCTTGGATGTCAACCATATGGTTATTCCAAGGGTAAATATGATGGTTACACCATAAGGTAGTTGTGAGAGATACATCATAAGGTAGTCGTCGTGTTTACATTGTAAGGTATCCATGAGAGGTAAAAATCATATGTCTTTCATTAGGAATAAAATATAATGTAATTAATTCCCCATGATAACTTTATTTTTTGTTTATTTTTTCTATGTTTTATGGAAATATCTTGTTTTCTCAAAGTAAGAATATGATACGTTTTTTGTGAGATTTATGTATTTGTGAAAATGATTTCATTTGTTTATAAGAATTCATAGACTAAAAAATATTAAATTATATTTATGTTCATTTATATTTTTTTATCTAATCCCATGTTTTAAAATGATTTCTAGAGGTTTTAATGATGTGTATGAGAAAATATGATTCCAAGCAGAATATTGTGACGATTTTCATAAAAATATTTCATGTTTTATTAAAAACAACTGTCTTATGGATGAAATGGATATTGTTTTAGTATGACCATATTTTTATTCTTGTGGGTTGATATGTATTAATTATTTTCTAAATATGTAAAACTATAAACTTAAAATATCTTTAAGAATGTAACAAATTTAATTATAAAATAATTTACTAGATTGTGTAATATTTAAGGCCAGGTCCTTATAGTCAGTATTAGAGCAGGGTTTAGATAACTTCTGGTGTTATGATTATTTTCATTGAATACCATAAATTTTTTTACCAAATTTTTAAGTTTAAATTATATATAATTTAAATATTACTACGTTTCTTCATCTATTATATGTTTTCTCAAAATGGGTTTTTATATAAGAAATAGGGTAGTTGAAGTAGGATAGAACTGAGACAGTCATATCTTTCTGAATCCACAACCTGGAATGTTGTGAATTGGAAATGAGTTGTTTGTTAAAGTAATAGATTATTTTGATCAAGATATAAATTGTATTTATATCTGTCAAATAGAACAACTAATTCTACCACAATGGAACGTAATGATAGTAGAACAGTTTATGAGGCACCCACCTAATTTCAGTTGATCTTATGACCCCATTGTGGATAAATGGTTGATTAAATCCATTGAAAGGATATTCAATGTCATGGGGTGTTCAAATAATAAAAAATTCAGTCTTTCTATTTTCCATTTTGAATTTTTTTCCAACTAGTGGTGGTCTATGGTCAAGAATATCATAGATATCAATAAGATTCATGTCTTATAATGGAATGAATTTAAGATTATTTTCCAAAAAAATCCATAAGGTGGTTACACATAGGATAGAGAATAAATTTCATAAATTTAATAAAAATAAGAAGTATTAAGTAGTAATTTATGAATAAAACATCACAATTTTTTCAGGGTACACACAAAATCATATTTAGTATTTTGATAGAAAAAATCAATCATTTTCAATTATGATTGAAGCCAAGATATCAATGTGCATTAGCTTACCATGAATTTAATAGTTATCAGAAACCAGTTCAATGTGTTGAGAATATAGAAATAGAGTTTTCCGATGATCAAATTCACTTTGAAAAAAATCGTAAGGAAATGCCCTAATGGTAGGTAATGGGTAAGAACCAATCAAAAAATATGAAGGTAAGAATTTCCAGTTTCTAGTTTTGGGAATGTGTGGAAAAAGCACCATGGGAAATTACTTAACAAAACTAGAAAGTTTATTTTATGTGGTATGTTTAGACATATGGCCTGAGATTGTAATGAAAATTATAATAAGATTAACTATGATAAGAAACTATAAAGTGTTTTAAATGTGGTGAGATGGGTCATTATAAAATATCATCCCAAAGAAATATCTGAATGATGGAAAGTGGCTAGATTATAATCATAATGATGTAGTAATATTCTTTCTGATTACTTTGGTAGATTTTTAACCATTAAATTTAGAAGAATCAGGCACTTTTTTTACTCAAATATTGATAATGTTTTCTCGAAACAGGGTCTACATATTCCTTTATTTCTGAGATTTTTTTGGTAAATTTGAAATTTCACCTCAAGAAATGATACTATATATTATGATTAAAACAAAAGTGGGAAATATTACAACAAAAAATCATTATTAGAATATTCCAGTTGTTTTTTGTGGAAATAAATTACCTACAAACCTTGTTGTTTTATCCCTAGTAATGTTTGATGATATTCTGGGAATGGATTTCTATTTATCCTAATAAGATTTATTTTAGATCTAAAGTAGTTGTTTTTTAGAAATAGATTCATTTGTATAAAAGAATGAATCCATACCATATATAAAATACCAAGAAGCTGAGAAACTATTAAAATATTGAAATTAATTTTATCTATCTCATATTGCTGAAAACAAGGGAATTTTCATATTAATGATGTTCCGGTGGTAAATTTATACCCAAATGCTTTTCTGATGATTGTTTTGTGTTATAATTGATCTAGAAGTTGAATTAACTATTGACTTAATTACTGACTCAAATCCAATTTCAAAACACCCTTATTGAATTTATCAAGTGAAATTTCGTGAATTGAAAAATTATTTCTTGGAGTTTCTTTATATGAGATTTATTCATCCTAGCACTTCACCATAGGGGGATCCTATTTTTTGTTAAAAAAAGTTGGTTCCATGGGACTTTTCATTGATTATAGAGATTTGAATAACATTATTGTTAATAATAAGTATCAAATGCCTCGTATCAGTGACTTGTTTGATCAGCTCGAGGGAGATTAGTATTTTTCCAAGATTCAATTAAGATTTAGGTACAATTAACTGAAGGTGAAATAAGAATGAAAAACTAAAAAAATCATTCCAAACCAGATATGGGCATTATGATTTTATTATTATGCCCTTTGGTTAGAAAAATACTCCTATAAGATTTATGGATCTTATAAATAGAATATTTCATTAATTATTGGACATGTTTTTTTTTATTTTTATTAAGGATATTTTAGTGTTTTCCAAAAGATATTAGGATCATGGAAAACATTTAAGGATTGTTCTTCAAAATCATAAAGAAAATAAATTCTACATAAAAATTAGAAAATTTTATTTTTGGTAGAAATAGATTTCTCTTCTTGGGGAAATTGTAAATTACGTTGCAATAATAGTTGATCCTGCCAAAAAAAGTGTTCAATTATTGGCTAAGATCTATAATTGTTAATGATATTTGTAGTTTTATCAGATTATTATGTTATTTCCACCAGTTTATTAAAAACATTGCATAGTATTTTACCCTGGTAACTAAGTTAACATGAAAACAGATTATATTTAATCGAAAAGAATATTGTGATGTTTTTTAGGAAATGGAAAGAATATTGGTTAATTATTCAGTTTTGGCTCTACCTTCTAGAAATGTTAGTTTTTTCATCTAATGTGGTTCTTATTTAAATGGACTTGGTTCTGTTCTGATGTAGAATGATCAGGTAATTACTTATGATTCAATAAAACTAAAACCTCATGAGTTAAATTATACCACACATGAATTAGATTTATCAGTTATGTGTTTTTCTTTAAAAATCTAGAGACATCATTTATATATATTGAAATGTTAAATATATGTTGACCACAAAAGTTTGAAGTATATATTTACTCAAAACGAATTGAACATGATGCAGAGAAGATGGCTTGAACTGTTAAATTATTATGATTTCATGATCTATTATCTTCTATTAAAAGCAAACCAAGTTGTGGATTTATTGAGTTAAAACCATCATGCATCATTAACCATGTTGCGTTTATAATAAGACCCCTTGATTAATGATTTGATAAATTTTTTCTTGGAATTTGTTGGTGTACAAATTTTTTTTGTTTTTTTCTAGTTCCATTGCAGTTGTATCTCTCAAATATAATTAAGAAAAAACAGAAGGAGGACTATGAGTTGTATAAAAAAATATAATTGGTTTGAAATGGTATATTTCCCAAATTTAACATTGAAAAATATTGTGTTTTGAGATTTTTGAACATATAATGTGGGCCTTGTGATTACCAGCTGAAGAAATAATTGTTAAGTGAAACTCATAGTACCTTGTTTTAAATTCATCAAGGTAGCACTAAGATATACATGGTCCTTAGTGAGTATTACTGGGGGGATATAATTAAAAGAGGTATTGTAGATTTTGCAATGAAATGTTTGAACTATCAATAGGTTAAAGTAGAGTAACAACTACCAAAGGGGAAGATTATGATTTTTCTAGTGCTATAGTGGAAATGGGAAAATATATCCAGGGAATTCATGGTGGGAATAAAAAATGCATAACAAGGTAATAATGAAATTTGTGTTATTATTGACTGACTGATTAAATATTAAAATTTTCTTCATATTTTAGATACTAATTATTTGGATCAATTTTTTTAACTGTACATCAATGATATTGTTAGGTTACATGGAGTTCCTCTATCAATTGTATTGGACCATGATCCCAAGATCACTTCTATCTTTTGGAAGGGGCTTGATAATTCATTGGAACATAAATTAAATTTCATCACAACATTTCATCCCCAATATGATAAGAAGACCAAGAGAACTATTCATCCATTTGTCAAAATGTTATGTGATTGATCAATGGATTACCATGTAATTTAGGATCAAAATCGTTCTTAAATTGAGTTTTCATATAATAATGTTTTTTTTATAGTGTACAGATGGGTCCTTTTAAGTCATTATATGGTATGTGGTGTCAAATCCATCATTTTGGGATGAATTTGGGGAAAGGAATTTGATGGGACAAAAATTATTAGAAGAAGTAGCTAAGAAAGTGAATGTGATCCAGTAACATATGAGGAGAGCTCATAGAATACAAAAAAAATCTATGTAGATAACATGAGGAAAGAATTTTCTTTAATGGTGGTTGATCGTGTTTTCCTAAAACTATCTCCCTATAAAAGAGTTATGTATTTTGGTAAGAATGGAAATCTATGTCCACAGTTCATAGGACCACTTTAAATCGTAGAGAAAATTGTACTAGTTTCTTACCGAGTAGATTTTCCTATGAGTTTATCTCAGATACCCAATGTTTATCATGTGTCAATGTTATGAAAGTATGTTCCAAATTAATCTCATGTTTTGAACCTACAAGTAGTTCAACTGGAAAAGAACCACTTTATGAGGAAAAGTCCATTCATATTCTTGATTTTATAGATAAAATATTATGAAATTAGTTAATTCATCTGGTTAAGGTTTGTAGAGAAACTATATAGTTGAAGAAGCAACATGGGAATCTGAAACTTCTATGAGATAAAGGTATTCTCACTGGCTTAATAATTAAATAAAAATCGTAAGGATGAAATTTATAGTTGGTGGGGATAATGTAACCACCTAGGTACTTATAAAATATTTTGTTTTCAATCTCGAATTAAATAGTTAAATTCATTATAAATATATAGTGGAATAAGTTTTATTTATAGAAATCACAAAATCTATACTAATAGAATATTAACCTCGCCTATGAATGTATAAATAAAATTTATGTATATTTTAATTTAAATCTTGATAAATTTATATACTGGAATAATTAAATAAATGTTTTAGAATTTATAATTTAAGTGTTGGTATTTTTGTAATTCATAAATATTTAATTACAATTTTATAATTAATTTAATGATTTCAAATAATTTTTTTTCTAAAATTGAATATTAAATTATTATTTTTTCTTGTAATTATATAATAATTTTATGAGACCTTAATTAATTTTTCAATGTTTCATAAAATGAGTAATAATTTTAACATTTTCATTTTTCAAATATATACTAAGCATAATTAAAAATTAAATTTCTCATATTTAAAAAATTATTTTCATAAAATGGAGTTCTTTTTTTAATTCTAAAAATTTAAAAATGGTCTGGATTTTTTTTAGATGTTTCTGAAATAGATGAATTTTTTGTGAATAGTGAAATATAGTAATTTATGGTATTAAACAAATTCCTGAAATATTGAGTCATAGATTATGTATAGATGATGTAATCCCAAAATAAATGATTCTACTGCATTATTTTAATATATTTTTCTATAATTCTAAATTTATTCATAGTATTGATCCAAAATTGTAAAGTAATGAATAAAATAATCAAAAAACACCCCTCCTCCACTATAAATACCACCCCTCACCACATCCCCTACTTACACCTAAAATCCATATAGATCAATTATTTTCTACCCAATTACATTACCAAGACTCTTATCTATTTCCAAGACCTTATGTTATTATCAAAATTCCAATACCATGTTCCTTATAGAGGTTCTCAAGGAAAAGAATTCAAGAGGAAAAATTCTCTTTCTTTTTATTTTCTTATGTTTTCAATTTATTTTATTTTATTATTCTCTCTAAACATACACATATAAAAGTGAAATGAAAGCTCCATTATATTATATTTACTTTTATTTTATTATGTTTATGAAAATATTCATCATCAAACTAATTTTCTTCTCTCTTTTATTCTAAAAATGTAGAAATCATCTGTGATGTGTCGATTTACCTCCATCATGGACGATACACCTTAATTCTCTTTTAACTCTAACACGGCTAGTCATAAAACCAATATTATGGTTAAATAATATATTATTATACATTTTATATTTCAAAAAAATATATATAACCCTTATATAAACATGGTATTAAATAAAATTATATATGTTCATGATCATCGTAAAAACCTCCAAAACAAATTAAATAATTTTCATTAATGTTTTATCTAATGATTCACTATAAAATAAGAATGAAATGATACATGGTATAATTTTAAATTTTATTAACATATTTTTACAGTTTCAATCCACTTATCTAGATTTTTTCCATTCGATAATAAAATACATAATGAACCATCCGTGGAAACTATGAAATAAATGCACCTGGAACAGTGAAAATAACGAAATATTATTATTAAATGGCACAAAAGTTGATCATAAAAGTAATTATAAATATTAATATTGTGTCTTAATATATTAATAAAACTCATTAAACCATTATTTTGATGTTCTGAACACATTTTATGTAAAATTAAAATTGTGTTAGGGACTTTTATTTAAAAATTCTTTTTAAATCTCTATTTTTACAAAATTAAAAAAGTTTTTTTTATTAAAGTATTCATGGTTTTTGAATTTTTTATGGTTCTTGAAATTTTTTTATTATTATGGGTGGTACCTATATCTCACTTCAACTCATTGGGTGTTTTTATATTGGAGGTTGACCGTATTGTTACTCCAAGTTTAACTGCGATGGATACACAATAAGGTAGCAATGAGGGTCGTATCATAAGGAAGCCATGAGCATTGAATTATAAGGTTTCCATGAGTTTTACAAATTATATTCTACGTATAAGGGTTATAATCATAGGTAATTAATTCCTCAATTTAAATTTATGGTTTTATTTTTATTTATAAGTTTTATCAAAATCTATTATTTTCACAAAGTATGTATATGATAATTTTTATGGTGAGAAGTATTTCTTTTTTAAAATGATTTCATATGTTTATAAGAATTCAAATAATAATGGTTTATTTCATTTATTTTATGCTCATTAATATGATTTTTGATCTAGTCTCAAGTTTTAAAAAATCATAGGGTTTAATTATGTGTAAGAGAAAAGAGGAATCGAAACTGAATACTGTGAAGATTTTTCAGGAAAATATTTCATATAATATTAAAAAAATTGTATTGTTGAATAAATGGATATTGTTTTAGTAGTACCCACTTTTTAGGATTTTGGATTGATATGTATGAATTATTACCTAATTATATAAAACTATAAATAGAAAATATGTTTGGGAATGTAATAAAGTGAACTCTAAAAAAATTTAAAGTATTATGTAATGTTTAATGTCGAGTCCTTATAATTTATTTTCCCTTAATTAATATTAAATTTGAGAACTTTCTTCACAAAAACAAAAATTACGTTCATGATAAATTAGTAATATAAATTAATAATCTTTAAAAATCCATTTCAATAACATATAATATATCAATATATGATATAAAATATTTAAATTATTTAAATTTGGAAATTTGTATTATAAACACATAATGTTTAATAAGGTCATTATTAAGAAAACCAGTTATCTTTATACTTTGTATTTTATGTTAAAATTTAAATAAATTTTTTTATAAATATCAATAAAAAATTAAAATTATTTTTTAATATATAATGTAAAATTTTACTTATTGTGGATTTTTAAGCATTTTCTGAAATTATCAATTTTTAGTTGAATTTTGTTTATGAAAATTATAATTATAATGACTTTATATATATATATATATATTAATGACCTATAATGATATAAAATAAATTATTTAATATCATTTTTTATTTGAAAATATTATTTTAACTTAGAGAACATAAGGACAATAATTTTAAAACTAATGTAAAAGTTTAATTTAATAACAAAAATTGGTTTAGGTATTTTTTTTCAATTAATTAATATTTTGGTAATTTTTTGTCATAGTTTTATTATAATGTAACATAAACTTAATTTTATTTATAATAAATCAATTTAGTTCATAAAAACTATTTACATTAATAATTTTAACTCACACATAATTTTTATGCTTAAAAATACTTTTATCTTAAAAACTTTTTCCATGTGTTAAAGGTGTTTATTTTAAAATTAAATTTTATTAATAAATGTAATTTTCATTTATAAATTTAATATAAAATTTATAATTATAATAATAAAATAACTTTGAAAGATAAATTTTAATGTGGGATATTTTTATTAATTAACATGGGTGAAAAGAAAAGTTACTTTGGTAAGAGTACACTTGGGTAAAGTAAAAAAGTAAAATTTAATCACTTAAATCACTCTTGATTGCCTAAAAATGAATTTATGGGAGTTTTTTAGACCATAAAATTTCCAAAATTATATATTCACTAAATATGGGATTCATTGGCCTTGAATAGTGTAAATTAATAATTAAATTACTTAAGGTAATTTCCAAACTACCCATTCCTTCCATTATAAAAGAAAAAAACCCTTTTTTACACACCCATTACATTTGAATTTCATGGTGAAGCATTTCCCATATTTTCATAATATGAAACTATTTAATGAACCTAATCCTCTATAATTCTTTATTTATTTTAAGCCTTTTATTCCCAAAGATAATTATATGGAAAATATATGTCCTTGACTTGAGTGTTTTTTCGTTAGTCATTGATTTTTTAGTTTTTCATATACTTTTTTTCCATAAACTCATTAATATAATTTTATTAGTATAATTTATATAATTAAGTTAAATTATTCTTATTTTAAAATACTTATTCATCACCAATTATCTACTAAATAAATCATACGCCTTTATAGATCATTTGTGTTAATCACCGCTTCCGAAAAGTGGTCTAGCCTTTTTTCATCACATACTTTTAGGGATGTAATAATGGATGGATTTAATTATTAATGATGTTTCTTATTATAGTTATAAAATTCTGTAATTTTTTACTTTCATATTTTCTTTCCTTTCTTTCATTCATTAATGGATGATATCATTAATCATGTGTATATATATACTACAACCTCAATGAACGATGCATGTTATTACTCTTAAACACATAACAAGGATGAAACTGAAAGTATAATTAATAAATTAATATTACTTTCATACATTAATATTATTCATATATTATTAATTTTCATATAACTTCACTTTTCCATTAATTGGGAAATAAGTTTGTTGATCGTGTATACATGTGGACTACTGCCTCTAAGAATGATGAATTTAATTTTTCCACACCATAAATCATTAATGATTATAATAATGGATTAGTTGGAGATATATTATATATATTATATGTCTACTATTCTAGAAATTTAATATTAACATCATCTAATATCACTATCTTACTTATTTGATCATTAAAACACACTTGTTGTGGTCGGTTCACCGCTTACTCGAGAGATGTTGTATTATTTAAATACATTAAATGAAAGTAGAATGTTATTTAATATTAATAAAATGTGACAATAATGTATTAAATATTTTTTAAATGTTTTTAACTAATCTTATTATTACCCAAACATGTTAATAATATATTATCATCATTCATTAAGAACTCCCAAAATAAGTTTATCTCTAGATTCATCTTCAAGAGTCATAATTTAAACTCTCATGGGATGAAATCGGAAAATTATAAATAATAATTGGATATTTATTAAATAATCATGTGTAATATAGTAATTTTTAAATATGTATCAATAATCTAGTATATATATCAACATTATAAAGCATGTCCAAGACAATTAAAGGTGTTTACACCCGGTGTTAAAATTTAACTATAATGAACCACTATATTCATAGTAAATAATTATAAATTAAGTATATAAAAGGGTTTCAAATATTAATAAAGTTTTTGAATATATAATTAATATTTTTATGGTTGTTTTATAAGAATTTATAGTGTGATAAAATTAGAGGAGAAATAAGGTAATGCATTTTTGTATCAAACTTCCTCTATTGAGACACGTTTAACATTATAGAAAAATTTTATTTTATATGTTTTATATGAATCATTATTTTTTTATATCCTAAACTATTTTTTATTCATGGTATTTTAGCTTCATTTTCATGTTCCCTCAATGGTTTTGGTGAATAATTTAATCATCTCTCGACTCATGTTTATTTCTCACGAGTCATGAATTTTCTTCTTGACATTGAGCTTACGAGCCTCATTTATCCAACTATTAATCTTAACTATTATTGGTTTACATTTTATTTGAGGAACATAATCCTTTTAATTAATATGTTTCTATTTTGGGGATAATTTTCTCATTCAAATTGTGTCAGTAAAAGGAATGATTCTCAACATAACCACATAACTCTTTTTCTTCTATATCTATCTTCTACTAAACAAATGTATTTTAAGTAATGTTTCAAGTGGAATTTATACTTATATTAACCCATTATCAATGAATCTTTTTATCATCCTTTTTATTATGTGCATTTCAATGAATGTTTTTATTTTTTAAAAAATATTTTTCACATGATTAGTATTCAAAAATTACTTCTTCAAATGATATGTATTAAAATATTCCAAAATGAATTCATTACAAATTATTTTAAAAATGTAACTTTCAACAATATTGGATTTATTTTAAATATTTTCAAATGGGGGATCTTTTAAATATTTATATATGGGTTATTTTTTCCAAAAGTAATCCCTTTTATATGTTTCTATGTAAACTTGTATTTTTACTGCCTTTTTATTTTTTAAGAGACTTCCGTTCAATGATTTTAAGTCATCAAAAAAATGAAATTATTATTATAATGTTTTAATAAAATTTACCTTTTAAAAAAATTCAAGAAAAATATTAATTCTTAGTTTAAAAACAAATTTTTATAATTTTTTTAATGATTTTATTCATATATGTTGTATATATGATCATGGGTTATATATAAAAGCTAACATTCACCTTGTTTATCTGAATGGCTTATGAAATTCCCTTTTACCTCTATTGAAGGATTCGTCACTACTTTTGTTTCCTAATCATCCTACTATATATTGATGATTTTCTTCTAACGTGTTTCCTTTTGTAATGGGATATGTTCCATTACATTATTGATGGATATTTTCCAAGATTTCCAATACATCAATTGATTAGAGAGATTATGATGTAATACATCTATCTATTTCTTATATTTTTTATGTACCATTTATTTAATCATATTTATTGAGTTTTATTTAGCTAGAATTATTCATAAATTCATTGGATACCCATTTATTTCCCATGAGTTTATCATAATATGTATATTGAAGGAATTATGAATGATTCCTTGGGAAATCCTTGAAAATGATATAAATCCCATTTTATTTACTTGAGATTTTATGATATTTTGATTGAAACCATGTGGAACACATAGATATATTTTTAATTTATGTGATTGGTTGGATTATAATTATAAATCCCTCCAATGCTTTGGGTAAATTTTCATCTCATGATATATCATGGTTCATGGTCATTTAGCCTAGCCAATTATGTTGTGTGGGTAGTTTTCCTAGACAATAATGTTGTGTTAAAAATATAAGGATCCTTGATTTATGATTTCATTTTTATGTAGTTAACACATTTCCTATGATTTCATGCTCTAATATTGTGGTCAATGCTTAATCCATTTTCATATGATATCATGTCTTTATTCTAGGATTTCTTTATTTTGATCTTCCTCATTATGATATCAAGTTATGTCTCACTTCTCTCATGTTATTAATTATTAATATGCTTACCCTAGATTATTTTTTGATCTCATTCCTTTCTTATGTTTCCATTTCCTTGGGTTATTAAATGAATTATTAAGTATCTTAATCCTAGAATAATATCTTCTATGGAAAATTTATGGGAGTCATTGAGTAATAACTATGGATTTAATAGTGTCATATACATTGGAGAAAAAATTGTTAATTTGATTAGTATACTTGAGATTTATTAGTTAGTGATTTGTCCAAATTTTCTAGAACTCAAAAGTAATAGATCCTTGGTTTGTAATTGTGTGAATATATTACAATAATAGATGTGTATCAAATAAAATGTTGAATGTTATGTGTTTTCGACACCAGATCTAGGAGTGTGGGACCAGGAGTACTATAACAATCCCATATCAATGTTATTACCAGGCTAACATGTCTTATAAATGAGATATATATCACCAAGGAAAATTCATTGTAACCTAACATGGACCATTAATATCAAAAATATTTATATAATCCCCTTATGGGTTCTAATTTAACATTATATAACACTTTATATTTAACTTATAGTCATAAGAGACCATTTAACTCAATTGTAACACAGTCATGGAATATATCACGGATAAAACTATCCAGATTAGACTTACAACATAGAAGAAAACAAATTTGGTTCCACTATAGGGAATTTGAACACTCCCAAAACAAACCACATTTTAAATGTAATATGAGAATCAGAAAAAATGATTGGAAAATCTTGTGGTTGTATCCCTCATCTTACTTGAATCCCTCTTATTGAATATCATTGGTTAGTTCAAACACAATTGTAAGGAATCCCTAAATTATAAAAAAAATACTCTATTTTATTTTCTTGAAATGAAACACTAAGAAATAGGGAGAGGGAGGAGATATTAAATGTTTTATGAGGTCGGTATTACCATTGTTAATCTGATACAAGTGATGATACTCATATCAAATAAGAGTTGAGAGAGACCACCACTTTTCATTAAAATACTACATGGAATAAAGTGGTATGGTTTTTATAACCTACTGTGGTATATAATATGAGGTTTTATTAATTTTCAGGTCCTATATTTACAAAAATACCCCTCTCTTTAAATGTGGGTTTAGGTATCCTATTGAAACTCTAGTTATCAATAGAGGTTCTAATGAAACCCCATTGGACTCCTTATAGTAGTGTTAGTTGACCCTTATTAAGACACCAAAAGTTTTTTGGATTCCCAACTGGTTTTCAGTAGAAATTTTCCCCTTCGGTAGTATTTTTTCACGCCAATCAATCTCACAAAACTCAAATATTATTCTACTATTACACCTTTATTTAACTAAAAAATAAAGTATACCTCTTCATATGATAAAATTTGTATTTAATTAATGCATTTTTGTATGTGTATAATTAGAAACATCACACCATATTACATATTTTCCTCATGATACATCACTGAGAATCCCTTTCAAGTAACTTATAGTGAATCACTCATACATATTGATCTAATTATTAGGTATCCTCTTTCATATTTTCATGCTATAATTGAACACATTCTAGGGGTACTATCTTCTAACAAAGAATATTATTTTTCTAATCGATTATATGAACTACTTATTTCTCAAATTACGCACCAATATCTTGCTCAACATCATTAATTTTTATCATGTGGGGAGGATATGGATGATATATATGAATTTGAGATATATATTATTATTATTATTAATAGAATTTATCTCTAAGGAATATTCAATAGATATGAAATTTTATTGTTTCACTCCATGATCTTGAATTTTTGTATGACCCTTGGTGCTAACTTTCCATACCACTAAAACTAATTATATTATAATGAAGAGAACACCCTCAAGAATACCCATTCACACATGAAAAGCATTATTGGATAGAATTATTAGTTCTCATATGAAAAATTATTATTTTGGATGGTATCCAACCACATTTTAATTAAATAAATATAAAACGGTGTATCCTATATATGAAATGGTAGAAAAATAAAAGACTCCCATACCTTAAATTAATATAGAGGTGACCTATAAGACCTTATATGCAACACCTCAAATGGATCTATCTAAATTAATTATGGATATTTATATTTATTGGTGAACTCTATTAATTAAAGATGAATCTCTAAAAACCCACTAAAATATAAAATGTACAATTGATAAATGTCTTACATATTATATACAATATGCTTATAATGTATGTCAATTCGAGGATGGTAGATTATACTCTAATGTAATTTTGTTCAGGATGCCTTCGAAAATCACTACTATAAACGAGAAGTTAATCAGGAATCCTAATCGTATATGATGGTACATGTATACTTACTCTATCCCTAAAATATATTTAACCCAACTCATCATCTAACTGGGTCTCCATAATGGGTAAGAAGTACTAAACCTTCGTCAATTGGCCCACAAACAACCATATCGCAACACTTCTTTGGATAAACCATATAAATTCTATCACAAAGTCTAGCATTAAATAATCTTATTTACACATGGAAATTGGTAATAAATAAAGAAGATATATGTTTATTTTATGCTTTTCCTTCGCCAATTAATATTTTAAGAATCGTGAAACCAAACATTTATTATTATTATTATTCATCATAGGTCACTAATGTTATTAAAAGATGTTATGAAACATCATGGTCATCCCAGGGTGTACCACCTATCTCAAAGAATTTAAATCTCGCATCCACTCCACATGAATTTTCATTGTAATAATAACACGACATTGTACATAAAGGATACCCTCTTCATTATTTTTATAATCTGATAGAGGTACCCAATAATATATATTGTCCATCATAACCCAAAAATAAAATTCTGACATGTGTACCTCCTTTACTCTTTCAATTAGTAAAAATGGAATGCTCAAACCTATAAGAATATCCTTTACCTAACACTCAAAAACCATAACACAAATCTTAATGAATAATCACATCTTCTATCACACATTACTATCCTTTTTTACTACAAGATCTTTATTTTTCTATTCAAAATTTTTTCTAGTGTTTCTCTTCATAGGGCAGTAAACCATCTCAGAGTTAAAAAAACTAAAATTACTTGACCAAAATCTTATGAATAAGGTTAGTAAATGTTATATATATATATATATATGACACTCTTATAGTTAGTATAGATCATAAATATATCACCCAAAAATCTATGACTCCAACATCTCATCAAGTGCATTACCATCACCAACTATACGGTATGCATCATATAGTTTACCTCATATGGCCTTAGATTATTGGACCTATAAATAAAAACTCGACTATCCTATTTTAGGACCAATATAAGCCTTTATATTGATGCTCCACAATTAGAGGTATACTTTTTACCCATCTCACGTAAGTCTTTAATTAGTGTCAAAATTAATCTACCCTTCATCTCTTAGGAGGATCTTTTATAAAGATCAAACCACCTAATATTCACCCACTTCATGGATAGGATCATCAAGATGATTCCATTTTGGAGAATTCTAAATCAAATATTCAATAGTATCCCCCTAATACTAGGATAATATATATATTATATACATTATTGGTCCTCTCCTATGAAACTATTACCTTATCTTTATTAGGGTACACTAATATATTGGCCTCAAATATTTTATCCCTTAATAAGTGAACCTCTATAATCTATTAATGAAGCATAAATAACTTTGAAAATAGATAATTAACTCTAGGAATTTTTAACAAAATCACTAGATATCAAACATGATCCTCTCATGTCTAGGTTTACACTAAAAAATCATCAGTAAATATAAAAATTAAATAATCCAAATATTGATTAAATAACATCGTCATCAATTCAATAAAAACTCCCCAATTTTTATTGAACTAAATGGAAAAAAATGAACTCATATATCTCATATATGATCCTATAAGTAGTTTATGGAATGTAAGTCATCCTCACTCATAATTAGTGATAAAATAATATTCGGTGGATAATAGATAACCAATTATATCCCAATCAATGATCAAAAATATTATATTTATTGGTAAAGGGTATAAATTCTTGACCTAAACTTGGTTTAAACATTAGTAATCCATTTATAAACACAATGAGTAAGGAATTATCTTAGAATAAAAAATAGGAGCGCACCATTTTGAAATTATCAAGAAAATTAATTCTTTTGAAAGATTAATTCCTAGAATAAAATTTATCATAAAATTAACCTCTCTTTTAGGTGGGAAACCAGATAATTCCTTGTTAGAAACATCCTGGTACTGGCCAGAGACACTGGAAAATACGACTTATCTTTTATATTCATCATCTCTTAGAGAAAAACTCAAAAAAAATATCTATAATTATAACCAACTACATGTAGTCTAGTCTCGAATGGACTAACTATAAATTCCCCTCCCCAATGAAGCTATAATAATATCCTTATAGGGAGTTAATGGGTAACTACCTATGATAATAGTCAATGAGTTCCAAAAAATGATTCATCCAATCCATCTTTAGGATCACATTAGAGTTTTTTATTCCTAATATAAGGAAATAATAAATACAATCATAAATACTTATCATAATCACACACTATATAACCATCCAGATATTCTTAGATTAGACCCTAATTGTTTTATCAATACTAATCAGTCCATAAAATTACTTCATACCCAAAATTGGTTCACTAACCGATTGAGAAAAAATGAATGATTTGGATTCTCATAGTTGAATAAAATTGATGATAAACTGATTTTCCCTAAAATTTTACCTTGAATAGTTTATGGCCCCACTCTATGGTAAATATGTGTCTACTCAATAACATGAAGCTACCTTAGGCTTAAACCTATACCCCAACCTCCTATAGACTAACTTAGCTAAGAAAAACCACCATGTCATTCTATGTTCCCTTGTTGTTGGTCACCACAACCACCTCCATGCCCTGATCAGATAGAATAACCCTAACCACCACTATTTTTTTATTTCTATGACCAAGATCAAGATCTCTTAGCCTGTGTACCAACATTCCCAATACCAAACTGAAAAAAAATCTCAAATAAAAATAGTGTATATGTCTTATATAGTTGCATGAACAATAGTACAGGGGATGTTTGTGTAACAGTGATATAAAATAACCAAATTTCCCATATTAGTAATGCTTATAAAATCCCATATTATTGGGGAGAATAATGAACCATAACCATGGATTCCCCATGCTTCACCACATTATAAATCATCATTAGATCCCCATTTCCCATTAAAAGATGGTACACTCAAAAATCCAATAACTAAACCAACATTAATCGTAATAACACACCCCACTTGGTTCCCCTAAGTGGTAATGTCTGAATTCAATAACAAAATAATGAATTTAATGTGATAGATATTAACCTAAATAACTATGGAATGCCTAAAACCTTTCTCAACATTTTGGACTCTTACAGTCTCATGACCTTCTAATATGGGTAAAAAAAATTAAATCTATGGAATTGGTAGTGAAATCCTTCACAAACATGTCACCTTAGACAATATACACAAGAACCTAGTTGTTATCCACCCTCAAGATATTGGGATAACACTTTTTAAAGAAAAATTCTTGAAAATCCTTCTAGGAAAACACATCAAAAAAACTTTCCTTGATTAATAAATCAAATCATCATTTATATTTTCCTCATAGAATATATATAACAATATTCACCCTCATTAGTGTGTGAGTCCCAATTTGGTCAAGGATAACCTATAGATACATGACCCATAAATATGTTTCATGTTGTATATTCTTACCCATTAATATATGTGGATGCTACATCTAAAATAACTATATCAAATGAGATATAAAATGTTATATCATGAAGCCCCTAGCTCCATTAACTGAAGAACATTATGAAATATTTCTTGTATATTTTGATCCTTAAGAGGTCATGATTCAATAAAATGTTATCGAACCATAGTTAGTGGGTCATGTTTATCTCATCCATCATGGTGAACTACTATTGGTCTCTTTTGTTGAATATCACTTAAATTACTGAATGTTTTATCGTAACTATATAATAAATGATATAGAATAACAAAAATGTCCAGAGAATCCAATGCTCTGAGTATGTCTCAAGAAAACACACTTAACTATCACCCCACCCAAGGGTAAAACAATAAATTAATCTTTTAATATGATAAAATTACAAAGTTCGAAAATATTAAATCCAATCATATCAATATCATCCTTCGAAACATAGAATTTCCCTATAAATGAGTTAGATATTCCCAAATATAGGTTTCATCCCAAGATTTATCTTCATCCTTTCTATAGAAAAAATGTCCCAAATAGTTAAATTAACAAAAATGAGGCTTTGATTCCACATTATAGTGTCCCCATTTAGGTTTTCGTAAATAGTTTTAAGCTAGGGTTGTCATATGACCTAAATCATGCCTCCTTCTATGTCAAAGGCTACAAAATAATAGTGAGTGTATATCGGTAGTATGGGTATACTATAGGCTCTATATCAAATAACTATAAATATAAGAGTAATTCATAATAATTCATCATCCATAATAGATAATAATAATACATTACAACATTAAGTCAACTATAAGTAAAAATTCCATTTTCTATTACAAAATGAGACCCATCCATAATGTAACACAAGTCATGCAAACATAAAAATGATTTATTTATGGTATGACCATATACCATATTTTCTAAAAAAGAATAGAGTTAAATAAAAAACTCACTCTGAGTCTTTACCTAGTCCTATATCCCACTCCATATCTCTATTTGGTACATCCAATAACTATCGTTCCATTGGCCTTACCTATGCCTATAATTATAAATTTAACACATACACGAACATAAAAAAGTATAATGTTAGTAAAACTCATTATACCACCACCAATAGATTATCTAAAAAATTCAAAATATATAATTTCAGGCATAAGTGATATACCCATAAGTAATAATAATAATAATAAATATCCATCATGCCATTGGTTGTCAAATAATATTCTTAGTGAGTGACCATACCCACATCATTCTATGTCCGAGTCAGTATGAATATATCATTTGTAACAAATATTAATTAAATAGTGTTTCCTCATATGTACCATATTAGATATTAAAAAAATAAGTGATTATAACCATGAATCATCACAATAATCATTAATTCTAAAAAATTTGTGCCAAGAATAACATATAACTTCACATAACGTTTGATTCTCAAATACTATGTTGGTATAACCTCCAACACATTACCAAAATTCCTTGAATGGAAATATATAATATCCCATCCTTTCTATAATTTGAATACTAAATGGGAGTAGTATCCCATTCCATGGACTTGAAAAGTAATAAATGGGAATAGCATACCATACCACTTCAAAGTATATGGTTGAGAGGGATAACATCCAACTCTCCATATCCAATCAATATATAAGACCAAGAGTTAGTGTATATAACATCCCATTCCATGAATTTGATAAGGTATTAATTTTCATATAAACCCTTTTCATATCTAAGGTGGTGAGGCATAGTGGCCAACTCCATAACAATATCCCATAATGAATTCATACAGTGTCTAATTATATTTCCATATCTAATATAAATGAATATTTTATATCAAAAAAAATATTAATGTATCCCAAAAACTCATAACATATTCACATAATAACACATAAAAATCAAAAACATGTATTAGAATAATATTTAATTCTATTTAAAATTATTTTTTGGTTTGGTCTAACCTACTCATCATTGTTTCCCTATTCCTTTATCCATGTGACACCAAGACTATAACCAATTCGATTTCAAGGTATATATCCCGCACCCCATTCTGATGACAATAAATCCAACCTAAAAATAACCATATTACAATCTGATCTCAATGATATCTCTATTCCAAACACATATATAAATGGAATCCCCATCATCAAAGGATACTATAATCTGAACTAAAAATTCATATTATGACCAATCATAGTGATGGAAAACCCATTATGGGTACTAATTTAACGTTACACAAAAAATCAACTTTCAAAAATGGTTATTGGTAATTTGAAAAATCAATCCAACACACTCAAGTAATATACCATGTTCTGAATGATCCATATTATACTCACAATATAAAATTAAAGACATGTTTGTTCTAGATTGGGGTATATACATATACAATCAATAAACTACATAAAGAATAAAACAATAACATCATAAAAATTGATGATAAATCATAGGTTACACCTACCACAACTATGTAAAATACCACTCATTAATTGGAAATGTTTTAATCGAACCTATTTATAAATTATCAATAAATTAGATAAAACTTCCCAAATTAGGGTTACAAATAAATAACCAAGATGTATTGAGTGATATGATGTTAGGTTTGGTTTTGAAAACCATTTTCCATCCAGTTATTTTAATCCAATTGAATAAGAAATTTTGATTGTCTAATTTCTAATGGATTGGATGGTGATGGTGGAGTAGTAGAGACCAGGGTTCAGGTGTCCAAATTATGAAAAACAAAATAAAATAGACCATATGATTGAATGATTTTGTTTGTAGGTGTAAAGTAAATTTACCTAGATACGTTCAATGAATAAGGTAGTTCCAAAGTATTTTTTATGGTTAAATATAGATGATGTAAGAGTCATCTTTGAAAGTTTGAGGATGTGTACAGTATATCGAGTGAAATAGTTGAGATAATAGTATCCTTTGGCTGGATGAATAGATAGTTTTAAAGATATGATCTATATGGAAGCACTAAAAATAAATACCCAAAAATCTCATACATAAATATTATATCTTATTCGACGAATATTAATTACACAAAATAATGATCCATGATAAATCATTTAGTTGTAGTGAATTTGGAAACTTGTACACATAAACAACTATTCTATAACTAAGGTATGTCATCTCCCACTAAGTTCTTCATAACTTGAACCCTTCTTAGATATACCATACTTAATGCCTTTCTTCATAACCAATCTAAAGGAAACATAATAAAGGGTGAGATCAAATTTATAGTAATGTTAAACAGAAGAGATATAAATTTATGATCATATGAAATTATGATATAATCATAATGTTATTTGATCATGAACATACCTTATGAAGTACATACGGATCATTTTATAAATCATAAACATGAGTCATGAAATAAAACATTATAATTTCAAAAAACATGGTCCATAAGAGTGAGGAATAATCATAAAAAATCATGAACCATAAACTCATGTCATTAATGTGTTGAATCATCATAAATATATATAAAAAATGATGGATCGTGGTTAACTACCTAGACCATTGACATAGTGGATCAAGACTCATCACCTATTTCCCATCGTAGATTAGGATACACATGTTTCCCATAGTGGATCAGGACTCACCAATTTATCATGGTGGATTAATACCATCAAGTTATTTCCCATTTTTATCTCATAAGATAAAAATAATTACCCAATAAATTAAAGGTAGATATAGGTCCCAAAGGTCTTATAATAAGAACCATACTTATGTGTGCCAAAATATCAAAAAAAACATTCATCATATCATACTATTATTACCTTTGTAAAGAAAAAAGTATTCAAACACGTTTCATCAACTCACAATGGCCTAACCCATGAAACAAATAAATGGGGTTCACAAAGATTTCATCATTGTAAACATTATCCTTCTAGAGAAAGAATAAGGTCGTATTATTCAATATTATCTCTAATAAAGAATAAGTAACCTGAAAGGTGGTCATATTAGATGGAAAATTATGTTTAATGTTCACATGGAATATTTCTTGAGAAAAATATCCTTTTTAATTTGAAAAACTCTGTTAAAAAATAAAAATATTTAAAAATTATTTTCTTTGAAAATACCATTAGAAACTTATAAAGGATTCAATAAAATTTATTTAAATCATTTTTGTGGTAGATATCCTTTCCCCATTAAAATCACCTTATAAAACTAAAAACTAAATAAAGTATTTTTGAAATATTATTCTTTGAAAATTAAATTTTAATGTTATATATGAATCATTAAAACATGTACTATTTATGATGGTCGAAAATATCAAACATTTTCAAACAAATATTTCTTTCACATTTTTTCTAAAAGAACAAATTAAATTATTTTTTAAAAAAACATTATAATTAAATTTAAAAATTATATAAAAATTAAAACAATGTATATTTTACGTTAAAAAATC
Source organism: Viscum album (assembly GCA_963277665.1). Lineage (NCBI taxonomy): Eukaryota > Viridiplantae > Streptophyta > Magnoliopsida > Santalales > Viscaceae > Viscum > Viscum album. The sequence continues at coordinate 999,688,382 of OY728128.1, read as the reverse complement.
ATAATGTAACATTGATTTTTTTTTTTGAAAACATCTTTATAAAACATGTATATTGAAGAAAAAATGGTTTTCAAATAAAGAGAGAAATAAATGTGGTTTTATAAAAAAAATATTTTGGAATAATGAATACATAAACAAAGTAAAAAAAGTAAAAAAACATTACTAGAAATAAATTACTATATTAAAAGTAAATTCATTAGTTTCTTGAGAAATAATTCATAATATTTCATTTTCGGAAGCTAAGCATAAAAAATATTGATAAATGAAGAGATTGTATCATATACCCCATATAACATTGGTAACATTGAATTATAAATCATATAAAGTAATAACATTAAATTAAACACAAAATATTTTTAGATTTTAAAAAATCATGATATTACATGTCAATTTGGTTGTATATACACCTCATAAAATAATATTGGTGTGTAACATAATGTATGTCTCAATGAAAACAATTGAGACAAAAATCCCGTGCCACTTTGGTGTCTTATGAACCATAACACCCATAAAAGAAAGATACTAAAATGGATATGTAAATACCTATAATTTAAATGATAATAAATAAAAATTAAATTCATGGGTATTATATACATCACATATAATAAACAAATATTGAATATGCAACGTATCACACGGATTTAAAAGTGAGATGAATAATCCCTTACCATAAGTCTTGATTTCCTTCATAAATGTTCTAAAATACTATATAATAAATATAATTTTATTATAAATATATTAAATAACCATAATTATATATATCATTCCATATATTATTAACTTATGTCATTTTATTAGCCTTTCGTTAATAATTCCTTATTAAAATCAGGATTCATGTAATAACTACTGTGTTTTTCATGTATGTTTTGATTTGTTATTTTTGGTCCCCTTAATGTGAAAATGATTCCATGATATAAAAATTTTAACCATGATATAAATATAATATACATTAATTATATATTTATTTATATTAATACAAAAAAATATGAGATAGAATATTAAATACAGTATTCGTAGTGATGATAGGTCATACAGATGCATGAACATTGTTTTGATTTTTTAAATGGATGAAATGAAATTAATTTAAATAAAATATTACAATTAAATAATAATTTTTATGTCTTATAAATTACATATATTATTTAATATACCCTTATTACCTTCCATGTAAAGTTTTTGTGAAAAACGAATCACATCGCTCTGTGTGGTTGTAGTTCGTCGTACACATGAATGATGTTATCGTATCCCTCAAGGAATGATAAGTAAGAAGGTATATGTGATATATATATTTTATATGTATAATAATGTAAAAAATAAAAACAATTATTCATTGTATATATCCTTATTAATATTCAAGTAAAATTTAAATGGAAAAAAATCACCTTGTTCGTGAGGAGGTAGTCTGTCGTACACACGAATGATGATTTTTTAACCCATTTTATGGAATAGGATATGGATATAGGTTATTCCATTAACATGTTAACTTCTCAATATATGTGATATATTGGTTTTATTTTATTATCAATGTTGAATAAAATATAATGTATATAGAGAAAGAAATTAAATAAGAATGTGAGTTTAATAGTTTTTCCTCTTCTTCGGAGAGCCACTTTAAGTTTACATCTACATCCATATTAAGATGGATTCATAAAAAAATTAATACAAATAATATGGTGGAACTAAATTAATTAATGTATTTTTTAGGTATTTTATTAAATAAATTGTTTTTTGGAAGTGTGGAGAGGATATGGGAAGGGTGGCATTTTATAAGTGGGAGAGATGGTACACTTGGAATAATTTCAAAGAAAAAGGTGTACCAAATATTGTTTCATGAAACAAGGATGTAAAATGAAAAATTATAGATTATATAAGAACCAATTTCTTTACATTTCCATAAAATTATCTTTGAAAAATATTCTATGTAATTTTATCCATTATATTTATGGTTTAACCTCTAGAAAACCCATTTTCACCTTAGTTAGGTAACATTTATTGTTTTCATACTTTTACTATTAATAATAGACAAAAAATATGGTGAACTTATTATAAAATATAAATCATTATTATTAAAAATAAGGAATAATTTTTTAAAAAATATTTTTACATAAGTGGAAAATTTTAATTTAAAATTAATCTCGCAGACACAATAAAAAAGTGATCTTCCAAACAGAAAATCTACAAAAGTTTAAAAAGATTTTATATAAAATTAATTATAAATATAATTCAAATTACACAAATTAAATTAATAGATATATAATTGAACTAATTTTAATTTTAAAATAATATTAAAAAAATTAGATTTTGAAAAGATTTCAAATAAAAGATAATTCTTAATAAACATTGTATTTTTCACTATTAATCAAAAAAATTATCTTAATTAAACATTATCAAAAATTCACCCTAATATAATTTTAAAATTATGATTTAAAAAAGTTGATATCATTTTTCCAAGTAAATTTTGAAATATTATAATAATTAATATTAAAACAATTTTTGAAAATGCAAAAAAACTTTTTTTAGTAAAATGTATTTTTTGGAATAAAATTGGATTTATTATTATATTATTCCTAGAAAAATATGATGAATGTTAAACATTTTAATGAATATATAATAAATAAATTTCATTTAAATTATTCAATAAAATTTATTTATTTAAATTATATATATGAAATAAGATTTTGTGCATAAAATACTTTTTCATAAAAATATTTCTTTTATTTTAAAATGGTTTTTATTTTCATTCCTAATTAATTTTTCACCAAAGAATTGATTTTAAACAATATTATAAAACATATATTTTCAGAATTTACCTAATTTTATTCATACCTATTATTAAAATTCCATGGTGAAAACTATCATATTTAATAATTAAATTTACCTAATTTTATGTGTAACAAAAGATATCAAATAAATGAAATTTATTTGAAAAATTTGTATTTTACAAAAACATGATTTTTTTAATTATACCTCTGTTAAAATTAATTTCACTCTTTATATCTGTCATTATGATAAAAAATGAGGATACATTTTCCTCATAACATCCTTGGGTTCTTATGTAGATTCTTTAAATTGATAGTTTCACTACAAAACATTGAACTGGTCAGCGGTCTTCTTTCACATCACTTTCTCTATATGATTTAAAATCATTAATGGTTATTCCTAATAATAAATATCATTCCTTGGTTGTATTACATATTATTTATGTACATGTGAAGGATCATGTATGTACTTTTTCAGGAAAGATACATGGAACACATTGTGGACTTGAGAGAGGTTTGGTGGAAGCACAAATCTATAGGCTGAAGTACCAATATGATCCATAATTTCAATGGGGCCGATATATTTAGGTATTATATTTCATTCGTATCATAATAAAAATTTCATCCTTTGGTTTTACATTGACCAATATTCACTTCATATATTTCTCTAAAAAATGAATCTGAATTTATTATGACTAAAGCACTAATAGATAAAAATATATATAATAGAATGATAATCCATTAATTTTATCTTTAATTATCATCATAAAAAAATGTTTAACGCAATTTATCCAATATTCATAAATATTCATATACTGAATTAATACATTAGTCTCTAAACCACCCAGTAAAATTCAACATAAACCATTTAATAAATTATTGCCCTCAATAACCTTACAAAATTCAAAATTTATCAATAAGATCGAAATAAAATAAACATTAACCCATAAAATATCAATAATTAGATATTAATGTTCACAATCCAAATATGTGAATACCCTGGTCAAATATTCTCTTAAATAATTTTAATAACCAAAATTTATATAAAACCTCAATGGGAACATACACGCTTCCTCATTCCTTAAATAATACAAAAAATTGTTGAATACATTCCATAAATCCAAAAATGTTGTAAACTCTATCAATGATAACATATACCACTTTTTCAAAAAAAATATTAATCTATTCTGCGGTCATCAATTCTATCTATTTTACTTTATTCATATTATAGATCCCTATATCTAAACTAAACACAATTTTTTAATCATCTAGAAGATATTAAGGGTTGTCTACCATTAATCATGTGTTTTACATAAAATATCATCTTTCCCTAAAATCAATTTTCTAGTTCATGAAAAAAATTCAACAAATTTATTCAAATAATTAATGAAAAACATCTATAGATCAATACATATATATTTCATGATTTATATAACATAATTCTTCTATTACCATAAAAAACAACTCAATAATTCACCTAAATTCTTAAACCACTAACTGGGATTCATCATCTTGTTACATAATATATACTTGCTATAATATGAAATTTAAATCATTTCTTAGAATACATTAAACTCAATTTAATAATTCATCTCACATTTAATAAAAATAATACTATTAAAACATCTTTTAAATTTCTAATTTTGTTCGTGGTCTGATTATCTACATGAGTATAATTATTTATCATACAATATTTTTTAATCTCCCCATTATATTTCCCAATATGACATCAATTAGTATTATTTCTATACAAGACACATTTATAGCATTCAACCGTTGATGATTCTTTAGTGAAATAGTTATTCTCATCCATTGTGTTAACCAAAATTTTCATTTTCTCAAACCAATTACATGAATTATACCTATCTTTTTTACAATGAAAAAAATATTATCTCCCTTTGAGACATTTCCTTAAGTGATTCTTCCCATATTTTATATATATAGGAAACAGGGTCTTCTTTCTTCCATGATCTCCACCACCTAACCTCTGGGTGAACAATATCCTTCTCTTCTTTGGTAAATCCAAGAGTTGGGTGAAATACAAGTTATTAATCACATATCGTGATAACTGATTAGGGATAATAAAAATATCCTTAAATCTAGTCTTTACCCAAATTGGTTCATCCTAAACAAATTTTCTTTCTAATTTAATGCTAAACAAATTCCATTTGGTTCCCACTATTGAATAAAAACCAAAAAATATAGTACGAGAAACACCTATTTGAGTGGGAAAAAATTTTTTAGGAAAAACAATTATATAATTTCTAAATAACGACACCTTAATTTTAATCTATTAAACCTTATGTTTATTCTAGTTTATCCATATTCATTATATTTTTAAATTAATTATGATTGTTCATAAATAGTGTTCGGAATATTAAAGGCATATCCCTCAAGAGTGTCAAATCAAGTTTGCATCAAGGACTGTTGTTGTGGACTAAGTGAGGATCAAATCCAACTCAATGCACAATTTTTGGAGTTATTACCCCTATATACCTCTATTAAATAACCACATTCACATGTAGTATCAAGGAAGTGATATAGTTTCATAGAAACCACTCTCTCTACCGTTTACCAATATTTCATAAAATTTTATTATACTTTGGCTCATCCTTATAATTATCCTTGGATTTGTCCCTAGATATATCCTTATACATATCCCTAGGTATATTAGTAAAGTTTAATCATCCTAATTACAAAGGTATAAATAAAATGTTTCTCTGACACTAGCAGTAAAGACGCAAACATCTCATACACAAATATTGCATCTTAGTAAATAAATATTCATTACATTACATAACAATACATGACATAATAGTTTAGTTCTAGTGAATTTTAAAACATATATACATAAAACAATAACCCATAGGTGAGCTATATCATATTCAACTATATTATTGATAACTAGAACCACTCTTAAACATATCATATTTAATACCTTTCTTCATACCATGGGGAAGTGAAGCATAAGAAATGGTGATTTGAAATTCTTAGTAAGGGTAAAAATATGTGATATCAATATATTATCAGATGAAATAATTTGATAATAATTAGGGTATGTGATCATGGACATAACTTATGATGTTTATACTCAACCTTTCATAGATTATAATCCTGATTCATGGTATAAACCATTGTCATTTCAAAAAACATGGTCCATAAGAGTGATAAATCATCATAAATCAATCATGAAACATAAAATCTTGTCATAAATTTATGTAACCATCATAAATATTGAAAAAAATTATATTTCAAGGTAATATACCAAGACCATTAATATAATGAATTAGGAATCATCACATGTTTCCCATTTTGGATTAAGATACACTAATTTCCTTTAGTGGATCCGGACTCACCTATTTCCCATACTGGATAAATCCCATCAATTTGTTTCCCATTATTATCTTATGATATAAAATACTTTAACCAATTCATGGGAGGGATATATAGTTCCCACCCATATCATAATGAAACAAATACTTATGTGTAACACAATATCATAGAACATTCATTATATCATCGCATCATAAACCAAATAAAGAAAATGGGTTTCATAAATATTTCATAAATTCAATATATATTAACTCATGAAAAAAATAAATTTGTTTAATAAACATTTCATCAATATAGACATTAACCATACATAAAAATAATAATGAGAAAATCATTCAATATTATCCATAGTAAAGAATAAGTAATATCAAAGGATGTCATCTTATATGGAAAATGATTTTGAAATATCACTTTGAACATTTCTAAAGGAAAATATTTTTTTCATTTTGAAAAAACATTTTTAAAAAATAAATAAAAATTAACATCCTTATCTTTGAAAATAACCTTTAAAACTTATAATAGATTACTTAAAAATTATTTAAAACATTAGTTGGGGAAAATAACTTTTCCACTTTTAAAATCACTTTTTAAAACAAAAAAAAATAAAATATTAATGAAATCCTTTCATATTGAAATATATTGTAAAAATTATAAATTAATATTTAAAAACATTTGTGTTCATGGTGGTGGAAAATTCCTTGCATGTTAAAACAAATATTTCATTCTCAATATAGTTAAAAGATAAATGAGACATGTTTTTAAAAACAACATTATGATTATTTTTAAAAAAAATTATAAAAAAAGGTAGAATTGAATTTAGAAAATAATAAAAATACATTCAAAAAATTAATAACTTTCTAGAAAACATGGATATGGGAGAAAAAGGATTTTTGAACAAAGAGGGATATAAAATCATTTTTATTTACAAATATTATTTTGGAATCATGTGTACATAAAGAGAGGAAATTAAATGGAAACATGTATCCTAACGAAATAACTAGAGTAGAATAAAATTCAGTAGTTTCTTGATAGATAATTAATAACATTTCATCATTCGCATCGTACACATAAACAATCTCAATAAACAATGAAATTGTGTCATAAAACCCTTACCCCTTTGGTAACTTTTAATCATAAGCCTAATAAAAGAATAAATTGAATCAAACTTTAAATATCATGATAAAAAAAATTAATGATATTAAATGTCAAATCAGTTGTATATAAACCTCATAAAATAATATAGTAGTATAACAGAATAGATGTCCCAATGAAAAAAATTGTAAAAAAATCCATTACTGCTTTGGTATCTTATGAAATATAAAATCTGTGAAAGAAAGATACTAAAATGGATTTTTAAATATCCATAATTTTAACTATAATAAATATAAAATAAATTAATGGGTAGTATAAACACCACATATTAGAAACAATTGGTGAATATGGAATGTATTTCATGGATATAAAAGTGAGATAAAAAATCACTTTCCATAAGTCTCCACTTCCTTCGTACATGTTGCAACCTTAAATATAATAAATTTATGTGGTTTATAAATATTTTATATAACCATGATTATATATATCATACCATATGTGATTTATTTATGAATTTTTACTACCCTTTTGTTAACAATTCCATGTCTAAATAAAAAATAACTTTTTATTGAATAAAAAGAGATTTCCAAAGGGTTGATGCAAAAAACAACACAAATCATGGTGGCCTAAAATGGTGTAGTCTAGGGGTGTCTTTGAGAATAAATTTATTGTAGCTCTTTAAGAAGGAACCAATGCGATTATAGATAATGAGGTTATTTTTAGCTCTCCCTTCACTTGCCAACTTTTCAATTTCAAAGTTTCCTTCATGCCAAACATGCTTTATAGAACATCCTTGGATGATGAAATTATTTCATTGCCTCTCTAAATACACAATATCCCACAGAGGCTTGGATTTAACTTTTATATTGTGGAAGGATGTAGTAGAGTCTAATTAAATATCTTCTAAATTGGCTTCAAAGCGGTTTCACAGTGATAAGCCCATGTTTATAGCCCTAACGTTCACACCCAAGGATGAGCATGGACCATAGAAGGAGATGGAGCCAAAGATGATAGAGATATTTCTGTTCCTGAATAGGCCACCACCCCTCATATCTACATCCATGAAGGATCCATCAATGTTGAGATTTAAACCTTTGCATGGTGGTAACCACCTAACCCATCTACACTAGTTTCTATAGCACATGCTTGTAGAGGGGAATGACCTTGGGAGAAACCTTTTGAAGGAGGGAGATCCCTCAAAACTGTGGAATAACTAGACCAGTTCGGCCACCATGCACCAATTCCTCACCATAAGAGAAGTGTGAGAGGGATTCACACCTTCTCTATCCTTATTTCATGCCTCCCAAAGATTCTAGCATATAATTTCCAGCACCGCTGCATGAATTTTCCTTTTGATATCCAGTGAACCAAAATCACAAAACCAACTCATTCATACCTCCTGAAAAGAATTACCACTACAATCGATATCCAGATTAGATCCCATGAAGCACCAGAGTCTCCTTTCCCATTATTTGTGCACAAAACGATGGTATGGTGTCACTGTTCATGGGTTAGTGCAACTGAAACAGTGGGAAATTGTGCTCAATATTCTACATTGGATGTTTTCATCTGTCAAAAAGGGACTTGTGAAGGATACTTCAAACCAGAAAATTCATTTTGGTGGGGATCCCTTTACACGAGATATTTGATGAAAGGCTATCCCACTCCATTTGCATATAGATAGAGTTTCTAAAACTGTTTATAGAAATTTACCAAAAGATGATCCAATAAAACAATATTGATCCAGATCAACCACCAAGGGGATGGTATGAATAATATTCTTCAAATTATGGTTTCTAATGACATCATTCAGATCTTGATAAGCTCTTGTCTCCTTTAAGGTGATGACTAGCACCAAGAATCTTGAATAGTAAAGAATATTTCCAACGTAATTCTAATTATAGAAATTAATATCACCTCTCCCAATCAACCAGTGAGAGTGATTTTGAAGGCTATGAAGCTGAGAAAGCATGAATTTAGAGATATTGGAATGTATCTACCTATTCCTTCTCCAATACTCCCATTTTTTCTCATTTCTATTATAGATAAACATTTGACAAAACTAAGAAACTTTGATGATTTCCCACACAAGTCGTGTCTGCATAGACTACATGGATTCAACCACACAGAGTAATCCCACACCTACTTCTTCAAATGGGTTTTTTATATGACTTCAACAAGCCCATTGGCATAGCCCCAGCTGATTTGAATTCTATATGAAGGAAGACATGGTGACTTTCAATCATAGAAATAGTACCCTTCAGCAGGCTGATGATTGAAATCATGTTAATGGGAATCGAAGTGAGCACACTATTGATGAGAGTAACTCTACCTCTGAATGAAAGAAACATATTATTCCAATTGTATAACATGAATTCCATGAAATTAATTATGTAATAAAAGAAAATATTTTTTATTCTCCCATATAAAATTCTATCTCCAAGGTAATTCATTGGTAGGTGGCCAGTAATTTTTCCCAAAACATCTTCAATCACATTGCATCGCCTCCCACAGCATTTGTTGAAAATGAAAACATTTCTCTTATGGGAGTTAATGAGTTGGCCACATTCCACCCCAGAGGCCTATATGGCACCCATGAGATTTTGAAGTGAATTTCACCTTTCATTAGTAAAAATTAATATATCAACTTTTAACACCAGGTGAGATATTGAGTTATCACTGTATTTGATAAAGGATGGAATTATCCTTCCATCCTCAAAACTATAGTAAAATATAGATTAAAGAGCCTCCTCATCCAAAAGAAAAACAAAGGGAGACATGGGATCCCCTCACCTCACACCTATGATATTTTTTATGAATCCAAATCTCTTACCCATGAGGGATACTAAAACCCTTGGGGAGGAGAAACACCTGAAGCAAAGATCACAGAACCAATCTAAAAATCTGAATTTCCTCATCACTTGAAGGATAAATCCTTATTAAATTATATCAAAATATCTTTCCATTCCAACATGGATAGTCACATTATACCCCACTGTCTATGTTTTGATGTCTCCCACCAATTATTTAGCGATAATAATCACCCATTGAATGCATTTTTCCTTCACAAAACCATGCTGATTTGCAGAGACTAGTCTAGAAATGATATTTCTCAATCTACTGGAAATGATGCTAGATATAATTTTGTAAAAGAACTTGAAGAGGTATATATGCATGTTTTGGGAAATTCTAGTTGGGTCCTTGCATTTGTGGATGAGCACCATCCTTGAGGTGTAGACTCCCCTAGGCAGAGATCCCCCCTGAAAAACTCATGCACTGCCAGAACCATGTTTTTCTTCACAAAGGCCCATGTTGTAACATAAAAATGACTAGTAAATCTTACCGGCCCTGGAACGTTGTCTGGTTTTAAACTGAATGTGGATTCTCTAACCTCCTACTACTTTGGTATTTCTACAAGGTCTATATTTCCTCCATTCCCCACAAACTCATGAATGCTGCAAAGAATATCTTCCCCCTATTACAAAAGAATGTATTCCCATTCCATGGATCCAATGGGTCTTCCAAGAGAGTTTTGAAATGAGATAAATCCATGTTCCCAGCCACATCAATCTCTTAGTTGTAGGACCCATCATCAATCTTTAAGTTTATGTAATCCTTCCTCCTTTTTTTCTTTCAAACAATCATGAAAATAGGAGGTGTTACTATCCCTTTACCTCATCCAAATATCCCTTGATCTGGATTGGTAAGAACTTTCCATTTCAAGAGTCTTACCTTCTAGCAGGGAGAATTTTTCATTCAGAAGTGTAAAGGTGTTATCATCCCAATCTTCCTGAAGTGACTCTTACAGATATTCAATGTCCATATTCAGGCCGTCTAATAGATATTCCTCATCATGGTTGGTTTCCATCCAGTCCATGTTATACGTTTTGAGGTGAAGAATTCGATAGTAGAGACTAAACCTTACATTTCCATATACCTCAGCAACCCAAGATGCCTCTAGCATTTGAAGAAATCCCCCATAGTTTATGCCATTCCACCGAGTAATAAAACCATCGCTGCCACATAGGGGTTCTTATTAGTGTGACCACTATGGGAGCATTATCAAACAATTCTCTAGTTAAATGGTAAATAGTGGTCTATCTGAAGGAATTGATCCCTTGGAGGTTTGATAGGCACCTGTCCATCCTTCTCCAGATGCGGTGAGTGCCTTTGTGATTGTTGCACCATGTGTAGTGGATACCCATATACCTCATATCAATGACTCTAGAAGACATCATCCTGCACCGAAATTCATGAATGGCATTGGTGAAGTCCCCCACTCCTCCTTTATTCTCTGACACCTCATCCACCATTTTAAAGTCTCTCCCAAAAAACCACATTTTGTTCATATCTTGAAAGATATCGAAATGTTTCCAAAGAGTATGCCTTTCAAAGGGATCACATCTCGCATAGAAAAAGGTGAAGAATATATAAAATCCATAGAAACTGATTCTAGTAGTGATGCATTAGGCCGAGGCATCGACCACTACCACCTCATATTTAATAATTTTTCCTCATATTCAAAGATCCTTCTTATGTTTGGACCTAAATCCTTATTAAGAGGGATTAAAAACCAAAATAAGGCCTCTAAGATGAGTAGAGGGAAGTAAAGAAATGTTTTGGGTATGTATTTTCTAAACCAAATAGTTTATTAAATGTGAATAGGAGAGGAGAATAGGAGACCTTTTATTAGAGGGGAAGAGGATACACAAAGAATTTTTTAAAATAAAAAGGTGTTCTAACTTTTTCCCTTGAAATGATGAAAAAGGGACCATTGTCAAGTCTATAAGATATAATATTGAAATATGGACATAAAATGGATTTTTGGATAGTTTTTTGGACATTTTAACCATATATTTTTAGTTTAACCCCTGATAATCCCATTTTATCCTTAATCGCAATAACAAATTTTCAATACTATTACTATTCATAATGGTCATAAATTAAGTTGAAATTTGTAACTTCTTATAATCTACATCTCTCCCAAAAGTCTATAAATGGTTTATTATGAGACCTCAACTGTACCTCCCCATATGCTAGAGGTTTCCGACTAGCTGCGAGGGTGTGATAAGTATATTGGGGAGACTATAACCCATGGATTTAGATTTTATAACACTATGAAAAATCTAATTACAAGAATAATAAATAAATATCAGTGTTCAGAAATAATGTAAATAATATAATACAGTAGAAACCAGTTAATAAACTAATAGAATAATCTAAAAAATAATAAGTGAATAATGTAATGATGTACTATAGAGTAAATAAATTTCACTCTAGGAATAATACACATAAAACATGAAGACACAAATGAAGACTTAAAAGTCCCCAATCCCAAAACACCATGTCAGGACCATATTCAAAATCCAGCTCACCTAGTAATAAACATCAATAGAATGGTTATTTTTCCTTATCCAAACCATCATCCTTATAATATTCTCAAGTTCCAAAAGGTGTCCCAAATAGGGTGTTAGTATGACTCATTTGGTGGACACCACCATCTATAAACAGAACTAGTATGATAATAAGTGTATGTGATAATGAAATAAACAAGATTATTTATTAATTAAACAATTATCCTAAAACCACATCAACCTACTTTGGAATCCTTCTGGGATGTCTCTAAGCATGACTTATGACTAGGCCAACCAAAACCTTATAACCAAGGGATATCATAACTATCCACTTTTCCATATCATAATGTCTCTATGAATGTCTCATAATCATTCTAATCATAACCATATAACCAAGTTATAAATCACACCAATTGATTTCAAACCAACTATACAAGAATTTCTACAATTAACCACGGATGATTCTGCTATAAAAGCATTTCATCATGTGTCACTAGGCATAACCCTATGTATAAGCATTTCAGTTAGTATCACTAGGCTAATGCCATATATAATCATTGCAGCATTTACTCTAAAAAGCCATAGTAATAAGGATATCACAATATCACATCGTATGGCTCAAAGGTTAATTATGTGAATTTTCTTTTAACTTTCAATTACACATTTCATATATCAATCGTTTATAACCAATAACATTCTAGTTATGTTAGTAAATAAGAAATGTACAAGTTGAATATGTATCAAGAAATCACCCATAATCCATTTCATCCTAAACATACTTTAATCGATTAAAATTTTATTTATATTCAAGTTCTTTCTCACTAGAATGGTAACCACAAGAGAGTTTAATAACCAATTGGATCTAATAAGACTCCAAATAATAATTCTATTCATAATTTTAGTTTATTTAGTGTGTAATATGTTGTAATAATTACAATATTGAATAGTATAGATATTTATCAAACCTTAGGGTTTGGGTTTACACCCCTACCTATAAATTAGGATCAAACAACGCTTCCAATGGTAAACTCACACGGAAAAGAAGGTGCTGATAATATCAAGAAGGATCGTAGAAAAAAATTGTTCAAGATAACATCCAAAATGATAGATGGTTAATAGATTAGACTTCTATATCTAGAGAGACAAGGGTGGAAAGGTAAATCTAGACAAAAACCACTTACCAGGGATCAGATACAATATGAGGACATCAAGAATTGAGGTTGGAACTCCAAAATTTTCTATAAGGTCGCGCTAAATTGAGAAGAGAAAAATTTCACACAACTAAATGGAAAAATAAGCCATGTGAAAAACATTAAAACTACGGGTAATGGAATTACATGACATGTAATTTAGTTACCCTTTGGGTAATTATTTTTGGTGGGATACTCCAAAAAACCCATTGCCTAGAATTATTATATAAAATCCCTTGAACATTACACAATTGGTTATCCATTTAAAGGACATGTAGATATTCTACATATGGGTTTTCATCCCATTTTCCTTATAAAACAACTTCAACCCCCTTTAAATATTCTCAACTTACCAATAAACCATTGAAATACTTGAATTATTTATACTAAAACAATCATAAATATTTGGACATTATGTAATTTTTCCCAACAAAGTCACTCCATATAGTTCCTCTCTTCTTCTCTCAATTTTAGTTACAACCTAAGACTGTGTTTACTCAAACAACCTGAAAACACAACCACAAAGTTTTATAAATGAGGAAAAATTCAACCAATATAATTTAAAAAAACTCAGAGAGAGATGTGCCTAGAAAATGATGGGATCCTTCAACCTCCCAACCATATAACAACTCATCCCCAATATATTCAATGCATCATTTTGGGGTCTCAACTAACAATATTGGCCAATACGATTGCATATAAAACTCTTTCTCCTAGGTATCCTCTTGAATGCTCTCATGCTTCCACTACACCCAAACCATTGGAATCGACCTACCCGAGATATACTTATCACTACAGTCCATAATCCATATTGGATTCTCCTCAAAGGATGCATCAACACAAATCCCAATGTCTTCTACGTATATCATGTTATAAGGTTCTATATAATATCTTCAAATCTATGACACATGGAACACATCATTCATAAAACTATAGTGTTGGGAAGGAGAAAATAATATTCCACTAGACTGAACCTATCCACTATCTCAAATGGATTGACAAACCTAGGTGTTATCTTTCCATATTTCCTGATATGGTTTTTCCCCAACCAGGGAGACACTCAAAAGAAAACATTATGACCAACCTAGATCTCTAGTGGTCCTATCCTATGATCATAATAATATTTTTTCTTATTTTGTGAAGTCATTGTCTCTGGTATTATCAATTGATCTTTCTTAGATGTCTCCTACACGAGACTAATCCCAAAAAGTGGTCCCCCGGCTGCCTCCCGCCAACATAGAGGTGAACAACACGGCCTTCCATACATTTTTTAAAAATGATCCATTTGGGTAGATTCATTGAAGAAGTTATTATATGAAAAATATATAATTTCTATATGTTTCTCCCATGAACCACCAAAATCCAAAACAAAAGTCGCAAAATATCTTCTAGAATATGGATAGTCTTCTTGGATTGACTGATGTTCATAGAATGATAGTTCATACTCAAAAGAACCCACGATACAAAATCCTTCTAAATACCCTTATAGAGACATGATGTTAAATGATGTTATCTATTTGAAACAATTATCCTTAAAACACCATGTATTCAAACTACCTCACACACATAGAGACTACCCAGATCATCAGCTGTGAAGGTCTCTCTAATAAACAAGAAGTGGGATGCCTTCATCAGTAGATAAAACATCACCCATATGGCACCATTATTATGGTTTTTTGTAGGTAGTCCTATCACAAAATCCATAGTGAATTCATCCCATTTCCACAAAGGAATAGGAAAATGCTACAAAAGCCCTACTGGCCTCTGATGCTCGGCATTCAACTACTTACCTGTGAAACATCTTACCATAAATTCTACCACCTCTTTCTTAATTATTGACCATAATTATTGTTTATGGATATCATTATATGTATTTGTCAAACTATGATGTACCTCACATCTAGAATCATGAAACTCCCCCATCAGCTTCACATGTAAGCCTGTAGTAACTCAAACTTATCCATGGAAACTAAGATAATTTCTAGTTCCAAGAGACTACCGTACTGGTGTCTCTCTTCTATATAAGATGTCTCTCAGAACTACTCTCTTTGGAACAGAAACTACTCGGTATTAATATTTTCTAAAAGAATAAGTATAATGGATTTCAAAGTCAGAGAAACTCATCTATTAGACTTCTGAACATCTATATGCATGTCTAAAAAAGAACCACTAATCGCCACTCTTCACAGGACTCGCGTATTTTCTATGCCTTCATATTATGGACCAATGCATTAGTAATTACATTTCTCATTCATGTTTTATTATCCAAATCGAAGTACAAAGACTAAAAATAATCAACCCACCTCCCCTACCGAAGGTGCAGGTTCTGCTGAGGAAATATATACCAGAGGATTTTGTGGTCTGTGTATACCACAATCCTCTCAACCAGGAGATAATTCTTCCACAATCAATGGTCATGTACCACTAATTCTATCTCCATGTAGTGTGTTTGATAATTACACTCATGCAGTATCAACTATTTGGATCCAAAAGCAACCACTTGATCCTAATATACTAGAACTTCTCTGAGTCCAACTCTAGATGTGTCACAGTATAAAATATATAATTTACTCATCATAGGTAAGGTGATGATAGGGGTTGTGGCGATCCTTTATTTAATCTACAAAAAATAACTCTCACAAGCATGGTACTAAACAAAATTTACCCCTTTCTTTGTCATCCCAGTCATCGGTGCTACTAAATATGAAAAATCTTTGATAAATCTCTGGAAATAACCTTCCAAACCCAAAAATCTCCAAATAAAAATAAAATATTTGGTTTTCCACAAGATACCAAGGCTGAAACTCTCTCAAGGTTCACTAACACTCCTTCTTATGAGATTACAAGGCCCAATAAATGCACTCTATAAATACACACACTATATTTTGTTAGCTTTGTATAAGGATAATTCTCTCTCAATGTAATCAGGATGCTGTTAGTTTTTTAGGAATGATCTTCTATTGATTGGGAGTACACTAAGATTTCATTAACAAAAACCACAAAAACTAGTCTAGAAAAGGATGAAAGATATTATTCCTGAAGTCTATGAATATTTTCAGTGCATCAATTAAACCAAATAGAATCTCTACAAAATCATACAATCAATACCTAGTCCTAAAATATATCTAAGGTATGTCTGATAGTATCAACATCAAATGATGGTATCCAAAACTCAAATGAATTTTGCATAATATATTATCACCTCTCAACAGATTGAAGAGACCATCTATTCATGGAATATGATACCAGTTATTAACCATCATTGGGTTCAATCTCTAATAATCCACACATAAACACAAATACCCATCAACATTCTTGGTGATGAAAATAGGGGAACCCCAAAAATATATACTAGGCCTTATAAAACCATAAGATTATATATCTTTAGAATAAAATTTCAACTCTGAAATCTATTCTGGTTTCATTCTAAAAGGTGGGATAGAAACTAGCTATGTTACTTGAACTAGATCAATCATAAACTTATACTCTCACTGGGGTGGTAATACATAGAACTCAACTAAAAATACATATTGAAAATGTTATACCACAGGAGGAAAATAACGCTTCTACATTCCACCATCATCTTGAGAAATATCCACAATTTGAGCTATTAAGAAAATAAAATATGCACTAAATTGGTCATGTATAACCTACCTAAGGAACACACTCACCCTAATGAGAATTTTTTCCTCCTTCTGAAGATAAAAGGGAAACTCTCCTCCAGTAATAGTAAATTTGATACTAGTATTCAACTAAAAAATCCATATCCTAAATCAATTCAAATCAATTCATTTATAGTAATAATGATTCCCAAAAGAAATCATAACCACCTATTCGAGAGAACACTCCATGCAACAGTTGATATTCTATGACCACACTCATAAAGGTGTGTTGATTTTCAAAACCTCATCCAATATTTCCACCTAAAATCCCAAAACATTTATAAAAAAGAAAATATAAAAATGATTTTTTTGATATTATATCAAACAAAATACAATATATGGTAGATGATACAAGAATCGTACCTCTGACAGTAGGTGGTGATGTGTCAACACTATCTATAGTAGGCTACATAACATGCATCTCACTAGCCCCTCTACCATGGGGAATCCATCAAAAATCCACTAAAATATACACTCTTCATAGGACTTATGTTCTGGAAAGGTGGTACCATATCCTCTACCTCATCCAAAACAACTCGTGGAACTCTAACTACCTATCTTTTGAGGTGTAGATGAGTCCTTTCAAGACTCTGATGCCTATCATGTTTCCCTTACACTAAAATACTACCACTTTACCATACAAAATCCCTTTAGGTGGACCAATATTCCATAAGTGTGAAACTCCAAATTGGTGTATGGACACTGATGCCATTTGTGACCCATTTTTTCATACTGATATAATTGTAATGGAACATGGTACTAGGATAGCTTCCCACTTCCCTAGATACTTTTCATGTTGTTCCATGGTGAAGAATGTCATAATGATGCTTCTTTTCACTAGAAAAAGAGCTCGTAGTTTATCCTGCTGAAATAGATAAAATATTTCTCACGGCCTCTCATATTCCCATTTGTGATGAGTTCCTATTTTATCACATCTTTAAAAATTCTCAAATAGAACATGTTCACCTGTGACATTCTCTCATTAGAAATACCATCCTAAAAACATTTTTCCCTAGATATCTCACAGTGTGACAAAGATGGCATAAATCACTACATGTCAGTGAAACATTTAGCATAATCCATAATTGACATTCCCTCTAGCATTAGGTGCATGAACTCATGACGTTTAACATACCTCAACATCTTGAGATTGAAATCGATCAGGAACATCATCTCAAAGTCCTTCCAAGATAAATCCACTTGTTAGCTAGCTTACTCTAGAATTTCCCACCAATTCATGCTTCGTCCATAAATTATATACCAAGCAAGATTAAAACTCCAATATGTGGGTGTCTCAATATGCTTAAAGACAATCTAGACGGACTTGATTCCGAACATGACTTCCTAGGTCCATCCCTCTCCAATTAACTTATGTAGATGAGACATCTAAAACTCTCTCATCAACTTGGAAATGGAAGGAAATATGTGAACAGTATCTATTTCAATTGATTTCATGACCCTAAAAATCCACCGCAAAGATGAACATTCATATGATCCTCATGAACTATAGGAAGTTATGGTTTATCTTTTTCAGGAGCATATTGATTGACACTCTCCTGATGCTCAAGTAAAAGATGAAAAGGATCCATTCTCTCTACAAAACAAACACAATCCTTAGATTACTAGATATGACAAGGTAAAGCTCAAAAGGTGACAAAAAAGTGAAACACTAACTCCTAGTCTCTTTAGGCATGGCTTACAAGTTTTTTTGAATGACATAATAGTTCATTTTTCTTATTTCCAAAATATAGCAGATGTCTCATATCACTGTCCAATAGGAAAGTATATATAACATAAAAAAGTATTTCCCTGCCATGAACAATGAATTATAATATATAAAAATCTTATTTTCATTATCAATACATACACATCTAACACTATACCAAGCCATGAGTGTAAATCTCAAGAACCAATAGCATCGTATAAAAATTATCTAACAGAAGATGTGAATCACCCTAGGTAAAATAAAATAAATTGTAACAAGTGCACAAAAATAATAGTAATCCATACCTGTACACTCAGATTTTTCCATATACATGTGTTAGATACTCCCATGCACAATATCATTACCAAGTCCTGAAACACCCTTTTCTCCTTTCTACCATTCCCAAATAATAAAGAAACATATAATAAATATGGTGTGCTCTAATATCATTTTGTAAAGTCCACTGATATATCACTCTTTCATGTTTCTAGAAAGGGTTGTTTATGAGGCCTCAAATTTTCCCACCCTTATTCCATAGGATTCTGACTAGAATCAGTGGTGTGAAAAGTATAGTGAGGATACTATACCCCCCAATATCATATTTTACAACATAGCATAAAAATCCAATAACAAGAATAATAAATAAATATCATAGTATGGAAATAATGTAAACAATATAATACAACAGAAACCAACTAAAAAGTAAAATTGAATAATCTGATAAATAATAAAGGAATAAATTTATGATGTTCTAGAATGTAACTGAATTTCATGTTACGAATAAAACACTTAAAAACTAGAAGACTCAAATAAAGACTCAAAAGTCCTTGGACTTGAACTCAATGTTAGTCTCATCTCTAAACAACAACCCATCCTAAAACAAATAATAAATAGAAAAATACTTTTCACTTTTCCAATCCTTTATCCATGTAATCTTCTCAGGTGGAAAACGAAAGCCTGAATAGGGTGGAGGATAACTGAGTAGGTAGACACCACCAAGTCTAAAAATTACCAGCCTGGTAATAAATGTATGAAATGATTCAATAAATATGTACTAATTAGATAAACAATTAACACAATACCATATCAACTTTCTTCATAAACAAGCCTAAATGTCTCTAAACATGTCTTACGATCATGAAAACCATAACATTTTAACCATGGAATACCAAAACCTTCCTTGGAGCCAAGTCATAATGTCTTGAAGCATCTCTCAAAACCATCCCAACCATAAAAAAATAACTAAGATATAAATCATGCCAATATAGGTCAAACCCAGTATATAATCATTTCAGAATTTAACCAAGGTTGATCCCTTTATATAATCATTTCATCATGTGTCACTTGGCCTATCTTGAAATAAAATCATTTCATCATGTCAACAGGTCCAACCCTTTGTATAAGCATTTCTTCATGTGTCATTGGGCCATGCCCACTATATAATCATTTCAGAATATGTCACTTGTAATAGCCTTCTATATAATAATTTCATCATGTATCACCAGTCCAAAGCCCTATATAATCATTACATCATTTAATAACAACCTGAGTCATGGAAACATGTATATCACGACATTATATCATGAGGGTCAATAGTTACTTATAAAAACTACCATTTAACATTAAATTACACATTTCATATATCAATTCATCATTACCAATAACTTTATAGTTGTCTCCATAAATAAGAAATGAAAAGGTGAATCTGTATCAAGAAATCACCCATAATTCATATCATGATAAATAGACTTTAATCCATTTAACAATTCATTTTTATTCAAGGGTTCTCTTACACGAATAGTAGCTACACTCTTTTTGAACAAACCAATTAGATCCAAAGGGACAAATATGAATAATTATATTTATAATTTCAATTTATTAAGTTCATGGTATGTTACTGCAATTTCAATATTACAAATAAAGGAAAATTATCAATATATATGTTTATGTTTTAGACCCCATGCCTTTAACTATCAAACAACACTTACAATGGAAAACTCATATGAGAAATAATGTGTATATGATCTAAAGAAGGATTTTATATAAAAAATAATCAATATAAAAAACCACAATACACATAGTCACGTGTTTATACCACAAAATCTGGATAGACAAGGGAGAGAATAGAAAACTAGAACAAAACACATTATTAGAGATCAGACACATTATCGGGATGTATGAAAGGGAGGTTAGCACTTAAAAATTTTCTGGATGGTTACCCTAGATCGAGAGGATAAATTCTACAAATATTTCAATAAAAAATTCAACTGCATGTCATACATTAAAATAGAAGGTCATGGAATTACACAGTTTGTAATATATTTACACATCATGTAATTATTTTTAGTGGAATACACAAAAAAACTTTCACCTCAGATTATTATTTAAAATTTCTCAAACATTACATAACATTTAAATGTTCAATATTTTTTTATTCATCCCTTTTTCCATATAAAATAACTCAAACCCCCTTTAAATATTCTCAACTTACTAATAACACATGGTAATTATTAACCCATTTATACCCAGAATCC
The DNA here is from genome assembly GCA_963277665.1 of Viscum album. Classification (NCBI taxonomy): domain Eukaryota; kingdom Viridiplantae; phylum Streptophyta; class Magnoliopsida; order Santalales; family Viscaceae; genus Viscum; species Viscum album. Next base: position 999,666,753 of record OY728128.1, on the reverse strand, counting down.
ATTAATTCAAACAAGCATACATCTATAGAATTTAATTCATTTCCCCAATAAAAGGACCCACAAGAATTATCTTATGTTATCTCAATTTTAATCATTACCCAAGTATTTTTTTATTAATAAAATTAGTCAAAAATTAATAAAACACAACCACCAATGTTTAGAGATGAGGAAAAACTCAATTGATGGATGTCTAATAAAAAATCACACAGAAACGTACCTAGAAAAAAATGAGATCACAAAAAGATATTATAAAATATAAATTATTATGATTCCAAATATGGAATACATTTTTCGAAATTCAGATCACATAAGTTGAAATATTTATTTTAAAGTTAAACATACAGACACAATGAAAAAGCGGTTTTCTAAAGAGAAATCCACAGAATATTAAAAAGTTTTTATACCGAAATTAAATATAATATTTATTCCAATGTACTAATTTGGATTAATATATATAATTTAATAAGTCTTTATTTTATAATCATACTAATTTTTTTATGTCTTTAAAAACTATAAAATTTATGAAAATTCTTAATAAAATCAGTATTTTTCACTATTCATCAATGAATTTAACTTCTTTGAAAGTAATTTAAAATTCACCCAAACATAATTTCGACATGATGATTTCAAAAATTAATTAAAATATTAGAATATATTTTCAAAAAATTTCAAAAATACATTTTAAAATAAGTGTGAAAATTGGGAAAAAATATTTTTTAGAAAAATGTTATTTTTAAGCATAAAATTGGATTTATTATTATCTCATGCCTAGAAAAACAATAGGGTGAATTTTAAACTTTTTATTGAATATATAATATATAAATATAATTATAATTATTCATCAAAATTTATTTATTTAATTTATTTGGGTAAAACATGTTTGTGTGCATAAATACAATTTTTCAGAAAATAAGTTCCCTTTATTTTAAAATGGTTTCTATTTTCTTTTCTAATTTATTGGCCATCAAATAATTAATTTTATTCACATGTGAAAAATATATATTTTCACAATTAATTTAATCATATTCATGCCTGATATTCTAATAGATTGGTGATAACTATCATATTAAATAATAAAATTTTAATAGAATGTCACAATTTGTTAAAAGTAAATGCTGCATGTAACATAAGTAAACAAAGTAATTATATTTATTTAATAAACAAAATAATTATTTTTTTGGTGTTACACTCCCCATGGAGATCAAAATATAGGATACTAGTTTCACCAGATATATTAAGTTATATTTAGTGGGAAATATCAATTGATGAGTAGTACCATATAGTTGAGATCATCTTTATATTTCTTAATAAAATTAATCTATAACACCTTGACAGAAGATCCACTTGAATTTTTGTTTTGTCTAGAGATACATTAGGCCATTTGACTATCTTCCTATATTCTAAAGGCTTCTAACTAAAGATTCTGGTCTATTGGGTGATAGTGAGGAAACTATACCCTTTGAATTTAATATTAATAATTTTCATTACAATGATATAACTATAAAAGATAGCAAAAAAACTTAGAAGATTTAATAATAGTGGTAATAATGATCCAAAGTAAGACCAAATTTACATGTCAAATAATTTTTACATGTTATGAAATTTTAAAAAAATATGATTTCTTAGAGGAAAATAACATAAGTACGTATGAAAAATAAAAAAAAAGATATCCATCTCATTGAAAATGAATCCCTTGGTCTATCTTACATCTATCCCATGAACTCACAAGGAATTCCAACTCACTAAGGTCCTTATGTTGAGTCTGATACCTTAACTGCTCTGAAATCTATTAATCATACACGCATCCGAAGGTGCTCATGTAGGGTGTGATTATGAACTCTATAGATCACCACAAACTTTTTCTTCTCTTACATACATATTTACACTAGTGTATGAATAATGTAAATAAATAGAAAATAATCACACATCACATAACCCACTTCACTTTTGATCAACTACCATTAGAGTATGTTAACCTACTTTAGATAAAAAGGGAGTGGAATGATGTATCCACCGTCTGTGATCCCTAAATAACCCTTCGTTCTCTAACTACTTCCATACCACATGTCACCACATTCCAACCATTTTCACATACACAATATTTCATGTAAATATTAATTCTCGTTGGTATGTCCCTAAGCATATCAAAAGTCACTTAGACTTCAATTTAATATATCATTATTAGCTTAGTAGCTTGAAATTCTAATTAATAGTGATATTCATCCTTCCATAGTCCTTTTACATCATCCTCTATGTCACAATGAGACTTATCCCCCCATATGATGGTCTCACACCATTAGCCATGGAGTCCTATAGTGAGCACCTCCTTCAAAACTTATGGTCATCACCACCCCCAATGATGAAAATTATATAGTGGCCAATACCCACTATGAGTTATCAAAAATACCACACTAGGTCTAGTTCCTATGTTCAAATGACATTGATAGTGATTTCTTCCAACAACAATTCGTATAAATTCACCGAACAACCTAATCCACACCTCCGACAAACCATTGTCATCAGATGTGAACAACATCTCCACACTCCAGCATGGTTTATCACCATCTGCCTCAACATGATGACCTGCATCCCCTCAATTCTAGAGATCAACATAATCCAATATTTATCAAGTCATTCCCACCATGTTCCCATTGAAATTATATATCCATAAGCATCATTTAATTACATAACATAAATGAAATATCCTTCTAGACTTACTCAGAAACACCATGTCATACATATTATTCCACACCTTGATCTGCATCCTATAATATGTATGATACCACCCATATACATGTCACAAAAATAATAGAAAATTAAATAAATGAATAAATAGTCACCCATAGACCACCCCTCTCTTTCTTATTTACTATGTGTCATTTATAACATTCATAGATTAAGATAAATATAGGCAGCACCTACCTTATACACATAGATGTTTATTCATTAAAGATCAGTATCTAATTCAAACCAAAATTGTATAAAATGAGTAATATGTAAAATACCTTAGAAATATGGAATATTATATTAGATGGAAATATAATTCCAAATATAAGGAAAAAATATGAATGGAAACATGAGGATAAGTATCATTACTTCTAGCTATCCAACACTACTAATGAAACCTAAATAAGATCATAGACAAAGGATTTATCCCAAATCCTAAGAGAGGAGAAGGGATGAGCTCAAGGTTGAAGTCTTATATGAAAAATTAGAGAAGAAATAAAGGGGGTGAATGGTTAATAAGTTATAGTGAAATCATAAATTTCAACATTAATAAACATTTTCATGGTTTGGAAAACCTTTCATGTGTTGTGTAGTGCCAATGTCCAAAGGGCACCCCACCATGCATGTTAATAGTGACTGGTTAGAGAAACTATGTTCCTAATCAATAAGGTATCTCTTCCCCTATGTACTAAAACACATCTTCACCCCCCCCCCCCCACTCATAGTGAAAACTAATTGTTCTTTAGTAAAAATGGTATGAACGATTATCACTAACCATGCGCCAATAGTGCACCCAAAGTTGTGTCTCTTGAAGATAGATTTTTATAGGATGACGCTCTCCCAACTGAAGAAAAACCATAAAACATTTACGAATCCTTAACCACCATCCAATCAATAACACATTAAAATTTTTAAACTCTTGGAATTATTTTCCAAATCATACATTGAAAATTGGCCAATCCACCAAACTAAAAGTTAAAATACCCAGATAATTTATCATCCCTCCCAAAAACTCAAGATGTTACAACCTCTCCACCCTACAATAAAAAGTACCCATGATATTTAACCACACACATTGATGATACCACAAAAATATATATCTCAACCATCCCCCCAAACTACCCTAGTTACTAAATCATGGTTATTTCCTTTTGTGGCACTCCCTGCCTATGGAATTACCCACCTGGTTACTTTCCAAAACAAATTGAATATTTAGATTGTCCTATACTTACCATAAATCAGACACAGACACGTCTCAATATCACACACCAACATTCCTACTTCTCATAATATGATCATTTCATACCCATGTCACAGATGATTCCCACGTGGCCCTATATCACAATTGATGCCATAAATTCCCGTATCACACATGATGACCAAAATATTTCTCATTATTTACATAAATCCTATATTAGTACTTAGATGTTGATGTTTCACATATAAAACATGTTTCATACTCGATTCCCAAATATTATCCAGATCTTAGTTGATTAAGTTATCTAATGCTAACTTTTTGCACTAGTATCAGTTAATCCAAAAGAAAGAAATATGCCAATGATCATGGAATACTTATAATTATCATCATCTTTATGGCCAATGATGAACCTTCAAAATCAAATTCATGCACTTGTCCTAAATTTAAACTACCTAATTCCTATCAACCCTGAAGTGTTTCAATACATACCATATACTACCCCACAACAAAGTATTCATATCCCTTCCATGACATATACATACTAAAGTATCCTGACTACTCGATCATGGTATATCTCCCAACCCTACATCATATCTCATAGTCTGACTTAGTCCATAACTCACAGATGTCAAATACCTATACTGATATAACCTCTCCAAGTGTCTCATCTTTCTGCATGTGTGGAACTTCATTAGAGGGCACTAAAATTGGGTCTGAACATGACCTAACTACCCACATTAGAAGAACACAATTTAAGCCCACTCCTTGGGGTTTTTCTCAATTCCCAAACCTATATTCCTTCCTAAAACAACTCATGGACTCATTTCTAGATACCCAAAGATCCATCACCTATATCACCAAATTCAATTGTGCTAATTGAATAAGTCTCTTCTGTTATGTTCTCATAAATTATAAACACCTTAGTCACTACTTCTAAGAATGTTGTCCACCTGAATATGTTTACCTTCACCCTAATGGGATGTTTCAAACCATCCTCAAACTATATTACCCTAGATATGTCATATCCTTCCATAGACGGTACAAAATAGGACTGGACCATGAAATCTCGGGTAAAATCACTGACTGATGTGTCTCCCTAATGTAATTTCATGAAATAACTTGCTCAATATTCCCTTAATATATCTAAGAATAAGATGTCAAAGATATTGTTCTCAAAATCCTTCCATGTAATACCCACATGTATGCCTACATAAACCAGTTTTCTTCATTAGTTATTCATCATTCCCTTGAGTATATACATAGATAGATTTACCCTTCACCCTAGGGTGTTTCAATCTAGTCGAATATAGTATTCATTGACTTGATCCATTTCTCTTCAAATTATGGTCCACCATCACCCTAGAGAAAAAGGAGTGTGTTGTGTCTAAAACTCATACTTCATATAAGACATGGATAACCATATCCCTGATCTCCCTTGTCAGTAATTTATTCTAGCCTATACCAAAATCACCTTAAGAGTCTCGTCTAGACACGACCTAAAATTTTCTACATACTGCAGCATCCACGCCTACCTCGAGACCTCTACTTATGTCTCATGTTCACCCTGATCCTCAAAATACTCATATTGTGCATCCCCTAATGTAACTACCTTTTCATCCTCTTGATATTCCACTAAATCTCATCTATGTGGAATCATGATGAATACCAAAATCCATGATCAGTTCCAATAATATCAGTCTACATATTGCAAATAGGGAAATCTATAACCGGCGTCACATCTTACTGCACTTCAACTTCCCTACCACAGCCATATTAAATATCATCTGGCCTCATGGATCCTTACCTACCCGTATAAAATTCAAGGGTCACATACCAATCATACCAAGAACTACCAACCCATTATGGCTGATAATAATTCCATAAATAATCTATGTAAGGAAATAATATTTTTTTTGTTTTTGAAATGTTAAAAAACTCACCCCTTATATTTTATTCATACCTACCCATATCAGAGTCAATCTCCACAAACACTACATACACATTGGATCCCATAATAATCTCATAAGGAACCACTTAACTTGTATGGCTAAATAGAATTCCTCAAATATTATATGCAAGAAAAAACTATTTATCTTTTTACTAACACTTTAATGTGAACAACTCCTTTTCCCATATTCCAAGTTCCAAGAAATAATTAAACATGAATATATAATTCATGTGAACATATCAACATATCAATATCCATAAATTCACTTCCCATTCCATAATAGGCCAACATACTAAATAATCACATACCAGTACCCTCATATACAAGTTCTCCACTAAATGAGGAAATATGTTAGAGAAAAAGTGAATGAAAAACAATAATTTTCCACCCATAGAAACTCAATTCTTCCCTTGTGCATGGGGATGAAAAAACCAAGGAATAGGATATTTACCATGCCCCAACATGATCCCTATATCATGTATACCATATCCCAAATAACAAATAGATGAAAGCTACAACATCCTCTGGTGATACTTGTAACACCCCAAACTGGGATCTACTTAATATATGCTCTGAGTAGGTGATCCTCTAGACCTTAGGAACACATTCCTATATTCCAAAGGATAATGACTAGAATAATGGATCTATTGGGTGATATCGGATATTATACAATTTGATGGTAATATTAATAATTTTCATTACAATTATAGCATTGTAGATGAAAATGATAAAACATAGTGGAGTAAATAATATAAAAAAGAAATAAAAAGGAAAAAGAAAACCAGATTTATATATCAGATAATATCTAAATGTCATGATAGTCATAAAAAAGTATGTTGTATCACTTTAAGGATGATCATATAACTATGTATGCCAAAACCCCATAAATATCTCTGGCTTAGTGCAAAAGAACACCCTAGTCCATCTTCTATCCATACCATACAATCATGGTACATCCCTTCTCACTATGTTATCTCCCTTGAGTCTGATCCCTTACCAGATATCAATTCCATAATGTTTACACACAACCTGAGGGGATTTTGAATAGTATGATTATAAACATAGTTGGCCACCACCATCATGTTCTTGTCACACAACCATATTTATACAAATTTATGCAAAACATAAATAAATAGAAATTACTCTCACATCCCATAACCCACTTTAATTGGGATAAACTATAATGACCCTAACCCAAGTTACACGTAGTCAGTTCATTACATTATGAAATTTGTATAAGATAAAAGTGATTACATCACAAAGGACTGAATGGTTTTGTTTTCTTTTTAAACATGATACATACTAGAAATTCCCATTACATTTTAAAACATATAATACACAAAAAATTTCATTAAGTATACATTTATTCCCCCTTTGTGTAACCATGCATAATCGGTCAACATATACATATTGGAATCTTGGGGAAAATGAAACATATAAAAGGGATGAGCTCAGATGCTCATTAAGGGTATAGAGAGGAAGATATCATAAATAATAATAAATGATTATAGAAATGTGATGAACTGAACCACATGCCATTTAATCAATAACATGAGAATAATGTGGATGGAATGGAAGATGATCAAATAATTCCCTAATCACATGAGAATGAAACATAACCATGGATATTATACTAGTCAAATAATCACATGGAATATTAATAACTAATCTCATAATTAAGGAATTCATAATGTGGGGCATCGTAAACATTCTATCAAGGCTTCAGCTAAGACACCATACATAATCAGGTAGGATATTTTCCAAAAACCCAAACTAGTTTTTCACATGATACCTACTGATGAATCAAGAGGATATAGCAGGCATCACCTGACTCTTATTAAGTCCAATGTATTCCTCTTATGAAAAGAGTGAAACATAAACATTTGTATTAAAAATAACATAAGAAATGTGATTACTTTTAACATAAAAAATGAATGGTATCAAAATAGCACATCCATAGTCAAACTAAATCATAAACAATTAAATGAAATATGTTAAATGATATCAAAAGAGGCCAAACTCAGTAAATTATATGATCCAAGAAGGTATATTAACATACATGTAAATACTCTAATTAAATCATTACAATTTTTTAGATATAAATAACCCTTTTTTACATTCAGATCTTTTTTTAAGGACTTGAAATTTTAAAAGAGAAAATTTTCATTAAAAATAATCTTTTAAACTTGTAAAAAATCATGAATACATTAATCTTTAATGATGGTGGAAAAAATATCTCATTTCGTATAAGTTAAAAAATATTCCATCTGTATTTGTTTCAAAAAAGTCATAAATTGTTTCATTTAGAAAATGAAAAAATGAATCATTTGAAAAAAAAATATAAAAATTAGAACATGGGTAAAAATAATTTAAAAAGTTTTCAGATAATAGTAAAATCCATTTTGAAAACATTTTTTGAAAACATTCACATTGAGGATAAATGGTTCCCATCATATACTAACATATAAACAGTCCTGAATAATAATGATATTATGAAATTAACCCTTACCTTGAACTTTCCTTTTTTTGAATAGTTATTAACCTCTAGTATAAGGATTTAAATAATTTAATTACTTATACCATAACCAGATACATATTCATGATAACATATGTGATGCTATTATATCATTTTGTTAATAATATTTCTTTATTACCCTTGTTTTGTGTGTTAGCTGCTCCATATTCCAATGCATGTTTTTCATTTATGCCATGTTTCTTAAATATAGTATATATTTCTTTCATATAAAAATTATATTAAGTTCATAGATATCATATTTACTCATTATGTACATTTTTATAAACATTATTTAATGGTTAGCATGTAAAATGAATCACATCACATTGTGGAGATGGTAGGTCGTACGTACACCCAAGCGACGGTACAATTCCATCAATGGTGAAAGAGTATGGAGTTGGATAGTATATTAATATTTATAGAATAAATATTATTTCATAATTATTATATATACTTATTTATTCCAATATTATACCCAAAAAAGTAAATTGGGGATCAAAATCATATTACACCATAGTGTGGAGATGGTAAATCGTGTGTACGCATGCACAGTGTTTTCATTTTTTATAGGATGCATAAATCCTGGAATATAGTTTAAAAATAATAATATTAACATCTAAAAATATATATTATACTTTATTTATTATTTTATTATGGAAAAACACATTAATATATTGTATAAGAATAAATGAACTTGAATATGTTGGTAAAAAAATTACCTCTTCTTCAGTGGACTTCCTTCAGATCACTTCCTAAGGGATCCAGAGTTGAGATTTTTGGAATAAAAAGACCAATATAACATGTATAAAAATTTTATGAGTATAAAAGGGTAGGTTTTAGTCAATATGTAAGGCTAAAAGTTTCATAAAGAAGTGAGGGAGGAGTTTCACTTTTATTATTGAGGTAAGGGGAACTTTTAGATGATCTCAAAATATTAAATTAATATAAATTAATTTTCAATTAAAAATTGATTATAAGTAATATATTTTTAATATAATATAATTATGGGTCTAAATAATTTCAAACAATTATTTTTAAACAAGTTTATGTCTCATTATTACCCCTATCTTTTTGTTTTAACAATTATTTAAACCATTTAACTCTTCCTATCATAACATGTATTTTTACTCATTGAAGGTTAATATAGTTATTTTAAAATGAAAAAAGATCCTTAAATAATTCGTGGATAAAATTTATATCTTTATAAAAATCATTTTTTCTATAGTTATATTTTATGAAATTTTAAATCATTTAATAAAATTTTATTTATTTTAAAATATCATTATTGTCAATTTTGACACTATTCATTTCTTGAATTTTAAAAAAATATCATAACAACATTAGAAAATTGAAACAAACACTTTATACACCCATAATATGTCTAAATAATCTATAAAACCCTTAGATGACATTAATTATATAAAATTATATTTATTTTATCATTTTTAATATCAGTTTTGTGATATGTCTTTTATGAAAATAATTATATTATCATCATTGTGCATGCCTTTAATTTATTATTTCTTCCCTAAAAATTTAAAATAAATTATAATTATTAATATGAACATTTTATAATTCAAATTAATATTTATATTCAAATTTATCTTCAAAATAACCATATATAAATAATTTAACACATAATAAAAACACGAGTGTGGCAATTTGACTTTTCTTATAATAAAATACTATAAAAGGAATAAAGTAATCCAAATAGCTACAAGAGGAAATAAAATCATCCTAAGGATAATTGTTTTTTACCATCACTCATCCAATAAAATTATTATATGTTTTTGGTTAATTTTATAATACATGTAATATTAATTTTACCCTTAGTTTCCAGATTTATCCTTAACTGTGTTGATAAAAAATTACATTTGTTAGTATTCATAGTGTACAAAAATAAAAGAAACTTATTTAAATAATTTGGAATAATGATTCAAAATATTGAAACCATTTTTAAAAATTCAAAACATATAATTGGATAAATTGTATTTACTATTTATCTGATTGATAGAATGAGAAAATGAGTTTTAAAGTAAAAACATTCAAAAGATTAAAATGTTTTTATTTTTAAATTCAATGTAAAATTGATCTAAATGACTGATATTACATTAAAATATAAAAAAATTGTCTAAATATACTTTAAAACCAATAAAAATATAACTTAACATCATAAATTATTTATAAGAAATAGTTTTTTTAATTAGAACGCAATATTTTATCACTATTCCTCAAAACACAAAATTTATTAGAAAAAATACAAAAAAAAATAAATGAAATTAAAAATTTATATTCAAATTTAAAATAATGAGTTAATTTTTTCAAGTATATTTTATAAAAGTGTCAAAAACTTATTTTAAAACAAATGAGCCATTAAAAGGTGGTAAAATTGCCTTTAAAAAAATATAGCCTTTTATGCTTAAAATTGGTTTCATTCTTATCTTAAGTATATAAAAAATATTTTATGTAGTTAAAAACATTTTTGTAAGTATATAAAAACTATATTTTATTAATATCTTTCATCAATAGATATTAATTTAATTTATTATATTAGAATACCATTGTGGGAATAAAAAATAGTTTTTAATATAAACATGTCCTTCATATTCAGTCGGTTTTTATATTAATTATCAATGAATTCATTTTCTAAACATGAGAAAACTATATTTTCATTATTTATTTAATATTATTTGAAATATCCAACTTAAATTCTAGTGTTAAATATTAATATTTACAACTATATCGAAGTTCTTTTAAGTTTGGTGTTGCGTACAATGTATACTGTCTAACAAATTGAATTTTTTTTAATAAGATAAATAACATAATATTTTGGGATGTTATAGTCTATATCCTTTAATAAATTATGTCCTCATAATTTGAAATTTAAATTAAAAATCATTGGTACTTGAAAAATATTTTTTTTCGAATCCCACATCGGCAATAGGGTTAATAAAACATTCTCTTAATGAGTGGGAACGGGAAAAAGGGAAGGTCATCACAAAATTATGCTTTAGAATATGATAAAATTAGTGGAAATTGAAATCTATTACAAGGAATAAAAATCAAACCATCATGTTTTGTGGGAGATTGTTATAGAACATGATCATCATGATGTCTAGCATAAAAAATCTATAAATATGTGATGGGTTAAAGAGATCATTGATTTGTTAGTAATAAAATTAAATTAATATCATTTTTGTTTCAAATTCATTTTCTAAATTTGAAGAATTATTTTACTATCTAGATAATTACTTACTTTATTTATTTCCATTTCACAATCATAGTTTCATCCTTTCGTTGTGATTTGATCTATTTTGTCTTCATTTTATATAGATGGAAAAGGATATTCAAGATGATTTTTTATGCCGAAGGCCATTTAATGAATCATGGGGTCCACATTTAATTTTTTCATCCTTTAAATATTTTCTAAATCCACAAATGATAACACAAAGTATCCAATAAATAATTTATTAACCTACAACAATAATACTCAATGGTCAAATCATTCTATTCCAACTGTAATACTAATCCAAAAAATATATTTCCAAATCCAAAGTCCAAAAATTTATGAGGATGGTCACTAAATTTCCAAAATCAACTTCACACCAAATTTCACCCAAAAAATTACATATATTTTGTTACATACAATATATATTAATACCATTATCACCTTTAAAACCTTACTGATAACATGAATTCTTCCAAATACATAAATAAGAAGTACTTCAGTACAATCATTATATATCTCATGATTCTTATAACCATGATATCATAACATAATCCATGAATCTAAAAAAAATACATTAATTATTCCCCTTAAAATACAGTAACATCATAAGCATGACATTCATCCATTTTCATTTTTTTCTATATTTCCTTGACACTTAAGAAATTCATGTGCATAGTGTCCCATCTCTTTACAATGCTAGAACATCACATTACAGCCTTCCTTCTTTCCCTTGAAATCATCATCATGGTGGACCCTCTATCCACACATGTAACAAACTCCCACTCCCTTCAGGTATCTAATGGGGTGTTTGAAAAAAAATATCTCATGTGTGAAAATCCATCTTTCCATTTTTCTATTTATCCATATCGTTCTCCACCATTCCTTTATTCTCTTTCTTATATTTAAATTCATAATACTTAGATAATTATATCTCTATATTGATAGTACATGAGATTATATCTTCATATGATGAGAAATTTTGGGAGACCTATTCCCTTAGGTGGAATGGTATTAACCAGATAAATAATCTATCAATCTTTCTCTATGTATTATATTTGAAATCTATAACATGTATTGTTATCCTTTTAAAATCAGCTTCATATTTAGAAACATAAATATCTTCAATTTTCCTTAGATTCACGAATTGTCTCTCTATATCTACTCGTTGTTGACAAGGGAAATATTTTCCCAAGAAAAGTTCCTTAAAACTCTTATATCCCGTGTTTTCTATATTTTTCTCCCCATTAATTTTTTTAATTAGCTACCACCATTGATCTAAATCTCATGGGATATGAAAAAGATCCATAACAACCTTCTCCCTTTCATCTTGTACCAAAGAGAAAAATATATTTTCTAAGGAACTTTTCCTTTGTCAGTTAAAAATAGATTTTTAGTCTCATAGATTGTTGGAGGCTTTTTTATCATGAAGTGTTCAAAAATTGTTCCTCTAGATTATTTATCTGAATGATCCATGTGGGTAAGGTTATTGTTGATAACATGAGTTAGTTGTACCAGTATAGTTATAATTTTTTAACACCAGTTTCATATATACTTACAATATCATTATCTTTATTATATGGGAAATCCCTACTTGGATTATGTGTGTTGATATGGTTACCATTCCTTCCAATATTTTACATTTCTAAAAAAAATTAATATACTTTATCAGATCATAACATTAAGAAATAGAATGTATAATCTCAGAACGGCTAAATCACATAACCTAAATTTAAAATTTTGTTATAACTAATCTCTAAATCATAAAATTAGTTTGTTTGGATATTTTTCCAATTTCTATCTTAGGGTTTTGTTCTATAATATATTTTTTTAAATCTAGTTCCAAAGGTTTTTACTAAACATTCTATGATAGAAAAATTGAAAACCCCAACCCCAATAGCCCAAAGTCAGTGTTTTTCAATATTACATTGTCATAAGATACAAGTGATTTTATCCCAAGGGATTGAATGGTTTAGTAGTCTTTGTAAACTAGATGCATACATCAAATTCACATTACATTTAAAAAATACATAAATAATTTCATTGAGTCTAACTATATTCCCCCTCTGTGTAACCCAACATAATCAATCATAATATACTTCTTAAAACTGTGGGAAAAATGAAACATATGAAAGGGGTGATCTTAGTTTCTAAGAAAGGGTATAAACGGAGGCAATCATAAATAAGTGTAAACAATTATGGAAACATGATTAACTGAAACACATGCCATTTAATCAATAACATGATCATAATGTGTATGGATTGAAAGATGATGAAACAATTCTATAATTATATGAAAATTAAACTTAACCATGAATATTTCATTAGTCGAATAATGACATGGAACAAAAATAACTAATCTTATAATTAGGTAATGAATAATGTGGTACACGATAAACATATCATCAATACTTCATCCAAGACACCATATATAATTGGGAAGATACTATCCAAAAACCAAACTAGTTTGTCTCATGAGACCGACTAATGCATCGAGGGGCTATAGTCATCCCAGCCCAATACTTACTAAGTATAATTCAGTCCTATTGTTAAAAGGGTGCATCATAAACATTCATATTAAAACTATCATACAAAATTTGAATACCTTAACCATAAACTATGAATGGTATAAAAATAGTACATTCATAGTCAAAATTAATCATAAACCATTCAATGAAAATTGGTAATTGATATCATAAGAGATAAACCACAATCAATCATAATATCCATCAAATGTTGTTGAAAAAGATGCAAATACTATAATAAAATCATTAAAAATTTCATGAGAGGAATAACCCTTTAACATTGAATCATTTATTAAAAAAACTGTGGAATTTTAAAATAATAAAAAAATCATTGAAAAGAATCTATTATACTCGTAAAATAATTGTCCAGAAATTAAGGTTTCATGATGGCGTATAAATCCTCTTATATGATATAAGTTAAAAAATCATTCCTTCCATATTTTTATTGAAAAATCATAAACTGCATCTTTTAGAAAATGAATAAATGATTCCTTTCAAACCATTTAATAAAACTATAACATGGGTAAAAAAAATTAAACTTTTTAGGGTATAGTAAAATCATTTTTGAAAATAGTTTTAGAAAACATGAACATAAATTAGAAGTTTTCCACAATAGATACTTACATATAAACAATCCTGAGTAATAATAAGACTGTGAAATTAACCATTACCTTGAAATTTCCTTTAGTTGAAAGTTATTTAACCTCCTGTATAATGAATTAAATAATGTTATTAATTTTTTAAAAACTAAATCCATATTTATGATATCATATATGATCCTTTTATATCGTTTTGACAAATCTATTTCATTATTACCCTTGCTTCGGGTGATAACTATTTTATTTTCCAATGCATTTTTTCGTATATGTCTTATTTATTATATATAGGATATTTTTACTTAATCGTAATAATTATATTTGGTTCATATATATCAAATTTACTCATTATTTACTTTTTTATAACCATTAATTAATGTTTAACATGGGAAAATGTATCACAATGCGTCATAGAGATAGTAGGTTGTATGTACGCATGAGCGATGGAATCATTCCATTAATGGTGAAAGAGGAAGGAACTGAATGGTATAATAATTTCTCAAGAATAAATATAATGTCATAATTATCATATATATCCATTAATTCATTCATCATTATACCCATACAAGTAAATTTTTTGTAGAAAAAACAGATCACACCATATCGTGGAGATGGTATGTAAAATGTACACACACGTGGTGTTTTCATTTTTTGTAGGATGGATAAATCATGGAATATGGTTGTCTCATAAAAATAATAAAATAAAAGAACATATATGATATTGTATTAATTATTTTAGTATTTAAACAACACATGAATATAAAGTAGAAGAAGAAATGAACTTGAATAATTTGGTAAAACAATTACCTCTTCTTCAGTGGACTTCCTTTAGATCACTTCCTACGGGATCTAGAGTTGGTCTTTTTCTGAAGAACATGAACTCCAAAACATGTAAAATGATGTTATGATGACAAATGGTCAGGTTTTGGTTGATATATAAGGATAAAATTTGTGTGAATATGTGTGGTAAGAGGTTTCCTTTTATAATTTAGGTGAGGGGTACCTTTGGAAACTCTCAAAATATTAAATTAATATAAATTGTTATTCAATTAAAAATGGGTCTAAAATAAGTTATTTCTAATATCACATTCATATGGGTTGAAATAATCACAGAAAATAATTTCCAAAAATGGTTAGGTCTCGTTATACCCCTTATCTTTTGGTTTTAACCCTTATTTAAACACATCCAAATGATCATTAAATAAATAATGGATGAAATTTATATTTTTATCCTAATAATTTTTCAAAGTTTTATATTTTTATAAATTTTATATTATTTAGTAAAATATTATTTACTATAAAATACAATTATTGTCATTTTTGACACTATTCAATACATAGGTTTTCAAATATATCATAGCAACATGATAAATTTGAAAAAAAACATTTAATACACCCATATTATTTCTAGGTCATCTAGAAAATTCTTGGATGACATTAATTATATCAAATTATATTTATTTTGTTTTTTATAACATTTATTTGATGTATCCATTATTTAAACAATTATTGTATCATCATTGTGAAAGAGTTTAATTTAATTGTTTATTCCCTAAAAATTTAAAATAATTTATCATTATGAAAATAAAAATATTATATTTTAATTTACTATTTATAGTATAATTTATTTTATGAATATATTTATTTTAAAAAAATTTACGCTTTATAAAAACATGAGTGTGGCATATTTGACTTTTCTTAGAATAGAATATTATAAAAGGCATAAAGTGGTCTAAGTGGCTCCAAGAGGCCATAAAATTGGACCATTGTTGATTTTTAACTATAATAACTCAAAAATAAAATTATTAAAAGTATTAGGGTAATTTTATAATACTTATATTATTATTTTTACCCACCTGATTTACCCTTAACCATATTATTATAAAATTACTAAAGTTACTATTCATAATGTCCAAAAAAATAAAAACTATTTACATAATTTGGACTCAATGATTATAAATTTTGAATCCATTTTTCAAATTTAAAAATATATAATTTTATAAATTTTATTTAATATTATTCTCATTTATGGAGAAAATGAGTTTTTAAAATAAAAATGTCCAAAAGATTGAAATGTTTTTATATCTAAATTCAATATGAAAATGATTTCTATGGACAATATTAGATTAACTGATAAAAATTGATATAATTATACTATAATACCAATAAAGAAATATAACTTAATAACATAATTTATTTAGATGAAAAACTTTTTTTCAATTAAAATGCAATAATTTGTCACTATTCATCAAAACATGAAAGCTATAAGAAAAAATACCAGAAATTCAACCAATGTAAATTTTTATATTCTACTTTAAAATAATATATTTATTTTTTCAAATATAATTTCTTTAACTTAAAAACACTTGATTTAAAAGAAGTTCACCATCAAAGGGAGGAAATATCGCCTTTAGAAAAATATTACCTTTTATGTGGAAAATTGGTTTTATTATTAACTTATGTTTATCAAAATTGTTGGATGAATTTTAAAAAATTTAATGTATAACATATAAATTTAATTAATATATTTCACTAATAGTGATTAAACATATTAATTATAATAAAATACCAATGTGGGCATAAAAATAGTTTTTAATAAAAACACATCCATTATATTCAATTGGTTTATATATTCATTTCAAATGAATTAATTTTTTAAACATGTGTAAACTATATCTTAATAATTTATTTACTCATATTCACAATCTCAAACTTAATGGATAGTGTTAAAATAATAATATTTAATACTATATCATTTTTCATTTAAGTTTGGTGTTGCGTGAAACGAATAATATCTCTAAAATTGAATTTATTTAAAAAGATATATACCATATAATCTTGGGGTGTTACATAAACAAAAAAAATGTATCATTTACCTAATTTTTACAATGATATAGTATAGAAATGTATCGACCATCTATCATATTAGAAGAACCCTCACATCCCAACAATTTGCATACCACATGAAACCATGTTCCAAACATATTCGCATATGAATCATATCTGGTGAACCTAATTTCCCATAAACTCTTTCAAAACACTATCAAAATTCCATTAGATTTCTATTTAATATATCACTGTTAGGACACTATCTCAACATCCTAAGGAATGATGATATCCATCATTCCACAATCCTGCCTCATTGGCCTCAACATCACTACGAGCCTCAATCCCCTATATTATGGCCTCCCACAATCAATCATGGCTTAATATGGTTAGAAAAACCTACATAACTATGGTCACCACCATCCACCTAGGAAAAAAGTACTATAGAGTCCTATACCAACTATGAGTGGTCAAAACCACCTCATTTGGACTAAATCTTGTGCACACAAAACCCTTACAATTCTTTCCTCCAACAACGGTGTGGGGAAATTTACCATACAACCCAAGACACACCTCCGAAGAGCCATCATCACTATATAAAAATTACATCAACCAACTATGGCATGGGTCATCTCCATATTCCTTAACTTGAAAAACCATGTTGCCTCAATTCTATTGGTCATCATCACATAATATTTATCATTTCATTGACACTATATTCCCATGAAACTCACATATCCATAGACAACAGTTAATTAAATTACCTAACTATAACATCATTCCATACCAATTTAGAAACCCCACATCATACATACCAATCCATACGAAGCTCAAAATCCCATAATAATTATGGGATAACCCATCGACATCTCACATAAATAATAGAAAATAAAATAAATAAACAAATTGTTACACTTGAACCCCTCACTCTTGCCAATTTACTATGAATTCCATATCACACATAAAAATTGGAAGAAATTTAGTCAGCAAATACATTATATTAATTGGAATTCTCTCATCGAAGACCAACCTCATATTTGAGCTGAAACATGAGAAAATGAATAATCAAACAAAGCTAAGGTTGACTTCTGGAAGGTGAACTGGGCAGGTGAGAAGCTCCAATTACCTAGTTTCCCACACCTATACATCTCCTTCAAGGAGGCCTAAGATATCCCTGGTTTCATCCACACTTTCATTACACCTAATAAGGACAATGTTTATGATGATATTATTTTGAACGATGAGTCATACAGGTGTTACTTAACAAGATCATCTTCTAGTAGGATCACCTCTAAGGATTACAGGGATCTTGTGAATACAAAGAGGCCTCATGATGAGTTTTCCATTAAGACCTAGTGTAAATATATTCCTAAATAGATGAAATTACTTATTTTGAAAATAAAAAATAGAGAACTTCCAATAGATGACAACATCCAAAATAAGTGGATCAACATGGTGTCATGATGTTTCTGTTGCGAGAACTTCCAATCTGAATATATCCTTCTTTTATTCTTCTAAATCAGTTGGACATGTTACCTCTAGTCCTTATTCTCACCACACCCTTGTCTTGATAGTGAGAATCCTTCAATCCATTTATTACTAGAATCCTAGTTCCAAGGGGTGGAAGGAAGATCCTTAGAGTGAAAGACAAGTGCCATGATTTTGGCCTCAATTTGCTGGACGATATGGGCAGGCAATAACCAGGTTTGGTTGGGTTACATAAGGACTTATCCCTTCCTCCTAATGCACTTAAATTTTATTCTCTTTGAACTTGGAGCACTCTTTAAAGGTAAGTAGCTTCTAATGATGTTAGACATCCTTTTCAATAGAAGTTGCATGCCTCATAGGAAGGAGGGCCAATGGATTAAGTGGATACCCCCATAGTGCAACTTGAAATTATATGTTGATGGATATCTCATGGGAGGTATAATGAAAGGTGGTGGGGTCCTTCGTGATGTTAGAGGTCTGGTTTCCATGTTTTTAAGTTCCTTTTTTCAGGTAGGATCCTCTTTAGGTGTTGACATGAAGGCTCTTATAATTTGTATTACACTTTGCTGGGAGTATGGTTTTCATGTCTCAGTGATGGAGTCTGACTCCAAAGTTATTGTGAGAGCTATCCAAGAGAGACATGATGTTCCATGGGACCTGTTCTACTTGGTTCTTTGGTGCTCTAAAGAAACGAACATCAGGCAGAATGTTCATCATATTTGGAGAGAAGGCAATTTCGCTGTGGACTCCCTTGCTTGGTTGGGTAATACAGTTGAGATTCATGTTATCTTTGATAGATTAGGATGTATTACTCTTGATTTTAGGGTTGTTATTCATGAATACTCTCTTGGGATTCATCACTTTCGTCCTCCTTGAGAGGCCTCCCCAGCTTGTACCTCTGATTTTTATGTTTAATAAAAATGATTTTTAAGCAGTAAAAAAAACAAATAACCTGGAAATTGGGTATATTAGATTGGATGGAAATAACATTCCAAAGAAAAATATATAAGAATAAATAAATCATAATGACTAGTATCCTTACCTCTACTTATCAAACATAACCAAGGGAACCTGAATCAAATCCCAAATAGAGGAGTTATCCAAAATCCTAAGGGATTATATGGGAGGATCTCATGGGAAGAGGATTCTATGTAAAATGGGAGAAGAAATAAAGGGAAAAAAGGTGAAAATGAAGGGGGAAATTGGTAATTTAATAAATTTTAAAGGTCTTCTTGGTTTTGAAAAATTGTTTAGAAAATCATGCCCCATCTGTGTAGTTCTACTGTCCAAAGGGAACGACACCTTCCATCGTTACAATGCATGGTTAGACACACTATGGTCCTAACTATGTGGGTATCTCTACCCCTCTCCAATAAAACACATGGTTTCTCACACCCCCCCCCCCCTCATAGTTAAAACAAAACGTGCTATGGTACAAATATTATGTAGGTTTTGGGATACATGGTTAGCACTAATTGTGTTCCAATTGTGTGCCCAATTTTGTGTCTCCCAATGTGGGGTTCTCAATTCCTGATTCTCCTGAAACTGAATCAAGCTGGGACATATAAAGAAGGAAGGATTGGAGAGATAAATAATGAATAATGGGAGAAAATTTATAATAATTCATTGTTATAGATATGGATCTTATTATATTAAAATTTGTCCTATAATAATAGGTTAGTGATAAATGTATTGAAACTTATAAGGATCCTCACTTACGTGTATGAGAATCTAACCACAATGAATATTTTACCTTTTGTAGATTTTTTTAACATCTTGATATCTGAAGGTAAAATATCAGTAGATCACATCAATTACTACAATTTCATAAAGTTTTAGTTGGAGTTATTGAATGTTAAATTTATAGGTATTGAGTGGTTCTTGTTGTTGTTATGATCTCATACTGAGTCTTGGGATGTGATGGTGGCCACTATGATTTACTCAATTAAAATATATGATCTTGTGTTTATTGATGTTAGGGGCCTAATATTTAATAGGAAAATCCACTAGAATTATATCGAAGTATCTTTTGTTAATGCCTATAGAATAGATGGAAAACAGTGACCCATATCATAGAAGTGACAAAGGAAAGGGAAAAGAATAAGAAGTCGTATTTGGATTATCTTGATGGTATGTGGTACTGTGTATTAATATTTTGGGTTTTAAGGAATCCTAAAGAAATATTTCAATAATAAGTTAGTGAATTACCAAAAATATGCTTCCATAAGTGGAGTTGTGAATATTTTATCATAATATAATGGTGGTTTTCTATTGAGTGTTTCCAATTATATTGTGTCTATGATTACATACTCTATATATTCATTTTCACTCAATAACTGGGAGGTAAAGTTTGAATAATTATATTTTTAGAAAATATAGAAGGTTTTATCATTCATATGTTAAGATATTTATATTTAGGTTAAGGGTAACATCTCTATGAAATTAGTAATGATATTATTTTTGAGATAAGGACCATACAAAACATCTTGATATAAAGGGTGAAATTAATCTCCATTCTACAATTAAAAAATATAGGTTTATATAAAATATCCATGGATAGAGTGAGGAATATATAAAATGGTTACACGATTAAAGATAAAGGAGATAGGGGTGGTATATTTTTCCTCGTGGGAGTATCGAAATGTATGATGTGTGATAATGAGGAAACATAAACAAATTTATGGCATGAATATTTGGATCAATTAAGTGAAAAGGTGATAAAATTAATTTCTTATAATGGTATCATGAAGATTAAAATCATGAATTATGGGAAATATGAAGATTATATCTTCAAAAAACATATAATTGTGTCCTTATAAGAATAAGTTATGGAATTGAATAATTAGAAGTTAAAGTTGGTGCATATAGATGTATGGGGAACATCTTTAGTTCATTGTCATAGAGGGTCATTTTTTTATATAACCTTAATCGATGATACAACATGAAAAGTTTGGTTTTTCATTTTATAGTCCATGTATAATTTTTTTTAGAAGAATCATTCAATTTAAATCCATGATGGAAAGGAGAACACTTATAAGCTAATTTGCTTCATGTATGATAATGGTGGAAGTATAAATAGAGATACATTCGTAAGATCTACAAACAGAAGGGAATAAGATTTTATAAAACATTACTAGGTATTCTAGAACATAATAGAGTTTCATAAAGGATCAATATAGCATTATTTGAAAAATAAATAAGTATTATAATTCATTTGGTGCTCACCAATATGTTTTGGGTGGAAATAGTGAATTGTACAGCATAATTTATTAGCATAATTCCCTCTTCTCTGTGAGGATATAATATCCTATAATTTATTTTGTCTATAAGGAAGGTTGACTACAACCATCTAAATGTTTTTTCTACATTAAACTATATCCATGTTGATGTCAAGGATGGATATAATACTAATTCTTAGTTCAGAGCATGTTACTTCGTAGGATATAAAATTGATGATTTTTTTAATTTTGGGAAAATAATTTTTGGAATATGGTAGAATTTTATATTTCATCTTCAATGAAGAGACTTAATGTAAGGATCAAAATGTACTATAGAAATGTGATGAAAGAAAATTATCATCAGATGATAAAGTTAAAATAGATGAATATTCCAAATTTATAGATGTTCAAGAGAATTCATTAGGTATTTAAATACATAGAACACAATATTATTTAAAATATAATATGCATGAGAGTCAGGTATTGAGAATGTTTATAAGGCCAAAAATACTAGAAATATCAATTACAACATAATCAAAAGGTAATTTTATGTATAAAATAGATCTATATGATATAAATCTTGATGTTTTATTTCTGAAAGGAGCTCATCCATAGAGGGAGTTACATAGATATACTAGTGTAAATATACAAGTATATAGGTATGGAATTGATTTACATTACATTATTCTAATAGATGATAGAGAACCCTAAATTCACAAATACGATAAAAATATCAAAGGCTCAAATCAGTGGGATATTTCTATAATGGATAGAACTGATTCCATATGTGTTTCGTGAACATGGGTGATAAAAAATGGAATTTTAGTGGAGAATTAATTTATAATAAATGGTTTTATCAACTAAATGAGAATTAATATGGTATATATAGGTATAATCCATAGCTAGTCATTAGATTTTAAATAAATTTAAAGTTTCTATTTTCAGGAATCATTTCATTGGTAGTTAAACATATGGATTCTTGATCGGTATTACTTATAGTTTACATAGAGGGATATCATCTAAATCTATTTTACATGATGGTAAAATTCCTTCATGGGGGGTTAGATGATGACATTTTCATGGATAACTCATCGTGTATCTAGGATCCTCGGATCAAGGGCCTTGTGTATAAGCCAGAGATAAGCCTCTATATTTTGAAGTAGACACCAAGGTAGGAGAATCGTTATATTTAATGACTTCATGTTTCAATTGAATATCAAAAAAAGAAATTATAATCATTTATATTACTCAAATTTGTTGATTATGAGAGTTTCATCATATTTCTTTTCTATATTGATGGCATATTTCTTTTCATCTCTATAAAGTAGAGGGTTGATGAGATGAATTTTTAATTTCCTGAAATATTTGAGATGAAGGAACATAAACCAACAAAATTGATATTGGGTATATGGATAGTGAGATAATTATGTTCTAGTACTTTATACCTAATCCAGTCAAATTACATCAAGAAGGATCTGTAAAATTTAAGACTGAGCAAGGTAAAATTGATGAGTAAACCATTAGTCTGAAAATTGAAGTAATTCAATGATAATGAACCACAAATTATTTCTTAGGTAGGGTATATGGAAAAATTAAATATGCATCTATTTTTATAATCCTATTGTATTATATGGTTTTTAATCTTCTAGATTCTATGAAAGGAATGGGGGTTTTTAATAAGTATATATTAAATCTTTGAAGAGTAATTTGGGTTTTTTTGAAGAACTTTATCTAGTACATAAAAAACTTTTTGAATCTTGAAAACTTTATTTAGACTAAATGACTCATTTCAGGGGTATACTAACTCTGACTTGGGTAGAGATTTATACACACATAACAACATCACTAGATTTTTGTTCACATTAGAGGAATGATGGTGAGTATCATGTTAAAGCATCAAATAGTAGTTACACTCTTGAAATAAAATCATATTAAGTTACTTTAATGGAATATGGGAAGGAACTAATTTGGTTGAAGTGGTTTTTGGAAAATCCCAAAAGGGGGAAAGATAATGGGATGCTATTTTATGATTCCAAAAGTGAAATTCACTTATCTAAAAAATCCAAAATTTCATTCAAGGACAAACTATATTTAAATAAAGTATCATTTTGTCTATAATTTATTGTAGGAAAAATAATGGATCTATAGAAGATTAATGGATCTTAAAATATAGTAGATATGTTAATAAAGTTTATAGTCTAGGATGTGTTGAGGTTGTAATACACCATATTTTGGATGGCCTAATCAAATGAATGGTGGGGGAGATATATAACTGAAAATCTGCTAGATGAATGGAATGAGGTATATAGAAGCTAACAAAGGACTTAGTTCTAAAGAATATAAAACGATTCTCATGTTAGAGTTATTAGGTTTAGGTGTAAAAAATAATTTTCCATCCAGTCCATTAGATCTAATAAAAAAATAGAAAAATCTAGTGGTATAATTTCTGATGTATTATATAGTTATTGTTCAGAATCAGCTACTAGGGTTATTGTGATTGGCTAATAGAAAATAAAAATCCATAAACTTAATGATAAAAAGGTGTGGCTAATAGGTGTGATTGAAATTTTCTACACTACTGTGTATAATAAAATCTGTGAAAATGATTTTTGTAAGGGTAAATTTATAAAAAAATAAAATAAATCTATGAGAGTTATGTTATGTGAATATTTCACTAGATAAAGGTGATGGGACACTCTGACTAATTGTTGAGATATCTACAAATATAGGAGCAACTTTGAAGCACTCCCCATAGATATTAGAATATAGGGAAACTACTCTCACCAGATAGATTTTAGTATAATTATTGGGATGGTCATTTGATTAGAAGTAACATATAATTTTAATAATCATCTAATTAATTAATAAATGTAAATAAGTTACCCCTATAGATCATGAATCATGTTTTAACTATTTAAAATTGTGTTGTTCTTTTGTATTTCATTCTTTCTATAGTTTTATCTTGTTAATTCTTGTTTTTATGTGTTCGAAGTACTTTTTTTATTATAGTGCAGTAATTTAGGTGTATTTATTTACAAATTATTGATGTTGATGTTTGTTCTCAACTATTTGTTATTTTTTTCTTCATAATAAGTTCTTTTGCGAATAATTTAGTGGGGTTTCTAGAAAAAAAATTAAATAATTAGAGAGTCATTATTTTAGACATACCTCTGTCACTCAAATGCATGTTATGGAACAAAAATTGGATAAGAAACATGGAATATCACCATTATAGAAAGAGAGAAACAATGTGAGAAATAATTTTGGTTTATATGGATTACTTTGTAAATAATATAAGTTTTTTAAAAATTTATAGGTCTTATATTCACCAAAATATCCTCCTTTAAATTGGTGTTCTAGATTCCAACCATAACACCAATGGTTCATGTTGATGTTCTACTCCTAAGAAGAAATTTTCCAAATAAACTGATTTCTTGAATCTCAAATCAATCCTCCAATGACAAATTCTGAAACTAAATAAAAATCATAGAGTTCTAAAGTATGTTGTTGTACCATAGAGAAAGGGTTTGATTATTCAGTGATATAATTTGTTATAATTTACATACAACGGAAAATTACTTTTTTATTTTCAAAAAACAAATTGGGAAAAGTGAGAAACCTTAAAGTCCAAAAAAACCCATGGGAATCAAAAACAAAAACCCAGGACAAACTATAGGATCAGCTCCTCCCTAGTAATTACACCATGATAAAAAGATTCAACCAAGCATGACCATTTAGTGAGCAGTCCCATAGAGAAATGCACGGGCATGGAACCGATGGAAAATACATACCCTCTCATCATCTAGATACAAGAGGAATGCTTCGGTTAAGACATAATGCTATGATCCTCATCTAGAGTATATCAAACTAGGATGTTGAGGTTGAAACACAAAACTTCCCAATGAAACCAAACAGAGAGTTGAAATCAACAAATACACATCATGAAGATCATTCTAGT
Organism: Viscum album; assembly: GCA_963277665.1. NCBI lineage: Eukaryota > Viridiplantae > Streptophyta > Magnoliopsida > Santalales > Viscaceae > Viscum > Viscum album. The sequence continues at coordinate 999,640,528 of OY728128.1, read as the reverse complement.
CAAACCAAGAGAGTAACTTCAAATTTAAACAATTTCATAAAATAGAAACTTAAGGTTACAAAAATTCACTTCCCTTAACAACTTCCAAGATAAATTTGAAACTTTATTGTTGTATTCCTCCATAATCATCCTTTCAACCATAGAAGCAAGCTGGTCCCATGACTGAATGTACTCCTCTATGTTTATCTTCCCTTTATAGAATCCCCTACTAGAATGGGATCTTGTTTGTCAATCAATGTGTATTGGTCCTCATTGAGAGACACTCTAAGGATCCTCCTCATCATCTTGGATGCCTCCTTTTTAGTTGCATTGAACACCAATACTTGCTCAGTCACTTCCTCATTTGAACTCAAAAGGATATCCAAGGAATGTTCATCCTAATTCCATAGCCTCAGGTGTCTCAAAGTCCCAATGTTTATATTCTTTTCATTCAACTTTTTTGAAGAGATATTCAATAGGGAAGGAGGTAATGATGAGTAACAATTTCTCCCCTTATTCCTCCTAAATCATTTGTTTCTCTTTGGGCTTGAAGCTTTATCTGTCGAATTACCAAGTTCACTCCCATTGGATTCTTTCACACATACCCCATTACCAAATTTCTCACATGGAATAGTAGGATCCAAAACCAACTCAGCCTATGAGAGTTATTTGATCAGGTTTCTCAAATGAAAAACTTTATGATTAAAAGAATATGAACACCTGAAAAAAATATCCCACATCTATCCGGAACAACTGCATATGTAGAAGGCCCCTACTACCCCTTACACACATCCACACTGTCTGGTCCTAAATCCTCAGTAAAAGAGCCATAAAAATCCACCTTCTCACCACTTGTTGTATTTTACAAGGCCCTATTACTCTCAGTTATATAAATTTTACCTCTTTGATACTCATGTGAAACCCTTACCTAGCCCTTCTGTGGGTTGGAATGTCTCAAAAGATCCCGCCTCAGTCGATTTAACACATCATATACCTTCATATTGGGATAATATTCCATAGATTTATTCCCCACACTAGAACCAATATCAACCTCAACAATGTAGTCCACTACCTCATTGCTAAGATGTTTTTCCATTCCCAGGCACAACGAATGAGGTTCCTAGCCTCTATCTCCTCTACCTGTTTCAATCTGTCCCTATCCAACTTCCTCACCAGCCTTAGTAGTCTTTCCATAACTGTTGTCCACCATCCTTTTCATACTTGGTATTCCTTGATAACCAACCTCTAACTAATTTCCTTATCCCCTACCCATCAACGATGTGGGGCCTTAATGATAGAAATTTGAAGAAATCCATTATCCTCTACAAGATGAAAAAAAAAAAGATCGTCCAGTTCTCATAAACCACACATAGCTTTCACTTGTACTCATCACCAATTGTGATCCATACAAAATTGAAGGGGACTCTAGGCACATCCTACTCAACCCAGACTACCATATTCACAGGTTGAAAAACCAACACCATGTGGCTATTAGAATATAAATACCGACCTATATGATTACCTAGAATTCTGAAAACATAAGGGTTTTGGAATGTTAATGTAATATTTGAAAAGATAACCCAAATTACAGTGGAAGGAAATTCATCTTTCATGTGGAACTCAAACGACCATCAGAACAGAAAAAATTGAAGACCGTGGAATAATTAGGGGGTCCTTGACCAGACACTGATGAGTTCTACCTCCGATAAAAATTGGATCATAATCGGATCATAATATGGTGAGTTTTTATTAGATTTTTTCCCAAATTTGTTACCTAATCCTTATTGTATTTGAGTCTAGTTTTGAGACCAAACTATTCATTTAAAAAAAATACTTGAATACAGAATATGGGCATTGTTCTTCTTAACTCCATAAATATTTATATTATTACAATAATAAAGGAATTGTACATTCTTGAACTTCATTAATGAAACAACAACAATATCATGATAACACTATAAGCATTGTCTATACTATAACCACCTATCTCAAACAAGTTATTTAACTTTTTAGTATGATCAAGATCTTCAATTAATATTAAGATATATCTATATATGAGAGTAATATATTTTTTCCGAGGCTCAGTAATTGAATTTCATAAGAATATGAATAGAGAAACATGAATATATGTTTTTCTCCTGATGCTTTAAGAAAACTCTATGTATATTTAAGAGCATGATATCTCACACTGGTCATCTTATTATCTAATGTAATAATACCAATGATCAATAATATATTATATTAACATGAAATAGATGGTAAAAATAGTTTCAAGAACTCTAACGATATCTTTATATTCATACTCTTTTTCGACATAAAACATTTGCAGCATCAACAAATATTGACCCCCTCTTTGAATTTTGGCCACTTGAATCATGGATTGACCAATACCCAGTGATATTTTAAAATAAATATCAGCATAAAATACTCCTAGTTATTTTAAATAAGTATTTTATAGAATTTCATATTCTCATCAATATTTTCTAGAGGATCTATCTTTTGTAAAATATCATGTATTGAACTTTATATTAGAGTAAAATGACTCTCAAATTTTTTATCTAAAATAACCTTCCTTTGAAATTTTTTTATCAAATGATATTACATAATATTCAATAACTCTTATATGCTTACTAGAATGAATATTAAGAAATTAATATGACTAATATGAAATTTCCATAACCCTTATGAAAATTATTGATGAATCTTACACAATCACATTGACCCTTATAAAATATCTAGATAAATATTATGAAATCTCAATGACCCTTATGAAAAATATGGATGACTCCTACACAATCTTATATCCCCTAAAAATCAAGATGAATAGTTTGAAATTTGAAATAATCTTTATGGTTTTTCCCTTTAGGGTGACCTACTATATAGATGAAATTAGTCTAATAAAGTGATGATGATTCTTAAATAAGAGTACATAGCCAATTTTCTCTCTAATTTAACAACATAGTATTACTAAAGAACATCATTGAAACCTTTGGAAAAATATAACTCTAACAACCCCAAATTTTATCAATGGAATACTTCCCCTATTATAATTATGTGATGTGTTATTAAACGCATACATAGTGTAGATATCCTAATAAAAACATTATTTTCATAAATAAATAATTAAATAATTGATATTCATAGAAATTAAGAAAATTATATTTATGGAATAGTAACTTGGCCCTTGGATTAGTAACATAACCATTAGGAATATTGGTCCATCCAATAGAATATTAACCTCACTTATGAAAATATAAATAAAATTTAGGCATCTTATAAATGATAATATGACATGTATATATCATTGTATAAGTAAATAAATGTTTTTAAATTAGAAAATTAAGTATTGGTATTTTTGTAAAATATACCTATTTATTTACAATTTTTAATTAATATAATTATATAAAATAAAATTTATTTTCAGAAAATTTATTAATTTATTAATATTTTGTTTTCTTTTGAATATAGGATAATTTTATGAAAATTTAATTAATTTTTTAAAGTGTCATAAAATCAGTTATAAATTTCAAATCTGTATTTTTAAAATATTTGATATTTTAATAAAAAAATCACTTAATCATATTTAGAAAATTATTTTCATAAAACCAATTTAATTTTATAATTCTACACAACAATAAATTGTTGTGGTGATTCTTTGGGATTTTTTAAAAATAGTTAAATTTTTTATGAATAAGAAAATATTGTAATTTAAGTAATTTAACAAATACATGAATTATTGAGTCCTAGATAATGTATGGAAGATTTAAGCCTCTAATTTTTTACTCACCTTAAATATTTAATATATTTCGGGATAATTTGGATAATCTTGAAGGTTTTGAGCCAAAATAATAAAATAATGAATATAATAATCAAAAATGCCCCCTTCCACGCCTTATAAATACCAACCCTCGCTACTTATTCACATTAAATCTTAAAATATTTGAATATTATCAAAATTTGTACCAATATTATTCTCAATATTCTCCCCTAAAACCAGGAGTCTTTTTTCTCAACAAAATACTAAACCCAATTTCCCTAAGGAGGTTCTCAAGGAGAATAATTCAAGAGGTAAAATCTTTTTTTGTTTCCTTTTAATTTTTTTAAAAAAAATTATTTCATTATTCTCTCTTAACCACCCCTTATCCAAGTGTAATTATAACTCCATTGAATTATAGACACTTTAATTTTATGATTTTAATTTAAAAATCCATCATCAAACCTATTCTCTTCTCCCTTTTATTCTAAAAATGAAAACATCGGTCCTGAGGTGTTGATTTATAACCTTTGAGAATTTAAAGTTTAAATTTCAATTTAATTCCAAGAAGTCTTGTTATAAAGCCATTATAATGGATTAAAAATATTTTATAATTTCGGTTATATCCATTTTATGTTCAGTAAGGGGTTTGGGACCCAGGTTGTGGTCCCCTTCGTGGCATGCTTGGCAAGTCATGTTGTAGGATGGGCGACGTCTTCGATGCTGTAGGGATCACTACGGCGATGCGCGATGTGGGATGGGGTTCCCGTGACTTTTTTTTCTTTTCAGAGCCGGTGAGATGCTCGGTTGGTGCAGATCGGAGATCTTGGGAGATGGTGTCCAATGCCGGTCACGGGGTATAGGAATAGGACAACGACCGTGGATCCTCACGAAGCGGGCTTGACTTTGGGAAGCATAATGGTGGGTGCTGGTGCAAGCTGGCGCTATGATGACAGGGACATGGTGCCGATATTAGTGCTGGTGATAGGCTGGTAATGAAGACCTCGGGCATTGTGAGGCTACGTGTTTACACAGTGAGTCGACATGTTTTCAATGGGCCAGAATGTGGTCTTCATTGGGTGATTCAGTTCTGGACTTTGGTGTTTATGATTGGGCTTTTGAGCTTTGTGTGATTGGGTGGTTTGTTGCCACTTCACTTTTTGATGGTGCTTTGTAGGCCATTTTATGGTTGGTCTGTGTCTTTGTACTATTTATTTTCATTATTAATTTTTAGGGCCGAATTTGTTCGGTACCTGAACCTTTCTAGTATATACAAGTGAATAGATCATAAAAAGCAAGAAAAAAACACTCTCAAATAATGAAATTGAACTCCATAACTCGTCATAATGTTCATAAACAAACTTAATAAAATTATAATGAATATAATACAGTTATTCTAGGTTCAATATTTAGTAATAAATGAAGCAAATTTTATAATCCCTGATATTAAAGTGAATAAATCATTCATACATAATGTAAGGGGATTCTTGAACCCAATATCCTATATTTGGGTTATTCCTATTTGATAAAAAATTCAATGAGGATTTTTTTATTTTTTACACCCTTATCATTCTTTGTATATACATGTTTATAAATTTTATTATTGACAAATAAAAATATTTTAGAAAATATCATTTTTTCACAAAACACATTTTGAATACTCTTAATTTGTTTTCTTCATCACTCAAGAATGATGAATCTTATGAAAAATATGTTTTTACCTTTCTCATTCAGGAACCCCCAATTTTATTCATTAATATATTCTAAAAATAAAAAAAATCACATGTGAGGTGTTGATTTGATGTCTTCAAGGAAAAAAGGTTTTCATTTTACTTTACTACCCTCAAGGCCACTCATAAAGCCATTATAATGGTTCAAAAAGAATGATAAATTTATCTTATAACCTTTTTTTGTTATGGAACAAACATATATACATAGTATTAAATAAAAAACAAAACTAGTTCATGGTAATAAAAAAACATCCAAATTAATATAAATGGTTATCATTAACTTTTTATCTAATAAATCATCCTCATATTTGGAAATAGCAATAATAAATACAACCATTTAAACTTATATAATTTCATTTATAACATATAACTTCAATTATGGATAATTATTCTCCTTTAAAATGATCTTCCATACATATATACAAGTGAATTGAGCATTAAGTCCAATAAAAAGAACACACTTGAATGATTAAATTGAACTCTATAACTCCCAAAAATGAACTTAATAAAATTTTAATGAATCTAGTACATGTATAATAGTTTATGGATATATTAATTAATTAATAAAATTTTATTATCTAGGATATTAAAGTGAAGAATGAATTAGGATTTAATGTAAGCGAATGCTCTAAACCAATTTTATTTCTTTGGTTTATTCTTATTTTATTCTAAATTTTAGTGTGGATGTTTTATATTTGTTATTACCTTTTATATTTTAGGATATACATATGTCTAATATGGTTTTATGTCAAATAAAAATATTTTACAAAAGAAATCATCTTTCCAAAATACATTTTGACTCATCTTGATTTGTTTGTTCATCACTCAAGAATGATGGATCTTATACAAAATATGTTTTTCTCTTTCTAATTTTGGAACACCAGAGTTTATTCATGAATTGATTCTATATTAAATTAAACCCTTTCCTTTCCATTGTTTATTTTATTACTTTTATAGATATATGTTTTCTGTGGCATGCATAATTATGTAAATGTAATGATATGGTGTATGCACCAAGAATTATCTAGCACTTCAATGCATTGGGTAATGTGATGTATCTCAAGAGATAACGTGTGATATGCCTGAACATGATGCTAGATTTTTTCAAAATGATGATGTTATGATTATGCACATATGTTATGTGTGAACAAGATGCTAGCTTTGTTCATAAATATGTGTAGTATTTGACCACTATGAAATTATGTGTCATTTTTATGCTTTGAATAGTTCCAAGCCTTTATCTAATTCTTACTGTCATAATTATGATGATGATCCCATGCTTTTGTTATTATAATTATGATTATGATCACCCATGTTATATTGATCCATGTTCTTATCTATCCTTTTACTGGGATTTCAGCTCACCCATTTCTTTGATGTATATCATTAGGTGATTACATATACAAATAAGTACATGAGGGACACTAATGATTTAGAGAATATGTAATTAATTAATGTTTATGTGTAATTATGTAAATTTTTTGTATGCTCCTAGTTTTTTTCAATACACTAAAATTTGGATTCTGGTTTTGGTAACGCTTTTATTTTTGTCATCATTAAAATGATGTAATAGTAATGTAATAAAAATATAGTTTTCTTTAATTATTTAATCCTCATCTATTCTAAAAAACATTCTAATACCATATAAACACATATTTAACAGATCACCCTAATTTCCATAAATTATTGATAAAAAAATATAACACTCTAACAATTTCATTAGGTTCTTTAATCTTCCTCATTGGATTTATCATCAACTTCAATAACCCACTCAAGGAAAAGTCAAATCACGACTTTTCTCAAGAATAATAATATTGAAACCAAAAAACTATAAAAATTATCTTTTTATAGAACTTTTTCCCATCATGAAAATTAATTTCCATCCAATTATTAATATTTTCTCCCCATCAATCAAAAAACACCATTAACTTTTTCCCCACATTTTTTCAATATCAATAGAATTATAATCATATAAAAAAATAAATTATTTTTTTACTTCTCCAAGACCTTTAATAAAATAAATCTAAAAAATATTGGTGGCATTCCCCAATTTCATCAAGTGAGAGGGAAGGGATGAACATTCCTATTCAGATTCAATTTCTCAAATATATCATTGGGAATTTTTAAGTGAAAATATTAGTAATTTCATCCTAATTAAGAATAAATACAAGATTTATATCCCCATTTATAAATTTATCTTTGATGAAGTGAAATATAATGTTGGTGTGACTCTAATGAGATTGTTGTACTTGATTTTTAGAGATATAAATTTCACATTGATTTCCACATGCAATTTAGAATGGTTCCTAAATCTTCACAGTTATGTCTTACAACTATTATTTGATATATATCATTTGGGTATAGTCACTTGTAGAATCCATATACTCTTCCTCAGTTGTTATTAATATAAATTTGTTCTACTTTTTATAGTTATATCTCACACAGCATCCTCCTAAGAGGAAAATTCCACCTTAAATTGACTTCATTGATATCAAAATCAACTACTTTTTCAACATAAGTAAATTCATATAGATTGAGGCTTTTAAATAATTTCTACATCAACCTAAAAATAAATGCTCCTTTTATATACTTAATAACACTTTTTGAAACTATAATATGTGATTATTTATGATTATTTGATACCTTGAACATATATTCACTACATAGACTATATCAGGTTTGGATGCAGTGAGATATATTAAGCTTACAATACACATTTTAAATTCCTTTTGATTCACACTTTATAATTTATAATCCTTTTAAATATTCATCCTATCATATATGGGTGTGTACATTGGTTTAGATTCTTCCATGTCAATTTTTTTCAACAACTCCCATGCATACTTCTTTTTCAAATGAAAAATTAAATCTTTATTTTTTCAACTGTAAATTCCAAAAGTGTAACTTATTCCTCCCAGTATATATATCTCAAAATTACTCATTTTTTTCATGAATATTATTTAAAAATAACACTTTTAGTCACCTATATAAATAATATCATCAAAAAACAAAATTACAATGAGAGTACCTACCTCTATCTTCTTCATATATATGTTATTACCCACTTCCCCATAGTGAAAAAAGTTTCATTCATACATTCATCAAGATTAAAGTAAAATTATATAGGGGATTTTTTATCCCCAAAGAGAACATTATTAAAACTAAATACCAGATCCCATTAATTATAATGAATAAACCCCTTAGGTTTCTCAATATAAACTTCATCCTCCAATAAACCATTCAAGAATGAATTTTTAACATCGATTGGATAAATTTTATACTACATATGAGATGAAGTATAAATCAAAATTATTATAGATTAATACCTTCAACTAGACTAAAAGTTTATTCAAAATCAACTCATCCAACCTATGAATAGGGATTGCATATAAGTTTGTTCTTGTTCCTAAAAACTTCCAATTTTTCATTCATCTTATTAATAAATACCCACGTAGTCACAAAAACATTTGTTTCATTTTGGTCAAGGGAAAATAATCTCACGTAAAATTACTATCTATCTGATCCAACCTTTGAAAATAAATGTGGAATAATCTAAATGGAATTATTTTTTTGGTTACTTAGTTGTAGCCTCCATCTAATCTTCAGAGGAGTATTCTAATTTCAAATTATATTATCTTCTTACATGTTCTTCTTTATCTTTTGATATTTCATTTTTTTTATCCTCAAATTCATCTTCATTATCACATTATGGTGAAAATAAATTTTCAGTATATATGGATCATTCCCATCTTATACTAAATATATTTGATAAAGAATATTCTCATTATTTTCATCAAAATAATCAAAGTATGCTTCGTTTGGAATATTAATACTGGAATTATTCTCAATGGTTTTTACATCATAGTAATATAATAATTTATTAAGCCTCTTATTAATATATCTTTATTCATTTAAATTGGATAAATAACCTAGAAAAGTACCATTATTATCCTTCCCATCAATATTTCCAAGATTTTTGTTTTCAATCTTCAATAAATAGGGACTACAAAACACTCTGAAGTAGTCTATAGTTGGTTTCTTTTTATACCACATCTCATAATAAATTATATTTTAATTTTATCTCAATATAATTATATTATGGATAAACACACATGTGTATAAAACCTATATATAGAAAAACATTGAGATATTATACTATACTAGCATGGTTTTTCCCATCTAAACCATGTTTCTATTCTTTATTTCCATTACTCAATTTTTTTGTGTTATATAAGGAGTAATACATAGATGATTAATTTCAGTATTATTAATGTCTGGTTCAAATTTTTTGCTTACTACCTCTTAGACATTATTAGGTTTAAACTTCTTGATATACAACCCCAATTCATTCTTAATACATATCCTAAAATTTTAAATTTCCACACTACTTCTAACTTATGCTTTAAGAATATCACATTATTAATGTTTGTAAATTAATTAATTAATGTGATGAATCAAACATCATCATAAGTGGACTTATCACACATTGGGTCATAAAATTATGTATGTATCAACACTAGTGCTTTGGGGGACTATATTTCCACCCTCTTAAGACATATGTATGTTATGTTTACCTTTTATCAGTTTTTGTAAATGTGTTATCATTATGTCTTGAGATGAGATAAGTCAATTGCCATATATAATTTCGAAAACTTTATCAAACTTCATTGATAGTGGTGGTTGAATATTCTATTCCATATATTTTTTCATCTTTTAAACTCAAGTAAAAATAATCACTTATTTGAAAAATGTTACACTTATTTATTCAACTCTAGTGATATCTTTTTTATCATATATCCACTTTATCAGGAATGTATTTATTATGAAAATAAACTCATCTACCTTATAAAAAATCAGACTCACAATTATAAATTTATTATTAATCCCATGAACAAACAAGATATATTTTGACGTCATCTTTTAGGATTCAATTTCAGCTGCTCCAATTACTTTTATCTTTTGTGAGATTTTATTCCTTAATGTAACAACACCACCTTAATATTATTCATGGAATTTCTTTCTATGATGATATTTTATTATCATCCACTATTAAGAATATTTGTATTTCTCCCCTGGGTATATTTAAGTGCCACTTAAAAAAAATATTTTTTCATTTTATTACTTATTCAAGTATTAATTACTTCAACAACCTATATAGTTTATCTTATAAGCATGGTCACACATTCCTTGGAATAATTCCCTTGTTATCCAAACCTTTCAAAAACATCCCCCAAATAATCAAATTTTTTCTGGATAGGTAAGGGAGATAAATTTATATTCACTAGTTTATTCTTATCATACTTGATCCCATTGTTCATTGTATATCTCCCCTTAAATTCTTTCCTCCCTTATATCTATGTGAAAGAAATATTATACCAAAAAACGTAATATTTATTTCTAAATAATCTATAATGAAAATAGTTGTAACACACCGGCCTAGATCACCAATCTGGGATGGAGAGCCATGAGACCTTAATTAAGGCCCCGTATATTCCAAATCTAACTAACTAGTGGTACGGTCCTAAATCATATATTTAGGACACCATATCCACAAATCAAAGAAAATATCATGGAAATAAAAAAATATCAAGGGAAAATATTAAAGTATATATAATCAATACAAAATGATGTAATAAATTTCTTATATGTAGTCATACATTCATAAATCATAGAAGATCACCACCTAGTCCAATACTATAGAACAAAAAATAGATTATATATATATATAATATTACCTAAATTCATACTTGAGCCTTACCTTATCTTAGTCTCTAATACCCATTATGTATCCCCAGCCCAATATACTATGCATCATACCCTTAACCTAAAGGCATAAATTAGGTATTCATGGTAACTAGAGTGTCCATTAATGGTGTGATAAATACATCTAAAAAGTTCTAACCAATATCCCTTAATAAACTCCATAATAAGAAAGTATGTGTAATTAAAATAATGACTAAAAATAAACATGCATATTTGTTAATCATGTGCCAACCAGGGCACCATGAAACCTGACCCAACTAGCTTCAGCCTATGAAAAAAATCCACCTCACTCTAGTATCACATGAACACATATCAGGTCATCATGTGAAAACCACACAACTACGACACCTGGTTATACCTACTTTAGGCATTTTTTAAATCCAATCAACTTGTTTCATAAGTCCAAACCCACTCCCAAATACCTAGGTTAGGTCTCTCATCAATTATCCAATCCAATCTACTCAGGGGAGGATTCACAAAATAGATACCAACCCAGTCCATCTTGGGGAAGGGAACAATAAAAATTACCGAACCAGATTCCAAAAAAGGAAGGATTCACTAAAAGGTACCAATGTCATTTTTCAAAAGCAAATGAAAAGTGTATAGACCCCAACCCATTATCTCATCAAGGTAGTTAACTATGAATGTACCGAACCTTTATCCTCTTATAATAGTGGTTTTTACATATACCAACTCATTACCTCTTGGGTATGGTAATACTAAAAATTATCCAACCCTCATCCTATTATAAGAGAGGGTCTACTGAATAGATCGCAACCCTTATCCTCTCAATAGAGTGGAAACAGTGAAAGTAACCAACTCAATCCCCCTAAATAAAGGGTGTATTGTAAGACCTGGTATATTTCTTATTTCAAAGGGTAATTCATCAATCCACATCTATAATCACAAAACCAGGAATGGATTAACAATAATAAATATGGTATGTACCTCATCCCATAAGCTTGCTAGCTCATTTTGGGGATTTAATCACCTAAAACCTATCCCTAATTCTCATAGTGTTTTGTGTTTTTCATCTATCTTCATAGTTATATCTCCATAAATAATCTCGATCTCACCAACCTATGATTTTGAATTAAAAAATCATCTCTTCTTTATTATAAGGGAATCCACTGATTCCCTCATAACTTTCACGGACTCTAGTCATTGCAACCAAGTCGTATCTAACACCCCCATGGTGAATATTTAGTCCACAAGTGCTACCAACCCAAGCCTTGAGTGGGACTTCAAAAACACCATCAAAACCCTACATCACATATGGTCCCGCTAATTTGGGATCCTTCTAAGAAACATTCTTTAATAACCTTAGAAACTAGATAAAAATTCATATGAAATTCCAACAACCCACACTTCGGTATGGTCTCACATATCCCTTTGGAGATCTGTCAACCATTGCCCAAAGGAAAATACTCTCTATCACACCTCATCAATCACTAGAGGAATCATCTCAGCCATAGTTCACAATAAGCCCCAACTCCACTCACAAGAGGTCGTTCCTCACCATATATGAGATGTATGACCATCTCACTTATCCCCATGGGTCCTAATCCTATCATGACAACTAAAAAATTCCCCACAATCATGGAAAGGATACCTATAAAATATTTTAAGTCGTGAGACCGACCTAAAACATATCATAAACTCAACCATCACCTTCTCCTTTTTAAAACACAGTTATTTGAAAATACCTATTTACTTGATGTTCTAGGAAGCACAAGTCACATATCTTGGAGGCCAAATTTTATCCATTGTCTTTACCTAGGTCTCTCTCTCTCCTAATCCCTTCTATAAAAATTTTGGAAAAACGTGTAGAACTTAAAACTCATGAATAATCATACATATGGATTTATATTAAAGGGACCACATGCCTCAACACAATGTGATTGTCCTTAAAATTATTCACTCAACCTTATCCAGGTGTATCCATGTCTTGTTTAATATATTTCCATTGTCCAATATCCTATCTAACATGAAATAATTATAATAATTAATTTTAAATATTTTTAATTAATTATTAAATTTTATCCACAGAGGCATATTTTCCAAAAAAAAATCATCGAGCATCACTACATCACTAAAACTGTATGAATCCTTATGCATTATTCAATATAGGATCCTCACTATACAATCCAAGAAGAACCCCATCATCACATGAATATTTCACCACGATCTAGTACAATCCAAAGTGAAACCCTTTCCCAAATCATTAAAAATTGGTGGCATTTAAAGGGAAAACAATAGATTAATCCTGAGGGAAGAACTCGAATAAAAAATACTTGGAACCACCAAAAACCTCCCCACTACAAGTTTTAATTTAAGGGACGAAGATATTGAGAATATCCTACTAAAATGGATATCCCCGTATATTCTATCAACCAAAAATCAATGGGTTCTAATGGTAAAAAGATCATTTTTTCACTATTAAATAAATATGTCACGTGCATGGTCACTGCTTGACCCTTTTGTGTCTCAATATGGCCACCCTGTGTAGAGGAAATTTTTAAAACCTCAAAAATAAAAAGTAGAAACACTATATTTGATAGCATGTCTGTCACGCAAAACCAAGCGGATAAGGGAGTATAATATCCTAAGAATCTATAATATATTTACTATTATTAATAAATTGAATATATTTTATTTATTAAAATTAATGTGAGACTGTGTTAGCATATGTATCATGCAACAACAACTTTCGTAAATGGCTCGTGTTATATGCAAGATCGAGTTTTACTAGACAACAATATATTATTAAAATATTAGTATTTGATATAATAATATATAAATTATATATTAAATTAGCGGTTATGTGTAGAATTAACTAACTTATGAAAACATATGGTTTACACAAATATGAAATTAATTCATTTGTTAATAATTAATTATAAATGAATATAATAACCAATTGAATTTAAATGGAATGTTTTTATAGTAACATATTTTTATTCTCACAAGGTATTTTTATCCTAATAAATTAAATTAATTAAAATTATTAAGTGATATTAATTATATATATATATATATCATGTATTCAAAAAATTATTTTTATATTCATCCAATGTATTTTATAGTCAGGAAATATAAACAAACCCAATATTACACATAAAAAGAATATTTTTATAAAGTCACTTTTACTGCCTTTTAATAGAGATCCAATTTAATATCCATTTATTGAACTTTTTAAAATTTTATATGTTAAAATAAACTTAATATTTAAAATATTAACATAAATATTAGTTTATAACGAATTATTGATATTTTTAGGTGAATTATTATTTTTTGATTAATATTCGAAAATATTGAATTTTTACTCAAAAATTATTTTTCATCTAATTTATTTATTAGGTTAAATTATATTTTAAACTGGTTTAAAAGTTTAATTATTGAAATTTTATATTATTTAATCTAATTTTGGTCATTTTAATAAATTTAACATTAAAATTGGATATAAAAATATCTCAATATTTTGAAAGTTTTTATTGTAAAAACCTACATTATCGTCCTGTTTAGGAGATTAATTTTAAATTAATTTTAGGAACATCTATGATTTGAATTTGGAAAATGGATTCAATTTTTTAGAATTGTATTAATTTATAATTTATAATTTATATTATTTTAAACTTATTTTAATACAACAAATATTAGTGAAATTGATTAAAATTAATTACAACAATTAAGAAGAAAGTTATCTTAACAAGGGACTAATGGTTAATCATAAGGGCCAAAATAGCCAATAAACTTTTCCAAAATCCATTTTATATACATATAATGACCATATACTCCCTCTTATCTAATTTTATTCATTATTGGATCCACATTTAATGGTAAAATTGTGATTGGAATTTCCATTTCAATAATTTATAAGAGTGTCACTCATCTTCCACTATAAAAATGCACCCAGACCTTCAACTTTATCACACCTCTCAAGACAATTTAGATAGTAACATATCTACCAAAATAGCTCTTAAAAATTCCTCCTCTCAATCTAGAATCCTCAACTTGGGTATAAATCCATCCAAGTAATCCCTTTGGTGCAAACCAATAAGAGTTACTTGAATAAGAGGTAACATTCTTCCTGAAGCTCTTTATATATTATTTTTTTCTAATTAATATCTTATTATTCCATAATTATATAAAAAACCATTATCCAAAATTTAATAATATTTTTTTATTTTTGACACATACTGATACACACATTCATCTAATGGGTAATTAACATACAAATTATGTGTACAGAGAACTACTGCCTCACAAAACTTTGTCATTCGTTTTTTCTTTACCACCTTTCATGGATGGAAATTTTGTTGTAAACTATGTGTGTAAATAATATATATGATATTTATAATTTATTTGTGATTGATTTATTTTTATATATAATACTCCTTTATTATTTCTATTTTGTGTAAATACGATAACATCATTTGTGGATGTGTGGGCTACCGCCTCCTAAAAGTGATGTAATTTGATCACATGATACAAAGAATTTATAAAAGATTGTTTAAATTGAAAATATGTGAAATAATGAAATACATATGGTATTCATGGAATAATTACATTTGTATAAATACAATATATATCATTTTCTTTATTACCCTTTCACACACTTAAAACGTGATAATGTCACTCCTGGATGTGTGGACTACTGCCTCATTGACACGCTGTTATTCCATTTAAATAACATGAATTATATATATGATTATATATGACTAAATAATATTATTTTTATAATATAATTATCATTATATAAATATTAATTTTACTTACCTTATTTTTGTTATGATTATGGAAAAATTGGAAATTACTCCTGCGTATGTACGGCTTATCATCTCCATAATTAAAATATTTGTTCATTTTTCATAACAATATTTATTTATTTGTTTTAAAATTATAATTGATGTAAAGTTTATAATTATTTATTGATTATTATTCTTTATATGTTATATAATGGCCCATTTTTTCTATATTAAACCTACTAAAGTTGTTTTTGGCACATAAACCAAATTTGGTCAAAACACCTGATGTAATCTTAATCGATTATGTAGTTGTATGAAACATGGTAATAAGTAAAATAAAAGTTATTATATGCATGAAAAATTTTAATAATCAAAAAAAATAATTAACATAAGTTTGTTATTCAAGATACATGAGACATGTCCGGCTCAAGTTAAGGTATTTTCATCAGAATTTTTATATCAATGAGATAATTGTCATATTCACCACATACTAATTTTATGTGGTGTATATACTGACAATTTTGATATATGATATCATTAATCTATTTATATTGATGGTACTTAAAACTTTAATTTAATTTTATTCCTTTGTGAGGCTTATGACTTAAAATGTTTCAATGTGGTATGGGAAACTTTGGAATGTTTAAAGATAATTTTCCTCGAGAATAATTTTAATTAACCTTCATATAAATTAATGGAAATTATATAAACATTATTAAATAAAACAATTCATTTTCCTATAATACATTTATTCATGACCTTTTTCTAATATTAGTAACATTTTTCACACTTTGGTACTCAAAATTGTTTAGAAAATGTATTTAAGAAAACCTGACTTCATTCTCTCTTTAGTCAAAGAACCTATTTTCTTATAAAAACCTTGTTTTCTAAAACGTTTTTCAAAATAAATTCTTTTAACCTTTTAAAAATTATTTATTAAATAAATTTTACTTTTTTTATTTTACTCATGTTTTCAATGGAATGTTCATGTATTCTTCCAAAAAAGGTATTTATCTAACCTTTTTTCCATAAAAAAGGAATGCAATTTTTACCTTATATGGCATGTACGGATTTACCCACTATCGTTTCTTTGAAGTCTCATTTTCATGTTTCAATGGTTACGTTATAAATATTTTTTTGAAAAGTGATTTTCAAATAAATGGTTTTTACAAACAAAATGATATTTTCCTTAATAATTCTTTTAAAATATATTTTTATAATGTTTTTATTCATAAATTACAAAAACCCTTTATTTTTACTCCAAATGGGATATATTTTATTAATATCATCATTATTCATCCTCTAAATATTTAATGATTGATTTGGATAAGGATAATATTGACATTCACTTCCTTGATTACTTTTATTCCCCTTAAAATATTTGATATCCTATGATAATTTGATATTAGATTTCCCCTAAATATCTGTATCATATTTCATGGATATGATTATTTTTTGAGCTATATACCATTTTTCATAATGTGTTCACATTGAACATTATTTGACTATTATCATAAATATTTATATATATGTATCTTTTATTCAATATGAATATTTTATAAGTCATATTGGTTATTAATTAAATCTATTACTCGATATAAGGAATGATTTTTACATGCAGTGATAGGTGGATCCCATACTTTATATATCCCCTTGATGCATCAACATGTTCTCATAATAAAAATAATTTGTACAATTTAAATGGGTTTCTACCTATAGTTTTAAAATATCTGGAGGATGGATCATGACACTAAAGGTTTTTATATGCCTAGTACAAGACAAACAATAATTTATAATTTCTTTCATTTTGATTCAGTATTTATAATCCATGATATTTTTAAAATAAAAAAGTCTATGGATTAATTTCATTCTTATTTTATTCGTTAATATCTGAGTGTTTTTGTTTCATACCTTTCTATATTTTATGTACTTTTTTCTCTATTTTTTGATTATGTGGTATGTGTTTCTAGTTATTTATCATGCCATAATTATTATTCTCATTGATTCAATGTATCTTCCAATATACTTTATCCTTACTAATCATTTTAACTCACCAGTATTTTTTCCCTTTCCACAAAAAATCAAGAATCGTACTTTGAAAAATATTCATGGATATAATAAATGGGGTAAATTTATCCTCAAAAGAAAAAAATATATGTTATAATTAGTGTATTCATTATTAATAAAAGACTCATGTATGTATCTTTTTTACCAAGACTACTAAACTCTTCAGTCCTTTGGGATTTGATTCCTTGTAATCATACAAATATAATGGTAGCATTCCACCAACTCTAGGATTTTTGGGCTGATTTCATTATATATGGTATCAAATGAAGTTTATTATAAACCTTTGGAACTATATTTAGGAAAAAATAGATTAGAGAATATAACACTAATGTAGAATTTTAGGATAATTATAGAAGAACCCCCCAGAATTTTGGTAATTTAGAGATTGTGTGGGTATTCCTAGAAATGAATCCCTATAAAGATAATACAAGTTGATGTGGTTCTAGAAAAGATGTACCTAAGATTAAAAACTTGTAAAGGGGCATTATGTCTGAATCAATGTAACTTAGTACATGATAACGGGCCATTCTACGGACCTGGTTTGACACTCCTAGGGGATATTCTTAGAATAAATCAAGTTTTCTTTAAAAACAACTATGAAGGATTTTGAATGTGAATAACCTAGGTAAAACCTAATGTTTTTTATATAGAATATATTATATCTTGACATAGATATCCTATAAATTATTATACAAATTTATGTTTATTGTTATTCACACTATGCTTTCTGGTTTTAATCAATGGTCTATTCCCAAAAAATTCATGTTAACGTTTAACATTAATGAAAAGTTGGTGAAAATGAGAAACCAAGTGAGGTGTTGATATGATTGAAATATATCACGTTTATTCCTAATTACGTTTCAAAAAAATTTATTAACAAATATTCCTTAACCAACCCCCAAAATCACTAAAGAAGAGAAGGATTGAGAGGAGCTAAAGTGGTGGATACCATGAAGTAAATAAGGCTTGATTTTCCACATGAAAGAAGTGTGGAAGGATAAACCTAGGAAATTGTATCAATTTAAAGAGGAAATGATTTATGTGTAGGAATTAAGGGATTTATTCAATGACTTGCTTAGGAAATATGAAGAGTGTGATGGAAGGAAATGAAAGCCATTCTAAGGAACCCTCTATATTTTGTTACCATAAATATGGGGAACCTAGAAATTATGCAATTAAATTACCTATAATAGAGGATAAAATATAGACCATGGAATTATATATGTGTAAATAATTGGATGAAGTATTTATGTAATGGGTTGTTTTGAAAAACATATTTAAAAGGATATTTAGTGATTAACCTTATTTAAAGGATGTCTGTCATATTTATTTTGGAAATTATATTTATATTATTTTACAAAAGGAAAAATTGTATGTTCAGTGAAAACCAATCAAGTCTAGAAAGGATGATGGTATTGAACCCCTGATAGAAGTATGATAATGTTTTCATGGAAACCGCTGACCAATGTAATGTCGTGGTTAATATTATACTATTTTTAGTTAATTTTTTTGACAAATAAATATTAATGATGAACCATTATTGTGGCTTTTTAGGTTTAGAGATTAAATTCTTAACCATATTTGATTTGGAGAATTGTTAGAGACAAATATAAAAACATTTTAGCTTTTTATGGGCTTTACGATCCATGAAATTATTATTTCAATGCTTTAGTGATCAAAGTTAATTTTTGGATACCCATTTCATGATGTAAGGGATGAATTATAATTTGATTGAAGCACATCAAAAAGGTAGAAATGTTCATATGAAATTCAAAATTATCAACATGAGTAAATTTCCATATATTATTAGGAAGTAATGGAATTTATCAACCTTAGTAAAAGGATATTAAAAAAATTCAAATACCTTAATTTTTGTTGAACTGATTGTCTTCTAAGTCACCGTAGATTTTTGGCTTTGAGGGTCTCAAATTTTCATTAATAATTCACTTGGTTATGATTGATGACCAGAATCACTCCCTATAAATATTTTTTATTTTCCTCCATGTAGGTATCTCTACTTTCCACTAATGATCTCTTATATATATGTCAAGTATATGTTATTCCATGTGACCTTTGAACTTCCCATTTTCTCTTTTTATAGGATTTACAATGAAACCTTCTCATGATGTGAGATTTGAAACATAGAAAATATCAAACTATCTATCATCCAAATCAAGTTTAAACTGTGAGGATGAAATTTAACTAAGGGGGAGAATGTGATTCCCCTAAAATCTAAAGTAGTAACATTATATTCAATATATTGTATGACAC
This sequence comes from Viscum album, assembly GCA_963277665.1. Taxonomy (NCBI): domain Eukaryota; kingdom Viridiplantae; phylum Streptophyta; class Magnoliopsida; order Santalales; family Viscaceae; genus Viscum; species Viscum album. Next base: position 999,620,216 of record OY728128.1, on the reverse strand, counting down.
ACAACACCAATCATGTAAGAGAATATAATATCCTAAGAATTTATTGTATATTTACTATTTAAAAAAATTAATGTATATTATAAATTTCAATGAATTTGACACTATTTTATCATACATTTCATGCAATAAAAATTTTCTTCAATGTATTGTGTTACACAAAAGATCAATTTTTACTAGAAAAATTATATATTATTAAAATATTATTATTTAATAAAATAATATCTAACCAATCTCTTCAATTAGTGGTCATGAATAGGATTAACTAATTTATGAAGATATATTGTTTATAAAAATATTAATTGAAATCATTGGTTATTAATTAATTACAAATGAATATAATAACCAATTGAAAATAATGGGAATGTTTTTATAGAAAACTATTTTAATTATCAAAAGGATGTTTTTTAATGTTAAATTAAACTATTTATAATTAGTGAGTAATATTAATTTAATATATATATACATATATATTCTATAATATATTTTTATATAAATATAATTAATTTTATAGTCATGAGATATGAACAAACTCGATATTACACCTAAAAATATATATTTTTATAAAGGAAATTTTATTGCCTTTCAATGGAAATCCTATTTTAAATCTATTTTTTTAAAATTTAATAAATAATTTATGTACAAATAATCTTAATATTTTAAATTGGAACAAAAAAATTAGGTTAGGGTGATTTTTTTGTATTTTTCTATGAAGTTTTATTTTTGGATGAATAGTGAAAATACTGAATTTTATCTCGAAACTGGTTTTTCATCTAATTTATTTATAAGGTTAAGTTATATTTTAAACTGGTTTAAATTATAATTACAGAAATTTTTTATTAATTAATCAAATTTAGGTCATTTGAATCAATTTTAGATAGAAATTTAATATAAAAACATCTCAAAAACTTTTGAACATTTTTACATTAAAACCTTGCATTTTCATCACGTCTATAGGGTTAATTTTAAATTAATTATTTCACTTATGTGATTTTAATTTGGAAAAATGTATTACATGTTTTTAATAAGAATAATTTCTAATTTCTAATAAGTTAAACTTTTTTTTATAAAAAATATTAGTGAAAGTGATTAAAATTAATTAAAACGATTAAGAGAAAAAATTGCTTAAAATTGACTAAACCATAATAATAGGGGCCAAAATGTTATATAAACTTGTACAAAATCCATTTTATGGATATATTTAGACCCTATCCTGTATTTTGACTAATATTTTCTATTATTGGGGGAAACCATTAATGGGAATAAAGTGGGTAGAATTCCCTTTTTAGAAATTTACTAGAGTGTCACTCCTCCACTAAAGAAAGGAACTTAGACCTCCCACTTGCTCACACCTCTCAAGACACTTTGGATAAACCAATATAATCTCAAATAACTCCTAGAAATACCTTCCCTATACATATAAGCCTCACTTTTGGAATAAATCCATCTAAGGAATCCCTTTGACATAAACTAAAAGGAGTTACCTGAATAAGATGTAACATTCTTCCTCAAGATCTTTACGTATTATTTTTTTCTAAACCCCTTAATATATTTTATTTAATAATAATTTTATAACATAAGTATCCTTAATCTAATTATATTTTTTTTTGTAAAGGTTTCAACCTTCACTTACACTCATATCCATCTAATGGGTAACGAACCTACAGTTTATGTGTACAGATAACTATCACCTCACAAAATGATGTCCTTAGTTTTTTACTTTACCACATTTCATTGTTGATAATTATGATAGAAAATCTATTAATATATGATATATATAATATTTATAATGTATTTATTCTTTTATAATATTTATATAGAACACACTTTTATGCTTTCTATTTTGTGTAAATATGATAACATCATTTGTGGAAGTGTGGACTACCGCCTCCTAAAAGAGATGGGAATCGATCACAAGATACATGGAATGTATAAAATAATGTTTTTAATTAAACATATATGAAATAAATAACATATATATTTATATTTATGATATGATCAAATTTATTGAAATATGATATATATCATTTTATTTATTACTCTTTCACACATTTAAAAAGTGATGGAGTCATTCATGGACGTGTGGACTACCACCTCCTCAACATGATGTGATTCCTTTTACATCATAAGAAATACATATATAAGTATATATGATAAAATAATATGTTATTTTTGATATAATTATCATTCTAAAAATAATAATTTTACTTATCTTCTTTCTATAGTGATCATTGAAAAATAGGGACATTACTCATGCGTACGTACAGTCTACCATCTCTATAATTGTTACATTGGCTCAGTTTTCACCACTATATTTCATTATTGGTTTAAAAATTATAACTAATGAATAAATATTATAAATATTTCATCGTTATTATTCTTTAGATGTTATATAATGACCCCTTTTACCATAGTGGTCCTACCAAAGTTGTTTTTTACACATAAACCGAATTTGGTCAAAATACCTGACATAAACATAATTGTTTAAGTTGTTGTATACAATATGGTTATAAGTGAAAAAAACATAATGTTTTGTTATATCCTTACTCATTATACCTTTATATAATTTAAAACTTTTATTTAATTTTATTCCATCATGAGGTTTATGATTTAAAATATTTCAATGTGGTATGGGACACTTTGGAATGTTCAAATATTATTTTCCTCAAGAATAAATTTAATGATATTTCATATACACTCATGAAAATTATATGTCCATTTTATCAATAAACCCTTTAATTTTCCTCTCCTCGGGTTATTCATGAACTTTTTCAAGTATTAGTACCATTTTCCCCCTCTTTTGTACTCAAAATGTTAAAGAAAGTATTTTTAAGAAAGCCTGACTTCATTCCCTCTTTAGTTGGAGAACCTGTTTTATTTTAAAAACATTGTTTCCTAAATATTATTTCGAAAAATTATTTTCAACCATTCCGAATTTATTTATTAAATACATTTTTACCATTTTTTTCGTTTACCCATGTTTTCAATGGAATATTCTTATCACATTTGGAATAAAGAATTTTTTTTAAAAAAATTACCATGTAAAAGAAATGTTATTTATACCTCATATGGATTGTATGGATTTACCCACTATAATTTATTTAAAGCATAATTATCATGTCTACAAGGTCACTTATTGAAGATAATCCTTCCAAATGTTATTTTTAAATAAAAGGTTTTTCAAAACAAAAGAATATTCTCCTAAAGAATTTTCTAAAATGATATATTTATAGTACTATTAGTCAACATTGACAACAACCCTTTATTTTTTTCAACATAGGATATGTTGTATTGATACCGTCTGTATTCCTCCTCTGGATATTTTATAATTGATTTTTCCAAGGATAGTATTGACATTCACTCCCTTGATTCCTTTTATTCCCCTTGAAATATTCAATTTCCTATGATCATTTGACACTGAATTTCCCCTAAATATCCATATAATTCTTCATGGATATGATTATTACCTAAACTACTTATAATTTTATATATGTTGTTCAATTTGAACATTATTTTATTATTTGGGGAAATATTGATAAATCTATACCTTATATTCAATATAGATATTTTATAAGACATATTGTTTATTAATTAAATCGATTACTCGATATGATGAATGCTTTAGACATGGAGTGATGGGTAGGGCCCATAAATTATATATCCCTTGATGCATAGATAGATTATAATGAGAAAAATATGTTACGAAAATTAACTAGTTTCATACCTGCATTTTTTAAATTTCAAGAGGATTGGTCTTAACAATTGAGGCTTTCATATTCCTGATACATGAAAACCAATAATTAAGCATTGCCATAATTTTGATTAAGTATTTATTATCCATGAAATTTTCACTATAAAGAAGTCTATGGGTGCATTTAATTGTTGTTTTACAAATAAAATAGATATATTTTTTTAGTTTTTTACCTTTCTATATAGTTTATGCACTTCCTTATCAGTTTTTTGATTACATGGTATGTGTGTTTAATTATTTACTAAGACATTATTATTATTCTCATTAAATAAATATTTATTTCCCTATACTTTACAAATACTGAGCATTTGAGATCACCCTTATTTTTTTCCTTACCTCAAGAAAACCCTAATCATACAATAAAATATATGTAGGGATATACTAGATGAAATAATGTTATCCTTAAAAGAAAAAAATATGTTTTAGTTAGTGTATTCATTTGTAAAATATGACTCGTGTATGCATTTCGTTTACTAGTACTAGTTAACTATTCGATCCTTTGGGATTTTATTCCTTGTAATCATTTCAATGTAATGGTAGTATGAAAATGACTCCGGGCTTGTTGGGGTTGGGTTGCTATAGCCTGACTCCCCTACCATTGTCCATCATAGCAGTACCCCTTTAGGGGTCATAGTACAACATGCCTAAGTATAGGTCTCAATAACTGACCAAACATTATCACGATGCAACCTATGTTTAATGTCATGACCAGTATTTCCACTATGAAACAACAAAGTTAGATAATAAGGGACCTTGATCCCTTTAATAATGGTCACTTTTGTGAATAATCCCATCATGTTCATGGCGTTAATCCCTTCTATTATAGTCTACCCCTAAATACAAACACAACATAACTCCATCATTTCATGAAGCCCTTGATTGCAATGCAATCATTTACTTCTCAAAACTCATCATAAAATGACCTTCATCCATAATTGCACGATGGCCACCAATAATAAAAATTAATAATGGGGTTTCTATGTAACCCTAATAAAATGTTCTCTTTAATTCTCAAAACATCTCTTGGGACATGATACATGTCCAAAAAACATCTACTAGTGTTGTTTCAACCCTCATAATTTGGTCATAGTTCAAATTCATGAAACATACCCAACTCTATAACTAACCAATACAACTTCCTCTAAATTTAAGACCCTTAATGATGTGATTCATTAAAAATTACTCACTATAACGCTTATCATCCCTGAGAAGCCTTAATAGTTCTCTATCTATCTTACCAACCCATGTTGGTCATAAATTAAAAAAAATATCATGACATTCTATCCCCAAACACCTAGTGATATTCATTTTGTAAACTATGAACACCAATGTGAACTCTCTGAATTAAACAAAGCCACTCACTCATCACTATAACTATCATCAACACAACTCTTAACTATATCTATCTATACCAAGATTCCATTTTTTCTTCAACTGATTAATCTCTTGGATTATAGTGCTCCCCCAAATAAGCATGTACTCACAAAATTCCAATTCTAGATCATGGTGCTCTCCACCATAAGACTCACCTATCAATATTGAACTTCCAGTGGACCACTGAAATTATTAATGTGGGTTCCTCCACAACATCAAATTTCATATAAGAACACTAGTCAGTCCTCATAAAATAGGCCTCTTCTAAAAATACTCAACCGTACCTTACATCACACTATCACATCACTTGATCATGATGCTTTGACTTCTGTAAACAATTCACAATCTCTTAAATACACACACTTAATTCTAAACAAAACACTTGGGTCTGTTCCATGGTAGGGTCCTCAACCAACCAAAATAATTGTCATAATCTATCCATAAGCATTGATGCACCACTAATCCAACTCACTCTCAGATCACACCAACTTCATCTTGATCCTAATTCCAATATTAAAACTATATACAACATCGAATATAAATTGAAAATATGGTATTTACCAATGAACTAGATAAAATAAAATCGAATCAACCTACCCACTGGTATCCTAGTTCCACCTCAGCTATCCACCAACAAGTCTCATATCATCCCCGACTTTTCCAACATGAGTTCCATTCTTGTACAACTGATAATATTCTCTAACAGAAGCAATATCCTTATCATCACTCCATCAATTCTATAACGAATCATTATTTATCACTCTTTATTAATTATTTAATTTAAATATTGTACATGGTTATTCATATCATTCAAGAGTGAGAGAAAAAAACATTTATTACTACATATTCCTATCAAACTAATAACATAATTCTCAAGGATCACCAAAATTCACCCACATTTTGGGTTACACTTTCCAATATCAAATGGTGCACTTCTCACCATATGGATTCCCTTACACTAACCATATAGAATAATTCATGATAGATTCTAATATCTCACATGTTTTGATCCAAAAATCTATACTCACCCATCCCTTAAAAGCCATTTCAAGGACCATGCTTGGATCAATTGTACCATGGTACTTTGATCCATCCATTATAGAGTTATAACCACCAATTAAAACTCTGAACTTCAATCAACTATGCCTACACATGTTCCATAAATATCATTATTAATTGGATAACACTTGTTCAATCACTAATTCATTGCAAAATATGAACTACACATAACTAATGTCCATGTTCCCTTACATAATGAGGCCTTCCTAAAAAATTCATGAAAACCCTCACTCTCCTCCTTAAGATTCAGTGGGTTTTCTAAAAACCATCTCATATGTACTTTCCAACAATATATCATATTATCATCTAGACCCAACAAGTGCACACTTCTATACCACCGATTGAACTACCCGACTCTAGATCCCATTAGTTGTATCCTATAAAACAGAGCCTCACACACTTAACCCAATTTTCATGATCTTATCGTCTGTCAGTATAAAATAATAAGAAGAATCCCATATGATTTATTCCCAATATGGTTGATACATATTATCCATGCCATAACTTACTATATGGTCATATGTCACATGGGAATTATTCCTAAATCTATGAATTTTATATCCATACTTCCACAATTCCACTTAAATGTGAATCCAGAATCAATAGGTCTCAGAATCCAACCATTCCAACCCTCTCTCATTACCTTCATACTAAAATCAATAAAAATGTTTCACATATCAAAATCACAAGGAATTTACATCATTTTCTTTAACCCTCTTAGATGTATCCATGTCTTTACAGAAACTCACACCTATAATGTGGTAGTGAAAATTAAGTGTTTATTTTTTATAATACACAATAGGGGAGACTAGGGTCATATCTTTTAAAGAGAATTTAGTTTCTAATTCAATTACTAACTAATCCAATCACTAGTTTTATTTTTAGTATTACCATATTTATAAAAAATTAATATCGAGATTGGTTTTTGAAAAGATAATTCATGCATGAAAATAAATAAATGTTATAAAGACCTAAAATATTTAAAAATATAGAATTTAGTCTTAGGTTTAGTAACTTGTGTTCTTTTATTATCAATTATTGTTTTAAAAATTATATTTGATGGTTAATATCATCATACATGAACCAATATCCCTTAAATTGAGTGTGAAACATATCATTCTTAAGATATTTCTATGAATCACCAAATATCATGTATTTTCATAGTGGTGAATGATTATCACACCTCAATCGGGAGTGTGACACCTTCCAATAATCATCTATATTGTATATTGTTTCATCCCTTGGACAAACTCAACACCATAATATTAAAATAATTCCTAAGATAAAGAATGTAATGAATATTTTACATGGATTATAATGTGTTTGAGAGGCATTTAAATTGGTGGTGTATAATTGTTTCACTGACCCCTAACTCTTCTCGATACCTCAACACAAACATATTATGTACATAAAGAAATTAAGAGAAAGTAATATGGAAACATTGAGAGAACCTCCCCCAATTCCATGACTTCAGTTATTAAATCGGCATCATGAGTGTTGGAGATCCTAATGAAGAGAGTGGGATAGAGAAATAAAAATAATGAAGACTTATATTTAAAATTTATAATGAAAATTATAGTAAAAATGAAAATATAAAAAAATATTATTTATCATCACCCATCCATGTGAGAGAAAGAGAGATAGTTTTCATCATCTAAGAATTACTACCTTTTTTAAAATTATTATTTTCCATATTCTTTAGATGGACAAATATTATAGTATCCTTACTTTCATGAATTTTTAAATGTAATTTTTTTCATGGTGGTCTTCCTTCACTATCATGTTCCAATCCTCCAAAAAATTTACATCCTATTTTCTCAATTTTGACTGAACTATAAATAATTTATTATGATTTTTTGCAACATCCCAGGTAAATAAAGAAATAATAAATTCTCATTTTATTAATATTTTTTAAATTAAATATTAATTATACTTTAAAGGTGTCGCTATGTTTGATGGCATACCCGATACGCAACAATGGGTTTCTTTGAAATCTTATGTTGCACCATAATAATATAATATTATTATTTTAAATGGTAGTTAATGACTAGTCGTTGTATTGGTGAGAATGAACAGAACTAAATACAATATGATTATACGTGTTTTTTAAATGTTTTTACATTTATCCAATAAAATTTAGAGGCTTAAAATGTGAATTAATCTAATTTTAGGCATAATTTACTTTAAAAGCTTGATTAGCCACCTTTTGATGGAGAATCCTCTTTAAAACTATTTTTTGTCACCATTATATGTCTTATTTGACAAAATAAAATTATTATTTAGAATAGGCACATCAAAATTCACTTTGGGTAAAATTTTGGTATTTTTCTGATAAAATTCGTTTTTTGATGAATAGTGAAAAATAGAGTACTTTAATTAAAAATTGCCTTTTAATCTAATATATTTATATGGTTATATTATATTTTTAATAGGTTTTAAAGTGTAATTTGATTATTTTTTTACCATTTAATCCAATTTTGGTCATTGGATGTAGTTTCACTTTCAAATTGGATATAAATAAGTGCCAATCTTTTGATTGTTATTATTTCTTAAAAAAAAATTGGTTTTGACAGCAAGAATTATTTTTAAATTAATTATTGCCACTTATGTGTTTTAAATTTCTAAAAATTGATTCCATATTTGGAATCATGAGGTATAAATTATGTAAATAGGTAACGTTTTTTTAGAAAATATGAATATTTATTTCAAAAATAAAATTATTTACCATGGTTAAAAAGTAAATCTAGTAAATAAGGGTAACAAAATATTATTATAATATTATAAAATTACCCTTACATGCGTCCAAATCCTATTGGATAATACATGTTCAGCCATGGTAATCATTGGGTCGAATTTGGGACCCCATGGAGCCACTTAAGATTGATAATGACACTTTATATTAATTTATTAAAAAGTAAAGACAAAAATGACATAAACATATATATTTTAGTAAATCAATTTTTACATGGGGTTATATAAGTTATCATTTAGACTATAAATACTTTTTGGAAATCCAAATAGATTTTCCAAATCACTATTTTTTTTTATAATTTTTAGACATCAAATTAATTAAATTATTTATGACATAGTAATGATGTAGTGTTTAGCTCATTAATAAATGATTTAAATAAATAAGATTATAAAGATTAAAATAATATCCAAAACTAGTCCAATTATTATTGGATGATTTTATTTTAACCAAGATTCATCTTATCTTTGACTTTAACATGTTTGGTATTTTTAGAAACTAAAAATAATTATATAATAAAATAATATTTTCGCACTTTTCTAAAGATCCCCTCCTCCACCTTATAAAATAAAACCACTTCTAACCCATTCCTCACACCTCTCAAGCCCCTTGTCTCATCCAAAACCTACCCATAAAAGCTCTCAAGATTCATATATTCCACCTAGAAGCCTTACCTTAGGTAGAAATCACTTCAAGTAAACCTTTTTGTTCAATCCAAAGGGAGATACCCAATTTAAACGTAACATCTTCCCTTAAGTCCTTTTGTTTTATTTTACTTCTCAAACCCCCAAAACTCTTTTTATTACTTTATTTTATAAAAACACCAGTAAAACTAGGTTTTTTTATGATAAGTATTCTAACTACACTTACACACACCTCCATCTAATGGGTAAAGAACATACTATTTCTGTGGACGGCAAACTACTGCCTCACAAAACGATGACTGTTCAAATATCTTATACCACCTATCATGGTGTCCATTATGATGGCACTGTATTTATGTATTATATATATTTTATGTTTATTTTTTCATTTATATCATACCTTTATGGTTTCCATTATGGGTAAACGTGATTATTTCATTTGAGGAAATGTGGATTGATGCCCCCTCAAAGTGATATGACTCGTTCATACCATACATGGTACATATAAAAGATGGAGTTAATGAAATTATATATTATATTATATTGTAATTTTAATATTACTATGTATAATTATGTCTTAATTCAATTAAAATACGAATTAGAAATGAAAGTAGCGTTCAGGCGTACGTAAGGCTTACTGTCTCCATAAACGGTGCATTTCATTTCTTATCTTCAAATGTCATGTACTATTATAAATACATATATATATATATATACTATATATATATGACATATATGATATCTAAATCATGAATATTATTCTGTAGATAATTTATTCTTGACCACATGGACAACTTGTAATTAGAAGGTGTTCATTTTTTAGTCAAGTACCAAATATCGACAAAACGAACATTATTAACTAAAATGATTTCATAATTTTTATAACTTGGTAATGAGTGATATAAAAGGAATAATAAAATTTAAAAAAAAATTAATCAATTATTAATAAACTTATGTTTATTATTCAGGAATAATAAGGAACAAACAAGTTAAGTCAGACACGAGGTAAGGGGTTTCTTATCTCACTTTTAATTCTGTGACATTTCCATTATTCACCACTAATTTATTGCATGTTGTGTATTGTATACTACCATTTGATATATATTATCATGATTATCTTTATATTCATGTTATTCTGTGAATCATTTGGTGTTTATTAACTTTTAGTCATATGACTCGATTGATTACAACGTGGTAAGGGATTTTCATCTCACTTTCTATTCCTGTGAGATTCATGCTATATTTGCCACTATTTCCTTCTGTGTGGTGTATTTACTACCCAAGATTGTATTCATTGTGTAATATACTTAAATTTATGGGTATTTACATCTTCATTTTATGATATTTCTCTCATGTTTTGTATGTTTCGTAAGTTACCAAATCGGTAAGGGAGCCTTTTAACCCAATTTTCATTCCTTGGGTTGATCATCTAATTCTTAATTATGTCATCCTATGATTATGTGTCAAATTGAAATTTATTTATTTATGTTGTAATTTCCAATCACATTTGTGTGGATATAATTTTTATACACATACTCACTCCATTTATAAATTCTAAAGTCATCGATATGAACTTGATAATAGTAATTTAAACTCAATTTCCATTCATTGAGTTAACCATCCAAGTCATTGGTTTTGTCTTAAAAAGAAAACGTGTGAATGTCCTATGATTTATTTATACTAAATATCAAATCATATTTAGTGTATTTATATTTTTCAAAAATTATTATGTAATTTATTTATCCTTAATCTAAGGATACAATTTGTTATAAGGGATTTCATCTCAATTTACATTCCATTGAGACTTCATTGTCGTTATGCACCAATTCACTCTTATATGGTGTATATACTACCCTTTTACATATTAAATCATGAACCTATTCATTCTCATGATATTATAATGTTCTAATTCAATTTTATTCCTCAATTATTTGTATTCAAGAGTTTCTCATTTTGTTAAAAACTCTTTAACTAAAATATCATTTTAAATGTTTTAGAGATTTATTCTTCTAAATATCTATTATTAATGTCCATGTTTTAAAAATGGTTTTAAGGATTTATTTTTATGGGGATTGATGTTTTAAAATGATAAATTAATTAAAATTTTCAATTTGTTATGGGACACTTTGATTGAAAATCTCTTTATTAAATGTTTTAAATAGTTTTGAAAATGTTTGGATAAAGCATTGATTATGTCTATATCTTGAAATGATATGTTGTGATTATAATGTGGAAATGTTATATTTCCTTTATTATTATTTTAATTATTATTAATATGTTATGGTTCTTGGGAATTTTTTACATATATGGGTGGATCCATGATAAACCTAGGGTGAGTGAGGCCGAGATATCTCTTCAATGCATTGGGTAACATGACGGAGGTAAACATTGATTTTTATCCAAAGAGATTTAGGGAATATACTATGATGGGTATTCCAAATGTGACTCCCTATGTAGCTGTGATAGCTATAATGTAAGTACGGTATGAATTACATAAGTTAGCTTAATAATTTATGATTTCTATCTGTTATTCATAATTCTTATGATTTCATGAGGTATGTTATGCTTGTAAAGTATAGTCTCATTTATTTGTATTTATTGATGGGTTAATTGTTACTTTAATTATTTTGTAACCCTTATTAAGATTTTTATACTCATCCCATGTTTTTGAAATTTTTTCCACTTGACTTAAAGATGAATAGGGTCAAAGATGGGATCAAGGAAAATTCATGATATCTAAAACATGGAACTAGACATTTATATTTATAAGAGTTTTTATTTTATGAAATAAAATGGATACTCATTAGTAGTGTCTACAAGTAATTTTCAAGTTGATATTTAATAGTTATGGCCTAATTCTATAAAACTCTAAACCTGAAAGGATCCTTAATGTGAATTATTCATTTAATTCAATATTATGTAATGTTTAAGGTCGGTTCCTTATAATTGGTATCAGAGGTCGGTTTAGATAACTGTAGAGGTTTGGGTGTTCTTTAAGAATAAGTGACATTACCATAATGGTTGGGATTTTAGAATGAGTCGTAGTTATTTTAGAAAAAGTGAATGAGTTTAAGATATCATGAATAAATATACCTTAGTATTTACCCTCCTCATAAGATATTATATTATTATTTTATTGATATACTCACACTAATATTTTTGGTTTTAGTAAATGGCAGGATCTAGTAGGCCCCAAAGTAATAGTGGATGTGAAAAAAACTATGATGGTTTTTTGAATTAGCAACTGAATGAAATGGGAGATGTAATGGGAACTCTTTTGGTTATTCTCAACAAACTATTTATAGTCATGATTGGCCACCTGAACCAAGGTGATTTTTATTAGGCATCATATATGCAAGAAACAAATCCCTACTGAAGTTCAAGTAATAATCATAAATGTAAGTATGTTTAAAAACCAATGTGTCAAGGATGTGGAAAGAAACACATAGGAAAATGTTTCAAAGGGATGGGGAGATTATATAGATTTGGATGTGAAGGTCATAAAGCAATAACCTGCCATGGAAAAAAGGAAGCATCCAGTTGACTCTAGGATAGGGAAAGAAGTTATTTTTGAGGGATCAATTGAATGTTTTAAATGTGGTGTGTATGGTTATTATACAAACAGTTGTCCCACGAAGATGGTTCAGGAATGGTGTCACTATGATCATACAAATATATGTTTACCAATACCTAATTTCATTCCAATTGGGGATGAGTAAAGTGAAAATTACCAATGAAAGGTATGTATTATGTCTTAACTGATGTTTAGACATTATTTAATATTAGGATATGATTCATGTTTTTTTTGTAGGAATGAATTATTTCATAATAAGTTTGAAAATAATATTTAATGGATCATGAAGAACTTTTAATGAGTAAGAAGTCATCAAATAAGGGATTCAAGTGTTATGGAATATTTTAGGATGGTGAAATGATTAAATGTATTAAGGCTCTTTTGAAGATGGGATTACATTAAAATACTTTTTATAGTATTTGTAACCCAGAATTTTGATACATGAAAACATTATTCAATGAATAATTATATTTTCTTTTGTGGATATATTTATAAAGAACCATTTGGGTTTATATGATCCTTGAATTTGAGGCAATTACAGGTTAATAAAGTTTGGGATGAAAAATGAAAGTTATTAGATATCGTTTATGGTTAAAATATGTTTTGGATATTTTTGATGAATTTATCACTTTTTGGGAATGTTATAAAATTATATAGCTTTTGAAAAAGGACAACATGTAGACCGTGTGACAACCCATCACGTTGGACAATGTTGCGAGAATCGAACCCACAACCAAAGTGCGATTGAGATTTATCGTCTACCACTAGACTACGTAAAGTCCCTGGTTAGTATGAATAATTATTTTTAGTTAGATTATTTTATGAATCAAGAATAATTTTATTTTTTTATCTATGTAAATTATTAACCTATCATAGAGAATATTTGTTTAGGTTAATTAGACATCAATATGAGACTTTAAGAGTAGTTGATGTTTTCGAAGATAAATGTTAAGATTTTTCTGAAAGACTATGGGATAAAATCCTTTTGAATTTTGTGTTTCAATCATAGTTTGGATTAATTTTAATTATTTTAAGAACAATTGTGTATTTAATAGTCTTTATTAAACTTTGGGTATTGTTTGACAAATTTTGGGGATTAAGAGTAGTTTTTTTGTAAAAGATTATCCTTTTTGGGTATTATCTGATCTTCTACTAACCATTTTGGTTTTGGTTGATTTATAAAGATAGGAGAAATATACAGTTCATATTTTATGGATTATTTTATACTCTAGAAGTTTATTATAGTGATTTTAATGTGACCAAGTCTATTTAAATACTCATAATTTGGAGAAAAGATGAGTTTGTGGTAGAAATTTATTAAAGTATGAAAGTCTACATGACAATTAAGTATGTTTCCTTGTGTTTTTAGTTAATATAATAAATAAATTCTTCAATTAAAAATTACATAAAACAAAAATGTTTTCTATTAAATTTTCCTACTAGGTAATCAATGATTGTTTAACCCATCATAAGTATGTGATTTTTTTATGGTTAAATTTATCCTAATCATGTTTTCTATCACTCTCAATTAGAATATGATGGTTTGTTTTCTCCTCCATATCCATGTTTTCATGGAATCCTAGTATATGTTGTCTTGGGTGACCTTTTTACTTATCTTAATTTATTTTAAACTGATATATTTATTGACTCTTTTTTCGATATGGGACTTTCAATGATGTTTCCAAGCCTAATTTTAAAATTGCCAGGATGCAATTCCCCAAAGGGGTAGAAGGATGTAACATCCTAGGTAAATATATAAATAATACATTTTTATTTTAATTAATATTTTTTTGAATTAAATATTAATTTACTTTAAATGTTTTTCTATGTTCGATGGCGTACTCGATACGCAACAACGGGTTTCATTGAAATCTTACATTGCAGAATACTAATATAATAATATTAATTTTAAATGGTAGTTAAATCCTAGAAATTATATTGGAATTAATGAATAGAACTAAATAAAATATTACCATACATGTTTTTTTAAATGTTTTTACATTTATACAAAAAATGTTATAGGCTTAAAATGTTAATAAATTTAATTTTAAGCATAATTTACTTTAAAAGATTGATTTACCACCTTTTGATGGTGTACCCTATTTAAATCTAGTATTGGTCACTTTTATATGTAATATTTGACAAAATAAAATTCTTTTTTATAATTTGGACATCAAAATTCACTTTGGGTAAAATTTTGGTATTTTTCTAATAAAATTCATTTTTTGATGAACAGTGAAAAATACTGTATTTTAATTCAAAATTTCCTTTTAATCTAAATTATTTATATGGTTATATTATTTTTTAATTGGTTTTAAAGTGTAATTAGATTTTTTATTACCATTTAATCCAATTTTAGTCATTTTGAGTAGTTTTACATTGAAATTGGACATAAATAAGTGTCAATCTTTTGATAGTTATTATTTATTCAAAACACACATTTTGTTTTGACAGTGGGAATTAATTTTAAATTAATATATGAAAGTTATTTGTTTGAAATTTTTAAAAATGGATTCCATATTTAGAATCAGGAGGTGTAAATTGTGTAAATAGGTAACTTTTATTTTTAGACAATATAAATATTTACTTTAGTAAAAATTTTATTTACCTTGGTTTAAGGGTAAATCTGGTAAATATGGGTAAACAAATATTATTATAATAATATAAAATTACCCTAAAATGTGTCATAATCCTATTTTTTAATACATTTCATACCTTGGTCATCCTTGGGTCTATTATTTTACCCCATGGAGCCACTTAAGTGTTACAATGACACTTTATATTTATTTATTTAAAGTAAAGACAAAAATGACATAAACATATATCTTTTGGTAAATAAATTTTTACATAGGGTTATATAAGTTATATTTTCAACTATAAATATTATTTGGAAATAAAAAAATATTTACTACATTATTGTATTTTTTTATAATTTTTAAAAATCATAGAAATTAAATTTTTTATGACACAATAATGATGCAGTGTTTACCTCACTAATAAATGATTTAAATAAATAAGATTATAAAGATTCAAATAATATCCAAACTCTATCCAATTATTATTGTATAACATTATTTTGAAAACTAGTCATCTTACCTTCTACATTAATGAGTTTTGGATTTCTATAATCCTAAAATCATTATATAATAAAATAATATTTTCACACATTCATAAAGAGCCCCTCCTCCCACTTATAAATGGACACCACTTCTAACCCATTCCTCACACCCCTCAATCCCATTGTATCCTAAAACCCCTATCCAAATAAGCTCTCAATATTTCTCTCTTCCACCAATAATCCTTACCTTAGCCAGAAGTCAATTCAAGTAAATGTTTTTGTTCAATCCAAAGGGAGATTCCCAATTTAAAGGTAATGTCTTCTCTTAAGTCATTTTATTTTATTTTAATTATCCAACCCCCAAAACTATTTTTATTACATTATTTTATAACAACACTAGTATCCTAAATATATGAGGTTGTTTTTAGTATAATTATTCTAACTACACTTACAGACACCTCCATCTAATTGGTAAAGAACTTACTGTTTCTATGGATGGGGAACTACTACCTCACGAAATGATGATTGTTCAAATATCTCCTATCGCCTCTCTTGGTGGCCATTATTATGGCACTGTATTTATATATGATATATATATTATGTTTATTTTTTCTTTATGCTTATTTATTTTTTCATTCATATCATACCTTTAGGGTTTCTATTAAGGTTAAACACGATAATTTCATTTGAGAAAGGGCGGACAACCGCCCCCCCAAAGTGATATGACTTGTTCCTACCTTAAGTGGGTCTTATAAAGGATGAATTTAATAAAATTATATATTATATTATAATTCAATTATAATATAACTATGTATCATTAATTTTTCATTCTATTAAAATATTAAATAGAAATGAAAGTAGCGTTCATTCGTACATACGGCTTACCGTCTCCATAAATGGTGCATTTCATTTCTTATCTCCAAATGTTATGTACTGTTATAAATATATATATATACTATATATATATTTGTGATATATATTATATATAAATAATTAATATCATTATGAAGATAATGGACACTTGACCACATGGAAAACTTGTAATTATAAGGTGTTCATTTTTTACTCATGTACCAAATATCGACAAAATGAAAATTATTAACTTAAATTATTAAATAATGTTTATAACATGGTAATGAGTGATATAAAAGGAATAATAAAAATTAAAAAGGTTCTTAATCAAGAATAAATTAACTTAAGTTTGTTATTCTGAAATAACAAGGAATAAACAAGTCAAGTCGAACACGATGTAAGGGGTTTCTAATCTCACTTTTATTTCCGTGAGATTTCCATTGTTCGCCACTAATTTATTGAATGTGTTGTGTTGTGTACTGACATTTTATATATATTATCATTATTATAATTATATTCATGTTATTATGGAAATAATTTTTTTGTTATTAACTTTTGGTCATACGACTCGATTTATTATAACGTGGTAGGGGATTTTCATCTCACTTTTTATTCCCATGAGATTCATTCTATATTTTCCACTATTTAATTTTTTTGGCATATGTACTTCCCAATATTTTATTCATTGGGTAATATACTAAAATTTATTTTTATTTACATCTTCATTTTATGATCCTTCTTTCATGGGTTGTATGTTTCGTAAGTTACCAAATCGGTAAGGGAACCTTTTAACCCAATTTCCATTCCTTGGGTTAATCTTCTAATTCTTAATAATATCATGATATGATTATATGTGGAATAACTATTTATTTATTTAGTTTTTAATTTCCACTACCATTTTTGTGGATATACTTTTGATACACATAGTCGCTCCATTGATAAATTCTCAAGTCATTGATATGAACTTGATAAGAGTAATTTTAACTAAATTTCCATTCATTGAGATAAACTTCCAAGCCATTGGTTTTGTATTAAAAAGAACATGTTTGAATTTCCTATGATTAATTTACACTAAATACCCAATGATATTTAGTATATTTATATTTGTCACAAATTATTATGTAATTTATTTATCATTAATCTAAGGATATAGTTTTTTAAGGGATTTCGTCTCTATTTACATTCCATTAAGACTTCATTGTCGTTATGCACCAATTCACTCTTATATGGTGTATATAATTCCCTTTGAAATATTACATCATGAACCTCTTTATTCCCATGATATTATAAAGTTCTAATTCAATGTTATTCCTCAATTATTTGTATTCAAGAGTCTCTCATTTTGTTAAAAACTCTATAACTAAAATATCATTTTATAAGTTTTAAAGATTTATTCTTTTAAATCTTTATCATTAAATTTCATGTTTTAAAAATGGTTTTAAGGATTTATTTATATGAACATTAATTTTTTCCAATGATAATTTATTTAAAAGTTTCAAAGTTGTATGGGACACTTTGATTCAAAAATCTCTTTATTAAATGTTTTAAATGGTTTTTGAAAATGGTTTGATAAAGTATTAATTACGCCTATATCTTGAAATGATATGTTGTAATTGAAATGTGGAAATGTTATATTTTATTTTATTATTGTTTTAAGTGTTATGAATATGGTATGGATCATAGTAATTGTTTATGTATATGGGTGGTTCTGTGATAAACCAAGGGCGGGTGAGCCGAGATGGCTCTCCAATGAATTGGGTAATGTGACGGAGGTAAACATTAATGTTTCTCCTAAGAGATTTAGGGAATATACTGTGATGGGTATTCCAAATGTGACTCCCTTTTTAGCTGTTATAGATACAATGTAAGTATGTTATGAATTCTATAATTTACCTTTATGATTTATGATTTCTATGTGTTATTCATAAATCTTATGATTTCATGAGGTATGTTATGATCGAAAAGTATGGTTTCATTTATTTGTATTTATTGATGGGTTAATCTTTCCTTTCCTTATTTTATAACCCTTACTGATATTTTTATGCTCATCCCAAGTTTTTGAAATTTTTTCCATAGGACTTAATGATGAATAGGGTCAAGGATGGGATCAAGGAAAATTCATGTTGTCTAAAACATGGAACTAGACATGTTTCTTTTTAAGAGTTTTTATTCTATGAAAAAAATGGATACTGAGTAGTAGTGTCTATATGTAATTTTCAAATTGATATGTAATAGTTATGGCCTAATTCTCTAAAACTCTAAACCTGAAACGATCTATAATGTGAATGATTCATTTAATTCAAGATTATGTATTGTTTAAAGTCGGGTACTTATTTTTATAATATTACTATTATTAATCTAGGAATATACCATCATGTTTTCTTCCATAATATCAATTATAAATTATAATTGATATTAATAAACTTAATATACTTGTAAAATTGGGATTGGATTTCATGTATACTGATGTGGTACAACAAAGATTCATACTATTATCTATATGAAACTTGTGAATTCCCCCTAAGTCGTCATTATTCTCACTAAATATTAAAAATACATGAACCTGATGAACATCCCTTTAAACCTTATAAAGTAGGGAAACCACCTTATAAGGTTCTAAATCACACAAATAATTGAATTTTATGATTTCATATGTAAAGACCATGAATTTTTGTGTAAAATATTTTTGTTAAATACATGGGCATTTTAAGAGTCTGTGAAAATTGATGGCGAGTGATTCTGAGCCCTGGTGTGTCGAGAATCAATTTCTAAAGTTTTTTTGGGTAATTTTAGTGAATGTATGAGTGGGTTTTTCTAAATTTTGACCTGGTTCTCGGAATTGAAATCTGAGGGTACTATTGAACTCGCAACGTCGGTATTCTCTTAAGAAGACTTTCACCTCGATGACAATTGGTCGAGAATAAAAGTTAGTTTTTGGGTTTTTAGTGAATGAATTAAATAAAAATAAGGTTGTGTAAACTTTATTTTTATTAGTTGGTTAAAACCTCCATGAGGAGATTGAAGTTGGGGACCACCAAACATTAACCTCCCATGAGAGGTTATGTAGGTGGGGCCAACCTAAGGTCTAAACCTCCTCTTCTTGTTTATTGTGTTAGGGACCACCTGAGACCACATAACCTCTCAATTTGAATATTAAGGGTGGGGACCACCCATACCCTATTAAATTGGAGGAGCAGAAAAACTCTCAACCCCCACCCCCCCTCTTTAATGTGGAGGATCCCCTTTAGCTTCCTCCACATTAATGTTTCCAACACACCAAATTAATGGTGCCAAATCATCCTCTTTAATTTTTAATGTTCCAACCAAGTGTTTTGTTTTTCTTTATGAATTTCTTTCCAATGAAATAATAGATATTATAATCTATTATTTGGCACAACTTTTCACTTGGGTGATTTTAGAGGAGGATTATTGGGAGAAAGCTTCCAAAGAAGAATGAAGAACTAAGAATGCATTCTTCCAACGAAAAATACAAGCAAAAATATCCTTTGACCTTCATCCTCGGATCCTACCAATGTGGGATGTCTTCAAGAAGCCTTCCCTCCACATCATCATCAACGAGCCGATGCCCGAGCTTAGATTGGAAGTGTGCAGCAAACGTGACAAATGAAGATCTCCTCCGTCTTATTTTCGTGACTTCATCGTCAAAAAACAAACAATGGTAGAAGGTTTATTTGTGTAATATTACATTCCTTATATTCTTCTTCGGTTCTAAAGGAATCATTGTGGTGGTTGTAAAAATTTATGTTCATCTTTCTTATTACTTGATGAGCCAAATGTTACCACCCTAAACGCAGAGGGTGCGGGTCAAACCAACATGGCCCGAACCCTCTTTCATTCTTGTTTATGATGATCTTCGGCATGATGACAAAGCAACGAGGCGACGAAGGCAACAAAGAAAAAGATCGTGTTACCCATGGCCTTTGTGACACCTGTCGACCCCGCGGATTCCACCCTGCCGCCCACCAGCCGACTTCCTTCCGGATGCCACCCAGCCGCCTGTTAGCCTACCTGACAACCTCTCGACTGCCCGTCGGCCTGCCCACCGGTCTGCCTGGCTGCCTCTCATGTGCCTAGCTGAACCGCGTTGGCCCCGGCGCCTCGCGCCACTGTTGGTCTAACTGGCCTAGGCCATTCGGGTCGAGCTGCCCGAGCCACGCCCCTCACAGCACTGGCCGAACTTGCCTCGGCCATACGAGCGGAGCCGCCGAGCCATGCCCCACACATGCCTGGCCTAGCCGGCCTTCCGCTCCCCTCACGGATCCTCTGAGCCGAACCACCCTTACACCGATGTGTGGCCAGTCCACTCCCTCGTGACCAATCCGCACCCACGTGCTACTCGAGGAATTTGTGGCATACTGGGCCAAACGCAACGGGTCGGCCTAGAATAAATTGGGTCGGGTCGGTCTGACCGGGTCGGACCGGACCCAGGCCCACTGTGACCCTTTACTTTCTTTTGGCCATATATTTGGCACCAGAAGTCCGTTTAAAAAACCGTCAATGGCGCTGGTAATCTTGGAGTATAACATTTCCTTTGAGTATAACCCAATGGAGTTCGGGGTATAGTTGAGTTATGGTCAGGTTGGATCGTGAACGAATCCAACCGGGCCCCTGAGACTAAAAAGCTAATAACTCACAGACCGGGCGTCCGATTGACATGATGTCTGTTGTGTTGAGACCCCTATGATGTGGTGGACCTTGGAGATACTTTTTCATGTGTCTTCATGGCAATTGATTTTTTGACACTTGGCTTGTGAAGCAGACCCTCCCAAAATCAACTGTGCTTTGTGCGGAAACCATGTGGCTGGCTGCGCTCTGACTACTGTTCCTAGATCCTACGTGGGTTCGACAGCTTTGACGACTGGTCATGGATCCTGTGTGGGTTTGACAGCTCTGACTACTGTTCCCAGATCCTGTGTGGGTTCGATAGCTCTGTCTATTGTTCCTAGATCCTGTGTGGGATCGATAGCTCTGATTACTATTTCGGGATCCTGGGTGGGTTCGGCAGCTCTGATATTGTTCCTGGATCCTATGTGGGTTTGACAGCTTGGACTACTTTTCCTAGATCCTACGTGGGTTCGACACAATATATGATTTATTGGCTACATATAATCATCTCTAACACTTTACGTGAGTTGTATACCTGTGTGATCTGAGTCAGTAACATTTTTTCCCTTCATGATTGATATGGATTACTTGATAACTTCGGTATATGTATGGGCATATACCTATGTAGGGTTATCTATTGATTTCATTATTGTGGTTTATCCTTGCTGGATTTTGTGAGACCTTGAGGGTCTCAGGGTCCCTACTGAGTATCGTTATACTCACCCATGCACTGTCTATGCCCGCACCTCATTGTGTTGGATGTAGACGAGGAACAATGCTGACCAAGGCTGAGTGTACTAGGACTGGACGTTACCCGGAGGTGGACCACATGGAGTGATGGTACACAGAGGTGACGGATGTACATGGGGTGTTGCGGAGTCTATCTATACCTACCCTCTAGGTATGATTTTCTGGAGGATGATCAAGGAGTTGTTTTCCCTTTTTCCAGTACATATACCTTCAGTTTCTTGTACTTTACAGTTGGTCTTGTATTTCAGCCCTGTTTACTTTTTAGCACTCTTTTGTTATATAGTTTTACTAAGTGTTTTTATTTCAGATTTTAATTTGTTTTGTGCGTTTTTAGGATATAAAAGCAATGCCTTCCCTTTTTTAGGGATTTACGCCTTTGGTGCTAGTCACGAGCCTCTGTCCTATGGAAGGCGGGATTGGGGTAGTCACAACATGGGTCCTAGGGGAGGGGTCATGACATATTGGTATCAGAGGAGTCGGGTCTATCACAGGACTTAGGACTCTAATATTTTCTGTGAAGTAATAGTGTTAAGGGTATTGAGTGTGGTTTTCAGTTCAGGGATTCCAGTATTGGTGCGGCGGCCGACATATCCATACACCAGGACCCTGACTTCTTATTTCTATCTCAGTGCATGAAAACAATGATAACGTGTGTGTTATGAAGAGTTTTCTTTGTGATATCCTTGAGTCATCTCACCAGGTATAACTTTTTGACCGTGTCACACTTGTTTCTTCTCAGGATTCCTCCACGTAGATTTCCAGCCAAGGTTCCAGTCTTTGTATAAGACAGTAGCCCACCAAGAAATGAGGCCTCAGTGCAGGGCCCTATCATAGTGGAGGCACAAGCGGTAACACTACCCGTTGGTCCACTGATGCCACCCGCCCTAGCAGTAGAGATTTCATGCTTCCTAAGAATGTTTCACAATTTCCATCACCAGAGGCCACCCAGGTATAGAGGTGAGATGGACCCACAGGCAGCTAAGGATTGGCTGGAGGCTGTGGTGAGAGTCTTCAGACATGTAAGGACACCAACATACCTTGTGGTGATCCCTACCATGAGTCTCCTTCAGGTAGCAGCAGGAAGATGGTGGAGCTTGATGCTCCAGGTGCATGATAAGGCGACAATACTCTGGGTAGACTTCGAGAGCCTATTTCGGGCGGAGTTTTTTCAATCCACCCTACGTGGAGTGCGGATACAGAAGCTACTTCATCTACAGAAGGGTATCATGATGGTATCATAGTAATCATAGAGGTTCACCAACCTCTCACGCTACTCCATAGATATGGTTTGGTACCCTTTATTCAGGGGTCGGACCTTCGAGTAGGGGTTCGGGTAAGAGAGCAATGCTTCGATGATCTCTCTTAGTATCCTGACGCAGGCAAGGGTGTTGGAGAGAGCCCTATTTTTGGAGAGTTTCCTTCCGGAGCATTCACCAGAAGTGAGAGTCGACACCGAGAATCACGTAGCAGAGTCTTCTGTAGCTGGTAGCAGACAGATGTCCCATAGATCAAAATGGACCAGACCATCTGGTGGAAAACCTCAGGACACGGGTTTGATTATACGAGGCAGATGAGACAAAGCCAGCCATTCGAAGAACAGTTATTGTTTCACATGCGGCGGGCAGGGTCACATGGCTTGTGACTGTCCAACACATCGTTCAAATGATCATTAGACAGTTGAGGGACCTCCCAGGCAGAGGTAGAGGTTTGATCGAGGCAGTCCACAGGGAGCAGGCAGATGTGGCAGAGGAGCTAGTCATGTGGCTGGTGGTGGATGACACTTTGAGATGTTACCACCACCACCACCAGAAGGTCCTCACCGACTATAGGGAGTAGGTGGACAGGTGAGAGCTCAGCTCTAGGCAGGTGAGGCTTACGATCACGATGATCCTGAGATGATTCGAGGTACGATCTGTGTCTACTCCACCATAGTTGTAGTACTTATAGACACAGGTTCCAGTCACTCTTTCATTCCCACCACCCTCATTCAGAGATCAATGATTCCGAAGGAGCTACTAGCTCGATCATTATGGCTAGAGACTTCTACCAAAGTAGATTCGATGATTACGCATTGGTTTCAGTAGTGTGAGCTTACTCTTGGAGGTGAGAGCTTCAGATGGGATCTCCTAGTAGCAGCGCCTAGGCCTTACGACGTCATCTTCAGCATGGATTGGTTATCTACGCTCCATGATCATATCGACTGTATTAGGCACAATGTACAGTGTGTCTACATGGATGGGACCAGGTTCACCATCACCGGCGAGAAGGGAGCCTTTGCAGCGTAGGATGGACTTCCCCGGAGGAGAGTACAACCGATCACTCATTAGTTGGATTTCTTTACCCTTGGAGTTGTTGATGTGGAGAGTCCGACATATCCTCTAGTGGTGGACCAATACACTGATGTTTTCCCTAATGATGTCCCAGGCCAACCTCCTCACAAAAAGGTAGACTTATACATTGACCTCTACCCTGGGACGGAATCGATATCTACACCAGCATATCAGATGGATCCCTCGGAGCTTCGCAAGATGTGGGTATAGTTTGAGGAATGGCAACGGAAGGGATTCTTCTAGCCCAATTTTTCTCTCTAGGAATCCCCGATTTTGTTTGCCAATAAGGTGGATAGAATCTTGAGGCTTTGTGTCGACTACCGTCGCCTAAACCAGGTGACTGTGAAGAACAAGTACCCACTCCCGAGGATTGATGACCTCTTTGATCATCTGAAGGGAGCAAGGTGGTTATAAAAGATAGACCTCAGATCAGGATATCACCAGCTCAGAGTTCAGGATGAGGATGTGTAGAAGATAGACTTCAGATATCAGTACGACCACTAAAAGTTCTTGGTTATGCCATTCGGCATAACTAACATCCAGTAGTGTTCATGGGACTCATGAACAGGATCTTCCAGCCATACCTCGATTGCTTTGTCGTAGTCTTCATCGACGACATTCTGATCTACATGACTACTGAGGAGAAGCATGTCTACCATTTGCAGGTAGTACTAGATACACTCTGAGAGCACCAGATTTATGGTAATCTCTCGAAGTTCCAATTTTAGATACAATAGGTACACATTTTGGTACATGTCATCTCGGAGGCTGGAGTTGTAGTGGATCCAGTGAAGATTGAGGTGGTACTTTCTTGGGAGCCACCTAGGTGTGTGATGGATGTATGAAGTTTCATGGGTTTGGATGGATACTACCAGATATTCATTCCAGACTTCTCCAGAGTTTCCGCATCACTATCAGCCATGATGAAGAAGGGGAAACCCTTCGTGTGGTTGGAGAGATATCTGTAGATCTTTCAAGAGCTGAGGCAGAGGATGAATAGTGCCCCCATCTTGAGACTTCCAGAGGAAGGCGTAGGTATGTAGTCTACTGTGACGCATCAAGGATAGAACTCGGGTGTATCCTGATGCAGGAGCGAGTAGTGATCGCATATAGTTCTCGACAGCTGAGACAACATGAGCAGAACAACGCTACCCATGACCTTAAATTAGAATCAGTGGTCTTTACCTTGAAGATGTGGTGACACTATCTGATGGTCGAGCATTTTACCATGTACTCTGATCACAATAGTATTAGGTATATCTTCTCTCAGAAGGACCTGAACCTAAGACAACAATGTTGTCTTGAGTTCCTCCAAGTCTATGACTTTGAGTTAGTCTATACTCCTGGTAAGGGGAACATTATTGCAGATGCACTCAGTAGGAGGTCTGGTATAAAACTTTTCGGTAAAGAGACAGTGAAGCTAGGTGCTTTTTAGATATCCTTTATGGATAGAGACGGAGCAGCTTTCCTACAATCTCTCATAGTCACACCCCCACTCCTTCAGCGAGTCAGGGAGGTGCAGCGTGCGGATGCCGACTGCAAGACACAACGTGCTCAGATATCCATAGTACAGGAACCAGATGGATTTTCTGAAGGTGGGGAGAACATCATCCTCTTCAGAGGATGTACTATGGTTCCAGTGTCACTTTAGGAGGAAGTGTTGATAGAGTTCCACACATATCCTATAGTGTTACATCCAGAAGTGGAAAGATGTACCATGATCTCCGGTGACAGCACTGGTGGCTGGGGATGAAGAAGGAAGTAGCAGAGTTTGTCTCTCGGCACCTCACTTGTCAGCAAGTGAAGGCAGAGCACTAGGTACCAGCAGGCTTGGTTTAGCCTTCAATGGTCCCAGAGTAGAAGTGGGATGGTATATCCATGGACTTCATGACTGGACTTCCATGTACATCTAGGGGTCACGACTCGATTTGAGTGATCATCGACTAACTCACCAAGTCGGCTCACTTCCTACTGATCAAAGATTAGGTTTCAGTAGAGTGATTGTGATGCCTTTATGTGCAGGATATTGTGAGGCTACAAGGAGTACCTTCTTCTATTGTTTATGATCATGACACATGGTTACTTCCCGGCTATAGAAGGGGTTGCAGGAGGCTTTCAGGATGCAGCTTTGTCTGACCACCACCTTCGATCCTCAGACGGATGGGCAGACTGAGAGGACCATTCAGACCCTCGAGGACATGCTCCATGCTTTTATCCTTGACTTTACTCACAGCTGGGAGGATCACTTTCCTTTGGTGGATTTTTCATACAATTACAGTTATCACTCCACCATTGGGATGGAACCTTTTGATGCATTTTATGGGCGACCTTGCAAATCACCCTTATGCTTGACTAGCCTTGGTGAGTCAGCACTAGTGGGACCAAAGATGGTATGAGCTGCCACAGAGAAGGGGCAGATCATTCAGGAGTAAGTGAAGACTGCACATAGTAGGCAGAAGTCGTATGCCGACATGAGACAGAGACCTCTATAGTTTGAGGATGGCGACCACATCTTTCTACGGGTCTCACCTCGACGAGTTCTATGGGGATTTGGCTGAGGCGGAAAGTTATCTCCGAGATTCATCAGACCTTTTCAGGTCCTCAGCATATTTGGCGAGGTGGCATACCGCTTAGCTCTTCCACCTCATTTTCACTGAGTGCACGACATCCTCCATGTATCCCAGCTGAGGAGATACGTGCATGACCCTTCACACATCATCGACCATATAGATCTAGACTTCGATGATGGGGCGACTATTATGGAGGTTCCAGTGGAGATTGAGGATCAACAGGAGTGGGTCATTTGTGGATGGTCGATACCTCTGGTGCACGTTCTCTGGAATCACAGGAACCTCCAAGAGCACATGGGAGTGGTAGGCTTAGATGCGTGCTCAGTACCCCCACTTGTTCCCTTAGTTCTAGTTGTAGCTTTTGGGGAAGTAAATCCTTGAGGTGGGGATAATTTAAAAACCCATAATTTCTGTGAAATTGTTTTTCTTAAATACATGGGAATTTTACGAGTCTGTGAAAATTGACGGTGCATGATTCTGAGGCCCAGTGTGCCCAAATCAATTTATTAAGTGTTTTTTGGGTACGTTCAGTGAACGTACAAGCGATTTTTTATAAATTTGGAACTGGTACTCGGAATTGAAATCTAAGGGAACCGTTGAACTCGCCGTACTGGTATTTGATTAAGAAGACTTTCACCTTGATGGTAGTTTGTCGAGAATAAAAGTTAGTTTTTGGGTTTTTTGTAAATGAATTAAATAAAAATGAGGTTGTGAAAACATTATTTTTATTGGTTGGTTAAAACCTCAATGAAGATGTTGGAGGTTCGGACCACCACACCTTAACCTCCCATGAGAGGTTATAGAGGTGGGGCCCACCTGAGGTCTAAACCTCCTCTTCTTGTTTATTGTGGTGGGGACCACCCGAGACCACATAACCTCCCAATGTGAATATTAGGGATGGGGACCACCTAACCCCTATTAAATGGGAGGAAACAAAAACCTCTCAAACCCTTTCTTTAATGTGGAGGAGCCCCATGAGCTTCCTCCACATTAATGTTTCCAACACACCAAATTAATGGTGCCAAATCCTCCTCTTTAATTTTTAATGTGCCAACCATGTGTTTTGTTTTTCCTTTTGAATTTATTTCCAAGGAAATAATAGATATTATAATCTATTATTTGGCACAACTTTTCACTTGGGTGATTTGAGAGGAGGATTATTAAGAGAAAGCTTCCAACGAGGAATGAAGAACGAAGAACACGCTCTTCCAACGAAGAACGCCGGCCACGATCTCCTTCGACCTTCATCTTTGGATCCTACTGACGTGGGACATCCTTAACTGACCTTCCCTCTATATCGTCGTCAATGAGCCGAGGCATGAGATCAGATCGGAAGTGTGTGGCAGATGCGAGGAACGACGATCTCCTTTGTCTTATTTCCGTGACTTAATCGTCGAACAATGAACAAAGGTAGGGGTTTTATTTGTGTAATATTACTTTCCTTATTTTCTTATTCGGTTTAAAAGGAATCATTGCGGTGTTTGTAAAAATTGAAGTTCGTATTTCTTCATACTTGATCAACCAAATGTTACCACCCTAAACGCAGAGGGTGCGGGCCAAACCAACATGGTTGAACCCCTCCATCATTCTTGTATATAATGATCTTTGGCATGGCGACGAAACAACGAGGCGATGAAGGCAGTGAAAAAAAAATTCGCGCTACCCACGGCCTCCATGACACGAGCCGCCCCCACGGTGTCCCGCACTGCCACCATCCAAACCAGCCCCAGTAGCCTCCTGGCCTACCCGACCGCCTCCCGGCCACCGGTCGGCCCGCTTGCTAGCTTGGCTGTGCCCCATCGGCCTGCCTGCCCGCTTGCACGGACGCCCGCCTGCCCGACCTCCCGCCTGCCGGCCTACTCGGCCACCTTCCGGACACCCGCTAGCCTACCCGCCGGCCTGCCCAGCCACCTCTCGTGCACCCGGCCAAACTGAGTCGGCTCACGCACACCACGCCGCCGCTGGCCGAACCAGCATCATCCATTCGGGTTGAGCCTCCTGATCTGTGCCCCTCACGGTGCTAGCTGAATCAGCCTCGGCTATCCGGGTAGTGCCACAGAGTCGTGCCCCACGCACGCCTAGCCTAGCCAGCCTTCTACGCCCCTCACAGCTCCTCTGGGCCGAACTTTCCTTACACTGACATGCGGCCGGTCTGCACCCTCGCGACCGGTCCGCGCCCCCCGTGTTACTCGCGACCTTAGAGACCTATTGGGCCAGTCCCAACTGGTGGTATGAACCCAACGGGTCGTCCCAAACTAAGTCGGGCCGGGTTGGACCGGACCCAGGCCCACTACAACCCTTTACTTTCTTTTGGCCATATCTTTGGCGCCAGACGTCCGTTTGACCAAACATCAGTGGTGTTGATAATCTTGGAGCGTGACTGTCACTTTGAGTATACCCCACTAGAGTTCGGGGTATAGTTGATTTAGGGTTAGGTTGGATCATACACGAATCCAACCATTCCCCCAGGACTAAAAGGCTAATAACTCATAGACCGGGCGTCCGATGGGTTTGTCGTCTATTGTATTGAGACCCAATGATGTGACGGACCTTCGAGATACTTCTTCATGGGACTTCTTGGAAGTTTATGTTTTGACACTTGGCTTGATGAGTGGACCCTCCCGGAATCAAGTGTGCTTTGTGTGGAAACCCTGTGGCTGGTTGCACCCAAACTACTTTTCCTGGATCCTAAGTGGATTCGATAGCTCTGATAACTGTTCATGGATCCTATATGGATTCGATAGCTCTGACTACTGTTCATGGAGACTGTGTCGGTTCGACAGCTTTGTCTACAGTTCGTGGATCCTGTGTGGGTTCGGCAGCTCTGATTACTGTTCCTAGATCCTGGGTGGGATCTAAAACTCGGATACACTTCCGGGATCATGTGTGGGTTTGACAGCTCTAACTATTGTTCCTGGATTTTATGTGGGTTCGACAGAATAAATGATTTAATGGCTACATCTAATCATCTCTAACACTCAACTTGAGTTGTATACCTGCGTCAGGTGAGTCATAAACTTTGTGTCTTCCTCATGATTGAGATGGATTACATGATAACATAGGAATATGAATAGGCATATACCTAAGTGGGGTTATCTATTGATTTCATTATTGTGTATTATCCTTGATGGATTTTTTGGGAGATTGAGGGTCTTAGGGTCCCTACTGAGTATCGTTATACTCACCCCTGCATGGGCTATGCCCGCACCTCGTTGTGTTGGATGCAGATGACAGACAGCGCTAACCGAGGCTATGTTTACCAGGACTAGACAATACTAGGAGGTGGACCACATGACATGATGGTACACAGAGGTGACGGACGAACGTGGAGTGTTGCGGAGGCTATCTATAACTTCCTTCCAGGTAGTATTTCCCAATGGAAAATCCAAGAGTCGTTTTCCCTTTTTCCAGTTCTTATACCTTCGGTTTCTTGTACTTTACAGTTGGGCTTGTTTTTCCAGCCCCTTTTATGTTTTTTCACTCTTTTGTCATATATTTTTACTTAGTGTTTTGCTTCCATCTTGTACTATGTTGTGTGAGTTTTTACGATATAAAGGCAATGCCTTCCCAGTTTTAGGGATTTACACCTTTGATGCTAGTCACCAGCCTCTGGCCTGTGGAAGGTGGGCTTGGGGTAGTCATGGCACGGGCCCCGGGGGACAGGTCGTGACATCATATTACACTTTATAAATTCCTAAATAAACGCTATTATGAATTTCTTTTTATATTTCATGAACTTCATTAATATTGATCAACCTTATGAAGTTCATGGAGTAATGTTGCAAAATTTATAAATACACATTATGAATTCATCACATCGCATTAAAAACTCTTATTTCTACCTTATAAATTTAGCATTTCACTTGATGAAGTCAATATTTGACCTTAAGAATTTAAGAATCCTCCTTACAATGTATGTATTTCTCGTAAAAAATATAGGGTAACTTTATACATTTACTATAATTTGGCTATCTTTCATATATTTTCTATTTATCCTTTCTCTCTATATAAAATTTCTTAATTCGTTAATTTTTTCTCCACAACTCATGATAGGTTCATTTTTCATCAAAATATTAAAACAGAGAAAACATCAACAACTAGATACTCATTTTATTCAAAAAATCAAGTAGATAAATTAAATTCACAACATTTATATTTTAAAAATTATTCAAAAATATATTGTGTTGATGCTTTAATTTAAAAAAAATCAATGAGTTAATTAATATAAAGGAATAAAATTAATAAAATGTTACAAATATATAATGTATTTATTTTCTCTATTAATTCCCCTATAAATAATCATTACACACCTAAGAAATCATCTAATACCAAAGTTAATATATATTTCTCATGTTATTAATTACAACACAACTCATTTGTTGCATCTAAATAAATATCAGGCATATTTCATGGATCCCAATTATCTTTTTCCATTGTGAACATGAAATAACATTCAATAATCTCTTAATCCTTCGGTAAATACCTCCATAAAAATGTGTCTCTTCCCACTCAATGATTTAAAAATGGATATTTCATCATTCTAAAAAAGTATTCATGATTTACATATTATTGATGACTTACTAGGCCCTACAATTAAATGCGTAAAAAACGTGTGTTAATCATGATGAATTTAACTTGGTAGTATTATGGTTAAAGGTGAGTTGGTTTTGAATATTTAAAAACATATAGGTGGAATGAGGTGGGTTATCACTAAGATGAGGTAAAATCAATTAAAATATTTTATACTAAAAATAATTCCACACTCAATCCTCTTAGAATAAATTTTCTTTCACTCACTCCTTGAGATTATTAGGAAAAATTAACTCTTGAATATTTTGAAACAACCACATATTTCTTTCATTCTCTTTCATTTTAAAGAAATATTGTCTCTTTAATTTATATATGGAAATTTGAATATAGAATTGTGTTTTAAGTGAAAGATTAGTATATTTTGGTCATTAAAAAATGGTTACTGCTAAGAATATAATATATTGATATATCTTTACCATCCTTAACCATTTAAGATGGAACTTGTTTCTCTTATACTAGTATAAATTGATATAGTTCCCAAAAAATAGCTTCGACATATTTGTACACACACAATCTACTCCACCCCCCACACTTGAGTTCAACCATAATCATACATTTATATCTATATTATGTTATAAAAAATGTTAATATTTTCTAATCAGTCTACCTAACAATTTATTCCATGGATAATAGGGTTTTTAATAAAAATTTCAAATTTAAAGGGTGAACATAAAATAGAGTTTAAGGTCAAATTAGCATTCAAAAATGGTACCTAAATTATTTTTAACATAGTTCATAAACTCTAACATCATTTAATTAAATAAAAATATAAATTTATTGATCTCAAAACATGAATCTATAATCTGAATAAAAATAATCATGTAAAGAAGATGTTAAAATTTTTAAAAACCTCTCAGGTGGATAAAATTTAACATTACATAGTATTGGTGCACAATATTTTTATATTTGATCAATGTTTAATAAATAATAAAATAGTAAATAAATAAATAAAATCCAATTAGAAATAATTTTTACCCTTATAAATTTAAATCAATATTTTTTTTCAAAAATATAAAGATGTTCGGAATTTACCAAAGTATTTAGTGAAGCTAAAAATTCATAAATACGTTCCAAAAAAAATATATAAGAAAAAAATATGTAAAACTAAATATATTAGTACCACACCATTATACTTGGACTATTACTAACCATTTTTTGTTCATTAAAGGTGATAATTTTTCATATAGAACATTAATTTTTAATGAATAAAGTAACAAAAAAAGAGTGATACAAACAAACTTATTGGCAGTAGCAGCAATGATTTAATCTTCTAAATTATTCACACAATGAATAATAAAGAAATAAAAAATGATAAACTTATTGAAATGAAATAAATATACAAGAAAATAAAATTGATAAATTCTTTTTTAAACCCCAAGTGGGTACTATGCTTTTATTTCTCCTAGAAAGGCAATTCCAGTGGTCACCAGAAATCTAAAAGTGGGTGGGGTTTCTTTAAAAAAACAATTATATGTTATTTCTTCATAAGTTTATTAATTCACATTGGATATAGAGGAAATCATGGACAATGTACTACTATTCCATACCGAAATCTATTAAATATAAAATTCATGGTGGGGATAGGAATAAGTATGGATCCTCATCTACATTGGTTACTACATATGTATCCTTCTATTTAATTTCATCCTTCTTGGTGGTATATTATTTTATACATAATGATTTTTTTATTTTTTTATTTTAAATTTAAAAATGGATGTCAAAAAATATCTTTATTTGAATAAAATTAAAATATCATAAATTCAAATATGATTCTCCCCCATTAATAGTAGTGTTATAAATTTTTTCCATGCACATCCCCAATAAAATATTTATTTTTAAATTAAAATATTAAATTCTATTTAAATTTTACTTCTTTAAATTATGATCATTTATCAAGGTAGTGTGCAATTCAATTAAATCTAGAATTTCAACACATTAGGATTGAGAATGTGATTTTGGAAATGAAAAATATAAATTAGGTGAATCTAATAAACATTGACTCCCTTGAGAAATCCATCCCCTAGATATTTCTCTTTAATGTATTCCTCTATAAGGTTTTATATAAGAAATATAAATTTTTAATAATATAATACATCCCAAAACTCTTACCTAACATATTATAATGTATGATGGAATGCAAGAGACACATTGGTTTCATCATATACATTTTGATAAAACTCTAGAAAATATTTAGAGAACATAGTTAATTCACTTACCACAGATTCTTTAATTGTGTGATCAATGTACTATTTAATATCCTTTAATATACCTATAAATAATTAAAAAATTTAGAAATGATTTAGGATCTACTCACATGTATAACAAGAAAAGAATCAGTCTTTTCCATGGGTGATGATTAGTTAAACAATTGTTTAATTATTATAATATTTTTTTATGAAATTAAGGATAATTAATTTTTAAACTATGATAGAGACAACAAGATTTTAATTGTATTACCCCATGGAAATAGTGAAATATTTTGACACACCTATCATGGAGAGGTATAACATATCATTTATATTTTTCCTAATGTAATATAATTGATAAAAATAGTTTTCAATATTTAGTATATTTTTGTTTCCAATTCAATCACAAACTAATCCAATCAATAATTTTATTTTTGATAATTTTATATTTATGAAAACAATATAGATATATGTGTGTATGAGAATATAATACAGACATAAAAAATAAAGGAAAATTGTAAAAACTAAATAGATATAAGTAAGAAATAACTTGGTCCTATGTTTAATTACATGGTTTCCTTTATTACCTATTATCATTATATAAGTTATATTGAATAGTTTGTTCCATTATATATGAAAAATTATTCCCTAATTTGATTTTCAAACATATAATTCCTAAGATATGTTTTTTTAAAACCAAATATCACCTATTTTGATACTCACAAATTATGAGAAGATGTCAATCGAGAGTGTGAACTCTTACAAGGACTATCTCTATCATACATCATTCCATACCTCAAAAAAACTCAACTCCATTGTATGAAGAGAATTAATTAGAGAGTTAAAGTAATGAAGATTTGGTGTGGAATAAAATGATGTTTAAAGTCATTTCATTGAGTTGTAGATGATTACAGCACCAACCCCCAACACTTCACTCAAACTCATAAAAAAGTGATTATGGACAAAAAAAAATAAGATAAAGTATTATAGAAAGTCTAACAGAACCACTAATAAGGAAAAGTATTAAATTAGTCACTCAATAACATGATTATTGGAGATCACAGTGAATATATTGGGAGATATGGTGAAAAAATAAGAACACTTATATTCAAAATTAATAATGAAAATTATGGTAATAAAGAACACATAAGAAAACTCAATCTATCATATCCCTAGAGAGATATAGAAAGGGGAGATTTTGTATCCTCATAGACTTCCTCCCTACTTATATATTCTTATTTTTCAATTTTATTCAGCTGGTAAAATAATATGGTATCATATCTTCCTCGAATTTTTAAATGTTTTATTTTTTTCTTGAGATCATCCTTCATAATAATTATTCACTCCTCCAAAAAATATCCAGAATTGCACATCTCAAAGTTATCCAAATTATAAATAATTTATTATGATTGATAATATTTCTATTATTTCTTTGGGAATATGGAATAATGATTTCTTCCTTAATATCAACCATAATTTATTACTGATATTATTAAATACAAACTACATGGATGAATATGAATGGGTTTTATGCATTATGATGTGTAAACACATATATTTAACTCATAATCCATATAAACCAGACGAAATCTTACTGAGCCAACAATATTTCTGCAAGCTTTTATAAATACATGAACCTTAAAAAGTTCTCTGTCGACCTTTTGAAGTTAAGAAACCAACCTTATGAAGTTAAAATTTTGAAAAGGAATAAACCTTGAAAAGTATGATTTTTTATAGTGATGTTCATGGAATATACTTATGAATACTTTTCCCCATTTTTTGAACCTTATAGAGATAGATTAGTATTGTTAAGTGTTTATAATTAAATTTATAAGCATCACTGATAAACCATATAAAGTCTTCACTTCACCATAAAAAATATTATTTTCACCTTACGAGCATAGAACCTCACCTTAGAAATTAGGGGTTTTAACTTATGTGGTTTATGATCCACATTAAAATTCCCAAATTTCACTTTATGCACACATTGTGACTATATTACTTTAGTAAAATATAGGTCTCTTCTATTACATTTCCATATTTCCTCCATTTTTGGAAAATATTCTTACTTATCATAATTTATCTTCATATCTACATATAGGTTCCTATAACTTTAAAATAAAAAATAGTAAAATTAAATATCTAAAGATTAATTCAATTAAAAAAATCAAGTAGGTTAATTAAATTTACAATTTGACTATTTTAAACAATATTCAAAAAAACCTTTTGAATTGACACCTTAATTCCAAAATAGTCTAAAAATAAATAAATTAATTAATGTAATGGAATAAAATAAATTTAATATTAAAAAAATTTAATAAATTTATTTTATCTTCTAATTCCCCCTAATTTTATAATTTTACTCTTTTTAAATAATCTTATACCATGGTCAACTCTTGTTTCTCAATATATTAATAAAAACAATACTCAATTATCACATACAAATATATAGAATTCCCTCTAAATGGATCATAATTTTCTATTTCGTCACTGAACATAAAATTCAATTCAATATTTTATTAATACTCATTTACATTTTTTACTTACCTCCCCATAAATGTATGACTCTTCTCTAAAGGACTTAGAAATTTATCTTTTATTATTCACAAGAGCATGAACGATTTCAATAATCTTGATGCAATATTATAATATACACTTCATATATTAATAGGAGTTCATTATTATTTGATGGATAATAGTTAGTTGGTTTTATATGTTAAAATGTTTAAGGTGAGATGAGGAGGGTTAGCTCTAAGATTAGGTAAAATGAATTGAAATATTTTATACTCAAGAATACATACTCACTCAATCCCCTTTTAAAAAGATTTCCTCCAAATTCTTTTGGATTATCTTGGGAAGTTCACACTATGAAAATTTTATCAAAAATAATATATTTCTTCCCTATTCCTTTATTTTATAATAGTACTATTTCTTTAATACATATCATGAATTTCAATTTGTAGTTATAATTTGGAAGAAAGTGGGGTATAGTTTTTTCTTGAAAAAATGTGAAATACGAACCATTTATTGAATGATATCTTTAGAACATAATTTAAATTTAAATATTATATTTTCTTCTCCCACAGCAACACCAATGCATTTAGTACCCACAAAACAGCTTCAAATGAAATATACACACACAGCCAGCTCCATCCCCCACACTTGAGTTCTTCCACAGTAGTGAATTTAATTAAATAATGGGTTGTAAAGATATTAATGGATTATAATGTGTCTAACTAAAAAGTAATTTCATGGATACTAATGGCTTATTAAAAATGTTAAAATTAAAAGGTAGCATGAAATAGAGTTTAATATAAAAATGAGTTTTAATAATGGTGTGTCAATCATTTTTAACATAATTCATGAACTATAATAGCTTTAAATTAAAGAAAAAAAACTATGTTCTAGATATCACAATATTCCCCTAGACTCTCAAGATAAATAGAATAATAAATATGTTATCAAAAAAATTAAAAATCTCATGCGTTGGTAAAATTAAACATTATAAAGAAACATTGTACATGAGTTTTTCATTTGATAAATGTTCATTAAATAATTAAAAAGAATATAAAGAAACCAAATCCACTATAGTAAATATTTAAAACATATAAATTCAAATAAATTAGTTCTTTCAAAAATATTCAGATAGTCTGAATTACCAAAAGTAGTTAGTGAATCTCAAAATCTCAAAAAAAACATTATAAAATTCAAAAATAGAAAATAACCATGAAAACCAAAATATATTGGTACAAATCCCCAATACAAAGACTCTTATTATCCAATTTTTCATTCAAAAATGAATAGATTTATAAACATAAAATTAATGGTTTGTAAACAAAAGTAAGGGAAAAAAGAGTGAAACAACCTAACTTATTGGTGTTGGTATCCTAGAGTTAATATTCTTATTGTTTCCCAACACACACCTATAGAAAATAGAATTATTATAAAATAAGTTAAAGTAAAAAAATAAAAAGAGAAAAAAAGTTGATAAATCTTGGTTTTATCCCTAAGAGAGGTTTAGGATTTACTTTCCCTAGAAAAGAAAATTTCGGTAGTCACCTAAAATATAATTTTGGGTGGGGTTTATTTGATATAATCCATAATATCTTGTTTCTTATATTGTTCATTAATCCACACTATCGATATAGGATCCAATAGATAGATTATTATTGTTCAATCCCCATAGATATTACATAAATCTTAAAAGGTATGGGTAGAAATGATTATGAGTCCTCATATACTTCGGCTAAGACTTGTGCTACCTTTTCATGAATTTTCAGTTTCTTGGTGGAACCTTATTTTCTATACTTTGATGAATTTTTGTTTTTTATACAAAAAATGTCAAAAATGGTAGTCAGTAAGTAGAATTATTTGAATAAAATTTGAATAATATAAATTTAGATCTTATTTTCCGTAATCAATAATGGATTTATTTTTCTTCATATACAGTCCCAAGAAACTCTTTTTCTTCAAGTTCCATCATTACATAACCTTTACAAATAACTTCTTCAAATTATTTATCACAATCCAAGTAAGTGTAAAGTTTTTCCGAAATCTATAATTTTTTTATAGAATGAGTGATAATGTGATTAAATTAAAGATAAATCAATAGTATATGGATTTAATAAAATATTTACTCCCTTGATTGATTTATCCTCTAGATCATGATCTTGAATACAATCCTCTAGAATTATTTATAAATGAGATGTTAGTGGGTAATAATTTAATCTAGTTCCAACCACTTAAATATCTTCTTATAATTAGGGATGTAATGATAGATACTTTTCAAGTTATTTATAAACATATTGATAGAAATTTATAAAGCACAACGATAACTATAATTGTTCACTTGACAAGGATTCTAGAATTATATTCTCATGGTTCTCTTTAAGACACTTGATTATCTCTAAAAACACCTCCTATTTAAAAGATAATT
The DNA here is from genome assembly GCA_963277665.1 of Viscum album. Classification (NCBI taxonomy): domain Eukaryota; kingdom Viridiplantae; phylum Streptophyta; class Magnoliopsida; order Santalales; family Viscaceae; genus Viscum; species Viscum album. Next base: position 999,581,170 of record OY728128.1, on the reverse strand, counting down.
TTTGATGTCCCATCACCTTTCCATCAAGTAAATAAACCATATCATCTATTGGTGAGGGTGATTGAAATAATAGTTCAATTTTGGTCAGATGTTTTATGATAAAAATGATAGCTTGTTTATAAACTAGGAAAGGAAAATTAAGGATTTAAAAAGATTAGATCTCAAAAAATGGTACCAAATTTTTACACACATGTCCTATGATATAATAAAATATCATATGTATTTTTTTCGAATGCAATATAGTAACTGTCCATGCTCATATCTCTTGAGGATCCTTTAGTTTTGTAGTGACTGAATAACAGATCCAGTCACTAATTGTATTTTTTTATATTTATTAAAGAAAATATATATGTCGGGGTTTGAGGAAAAAATTAATTCATGAAAAAAAAGAAACTAGTAAAAACTATATATATGTTATAAATAAAACAATTTTCCCTAGGGTTAGTAATTTGAGTTCATTCATTATCTATTGTTAATATCTAAATTATGTTTTATAGTTCATCCCAACTTAAATAAACCACCATATCCTACAATGACTGTAAAACTTATGAGACATAGAATATTTCACTAGTACACCAAATCTAACCACATTCAATAATTATAATCACATATCAATTGAAAGTGTGACACCTTCTAATACCGAACTATATTATATAATGTTTCATCGCCCAAAAAAATGAACTCTACTATATAATCATGCCTAATAGAAGTAAGATAATAGACATTTTGTATGAAATAATATGTGTTTTAGAGTTATTTCATGGAGTGGTGGATGATAATTTTTCTAACACCAAACACTTATCTATGAATCATCACAATCAAATGATAAATATAAAGAAATTAAGATCAGTGATTCTAGAAAAAAATAGAGAACCACTCCCAAGGACATGCCTCAAGATAGCCAGTCACTATCATGAGTATTTCAGATCATATTGAAAAGAGTGGAATGGAAATAAACATGATGAACCCTTATATTATAAATTCATAATCAGAATTATAGTAAAAAAGAACATAATACTAAACATATCTCAAATAATAGAGTGTGTGTTTGTGTGTTTTCATCCCCTTAACCATTATCTCATCTTTTCTTCTTATTTTTATGGTAAAATATTCTAGGATACTTGTTTACTTGAATTTTTAAATGTTTTTTTCATGTAATCATCCTTAATAGTAAGAATTCAGTCCTTCACAAAATCTACATCATCCCATTTCTAAAATTTGACTAAATTATCAATCAAATATTATTATTAACAATATTACACTTATTTTTTTGGTAATATTAGATATTTTTTATTATATAAAATAAATAATAAATTTTGATTGATATTATTAAATGAAATCCATGTGGATTACCGTAATTTTTTTGTATGATTTTTGATGTGGGGGAATAGAGCTTCGAATTTTAATCTAGATGAAACTTATGAATTCCCCTTGCATCATCCGTCTTCTTGGTATATTTTTAAAAAAATTAAACTTAAAAACACCTCTATCATCCTTATAAATTAATGAAACTTTACATAAGAATTTCCAAATTTCTGACTGTATTGAACCTTGAGATGTCATATTTTACCTTACGAATTTCCTAGAAGAAGAGTATAAATAATTTCCTTTTCAATTTTAAAAAACATATCTTGATATGTTATAATTAAAACATTCTCATAGAATTCTTAAAAAATTTATAGAAACACCTTATGAAGTCATAAATTCTCTTTATAAACTCTGATTTTCACCTTATGACAGTGTAACTTCACCATATGAAGTATTAATTTCACATTAAAATTTTTTGAATCTAACATAATATGTCTTGATTGTATCATATACACACAGAATGACTCTATAACTTTACCATAATCTAGTTCTATTTGATTTATTTACCACATTTTCTCCCTCTTTATAAAATTTTATTACATAGACAAATTTCTCTCCAAAACTTTAGTATGGTTCCTTTACCATTGAAATGAAAAAATACATAAAAAACTTCTATAGATACCCATTCATTTTATTCTAGAAAACATGTCAATCAATTAAATTTCAGTAAATATTCACAAAATATAATGAATTGGAACTTTAATTCCAAAAAAACCGAAAACATATTTAATTAATGAATTTTATCTAATAAAATAAACTAAATACTAAGAAATTATATTTCATTTTTTGATTACATTAGAAACACATTTATATCATCATATTATCTTCTAATAATACAGTACTTGTATTATCCCACCAAGGGACCCCTCACTATGGAATCCAATGCTTGAACTAACCCACCAATGGTCATTATACATCTCACTCTCAAAGAGACTACATAGAAGTCATTGAACAATGCATTGTTGTAATATCCACATTGATGTCCCCATTGGATTTAATTGTATTTATTTTCAATAAGGGAAGATTCCTGGATGCTAAAATATAGTGTAAATATTTTTTGAGAAGCTATTAGTTGATGGATTTTCATCCATGATAAGTTGAAGAGGTTTGAGTTTGTTTCTTAATATCTTACTTGGAATGATTCAAGACCAATAATTAAATTATTTTTGATGATTGGTTATGCTTTTATTCATGTTAAAGTCATGAGATAATGAATTATACATTATCTACTATAAGTTATTGATATTTTTTGTGTTAGTAAAAAAGAAATATGAATACATGAATATAATGGGTTATTCAATCTTGTAAGTTGTGAAGAATCATCCAAAAAAATAGTTGTTATTAAAGTTGTTGTGATTAAATTGTATGGAATTTTTTAACAAAGGTTTTAAGATTTTATTTAATAGTTTTAAGATGATTTGAAAATTATTTAAGTGCTTTAGAAGGCTTATAAATTAATTAAATAGGTTCTTATTTGTGTTAAAAATAGTCTTGAACTTTTATAAATAAGTGAATAAAAATGGACATGTTCTTGGTCAAAGGGATAACATTTCCTTGTTCCTGAAATGCTAAACCTTGTGTAGATAAGGAAAACAATTGTGCATGGATGGATAATGTTTCACTTGAAAGGCTCATTATTGATCCATTAGCCACATAACGATTATTCTATAATGATAACTCATCATTAAAACTAGTTACTAAATATATGTGTAATTTTGTATGTTTATCCTGTAAGGATGAGCATGTGAGGAAGAGCTTGTTAGAATTTTTATACTAATCCCTAATGGATGATCCTATAAATATGACCCCATAAGGATGAATCTATTTGGATTACCTTGTAATGATAATATATCCTTACAATATGTGGATATCAAAAGGATATTTCATCCTTATGATAATATTTTTTTTAGAAAAGCAAAGCAAGAGATTCAAATAAATGAGGCAAATTACAGGAGTCTAAAGGAGGAGATTTTACACTTGTCCCTATTAAGCAGATCAGTCAAATCCTCATCAGGTGTGGTCAGGTGCACTCTAGAGGTTTCAGAGATGCCCTTGGAATCAAGATTATCAGCAACCGAATTGGCTTCACGATAAACATGAGTAATGATAAAGTTCATGGTGGCAAGAATTTCAAAGAATTTGATCCATTTCGGGGTGAGTTTCCAGGTAAGATGGATTTTATTTTTCCGGACAGCTTGCACTATAGTAGAGGAATCACTTTCAAACCAGAGATCATTCCAGTGTCTTTCATGAGCCATATCCACTATAGTAATAAGGGACATCATCTCAGCTTCGAGAGCAGTATCATAACCGCAAGTTCCATAGGAGCCTTCAAGGAAGTTGCTATTTTCATCTCGGAACACAATGCCATAACCAGCTGGTCCAGGATTTCCTTTTGAGGAACCATCAAGATTGCATTTGATCCAACCTGCCAATGGAGGTATCCAGAAGATTTCCATAGTGACTGAAGGTTTGGGGAAGTTTCCTGACAAATGAAGCCTCCTCAGGACTACAAAATCTTTGATAGAGTTGTGACATTTTCTAGGATGGATCTGATTTGCAATTCTGGTCATTGAAAGAATGCTAGAAATAGCATAATTTTTATTGAAAGCGGACATTCCAGGCCTGATAATGTTCCTGCCTCTCCATATGGTATGAAAACCTTTAGCACAGGCAGCAAAGAAGAGGACTTGAAGCTGCATGGAGAGATGAACAGCTGCAATAGAGTACAGAAAATTTACAACATTATCAACATGAGGTAAGGAGATGTCAAAAAGATCAAAAATGAAAATTCAGATTGAAGCAGCGGTTTTGCAAGAGAGAAAGAGATGATCCAGGTCATCTCTATGCTGGTGACACAGGTCACATCGTGAGCAAAGGGAGATGCCAGCTCTTTGAAGATTTTTGTCCATTGGGAGTCTTTTCCTTTGAATTCTCCATAGAAGAGTATACCGAGAGGGTTGTATCCATTTTCTAAAAGCCTGGACAGCAGTAGAGTTGTTGTTGTAAATGGAATGATGATAGAAGTTTTTAGAGTCCAGCATTCCATTGATAGATGGTTCCCATACCATAATATCGTCAGCATTTATGAAGTCATAAGAGTTAACAATTTCCAGAATTTCCATAGGTAGGTTATGTTTCATCACAAGTTGGGCAGCAATAGAGGCATCAAGATCAGCATCCAAAGAGTCAGCATCGATACCCTCGGCCAAAGGTGCCCCTGTCCAGTTATCCCTCCAAAATTTCAGGTTGGAAGAGGCATTTACTAACCAATGAGAGTGTATCTTGATCTTTTGATAGATTTCTTTCAGGCCAGGCCAACCAGAAGAATTCATATAAGAGAATTTACCAGCAATCAATCGAGAGAGAATACGTTTTCAGAGAAAGTCCAGGGAGGCTGAGTTTCCATTTATGAGTCTCCACAAAAAGTGAGCTTGAAGGGAATGATTGAAACATTTAATGTTCTTAATGCCAAGTCCCCCCATAGTGAGGGGTAAGCAGCACTTGTTCCAAGAGACAGTAGCAATTTTCTTTTCAAGGATACTGCCACTCCAAACAAAATTCCTCATAAGGGAGTTGAGAATCCTGAAGGTAGAAGCAGGCCAGGAGTAGACCATAAAGGAGTAGACAAGTTTGGAGATGATCACATGTTTGACAAGGCAGATTCTACCTACCATAGAGAGAGCTTTACCCTTCCAATTAGAGAGAGTTGTTCTGACATTGCAAACCACATTAGTGAAATAGGTGGATCTCGGTCTACCAAAAAACATTGGGACCCCAAGATATGTGAAAGGGAAGGATCCCTCCTTGATGTCGAGTCTCTAAATCATACAGTGCCTCCTAGAGTCTGTAATGCCCTTCCCAAAGAAAATAAAGGATTTATTCCAACTCACTTCTTGTCCAGAGACAAGCTCATAATGATGGAGGATGGATTTGAGATTCTGAATATTTCTTTTTCCCCCTTGAGTAAAAATGATAATGTCATCAGCAAAGAGAAGATGTGAGGGAGCAGGGTTACCTCTATTAGCCTGGAGAACTTTCAGATTTCCCTTGACAGCATGCTTATGATAATATTAAGAAATATATAATGATATTTTTCAAGAGAATTTGGAAACTAAGTTCAAAATATATTGTTGGGTTATTCTTTAAGTATTAAAATGTCACAATCAAATATAAATGGTTGCGACCTAAAATATTATTAAAGGGAGACCATCTGAGGGAGATGCTACATATTGAGAAGAGTTCCACAACAATGAGGAAATATTCTAGGCTATAATCCCATGTAGACAGGGATAATTCAAGGAAGAATAAAAGTTATTTTTTTAGAGGAAGAAAATGGAAATGTCCTGAGTCTTTTGGAATATAAAAGAAATATTTTATTATGAATTTTCAATCATATTTTAATGGATAATTAAAACTAGAAATATATTATATAATTTTATAATAATATTTCTGGTCATCCAACGCATGAGGGGGTTTAGATATTTTTAAATTTTGAAAATAATGGTCACAATACTATATGAATATAAAAATATTTTTAGTTCCAAATATAATTATATTTCTGAAATATGAATTGAAAATACTGAGTTTTAGAATTATGGATAACAAAGATCTTTATACATCATTATTTCGGAGAGATAAGAGGATTTAAAAGCCATGATTTATCTATAGAGGATGAGTCATGTGTTCTTGATTATTTTAAATACCAAGGATAAAAATATTTCATAAAGATTTGAAATATGAGTAATTTAGATGACCATGATTTTTAGAATATTTTGGTGTATATGATTGATGGTGTACATGATCAAACCAGATTAATCTAGTTTGTTCATAGAAGAAGATCATTATCAAATGGTGTAGTGATCACTCAATGTAGAAGGGTGTATTTCTTTTTTAGATCATATATTGTATAGGAGATTGGTTTCTTCAATTGTGAATTTAGAAGCTAGAACATAGTGGGACTCAGTGTTGATGGGGTTGTGTTGGTCCTTATTTGTACCCACTTGGGGATTTAGTGGAAGAATATCCAATTAGAAGAATATTAAATCAACATAAAAAGTGTTTCTTTATAGATAGACCTTGTAAATACTATGTGTTTTGATTTATCTTATTATCACTACACATAAGTTAAGCCTGGGATAATATATTTAGTTGAATGAAACACTAATAGGTCCAATATATTGATTTCAAAAGAATAATTCTAAAATACAAAACCTATGATTACCCCCACTCCCAAGTGTTTATTTAATCTTGGGGTATCAAAAGTGGTATCAGAGAAAATTCAAGTTATCTATTAAATATCCAATATGTTTTCAATTATTGAGAATTAAAATTTTTTAAACATTCATACTATCCAAACTATTGATTAAAATAACTACCACATATGGAGGTATTAGATATCACCATACCTTCTATCACTCATATTAGAGGTATAAAATGTTGAAAATGTTGGTTTTCAAAAATTCCTATGGGAGACCCAATATGTTATTTAGATAAGATATATTTAATTATTTATAAAAAAGAATAATATACTATTTTTATTTCTCTGTCATAAAATCTATACACAAAACTTATAAGTTATTAAACTACCAAGCAGTACTGAGATAAATTGAAGAAAAGTCATAGGGTAATTAACTAAGTGGTGGAATTTAAACTGTAAGTTTTTAGGAGTGGATTTTAAGATATAAATATGTATGATGAATATAAAATTGAATACTATTTTTCTAGATTCATGGAGTTAGTGAGAAATATCTGGGGGTTTTAAGAGAAGTTTAATGATTCCAATATTATTAAAAAGATAATGAGAAATTTTTCAAATTTTTTATTTTTGATTTAATTATAATTTTTTAGTGGATGAGTTTCACAATATTCTCATATATTATAAGATTGTAAAGGCTCAATCATTCAAGAAGAAGGAAAAATATGAGATAAATTTTGATTCCATGACAAAAAATAAAAGTTAAAGATAAAGAGGTTATAGAATCAATTAGTTTAGATGATGATTAAAATGATAAATAATTCAAAATTAAAATTTATTCTCATTCCCCAAATATGATCAAGAAGGTAAATTTTAATGGAATGGGAAATCATCTATCATGGTTTTAGAACTGTAATGACATTGGTCATTTTTTCATGGATTTCTCTAAGAAAAAATATGGAGAATCTAAATCAGATGAGGAGGATGAGATACCTCAAAGTAGAAAATAGGTAAATGTAATAAGAAGTATTTAAGTAGTGGTAAAATAAGATATATGAGAAAGAAGGATAAATATGACTCACCATGTAGACAATTAGATGATGAAGTCAATATATTTTTTTATATTGAGAAAGGTTTTTACATGTTTAGTGGTGGTGATGAAGAATAAATGATAGAGTTATAATAGAAGATAAAATATTAGTTAAAATATTATATTGAGATGATCATACAAATCAATAATGAACAAATAAAGTTTCCCAAATAAAATAATAATACTATTAAAGAAAAGGTTGAATTGGTTAGAAAATAAGTTGTCTGCATTAATTATATAATGAAGCACAATCTAAGAGAAGCTGAGTAAGAGAATATTCTTAGACATCTAAAAGGAAAAAATGGATGGAAAAGAGAATGATATACCTGAGATATAACCCATTTTCATTTGATCTGATAATGAGTTTAAAATATTAGATAATACTTCTCAAATGTTGCTTTTGTTAAAAGACAATTTTATCAAGTTGGTAAGATAAAGGATTCCAATAAGAAAGAAAAATCTCCCTTAGTTTATCTTAAAATAAATCTATTATTTATAAGTGTAGGAGAAAATATTAACGATGAACTTATTAAGACCAATAATAAAAATAATAGGCTGTCATGTATATTAAATATATATATGGATATCTCAAAGACCAGTTCCTCTAGGAAAAAAAGAATAGTTTGAAGAAAGATGACTGTGATAAAATTCTGGATGGATTTTTACTAATAGGGAATATCATAATTTAAAGGATTTTTAATTCTTATAGATGTTATAAAAAAATAAACTCTTTCTAGTATAATATGTCTTTTCTTGGGAATAGGCATGATCCAAGTGGTATATTTCGTTAGAAAATGTACACATATTCTTATGGAAGATTTCTTGTTACTACAACTATAATAAATATGTCAAAACGAAATACATTTCATTATTTAGTATAGGTGCTTGGGGGATTTTTATATGAGGGTCATAAATATGATGCAAGGATGGATAAACTACCAAGAGATGTTCTGTTTAGAATAAAGTGGAATAAAACTCAAAAGATATAAGAATAGAATCAACATAATGAAATTATAAGGCAAGTTGATCAAGGGAAAAAGGAAAGTATTAACAATCAGGCATAAATAATATGATATATCCAAGAAAATCTACATATATGAGGTAAATTATAGTTACAAAGAAAGGAAAGTGGTTACATAAGAATAATTGGGCATTCATGAGAATTTTTTCATAGGTTGTGATATAAAAATTAAAGGAAATCTATGTAAAGGGTGTGGATAAACTGGCCATGGAATAAATGGTTTTATAAAAATTTTACCATCCTAAGAATAATTTATGAGGAAATAGATGAAATCATTAGTAAATGAAATATACAAGTAAAAAAATGGGTAAAATAAATCCCCCATATTTATGGATATAGCCCATATTTTATTTCTATAACCTATATCTACATTCATTTCATTTGAGACAATTAAATCCACAACTACAACATTGAGGTTATATCCATGGTCTTAACCTATGTATATAGCCACTTTTATGTGAAAACTACTCCATGTTTTAACCATATCCATAGGAATACTTTTTGTGGCTATATCCCAAACCAATAGTCATAGACATCTTACCATGCCTTTATAATTAAAAAACCCATATCTATATGGATTTGGTCTTGAGATCCCATGATAAAAATCCAAGAACCATAACTCTATTCTAAAAATATTTTTTCGATATTACGTATATAAAATATGAGAATATATATCAATAAAAATTAAATTTATAATATAATTAATATTATATATAATCTAGTATTTCTTTTGTGCATTACCTATATCCAAGGGGATATGGTCTATGGATATAGGATCCCTATAGACATGATCATGTATGACAGTGATTATAGGGGTCTAGTGCAAGGTCTAATAGCCATGGTCCAATATGAACATGGTTATAAGAGCTTGGTGGAAGGGCATATTGCCACAATCAACTATGATTGTTTCTATAAAGGACTAGTTTAAGGCGATATATCCACTTTCATATTCAACTATGGGTATATGAGTTAGGTTCAATTGGTTGTATACATAGTCTAGTGTGATGTTTTTTATAGAATCTGATCATAAAAGCATATAGCCCAATTCTACTATGACGTGGATATAGGGGTCTAATGAAACAAAATAAATCCATGGGAATACTTTTATCACGGCTATAGGATATTCCTTCCATATTCCTATGGAAAAAATCATACATTATCCTATATCCATGTGGGGAATGACCAGGTATATAGATAATCAATATCCATAAGAATAATTTTCTCATGTTAAAGGTGACCTATAGTTTTGGACATGACACCTGAGGATATAAACCTATGGATATTTTTTTCTATTACTAGTATCCATTATAATTAAGGTGGAAAGAACTACCTCACGGAAGAAACCATCTTAATGGAAGAAAATGAACACACAACCTATTAAGACTCACAATAGAAAAATATAGTTGAATAAATCTTCGTAAAACTATTCTGGAACAAAAAAATACTTAGATGGGAGGAAACATTCAACCTTGACCCTAATATAGAGAAATAAATTTGTCCCTCCTCATTCCCTATAATATTTTTTTACGTATTCTGACATGAAAGGAATTAAGGGGTAGCATAAGGGTTTTGACTCTTAGATAATAAAGAAGTTTTCCTTCATGGACTGTCCTAAATTTCATGAAGAGGAGGAGTCCATTGTGTGTGATAAAAAATATGATTATTTTGTCATATAGTGAATCTCTAATTTTTTTACAATTGTACAAAACTAGAGAATTAGGTTTTATAATCACACATATAACTCTTATTTTTGTTTATATCAAACATATTCATACAAAGATATTATTTTGATTTGAAAATGATTAGAAATATGGGATTTTATATGTCTTTAACATGTTATTTTTTATGGTTTTGTTATGTAGAGTTTAGGTTACATTTATATTTACAAGTCTATTTTGAATAAACCACAAATGATAATTTGAGTTGGTATTAAATGTATAGAAGTTTATGGATATCATTGAAAACCTTGTTTAAATCACTCTTGTTTCTACATTGTTTTAGCCCATGTAGACCTAGAATTTGACTAACTAATGTCTCTTTACTGATAAAATAATTTGGTGTCATTCTTCTCTCTAAAGTGGATAAAGTTTTGATTCTAATTGAAAGAGGGATAAGGATCATTTTTTTGATAATTTTTTAATGATGTAAGATGAGATGATATGACTCATACATATTCCTAGTATTTCTTTCTAATAAGAGGAGAATGATAAACACACACAATGACATGAGAATTGTATGGGAGTATGGAAAAAAAATCAATTTGGGAGATTAAATTTTCCATTGTATTGGATTTTTATTTTTATCAATAAAGTGAAAAGTCTTAATGATCAATGATGGTGTCAATATATGTTAATGAGTTATTAGGCAATGTAGGTGTTGATGGATGTGTGACCATGTTAATTGAAAGCGGTTTGAGCCTATAACTTGATGTTATACTTAGAAAAATTAAAGATAAATCAATAATGTTTTTTGTCTATTGGTTTTGTATATGATTTTTTTAAAGACATGTGCTAGTTGAGGAGACACTATCTACTATTGGTGTTTAAAATTTTTGGATATAATTTTCAAATAAAGGGATGAATACATGAGGGTAAAAGATAATGTTATCTAAGAATTTGTGAGAAATGGTCCTAAAGAATAAATATTATAGAAGTTATTGTGATCATGTGTTATAGACAAAATTTTTGGAGGTATTAAGATTTTTTATAATAAAAATTTTATGATTTCTTGGAAATTATTTTAGTGTTTGAGTTGGCCTTGTAATTAATTAAAGAGTTTCTAATTTGAGTGTAAGTATTCATAAACTATAGTGAAGAAGTGAAAAAAATGGATACATTATAGCTCAAAAGGATAACATTTCCTTGTGTTTATAAGGATAAACCACGTGTATAGAAGTATAAAACATTCACGTAGAAGAATAAATTTGATCTTGGAAGGATCATCTATTGATCAGTTAGTATGACCCCATAAGTATAACCTTTTAAGGTTCATTTATCCTCATAAATTAGGTGATGACAACTTATGTAAGATTGTTTCTTGAGCCCACAAGGATAAGTTTATAAGAATGATTTTACTAAGCTTGTATGGATGATTCTGTAAGGATGAACCCATAAGTATGCCTCATATGGATCATTTATCCATATGTGATGTTAAAATAATAATGATCATTTATCCTCATATGAATATTGTGAATTTCATAATTATGTTTTTCTGTATAATTTGGAAACACAATTAAAAATTGGTTGATATGATTTTATTAAGGGATTTAAATGTCATAATAAAATTTAAATGGTCTTTATCCAACCTAAAATTGAAGAAAGACCCGTCAAGGGAGATATTGGATGTTGAGATGAGTTATATGGCCACAAGGGGATATGGAAAACCATAACTCTATGCACGCATGCAGATTTTATGGAAGAATAAAAGTGTAGATTTTGTAGAATAATAATTTGGAAATCTCTTGATTCTTTTGGAATTTAAAAGAAATATTTGAATAGGTATTTTTAATGACATTTCTAAGAATAATTCAAATTTGGAATATATACCAAATTTGAAAGATTATATTTCCTTCCAATTGATACTTGAGGGAGTTTCTATATTTTTTAATATGAAAAATAAAATTCATGACATTCTATGAATATAAAAATAGTGTGGGTACGAAAGAGATGTATATTTGTGAGAGATTACTCTTAAAACCTGAGTGTGATAATTTTGAAGAACTGCAAGCCTATTAATTCACTATATCAAAAATAAAAATAGAGTTAAAATATAAGATCCATCCAAGGAGTGATAGAGTTCTGTGACAAAGTAATCAAAGTGTTGAGGATAAATAAATTGTGTGAAGATCTGAAAGATAATAACGATAGACAACCATGTTCTAAATAAAATATTAGTTTGCAACATAATTTTTTTCATGAGAATACTATATTTCTCTAGTCTATTCATGGAGGAATATCATTTTCAAGTATCTCAAATATCACACAGATCATAATAATGTCTTTTTGGGCAAGTGTTGTTTTCAACAACACCCAATTTTATAAAGGGGAGATCTTTGAGAACAATACTCTATCTCTTTATGCTAATTTTGATGTTCACAAATACCCTTATTTGTTATTATAATGATTTTACTTTGATTATATTTCAGGAAATTAGTATTCTTTATTTCTATATTTTGGAATAATATTAAAGCATTTAATCCACGTGGAATATTTGGCAAAGTGTTTGGAAGTCATTTTAGCATGTTTTCGAAACACTGTTCAAGCTCTATGTGTTCAGAAATCACTTTTTCATGTTTTAGAAACACTGATTATACCCTATGTTGAGGAGTGTAGCATAAGGATGGAATCCATTGTTTACTTTATGGAATTTTAGAAAATTATGGTTAAGAAACCATATGTTATAGAAACAATTATGGAATAATAGCCCGACATTTTGAAGAAACCTTACATTCGAGATATCGGAAAATTATAGAAGAAGAACCCTACATTAGTATGGATGGTTAGGTTTTTTTCTTAAAAGTTTTGTTATTCAACCTTACTTTTGAAATCAACCTTAAATTTTATAAAAAATTATGGATCATATACCTTACCTTTGGTAGCTGATAAAAGTATGGATCATCAACCTTACTTTTATAATGAACCTTACAGATCATGTATCTTATTTTTTGATAAAAAGAAAAGTATAGATATTGTACCGTATGTTTGAGAGTTGAAGAGAAAAGTATGGTTGATCAACCTTGCATTATCAACCTTACATTATCAACCTTACGTTGTGAACCTTACATTCATAGAGTGTATGCTATGCAGTTCAACCCTACATTTGGCATCAGAGATTTAAATTGCAATTTTATTGAGAAATGGTCTTCATGCAGATTATTAGGCTAATTTAAAGACAAATTCAATGCTCGATTTTATAGCACATCTTTGATTGATTCAAATCTATTTATTTGTGATTTAAAGGATTGATTTAAGATGATATTTTCATTCTGAATATTCAAGGGAGTTACGAATGCTCTTTCATTCAAACATTTGAATATCGTGATTCTAAAGGTGAATTTTATGGATCTAAATTTTTAATGAAAATTCTCATTATTATTCTGTGATATTTTGTAAGAGAAAAAAATTATGAAAATATATAACAACATCTTGAGTTTTTCATGACTATAGTTTTTTAAAGTCATTCAAGATTTACATATCTACTGCTACCAAGATCTATCAAACTCTGTTTTTCTGAAGAAGAATAAGAATAAGAAACACATTGAAGATTCATCGTTTCTACATTGAAGATCCTTTGTGAATCCATTATTGTTGGAGTTGCTGAATTTATTTCTATATCTATTGCAATTGGATGGACTCAGAACTTCCCTTATCTGAATAACATCTTTTTTGAAGACGGTGATCTATCTACTATTAGTTGTGTGTTGTTGCAACTATGAAGATCAACTAGAAGGTATTTCAAGACAAATACTCTTTTTATTTTGAGAAACCAGATTATCATACTATGAAGTGTTTTTTTTGGGGTAAGAACCAGAAGGCTCTGTTTTTACCTTTTACTTGTAAAGGTGTCAATTTTCTGCACTCAATTGTGGACAGTATGTTGATAAGAGGACCAGATAGTGAAAATCACCAAGCTCATGGAGTAGAAAGTTGGTGGAGAACACTAAGGGTCTTCTGTTCCCTGAACTACTATACATCCATGTATCCTTTAATTGTTTATTTTTCTGCTACATAAACAATCTGATAAAGATAAAAGGATAGACTTTCTCATCATCATGGTTTGTGAAGAATTTTTAAAAGCCACCATTCACGCCCCCCCCCCCTCTTGTGCATATTTGGTATAACCTAATCCCACAATTGGTATCAAAGGAGGAGGTTTTGTCAAACCAATAACAAGCTTCATGTTTTTGGATTATACATAGCACAATAGATGATACACAAGAGGTTATGTCAATGGTTTGAGCTCTCTACTTCAATGGTGAAAATTATGGATGCTAGAAATCAAGGATGATCATTTACTTAAAGAACCTTGGATACAATGTCTACTTAAAAATTCTAACTCCCTATGTGATTCCAGAGAAACCTGAATCATGGAGTGCTGATATAGAAGTAGAGTATGACATAAACTCAAAATCTATGAATTATATCATATGTGGTCTTAGACCAGATGAAATCAACATATTATCTCAGTTCTTGACTGCTTATGAAATGTGGCAGACAATTGTAGTTTCTTATGAAGGAACTGAAAATGTCAGATAGATGAGGTATTCCATAACTAAATTGAAATTCGACAAATTCAGAATGTTTAAGGAGAAAGAATCACCCAGATGAATAGAATTCTTACAGAAAGTGTTAATAACATCACTGCCTTGGGAGATCCTATCAAACAAGCAGATCAAGCCCTGAAAGTACTGAGTGTACTACCACCTAGATTCAATGGGATATCAGCAGCTATTAGGCAATCATCACCAGTCAAAAATCTTACAATAAGAGAGTTAATTGGAACTCTTATAATGTATGAAGCTAAGATTCAATATGAAGCAAATGAGAATAAAATATTGATCAAGAGATAAAATACTCCACTGAAAGTAACATCCCAAAAGAAGATCATAAAGATAAAGAAATAAATTAGAATAAAATCAGACTATTTTGATTCATCTAATTCATATGTGGACCTAGCTTAGCTAGCTAGAAAATTCAGTAAATTCTATAGAAATAATAAGGGATTCAGAAAATCCTATAAAAAGGATAAAAAAGAACCAAGGGATATCTGATTCTATGAATGTAAGAAGATGGGTCACATTAGACTTGACTGTCTTAAATTAAAAGAATAAAATAAAAATTAATTCTTTAAAAACAGCGATTACGAGTAGAAGGACAAAAGATAAATGAAAGCTACTTAGAGTTTTTCTGAAGACTCCAATATCTCATCAAATTCTGACTCAAAAAAAGAATCAAATCTAAAATCAAATATGTGCTTTATGGAAGAAGCTGATGAGGTATAATCTTATTACTCATCTGATTTTGATTATAGTTCTAATTGTTCAAATAATAAACTTGATGCCTACTACAACATGCTGGAAGAAAAATATGATTCATTATTAAGAAACATAAATCACTGAAAAATATTCACACTGTTCTTTTAGGATAAAGAGACAATCTCCTAAAACAACATCAAGAGTTAATTGAAAAATATAACTCATCAAACATAAACTATATAGATAATGAAACTAAAATAAAAACACTACAAACAGAAGTGAAAACATACAAAAGTTCAGATCTTGTTTTTACAAAAGGAGAAAATACACAAAATGAATTTCTTATAAAGAATGTGATTAAAATGGAAATATATGGAATGGGTAGTAAAGGTGAGAAACCCAAACTATATAAGAACTATTTTATTCCATGTATAAAATGTAAAATTTTCAACAATTGTGGAACAAAAGGTTACATATCTAAAAGATGTTATTTAGGGCAACCTCAAATAAGTGGGATTAAGAAAGAATTTGTTGAAATCAGTTTATATGATTCTATTGATTATAGAAAAACAAAGAAAGTCTGGATTCCCAGGACTTTGTTGGCTAGCACTGCAAGACCCAAGAAAATATGGGTACCAAAACAAACCTTTGTTTAAATTCCATTAAACGAAGCAGGTCATAGAAGCCGAACTGAAATATGGTATACGGATAGTGGCTTCTCTATGCATATGAGTAGAAATTAAAGGAATTTTAAAAAATTAAATCAAAAGGATGGAGGATTAGTCACATTTGGTGACAGTGCTAAAGGTAAAAAAATCATTGGAACTATTGGAGATCCAGAATCTATCTTGATTAATAAAGTACTCTATGTACAAGGATTGAAACACTATCGGATAATTATCTCTCAACATTGTGATATGGTTATTTTGTTGATTTTTCTAACAACTGTTTTTCTGTTTTTAAAGATAAATTGCTTAAATTTAGAGCACCCATAAATGATAATGTTTATACTCTAGACTTAAATTCCATGGGTAAACAAAAATTAAAATACTTAACTGCTAAGATAAATGAATCATTGATCTAGAATAGAAGACTTGGAAATTTCAAAATATATTATTAACATAATTTATCTATGAAACAATTAGTTTCTAATTTTCCTAGTCTCAAATTAGAAAGTGATAGATTCTGTGATACATGTCAACTTTGTAAGTAGCACAAATCATCCTTCAAATCTGTTAACGAGATTACTACATCTAAACCACTAGAACTTATCTATATGGATTTTTTTGGACCTTCAAGAATATAAATCTTGGATGTTAAATTATATTTATATGTTTTAGTTTATGAATATTCTAAATTTACATGGATTTATTTTCTAATATATAAAAATGAAGCTTTTCCCCTATTTGAAAGTTTTTTAAAGATATCCAAAATGAAAAAGGTTTTAAAATAATTTCATTAAGAAGTGATCGTGGTGGAGAGTTTGAGAATATAGAATTTAATTAATTTTGCTTAAATATGGGTATTAAACACACCTTCTCTACATCAAGAACACCTCAAAAAAATGTAATTCTTGAAATAAGAAATAGAAATACTCAAGAAATGGTTAGGACTATGCTAAATTAATATAGTCTTCCTACCTATTTCTGGGTATAAGCTGTATGTACAGCCTGTTGTATAATGAATAGAGTTTTAATTAGACTAATTTTTAAAAAGGAACCCTATGAAATTTGGAATAAAATAAAATCTAAATTAAATTACTTCAAAAAAATTGGATGCAGGTTTTACACCTTAAACACCATGGAAAATATTGGTAAGATTGATCCAAAATATGATGAAGGCATTTTCTTAGGATATTCTACTACTTCCAAATCTTATAGTGTTTTCAATAAAATGTAAAGGATTTTTGAAGAATTGGTGCATGTGAAATTTGATGAATCTGATCCCTTTGAGAAAAGTAAAGACCAAATTAATGAATCTGACTCTAATGATAACATGAGACTTCAGAACTTAAAAGATTATTTTGAAAAGGATTTAAATGAAATTTAGTCCATTTCAGAAGAACATGACATTGAAGATCCAAATAGTGTAATACCTAGATAGTCTAGAACCCTAAATAATCATCCTCTAGAAATTTTTATAGGATACCTAAACACAAAAATAAAATACTAGAAGAAATGTAGAAATCATGTTGAATTCTCTGCATTTTATCCCAATTAGAACCTGAGACATTTGAAGAAGCCTTTGTTGATGAAAGTTGGATGATAAGAATTCATGAAGAACAAAACTGGTTCAATAGAAATAAAGTTTTTAATTTAGATGAAAGACCTCGTAACTATCTAGTTATAGGAACTAGATGAATCTTTTGAAATTAACAAGATGATCAAGGAATAATAACTATAAATACAGCAAGACTCGTTTCTAAAGGATATAATTACGAAGAAGGTATAGATTATGATGAAACCTTTTCACCTATAGCTATATTAGAATCTATTAGAATCCCTTTATCCAATGCATCTCATATGAAAATTAAATTATTTCAGATGAATGTTAAGTCTACCTTCTTAAATAGTTACTTATTAGAAGATGTTTTTGTTGAGAAACCTCCTGGTTTTGAAAATTCACAAAAACAAGATTTTGTTTTTAAACTTACTAAAGCTTTGTATGGCCTTAAACAAGCACCTAGAGCTTGGTGTGAAAGATTAATTTCTTTTCTTTTGAAATAATGATTTTACTTTTGGGATGGAATATCCAAAATTGTTTAAGAAAATTGTTAACTCTAGTATTTTATTGATTCAAATTTCTCTTAATGATGTAATTTTTGGTTCAAAAAACAAAAAACATTGTCAAGAGATTTAAAATTTAATGCAAAAAAACAAATTTTAAATGAGTATGATGGGAGAATTAAATTTCCTTTTAGGACATAAAATTTATCAAAAGGATTTTGGAAATTTTTTAAATCAAAGAAAATACATTACTAATTTACTAAAAAAATTTGGACTTGAAAACAACAAGGAATATACAACTCTTATTTATACTAATATAAAACCTGATTGGAATGAAACTGGAAAATAAGTTGAAAACAAGTTATATAGAGGTATGATTTGGTAGTTTATTATATCTTACTTCTAGGAGGACAGATATAATGTATTAAGTATGTATTTGTGCTATATTTCAATGTAATCCTAAATAATCTCACTTAAGTTCTATAAAAAAATTATATATTTCAAAGGAACTGTTTTTCAATCTCTTCTATATCCAAAAACGTCTGATTTTAATTTATTTACATATTCATATGTTGAATTTGGAAGTTGTATATTAAATAGAAAAATCACCTTAGGGACTTTTCACTTTTTAATAAAACCTTTAGTGTCATTGTCTAGTAAGAAACAAGACTTAGTTTCCCTATTAATAGTTGAGGTATAATATGTATCTGCAGACAGTTGTTGTGCAGATGTTTGTAGATTAAAAACACTCTTACGGACTTTGGACTAAATTTTAATAACACACATATTTTATGTTATAATACAACTGCAATTATTATTTCAAAATACCCTATTAATAATTCTAGAACTAAAAATATTGATATCAGGCATCATTTTTTGAGAGATCATGTTCCTAAAAAGGATATATTCTTCGAATTTGTAAGTACTAAAATTAAATTATCTGATATTTTTACTAAACCACTTTCCACTGCGAGGTTTGATTTTATTAAGGGGGAGCGAGGTTTTTTTAATTTTGAATTAAATATAAATTCTAATTTTTATGCATTTTTTTATCTTCACATTTTTAAATAATTTAATTATTTTTTTAGAATTATTTACTATTTCATTTCTATTTTTATTTTCTGTGTACATTTTATTTTATAATTTACTGATAATTATGTAAGTAAATGACATGGAAATCATGGATGTTAGAAACCGTTTTAGCTTCCAAACCTGTTCATTTTCTTAAAACCTTTTGAAACACCAAAAAACCCTTACCACATTCCTCTACCTTTGGATAAACCTTTGATACCCTAAGCCTTCGATCCATTAAAACATTGAAATAGAAATGAACAAGACATAGAGATTAATGGAAGGAGAATCTAGTAATTCCAAGCGTCGTCGCACAATAGGAAGAAATATTCTACTAGGAAAACTAATTGACCTCAAATGGTTGTATCAAATGGATCTCATACTACGGCAATCCCTCACTTTTCAGAATCTCGAGCAAACTTTCAGTGGAGAAAATATAGAGTTCCTATATGAGGTAGAGCTTCATCACTTTTTCAAATCTGTTCAGTTCAATATTGGAGATACAGAGGACACCATAGTTGCGAAAAATTGAAGAATCGGATTTTTCAATTTCATCAGTAGAAATAGCTAGATTCTTAAATGTGCCTCATGAGGGAGTTTATCATTTCAACTTAAAGAATACTGGATATTATTAACATAAGTTAGAGGAGATTATTTCATTTTTATTTGTATTTACAAGTATAAGAAAAATGTTTCTGAAGGATCAAGAACATGGTTAGAAGATTCTTCTTAAGTTTGTACCAACATATATTTCACCTAGGATGTCAAAAATGGAGAAGATTTTGTTTCCTGACATGTAGATAATATTTTTTATTATGAGTGAAATCAAATTGAGTTTTCTGATATATATGTTAAGATATCTTAACTACTACTATCAACCACAGCCTAGAATGAACTTCTATCCCTATGTAATGTTCATTTCAAAATTAATTTTTTAAGTCTGATATTCTAAGATAACAAGATGCCAGAGTAAGATGCCATCATAACAATATTTTCAATGCTAGAACTCTAAGGAAGATTGACTTCTTCTAGAGTACATTGAAAGGAAAGCTTATGCCTATTGGAGATGAGGAAGGCAAGGACTCATCTTAGGGGGAGAAACCTTCAAAGACTAAGGAATGCATGACTGAATCAAGAGAAAGTGGAACCTCAAAAGACTGAGATTTGAAGTAGTTTATCCATCTGATGATGAGGAAAGTCAAGAGGAACTTCAGTGGAAAAGACATCGAGTGGCTCTAACTGGTGAGGAGCCTGTTCAAGCAACTTCTAATACAACTAAACCTATTCTGAGTTATACATTTATTATAGAACCTGCATTAAAACAACTTGAACAACCAATACTTTCCCATATTGAGGTGACTTATCAAGTAGGAAAAAAATTGTTCCTCAAACTATTGAAAAGACTCGAGAAGTTGAAGTTTCTAGACCTAAATTAGTTCAAGAGGAATTAGCATAAGAGGAACCTATTTTAGAGGATCCAATCTTGGAAGAACTCAATGAAGAAGATGTCTAGGAAGAGCTATATCCTACAAATGTGATTTTATAAGAAAATCCTTCTGAAATTCAAACTGAAGTTATTAATGAGGATTTTTCATTGGATGATTCCGGAAAAGACTCGAAGGAATAATCAGTTGAGAAGCTAGTAAAAATAGAATATGAAGAGAAATATGATACTGAATCTCTACCTTTAGTGTTTTTAAAACCAGTCGAAGCTCAGACGGAGAATCAAGCACAGGTTTCCACTGAATCTATGAATGCAGAATTTGAGGAGCTATATACATAGTTAACCAGAGATGAATTAGAAAAAGATACTTTAAGAAGATCATTGGAAGAGGAAAATTAGAGATTTCAGAAATTGAAATCCAGTTCTGTTTCTAAACAAGAAGTTGAAGTTTTTAGGAATGAAATGTTTTTTGAAGTTTCAAATTTTAAATTTGAGATGGTAAGGAAGTCATATTTGGAAGATTTTAATATTTTCATGGAGAAACAATTCGCAACTATCAGGAAATGTCAACCACGTACCTCAGGTACTTATCCTGATCTGATAAAAAGATTTCAGGCCATTACAGCAATAATGAGAAATATGAATGACAGATTTCAGGACCTTAAGTGTAATAGTGCTCCATTATATGTTCTACTGGATAATCAAAAGCATCTTATTGAATCGCTTAGATTAGATGAACCAGGGATCAGAGTTCTGTTGAACAGATTCACAGAAAAGCTAAATCAGTTTATAGAGAATGAAGAGAGGTTACATGAATTTTTTAGAGTCAATTATTTCCATATTACTTAGGAAATAAGAGAACTTATAGTCCAGTTAGGCAATGGACTGATGAAAAGTTTGAGACTGTAGATGTCAGAGCTGAAGGAAGTCATTCAGAGGTGATAAAACTTGTTTCCCCACCCTTTCAATCCCTACCTTGATTATAATTGTCATTATTGTACATGTAATTATATTTTCAATAAAATATACTTGCATCTAAATTTCATATGTTTTGATTTATTTTACTGTATTGACTATGTTAAAATGCCAACAATCCAGTTTCAAATATTGATAAACAGTTTATCATAGCATTTACATAAGTTTATTGCTATATTAAAATGTGTTATATTCCTTCTTCTATCATTGTTTTTTATATCAGAAAAAGGGGGAGAAATATGGATAAACACAACATTTGTTTTTCGAAAAATTTGGATAAACACAACCTTTTTTTATATATAAATATTTTACTTAGAGGAATAAAAGAAAGCTTTTCATTTTAAAGGGATAAATTTAAAAAAGTTTTTTTAGGATAAATTTTTGGAATTTTATTTTTTTATTTATGAAAAAGCTGATATTATTTTACATTATAAAGAGAGAGAAAATATAAAAATTAAGAAATATTTTTTAAAAAATATTTTTTTTATCCTTGAAAAATTATAAACTATATAAAATTAATTTTGTAAGATAATTTCATTGGTTATTTAATGGGTTTTGTGTTCATAAAAAAAGGGGAAGATTTTTGATCATGTTTTTTTTCAATAACACTCTATTTTATTATCGGGATATCATTGAGTACAATACTCTATCTATTTATGATGATTTTTATGTTCACAAATACCCTTACATGTTATTCTAATGATTTTACATTGAGTGTATTTCAAGAAATTAATATTCTTTATTTCTCTATTTTGGAATAATATTAAAGTGTTTAATCCATGTGGAATATTTGAAACTGTGTTCGTAAATTGTTTTAGTGTGTTCTGGAAACATTTTTCATGCTCTACGTGTTTAGAAATCACTTTTGTGTGTTCTAGAAACACTTTTCATACCCTACGTTGAGGAGAATTGTGTAAGGATGGAATCTATTGTTTACTTTATGGCATATCAGAAATGTATGGTTAAGAAACCGTATGTTTTAGAAAAAAGTATAGATAAATAACCATACGTTTGGAAGGAACTTTAAGTTTGAGATATCAGAAAATTATAGAATAATAACCCTACGTTAGTATGGAACGTTATGTTTATTTCATAAAAGTATGGTTCATCTAACATACTTTTGAAAACAACCTTATGTTTTATAAAAAATTATGGATCATATACCATAAGTTTTGAAGCTGATAAAAGTATGGACCATCAACATTACTTTTATAATGGACCTTATGGATCATGTATCTTGCCTTTTAATAAAAAGGAAAGTATGGATATTGTAACAAACATTTAAGAGTTGAAGATAAAGTTATGGTTGATCAACCTTATATTATCAACCTTAAGTTATCAACCTTATGTTGTGAACCGTACTTTCAGAGAATGTATGCTATGCATTTCATCTCTACATTTGGCATTGGATATTTAAATTATGACTTTATTGAGCAACGGTCTTTATGAAGATTATTAGAATGATTTCAAGCCAAATTCAATGCCTGATTTTAAAGAATGTCTTTGACTGATTCAAAGATGTTTATTTGTGATTCAAAGGATTGATTTAAGAGGATCATTTCATGTCGAATATTCAGGGGAGTTGCGACTGCTCTATCATTCCAACATTTTAATATCGTGATTCTAAAGGCGACATTTATGGATCTAAATTTTTAAGGAAAACACTCGTCGTTATTCAATAAATATATCTATGATATTTTGTAATGGAAAATCATTAATAAAATATATAACAAGCTCTTGATTTCTTCAATACTACTATTTTACAGAGTCATTCAAGATTTACAGATCTACTACTACCAAGATCTAACAAACTCTATTTTTCTAAAGAAGAAGAAGAAGAAACACGTTGAAGATTCATCATTTATATGTCGAAGAACTTTCATGAATCCATTATTATTGTAGTTTCTGAATTTATTTCTATATTAATTGCAACTGGATCAAATCAGAACTACCCTTATCGGAAGAATATCTTTTCTAAAAATGATGATCTATCTGCTGTTAGTTTCATGGTGTTGAAACTATGAAGATCAATTGGAAAATATTTCAAGACAAATACTCTTTTTATTTTGAGTAATTGACTTCTCGTACTAATATGTTTATTTTGTTCTATGTATAAACTAGAAGGCTCTATTTTTACCTTTAACTTGTAAAGGTGTCAACTTCCTACACAAAGTTGTGGATGGTCTGCTGATAAGATGACCAGATAGTGAAAATCACTAAGCTCATGGAGTAGAGCATTGGTGGAGTGGACTAGGGGCCTTTTGTTCCCCGAACCACTATACATCCTTGCGTCCTTTAACTTTTTATTTTTTTCTACATAAACAATCTGATAAAGATTAAAGTACAGACTTGGTCATCATTTCAATTTGTGAATAATTTTTAAAAGACACAATTCACCCCCACCCCCTCTTGTGCATATTTGGTATAACCCAATCCAACAGGTATTTCTTTGTTAGATCATACTTTTTAGAGGAGACTTGTTTATTTTAATGGGACTCTAGAATCTTAAACACAATGGTAATCTATGATGATAAGACTAAGATGGACTTTAACCATAATAACATAGGTATATATTTAAATAATCTATGATTAGGGGGAATATCCAATCAAGATAATAACAATGGCTTTCTTACCAAACCTTGTAAATATTTTATTTTATGTGTTTTCTAATTACTACTACACATGATGTGAGTCTATGAGATAATATTTATTGTATCAATACCTTAAAATTTTAAATTGGATGAGTTCAAAATAAAAAATCTAAAAAGAAGACCACTTATTCACCCCCCCCCCTCTTGGTAGTCAATTTTTCTTGGGTAAAAACAAACATGTCCTTTAATCATAAAAACAAGTGAAAAATGAAGTCTGGTTGGATAAAATAGAAATAACAACTTATATGGGAATATACTATATAAGTTTTGTTCAACACTTCAATTAGATAAACCCCTATCATCAACAAAAACCCAGTCACACATAACAACGTGTATGACTAGTGAATCCTACATGATAAAAATGATACATGAACATAGGAATCCTTCAAATGATCTAAGAGGAAAAACCATAACTCAATAAT
Source organism: Viscum album (assembly GCA_963277665.1). NCBI lineage: Eukaryota > Viridiplantae > Streptophyta > Magnoliopsida > Santalales > Viscaceae > Viscum > Viscum album. The sequence goes on along the minus strand of OY728128.1, from coordinate 999,556,232 downwards.
TACTCATTAAACACAACATATTGAATAAAAAACTCAAACATAATAGTGATAACCAAGAATGGAAATCTCATAATTTCAGTAACATACACTTCCCCTTAGAAAAGGTGTTTATAACATAACATTCTGAGGTCCATCAAAATTACTGGCACGTCCATATTCCTTGTCTACCTTATCCCAAATAGTAAGAAAAAAAATAATATTTGGTTCCACTTTTAACACCCAATATGAAATAAACAATTTGAGACAGAGAGACACATGGCCTTAAGAACACCCACTCTTATACCAGATCATTCTGACTAATGTTGAGGACATAAAAAATTAAATTGGTGAGACTATACCCTAGAAATATACTAAACAAATGGGTGAAATAACCAAAAAATATTTAGTGAAAACACCAATGTACAAATAATAAATAAAACAAAAATGTTATAAGAAATATCAGGTTTGAATCATACAGTCATACGTCACATTAGATCACCCATTAATACAATCACATAAACAAAATATCAAAATAAAAAAATACATGAGAGGATCTACTTTCATCCTGGGCCTCACCTCATCCCTATCTCCAATACTGATTAATCTACCCCAACCTCATCCACTTCACATCTAGTGCTCAACTTTAAAATGGAAACAAGGTGTGCATACATGCAAGAGTGTTGATTAAGGGTGTGAGAAAAACATTTTAGTAGGGTCTCAACAAGTTCCAATTATATTAATTGATAAATATTTCTATACATAAGGAAAAAAATGGATACATGTAAACATGTAGGTCAAGTCACTATGTCCTAACCATGACACTTTGAAATCCAAACAAACATGTTTCATCTTATTCTATAAATACACCTTTATTAGTGCCACACACACACATGTTAGGTCATCATGTGCTAACCAAACCGCCATAATACTCATCAATTTATTTTTTTCCCATTTTTTAAATACACTCACCTCATTCCATAAGTCATACCCATATCTAAACAAATCATGTAGATCACTCATCATGTACCCAAGCCAATTCCCCCATGTAATTCTACACTAAATATATCCCAACTCATTCTCAATCAATGGCCCACTAAATAATACCCAACCAAATTTCATATAGGTTTGATTGAACTGAAAATTACCCAATATGATTCCCCATATGGAAGGGTGTACTATATCGATCCCAACCCATTCCCTTATTAAGGATGGGTACACTCAAACTACCCAACACCCCTCTTCTTATAGCACTGGGTGTACTAAATTGATCCCAACCTTTCCCCTCTCATGGAAGGCAATAATAAAAAGTACCCTGACCTCTTTCTCTTAAAAAAGTTGGTGCATAGAATAGATCCTAACCCGTATTCTATTATGGTATTGGGTGCACTAAAAGTACCTAACCTAATCCTACTAAAGACATGATTCACTACATAACTTTTTCCATCTCCTCTTTCGCAAAAGAATATATCAATCAACATATAGCATTACACAACTGAGCATGTGTATACAACAACAAACAAGGCACACATATTACCCCCATAATATCACCTGTACATTCTAGGGTGATGGTTAGTTAAATAATTACCATATATCCCACATATCACCTCAATATCCATCTAGCCTAAATGGACTATCTCAAATATGTCATTTTTAACACTTTTTCAATCTCATCTCACCCATTATGGTTTTCATTAAGTCCTTCAAAAACCACTCAGTCTCTACTCACCTGCACCAAGCTGTATCAAACAACCCAAGGTGTTCATCAAGCTCATAGGGTCTACTTGAACAAAACCATAAGAGGTTACTTTAAAACCCATAAAATTTTTTCAATGCACTTGGTCACTCTTACAAAATACCATCGTAAGAACCTATCTCTTGTCCCCATTAGAAACCAAATGTTTAGCCACCAATAATTTTTATGCCCACACCTTTGAATTATATTATATCTCTATTAATAGAGATTTTATCCATCACCCAAGTGAAATCTCTATCAAGAAATCCTCTTCTTTCCTGGAAGGACTTGTACCACTCCTAATTCAAACCAATCCCTAAATCAACCCACAAGATGGTTCCCCTCACTATAACTGATATGTATACTTTCCTCACCTATCCCCACTAGGGATAACCCTCCCATATTTTCTACATTAAAAACACTTTTTAAAAACATAAAACATTTTCGAAATCCTTTTATTTGAAAATATCATTGAAAATTTATAAAGGAGGCTTCAAGGAAAATAATTTTCATGATGATGGAATGTTTTTTTTCATGTTGTACATGTTAAATAAATGGTTCCTTTCAAATATTCAGTAAAAGCCACAAATTTCATTGTTTGGAAAAAGACAAGAAGATTCCTTTCAAATAAATTTTGTAAAAATTAAAACATACAGAAATTTAAAAAAATCAATGGATATTAAAAAAATTGAAAACATTTTATAAAAACAGTTTTTTGGAAAAAAATCGATTTCTGATCAAAGAGAAAAATAAATTCATATTTTCTTAAGAGAATTTGCTCAATTATTTGAAGTAAAAAATATTGAAAAATGTTAGATTTAATATAATGAATAACCCAAAAAAATAAAAGTAATTATTTTATTGAGAGATGGATCAGAATATTTTTTCATCGAAAATATAATAATACAAAATCACAATAAACGATGAAATTGTAATATAAAATATTTATCACCTTAAAACACTAAAATATAAGTACCATGAAGGAAAACCATTAAATTAATATTAAAATATCAAGAGTATAAATAAATCCATGATTTTACATGTAAAAGGGGCTATACATACACCACATAAAGGAATATATTTATATAACATAATATAGGTCTCGAATAAGGCAAAATAGGAGAAAAATAGATTACCTTGAATCACGACATCCATTGTACATGTGTTAATATCCTGTATTAAAAATGTAATTCTATTATAATTATATTTCATAAAAATAATTATATATATCACACAATATATTATTTAATCATTAAGTTTAATTACCATTTTCTTACAAATCCATGTTAAAGCCACATTTCGTGTGATAACTACTTTGTTTTGCATATATGTTTTGATTTATTATTTTTATTCATATTACATTGATCATGGTAAAAGAAATAGAATAATTATAATCATTATATTAATATAATATATGATCATTATATATTTATTTATAGTCATCCATAAAATTTAGATAAAGGAAATGAAATAAAACTTTCATGGAGATGATAGGCCATACGTACGCATTAACGTTGTTTTAGTTTTCATAACATAGAGAAAGAAAGAAAGTTAAATAATTTATTAAAATTATAGAATCATTTTTATGTCATATATATCACATATTTTCATTAAAATCATCCTTATTACCTTTCATGTAAATCATGAAATAATCACATCACTTTATGAGGTGATAATCTACCGTATAAACAAATGACGTTATCATATTCCCACAGAATGAAAACTAAAAGAGGAACATGTTGTATTATGATTTTATAAGAATAATAATAAGGTAAATATAATATATAAGCATTTAATACACATTAACACCATCCATGTGAGGTGGTAATGGAAAAATGAATGGCAATCGTTCACAATCCGGTAGTCTGTCGTACACACGAATGACGATCTCATAGCCCATTTGAGGGAAGAGGATTTAGTCGTAGAAAATTACCTTAAAATAAAAAATTTATGTATATCTAATTTAATAATGATATTATATCATCATGTATTAATAATAATTTAGAGAGATATAGGAATAAATAAAATAAAAATATTCAATGAAGAATGTTAACTCTTCCTCGGGTAACCTCTTTAGGTTTGCACCCAAAGCATTGTTAGGTAGTATTTATACCAAAACAGGGTAATATATGAGGTATTATCTGAACCAAATTTTATTGAACAAGTGAAGAAGAGCATAGTAAGGTGGACTTTTATAAGTGAGGTGAGTGGCACATTGGTAATTTTTTGAAATAAAAAGGTGTACCCACATTGTTCACATTCAAAAAGGCTCTAAATTGGTGAATTATGAAGATTTAAACATTATAAAGTCAATATATTTCCATAAAATATATTTTATAAAATCTATTAGGTCATTTTAAACCTCATACTTTTAGTTTAACCCTACAGTAATCCCATTTTTACCGTAACTGCGGTTAATAATTTTTCCTATTTTTAGTATTCATTATTATAAAAAATTAAGTTGACTATATTATATAATATAAATTATTATTATTAAAAACATGTAATCCATTTTTTCAAATTATATTCTCATAAGTGGAAAATATTAATTTAAAATTAATCCTATAAATGAAACGAGAAAGCAGGTTTTCAATGAGAAAAATGTTCAAATGTTTGAAATGTTATATATAAAAATTTAATATCAAATTTATTACATTTAAAAAAATAAATTAATAGATATATAATTTTACTAATTTCACAATAAAACAAATTGGAAAAATAATCTTACATTATATTTAGTTTAAACAAAAGGCATTTTTCAATTAAAATTCAATATTTTTCACTATTCATCAAAAAGTGAAATATTTCATAAAAATAAAAAAAACACATTAAGATAATTTGGAAATGTTAATTTCAATATGGAATTTTATTCTATCAAATAAATTATCTAAAAGTTTCTTAAATTAATTTTATTAATTTTTACAAAAAACTGTAAAAACGTTTTTTAAGAATGGACTATTTTCAAACTATATAATGATTTTACCAAAAATTATTTATTTTATTATCAATATAGATTATTTATATAAAACCATTATACATAATTTTAAAAAATTATTAGTTTTTATTCATATCTATATAGTTAATTTCTACTTTATAAGGACCATATTTAAATAATTATATTAATAATATATCTTGGTCTTGTTAAAACTCAATGTGGTGTGTAATGAAAGCTAGACTCAATATTCTGTGTAACACAAGCTATGAAATAAATTTAATTTATTCAAAAAATAAAAAATCACATAAACTTAGGGTATTATATGTAGGTTCTAGGTATAGTGGAAGTGTGTGATAGTTCATGTCAAACTTTTTTTTATCATGATCGATGATCCATTTGAGATTTACATAACAATAAATGTCGTGATCAATATAATTGAATCATATAATATATACAATGAATAAATTTCCAAAACCAAATGGTAGAATCATCCCATATTATTTAGAATTAATTTAAGTAACTAAATAAATACCTTGTGAGAAATTATTTCTTATATGAAGTATCTCTCAATAGATCTACATCATACCTTCGTTTCATTATTGGAATAAAGAATAAATGCCTTCTATAAGTGATCCACATGTGTTCCAATAATCTATGAATGTCACTTTAGGAATCTCTGAGTTCTAACAAGGAAGATACAATCACTTGCATCGTTAGACGTTGATCTCCTTGATAAATTACTTTAAAGGATTCTCTTTCATCTATCTTGTGTCTAGGGTGGATGATGGAGGAAGATCACTCTCTATTCATGGAAGAAATATTGGATAAGGGATCTCTCTACGGTTTCGAGGGGGTTATTTTGATTTCATTTTTTAGAACAAAAGAAATGAATTGGATCTCTTAAAAAATAAAAAAAATTAGGTTTATATAACACTAGGGTTAGAAATAAATAATTTCACAAGATCCATTTAATAATTATTTAAACCCTATAGAACCTCATGTCTATAAAAATAATATTATCATTATTTCTCTATAATGAACATTACATGAGAATTAGATTAAATATTATTTAATCATATAATATTCAATATATATTATTTCTCACCAGAACTATAAACTCAGTTCGCCATTCCTCCATAGTATTTACCATGAATTGAATAATTACAATTCATTTTATAAATAAATATCACTAAATTATTCACGAATAAATAAATAAATAAATAAATATTATAATCACTAAATAGAAATTAAATATTTATTAAATATTACACTCACGTAAAATTCCCTCGAATAACTGGTGAATTAATATATGTAATCAAGAAAATATGAATAATTATTAAACTGTGTACATGAATCATATTTATTCAAATTATTGGATAATAAATAAATAATATATTAGCTAACTAAGATTCTGGATCCACTTAGTGAATGTCCCTCTAGGCCTCCTTCTAAGGGGAATCAAGAGAAGCAGCCTAAAGTCTAAGATTAACATCTATTAACATGAAAAGGAACCCATAGAGAAATAATTTAATTTGAGAATGAAGTAATAACTCTTATAAATGCTTAATATGTAATATAATCACTTTATCATGATATCTCATATCAAAGAGGTTTCATGCTGGTTCCATCAACTTATGGGCTCAATATCACTTTCTTTAACATCCCATAAATCAAAATTACCTATAGAACACCATGGGCATAGATTTATTTAGGATATATAATTTCCTTCAAAGGTACTGAGATATAAACTTCTATTAGATAAAATAAGGTAAAAATATTTCCCCACATTATTTATTAATTAAATATTGATTGTGATGCACCCAATGTATCCTACATATCCGAGAACATATGTCATCGCATTTTTTTAATAAAACTCATCCATTGAGACAAAAAAATATATCCTAAATACAACTATAAATCATTATGATCTATTTGAAAACAAGAATTAGTATAAACCCTAATGACCATGTCCTTGTATCCTCCATACACTAGGAACGTATCCTTTGTTCTTATCAGATACTTAGGGATAGACTTAATAGTAGAAAATACTATTCTCCTCGACCCTCTTGATATCCACCTACCAATATCAATTCATATGAAACATCATGTTTAGTACATAACAGGGAATACATGATTGATCATATCACTAATATGTATGGGATCTTACCCATTCCCTACTTCTTCTATTTTTTCTATGGACACAATTTCCAAGAATGATGTATACCATATGACACTAGAACCTATACCCTCTATCATTGTTCCCTACTAAGTATTTTTAGTATTTTTTCAATATATGTACTTTGACTTAGTTTAACAAGCCTCTTGTATCATTCATGAATGATCTTGATCCATAAAATATAGGCTCTTTCACCCAGTCCTTCATGGAGAAACACGTTTTTAACCAATCCTTAATAGACTTTAATATAGGTATGTCATTTCCAATAATTAATATTTCATGAAAATATACTAATAGTATAAGGACTAAATTCTCGTTAAAAGTGTTTTAATCACATGAATCACATTCATTCATAATGATACAAAATTATTTTATAGCCTCATCAAATTGAATCTTTTATGACCTAGATTCTTTCTTCAATCCATAAATGGATCTCTCTAACTTGAAAATCTTTTCATAATAATGTGGAGTAACAAACCCTTTTAGTTGTTTCATATAGACATCTTCTTATAGGTTCCATTAAGGAATTATTTTTTTAAATCCATTTTCTAAATTTCATAGTCTTGGTAAGCTACTATAACAAGTATAATTTTGATGTATTTAAACATGGGAACTGGTGAAAATGTTTTAATGTAGTCAATTCCTTGATGTTTTTAAACCATTTAGCAACTATTCTTGCTTTATAGGTATTTAATTTACCTTCCATGTCAAGTTTTCTCTTAAATACCCTTTTTCACCCTACAGGCTTTACATCAACTAGAACCCAAACATGGTTCTGATACATAGTATCAATTTTACAATTCATGGTTTCCTTCCATGATGCATCTTTGGATAATTATACTACCTATTTATAGGATATATTTTCATCATTGTCAACCAATAATGATCCTCCATCTTCAGTGGCTAGAAACCCATATCTTTTTTGTTCTATTACCTATCTTATGATCCTATATAGTACTAGTGTTTCTGGAACTACTTCTTCTATAGGGACATGTAGAATCTTTTCCCTTACCAACTCTTTTGTATCTTGAGAATCAATATCATCGAATTCAAACTTTCTCTCACTATCCTTTTTTCATATATTCTCCCTCTCAAAAAAGATGACTTGTCCAGAAATAGTCACTTTATTTTCTGAGGGGTTTTATATGTATTATCTATTTGTTTGTTTATGATACCTTATAAATATACACATTATTTTTTGGGTTATAGTTTCTTACCGAAGAAGGCCTTAACAAACATCTCTCAACCCCATACATGAGTATGAGACAAAAAATGTATCTTTCCACTCAATAACTCAAAGGGAATTCCATTTTCTAATTTAATTGGTACTCAGTTTAATTTATATTCTGCAATTTTTAATGAATATCCCCAAAAGGATAATAGATGATATACATGACTCATCATCAACCTTACCATGTCTAGAGAGGTCCAGTTCCTTCATTCACTAAAACCATTCCACTATGGTGTATAAGATATAGTGAGTTGAGATAGCCTCTCAAACTCCAGTAAAAATTCAATAAAATCTTGGTTAATATATTCACCACCTCAATCCAATCAAAACAACCTTTTCTTCTTTCCAATTTGATTCTCTAATTTATTCTTGAATTCATTGAGTTTCTAAAAGGAAACATATATGTAACTCATCAAGTATACATAGCCATATCTACTCAATTCATCAGTAAATGTTATAAAGTAAAAATACCCACCTATAGCTTCAATTGGAAATGGTCCACACACATTAGTGTATACCAATCCTATAATATCTGTGGCCCTTTCACCCTATCCATTTTATGGTGGTTTGGAAATTTTGTCTTATAAACATGAATGACATATTTCATGTGGTTTTAGCTCAGTATTTTATAAATAACCATCTTGGTAGATATTTTCAAATGATTCTCATTTTCATGACCAATATAGAGATTCTATAGATGATTTTATATAATTTGTGTAAATATGACTCGTTATCTATTTCCAATACATTTTTTTGTAATTTAGTACATAAATACAATTATTTAAATGTTTCATACCCTAACATGGGTTGTATTTATAAAAGAAACAAATTTTATTCCCAAACAAGAAAATAAAACCATGTGAATCTTGTCATGATATAGAAATTATGTTCTTGGTAATAGTTGGTACACTATTTCAATCTGTTAATCCAATATCATTCATGTAGGCAATGAATGGTGGTAGTTATCAATGTCTAGAGAATCTATCCTTGTACCATTGTAAACTCTTAAATCCACCTATACTCTAGAAATCTTTTGAAATATACTTGGTTCATATTTTTGGATTTAGATAAGTGCACTAAAATCTATATCTAAAACACAATGTGTAGATATTGCAATATTACATTCGACGATGAATTCACCTTTAGCATGACCTTTCTTTTCGGTGAAGTGATTATTCTAGTGGACTTGTTTTCAGTAAGTATAACATATTGGATCATTTTCCTTTCCCTGCCTTTTGATCATCCTTGGATTGTAAGGATAGTGATCAGCAGATTTAGACTTGTTATAAGTCTTGAGACCCTTCAACATGTTCTTATTTTTCTTATTCACTATAATTAATATGGGTTTGTCAGGGCCCATGTACTTATAAACTTGTAGAATCAGAGTAAGTTTTTATGAAAGACTCTTCTCATTATTTCTCATGTTATAATTATAAATAAAACTAGATAAGGTCTTGGATAGTGAATAAATTATGAGATATTTGTGAAACAAATATAATAATATAATTGTATAAGTGTTAAATTTATCCAATAATATTGACTTAATGGTACCCATCTAGCATAGACTACTCAATATTATTTTTAAATAAGGAAATGTAGATTTTTTCTCTCTTATATCACATTATCTTCATATATATCTCTAAGGTGGGATATAAGGTTATATATATCCACGAAATCATGTTTCTTTAAAGTTTCATTGGTCATGAATGATAAAATGAACACTGAACATCTACAGCATCATTCAAATTTTTCTCATAAAGATATAACTCTTTATCACTAACCTAATTTCTAGGTGCATTAGAAATAGGTTATTCTGGCACATAAAAGTTTCTTTCATTTATAGGATAATGCATAAGTTATTTTTACATTCTTGGAAATTTGTGACTATGATAATGTTATCCTTCTCAATAAGTGATATTTTTGAAGTCATTTGTTTCTAAAAATAAGATGACCAGAGTTTTAATACATTATCTGATAAACTTTTCACAAATAAATAAATATTATATTTATTAATCTCCCAATATTTTATCAAAACCAAATATACCTCTCCATTAGATTTAGAATATCCGGTTTTTCAAAAATTATAGTGGAATGTGTCCATATTACCGTTCTCATTACCCCATATTTGGTTGTTCAAGATATTTAAAGGGTTTTAAGTAGGCATTCTGAATGACAACTACATTAACTCACAGATCCTTGATCTATTGAGTGCACTAACCAAACTTAAAATACTTAAATTGGATTTCCTTAACCCTTTCCTCTATGTTACACCATGTTCTACATTGGATGTCAACCCTAGATGTTAACTAAGTTAATTCAAACCCAAAAAATATTTTTAGAATTATCTAATAATTGAAAGAACCCAAACATTGTCTTTTCAAGAACTTTGAACTATGGTTGGATTTTAACTGGTGTAGAGAAGGATATACCAACTTATTATATATAATTGTGGGATTATATCATTATGCATAAATTGTCAATTATTATCTTTATTACATGATTATTAATATTAATTGTATTTACTTAAGTGATTAACCATGTCTTAGATAATATTTATGCATAATATATTTTATTTTAATGCTATCTTGCATGCTTGTTAATTCATTAATTCATGTGATCTCAACAAAACATCCTTAATTAAATAAACATGAATATTGATAGAAAAATAATATTAAATTTGTATGATCATGATATTTTACTAATGTTTAGGTTAACTTGAATTGATACACTAACCATTAACCTAGGGGGAAATCATTAACCAATTAAGGTTCTTGTTGTAGCTTTCAACCTATCCACCTATTTAACCCTCTTGGATTAGTTCTCCCTTGGATTTAAACTTGAACCACCTCCACCAACATGGTATATCCATGCATTAAATATGATTTCACTCACACACAGGTGAGAGGAAGGGTTTTAAATAAAATAAACCATGGGAACAAAGGCCATTAAATAATAATAGGAGAGATGTCACGGAGACAAACCATTTAATTTAATAATAAATTAAAATAAACCAATCACATATAAAGGCATGATCAAAGATCATGTAATCCATATACATGAAATGAACTATGTATTTTGTATAATTATCAATAAATTATTAATAATTATTTTTTAAGATAAATCATGCTCGAATCAATTAATTATATAATTTAATTAACAAATAATTTTATATTAATTCTCTTCCAAATATCCTTGATATTCACATTTGTTATAATTTTTTAAAAATTCAATAAATTTATTTAAAATTAACTATATAAATTACAAAATATACATTGGAGGAAACATGGTGAGTTCCCATCTGAACTACCCAAAAAGTATTATACTCGTATACTATATACTATTACGACTTGTGGCATATTTGACTTATCATGTAATATCAGGACTTAATCTATAAACATAATGATAACATAGTTTAAAAGATTCATTTTTTAATGAAGCATGTAATTCTTCAATGGGTACAGTAATAACTATAATAAAACGTATACATGCTATGTAGATCCAAACATTACACATAAATTAATTAGTCATTTATATATATAAAAACCCATTCACATGGTGTGTCCTATCAACTTAATAACCACAACAAAGTACAAGTTCATAATTTTTACATAGTATAATAAATAAATTTTTTATTTTGTGCAATTTGGTATATGTACACAGCATGTAAAATCTAGTTACATGGTGTATACTATTCTCACTGTCTATCTAAGGTAGATTCCTTGGGGCTCGGTATGTAACTATGCCATGGAAAATATTGGAGTACACATCATGTACGTGGGCTACACATCATGTCTTCTATGAGTTACACAATCACTTGTAAAGTAGGTCATGTAAGATAATATGTCGTTTGTCTATGTCATAATGACTACACACCGTGTATGGAAGTTACATGGTGTGTACTCTAGATGACCACGCGTTAGGTTATCCTAATTAATATGTGGTATAAAATTAAATTGGCCACATGTAATAAATTCACTCTCCTTGAATTAATTCTGAATTAATTATTGTAGCATTAAACACTAGTACAAAAAGTTTTCCTTTGGGATACATAGACTGTACTCTTGTGTTATTCTGATAGATTCCTCGACACCTATATATGAGATCATTGAATTTATTTTGTTCATAAAATTTATCCATTTATTATATTTATGATAAATGAAAAGGAAGAATCATATCTCACAATTCGTATTTAAAAATAATTAAACTGGAATTTAAAAATAAATTACAAATTCATTAATCAATAAATGATATATAAATAATTAATAATAATTATGTGACCAGCTCTAATACTAATTGAATGTTCTAGGCACAGTGAAAGCATGTGGTGGTTCATTCCCAACTTTTCTTTTTGTCATCATTGATGATCAATAGGATATTTACAGAATGATAAACATCGTGATAAATATAATTAAATAAAATAATTCATACAATGAATAAAACATTCAAACCAAACAATATGATTATCACATATTGTTTATAATTAATTTAAATAATTAAAGAATTAAATTTTGAGAAATTATTTCTTTTTTGATGGATCTAGAAACATATCTATATCGTGACATCATTTTTTGTATGAATCAAGAATATATTCCCACTAGCAGTGATCCACACATGTTCCACCAATCTTCAAACATCATCATAACAATCTCTTGGTGCTATCATGTTTGATCACAGCACTTACTCCATTTATCTTTGATTACCCTGAAAATTTATTCCAACCTATTCTCTTTTATATACCTTTACTAGATATTTGAAGGTGGAGGAAGATCACACTCCATTATTGGGTTCATTCTTAGAGAAGGGAAACTACAAAAAAGCACTAGTTAGTAGCGGTTTATTAGTGGCGATTCTATTAACTACAGTGAAATAAATTCAGTTAAAAAAAATTGTGGTGGTTTCGTCAAACCGCCACAATATTTTTTTACTTTAACAATTAGGAGAAGTTTACATTAAACCAATGCATACTATTTTTAAAAAAAAAACCCTATTTTCGCCCCCTCTCCCGCTCCCTCTGCACAACCCCTGACCCCAAACCATATTTGTCCCTACTCCCTATGTGACCCTAACTCACTGACCCCCCTAACCTACCTCTCCATGGAGGCAATGCATAACCCCCCCCCCCCAACCACCCCCCCCCCCCCAATATCCCTCCTTCATCCTCAATGGTGACCCCGACCCAGGCGACTCCCACCCCCACCACCTCCATCTTCTCAACGATGACGTATAATCCCCCCCCCCCACTGACCTCCCTCTACTAGGCTCAGTTCCTCTTGTCCGATCCTCTTAAGGCTTATTTGGCCTTGTTGTGTTGATTTAGTGTAGTAATATGTGTAAGTGGTTTTTTAGTGGTTGGTTTTCTCTATTTCATAGTTCATTAAATTAATAAACATTGATTTCTTCCCTATTTAATCTAGTTTTTAGAATCCTAATGAAATTATTATATGTTCATATAGATAAATTTTAAAGGGAAACCATCTTCCACTTATTTTCTATTTATTAAAATGGGTTTTTATATGAAATAATATATTTTAAATGTATTTTTGAACTACCATGCACACCTAAAAAATGATAAAGTAGTAGAATTTATTTTATTATAAGATTTCAAGACATTAAATGTTGTTTTGGTTTTTAAAATATTTTTTAATAGAGACTCATGAATTCCAAGGGTGTGAATGGAATTTTTAGAACCAATTTTGGGTTACATTTAATATAGTGACATTATGATGATTGAGTACTTAAGTTTTTAGATGAAATTTTATAAAGTGTTTTCTCAAAGTGTATTCAAATTTTTGGTTGGAACAATTCATAAATAGTCTTAAAAATTAACCATAGACCATGTCTTTTTATATATTTTTGAAATTGAAATTCTATGGCATTTTGATTTCCCATAGTGGGTTTTTATATTTATTATTATTCATAATGAAATAGAATGGGGTGTTTCTAAAAGGGTTTATAGAGGTGGGGTTCAGATTTTATGCTGAATGGTTAACTATTTTATTGTGGGATAATTGATGTGTGGACTCTATTTTATAACATGAGAAGAAATAGCTAGTTTTTTTCAAAATTTATGTGCACATATAAAATGACCTTAAATGGTAGAATGATGTATAAGTACATATAACAACCTAAAATATTTTTTTATCTATTTTATCCATCCAATAGTGTGTGATATCCGAATAAAGTATACTTTTCATTCATATTTTTAATGGGGTTATATTGATCTTATTTAGACCATGGGAAATGGTTCATACATTGATCAATGTAGCTCATTTTTCAATGGAATGAACCATCCTTAGTTATATAACTAGGGTAGAATACACCATTATATTTTTCTCCCATAAATATAATATCATCTATATATAAAATATCAAAAATTGATACATAATTATCATATTTAATATAGATTTTGTTTTATAAACTTCTATAATTAAATATTAATTATTTCAAGAATGTATCTATCTTAAAATACCATGCTCTTGAGTCATATTCTAACCCATATAGAATCTTATTTAATTTTTATTTTACCTATTTGATTAAATATTTATACCTTTATATTTGAATATATAGGGAGAATAGAGTATAATACCTATGGAAAAAGGTTTAATTAATTTACCTCGAAACACACCACTATATGCCAAGGGATTATAAGAATTTTTAGATTAGTAAATTTCAAAACAATCAGTGGGTGGTAGAATAAAATGTATGTTTCCTGATTGTAATTTCAAGTTATGATTTAATAGAAATGAAGTATATGAGCATTAGATATTGAAATAGTTTCCTTCTTAATATATTTTTTTCATTTTTCATGGTGAATCAAATGTTATGAAAAGTAAAAAAAATGAAAACACTATCAACGAAATACAAAGTGACCTAGTAGAGGATAATTTAGTTAGAAATTTTTTAAATGAAGAATTTAGTTTTACAAAATTCAATCTCAATGATTTTAATAGATCAAAAGAACCTTCATTTGATCCTGATCAGGTAAATATTTCACCAACCTTTAGTTAAAACATTCATCATTATTAATTAGTTGAAGATAGAAAAAAATTACTTTATAAAGGGTGTGAAAAGTATTCTAGGTTTTCTTTTTTACCGAAGTTTTATAATATCAAGTGTGTTTTTCAGAATTACATACAAATAAATTTCTATGATTTTATATTTTCTTCATGATGCATTTATTGAAGCTAAGATCCCTAGATCATTCTATGAGATGACTAAATTCATCAACAAAATTGGACTTCATTATAAAAATATTTATGCATATCCTAATGATTCCATACTTTATTGGGGGGAAGAGTTTGATAAAGAAGAATGTGCAATATGTCATATAAATAGATGGAAGACAATGAACAACAATGAGAGTATAAATCAATGCAACCCCTGGAAGAAACTGAAGAATAAACTCATTCAAAGGTATTTCATTATTTTCCTCTGAAACCATGGTTGAAAATATTATTCATCTCATCACAGGTTTCATACAACATGAAGTGGAATGCTCAGGATAATAACTATGTCTTGATGAGATCCACAAGATTCAATATCATGGAAAACATTTTATTCAATATATCGAGATTTTTATTTAGATTCTATGATGTTACTTTTCAGATTATATTTTGATGGTTTTAAACCCTTTGGTAATTTAATTACTAATTTTATATTTTTTTCCTAGTTGTTTTGATCCCCTATAATCTACCTCTAAGGATGTGTACAAATAATAATTATTTCATTATTTCTAGGATTATTCCTATAAAGAAAAATTCCTTAAAATGACATTGATCCATACCTTCAACCTCTAATCAAATAATTGTTCAAATTAATGGATGATGGAATGGAAACATATTATGATTCAATGAGACAACTATTCAAAATGTGTTATTCTTTAATATTGACAATTAGTGACTTTCAAAGACTAGGAAATTTATCTAGTTGGAACACTCATATTGGTTTATCTTTTCCATTTTTTAATTTTGATTTTAAACCTCAACGATTACCTCATATATGAAAATGGTGTTTTATGTGTCATCTTCAATTTAGTGATGATTCTAATACATTCAGGTTTAACAAGACATGATTCAACAGAGATGTTTAAATGATAAAGTCACCAAAGGTGTTATCTAGTTTAGAAATCTTTGGAAAATTAATGAATTTCACTGAAGAATTTGGAAATTTTCATCACTTTAAAGAAGGGTTGGAAAGGGTATGAGGTACAATATTACAAGAAGTTAGAACACAAAAATGGATGAAAATTGGAATATTTTATAAAATTCGTTATTGGGAGCTTATTTTCATATATCATAATCTTGATGTAATGCATATTGAGAAGAAATTCTGTTACAATTTAATTCTTACAGTGCTTAATGAGTAGGGTAAATCAAAGTATCACCATAATGCTTTAAGGATTTGGAGTCAATGAATATAAATCATAGTTTGTGGGAAAATAATAATGACAAGTATCGATCATCTATTTTTATATTAAAAATTAATGAGAAATATGTCATGACCCATCCTTGTGGCCTGTACCGTGACTACCCCAATCCCACCTTCCATAGGCCAGGGGCTGGAAACTAGCACCAAAGGCATAATACAGATAAAAAGGGAAGTAATTTCCTTTAATAAGTAAACAAAAACAATAGAGTACGCTACTGGAACTAAACACTAAGTAAAGTTTTATACAAAAGAAAGTGATGAAAGGAAAGGGGTCAGAAATACAGGCTCAACAGTAATGTACAAACAACTAAAAAGCTAGTACAACTGTAGAAAGGAAAAACAACAACTACTAAGTCGTCCTCTGGAATTCCCACCTGAAGGGTGGGTACATATGGTCTCCTCAAGACCCCAGGTCCGTCTGTCCGCTCCGTGTATGTCTCACCAAGTGGTCCACCTCCAGGTACCGTCCAGCTCTACAACTCACTACCTCGATCAGTGTTGTCAGTCGCCTGCAGCCAACACAATGAAGTTCGGGCATAGCCCATGCAGGGGTGAGTATAACTATACTTAGTAGGGACCCCGAGAACCCTGAAGGTATCCCATAATTCATGAAGGATAAACCACAGAAGAAAGAAACAATCATGAAGTATCAACCAACCCTACTTATGTATATGCCCATACATATACCTAAGTTACCAATCACAGTTCGGATCCAACTCTCGAGACCAAGCACAAACCAGTCCACACAGGAAGTAAATTCAATCACCTCCAAGATAAATGATTGAAAGTAAAAACTCAGCTCACATGGGTATACATCTTTCATATAGAGATTGAGATGATTAGTTGTAGTCACGGATTCATCTAAGCTGTCAGAACCACATAGGATACAGGACCAGCTAAGTTGTCGGACCCACACAGGATATTGGACCAGCTACTCTGTCGAACCCACACATAATACAGGAATGGAAGTCAGAACTGTCGGACCCATAGAGAATTCTGGTACAGTAGTTGTCGCTGTCGAACCCACGGAGGACTCCGGTACAGTAGTGGTCACAGCCAACCCTAGGGTTCCCGCACACATCACGCTCGATTCCAGGAGGGTCCGCTCCTCGAGAAAAGTGTCGACACATCAACTATCATGAATTCTTGAGTTGATGTATCCTATAGTTATTTCTAATCATAAGTAACCCAATGCGATATATGGAACGTCAATCAGACTCCAGGTCTGAGACGTATTGGCATTTTTGTTCCAGGGGCTCAGTTGGATTTACGCTCGATCCAAACCCATCCATTTTCCAAATTTGACCAAAACACACTTAGAGTATCTCAAAAGGACGACCTCGTCGCAAGGGTCCTAGTGTCACAGATGGTGCTTCGATCGGATGTGTGGTCTAAGAGATATTCGTATTTAAGCGAAGCCGGGCCCAGCCCGTCAAGCCCAGTAGGCTGGCAGGTCGGCCCGACCCGGCTATGGGGTCGGCCTGGCCTGGTGGGGTGCAGCCCACCTGCAGACCTAGCCTATGTTGTGGCCACGTCTGGTTCGCTCGTCGACACCACGTTATGCCGCCCCTCCTCTGCTCGGCCTATCGTAGTCGTCCGGTTCGGCTCGGCGCACGCGGCCCGCGCTGCGTGTCACGATTCTTCCCACGCGGCACCTACAAGCGCCCCAATTATCCTGGCCAGTCGGTCGTAGCTAACCGTTTCACCCAGCCGAGCAGCCCGTGGATGCGGGCCGCAGTCTCCCTCTGCGCGGCGCCTGTGGCTATCGTGGTCTTCCAGCATGTCAGCCCCTGCGGTCCGGCTCCACGGCAGCCGGCTCGGACGGCCGCCTTCGCACCTCCACCGCAGTGTGACGGCGTCGCAGACCTGCTTCCCTCTGCACGGCATGATGATGTTGATTCACCTCTGCCATGGCCCAATGTGGCCGTGGCCTTTGGCTCCACCGCGCGGCATGACGACATCGTGCTTCTTCATCCGTCGCGGCCCTCCTGGACATGGTTCCACTTTCGTCATCGCGGTTCTTCTCCGGCATGGTGCGACGGCACCACACCCTTTCGGTTCCAACTCCGACATAAAACAACAAGAACCAACGGAGGGGCATCTAGCCTTGTTGGTTCAGCCCTCGACCTCCTCATTAGGTGATAACATGCGGCCATCATCAGTCCCAAACAAACAATGAGGAACGAGGGTACAATTTTAATCAAGGGAAACCCTACCTCGATTCAAAGTACGTTGTCGAAGTCGCAGAAGAAGGACATTGTTCCGTCAATGTCGGAGGGAGTAGATCTCGGCGAAGTAGAGTTGAGACGATGCCCTCGGTGTACTTCGTGGCGGCGGTCTTTCCCTTCCTTGCTTCTGTTGAAGAAGATAGAAGATGTTGCTTCACGTTCTTCAGTAACGTGAAGTGTTCTTCATCGAGAGGATATTGTTCTTTCCAAGAGTTCTACCAAACTCTCCAACGATTATGCCAACCCCAAAATAAATAGATTATGTTAACTTATTTTAATGTTGGCATAACGAATTCAAAAGAATTCAAACACTAAATTTAATTAATTAAGTTGGTTCACTTAATTAAATGCACGGAGTTGGAAAGAATTCCAAGGTATTCAATTAATTAATTACGAGGGTGTGTTGGCACAATAATGGGGAGTCTATAAGTTTAAAGGGTGTTCAAGGGGAGTTGAGGAGTTTGAGATAATGTGGGCCCCACCACAAAATATCCTCCCATGGGTGGTTATGTAGGGGTGGGCCCCACCTCCAACTTCCCCTTAGTGGATAAAACCACCACTTAAATAATATTATTTCACAAATAATTTTTATTTAATTTATTAAGAATTTCCAAAAATTAACTTCCACTCCTGATAAAACTCAATTGCGGTAAAGGTCTCCTTAAGCGAATACTGGTGCTGCGAGTTCATCGGTGTCCTCGGATTTCAATTCCGAGCAACGGTTCAAAAGATATAAAAACCCGCATGTACGTTTATTGAACATAACCGAAAAAAAATTTAGAAATTGATTCTGCGCACACCGGGCCTCGTAATCAAGCGCTTTCAAAAACTGTGGCCTCGTACAATTCCCATGTATTTAAGAAGAAACAATTTCCACAGGATTTCCAGGTCTTTACAAAATATGTATTCTTTCAAACTTTTATGAATTTAAAAGTTCCATATGGATATTCAAGTAACATATCAAGGTGTGTTGACTTAAAACATCAAAAGTGACATAGATTGAAATTACATGACCCACATATTTTGATGGAGCAGTTATTTTTGTTGGATTTTCATAATAGTTTACATAAAAAAGTAACTATAACTCTAGTTGAGTTTTCTACCTTTTTTAGAGAAATTTGAGCAAAAACTCTAAATCCTACCGATCTTGATGAACTTAAAGAAAGAATTGGTTTGGCACTATGTAATTTGGAGATGTTATTTCCACCTTCATTCTCATGGTCATGATTCATTTGACTATCCATTGGGTTGAAGAAGCTAAAATTGGTGGATCGGTACACCATTAATGGATGTATCCAATAGAGAGGTGTGCTGATATTTTTTTATTTTCATTATTGAATTCTATTTTATCAAAATCATTATATAATTTATTTTAATATGTTTCTTTTTTGCATCAGGTACTTAGGTCATCTGAAATCATATGTGAGCAATAGTGCTCAACCAAATGGAACTATTGTTGAAGGTTACATAGCCAAAGAGTTCTTGACCTTATGTTATTGGTATTTAGGTGGGATTGAAACTAAATTCAATTGTACTAGATGTTCCAATGACATGTCCACTTATTATCATTCTGAAAACTAGTCATCGATATTTACAACAACTGAATGACCAATTGGAATGGGGTAAAATTTTATATTGATTTATTTATAGTTTCTACAATAACATAGATATGTGCAACTCAACAGTGTTATTTCATATCCATTTATTTAATAATTTTGACTGCAAAAAAATAGACAACATAGGGGTTAAGATCGAAATGAGCTGGAATTAACAAAATTTGTTGATAAGGATCTTGTCAAATGGTTCGCATGTCATCTAAGTATATACACATATTTATATTATTTATGTGTAGTTATTTTTTCTATGTTAAAAGTAACATCGTATATCATTTTTTATAGATAATGAATTTTAAAAATTGAGTAGAAATATAGAATGATTTTGAATTTTTTGGCCTAAGGTCCTCTAAGGAAGGATTAGAGATTTGATGCCTACAATATTCATTACTTTAGGTTTCATACAATTTATCATGAAAAGGAACTAAAATGCATAACAGTGGGGTATTTTCATTTCCATAGGTGGGATACTATTGTAAAATGAATGATATAATTTAATTAAACTATCAATGATAGTTTACAATTGTCTTATTCAATAGAAAGTGGGTTAACATTGATATTGGTATAATGGAATATTAATTACATTTTACCTATGTCAAATTTTCCTATTTTATGGATACTGATGAGTAAGAAGAACATGATCCATTTATCTTGGATTCACAAGTGATGATGGTATATTATATGGATGATAAAATAAATGAAGGTTAGAGTGTCATTTTACACTTAAAGAAGGGAGAAATATATGATACGGGAGATAAAGATCAAATAGTTCATTGTGATAATGAACCTCAACAACCATAAAACATTGAATAGTTTTTCATAAAAATATTGAAAAAGTAGAACTTGCAATAGAGGGTGAAAATGAAGGACTCGTCACAGTGGGTTTTGATATTAATGAAGATAGTGAAGATAAAGATAATTTAATTTATAAATTGGTAATGAGAATATATTACAATTTATCGTTTATAAGTGTTTCAAACATCTATACATTTTTCTAGTTTTTAATTTATTAGTTTATAAAACATTTAGTTTTTCATTTTTTATACATTTAATATTACTTAACCATTTGAAACGAAGGAATTTCTATAAAAAAATAGGATCCTAGATGATAAGAATCTAAGAGCACGCCACCACTATCATCATCTTTTGTGGATCCTAGTCATTCTATTATACACAAGACTGTTAGCAGGACAATGATTCTACTGGAATCTATGGGAATATTATTGGGAAACTTCCTAGTGAGATGGTGAGCTTTCCCATTAACTTCCCCCATGTTATTTTTTTGTTAAAAAACCATTACCAATTGAATAAAAACTCACCACTATGTACCCCAAAAACAACACATATAAAAACTCTCTCTCAATGATAAAAAACACTGATAAATAATTTTTGAACATGAAATACATGTTAGTTTAATTAATATCCACTAAATGATGTATTTCTAGTTTAAACCACCACCATTAGTAAAAAAACACCGTATATACCAGATTTATTTATAGTGAACCTCTTATAAAAACTTTTAGCACCCAGTTCCATTTATAATGGAATGCGCGGAAGGTAAGATGTAGACCAATCATGAGTTGTGGTGTGACTAGACAAGGAATGATAGGCGGTGTGACTAGATATGCTGTGAAACAGTACACCATTGGGTAGGGTGTGAAAATCATTAATTTAATTAATAATATATTAATTATACAATTATATTTTTTAAAAAATATTTAATGATTATAAAATTTATCATAGGAAAACAACCACATATTGATTTTTGAAATGTTGGAATCAACACCACGTCAATTTGAGTTATGTTTTTTTTGTGATGCCTGTAAATATGTTTTTTGTATTTTAAAACACTAAAATGCATGTTTGATGATCAAAAAAATAATATGTGATCTCATATAGACATGAAATCATAAGGAAACAACAATTTAATTATTTTTGACATGTAAAATCAAAAAACATGTTAATTCAACATGTGGTGTGCTCAGATGACTCAATAATAAATTTTAAAAGATATCATTGTTTTAAAACTTGTTTTATAGGGTCAAACCTTGGAAAAAAACATGATATTGCCTTGAAATTAGGGGGAGATGACTGTATATTTAATTTTAAAATATAGGAATTGATATCACGTCCTTCCATATGATGAATTTTATGTTATGTCCATAAACATTTTTTAGTGTGTTAATACACTAAAACTGGCATAGAATGGTCAAACATAGAAAATAACCTTAGATTGATTTGAAATCCTTAGATTCCCACTATGGGGTTATTTTTTATTTGTATACACAAACAACACATCAATATGACTTGTGGTGTGGTCAGAATGACTCAGTGACAACTACTTAAAGGAATTAAAACATTTAAAAACAAGTGTAGGTGGTTCAAAAGTAGTAAAACGATATAGTATTGGCCTAAAATAAGGAGAAAATTATTGCATATTTAATTTTTAAATGTATGAACTAATGGAACATTATTTTAAATGAAGTTTTTTTGCTTATGTCCATAAACATGTTTCTAGTGTTTTAAACACTAAAACGTGCATGGAACATGAAACCCCATAGAAAAAAACCTCACATTTATGTGAAATCATTGGAAAATAAATTTTGAGTTATTTGTTTTTTTGTACACATATAAAACACATCAAATTTACATGTGGTGTGGTCATAATGATTCAGTAACCACTTCTTAAAGGTACAAAAACCTTTAAAGACAAGTGTTGGGGGGTCAAACACATGAAAATAATGTTGACATTCCCTATAATCGGAGGTAAATGACTGTATATTGATTTTTCAAATGTATTAATTGACATCTCATCATTACGAATGATGGTTTTCCCATTATGGCTATAAAAATTTTTTTAGTGTTCTAAAACACTAAAATGTAACACTAAAACACTAAAATGTTTATAGAACCGTCAAAACCATAGAAAATGATCACAAATTGATGTAAAATAAATGAAAACCCACCTCTCATTTATTTTTGATGAGAATGTATATAAAACACATTAATATGATGTGCAGTGAGGTTAGAATTACTTAGTATCCAATTTTTAAAGGTACAAACCCTTTAAAAACAAGTGTGAGGGGGTCAAAACTGGAAAAAATGTCAGATTGTGTTGAAATTAAGTGAAAACAACCGTATATTTAATTTTGAAATATAAAAACTCAAAAAAATCATTTTGAATAACATCTTTCCCATTATTTCTATAAAGGAGTTTTTACTATTTTAAAACAGTAAAACATACGTGGAAAGTTCACAAACATAGAAAATGTCTACATATTGACATAAAATCATTGGAAATCACCAATGGGGTATTTTTAACATGTATACATATAAAAAACATCAATATGGAATGTGATGTGGTCTAAATGACTCAATAACCACTTTTTAATGGTATAAAAACCTTTAAAAAGAGTTTTAGGGGGTCAAAACTTGGAAAAGGATGTTGTATAAACAAAAAATTAAGGGAAAATCATGGTATATTTAATTTTTATATTTAGGAACTAATGGAATTTCATTATAAATAATTGTTTTCCCATGATTACCATAAATTCATTTTTAGTTTTTTAAAACACTATAACATGAATGGAAAGGTCAAATCCATAAGAAACTAACAAATATTTATTTCATATCATTTTAAAACCACAACATAGATGTTTTTTAATTTTAGAAGTAGATAACATGTCAATATGACGTGTAGTGTGGTCATAATGACTTAGTAGAAACTTCTTAAAGGTATAAAAACCATTAAAAACATGTGTTTGGGGGTCAAAACTAGAAGAAAAAAATTGGATTGCCTTGAAATTAGGGGGAAATGACTATATCATTAATTTTGAAATTTAGAAACTGACATAACATCCTTTCTATTGATTATTTTCCCATTATAGTTTTAAATGTTTTTTTATGTTTTATAACCCTAAATTGTACATGGAATTTTCAAAATCAATGAAAAAGACTATAGATTTTTTTCAAATCATTATAAAACCACCACTAATTTATTTTTGAAATATAGTACATGTTGTGAAATCCAAGGTTTTGAATTTTTCTTATTCAGTAAAGTTCAAACACATCACACATAACAATAAAAATAAATTAGAATATTTACTTAACCCTTTTCATTTTCAAGTGCGGAATATTATCTTAAATATGTAATCTTATGTTTTGAAAGTGTTTTTCATTATATATTATTTTATTTATGTTACAATTTCTTCTGTTTGATTAATAAAATAAAAAATTTAATGTGCACAATTCTAAATATATTATTTTTCTTTCCTTTTCCACATTTCATTTCATAAATATTCTTGTTTTTCATTGTAGGTGGAAGATATCGATATTAGGTAGGATGTTGACTATTCTGATCCATGAAATTCTTTTGAAGGTAGTCATGATGGTTTTTAGTTTCCATGGTGCTTTAAAATTGTATCAATTAATATACTGTAATTATGATTTATTATTTTTAGTTTAAATTTTTTTTTATTTTTTTTTATTTTATGACATGAAATGGTCAGTTTCAATTTATGAGATGCATTAGAGGAAGACAGATTCTGTGGATTTCATGACGCGGATATATATTGGTTGTGATATGGATGTCATTGAGGAAGAAAGATGTATTGGTTGATAGATGTATGGGTTGACTAATATTGAGGTTATGATAATTGTGGATGTTTGTATATTTGTTATGAATTTATGATGTATGCATGATTTTTTGTCATATATTCATATTTGAGTTTATTTTATGTCACAGTTTTTATATTTTCATTTTTTTTTAAATTAATAAAATCTTATTTAGAAACATTTTATAGAAACTTATATTAAATACAATAAACAAAATATGTTTAGCAGTGGTTAGGATTAAACACCTCTAAAACAAACCGATAATGAACATATCATTACTGGTTTTGTATATTTTTTAAATATTTTTCTTGGATTGTTTTTTAATAAAAAATCACTGGTAAGTTAAACAAAAACCATCATTGAATACACCAAAAATGAAACATAATAAAACCATTGCAAAATTATTTAAATCATTGCTAAACGACTAGAGACCGCGTAATACGTAGTGGTTTTTGAAATTTTTATAATACTAATTGGTGTTTGTTTAAACTTCCAATACTTCCCCTTTTTATATTGGAAGCTCTTTAGGGGTTTGAGAGGATTCTCCATATTTTATTGTGAACATTAATATAAATGAATTGGATATCTTGAAAAATAATATCATTGGGTTTATATAACTCAATGTTTAGAAATAAATAATTGCACAAGTGGACTTAAATATTTATTTAATCCTAGTGGAACCCTATGTCTATAATAATAATATTTATATTATTTCTTGACAAGTTCTTAACTTGAGAATTAAATTAAATATTATTTAATCAAATAATATTTCTCACTGGACCTATAAACTCAGTCCCTCATACCTCCATAATATTTATCATTCCTTGAATAATGGATATTTATTTAATAAATAAATATCACTGCATTATTCTTCAATAAAGAAATAAATATTATATTCACTAAATAGAAAATAAATATTTATTATATATTTTTTCTCACATAATATCCTCACGAACAAATTCTGATTGAATATATTCAATCAAAAAATATGAATAATTATTAAACCATATGTTGGAAAAATATTTATTAAAATTGTTAAATAATAAATAAATAGTACATTATTTAATAGAGATTATGGATACACATAGTGTGTGGCCCTCTTGGACTCATTCTCAGTGGAATTAGAGGAAGCAGTCTAAAGTCCATGGTTAGTGTCTAGAAACATGACATGTCACCCATTGATAAAGAATGTAATGTCTCAATGACATAATACCTCATATGAAAACCCAATGTGTAATATAATAGCTTTATCATGAAAACATTAATCAAGAAGGTTTCATGATGGTGACATTAACCAATGTGCTCAATGCCTCTTTCTTTTAATTTTCAAAAAACAAACTTTCATAAAGAACACCATGGCCATGGATTTATTTAGGCTATATCATTTATATCAAAGGTCCTAAGATATCAACTTCTATTAAAGAAAATAAAGGATAAATCCTTTATCACAATATTCATTAATAAAATATTACTCTTGATGCACCCAACATATCCTACCTCACCACAAACATATGTTGTCATAGATTTCATTAATACATCAAAGCATGAAACTTATAACACTCATTAATAATAATATTATGTTCTAAAGATCATACACACATCCTAAGATAGGAACATCCAATGACACATATAAATATGGATTTCTTACTGACAGGTCTTGTCTTCATAATATCCTACATTTCATATTACCAAGGGAGTACACCATGAAAAGGTTCCTAAAATTCCTATGAGTCTACACCCATTATATTATGAATCATTAGTTTCCCTCAAATGATTTCATCCATCTATTGAAAATATATATATATATATATAAATATATTTAAGAATGCATTCATGGAACTTTTGGGTTCTCATCATAGAAAGAAATTGTTATGATATTTCAGTGTGAAAGCTAATCTTATAACATTATCACATACTATGTTATGCATGAGTATACTCATAATGTAATAAAAAGTTTCTTAATATTCAAAACTATGAATATAGGTTATCATAAAGTACACAAAAGTTTTGTTTTGGGAACCAACTACAACATTACATTATACACCCCTTGAAATAAATTTCACCACTGTGATTCATCATTTAAATATAAAAAAAATGAGGATACTTCTACCTAATCATGTCCTCAAGTTACCACATATTTTCTTCAAACTGGTGGCTTCACAACAAAACTTTTACTAGGTTAGTGGTCTTGTTTCTTAAAAAATTATAGGTATGATCTACAATCTTCATAAATTTTTATTCCTAAGAAAGATCATTCTCTAGTGGTAATACCTCTAATTTTAGTACATTTGATGGGTTAAGTATAGAATTCCATAGGAGAGATATGTTGAATACATCAAGGGCTTGAGATAGGTTGGGTGGAAGTGTCAATCGATAGGTTACCATCTTGATGTGATCAAGAATTTCAAAGTGAACGACATATCGAGGGATTTGATTCCCTTTATTCCTGAATATAATAACCATATTCCATGAAGAAATTAGTAGAAACACCTTATCACCAATTTCAAATTCTAAAACACACTTTTGAATATCATCATGACTTTTCTACCAAATCTAAGACACCTTTATGTATTGTAAAATTGATCTAACCTTCTCTACCATTTATTTATCTCTCTCTAGTACCAATATCTTTCTTTGTATAACTTCATTCCAACATGTTGGATATCTACACTTGTTTCTATTGAGGTATTCAGAATGATCCATTAGAATTCTTAACTGAAATCTATTATTGTATGAAAAATAAACTATATTAAGTTGTTGGTCTTAACCACCTTTGAAACCCAAATAAAAATATCTCAACATATCCTCTAGGGTTTTAATTTTTCCCTTAGAATTCTCATCTATCTAAGGATGATATGTAGTTCCAAAACTCATCTCTATATCAAGATCTTACTAATAACATGTCCAAAACATTGAGGTAAACCTAGGATCTAGATCAGCCACAGTGGAATGTGTTACTCCATGAAACCTTAACACGTACTTAATGTATATAATTAAAAGTTAAACCTGATAAAAGTATTCTCTAATAGTAGGGAACTTTGTTGATTTAATTATGTGATCGAATAAAACCCATATGAAATTATTCCATTTAGACATTTTTTAGAGTCCAAAAAAAATATATGGTGATGTTTTTCAATTTTCATTTTGGTTTGGGTTGTGGAAGTAACTTCCCCTTTCGATTTTTTCTCTCATAATTAACATTCTAACATACCAATCACTGAGATACAAACTCTATTATATCTCTCGTTATTCTATCCTACCAAATATCTATACATCTCAATTCTTCCAGGATGAATAAGTAATGAAGAACTATGATCTTCCTCTAAAAAATCCTTAAACAATTATGGATGGAGTATATACATTGTTCCATAACCTTATCATTCCATCATGATCAAGGTTAAACTTATGAATATTTCTAATCATCTTTTTCAGCACTACATATTTTTTTATGCCTCTTTAATATTAACATGGAATGATAGTTTAACATTAAATTAATAAAAATAAAATTTCTCCTCTTCATAAGTGATTTCCAAATTCATCCTTTGTAAATCCAAGAAGATTGAATCATTTGTAATCCTCATCATGGATAAGATATCATGATCCTTTTTACCCAAAGCATCAACCACCTTATTTTCTTTCCCAGGGTGGTAATGTAATAATCATTCATAATATTTAATTAGCTTCAATAATATTATTTGGTGCATATTCATCTTTGTCTATGTGAATATATACTTCTAAATTTTGTGATTAATATATATATATATGTCACAATTTTTTCCACAAATATAATTCCTCTATATATTTAATTCAAAAATTACCATAGGTAACTCCAAATAATGAGTTGGGTAATTTTTATCATGAATCTTCAATATCAGGGAGGTATAACCTATAACTATATCAATCTCTATAAGAACACATCTAATCCCATTTTAATGAATCAATATAGATTAAAACCCCTTCTCCACTATAGGGTGATGTAATCACAACTAAACTTACTATTCTTCTCTTTAGTTCCATGAAATTTTCCTCAAAATCATCTGTGCAGCGGAACTTGGATCCCTTATGCGTTAACTTTTTGATTAGATTATATGTACATGTGAAATCATTTATACCCCATCCATAATATTCAGATAAACCTAGTAAACTGCATATCTCAATCATCGTGGTTGGTCTGGTCCAACACTCAATAGCCTTTGTCTTTGATGGATCTACATATATACCATATCTTTTGATTATATGACTCAAAAATGAAACCTTTTGTAGCTAAAATTCACACATTGTAAATTTTTCATATATTTTCTCCTTACTTTGGGTATTTATTACACATATGAAGTGGTCTTCATAATCTTACTTTCTCTTTTAATAGATAATAATATCATCTATAAATTTTACCACAAACTGGTCAAGGTAATCTATAAAGACTCTATTCACTAAATCCATGAAGATAGTGGGACCATTAGTAAGACTAAATGGAATAACTACATATTGATAGGGTTTATAGCTTGTATGAAACATTGTCTTGGGTATGTCCTCATTCTTATCCATTGATATCCAAAATGATGTTAAATCTTGGATAATTATTGATATTTGTGTAGTTGATCAAATAAGTCATCAATATGGGGAATATAATACTTTTTTATTATTGTGAACCTATCCATATCCTAATAATCAATAGAGATTCACATCTATCCATATTTATTTTTAACAAAAATAAGAGGTGAATAACAAGGTGTCACAAATGGATGAATAAATACCTTATCATGGTTCTCATGGAGTTTCTTATTCAATTCTTGCTGCTCAATAGGGGTCAATATATAGGGAGTCTTTGAAATTTTTGTGGAACTTTTTATTAGTTATATTGAAAATTATATTTCAAGATTTTGTGGAAGACTAGAAAACTCTTCCATAAATACATTAAAAAAAATTAAAAAATAGGAATACGGTATATTTCTAGTTTCCCCCATGCCATTTAAGATAAAAAACCTTTCTGAATGGTATGTAATAACCATACAATGAATAATATATCTATTAAAAGTTCATGCATATCACTACATTGGCAGATGATCATAGTTTTTTTTATAATATCAAATATGACTTCCCTTTATAGATAATAGAATTGGGATTTATATAGATAGATCTAATCCATTCCTAATATGATATCAAATTCAACTATAGGAAGAGTTAAAAGATAAATAGTAAGCACATTCCCACCAACATCAACCAGAGAGCAATCATACAGTTAAGATGCAATCATCATACCATTAGGGGTTTTCACTTCTAATTCAACATCTAATCATTTGGTTGGAATCTTTATACCCTTATAAAGTTCTTTATATATAATGTAATGGGTATACATATAGTCAAATAATACATTGGAAGTTCTTGAGTGGATGTAAAGTGTACCTTTCACCATGTCATTATCATACCCCTTATCAGAAACAGTGATTTCATGAGGCTTCACTTTTAATCTCTGATTAAGAGGTTTCAAATGTTGATCATCATCATAAACCATCATGTTTGGGTACTGGTTAGAATAGTTCTTATACACCTGGATTTTAAAACACTGGAGGGTGGTTAGTGTATTCTCTACATCTTTCTTCCTATTTTCATCATTATCTAATTTCTTCCCATGACTTCAGTAATGAATTAATTGATGAAATGCCCTTCCACACATAAAACATTTACTTGTCCCCTTAATACAATTCCCTCTATACTTATTCCAATACTTTGATCATAAAATAAATCTCATCTTCTTATCTTCATGGTTCATAGATTTTCCTTTAAATTCCATTTTTCTCTTCCAATAAAAACCATGATATTTATATGTAACTCCAACCTCCATTTCCACCTTTATAGAACATAAAACAATCTCTTAATAGCTAAATAAGTCTCATATGCCTAAAAACCTTTGGACACTTGGTTTTAAACCACTAAAGAACCAATCAACCTTACCTTCAATTTAGATGATAATACTAGAATCGTACATCATAATTCTTGTAAAATTTTCCTTGTCAGTGCCAATGAATTTATCATCCTTTTCCATTATCTCAAGGAACTACTAACACATTTTCATATGAATAATATGAGAAAATTACTTATTGAAATATAATTTATTAAACTCATCCCAATCCGTGAAGTCAATTTCATCATGATTCCTCATATTTCTGATAATATTCCACCATTGATCATCTTCACCTTCCTAATGGAAGACACTTAAAATGAAATTTTAATGTTTCAACAACAGGATAATGGAAAATATATTTTTACTGGGGTTGAACCATTTCTCAAAAACTAGATGATTATAATTCGAACTTAAAGAAGGTGGAAGTTTCTTAATTAAGTAATCAATAGAATGTATTTCCTTATTTTGTTTATTTTGAAGTCTATCATGATTCATAGATTGAGAAATTTGTGTGAGCATAAAAAATAGATTTTATACTGTAGATCCCATAACATTTGTATTATCCAGAGAAAAATCATTTCATTATTCATCAAACTCATAATTAATTTATTTCCTTCAGGTTAAATTCATTGACTAAAACCAAAAGTCATAGTGTAAGAAAAAATAATCATAGTGGGGAACTACATAATCATGAAAAATCACTTATATGATGTCTAAATCCTGACACATAATTTTTAATCTATGACACATTAGGTTTATCATAGGTAATTAACATTCATATTCTATTTAAATCATTCAATATGGGATTTAAATAGTTTCTTAATTTCCAAATCATATCCCTTGGGAGTGCCAAACCAAGTGTACAGTAAGACCCCTTATTGTACACCAGGTCAAGTCTAGCTCTATTGTAACACCCCATGTTTTTATGAATTTGTTTTAATAAATTAATTTTATTTCATGTCTTACATTTCATGATACATCAATTTAATCTTTCATTATATGCTATAATGAGTTAATATTTTGCTACATGCAACACCAACTTTTCTTGCATTACATACAACACTATGTTTTTACATAATAATATTTTATTATTATAATGAGAGAGTTATAACATGACATTAAATTTATTAATATTAATAGTAAATACTTATTTAAAAAAAATATTTATAATGGTTTTATATAAATAAAACATATAGATAATGAGACTACAATTTTTAGTAAAGTTATTTTATGTTTGAAAGTACAATTTTCTTAAAAGAGTTATTTTTTATATCCATCTGTGAAAAATAATACAGTTAATTTTATAAAATTTTAGAAATTAAATTTGACAAAATAAAATACATTTTTTAATTCAAAATATTAAAATTATCTTAGGGTTAATTATTTGGATGTTTCTAACAAACTTCATTTTTAGATGAATAGGAAAATATACTAAATTTTAATTCAAAATGTCTTTTATTGTATAACGTTTTTATATATTAAAAATATATAATATTTTTTTTTAAGTTTAATTAGATAATATATAAATCAATTAATCTAATTTTGTTTATTGGAAAAAATTACACATTGAAATTGGATATAAAAATATTTTAAACCTTTAAACTTTTTTCGTTAAAAACCTGTTGTCGTGACACATGTAGTGGATTAATTTTAAATTAATTTCCACAAATTATGTTATTTTAATTTGTAACGATGGATTATATTTTTGGAATAATAATAATTTATAATATATAATATGGGAAACTTGATTTTTTAGCCAAAATATAGTGAATGTGATTAGAATTAATGACAATGATTAAGAAAACATTTAGTTTAACAAATGATTATTACCAAAATTTAATTATCAAAATAAACTAGAAACATTTCCAAAATAAATTTTATGGGCATATTTATATCCTTTACTCCATTTTAAAATATTTTATGATTATTGGATTCACTTTTAATGGTAAAAACATTTGTGGGATTATCTTTTCAAAACATTACAAGAATGTCACTCCTCCTTTACTATAAAATGGCACTCACCCCTCCCACTTATTCACAGCTATAAAGAAATTTGGATTGAAAAACTCTACCTAAATATCCTAAAAACATTCAAAAAAATTCATGGAATCCTCCCTTTTTTCATAAATCCAACCATGGAATCCCTTTGGTGTAAACAAAAAGAAGTTACCTAAAGAAAAGGTAACATCATTCCTCAATATCCTTTGTATTATTTCCATTATCCTCCCACTAAAATATTCTTATTAAATGATTAAATAATAACATAATTATATTAATTATACTAATATTTATTTATAATAATTTTTTTAACTAAACTTACACACACTTACATCTAATGGGTAATGAATTTATCATTCTTATGTATGGAGAACTACCGCCTCACAAAACATTGTTGTTCATTTTTCATTTACCACCTCTCATGGTTGGGAATTATGATGGAATATATTTTTTATTATATATAATATATTTATGATTTAATTAATATTATTTAATTATTATATAAAACATACCTTCATTATTTCCATTTTTTAAATACTATAACTTCATTTGTTGACGTGTGGACTACTGCCTCCTCAATGTGATGTGATTTTTTCACAGTTTACATGGAACATATTAATGATGGGTTTAGTAAATTTATATGATATATATTAAATACTAATTAAATTTTTTTTAATATACATATATATCATTTACTTTACTTCTTTCAATGTGACAAGATAATAGAAACAGTGTTTTTGCGTATGTGTGGCATATCATCTTCATTAACGGTTTATTTAATTTGATATTTATATATTTTATATATTACTATAAATACATATATATTGACTATATATTATATTTATATCATATTTTACATTATTTAAATAAGTAAATAATTATCTAAGTAATGAGACCATGAATAACAAGTGAAGACATTTACGAAAAACGTGGAGGTTATCACACAAAACGTAACTTTAGTGCAGAGTTATTAATGAAAGGGAATTATAATGTCAAAATTAAATAATATTTGGTATTATATATATGAATATGGTTCTATTATAGATTCATAATAAATTTATACTTATTATACATGAGGTTTGAATGAGAACAACGAGAGTCAAGACATAAGTTAAGGGTTTTCGTGTCTCACTTTTATTTCTTTGAGACTTATGCATTATTTACCACTCATTTATTTTTTGTGGTGTATATAATTCCCATGAATGTATTATATTATTATTATGGTTAAATTATTTGGTATTTAAATATAATTTTATTATCTCTCTTTAATGGGGTTTATGTTTCAAAAGTTACCAACTCTGTCAAATAGTTTTGTCTCAATTTTCTTTCTTTAAGACACATGCTCTGATACGCACCTTTGTTCATAGATGAGGTGTATACACTACAATTTGACATGTTATTTCGTGAATATCATTATTTTTTGTGATATTTTATTCTTTATTAAATTTCATTTTCTTACATGTTTATTATGGTTCAAAGTTACCATGTTTTAAGAGTCTATTAAAGCAATCTCATAGTTTATGGGGATTGTTTAAAATTATGCTTCCATTGATGAAATATTTTGATATATATATCAATAAAACTCATTCATTTTCTTATAAAATGGTATTTCATGAAATATTCATGTATTTATACCATTTTTCCTCTCTTTAGTACTTAATATAACTAAAAAAAATTATTTAATAAAATATGACCTCATTTCTCTTCTCGGTCTGAAATCTATTTACTTATAAACCCTGGTTTTCAAAAATGTTTTTTTAAATGATTTTAAAATGATATTTAAGGAAAATTTTAAAGTAAAAAAAATTTAAAAAAATATATAATTTTTCAAGGATATTTTTATAGAAAAAAGATTTCAATATGTTTTCAAGTATCCATAATATACTTTCAAAGTAAAAGGGTTTCAATGGGATCTATATTTTAAAATATATTTTTCAAAGAAAAAATTATATTTTTCTTAAGAAATTATTTTAAAAGATTTTTTAAAATTATTTTACAAATAAAATTACATTATTTGGATTTAATCATGCCTTTATGGTAAAATGATAAAAAAGGTTCCCTTTATATTCTTTCTCTAAATGGTTTATAATTCTATAGAATGATATTTATGAAACTCATTTATCTTTCATGGGTTTTATTTTTATGAAACATTTTTCTATTTCATGGGTTATAATATTATGAATCCCACTTCTTTCCATGGGTTAATATTTAGTTAAATTATAATTAAACTTATCTATTTTCCGCGGGTTATGATATGACTACATGTTTATGATAGCCATTTCATTTCATG
This sequence comes from Viscum album, assembly GCA_963277665.1. Classification (NCBI taxonomy): domain Eukaryota; kingdom Viridiplantae; phylum Streptophyta; class Magnoliopsida; order Santalales; family Viscaceae; genus Viscum; species Viscum album. Next base: position 999,521,107 of record OY728128.1, on the reverse strand, counting down.
GGATATGATTTTATTATTTATGATCTTATGGAACATTTATGTGTGATTTAATTATTGGATGGGTAGGAATTATATCTCCCTCCACTTAATTTGTTAAATATTTATATCTCATGAGATATACATGGCTTGAACAGGGAGTGAAATAAGTTTAGTAAAAGACTTTTTCCTCTAAGATGGTCTAGGGAGTGAACCGTGGCTACTAAGATGGTCATGGGAGTGAAAAATGACCACCAAGATGGTATGGGGAGTGAACACATACTACTTATATGTCATTTTAAGTGATTCCTTAAATACTATGGAAATCATTTTATATACTTATGTGCATTCCACAAATTCAATGTCTTATTAATGTGTTATGCTTAATGGCTTATTCTCTCGATTCCATTATGATTCATTTCTAGGGAACTACAAATATGTATTCCATGATTCATTTATATAATATTTTTATGAAGGGTATGATATTTTAATGTCATGATTGCATTCTCATACCCCTATTATCATGTTTATTCTTAAATATCTCCTTTTTTCCTTATAGAGCATCTGATCTCACATCTTTTTATGTTTCATTTCCCCGAGTTATGAAGATATGTATTATGTATGACATATATAACAAGGGTTATATTCATGGATAACCTAGTGGGAGATAATTTATCTCATTTATATACCACAGTCTAAGTTTCTATGTTTCCAAATAAAATAGACTAATACTCTTTTTGGGCATCTGTTTGTGTAAGGTATTAAGTATTCTGCAAAAAGTATGTAATGTTAAAGTTTGCTAAGTTCGAGTCTCTATAATTGGTATGAGAGAAAAAATTTAGTTATAATTTGAAAACTATGATTATAAAAACATAGTGTGATCCCTAATTACATGTCTAAGGATAATGAAAATTATAGTAAATGTCATGTAATTTTTGTAAAGGTTGGAGCAAGTGGTTTTTTATAAATAAATCCTTATATTCATAATATAAGTTGTATGTGTATCTAGAACATATGTACCTAGGGGTAAAAACTCCAAAAAGTTGTATTAGGCTTGACTCGAGTGTATTCTATTCCATGAAAATTGGTTTTGTTGCACACCTGGTTTGACACTCCCTAGGGATATGCTTTGAAAATTCACAAAATCATCACAAACCATAATAAAGGATTTAAATATCATTTGCCTATGAATAACTTAGGATAAAACTAAGGTGTAAAAAATTAAATATGAATTCATAATTTAGACATCCTATATGTGGTTTTTCAAGATTATTCATTTTCCCATGATGATTATTGTTTCTTACTCAATGATTTTTTGTTTTTTGTCAATAGTTGGAACCTGAAGGAATCATGTCAATATTGAGTGTGACATAAAATGTAATGATTGTTATACTAATCATCAAAAATATATGGGAGATTGAATGAAAAATCTAATTTATATGCTCACTCAACTATCTCATGATATGAATCATGATGGACTTTTAAATGAGAAAATGATAGAACAATATTCTATTGAGACCTTCATAAGGCAGTGTCCACCTTCATTCAGTGGGTCTTCTGATCCACTTGTTACTGAAAAATATATCAATTCCACTAAAAAAATATTATTCATTATCTAGTGTTAATAACATTTGAAATTCATTATGGGGTTTTATTGTTAGGAGTAGAATACTAGTGGTGAAATCTAATCAAGAATACTAGGAAACAAGAGAAATTGAATTCATGGATTGAGAAGAGGTCATGAACTTATTTTTCAATAAGTAATTTACTCATATTATTTGTACAAATTTTGAGAAAGATTTTATTGAGTTAAATAAAATGGATTATGAATCCATAGGTACATAAAAGAAAAATTTCACAAGACTTTCAAGGTACACTTCTCGTATTAGTATCCAACCAGAAAGTAAGGTTGACCGATTATTCAGTGGTGTAATGCCAAGTCTCAAAAGGTTATTGTACAGAGTAGAATTTAGTAGATATGAAGATATTATTCATTGTGTAATCAATGTTTAAATGTATGTTATAGTTACATATCAATATCACGGTTTTGACAAAAAAAGGAAGATGGAGTTCAAAGGAAAAACTAAAAACCATAAAGAGTAAAAGATGAGATTTCCTTTATTCTATAAGTGTTAAAAGAAACTTAGAGGAAATTGTCCTAATAGGTCTAATGAATGTTTTTAGTGTATAAAGGAAGGTCATAGGGAATTTTATTTTTGAACTTATGGGAATAGGTTCACTAATGATGTGAATGGAAAGAAAACCATGCAGAATAAACCTCCCCCGCTTTAGTGCTATAAGTATAAGAAGAATGGGCATTATGTTGACCAATTCCCAAACTCGAGGTTTGGTGATGTTGATTGGCATCAGAAACTTCTTAAACTAAGGGTCAAGAAGAAATCACATGCAATCTCTATCTATGAAGAGGGGTGTGATAAATATGTGGTGAAAGGTACACTTACCATCAACTCTAGAACTGTTATTGTATTATTTGATTATAGATCCACCCACTCTTTCGTATCTAAAGAATTTTCTAAGGGTATTTATATTCCTACCAAGTTATTATATGTGGAATTAGTAGTAAAAACCCCTAAGGGTATGGTGATTTCATCTCAAGTATATGATTCCTCTCTAGTGGAATTTTGTGGCAAAGTGATTCGCAAAAATTATGTTATTCTTCCTTTGGTTGAATTTGATGCCATCTTATACATGGAATGGATTTATCTTACTAAATCCCGCATAGTTTTTCATGGAAGGGGAGTTCTTCTTGATCTTTTGAGCCAAAATATGATCGTTAATCAATATGATGATTAGTTTTAACATCCTATGGATATTACATCCAATGTATGGGTTTTGATTTCCATTTAGAAGGGTTGTTTATCTCGAATGGTTGGGGAGAAAATTTGCATCGATGATGTGCCTATTGTTTGGGAGTTTTTTTATGTTATTCAAAAAGAGTTTACTATCCATCCACCAATGTTTGAAGTTGATTTCTAGATAGATCTCATACGTAGTTCCACACCATTTCCAAAGACCCCAAATAGAATAGACCTAATTGAGTTGCAGGTACTGAAGAATGAAATCAATGAGAACATTAATAAGGGATTCATCCATCCAAGTGTGTCACCTTGGGGTGAACCTGTTATTTTTGGGAGAAATAATGATGGATCGATGTGAATCTGCATTGATTATTGGGAGTGGAAAAATATCATGATCAAGAATAAGTATCATCTTCCATGTATTAAGGACTTGTTTGATAAACTACATGGAGATCAATACTTTTCCAAGATTGACCTTCCATCTGGATATCATTAATTAAGGGTCAATAAATAGGATACACCCAATATGTAATTTCGTACATGGTATAGACACTATAAATATCTTGTAATTCCTTTCAGTATTATAAATTACCCCGTAATAATCATGTATTTGATTAATAGAGTCTTTATATATTACCTTGATCAGTTTTTGGTATTCTTTATAGATGATATTCTTATCTATTCAAAGAGAAATTAATACCATGAAGACCACTTTATAATTGTACTAAATACACTTAGGAATGGTATGTTATGTGAAAAAATTACAAAATTATAATTTTGGCTGAAAAAAGTTTCGTTTTTGGGCCACTTAATCTCAATAGATGGTATATCAGTAGATCCATCAAAGATAGAGGCTACTAAATGTTGTTCTAGACCAGACATGGTGACTGAGATCCATATTTTTCTTAGTACAGCTAGATATTATTAATGATTTGTGGATAATGTATCATAAATATCTAAAATTTTGACCATGTTAACTTACAAGGGTGCCAAGTTCCTCTAGGAAAATGAATGTGAGGAAAATTTCAAGGAATTAAAGAGAAGGTTGGTTAGTGAAAATGTTATTACATTACCCTAAAGTGTAGAAGGGTTTTAATCTATAGTGATTCTTCTAAAATGTATTGAGATGTGTTCTTGTGAAAAATAACATGGTTATATCCCATCACTCATGAAAATTAAAGATTCATGATAAATATTATCCAATGCCTGCTTTGGACTTATTAGGTTAAATTTTTTCATTAAATATCTGGATTAATTTTCTTTACAGAGAAATGTGTGATATATATAAAGACTAAAAATTATAAAATATATATTCACATAGAATTAGTTGAATCTGTTATAGATAATATGGTTGGAGAAAATAAATGATTATGATTTCTCAATACATTACAATCCTAGTAAATCAAACAAGGTGGTAGATTCTTTGAGTCAAAAGGATCATACTAGCTTATCCATGATGAGGATCTAAAAAGATCAAATATTTCTGTATTTTAAAATTATGGATATTTAAATCTTTAAGGAAGGGGAAAATTCTTATTTTGATCAATTAACTATTCAACCTTCTATCCAAGTGAAGATTAAAGAGTTATAGAAGGAGGCTGTAGAGCTGTAAAAAAAGTTATAAATATTTTTGAGTTTAACCTTGATAAGGAAGAAATGATGAGGTTTAGGAACCATGTATTTTTTCCATGCATACTGGATTTGAAGAAGTAGATATTAGAGTAATATCATATTTATTAATTCTCTATTCATTATAGAAGTATAAAGAAGTATAGAGACTTGAAATAATACTTCATGTGGTATGGAATGAAGAGGGATATCATAGAGTTTGTATCTGGGTACTTGGTATGACAGCAAGTTAAGTTATAAATACAAAATTATAAGGGGATATTTCATCTGTTACCCATACCAGAATAGAAATGGGAGAAAATAACTATGGACCTTCTTTTTGGACTCCCCAAAACATCTCAAGGGTTTAATGCTATATAGGTGGTATTCGATCACATAACTAACTCAACACACTTCATTGCAATCATAGAATACATCTATCAAGATCATCTTTACAGGCTATACCTTAAAGAAGTGGTACTGTTGCATGTATTAACATACTTGCAACACCCCAATATTTTATAATATGTTATCTCTTCAAATTATTTCAATAACTTGAGCTACACGCAACACTGAGTTCAAGCGCACCACAACTTACCAATCTAGCCATTCAAAAAGGTGGTTTTTAATAGTATTAACTACATTTTAAATTTCATATATCCTATATAATTTTAACATTCATATTTTGTGTTTCTTAGACATAATATAAAAAAAATTCAATTTTTAAGATAAAAGGGGTATTTTTCAAAAAATGCAGATTTCCTCCTTTTAATGGAGAACCATTTTTAAATTTTAATATTTGAAACTTTTATATATTAAATTTAGTGAAATAAAATTTTAATTTATAATGTGGACAAAACAATTTAGTTTGGATAAATTTTTGGTACTTTTCTGATAACTTTCATATTTTGATGAATAGTGAAAAAATACGAAATTTTAATTAAAAAAACTTTTTAAATCAAAATAATTTATAGTGTTATATTATACATTTAAGAGGTTTTAAAGTATAATTAGACTATATTTTTATCATTTAATATAATTTAGGTTATTAGATGTAATTTCACATTTAAACTTAACATAAACAAGTGTATATCTTTTGATAGTTGTTATTTCTTAAAAACACGTTTTTTGTTTTGACAATAAAAATCAATTTCAATTTAATTTTTGCCACTTTTGTGTTTTGAATTTGGAAAAATGGATTCCATATTTGGAATCATGAGTTCCACATTGTGTAAATAATTAACTTTTATTTTTGGACATTATGAATTGTTACTGCGGTAAATATTTTATATACCATGGTTAAAAGGTAAATCTGGTAAATAAGTGTAAAAAATAATATTATAATAATATTAAATTAACCTAAAATGTGTCATATTTCTATTTTTTGATACATTTCCAACTATTTTCTTCCTTGGATTGATTTTTGGACTAATGGATCCACTTGGTAGTGATAATGACATTTTATATTAATTAATCTAAAGTAAAGACAAAAATAACAAAAGCATGTATCTTTTAGTAAAACATTTTTATATGGGTTTATAAAATTGATATCTTTTACTATACATATTTATCTGAAATAAAAAAATATTTCCAACATGATTATATTTTTATTTATAATTTTTATACGTAAAATAAATATATTTATTTATGACACAATAACGATGCAGTAATTACCTTATTAATGAAAGAATCAAATAAATGGTATTATAAATATTAAAATAAATATAATTACAATGTTTTTATGAAATCCACGAATTTTCTAGGAGAATATGACAAATAATAGTTGATTTAATGTATTTTTTTAATGTAATCATGTTTTGATGACTTTCACTAAAACCAAATACTAAATAGTATCAAAATTGACATAATTACGTTTTTAAAACAAATACTATATTATTAATTTAAATAATATTCCTAAAAATCTTAGTTTAGGACAAAAAACATAGATAAGGTTATATATATTAATAATTAACCACATTGGGTTCTCTTGGCTGGTTATAATAAGTTTATTAACCATTTAATATAAAAATACAAAGAGACAAGGTAAATATCAAACTATTTAACAAAGAGTTAAATCTAAAAGATAAGGTTAATATGGTGACCTAAACCTATATAAAACCTATTGGTTGAGATTTTTTATACCCATACCCACCTTAGACTCTAAATAATTTATTTTAGATCCATTATAAATAGAAAATTATTTTTTTATAAAATAATATTTCAAGCTTTTCCTAAAGTGACCCTCACCTCTCTTATAAAAGGGCACTTCCCCTTAACTTAATTTCACGCCTCCAAAGCCTTTTAGATCTGCCAAAACCTGCCCAAATATCCTCCCATATTTCCTCCTTTCATCCTAGAGTCCTTACTTTGGTCATAAAGTCAACCTAAAAATCCCTTTTAATCCAATCAAAAGGAAGAACCCAAAGAAGAGGTAAATATTTCATCACCTCTTTCAAGTTCTTTTCTTCTTCCACTTACTATTTTTTTGTTGTTTCCATTATAAAATAATAAATCTAGTATCTCATATGTACTGTTATGTTATTATAAAAATATTACACCATATTCATTATATTATCCATCATATTAATGACAAAGTCACCATACGTGCGTACTTACAGCTTACCGTCTCCACATCGTGGTGTAGTTTGTTATTCAAACACTTCATTATTTGGATGGGTATAATAAAGAGTATAAATGATGTAAATAATAAATAGAACATGCTAATTATTCTTTATATATGATATTATATCAAATTACATACTATTTCACCGTCAATATAATGATATTGTCGCTCGTGCGCACGTACGGATTACCATCTCCACGATGCGATGAAAATCATTTCCACATTCACAATTAAACGATGATTATAAAAATATATATTATTAATAAGTATGTAATATATGACATAATAATCCTACTATATATATATATATCTCTTATTCACTTAGTTTCGTTCAATAGGATATAGAAAATGGATACAACATTTATACATACACATTGTCTACCATCTCCATAAATGGTGTTTTCTATTTCATAAATCTATCTATTATAGATATTTATATTCTAAATATATATGATATATAAATCATGTGTTATATTCTGGAAGTATTTAAATCATTATCTAAATGATACGATCAATAATAACAAGTTAAAACACGTATGATAAAGAAAGCGATTATTATCTGAAATGTTAATTTAACATGGAAATAATTATTAAATGGGTATTATAAAGTCATAAATGAATCATGTATGATATAATAAATATGAATATGGTTCTGGATTAATTTAATAACATACTATGTTCATTATACATAAGGTTAAATGTACCCACGACCAAAGGAAAGTGCAAGGTAAGGGTTAATTTCACAATCACATTATTATTTGAGGTTGTTTTTCTGTAAGTATCTACTGAGACATATTTATTATTCATGTCCATGTTTCATAAAATAGTTTTCAAATGGATTCTTTTTAAGGAAATTTTTTTACTAAAACATCATTTTAAATTTTTTAAATATTTATTCTTCTAAATCATTCCCATTAATGTCCTTTTTTTCAAAATGGTTTTTAAGGATTTATTTATATGGACATGAATGTTTTAAAAATGTTAATTCCTTTCAAAAGTTTCAAAGTGGTATGGGACTCTTTGAATCAAAAATTTCTTTAAATTTATTCCTTTTTAAATTGTGTGACTTCTAAAAGTTTTTATGAAAAAGGTATATTTCTCACAAAGAGTTTTACAAATCATTTTCATCTATACCAACATCCTTTGGTGAATTTTAAACTTGTTTGAAGTTGATTTATTATGATAAAAAACTTCCATATTGTATTGAATTATTTATGATATGTTTGACTGTGGATGTGTTATTTTTATACCATTCATGGTTTATGGATAAATTATTGACATTTCATATGCGAGTTTTAATATGAATATTTATGTTTTGTTTCAACATTTTTATATGAGAAATTTATTGGACTTAGTAAGTGATGTGTGGAGCCTGCTATAGCTCTTATATGCATTGGTGGGTCTAATGATACAATTAGATGTGGAATTTTCGAAGGCCTTTCCCAATTTAATATATGGTTTTGGTCGAGGCCTAAATCATTTTTAGACATCTTGGTTGAGGCCTTGATAAAATGTTTCAGAATGTCCGACATTATACATTCCCTCATTATGAAAATAATAATGATGGTTCATGTTGTTATTCGACTAGTAGAATACCCATGACTATGTTTTATTATGTCATTATATACTCATCTCATATTCCTGCGATAAAGTGTTCATGTTTATTATTTGTAAAGGAATGTGTTTTAAATTATTCACCATGCCTAATGTTTATGTTATCTTCCACTATATTTTTTACCCTTACTGATCATCTGAAGTCACCCCTTTCTTATGTTTTATTTATCCCAGGACTCCAAGATGGATATTATGATTGATATGTAGGGTTAAGCGAGGGGATTAATGGAATTCTAAAAGGATCATTTATGTTGTGTTTTATTTTTGAATTTGTAATGTAACGTTCATATATGTAATCTATTTTCCAAGACTATTAAACTAATCGGTAATTTAGGACTTGATTCCTTATAATCATGATAATGTTATGTAATAAAGAACTTCTTATGGGTAACTATGGTCGAGGCATTATAGTTGGTATAAGAGGAAGTTTAGCAATAAACTTGGACACTAGATTTGGATAAAATCTGATTAGGAAACATTATCCTAATATATACATTAAGGATTAGTATAGAAGAACATCCAAAAATTTTGGTAATGTAGATATTATGTAGGTTTTCCGAGAAATACATCCTTGTCTGGATATGAGAAGGTAGAGGCCGCTCTGGCACAGATGTACCTAGGATTGAAAACTATGACAAGGAGTTTCGAGCTTGACTCGGGGTATCCTGGTGCACGATAATGGGCCTTGTTATACTCTTGGTTATGACACTCCTGGGGGATATTCTTAAGATAATTCACATTTTCATTAGAAGACATTATGGAGGATTTAGGAGTAAATACTTCATCAAAGAAAACATTTTATGATTATAGATTATATGAATAATATTTTCAATTTATGTTAGGTATTTTACATGATTGTAATTAGACCTTGAGATTCATAAACTAACCCTGTGAATCCCATTGTTTATAAATGGAACCCCATAGATAGAATGAGAACTCAAGAAATATGCATGATCCAAAGAGTAAGAATGGTCATATATTTCATGGTATTAAGACAACATTTAGAATGGAAATAGTCTCCCGCGTATTATCATCATATGAAGAAATAATATCATGTGTTAATAAGATAAGTAAAGAATTTTCTGAGTCTTGTGGATTTGAAGGGAATCCAGAGATGAAAAGGATGGTAGAAAGAAAGACGGATAATGGGAATAAGGGAAAGATGGATTTTTCCATATGTGATAATGGTGTAAATAATTACCTTGGTAAATTCTTGAATGGAATGGAAGGTTGTTATAAGTGTGGAGAAAAATGACACCAAATATGTGACTGTAAGGGTAAGAAAAAGTTTTTAAATGTACAATGCTTCATCTATAAGGAGTTGAGACACTACGTGAATCAATGTCCAAATCATCAGAGTATACCCCAAATGATGCTATAGGATAATAATCAAGTAATGATACCACCATAAATTAAGAGGAATGACTAGTTTTCTTATGTTTTTATTAAATAATTATTTCATTTTAGTGTTTTATCAATGATTTACTAATTATATGAATTATGGAAATAAATAAGGATTGTACTGCAGTACTATTTTATTTAGGATTTAAGATTATATGGTTCTAAGAAAAGTTACTAAATAGCAGGTTGAATTTTTTGGAAAAATATATGTTTAAAGGAAAGATAAACCTCAATATGGTTCTGATATTAAGGTAGTGATTTTGGAATAAGATGTGATGGATTTGGATAAATTATATTAGATATTCTTGACTACCTTGAAACTGATTAATTATTTGTATATTCCATCATTGTTAGAGTTTACAACATTTTTGGATAGAATGAGTATATCCAATATTCTATAAGTAATAAGAGATAATTAATGTAATAAATAAGGTTTTATGGTAATTTAGGGTGTTACAGTGTTTTAAATGAATACATGATGATGGTATTCATATGTTATTACGTGGAAAAAAGGATCTTCATTGTGTTTACCTTCCTTATAAATTTTGGACTATGAGTTTGGACAGAAGTATTTTAGATAAGTCCAAAGGTTGGAATCGATTAGGTTGGACATTGTATAATATTGTTAATGTCAAATCATTTCCTAAAATTATTTATGCATTTTTATAAAAAGGACCACTCGGAGGTTGGGCGACAACCCATCGCAACCGGTAAGGTTGCGAGACTTGAACCCGCAACCGAAGGGCGACAAGGTTGGGTCACCTACAACTGGCATATGTGATTTCTTGGTTTGTATAATGTAGACTTTTTAAAATAGTCTGAAAATGAATTATAAATTCATTATTTTTCGAACCCTATAAAATTAGGATAAATAGAATATTTTTTGAATTCTATTATCTTTTGAAGTGAAAGATTAGTTTTTGGTAGGAATTAGTTGAAAGATGAAACTATAATTGTCAATTATATTTTTTTCCTCTTATTATATGAATAAATTAATTATTAAACATTAATTAAGGGATCTTAAAACCAAAAATGTGTTATCCTAATACCTTATGTTTTGGTGAACTAATGATATTTTAAATCATCATAGATTGATGGCTTTGGGGACTTCAATTTTATGCTGGTTTGTGATTGATGACCTCAATAAATCTTTATAAATATTTAATTTTTTCCTCTAATTATTTGTCTCTAATTTCCACTAATTTTCTTCTAAATGAGATCATAATTTTGTGGAGACTTTTTCATTCCTTTCCCCACTAATTTTAACTAAATTTTATAAACCCAATTTCCGATGCGGGTTTTCCACAAAGTTATTTTTCTATTTTTAACATTTTATTGTCAAAGAAAAATTTCAAATTGAGAGGATGAAATTTATTTATGTAGGGTAGAATGTAACACCCCATGATTTTATAGTATTTTATCTCTTCAAAGTATTTCAATAACTTGCGCTACACGCAAAACCGAGTTCGAGCGCACCACAACTTACCAAACTAGCCTTTCAAAAAAGAGGTTATGAATAGTGTTAACCACATTTTAAATTTTATATATCATATATAATATTAAAATTCATATTTTTTTTATTATACATAATATAAGAAAAATTCAATTTTTAATATAAAAGAGGTATTTTTCAAAAAATGTAGTTTTCCCACCTTTTAATAGAGAACCCTTTTTAAAATACAATATTTGACACTTTTATATATTTAATTTAATGAAATAAAATTCTTATTTAGAATAGGGACATAAAAATTTAGTTTGGATAAATTTTTGGTACTTTTCTGACAACTTTCATATTTTGATGAATAGTGAAAAAATACTAAATTTTAATTAAAAACAACATTTTTAATCAAAATACTTTATAGTGTTAAATTATACATTTGACTGGTTTTAAAGTATAATTAGACTATGTCTTTGTCATTTAAAATAATTTATGTCATTGGATGTAATTTCACATTTAAACTGGACACAAACAAGTGTGAATCTATTGATAGTTATTATTTCTTAAAAACATGATTTTTTTTGACAACAGGAATTAATTTTAAATTAATTTCTGCCACTTCTATGTTTTGAATTTGGAAAAATGGATTGCATATTTTGAATCAGGATTTCCAAATTTTTTAAATAAATAACTTTTATTTTTAGAAATTATGAATAATTACTTCAGTAAATATTTTATTTACCCTGGTTAAAGGGTAAATCCGGTAAATAAGGGTAACAAATAATATTATAAAAATATTACGTTACCCTAACATGTGTCTTATTCATATTTTTTGAAACATGTCCAACCATGGGAATCCTTGGGTAGATTTTGGGACCCCATAAAGCCACTTGAGAGTGATAATGACATTTTATATTAATTAATCTAAAGTAAATACCAAAATAACAAAAACATGTATCTTTTAATAAAATATTTTTATGTGGGTTATATAATTGATCTATTAAACTATAAATATTAATTTGAAATAAAAAAATATTTCCAACATGATGATATTTTATTTATAATTTTTAAACATATAATAAATATATTTATTTATAGCACCATAATGATGCAGTAATTATCTTATTAATGAAAGAATCAAATAAATGGTATTATAAATTTTAAAATAAATATAATTTCAAAGTTTTTATGACATAAACTAATTTTATAGGTGAATATGACATCTCAGGGTTGATTCAATTTATTTGGTTCGAAGTAATCAAGTTATGATGACTTTCACAAAAACCAAATACTAAATAGTGTCAAAATTGACATAATTGATTTTTTAAAACAAATATTATATTATTAATTGATATAATATTCCTAAAAATATAACGTTTATCCAAAATACTTAGATAAGGTTATATATATTAATAATAAACCACATGGGGTTCACTTTTCTGATTATAGTAATCATATTAACCATATAATATAAAAATACAAAGAGACGTGGTAAATATCAAACTATTTAACAAAGAGTTAAATCTAAACGATAAGGTTAATATGGTGACCTAAACCTGTCCAAAACCTGCTGGATGAAATTTTTTAGACCCATCCCCACCTTATCCTCTAAATAATAAATTTTTTATCCATTAGAAACATACAATTATTTTATTATAAAATAATATTTCAAGCTTTTTCTAAAGTGACCCTCACATCTCTTATAAAATAGAACTTCCCCTTCTCTTAATTTCACACCTCCAACACCTTTTGGCTCGTCCAAAACCTTCCAAAATATCCTCCAAAATATCCTCCCTTCATCCTAGAGGCATTAATTATTTCTTAAAGTCAACCTAAGGAGCCTTTTTCATTAACTCAAAAAGAAGAACCCTAAGAAGAGGTAAATATTTCATCACCTCTTTCAAGTTCTTTTCTTCTTCCACATACTCTTACTTTATTGTTTTCATTCTAAAATAATAACTACAGTACATTCTATATAATGTGATGTTATTATAAAAATGTTACATCCATATTCATTATTCTATTCATCATATGAATGACAAAGTCACCATGCGTGCGTACGTACGGATTACCATCTCTACATCGTGTTGTAGTTTGTTATTCAAACACTTCTTTATTTGGACGGGTATAATAAAGAGTATCACTGATGTAAATAATAAATATAACATGTTAAGGATTCTGTATATATGATAAATGATCCAATTTAATATGATTTCACCATCAATATAATGATATTGTCGCTTGTGTGTATGTACGGATTATCGTCTCCACGACGAGATGAGATTCATTTCCACATTCACCATTCAATGATGATTATAAAAATATATATTATTAATAAGTATGAAATATATGACATAATAATGCTATTGATATATGTGTTTGTGTGTGTGTGTGTCTATTTAAATATACTTTATTCACTTAGTTCTGTTCAATACGATATGAAAATAGAAAGAGTGTTTATGCGTACGTACGGCTTACCGTCTTCATAAACTATGTTTTCCATTTCATATATATATATATTATAAATATTTTTATTCTAAATATATATGATATATAAATCATGTGTTATATTCTAAAATTATGTAAATCATGATCTAAATGATACGATCAAGAATAACAAGTTAAAACATGTTTGATAAACAAACCAATTATTACCCAAAATGTTAATTTAACATGGAAATCATTATTAAATGGGTAGTATAAAGTCATAAATGAATCATGTATGATATAATAAATATGAATATGGTTCTGGAATAATTTAATAACATACTATGGTCATTATATAGGTGGTTAAACGTACCCTCGACCAAAGGAAAGTGCAAGGTAGTGGTTAATTTCACAATCTCTTTATTATATGAGGTTGTTTTTACGTAAGTATCTACTAGGATGTATTTATTATCCATGTCCATGTTTCATAAATGATTTTTCAATGTGATTCTTTTAAAGAGACTTTTTTTACTAAAACATCATTTTAAATGTTTTAAATATTTATTCATCTAAACCATTCTCATTAATGTCCATGTTTTCAAAATGGTTTTTAAGGATTTATTCATATGGACATGAATGTTTTTAAAAAGTTAATTCCTTTCAAAAGTTTCAAAGTGGTATGGGACACTTAAATTCAAAAATGTCATTAAATGTCTTACTTTCTAAATTTTTTTACTTTTAATTGTTTTTTTAAAAGTGATATTTCTTACAAAGAGTTTTATAAATAATTTTTATCTATATCAACATCCATTGATGGATTTTAAAATTCTTTGATGTAGATTTATTATGATAAAAATCTTCCATATTGTACATAATTTTTTGTGATATGTTTGACTATGGATGTATTATTTTTATACCATTCACTTTTTATGTATAAAGTACTGACATTTTTTATGATAGTTTTAATCCAAATATTTATGTTGTGTTTCATCCTTTTCATATGAGAAATGTATTGGACTTAGTAAGTGATGGGTGGAGCCCGCTACAGCTCCTTGATGAATTGGTAGGTCTCATGAGACAATTAGATGTGTAATTGGCCGAGGCCTTTCCCAATTTTGTATATGGTTTTGGCCGAGGCCTATATCATTTTTAGACATCTTGGTCGAGGCCTTGACAAAATGTTTCAGAATGTCTGGAATTATACATTCCCTCCTTATTAAAATAATAATGATGCTTCATGTGGTTATTTGACTAGTAGAATACCCATGACTATATTTTATTATGTCATTATTTACTGATCTCATATTCCTGCCATAAAGTGTTAATGTTTATTATTTGTAAAGACATGTGTTTTAAATTATTCACCATGCCTAATGTTTATGTTATCTTCCACTGTATTGTTTACCCTTACTGAGCATCTGAGCTCACCCCTTTATTATGTTTTCTTTTTCCCAGGATTCCAAGAAGTGTATTATGATTGATATGCAGGGTTAATCTAGGGGATTAATGGAATTCTCTAAGGATCATTTATTTTGTGTTTCATTTTTGAATTTTTAATGTAAAGTTCATATATGTAATCTATTTTCCAAGACTGCTAAACTAATCAGTCCTTCGGGATATGATTCCTTATACTCATTCCAATGTTATGTATTAATTCTCTGACTCTGGGTAACTAGGGTTAGGGCGTTACAATACTCTATTATATCTGATCAGGATATTAGGTTTACCCCATTGGTTTGGTGAGTTATTCAGCAGGAACATGAAATAGAATTGAGTTTTAGAACTGCATATTATCCTCAGACAGATGGTTAGTCTGGAAAAATAATTTCAACCCTGGAGTAAATTTTGAGATCTTGTTAATTGGATTTCCAAGGTGGTTGGGATCAACTCCTTAATCTAGTTGAGTATTATTATAAAAATAAATTTAACTTAATAATTTATATGGCTCCTTATGAATCCCTCTATGGTAATAAATTTATATATTCAAAATTATGGGATAAATGTGGAGAAATAAGGCAATTGGGACCTCTGATAGATGAAGAAATGGTAGAGAAGGTTAGATATAACAACCCTTATTTTTTATTACACACTTAACACAAATTATTACATAAAACCTTCACTTGATACAATATAGAAGATCAAGATATATAGTGTCTTTCGGGATTAGGAACATTACATAAAACATAAACCGCAAAATCTTATTAAAAACTTATTTTATATGACCATTACATTCCTCCGTACATAGCATTGCATGGGATAACCAGAGGAAATACATAAGAAAGGGATGACCTATAAAGCCTAGTAAGTGAATAAACATGGAATAACATTAGGAACACAATACATGTTAGAAAATAGTAATGTTAATGGATCACAAGATAAATATGAACATAAATGCATGATAAATCATGATAATCATAACATGGAGATGTGGAAACAACATTTAACATGTTATTAGCATGAGTCAAGGCTCATTGGAAATGTAGCATGAGTAAACCCTCATTACACATGAAGTAACAATAAACCCTTATTTCATAGAAATTATAATGACTCAACACTCATTGCACATGATGTGCCATGATATTATACTTTACCCAATCCGTAGGAGCACTATCAGGGAACACCCTTCTTAAACATTTTATTTCATGCATAAGTGTTCCACATGGATCATATAACATGGATTCAATAAACATCATCCTTTATTACATGATAAAGGAATGTGGAATTTATACATGAATCTATATAATAAATAAGTAGACATGAATAAATGTGAATACCCTTGATAGAGATATGGGCATTATATTCACTACACAATGACTTTGGCTTGGAAAATCACGGTGCAATTTTGGCAACATAATGGCATGACATATGAATTTATAAAAATGGTTGATGAGAGAGAATGGGGTCTCATAATATGTACATAAAATTGATAGTAAGGTGTTCATAGAGATACATGTCCCGACATGATTAATGGAATTTGGATTCATAATACAAAAGAATTGCCTGAATGTAAATGTAGAGAGAGAAATTCCTTACGGAATTTCTGCATAGTAACGGGTGTACATGGAAGGAATTAATGAGAGAGAAAGGGGTATCCCAACATTAAAACATAAGGAGGAATGTATGGGGGAGGTGATAAATCATATCCCATCATTTATAATTTAAAATAAAAGGACATAGCAATATTAAGAAACGTGGATAAATTGAGAAAGGAAGGAATCACTTACTTGGAAGTGTGATCCCAAAGGCTTGGGAGAGGCTCGAGAGAGGCTTCATGGGAGCTTAGGGTGCCTTAGGAGGATTTTAGAGAGAGTATTTTAGGTTTTGGTCGAACTCAAAAGGCTTTTAGTGAAGAGGAAGTGGGATCTTGTGTGTGTTTATATAGGAAAGGAGAGGGAAATATTTATTATTTAGGTTTGGGGCACCACACATTAAACTAATCAATACCACAAACCAGCCCATGGTTTTTTCCCATGGTTTTTGAAAAAGGGGAGTGTAAAACAATATTTTATAATACCAATGTTCTAAAATCTTAAAATAATAGTCTTTTTTATGTGGAGGTGATTCACACTCTCAAGGAAATCATTTTAAAAATCTAAAATGTTTTATAAGTCATGGAGGGTTCACTAAGGCTTTGTAAATTAAAAAAATAAAACTAAAATCACATTATTTTAATTGTATATCATATAATGGCCGAAAATAGTTTTTCTAGTATTTCATTACAACACTATTGGGTCATTATGATGTCATAAAACAAATTATATAATTAAATGGTATTTAATTTTTACCCAAAAATTCGGTTGTTTCAGAAAATTATGAAAAAATTTACCGTTGGATTATTTCGATGTGCTGATTCCAAAAATAATATTTATTTTATATAAATAACTTTAGAAATATTTTAATTTTCACTTTAAAAATAAAAGTAGGCTTTTATTGAAAATTCATGGGTTTTGACAAAAACATCTTTCAAACCATAATAAAAATTACAATTTTATTCATAAAAATTATACAATATTTTATAATTAATAAAAATTATTTTAATAATAATAATATTTTATTAAAATATTATTTAATTCAAAAATTAATTAATTTATCTAATTATATTTCTTAGTTTAATATTAACTAAAAATACTATTTGTGATTTGAAAACTATTTACAAAGTAACAACAATAAAATGAATGTATATTATTTATTATATAAAAAATAATAACGAACAAAATAATAGTAAAAATGTATTGTTACATAACCCCTTATAAAACCTGCATAAGACTGAAGGGTAAGGTGTGAGATGGTGACAGACTCTTGGAGAGGCTCAGATAACATCGCTCGGGTGGTAATCTCTATCAGATTCCACTTCTCCCATAGGTGGTTCCATTCGAGCTTAACATGTTGAAGCTCATATTGGTCTTGGTCAAGAGAGAAGCCTAGTGACCCCACCTCCATTCTGGGCTCCGACAAATGGGCTTCATACAGGGAAAGTCTACTGGATGAGGTCATCTCTTCCTTTGTACGAGTAAATTGGATTTGTTAAATAATTGTATTTATACTAATCATGTGATCACTATTCAAAGACTATATTAGAAATGGTCACAATTCATAATGGTATTTTAAAAATCTAAAAACATAAAACCAAAGAAGTGAATATTTTATATAACCATTTTACATAATAAGACATTTAATCAGATCAAGATGAATTTTCATTGATAGAATTTTGCGTCATTACAATCTTCCCCCCTTAAGAAATTTTTCCTTAGAAATTTCCTTTTCCCACACTAAAAAAATGTGGGTAAATTTTCTTCATCACTTCCTTTGATTCCCACATCGCTTCTTCAAAATTTTTGTTTTTTTGCAACACCTTGATGAGGGGAATTGTCTTATTTCGTAGAACTTTTCGTCTACGATCTAAGATCTTCACTGGTTGCTCCTCGTAAGAAATATCATCCACTAATTGTTCTACCTCTGAAGAGAGTACAAGTGAATGGTCCGGTATGTACTTTCTCAATGGGGATCCAGGAAATACATCATGTACTTTTTCCATGGTGGGTATAATTGTTAGTCTATAGGCCACAGTCCCGAAACGATCAATAATATCAAAGGGGCTGATGTACCTAGGACTTAACTTCCCTTTCTTTCCAAACCTCTACACCTTATTCCACATATATATGCATAGAAATACCATGTCTCCAACTATGAATTCAAGGTCTCATCGACATTTTTCTGCATAACTCTTCCTTCAACTTTGGGATGCCTTGATATGTTGCAGAATGGTTTTCATCTTCTCTATCATTTCAAGTCCTATCAGCTTATGCTCACAGAAGTCATCCCAACACACTGGTGTTTTATAAATTTTCCCATAAAGGGCATCATATTGTACCATTTGGATTCTTGAGTGGAAAATATTATTTTATGAGAACTCATAAAGAGAAATGTGTTGATCTCATCCTCCTTTGAATTCCATTGAGCATGCTCTCAGCATGTCCTAAAGTATTTGGATAGTCCAATCTTATTTTCCATCTGTTTGAAGATCATAAGTCGTACTGAAGTTTATCTTAGTATCTTGAGAATTTATAATACTCTTCTGAATATTAGAGGTGAATCTTGGATCTCGATCAGATACAATAGATAGTGGTACTCCATGCAGCCTTACAACTTATCTGATATATATCTATTCCAGTTGATCCAATGGGAAATCCTCCCAAATAGAAATGAAGTGTGCAGCCTTTATACGCCAATCTGCAACAACCCAGATAGCATTGTTTCTTTTGGATGTCTTCGGAAGTCTGGTGGAAAATTCCATGGTGATTTTATCCCATTTCCATGATAGTATGGATAATGGTTACATCATCCCCTTAGACTTATTCCTCTCAGCCTTCACTTGCTGAAAAACCAGGCACTTCGATGTATACTTTGTGATATCCTTCTTTATGTTATCCCACCAATAATTCTCTCTGAGATCTAGATACATCTTTGTGTTTCCTGGGTGAATAGAGAAATTAGAACTATATGAATCATCCAAAATTTCCTTCTTCAACTCTGGAAATTATGGAACACGTAGTCTTTTCCCAAATCTTAAAATTCATTCTTCATTAAAATATAATTCTGAGGATTTCCATTTTTTGATAGCTTCCACTTTCTTCTGAATTCCCACATCATCTTTTGGAGCATCCTTTAACATTTCCAAAAGAGACAGTTCAGCAATCATTTGTGAAAGGATTTATGATGTTCCCTTCTTTATGATTCCCATATCCATCTTCATCAAATCTAATAAGATTAGATCCCTATAAATTCTCATCGATGAAATAATCACTAGACCCTTTCTACTTAGAGAATATTCAACTTTGTTCGCTTTCCCAGGGTGGCAATGGATTGATCATCCATAATCATTGATCATCTCTATCCATCTTCATTGGAACATATTCAAATATTTCTCTGTGAATATATAATTGAGGCTTTTGTGTCTTGTTTATATTTCACACTTCTCCCCAAAGAGGTAGTGCCGCAAACATTTTAATAGGAATATTACAAAAACCAACTCTAAATCATATCTTGGATGATTCTTCTCACGAACTTTCAACTACCTTGTGGCATAGGTAATTACTTTGTCATTATACATCAACAAACAAACCAGGCCCTTCTTCGAAGAATAACTGAATACCGTAAAAATTTCTCCACTTGTGGGTAATGTGATCACGGGCAAAATGATAAGCCTCCTTTTCAACTCCTTGAAGCTTTCTTCGCATTCATTACTCTAAGTAAACTTTGATCTCATCCAAGTTAGCTTGGTAAAAGGGTTGGAAAATGGTGATAAATTTCTCACAAATCGTTGATAATATCCAACTAATCCCAAGAAGCTATGGATATCTATTATGAGTGTTGGCCTCGATCATCCTTCAATTTAGTTGTCTTAGAGGGATCCACATATATCCCATTGCTTGTGATTATGTGACCCAATAATGAAACCTCCTTCAACTAGAAATCACACTTTCTATACTTTTCATAGTGATTCTCCTTCTGCAAGTTCTCTAGTATAGTTCTTAGATGTTCCTCATGATCCTCCTTGGTTTTAGAGTATATTAAAATATCATATAAAAATACTACCATAAATTTATTGAGGTAATCTCTAAAGACTCTATTCATCAAGTCGATAAATATTGTTGGATCATTAATGAGTTTGAAAAGCATTACTATGAATTAAAAGTTCCCATATCTTGTACAAAAAGTAATGTTGGGGATATCTTCCTTCTTCACCCTTACTTGGTAATATCTTGACGGCAAATCTACCTTGGAAAAGTATTGCGCACCACGCATCTGATTAAAAAAGTCATCAATTCGTGGCAGATGATAGTTTTTATTTATTATGATTTTGTTGATCTTGTGATAATCAATGCAAAGGCGCATTTACCCATCCTTTTTCTTGACAAAGAGGACCGGTTCACCCCATAGTGAAGCACTTGGTAATATAAACCTTTTATCATGATTCTCCTGTAGTTGTTTCTTCAGCTCCTCAAGCTCCACAACAGCCATTCTATATAGAGTCTTAGATATTGGAAACTCCCCAGGTATAAGGTAAATTGATAATTCAATATCTCTTCTAGGAGTAAGACTAGGAAATTCCTCAGGAAACACTTCAACAAATTCCCTCACAATAGGCATGTCTTCAAGGACAGTTGATTCCTTATACTTTAGAATATGAAGATTAATCTTCCTCCTTCCACTTTTATAGAATCGGGGGCCGATTCTCTATATAGAGAGTGATTTCTCTCTCACAGTAGTTTATGTTGGATCTATATAGGGAAAGTCAATACATGAAAATAATTGCATCAAATTCCAAAAGAGAGAGTATGAAGAGGTTTCCTGGGAAGTTCAATCCACAAATTATGATATTGGAGGAGTTATATTCATGGGATGTAATGATTTCCCCATTTGTCATACTCACTGACATCTTCACTTCCATGATTTTTGGTGGTGTTAGGATTATTCAACTAAATATTTAGGATATAAAAGAATGTGTAGAACTAGAATCAAAAAGTAAATTCACTATTCTTGAATGAATTAATAGCATAACTATCACCACTTCATTATTGGAGTTCACTTCAGTGGTAGTGATGGAAAAAACTCAACCTTGCTGCCTTGAAGGTTGTTGGTTGCCTCCGAAAACCCTTGGGTTGGGGAACTGATTTTCAAGGTTCCCTAGTTCTTTTCAGTTGAAATAATGAACAATGCGTTGAGAGTCGAACAGAACATTCCTATCCTCTATCTCTACCACAGGTTTTTCTTGTTGGTATTTAATGGCTAGGTGCCCTTCTCTTCCACACCTAAATCATTTCCTTTCCCCCTTCAGGCAGTTTCCAAGGGCTTCTTTCCACACCTTTGGCAAGTGGGGAGATGGATTTTTTTAGCACCGTTGGATTCATCCATCAGACTTCTAGTATTTAATCCTACCTTATGCTTCTTATCCCCATGATACCCCTGATATTATTCGATCTTCATTTCAATATTTAGGGCACATTGGACAATTTCCTCATAGCTGTCAAAGTCATGGATCACCAGGGCTTTCCGCAGGCTAGGTTTCAGCCTACTAAAGAAGTGGTCAACCTTGCATTCAGGGGTAAGGACAAAGACGGAGGCATATCGTGTAATACTTGTGAAGGTTTCCTGAAACTCTCTAATGGATTTATCATATTTTTTCTTGAGGGCAAGGAAGTCACTTTCCATATTTAGTCAGAGGGTGCAGGGAAAATATTTATCAAAATACATCTTTTGGAAATCCCTACATTCCAACACCTTGATCTCCTCCTCAAGCTTCATATTTTTGATCAATGTCCACCGTTGATCGGCTTCACCCTCCATATCATAATCATCCAGAAGAAACTTCTCTTTTTCGGATCCTTGAAGGAAGGATAAAATCTTTTCAATGGAGTTGATTCATTTTTCGGGGATTAGGGGATCAGATTATCCATTAAAAGTATGAGGCCTTGGTCTCATGAAGCTCTTGATAGCAACTTGTTCTATCTTGGGGGGGTTGAACATTCCTCTTAACCCATGTTTCTATTCAAATCTTGAGTTAACTAAGAGAGTATCGTGGAAATGTTTAAAATTATTTCTCCCATCGGATTAGGCATCGCATTAGAATAGTCATCACATTGATCTTCACATCGGTTGTTAGCCCGAGTCCTCCTATTACAGGCCATTTGATGAAATAAAATGAAATTTAGGGGTAACACATAATGGGTAATCCAAAGACAAAAATGGATGAGTTATAAATTAATTTTATTTCCTTAACTTATAAATCTATAGGCTTCAATCTATGTTATCCATAATCAACATCCTAACATATATTCTTAGGGGAATTTTTTCATTATATTAATAATGGTTCATACTAAGCTTCTGAATTTACCAAATCATATCCCCCAGGAGTGTCGTAACCAAGAGTATATCATGGCCCATTTTTTTGTACCAGGATACCCTTGGTCAAGCCCTAAAATCCTTGTCAGGGTTTTCACTCCTAGGTACATATGTGACAAAGCTGCCTCTACCTGCTCGTATCCATACAGGGATGTATTTATATGATAAAAAACCTACTCAATGCTCACCAAAACTTAGGGATGTTTTAATTATACTTAGTCCAATCCCAAATTCTTTCATTAGGGTTTTCTATTCCTAATCCAAAAAATAACTAAACTTATCCTCTGATACAATCTATAACAACCATGATTTTTATTACACACTTAACATAAAGTATTACATAAAACCTTCACATGATACAACATAGAAGATAGAGTGGTCTAGTTTATGTGGGGATTAAGAACATAAAATAACAACTTAAAATATAAAACACAGCATCTTATTGAAAACAACTTTTACATGACCATTACATTCCCTCATACAAAAAATTGCATGGAATAACCTAAGGACATACATAAGAAAGGGATGAGCTATAAAGACCAGTAAGGGAATATAAATGGAATATCATAAGGAACACAAAACATGTAAGACAATAGGCATTTTAATAGATCACAAGATAAACATGAACATAAAGGCATGATAAATCATGATAAATATAACTTGGAGAGTTGGCAACAACATTTAACATGATATTACAACGAGCCAAGGCTCATTGAACATGGAGCATGAGTAAACCCTTATTGCACATAAAGCACGTGTAAACCCTATTAGTACTTGAATTAGAATGATTCAACACTCATTTCACATGATGTATCATGATATTATAATTTACCCAGTTCATTGAAGCACTATCAGGGTGAACCCTTCTTAAACATTTCATTTCATGCATAAGTGTGCCACATGGATCATATAACATGGATTCAATAAACATCATCATTTATTCCATGATAAATTATTGTGTAATTTATAAATGAAATTATATAATCAATAAGTAGATGTTCATAAAGTTTAATACCCTTGATAGAGCGATGGGCATGGTATTCACTACACAGTGACTTTGGCATAGAAAATCATGGTGCAATTTCGGCAGCATAACGGCATGACATAATAATTCATAAAAATGGTTGATGACAGAGAATGGGGTGTCTATTAATATTTAAATTAAATTGATAGTAAAGGGTTCATATATATACATGTCCCAACATGAGTAATGGAATTTGGATTCATAATAAAAAATAATTTCTTGAATGTAAATGTGGAGAGAGAAATTCGTTATGGAATTTCGGCATGGTAACAGGTATACATACAAGGAATTAATGAGAGATAAAGGAGTCCCCCATCATTCAAAAATAATGAGGGATTTATGGAGGAGGTAAGAAATTATACCCCAACATTAATAATTGAAAATAAAATGACATAACAATATTAAAAAACTCGGATAAAATTAGAAAGGAAGGAATCCCTTACTTGGATGTGTGATTCCAAAGGCTAGGGAGAGACTTGAGAGAGGCTTCTTGGGAGCTTGGGGTGCCTTTTTAGGATTATAGAGAGAGGATGGCAGGGTTTTGTTGAAATCCAAAGTCTTTTAGTGAAGAGGGGGTGGGAGATTATGTTGTTTTATACAGGAAAGGAGAGGGAATTCTTTATAATTTAGGTTTGGGACACCACACATTAAACTAATCAAAACCACAAACCATACCATTGTTATTTCCCATGGTTTTTTCCAAAGGGGAGTGGAAAATAATATTTTATAAGTCCAATTACATAAATTCGTAAAATAATGGGGTTTATTATGTGGAGGTGAGTCACACTCTCAAGGAAATCAATTTAAAAAGCTAAAATGTTTTATAAATATTGGAGGGCCCACTAAGTATTTGTTAAATAAATAAAATAAACCTAAAATCAAATTATTTTAATGTTAAAACATATAATGACCTAACATAGTGTTTATATCATTTTATTACATCACTATTGGGTCATTATAATGTCATAAAACACATTATATAATTAAACCGTATTTAATTTTTACCCAAATATTTGACTGTCTCAGAAAATTATAAAAAATTCACCATTGGATAATTTAAACATCCTAATTACAAAAATAATATTAATTTTATCTACATAATTTTCTAAATATGTAAATTTTCACTTTAAAAATAAAAACATCCTTTTATAAAAAAATCATGGGTTTTGACAAAAAAAGCTTTGAAACCATAATAAAAATTACAATTGTATTCATAAAAATTATACAATCATTTATACTTAATAAAAAGTAATTTAATATTATTAATAATAATTTATTAAAATATTATTTAATTAAAAAAACCATTAATTTATCTAAATATATTTCTTAGTTCAATTTTAAATAAAAATACTATTTTTTCTTTAAAAACTATTTACAAAGTAATAACAATAAAATGAATATATATTCTTTATTATATTCAAAAATAATGCACAAAATCATAGTGATAAGGTATTTTTACATAACCCCTTATAAAACCTGCATAAGACTGAAGGGTAAGGTGTGTGATGGTGATAGACTCTTGGGGTGGCTTGGATAACATCGCCCGGGTGGTAATCTCTATCAACTTCTACTTCTCCCATAGGTGGTTCTGTTTGAGCTTAACATGTTGAAGATCATCATGGTCTTGGTAAAGAGAGAATCCCAATGACACAACCTTCTTTCTGAGCTCTGACAAATGGGATCCATACAGGGAAAGTCTACTGGATGAGGCCATCGCTTCCTTTGTCTGAGTAAATTAGATTCGTTAAAGCCATATAATTATACTAATCGTGTGATCATTGTTCTAAAGCTATATTAGAAACGGTCACAATTCATTACGTTATTTTAAAAATAAAAAAACATAAAAAAAAGTTCATATTTTATACAACCATTTTACCTAATAATTCATTTAATTAGATAAAGAGGAATTTTTATTGATAGAAGGTTGTGTCATTACATTAGAGTAATTCAATATCATATTAAAGAAGCTCAAATTTAATAGAAAAGTTATTTTGATAACCATAAATGTGATCTAGAATTTTAATTTGGTGAGAATATTTTTCTAGGAATATCTCTCTAGAATAAGGTTATGAATTTTGGGAAGAAAGAGAAACTAATCCATACGTAGATCAGTACCATTAAAATTATTGATCATATCACGATGGTAGGATATCATTTGGACCTTCCTCTAAATCTCTCTCAAGTACATAATTTGTTCCATGAATCTCTCATGAGGAAGTAAATATTTGACACTTAACATGTACTAAACTCATAGTTTATAACGTTGGGATAGAATCTCACTTATGAGGGAAAACTAGTTGAAATTTTGGATCAAATATAGAATTTTATATAAAACAATACCACTCACCTGGTAAATGTTTTTTGGAGAAATCACCAATTAGAGGAAGCTATGAGGGAACATGGGGATATGAAGATGCAGAATTATCCTCATTTGTTTCTATTGGAATGATGAATTTTTTAGAAGAAATTCATTTTATGTGGGGTAGAATGCAACAACATGAGTTTTTATGAACCTTTTTTTTAATAAATTATTTTTCTTTACTATTATTAGTTTCTCTCTACACCAAGTTAAACTTTTGTTATATGATATAATGAGTTAATCTTATTCTACAAGCAACGCCAATCTAGCTTGTCTTACACACAACACTGAGTTTCTAAGAAACCAAATTTTATTATTATAATGAAATAATTATAACATAGTCATTAAACATAATAATATGAATAGTGATAATTAAATTTAAAATATTAGTTAAAAATTTTTATCTAAATAAAAAATATTGATAACAAAACATTTAATTTTTAAAAAAGTCCTTATTTGTTTGAAACTATTATTTTCATAAAAGAAATATTTTTATGTCCTTATGTAAACAATAATAAAATTAATTTTATAAACTTTTAGAAATTTAATTTTGATAAAATAAACTTAAATTTTTAATTCAAAAATTCAAAATTATCTTATGGTGAATTTTTGGTATTTTTATAAAAAACTTCATTTTTGGATGAATAGTGACAAATACTGAATTATAATTCAGAACTACTTTTTGTATAATTTATTTATGTTGTTAAATTATATTTATATTTGATTTTAAAGTTTAATTAGATAATTTTACATCAATAAATCCAATTTTTTTCATTTTAACTAATTTTACATTGATATTGGAAATTAAAAAATTTCAAACTTTTAATCTTTTTCTCTTAAAACCCTCTATTGTGACACGTCTATTGGATTAATTTAAAATTAATTTCTACCACTACTATGATTTTAATTCAGAAAAATAGATTAAATATTTTCAATAATCATGATTTATAATTTATAATAATGTCAAATTATATTTTGACTAAAAATATTAGTGAAAGTGATTAAAATTAATTGTTGTGATTAAGAAAAAAAATTAACTTAACAAAGGACTATGCCCTAAACATAAGGTGAAAATGACAATAAACTTTTAAAATTCCATTTTCTGGCCATATTTAGACCATATCCTCCCTTCATATTTTTTTATCATCATTGTATCCACTTTTCATGGGAATAATGTGGGTGGGATTCCATTTTCAAAAAATAGAAAGAATGCCACTCCTCCTCCACTAGAAAAAGGATCTCACACCTCCCACTTATTCACACCTCTCAAGCCCTTTGGCTTCAAAAATATCTTCATAAATATCCTCACAACATACCTACATTCATTATATAATAATTCCATTTGGCCTAATACCATCCATGGAATCCCTTTGGTGAAAACCAAAAGGAGTTACCCAAAGAAGACATAACATCCTTCTTCATGATCCTTGGTTTTTTTCATTGTCCACCATCTCAACTCTTCTTATTTCATGATTATATAATTACCTCAGTATCCCCAATATACTGAGATTTATTTATTCTAAGGTCTCCAACTACACTCACACACACTTTAATCTAATGGGTAACAAACTTACCATTCTTGTATATGGCGAACTAACGCCTCACGAAACGATGTTGTTCATATTTTCCTTAACACCTCTCATGGTTGGTCATTGTGATGGAAAATATATTTTCATGATATAAATTATATTTATAATTTATTTAATATTATTTAAGTATTATAAAAAAATACCTTCATGATTTACATTTGTTGAAAATACGATAACTTCAATTGTGGGTGTGGGGACTACCACCTCCTCAAAACGATGTGATTCGTTCACACTTTACATGGAATGTATTAAGGATTTTTTTTGTACCCTTATGTTATTTATATAAAAATTAATTATATTGTAATTATAATATATATTTGTGTGTTTTTTTTTGTTAGTGTTTGTGTGTGTGTGTTTTAGTTTCTTTCTTTCAATACAATAACGAAACGGAAACATCGTTTATGCATATGTGCATCCTACCGTCTCCATGAATCATGCATTTAATCTAATATATATTTATGTTATTGATTATTATAAATAAATATATAATAATATATATAATATTTATATAATATTTTACATTCTAAAATAATTAAATCAGGATCTAAGAAAGAGAACCATGAATAACAAGTCAAAACATGTATGAAAAACAATGCAGTTATCACCCGAAATGTAACTTTATCATGGAGTTATTAATGAATATGTATTATAAAGTCCTAATTAAATATTATATGGTATTATATATATGATTATTTTTCCTTGATATATGTATAATAAACCTATAATAATTTTACATTAGGTTTGAATGAGTACAATGTGAGTTAGTACATAAGGTAGTGGTTTTATCGTCTCACTTTTATGTTTGTGAGACTTGTGCCTTATTCACCACTCACTTATTTTATGTGATGTATATATTGCCCATGAAAATATTCTATGATTTATATAATTAAATTTATGGGTATTAACAAATCCATTTTATGATCTATCTTTCATGGGGTTTATGTTTCAAAAGTTACCAAATTGGTAAAGACGTTTTTTTGTCTCAATTTTCCTTCTTTGAGACACACACCATAATATGCACCTATGTTAATCTAAGAGGTGTATACACTGCTATTTAATATGTTATATAATTAATATACTTCTTTTAATAACATTTTAATGTGTATTTTATTTCATTTTCTTATATGAGTAGTGTGATTCAAAGTTACCAATTAGTAAGAGTCTATTGAAAAAATATCCTCATTTATTAGGATTGTTTATGATTATGTTTCCATTGATAAAATATTATGATATATCTGTCAATAACTCACATGAATTTTATTCTACTCTGGTGAATCATTATATCATTATGATTTGGTAGCATTCTTATACTCTTTGTTACATAAGATATTTAAGAAAATGTTTTTAAGAAAATCCTATCTCATTTCTATTTTCAGTCGGAAATCTATTTACTTAAAAAAACATGTTTTAAAAAAAATAAAATGCTTTTAAAATTATATTTAAATTTAATTTTCAAGGAAAGGGATTTCAGAATGAAATTATAATTTTTCAATTTTATTTTTAGAGAAAACAAATTTCAACATGTTTTCAAGTTTCCTTAATATGTTTACAAAGAAATAAGATTTCAAAAGGATTTATGTTTTAAAATAATTATTGAATGAAGAAAGGATATTTTCCATGATATTTTTTTTAAATATCATACTGAGTTATTTTCCATCTATGATGACATCCATTGGTGTTACTCGTGCCTTTCTAAGAAATTGATCTGAATGTTCCATTCAGATTCTTTCTCTGAGTTTCTAATGTGTTTATGGAATGATGTTTATAAAACCCATTTCAATTTCAAAAATTATATATTTATGAAACCTTTTTCTATTTCATTATATATTATTATGAAACCTTTTTATTTTCACAGGTTATTATTTAATGAAATGATTATGAAACCTATCTCATTTCCACAAATATAATATTATTACATGTTTATGATACCCATTTAATTTCATAGGTTATGATATGATTTTTTATGATATTGTGAAACACATATGTATTATTACATTATGAGATGGGCGGGACCTATATCACCCTCCAATGTCTTAGGAAAATATTTATATCTCATGAGATAAACACGGTTATAATTGGGTGATAACTCAGTTTAGTAAAGGACTATATCCACTAAGATATTCTTAGGAGTGACCCTTCACTACTAATATGGTCATGGGAGTTAACCATGACTACCATGATAGTAGGGGGAGTGAACCCATACTACTAATATATCCTTGTAAGTGATGCATTAACTACTATTGAAGTCGTTTTATATGCTTATATGTCTACAAAAAATTATATGTATTATTCCTTTGTTCTGGTTTAATAGATTATGATCTAGATTTACTTATGATTCATTTATTATGAACTATAAATCATTATTCCATTATTAATGTTTATAATATTTGTTATGCAGGGTATGATCTTATAATTTCATGGTCATATTCCCATACCCTTATAATCATGTTTATTCTTACATTTATCCTTTTTTACCACTACTGAGCATCTGAGAATATCCTTTTTTATGTTTCTTTTCCCCATGTTTTGGAGATATGTATTATGTATGATATTTATAAGAATGGTTTTTGTCATGGAAAACCTATTTAGGATAATTCATCTGACTTATATACCATTTTTTATGTTTCCATGTTTCTAAAGTAACTAGACTAATATGGTTTTGGGAGTCTTTTGTGTAATTTATTATGTATTCCCAAAAAAATGATGCAATGTTAATGTATGTTAAGTATGGGTCGCTATATTAATGCTCCCTTTTTAGATTTATTACCCCTAAGTACCTTTATTCCATAGACACATCCTCTTGTATATCCAAACAAGGATATAATTTCTTGGAAACTACTTGGTCTATCCTTTACGAAAATTACTGGACATTTTCCTATACTTTGACTCATCCTTAGAAATATCCTTTGATATGTGTCCTTAGGGAACTCCCAAAATTTTTCCTTTACTTATTTCCAAATGTTAAAAAACTTATCATGTGATACCAACTATATAAACCAAGTATTTTCATATATAAATATTAAATCATTTTTAATAACAGTTATTACATTACATAAAAACACTCCTTGGGATCATAAAGGTATAGTTCCTTTGGAAACATGGAAAAATATAAACAACTAGTTCATATGTGAACTAAATAATATCCCACTAATTCCTTCATATCTAAAAACCTTATTATACATATCATACAAAATGAATTTCTTCATAACCTAGGTAAATACAAACATAAGAAATAGTGAGGTTGGAATCTCATTAAGCTTAAACAAGTGGGATATGTAAGAATAACGTGAACATATGGGATGATAACATGAGCATAACAATCTAAAATCATACCGTTCATATCAAAGATCATAATATTGAGTCATGAAATAAATATTTCAAGTCCTTAAGACTTGAATCATAATATAATCAATGAAAATGAGCAATGGGAGTATAACATTGACATAAGATATGGATTTGTGTCATACACATAAGTAGATAAATTATTTCCCATAGTAGTCAAGGATCACTCTCGAGGCTATTATAGTAGAATGGTTTCACTCTGAAAACCCTTATAGTTGTTAAATTTTAATCCCAAGAGCATCATAGTGGAAGAATTCCCTTTCTAAATTGGATTAACTCCCCATTCAAGACATGTTTATCTCATGAGATAAAAATCTTTTCTGAGTGCATTGGGAGGAGATATATGTCCCATGCATTTCAAAATGAAAAGCATATTTATGTGTTCCACAAGATCATAAAACATTCATCATATCATAATATATAAAATTAAATGGATTTAAAAAACATTTAATGGAATAATAACCTATGGAAAAGAGACAGGTTTCATAATCCTTAAATCATTTCATTATAACATACCCCAAGGAAAATAATTGGGTTTCATAATAGATTTATCATGGAATAACCCATGGAAGAGAAGCGGGTTTCATGAAAATAAATTAATAATAAAACCTTCATATAAATATTAATAATATTATCCTTTGGTTATAACCATAGTAAAACATAGGCAACATCAATTGATGTCATCTTAGATGAGAAATTATTTTGAATGATCGTTTAAAATTTTTCATGAGGAAAATTTCCTTTTCAGTTTAGAAAAAATATTTTAATACATATATTTTTTTCCAAATTCATTACTTGGAAAATAACACTAAATTTGTTTAAAATAATAATAAATGAAAATAATTTTCATGATTATAGGAAGTTACATTCATGTTGTACATGTTAAATCAAATATTTCATTCACATTTTCATTAAAAGAAAAAATGGGAGTGATTAGAAAATGACATGAACATTCATTTCAATTTTTTTAGTAAAAAGTAAATCATGGGTAAAATTTTATTTTAAAAACATATGATAATAGTAATTAATTTTTTAAAACATTTTTATAATACATAGTTTTAAAATAAAATAGATTTCCAACTGAAGAGAGAAATAAATTCATATTTTTATAAAAACATTTCTACCAGTATTTTAAGTAGAAAATAGTTGAAAATGGTACTATTAATATGATTAATAACTAAAGGATAATACAATTCCTGAGTTTATTGAGATATGTATCATAATAATTTATTATTAGAAACGTTATAATAAAAATTATCGAAAAATGATGATAATGTAACATAAAATCATTTCAAATTTGAAATTTTTAAAATGTAAAAAAATTAGGGAAATAAATAAATGAATCTTAAAATATCCTATGGATAAATAAATTCATGATATTACATTTATAATGGGTTCTATATACATAACATAAATTAAGATAGGTGCATAACATAACATATGTCTCAATTAAGGAAAATTGAGACCAAAATATCTTACATTAAGTCTCAACTTCCTTTGTACTCTTTAAACTATATTTTATAATAAATATATGTTTATTATAAAGATATTAAATAACCATACATATATATATCAAACCATATATTTTTTACTTATGACCTTTTATTACCCATTTATTAATAATTCCATGTTAAATTCATGTTTTGGGTAATAAAGGCTTTATTGTTCATATATGTTCTGATTTTTTTTTGTCCTCTTTATTTTATCATAGTTCCATCACCCCTATAATTTTAACCATGATATAAATATCATATATATTTAGTATGTATTTATTTATAGTGATCCATAAAAATTTTTGATCATAAATTAAATACATCGTTCATCGAGATGGTAGGTTGTGCGTGTGTAGGTAGTTGTTTCCATTTTCCCAATGGAAAGAAAGAAATAAAGTAAGATAATATATTAACATTAATGAATAATTTTTATAAAATTTATAAAATATATTTTCATTAAAATTATCCTTATTACCATCCATGTTAATTGTGAACGAACCACATCACTTTGTGAGGTGGTAGTTTTTTATATATAGGAACGATGTTATCTTACTCCCACGAAATGGAAAGTAAACAAATAAAAATATAATAATATGATTATAGAAGCATAAAAATATCATAAATTTCATAAATAAACATTTAATACATCATTATAAAAATATTTATTAAGTTTCTATGGGAAAACAAAATACATATGTTCGCGGGGTGGCAGTCCACCGTACACACGAATGATGATTTTGTAACCCATTTGATGTGAGAGGAGATGGTTGTAGATCATGAATTTAACATAAAAATAACTAATTATATTTAAGATAATTAATTTTTTATCTCAAAATTGTCTAATAATAATTGAAGGAGGTAGATTATGAAATAAAATAAAATTTCTCGATGAAGAATGATACCTCTTCATTGGGTAACCTTAAATAGTTTGGATATATACCCAAAATAAGGATTTCAGTGAGATATTATGGAATTTGGGTAGTGATTTTATAAATTATTGGTTGAACCAAAAAATATTAATGTGTGAAGAAGATAGTATAGGGGGTGACCTTTTATATGTGAGGTGAGTGGCACACTTGTGATGTTTTGAAAGAAAAATGTGTACCCATGTTTTTCATAGTCTAAAAGTATAAAAAATGAACCATTATTGATATTAATACATTTTAAGGTACAAATTTTTCAATAAAATATAGTTTATAAAATATTTTAGTTCATTTTAACCCTTATCGTTTTAGTTTAACCCCCTAGAAAACCAATTTTTAACTTAACCGTAGTAAATAATTTTTACAATTTTTACTATTCATTACAGTTGAAAATTAAGTTGAACTTATTAGATAATAGAAATTATGATTACTAAAAATATAGAATCTATTTTTAAAAATTACATTAACATAATTTTAAAATTATAATTTCAAAATAATACTACATATATGACGAGAAATCATGTTTTGAAAAAGAAAAATCTTTAAAAGTTTGAAATGTTTTAATATCAAAATTCAATATAAAATTAATAAAATTAAACCTAATTTTATTAATATATATAAATATATATAATTTAATTAATTTTACTTCAAAAAAATTAAAATATAATATAACATTGTAAATAATTTAAATAAAAATGCAATGTTCAATTAAATTTTAGTATTTTTCAAAATTCATCAAAAAATAAAACTTTTAGAAAAATCATTAAAATTCACCCAAAGATAATTTTGATACGATGATTTCAAAATTGAATTTTATTTTATCAAATTTTTTGTCTAAAATTTTCTAAATTTATTTTTATTAATGTTTATTAGAAGACATAAAAACATTTTTATTTGAGAAATTAGAATTTTCGAAAAATATAAAGACTTTACCAAAAAATTTATTTTATTATCAATATATTTTATTTATATAAATCCATTATAATTAATATATAAAATTAGTTATTAATATTTGTATTTATATGTTTAATTTTTAGGTAATAACGGTCATGTTTAAATTATTATATTAATAATATATCGAGGTCTTGTTAAAACTCAGTGCTGTGTATAATGCATGAAAAAATCAATGTTCTGTGTAATGAAAACTATCATAGAAATTTAATTTGTTGGAAAAATATAATTTAGAAAAACTAAGGGTCTTACAACTATTGGATATCCTCTATCTAAGATGGAAAAAATCCCCAATATTATGGAAAGATTCCACCATTATTTAGTGAAATTGTTTATGAAACCCTAAAACAAATCATCAAAAATTAGAGGGACTCAAAAGGTAATACAAACAGTGGAACCATAATGGATTGACTCACCTAAAACCATCAGGGAACCATATAAAATCACCTATTTCCCTAAAATAAAAAGGTCCCAACAATAAATAATACTTATCTTACCCCCTTTCAAAAAAAAATGTCCATGTTCTCGTTCCCGAAATGACCCCTCTGGGTGATAGAATAGCCACCCCAGATCATGGACCCAAAACCCCTACCTATGTCTATCATAGTGCGAATCCTTCTGGGTTACAGTGTTACTTTCCTATATGGATGATTTTAAACCCATCCAAACATCATCATGGTGGGACCATAGGGTCATTGAATAACTAGTCTTTCCTCAATGAAAAATTAAAATCAAATCATAAGCGTCCCTAACCCCTTTATTAAGGGTCACTATTGTGGCGTGGACACTATGGATCACGGTGTGATTCCATTATATAAGTGTGTTACACTTACTGAAAACCCCACACAAATCCACATTTTCATAAATCTATTTCCTATTGTGAGACCATTTCCCACCTAATACTCATCATGGCATATCCCTCACATGGTGTGTTGTGATGCACACCCATAACCAAAAATCAGTAAAGGGGGGTTTTTCTAACCCTACTCCGATGTTCACCTAAGCACCAAAAAAATATCTTGGGCCTTCATCCATGTCCAAAAAACATACCAAATAGATGTTATGACCCTCATATTTCTAATCAGAGCCCCAATTCCCAAAATATCACTTACTTTTGAAACAAACACAATTTCTTCCATAAAACTATTAAGTTATTGTATGAATTGTATCTAATTATTGTAGTGTATTTCCATCCACTTATTTATTTTTATTTGGGAAACATTTCCTTCTCAAGTTTTCCTCAACTCCCCTTGCAGTTGGATTAACCATATCAGAGTTCATCTCAACCCAATATTACCTAGATATGTTATTGGAACAAGCACCATTATATGAAACATATTTAATATTTTTTTGTGTCATGTTACACTCTAATTTTTTAGAAATTATTCTTTAAAATTAAATTAAATTTATTGGATATATTTCATTACATGTAACACTATTTCAAGATTCTTCTACATGCAACACTAAGATACCTTATGTTACTCAAGACGTTGTGTTTTAAAAAAACCATGATATATTATTAATACAGTTATTTAATCATGATCATTATAACCTAGCTATTAAAATTATATATATAAATAGAAATTATTAATTTTTAAATATTAATTATAATGGTTTTATATAAAATAAACTTATTGATAAAAAATTACTTAATTTTAATAAAATATTTATATGCTTTGAAAATTCTATATTCTAAGTAAAAAAAATTTAATTTTTGTCGCCATTAATATAACTAATTTTAACACTTTTAGAAAATTAATAAGATGAAAAAAATTAATTTTAAAATCATCATGAAAAAAATAACTTAGTGTGATTTTTTGGATTTTCATAAAATTTTCACCTTTTAATGAATATTGATAAATACCAAATTTTAATTGAAAACTACCTCTTCGTTTAATTTATTTATAAATATAATTTTTATTTTAAAACATTATTAAGGTAAAATTAGTTCA
The DNA here is from genome assembly GCA_963277665.1 of Viscum album. Lineage (NCBI taxonomy): Eukaryota > Viridiplantae > Streptophyta > Magnoliopsida > Santalales > Viscaceae > Viscum > Viscum album. The sequence goes on along the minus strand of OY728128.1, from coordinate 999,484,166 downwards.
ACTATACATTAATTAACCCAATATAGTCCATTTAATCAATTTCATATGCAATTTTGATATAAAAAATTTGAAAACTTTTAAACATTTTCTCTTTTAAATCAAGATTTATTGTTGCATCTATGGAGTTAATTTTAAATTAAAATTTTTTAATTCTATTAATTGAATTTATAAAAAGGGATTACATATTTCTAATCAAAATAATTTATATTATATAATATTTTTAAATTAATTTTTCACGAAAATGAAAAAAAATAGTAAAACTTATTTATCATGGTTAAGGTAAAATAGGTTTACCATGGGTGGTTAAACTAAGAAGATAAGGGTTGAAAAAACTCAAAACTTTTCGAAATCCATTTTTTGTAAAAATTTATACCTTATCTCTTCTATTCTCTATAATTGTTCATTTGGGAACTTTTTCATGATAAAAATTTTGGTACACCATTTTCCTTCAAAATATCACAAGTGTGCCACTCACTTCTTTTATAACAACCACCCCATATTCTCTATTCTTGAAACCTTAAAACCATTTAGGTTTATCAAATACATTCCCAAATAAATATTAAAACTCCCTTCTATCTTCATATATGCCTTATATTTTATATATTTCTAACCTATGAAGGATTATGATGCAAACCTAAGGAGGATACTCGAAGAAGAGGTAACATTCATCAATGAGCTATTATGTTTCATTTACTCGTCAACCTAATTAAATTATTATTATAACATGATGATATAAAAACCCATTAATCTTAAATATACATATTTTTTATGTTAAGGTTTTGACCTACAACCATATCCACTTCCATCAAATGGGTTATGAAATCATCGTTCATTTGTGTGGAGGATTATCGCCTCACGAACTGATACCATTCATTTTTTCATTACCACCTCTCATGGATGTATATGATTATGGAAATTTTATTAATATATAATATTTATTATATTATTATTATTATAGAATTATTATATCACACATACCTATATTCTCTCCTTATTTTGGAAATAAGATAATGTCGCTTGTGTGTACGGAAAACTATGGCCATATAAAGTAATGTCATTCGTTCACTCTTGAAATGGATTATAATAAGTATTTTTTAATGAAATTTGTTTAAATATATGAAATAAATATTATCATTTAGTGATAATATATCAATTAAATTTATTTCCTTTAATCTAAAAATAAAATGTAAACAACATTTATACCTACGTACAGCCGACCATCTTCTGAAATGGTGTATTTCATTTTCTATCACTAAATTTTATAGATTACTATATATAAATATATAATGAATATATATGATATTTATATCATGATTTAAATTATTTATATGACTAAATCAAGATAAATTTAAAATAACCAAAAATAAAAAATCGAAACATATACAAAAATACAAAGTTGTTATTACACAAAACGTAACATTATCATGGAATTACTAATAAGATGGTAATAAAAGGTCATAAAAATAATATATGGTATTATATATATAAATATTTTTATATAATATATGTCTAATATAATTTTAATTTTTATACATGGGGTTTGAACATGTGCGATGAAAGTTAATACTTAAGGTAATGGATTTTTGTCTCAATCGGCCTTCTGTGTGATGTACGTTATGTTGTGCACATATATTATTTCACGAGGAGTATATACAAACACTTTGAAATGTAATATCATGACTTTACATACCCTCATGATATTTTAAGTTCCATTTTATGTTATTATAACATGGGGATTATGATTCAAATTTACCAAAGTGGTAAGGATTTTATGGTATAGTTTCATCATTTATCATGATCATTTATGATTATATTTCTGATGATAAAATATTATGATCCAACTTTGAATAAACTCAATAATTTTCTTATAATATGGTTATTCAGAATATTTTATAGTAATATAACCATTTTACCACTCTTCTTTACTTAAAATAATTTATAAAATGTTTTTAATAAAATCTATGTTTATTTCTATCTTCCATCAAAAATCATTTTTCTTTTAAACCCATGTTTCAAGAAAATGTTTTCAAAAATATTTTACGATTATAATGTGATTTTTAAAATATGTTTTTAACTATGTTTTACTTTAAAATAAATTAGATTAATTTTCATTTCTTTTTATAAATAATTCACATTTGTCATTTACTTAAAATATAAATGGAATATTTGTTGTAACATATAAGGCATGAATGAAACTTCTCATCATCATGAGAATTATTTTCCTTGAATCTTACATTATAATTTTTCAAATTTTTTTCAAATGAAGTTATATTTAAAAAAAATTAAAGTATTTGTAAATATAGAATGATATATTCCTCAAAAAATGTTTTAAATAATATTTTGAAATCATTTTCCATCTAATACGACATCTGCCAATATTACCATTCCTTTTTGGGGATATGAACTTAGGATACTATTTTTATTATTTCTCTGAATATTTCATTATTATAAGATTCTTATGAAACTTATTTCCCTTATATAAGTTATACAATGATAAAACTATTATTAAACCTACATTTTTTCAACGGGTTATGCTATGATGAAATAATGAAATGATTATGAAACATATCTCACTTTCATAGGTTATGATATGATAACTTTTTTATGAAACCCATTTCATTTCATGGGTTGTGATATAATGAATGTTTTATGATTTTTTGGAACACCAAGATATGGTTTTAATTATAAGATGTCTGTGACCTATATCTCCCTCCAATATATTAGGTAAATATTTATATCTCATGATATTAATAGGACTGGTACATGGATTGAACCCAATTTAGTAAGGGAATTTGTCTACTATGATTTTTTAATGCACCTTATCTACTATGATGGTTTTTGGATTTAACTCATTCCACTATGATGGCCTTGTAAATTAACCTTGACAACTATAGAAAAGATTTTATATGCTTATGTTTGTACCATAAATCTGTATCTTATTCTAATTTTATTCTCTTGTGGCTCATGTTATTTGATTCCCTTATGATTCATATCTTATGAACTAAAAAACTATATTCCATGAAATAAAAATTTTTCTCTTTGACATGTAGGGTACAGTTTTCAAATGTTATACTCATGTTGTCATGCCCTTATGTTCATGTTATGATTACGTATCTCAATTTTTTACCTTTATTGAGAATATTAACTCACCCTTTCTTATATTTCCTTTCCCCATGTTATGAAGTAATTTATTACATATGTTAGTCTAAGAATGGTTATAGTTTTGAATATCATAGTGTGAGATGATGTAGTTTACCTATGGACCAGTTGTTTTTGTTTCCATGTTTCAAAATACACTAAAATATCATGATCTTTATAAATTTAATTGTGTAATTAAATGAATATCCATAAAAAACTATGTAATATCTATATAGGATAAGCCTCGGTCACTATAGTTGGTGTAAGATGATAGTTTTAGTTAACCTTTGGAAACTAAGATGTGAAAACCTTTGTGATATCACTAAGCAAATGTCTTAGGATATGTCTATAGTTGAGTCAAATTATAGGAAAATGTTATATAATTCTGGTAAAGCATAGAGTGAGTGGTTTACAAGAAATTATATCCCTATGTAGACACTATAAATGGATGTGGCATTGGAAAATAAGAACCTAATGGTAATAACTCGGAAAATTGTGCATTGAGATAGACTCAATCATCACTTGGTGCATGAAAATGGGCCTTTCTACACACCTAGTTTGATACACTTGGGGGATATGATTTGGAAATTCACAAAATCTTTTTGAACTATCATAAAGAATTTAAATATATGATGACTATAAATGACCTAATATAAACATATGTTTTAATATATTAATAAAGGTTTTATTATTTGGACATTATATAATTGTTTTAGGATTATTTGGGTCCCCATCATGATTATTGTTTCTTATTCTATTATTTTGGGTTTTAGTCAATGGATGGAACATGAATAAACTGTTTTAGTGCTTAGTGTGATGGAAAATTCCATGATTGTTATCTTGAGAATCCAAACATTATGGGAGTTTGAATGAAAAATATCATTACTATGATCAGGAAAATTTCTCAAGGTATGAATCATATAAAAATTCCAAATGAGAAAAGGCGGGAACAAAATTCTATTCAGTATTTCATTAGGCAATGTCCACCTTCTTTAAGTGGGTATTCTTATCCACTAGTTTTTGAAAAATGGATTTGCACCACTGAAAATATATTTTCTATTCTCCAGTGTTTAAAACATGAAAAAGTTATTTTGTTTTTCTACTATTTGGAAGGTTAAGAGGATCAATGGTGTAATCTTTTCAATAATATATGGGAACATGATGAAATTGAATTTATATATTGGGATGAGTTAATGATCTTATTTTTAAATTAGTAACTTCAACGAATTCTTCTTATGAATATGGATAAGGAGTTCCATGATCTAGAGAAAAAGGATGATAAATATTTTGGTACCTTTGAGAAAAAATTTACATGAATTGTGAGGTACACCTCTTGTATTATTATCCAACCTAAAAGTAAGGTTGATCGATTCTTTGATGACTTAAAACCAATTCTCTTAACGTAATTATCCATAATAGACTTAATTATATATGAATAGATTGTTTTATATTCTATCAAGGTGAGAATAGATGTTGTAGTCACATATCAATATCATTGTTTTGATTAGAAGATAAAAAAATAATTCAAAGGAAAATCTAAGAATCATGAATAGAAGAATATGACTTTTATTTATGCTCAGACTATGGGAATAAGTATAGATTAAATTGTCTTGAGAGGACTCGTTAGTGTTATAAGTTTGGAAGGGAATTTCACCTCGAAATTGATTTATAAAGTGATCTAAAGAAGTTTTATAATGATGTGAATATATATAAAGGATCCTAGAATTCACTACCCACACTTGAGCGTTTCAAATTGCAAGATTACAATCATTATAATAAAAAATTTCCAAATCCAAAGTTAATTGATGATGATCAACTTCATCACCCTCTTAAACTAAGGGAGGAAGTTCTATTTCATGCAATAATTATTTCTAATGAGGGGTGTGAAACTTACATGATGAAAGGTACACTTACCATCCACTCTAGAACTATTAATGTATTATTTTACATTATATATACACATTATTTGATATCTAAATAATTTTATATGGGTATCAAGATTCTACCCAAACTATTAGATGTAAAATAATAAGTGAAAACCCCTAATGGTATGATGATCTCATGTCAATTATATGATCCTTCCCTGGTTGATGTGGGTTGAATGTGGTTAATGAAAATCTTCTTATTCTTCCTCTAGTTAAATTTAATGGTATCTTGGGAATGGATTGGATTTTGTTAAATAAATCCCATATAAATTATCAAGTAAGGGAAGTTATATTTTATATTCCAAACTAACCTATGATCTTATATCAATGTGATGTTAAGTATGAACTTATGATGGATACCACATCCATTGTATGGTTCTTAATTTCATTTTAAGAGGTGTTTGTCTCAAAATTTTGGGGAGAAACATGACATCAATGATATGCCTATTGTGTTGGAATTTTTTGTTGTCTTTCTAAAATAGATTCTTATCCTTCCAAAAAAAATTAATTTTAGTTCTTATTAAAACTCATACCTAGTTCCATAGTAATTTTAAAGACTCCCTATATAATGGCCCGAATTTAGTTTCAATAATTGAGGAGGAAAATCTAAGGAAACCTTGAAAAGGTGTTCATTTGGCTAAGTGTTTCACCTTTAGGTACACCTATTCTGTTTATTAAAAATCGATATGGATCAATTCTAATTTGAATGGAATATATAGATTTAAACAATATCATAATTAATAATAAGTATCCTATTTCCCATATTAATGACTTGTTTGATAAACTGTGGAGATATCAATACTTTTCCAAGATTGAACTTCTTTATGTATATCATCAATTGAGTTTCAAAAAGGAGGAGATACACCAGAAAACATTTCTTACATGGTATAGACACTGAATATATATTAATTTAATTTAGTCTTATTAATTCCCCTATTATCTTCGTGGATTAATTTAATAGAGTATTTAGATATTATTTTGATCAATTTTTGGTAGTCTTTATAGAAGATATAATTATCTATTAAAATATAAAGGAAGATAATGAATACCAATTGAGAATTGTAATAAAGACCCTAAGGAAGAATATACTACATGAAAAATTTACAAAGTGTGAATTTTGGCTGAAAAATGTTTTTTTTAGTAATATAATATCAATAAAAGGTATATCGGTCGATCAATCAAAGATGGGGGTGATTTAATGTTGGTCGAGACCAACCATGGTGGCTGAGATTTATAGTTTTCTTATCTTAGATAGATATTATCAATGTATTATAGGTAATTTCTCATGAATATTTAATACACTATCCAAGTTAACTTGGTAGCGAGCTAAGATCCTTTAGAAAGTTTAATGTGAGGAAAATTTGAAGGAATTGAAGAGAATATTATTCAGCGCACCACTACTTACTTTACACTATAGTGGAGAAGGGTTTTTAATAAATATTTATGCATCAAAGAAGTGAATATGATGTATTATTATACAGAATGATTAGTTATAGCTTATGCATCAAGAAAATTGAGGATTCATGAGAAAAATTACCTAACTCATTATTTATAGATAACTACAGTAATTTTTTTATTAAATATATGGAGGATTTATCTTAATAGAAAAATGTGTGATATATATATATATATATATATATATATATATCAATCATAAAATTTTAAAGTATATGTTCACATAGAAGGAGTTGAATATGCATCAAATAAGATGGTTAAATCTAATTAAATATTATTAATTCTCAATAAATTAACACCCTGGGAAAGTGAACAAGGTGGTTGATGTTTTGAGTTGAAATGATCAATCTATATTACACATGATGAGGCTTATAAAAGATCCAATATTTCTGTATTTTCAAATATTGGATCTAGAAATCCTAAACGAATGGGAAAATTTTATCTTTCACGGTTGAATGGTCTACTATCTATCCAATTGAATATTAAAGAGGTGTAAAAGAAATATGTAGAGCCTCAAAAGTTGGTCAAAAAATTTCTTGAGTTTAACCTTGATTTTGATGTAATGATAAGGCTTTAAAACCATGTATATGTTCTGTCCATACTAGATTTGTAGAAGATTTTGTTAGAGGAAGCTCACTATTCTTAATTATCTATTCATTTAGAAATTATAAAGATGTATTGAGATTTTATAGAGTACTTGTATTGGTATGGAATGAAGAGAGATGTAATATATTTGGTATCTTAGTGCTTGTTATGATAACATGTTAAGGATGAAAGAAAAAATTCTAAGGGGATGTTACATGTGTTACCTATACCAGAATGGATATGGGAAAACATCACCATGGATTCTATCATTAGACTCTCTAAAATATTTAAAGGGAATGATTTTATATGGGTTTTATTCAATTACCTTACTAAGTCATCACACTTCATCATTATTAGATAAGACTTATATCTTGATCATATTTATAGGATAAACATTAAGGAAGTATTAAGGTTTCATGTAGTACTAAATTTCATTATGTCTTATCGAGATTTTTTGTTTACCACTAGGTTTTGGAAAATACTTTTGTGGGATATTGATGTGAATTTGAGTTTCAGTACTACATATTTTCCTTCAAAATATAGTCATACTAAGAGAATAATTCAAAAACTAGAGGATATGTTTAGATCTTGTTCTTTGGATTTCAAAGGTGGTTGGGATAAACCCCTTCCTCTAGTTGAGTTTTCTTACAAAAATATCATTCACTTAAGCATTTAGATGGATCCTTATGAATTTGTATATGTAAATAATTGTAGATATCTAAAGTTCTAGAATTATGTTTGGGAATGAAAGTTAATGCGGCATGAGATAGAAGAAGAAATTGTAGAGAAGGTTAGAGCCATTCAGAAAGAAATCGAGGTAGTTTTGAGTTAGAAAAAAGGTTATTCTAATAATATCCAAAATGATATATAATTTGAAGTTAGTGACATGGTGTTTCTAAGAATATCTTTATGGAATAAGGTTATGATATTCATCAACAAAAGGAAAACGAGCCCTATGTCCCATCAAAAATCTTGAACTTATCCGGATTGTAGCTTATCTCTTGGTGATTTCACCAAAACTCTCTAAAATACACAATTTGATCCATGTATTTCTCTTCATGAATTAAATACTTGACCCTTCACATGTAATAAACTTAGAGTTCATACCACTAGAGAAAGATCTTTCTTATGAGGAATAACTGATGGAGATTTGATATTGTACAAAGAAATTTTTATGAAAAATATCACTCACCATGTTAATGTTTTGGGGAAAAACCACCAATTTGAACAAGATATTTGGGAACCTTAGGAAATTATGTGCTATAATAATTCTCATTTTTTGTATCATTGTGATGAATTTTGAGGGTGAAATTTTTTTTATCGAGGGTAAAATGCAACACCCCGAGTTTTTAGGAATTATTTTTTTAATAAATTAAATTTATTTTGTAGATTCCATTAAACTCAGATATATGAGTAGTAATAAATAATTATTAAATATTATTTATAATCGTTTTATATAAATAAAAAGTTTTGATAAAAAAATACTTAATTTTCAGTAACATCCTTATATGTTCTGAAAATACTACTCTCCCAAAAAAAATATTTTGAGAACAATAATAAAAATAATTTTACAAAGTTTTATAAAATTATTTGGATAAAATTAAATTAAATTTTTATATCATAATTTCAAATTTATATTAGTGTGAATTTTTCATATTTCTTTGAAAAGTTCCATTTTTTATGAATAGTGAAAATACTTAATTTTAATTGAAAACTTATTTTAATTTAATTTATTTATGAAGTTAAATTATATTTTAAATTAGTTTTAAAGTAAAATTAGTTCAATTATACATCCATTTAACTAATTTAGGTCATGGGAATCAATTTCATGTTGACTTTTGATAAAATAACTTTGCAAATTTTTGAACATTTTTTATTTAAAAATCTGCTTTCTCATCACGTCTGTTGAATTTATTTTAAATTAAAATTTCAAAATTATATAAATTTAATTAGGAAAAATGTATTCCATATTTTTAATTATTATGAGTTATATTATCTAATAAATTTAACTTAATTTTTAACTAAAATGAATAGTAAACATAGTAAAATTTATTTACCACAGTTAAGGTAAAATGGGTTTTTGAGGGTTAAACTAAAAAGATAAGGATTAAAAATAACCCAAAAATTACCCAACACCAATTTCATACCCATATTTATAAATTATATCTTATATAATCTATAATGTTTCAATTTAAAAATATTTATGATAAAAATAGGATACACATTTTTCTTTCAAAAAATTACAGGTGTGCCACTCACCTCATTTATAAATGGCTGCCCCTATCCTCTATTAGTAAAACATTAAAAACCATTTTTCATAACAATACCTACCCAAATAACATAAATATTTCCTCATATTACCATAAAATTTTTATTTTTTATATAAATTCATCTTAGGAAGGCTTTTGGTGAAAACCTAATGAGGATACCCAAAGAAGATTTCAAGTTAATCAACTATTGTTTTTGTTTTATTTCTTCCTCCACCTCCTTAAATTATTATAATACCATGATTATATAATAACCACAATGTATTATATATAATGATGTTTTTTTTAGTTTAATTTCATGACCTATAACTATATTCACATCCATCAAATGTGTTATGAAAACATCGTTCATGTGTATGGTGGACTACTTCATCAGGAACCGATGTCATTTTTTTCCATTAACACCTCTCAAGGATAATCATAATGACGGATTTATTTTTTATATATGATATTTATGATATTATTATAATTTTTTAATTATTATATCATGAATTCCTTCATACTCTCTTTATTGTACGAATATGATAGAATTGCTTATGTGTACGGAAAACTACCGCCTCATAAAGAGATGTGATTCATTCACGTGTTATATAGAAGGTAATAAGGATGAGTTTAATTAAAATATGTGATATATATATGGAATAAAAATTATTTTATTATTATATTACATATTTAAACATTATTTATTTAAATTCAATGAAAAAATGGAAATAGCGTTCATGTGTACGTGCGACCTATCGTCCCCAGGAACGGTGTATTTTATTTCTAACAATAAATTTTATAGATTACTATAAATAAATATATACTGAATATATGTGATATATATATATATCATTTTTAAAATTATTTATATTATTAAATCATGATCAATGTAAGGTGGAAAATTATAAAAATAAAACATATACGAAAAACAAATTGGTTATTACCAAAAATGTAACTTTAACATGGAATTCTTAGTAAATGGGTAATAAAAGGTCATAAGAAACTCATATATGGAATTATATATATAAATATTTTCTTGTAATATAAATATATAATAAAATTATTTTTATTATACATTAATTTTGAATGTGTATGATTGAAGTCAATACTTATGGTAAGGGATTTTTGTATCAATTTTCCTTCATTGAGATGTACGTTATGTTTTACAATTATATGCTTTCACAAAGAGTATATAAATCTAATTTGACATATAATATAATAAATTTATTTATCCTCATTATAATTTGATTTCCATTTTTTGTTCCTTCATCATACTTAAAATTCAATGGTACTAAAGTGGTAATGATTTTATGTCACAATTACATATTTTATCAGTATTATTTATGATAATGTTTTTTATGGAAAAATATTTTGATTCATATGTCAATAAAATACAGACTTTTATTATACTATGATTATTCACGATATTTTTATGTAATTTTATAATTTCTACACTCTTCAGTATTTAAAAAATTGAGTAAATGTTTTTAAGAAAATTTGACTTTATTTCACTCTTCATTCGAAAATATGTTTTCTTCCAAAAAAATGTTTTCTAAAAATGATTTTGAAAATATTTTACTATTATCCTATGATTTTTAAAAGAATGTTCAATCATATTTTAATTTCTAGAAAAAAAAATAAAGGAAAACAAATTTTATTTTCTAAATAATACTCACTTGGATTTTACTGAAAATATGAAAGGAATATTTATTTTAACATGTATGGTATAAAAGAAACTTCTCGTGGTCATGACCATTATTTTATTTGGAGAATAATTTTAAATTTTTCAATATTATTTTCAAATAAAATAATTTTCTTAAAAAATTATATTTTGAAAAGTGTCCAAAAGGATATTTTCCTTGAGATGATATTCATGGATGTTACATATTATTTACTAGGGGTATAAACCAAGAATTCCATTATTATTCTTTATCTAAATGTAATTTTATGATAATATATTCATGAAACCCCTTTATTTTTCAATGGTTATACTATGATAAAATTCATATGAAACACTCTTATTTTTCCGTGGGTCATGCTATGATGAAATGATGAAATAATTGTAAAACTTGTCATTATTCCATAGATTATGATATGATGAAATTTTCTGAAACCCATTTTATTTCATGGGTTATTATATGGGAAATCATGTTTGTGGCTTACATAAATAGGTTCTTCATTATTAAATGTTTGGGACCTATATCTCCCTCAAATTCATCAGGTAATGATTTATATCTCATTATATAGATAGAACTGGAATAGGGAGTGAACCCAGTTCAATAAGGGACTTTGTCCTCTATGATGGTCTCAGTAGTGAACCTTGACTACTATGATAGTTTGGGGAGTTTACTCATGACACTATGATAGCCTTGTAAGTGATCCTTCACTATTATAGAAATTATTTTCTATGTTTATTTGTATTCCATAAATCTATGTCTTATGTCAATGTTATTCTCTCATGGCTCATGTTATTTTATTCCCTTATGATTCACTTCTTATGAACTAAAAATATTTATTCCAGGAATCAAGATTAGGATCTTTGATATGTAGGGTATAGTTTGGAATGTTTTTTCTCATGTTCATATACCCTTATGTTCATGTTATTCTTATGTATCTCACATTTTTACCATTATTGAACATTTTATATCACCCTTTCTTATGTTTCCCTTCCCTCGGTTATGAATAAATTTATTATATATTATATTTCTAGGAAGAGTGATAGTTGTAAATATCATATTGAGATATGATGTAGTTTTACTATGGACAATTTTTTGTGTTTCCATGTTTCCAAAGACACTTAACTATCATGGTCATCATGCATGTGATGGTGTAATATAATGAATATTAATTATAAATAATGTAATATCTATATATAATAAGCATGGGTTGTTATATATCACAAGTGAAATTTTTACTTCAGTTTTTGTATAACATTTTCCAACAGCCTATGATGATTCAACCTTTATTTATAAGGCATTTCAAAAATCATTTATCATTTTAAAAAGGATCTTATTAGCCTTAAGACACCTTGAATGAGTCATGTTCAAATCTTTTTTCCTTCATATCAACTTTCTTCTCAAAATCATTCAATATTTTCACTTTAACAATAAATTTCACATTAATAATTTTTGTATCCATAACATAATATTTTTCTCAGAATTTATATTTTTCCTTATTCAACATGACATCCTATTTATTCAAGGATTTTTTTCCTTATTTTTATGTTAATTCCTCTCAATACACACTTCAAACTCATTTTTTCGATTGTGTTCTATGTACGTTTCTTCTCCATCTCCCTCAATTCATGAACTTTATTCTTATTTTTCAACATATTCTATAATGTTGCTAACTTTTACATTACAATATTGACCGAAAAAACTAATTGAGGTAGATTAGTCATTATTTTACTTTTTTATCATGCATCTCTTTGTTATTATTTTGTCCTTTTCTCTATTATCACCATATTTCTTAACTTATTTAGAAAACTCTCCGAAATTCTATCTCCAGAACCATTCAATATCCTCTACATATTCGTAATCCATACTTTTATTTCTTAGGAAATCAACTATAAAGGTCCCAATTTCACCATAATTAATTCACTTAATTATAAGTTTTTCTTTATACATACACATTCCTTTTTCATGTTTTTTTATAAAATGGCCATTATTCTCTTATGTTCTTCATCATTTTCCTCATTATTTTCTATTTCTATATAGTATTTAACTTACTGTTACTTGATTTTGAGTATTTACATGTATTTAAATGTCATTTACACCTTGAATTTTTTTTTTAACATTGTTGATTTCAATATTTCATAATTGAGAATTGTGTAATAAAACTAATCAAGTGATAAGACTCCCTTATCGTATATTTCAAATATAATTTGATCAAACCGGATAAGATAATTTTTCCATATCTTGTTAACTACAGTTGAATCATCCAAGTGTCTCTAAACCACTTGATGTGACTGAATATCTCTTTAACTCTAGTAAAGTAGACCTTTATTGTCTTATGATCTATCATTTTAATATCTTAAAACTTGTCTCTCTAGATCTGTAATTTTGATTCATTAATTTTATCATTTTATTCCTAAATATTCTTGTTATTAGCACACATCTCAATATCTATCTTATCCACATAACTTTAGAATACACTTTATTAGACAATGGTGAAGGAATTGAATTTTTAGACTTTCCATCAACTTATATATTTCTCTTATCTATAAATTACAAGGGATAATCTCTCCCAAGCGGTGTAAACCCAATTATAAAAAACATTACTTACTTATAAACCATATGATAGAATATAGATTATCATCATATTCTTCCATCCCTAAAATTTATAACCATTGAATATGGGAACACCCAAATTTTTGAAAAAAATTATTTTCTTCATTTATACCTTCAATAGGATATGATATCATAGGGAACTATTTTTCATTGATACCACTTGAAGTGCCCATGTCTTTTGAGATACCGTAGATAAGGGGTGATGAATCAGTGGTACAATTATTACAATTTATCTTATATAAATTTACCTCAATGGATTTTTCTATTGTTAAAATATCTCCCATACTCATATATGAGAGAAATGTAAATTAACTCCAAGCATGCATGTTTTTAAAATTTCCAGTCCCAATGTGGTTACATAATCATTGTTGGGTTTACTACAAGTTTTGAGATCTAAATATTCACTAAAAAGATCAAGTGAATATAAGAGAGGAGAAGTTTTATTATTTTACTTATGTGTACTTGTCTAGATTATTATAAAAACAATGGTACTTTTTTGTACTTGAAATTTTCCAATGCAGCATAAATTGTATCACTATAGTAAAGTTGATGTTGTTTATACTAAAACAACTAGTCTTCAATATGTCATTCAGAACTATAATATGAAACAGGATCTCCAACACATTTTAATATATCTCGACATATGATAATAGTATCTTATTAATCATGGTTAGTCATAATATTCTAGATTAATAAAAATATTTAAATATATATCTTATCCTTCCTCCTCAAACATTAATAGCACACAATGTATGCATGAGAGTATAAAATATAACAAACATTCTCTTTATTACACATTAATAAATGTTTAATTACACTTAAAAACCTATAATATAAAGATTTATAGTGTATTTGGGAAATTATGTACATTACATAATAACTTAAAACATGAAAGGAAACATCATTATTTAAAACTTCCTGGACATGACCAAAGTTTTCCTTCGTACTTAACAATGCACAGGATAACATAAGGATATACATAAGAAATTGTTGAGCTATAAATCCAAGTAAGGGAATAAAAAATGCATAACATTAGGAATAAAATACATATTAGAAAATAGGTATATCAGTGGAGCATTAAAGGAACATGAATAATATGGCATGATATATCATGGTAATCATAACATGGGAAATGTGGAAACTACTTAAAACACTACATCATAAACAAAGGTTAAGGTTAAAATTGACAAAAAATCATGGTATAAAAAATACCATAATTTAATTAGGTAAAACCCCTATCTCAGAATAACATATCATGATACTAACCACTACCCAATGAGTTGAAGTGCTATCAGGGTTCACCCTTCAGAATCATTTCATTATCATGCTTAAGTGTGTCATGTATATCATGTAACATAGATTCATTCAACATCATAAATTATTACTTGATAATAGAATTGTTGATACATACATGTAAGTTAGCAATAAATAAGTATATTTTCATAATGGTGAATACCCTTGATATAAAAATGGTTATGGTATTCACTACACAATTATTTTGGCATGGAGAATCATGGTGTAATTTTGGCAGCATAACGACGTCATATAGAAATTAATAAAATGGGTTGATGAGAAATAAATGGGTATATCATCATTTATAAATTTAATGGTTAGTAATAGGTACATTTAAATACATTCCCCAACATAATTAATTGTAAATATAAATTATAACATAACAAAGAAACTTGAATAAAGAGGAGAAAGGAAAGAACCCTTATGAAATTTGGGTATAGTAATAGGTCTAATTGGAAGGGTTAAAGAGATATAAAGGGGTATATAGTAATTTTTAAATTATAAGTGCAGTATAGGGGAGGTTTTAAAGCATACCCCATCATTAGGTATTAAAAATTAAAGCGCATAACATAAAAAAGATTCTTGAATAAAAGTGAGAAAGAGTGGATTTCTTACTTGAGTGTGTGAATCCAAAGGCTTAGGAGGGGATTATTAAAAGATTTGGGTTAATTTTTATGACTCTAGGGTGTATATGGATAATTTTGGTTGAGATAAAAGAATCTTTAGTGAATATAAATTGCATCTTTGGAGGTTTTATATAGGAAAAGAGAGATATTTCATTATTATTTTGGTTTTGGAAACTACATAATAAAAAATTCAATACCACAAAACCTCCCAGGGTTTTTTCTCATTGTTTCTTTAAAATTTGATTGGTATACATTATTTTATAAGTACAAGGTCCAAATATAACAAAATAATTCTCTTTCTTATGTGGAGGTGAGTCACACTCTCAAAGAAACAATTGCAAAATCTTAAAATGTATTATGAATATTGGATGATTCATTAAGGCTTTATAAAATAAATAAAATAAACGAAAATTAGGTTATTTTAAATTTAAAACATAAATTTGCTCTATGATACGTTTTATAGTATTTATTAAATCAATATTGGGCCATTATGATGTTATAAAACATAAATTATATTTACATAGTATTTTATTTTTACCCAAAAAATCGACTGTCTAATAAAATTATGAAAAATTCACCATTAGATAAATTCAACTTATTGATTAAAAAAATAATATTCATTTTATCTAAATAATTTTATAAATACTTAAATTTTCATTTTTAATTTAAAAAAACATTTATTGAAAATCATGGGATTTTTACAATAACATTTTCTTGAACCCTTATAAAAATTATATTTTACTTCATAAAAATTATATGATCATTTATAATTAATAAAAATTATTTAATAATAAAAAAATTTAAAAATAAATTTTATTTGAAAAATCCATTAATTCATCAAAATAAATCCCTTCATTGAATTTTAATATTACCCTAAAATATAATTTGTGCATTATTGAATCAAAAATAAAAAACATTTACAATGTAATAATAATATGATGAAAATATATTCATTATTATATAAAAAATAATCTACATATTCTCATTTATAGGGTCTTGATATATATCCCTTTATTATACCATCATATTCCCTAAGAGTAAGGTGTGCGATGGTGGGGCTTTCATGGGGTCTTCTGTGAACATGGTTTGCATCATGATCTCAATGATCTTGAACTTCTCCCATAAATAGTTTCTATAATTATTAAGTTTTTGGATCTCATCTTGGTCTTGGTATAGGGAAAATACCATAAATTTTATCTCCCTCAAAAGCTTCGATAAATGGGATTCATAGGGTATGATCTTACTGGTTGAGTCCATCACTTCCTTTGTTAGTACCCAAAAAAATTAACCCAAAATTTATATTAGTCATGTAATCATTGTTGAATGGATTTATTATCAATGGTTAAGATACTTAATGGTAATTTAAATCCAATTAAATATAATAAGACAAAATAAGTTCATGTGTTTTCTATAACGATAAGTTATTTAATTAAATCAAAAAGGGGTATCTTATTAATAATAGATTAAGTCATTATAATCTTCCCCCTTTAGAAATTTCGTACTATAAATTTTATTTTCCCAAACTAAAATAGATTATGGTAACTCTAATTCTTCCCCTCCTCTAATTCCCATTATGATTCTTTAAACTTGGGGTTTTTCCAAAACACTTTGATGAGCAGTATTGTCTTATTTCTTTGAAATTTTTCTTTGTGATCTAAGATCTTCACCGGCTACTCCTAATAAGAAATTTCATTATACAATAGTAACACTTCTAGATTTAGTGCATGTGAGGGGTCTGTTATGTACTTTCTCAATAGGTATACATGGAATACATCATGTACTTTAGAAAGGTTTGGTGGGAGTGATAGTCAATATGCCACTACTCTGATGCGATCAAGGTTCTCAATAGTGTCAAAGTACCTTGGACTAATCATTCCCTTCTTTCCAAATATCATCACTCTCTTCCATAGGTAAATTTGTAGTAATATTATGTCTCTAACATCAACCTCTAGGTCAAGTTGACGATTGTCAGCATAGTTATTTTTCTACTATATGTAGCCTTGATGTACTGATGAATGGTCCTAACATTCTCCACCATTTCCTCAATTGTTTTAGGACTTATAAGTTTTCATTTTCCAAATTTATCCCAACATGCATGTGTTATGCAACTATTCATATAATGAGCTTCTTAGGGATCCCTTTGGATTATCAAGTGGAAACTGTTATTGTATGATAACTTGGCCATTAATATTTGTTGGTCAAATCCTCCTTTGAAGTCAATTTTTTATTCTACAAACATGTCCTGAAGTTTTTGGATAGTCCAATCAGATTTTCCATCAGTTTGAGGGTGTTAAGTTGTAATAAAATTAAGATTAGTGTTTATATCATGCTGGAGACTTTTCTAAAACAAAGAGGGGAATCTTGGATCTCAATTAGACATAATTTATATTTATACTCCATGCATCCTTACCTCTTATCTGATGTATATTTGTGTCAGTTGATCTAGTGAGAAATCATCTCAAATCAAAATGAAGTGTGCAGTCTATGTAAGATGATATATAACAACCCAAGTAGATTTGTTTCCCTTGGATGTATTTTGATGTTTCGTGAAAATTACATGGTTATCTTTTCCCATTTTCATTTTATTATGGGTAATGGTTGCATCATCCCCTTAGACTTCTACCTTTTAGCCTTCACTTGCTAACACACTAGAAAAATTTATGTATAATCCGCGATTTCCTTCTTCATGTTATCCCACTAATAGTATTTTCATAGATCTTAATACATCATTGTGTTTTCTTGGTGGATGGATAAATTATAAATTTGTGCATCATCCATTAGTTTCTTCTTTAACTCAGGATTTGATGGAATACATAGAATTAACAGAAATCTACCAATTCCTTCTTTAATAATACTAAACTATGAGGATTTTTCTTTCCTTATAGATTCCACTTTATTTTGAATTACCACATCATATTTTTGATCATTCATTAACCCTTTTAAAAGAGAGGGTTGAGAAATAATTTTTGAATTGATTTACGATGTTCCTTTCTTTATGATTCCCATGTCTATTCTATTCAAATATAAAAATATCGGAGCCATATCAATTATCATTGATGATAGAATTTCTAGATAATTTAGACATAGATCATCCTCCACTCTATTAACTTTTCCAGAATGGTATTGGATTAAGAAATCATAATCCTTGATGAGCACTAACCATCTTCATTAGAACATATTCATATCTTTCTGTGTGAATATATTTTTATGACATTTTTTATCTATATATATTTCAAACTTCTCCCCCAAAGAGATAATGCCTCCAAATTTTAAAATTTAAGATCACCCCTTCTAACTCTGGATCATGTGTGGGATAGTTTTATCATGAATTTTCAACTACCTTGAAGCATAGGCAATGAGTTTATCATTTTTCATCAACACACAACTCAATCCTTTCATCGAATCATCGATGAAAATTATGAAAAGTTCCCCACTTGTGGGTAGTTTTAGTACACGGGCCGTGATAAGCGTTATTTTCAAATTCATGAAGCTTTATTCACATTTATAATTACTATAAAATTTGACTCCCTTAAAAGGTATCTTAGTAAAAGGGTTTGACAATCATGAGAAATCTCTCACAGATCAGGGATAATATCAATCAAACCCAGGAAAACTACAGATATTTGCCCCAAATGTTGGCATCATCCATCCTTAAATTGATTTTATCTTTGAAGGAACCATATAAAACCCATTTATTCTGATGATATTCCCCAATAATGGTACTTTATTTAAAAATAAATCAGAGTTTATTTACATTAAATATAGATTCTTCTTTCTCAAGGTCTTTAGCACAGTACTCAGATTCTTTTCATGGTCCTACTTTCTTTTGGAATATACTATAATATCATCTATGAATACTACCATGAATTTTTCAAGATAATATCTCAAGACTCTATTCAAAAATTCCATGAATATTTATATAGAATAGTGAGTCTTAATGGAATCACTATGAACTCATAGAGCTCGTACCTTGTATAAAAAGCAATATTGGAGATATCCTCCTTCATCCTAACTTGGTAATATCATGACTATAGATCCTCCTTGGAGAAGTATTGTTCTCCACATTGATTATTTAACAAGTCATCGATACATGAAATAGGATACTTATTCTTTCTCATGATATTGTTGAGCTCATGATAATCAATGAAAAGGAACATTAACACATCCTTCTTCTTGACGAAGAGCACTGATGCACCCCATGGAAAAGCACTTTAGTATATGAATCCTTTATCCAGATTCACTTATAGTTTTTTCTTTAGTTACTCGATTTTCAAAAAATATAACATATACAAATTCTTCAATATAGTCAATTACCCAGGTATAATCTCAATTGAAAATTGGACCTATCGTCAAGGATAAATTCAAGGAAATTCCTCATGAAATACATCAGCATATTTATCAAAATAGGCATGTCATCAAGAATTATCCTTTCCTTAGACTCAATAATTTGAGATAGATATTCTTTCTCATAAGGAAATAATATAAATTCTTTAGATTATGGTGCTAAAGAAGATTATTCCTCCTCCCTGCACTTATAAAAAATTAAAGGTCAATTCATGATATGAAGAGTGATTTCTTTCTCATAGAAATTTCTGTTGGATCTATATAGGTAAAGACAATTCATCCCTATAATTACATAAAACTCCACAAAAGGCACTCTAATGAGGTTCCATAGGATTTTCAACCCACAAAAATTTATATGGGAGGATTTATATACTTGTGATTCAATAATTTACCCATTTTCCATTTTCACTGATATCTCTGCTTCTATGATTTTTTTTGTTGTGTTTGGATAGTTCTACTAATCATCTGTGATATAAATAAATTCATAGAACAATGTGCGATATCCCTATATTTCACTTTTTTATTCTGGTTCTACTTTATCAAATATTTACTTAGATATTAGTGTTTTTATACTATTAAACACATAACAGGGAATCTAATGGAATTAAAGGGGTAACTTATTAATTAAATTTATCTCTTTAACTTTTGAGTTTCTAGGCTTGAATATATGTTATCCTTCATCTATTTATTAACATATATTTTTATGAGATTTTTTTCTTTCATAATGGTTTTTAATGAGCTTATGAATTTTCCAAAAAAATATCCCTTGGGAGTGTCAAACTAGGTGTGTTGAAAGTCCCATTATCATGTACCAGATTAGCCTGAGTCAGGCCTAGAACATCTTATCTGAGTTGTTACCCCTATGTATATATATTCCAAAACCACATCCACTTATATTATCCATATAAGGATGTATTTTTGTGATAAAACACTTACTCTATACTTACCAAAAATAAGGGATGTTTTCATATACTTAGTCTTATCCCTAAGGCATTCTCTATAGTTCTCTAATCCTAAGGCTTTCATAAGATTTTTCTAATCCTAATCCCAAAAATAACTAAACCTATCCTCTAATACCAACTATAACAACCCTGCTCTTTGTTACACATTAATACATGTTTTATTAAACATAAAAAACCTAGAATATTGATAGGTCTAGTGTCTTTGGGAAATTAGGTGCATTACATTGCAACATTAAACAAGAAAAGCAACATATTTATTGAAAACTTCTTTGACATGACTGAAATATTACTTCATATTTAAAAGTGAAAGTGATACCCTGAGGACATACATAAGAAAGGGGTGAGGTATAAATCCAAATAAATGAATAAAAAATTCATAACATGAGAAAGAAAATACAGGTTAGAAAATAGGCATATCAATGGATCATGAAAGAAACATTAATAACAAGGCATGATATAGAAATATAATCACAACATGGGAAATGTGGAAACAACATAAAACATTACATCATAAACATAGGTCAAGGCTAAACCCTCGATGGAGTCATGGTGGATAGGGTCCCATAAATAAATAAGGTAAAGCATATGTCCCAACATGATGTATCATGATACTAACCATTACCAAATGCATTGGAGAAAAATCAGGGTTCACCCTTCATAATCATTTCATTCTCATGCTTAAGTGTGCCACGTAGATCATATAACATGGATTCATTCAACATAATAATTTATTCCACAATCAAGGAATATGTAATAAATTTATGTATGTCCCTAATAAATAGTATATGTTCATAAATGTTAATACCCTTCACAGAAAAATGGGTACGGTATTCACTACCCAATTATTTTGGCATACAGAATCACGGTGCAATTTCGGCAGCATGACGACATCATATAGAAAGTCATAAAATGAGTTAATGAGAGATAAAGGTGCCTATAATAATTTATACATGAAATGGATATTATGAGTGACATAGAAAGATAAACCCCAACATAATTAATTAGAAATAAAAGGTGTAATATAATAAAAAACTTGAATAAAGAGGAGAAATGAAAAAACCCTAATGAAATTTTGGAATGGTAACAAGTATACATGAGAGAAATTAATGAGATAAAAATGGGTATATCATCATTTATAAATCATACGTATATTATGGGTGATATTCTAAAATATACCCCATTATTATTAATTAAAAACTAAATGGCATAACATAAAAGAGATTCTTGAATAAAAGTGAGAAAGAGAGGATCCCTAACTTTTGTGTGTGACTCCAAAGGCTTGGGAGGGGATTCTTGAAATCTTAGTGGTTCTTTGAGAGGGATATATGTTTTAGAGATCAGTGTGTGGTCGTTATACAAGGAGTTTTAGTGAAGATAAATTACATCATGGGTGGGTTTATATAGGAAAATAGTGTGATTTCTTTATTATTTTGGATTTGGACACTACGTAATAAAATATTCAAAACCACAAACCATCCCATATTTTTTTCCAATGTTTTATACAAAATGTTATTATATTAATTATTTTACAATTAAAAGTTCTTAAGATAATAAAATAATTCCCTTTTTTATGTGGAAGTGATTCACACACTCAAAGAAGTAATTTTAAAATATTAAAATATATTATAAGTCTTGGAGGATTCATTAATGCTTTATGAAATAATTCAAATAAACATAAAAATAAATTATTTTAATGGTAATAAATATATTTTTCTAAGGATACCTTTTATAGTATTTATTACATAACTATTAGACCATTATGATATCATAACACACAAAGTATATTTATATGATATTTAATTTTCACCTGAAAATTTGGTTGTCTTGGAAAATTATGAAAAATTCACTGTTAGATAATTTAAACATACTGATTCCAAAAATAATATTTTCTTAAATATGTGAATTTTCACTTATAAAATAAAAACTGGAATTTATTGAAAATGATGGGTTTTTTACAATAACATTTTTTAACCTTTATAAAAATTATATTTGATTTCATAAAAATTATATGACCATTTATAATTAAAAAAACTTATTTAATAATAACATTTTATTAAAGTAATAGTTGTTTAAAAAATACATTAATTCATAAAAATAAATCCCTTAATTGAATTTTAATATTACCCTAAAATACAATTTGTGATTTATTGAATCAAAAATAAAAAAAAAATTATAAAGTAACAGTAATAGGATAAAAATATATTAATTATTCTATAAAAAAAATTATATATTTCTATTTACAGGGTCTTGATTCATATCCCTTTAATACACCAACATAATTTCTAAGTGTAAGGTGTGCGATGGTAGGGCTTTCTTGGGTCCATTCAGTGAACATGGTTTGGGATGTGATATCGATGAGCTAGAACTTCTCCCATAAATGGTTTTTCTCATGCTTAAGTTATTGGATCTCATATTGGGATTGTTCTAAGTAAAATCCAAGAAATTTTAACTCCATTGGAAGCTTTAATAAATGGGATTCATAGGGTAGGATCCTACTGGTTGAGTTCATCAATTTCTTTATATGTTCCAAAATGATTTTTTAAAACCCTATATTTATACTAGTCATGTGATCACTATTCAGCGGCTATGTTATCAATGGGGAAGATAATTAATGGTTATTTAAATCCAATCAGATATAATAAAACAAAATAATCTCATTTATCTTCTATAACCATAATACATTTAATTAAAACAAAAAGAATAATTTTATTCATAATATTTTGGGTTGTTACAGGCAATCACACACTGGTATTATTTATTCTCAAACAAAATCCTTCATATGATTAGTAATAAACACACCTTCCAAACTTAGATGATCAAAATAGTCAAAATAACTCTGTTGATCTCTTTATATTATTCATATTTATTTTATATAGTAAATTTTTAAAAATAAATAGTATCGAATCATTTTTAATTTTCAATCATATGATCTATTATTAGTTATTTTTATTCAAACAAGTCAATAGTTCTCCAATAAACCACTAGTGTTGAACAAGATAATGAATTTTTAATATCCCCTTTGAAATCACCTTAAATATGTCCCCATGATCTTTTTATTTAATATTAAGAAATTCTTAGGGTAAGTTATGTCTATAACAATATCCAGTGACATTTTCAATTAAAATTTACAAGAGCTTCATCTCAATTATTTTCTAGAAGTATGTTAAGAAAATTCATCCACACTTAAAAAAATTCATAATAGATAACAATTAAAAACATTCATTGTTTACCTTTATGTGAGAGTAAAATGACTTATGTTTCTCTCTAAAATTCCCCACCTTTTCTAATATTTAATTAAATTGATATTTATTAAGAGTAAATTAATTTTATCTACTTCCTATAATGACTATTATGGAATGAAGTTCACTCTTACAAGATTTTATTGTCCCTTATGAAAATTTTAGAATATTATAAATCTAAATGATCCTTAGGAAAAGTCCAAATGACTCTTTTGCAATCTCAATGACCCTTAAAAATGTTCAAATGAATCTTACATAATATAAATGTCCATTATGAAAATTTTGAATGGAACATATGAAATTTCAAATGAATTTTATGGATTTTTTAGGTTTTTTTATTCTTAGATCTATAGATGAAATGAATCTTACAAACTGAATTTGGATATCATAAAAAATTAATTATCCAATTTTATCTACAATTATACAACTCATAATTATTATATAACCTTCTCAAAACCATTTTAAAACTATCCAAATAGACTCATCACTTCTCAAAAATAAATTCTAATGCCTCATAAACACATACTCATCTTCTTCTATTGATTTCTATAAATAGTTGAAAATAAATAAAACACTTAAACAATTCCATTAGGTTATCCAAAACCAAAACCCCCAACCAAAATTAAATTTAATTATCACCTTTGTACAAGAGGGTGACTACATTACCCAAATATAATATTTTTAATTTTTATAATTATTTACTTTTTAATATAGTATAATTATTTTAACAAATATAATGATTTAATTTTGTGAAATTTTAGTTAGTAAATCTTTATAGAGTATTTGGAAAAATAATAAATATTTTTCTAATTACATATATTATTTTATGTATTCAGATGTAATAATATTTAACAATGGTAAATAGTAAATGATAATTTTTATTATTAAATTTTATACATTGATAAATATATTTGGTGTTTTATATTTGATTTTGAAATATAAAATATTAAATAAAAATAAAATTTATTAGAATGTATTTCTGTTGAAAAACCATTAAATTTATTTTATTTATTTTAATTGAATATTTTTTATAAAAGTAAATAATATTTCTATGATAGTATATTTTTGAATTAATAGTTGTGATATTATGTATAAATTTATTAAAATAATTATTTTTTACTATAGATTTAAAAAGTTTTTTCTAAATAGGGGCTTAGTTAATTTTTAAAATTATTTAAAATTATTTTTATTAAAATATTTTCATTATAGTATACCAAATGACCTAGTGATGTGTTATATATAGAAATTAATTATAGAGATTACATATAAATTAGTGATATTGGTTCATATTGACAATGTTTCTCACATGTATAGTTCCAAAAGGGTCAGGCAATTTTAGCATGTATTAATTTAATTATTCAATTCCTTAAAAAGTATAAATAGTTTCATTCCCAAGTATCATGGGAACTAGGATAATATTTTCCATATATTAAATATTTTTAAGATTTATTTGTAGTAGTAAGAATGTATGGGTAAATTGAAAAAATAATATATATAATGATGAAATAGATTGGTGGTGACAAGGCATGGTGGTAATGTGGAATAATTATGATCATTAATATTCTTGGTAAATGTTTTTTGTAGCTTTAATGATGTAATAATATATACTAAATATGATCACATGCATTGATTAGGACATCCAAGAAGATGATGATTATAGAAATATGGTGTGTTCAAAGGTGGATGATGAAGTTGATAATGATTTATATGAAAGTGAATGAGTATATATAATTCAAGGTTTTATGATATAATAGAATTATATATATATATATTATTTGCTAAGTGCCTCTCTCATTGACTTTATTTTGAATAAAAATTTGATATTGTATGGATGTAAGGTACATTAGCAGGATATATGATGGTAGGATGTGTGTAAATGAATTGGTGGGGATTATTCTGTAGGGGAACTATTGATGTTTATATAATTTTAGTGGTTTATGTTTTGTTATTATTATATATAATAAGTTTCATGATAGTGTTATTGGCATAAGTTTTTAGATAATATCACTCAAGTGGGATTGTTATCTTGTATTAGTTATTTTATTTCATGGAGATTTATTATGCCCTGTTCACATTTACATACTTAAGAATTTTTGTGAGTGAACATATTGAGTTTTTATTTATACTAACTTTTATTTATTTATTTTTTCTTATTCCATTATAGGATCTTGAGGTTAGTGACATTATTGGTTTAATATATTAGTTATTGTGAATAATAGTTAAATGTGGTCAAATTTTCTTTGGGTATTTCATTTGGGATTTGATGATATTGTATTTTATATGATATGGATTTAGATTGTTTTTTTAATTTATATAGTTTTATAATTATAATATTAATGATTTATTTTTTTAATCCATTGGAAAAACTACTCTTGTTTTTATGTGGATATAGTATTATGTTTCAGGTTGTTATTAGATACTAATTCATATAAATTTAGAGTTTTACACCCTTAGTGATTGGTGTTAATATATAGCCTATTGAAGGTGGTATTTAGGTCTCACTATTCACTAAATTTTCAACCCAGTGAGGGATCATGGTAGGGTTGGATAGTGATAGATTGTATCAGTGTGAGGAGTAGTGAACTATCTCACTCCTTCGACTACGCTACACATATTATGAGGGAAACGAATTATATATAGGATCCCTTGTTCATGAATTATTATGTTTATTATACATATAACCATTATGGGTGAGGATGATAAGTAAATAGTGATAAGAAAATAAAATGAATTAATAGATAGATACACCTAATAGTTATTCAAGGTCTATACAAGTGATAGACTATTAAAGAATAAAATGAAGCTGAATATGTGAAAATACACACAGCTTAATTCACCTCATGTGTCTCTTATGGTGTCTCTCTCAGGTACATATGTCAACAATAATTAGCATCCAATATAGTACATAAATTAAAAAATTTCATAATTTATTATTTATAATAATATTTTCTTTATTTGATGATTTCAATATCTAGTTGATAATTATATACAAGGATATTACATATTGATATATTGTATTCAAAGTTATTATCATTCATTTGTTAATTGTTTGAGTTTTATTTCTTAAATGGATAATCATTTTAAGAATTTAAATCAGAAGATTGAGAAGAATTGTAACACCTCAATGTCATGTAAACCACCAAAAAAATTTAGAACTAATTTCACTTTAAATAAATACTATGTTGAATAGCATGTTTCTCACAAAAGACTAAACTAAAATGAAACAATGATAGATTAAAATACAATTATTAAATTTGGTTACTATAATATAGAAATTAAATTAATGGTTATAGATGATAGTATCCACACTATCAAGACTATGTATAATATAGAATTGGTGGCATCAGGCAGTATGAGTATTCCTTATGAGGTTCACCTACCCAAGCATTGAAGCAAGATGGAGACATAAGGGTTTTCTCTAGACCAATCTTAATGATAACATAAACAATTATGGTTTGAGAAAAATAATATGAAAGAGAAGTTAAGGCATATATAAATTTACATAGGATTCATCCTATCTGAACAACTACCCATGACTTCTATTATAGCATATTTCTTGCTTAGATCTTACAAAGATACCTTGAGGGGTTATTTAAGTTGAAATTCAGATGATGTAAACGTGTAATAATCAATGTATTACATTATTTATATATCACATTTATTTTATAAAATTCAAATTTTTAATTTTAAATAAAAAAAATGTTTATTTTTAATACTAATGTATTGATAAAACTCAATTAATGTCTGTAAATAACTATTAATAATGTTTTATGCTAAAAATGTATTTTTTTTATTATTTACTTTATTTTATAAAAATAAATATATCATGGATGAGAAATAATTTTGGTATGAATAATATATTAACACCAATTTAATTAGTAATTAATTGGAAATAAGAATAGAAATATTTAATATTTTTAAAAAATAAAAATGTAGATTGCATTATATTTTGATTTAAAAGTTAATTATACAATTTTAGAAATTTAATTTGACTAAATTAACATCATTTTTGTATTTAGAATAAAAATATTATCTTAGTATGAATTTGTGATACTTTTCTAAAGATTTTGGATTTTGGATAAATAGTGAAAAATACTAATTTTGAAAATACTATCAATTTTATGAAATTATCATAATAGAAGAGTGATTTTAAGTTTTATGAAAGAGTTTTCCTTAAAAATGTATATTTATAAATTAAAATAAATCATTTAAAAATATATTTATGAATTTATAAAATCCATGTTTGATATTTTGGAAACATATGTAATATTTTACTCTAATAATAATTGTTTTGGTCTATTTCTTTTAATTAATCGTCCATAAGGTTGAATTCAATTTTGAATTATTTTTATATCCAAATAAATATTATTTTTAAAAAATAAACCAATTATTTTTAAATAAATAAATAACAATTATAATTTTATCTCAATTATAATTTTCAACCATAAAAATACACTTTTCTTAAAAATATTTTTTACATGTTATGTGCGCTTATATTAAAATTAATTTTTTTAAATCATATAAATTTTATTTAAAAAATTTATTTAATATTTTAAATTATTAGGTAAAAATTATCTAATAATTTTCATTTTATTTTTGGGCATCAAAAGTAAATTACTTTAGAAATATTTAGTTACCCCGGTAAAAACAAAAAATGGTAAAAGTGATAAATCTAAGAGTAAAAGACTTAAAGGATTTTTGAAAACATATGATTAAATGTATGGTTGAGTATTTATCAATCGTACAATTTCCCCCACTTCATTATTTTCCATTAATGAATCCACTTGACCATTGAATAGTGATTTTACCATTTAAATTATTATAAAATTGTCACTCCTCTCCCTTATAAAAGAAGCTGTCACCACCTCTATTCTCCTCAACCCCAATAATCATATATGGACAAAAAAATTCCAAAACAACTCCCAAAAACTCATATAAAAATTCCAAAAGGTTATAGTACTCTGGAAATACTACTTTTTAAAGCCTTAATTTATTTTGAAAAGGAGCTCTTCCAAGGAGTAAGGTAAAATTCTCAATTACTCCTTTTTCATTTATTTTCATTTATTTATTATTCTACCTCCCATGAATATGATATAACCATGTTGACATGATTACATTAATTTCATAATTTTATTGAAAATTTGTTGTGCTTATGGTATAACCATTTTCTATGTTCATCCTAGCCATTCTCTATAAACGATGTGATCTATTTTTTATAATATACATTAATTATTGTTTAAAATTATAATTTAATAAATAATTATGATATTTAAAATATTATTAAAATTATAAAAATATAAACCAATTCCTACCTTCATTACGTTCTATGGAAAATGAGAACAACGCTCAACTGTATGTGAAAACTATCTTATCCACACAAGAAAATGTATTTAATTTTTCATCTAGACTTTTAAAATTTATCCAAATACCATAAAATAAAATTCACCACCTTGAGAAAATATAAATAATATTTTTGAAATTTTTTAATAATGGGGTTTTTACCAAAGAATCACATTCTTAACCATGCTCACCCATCGATTATAGCATTTTTTTGAGTTGATTTGACCAGTTATATGTACAATGAAATAATTATATATCATGTATGACTATAAAAACATAAATACTTATATTATAAGAAATAAATTATAAAATAAAAAATTAAGGTTTTTTAAATTTTATATTAATATTTAATATTTTGTTAAAATAACAACTTTTGTTCATCAAAAATTACCAATACAAACTCATTATTAATTTTGTCTTAATAAATCATGACTAAAATTAACATTGAATGAAATTAGATATTTTTAAATCATTTTAAAAAATCTATATTATGGTCCTTGGATAATCTATTTCTAATGAACTCGATATCAAATAATGTTAATCAGTATCGACACTCTATCATATGTGACATCCAATCTAAATCGCTAACATCTAATAATGAAAATAAACTATAACCAACTAAAGAATTTATAATAAATGATTATAATTTAAAATTATAAATGGTAATATTTCTGAATAGAGTTATTAAATAGATGATTTATAGTTTTATGTTTATGATACAGGATAGCAATGCACTTTTGTGGAAGTTAGGAGTAAAGGTAAGGGTGTTTCATCTCAAAGTTTCATTCATTCAGACATGTTTTATTTTATACACCTTATTTAATTTAAATATTTTGTATAGTTACTATTAGAAATATAATATCATGAATTATCTTTTATTCATGGTAATTGAATTTCAATTTCATTATCTATCTTTTAAGGGGTTTTTTTTAAAATTTTAATTAATTTTTAAGGGGTTATTCTTAAATCGATTTATTTTACTGAGTCCTAATGATTCAACTATTACTATGGTTCAAACATATATTTTTCTTATGTTATATAATGATATTTTAATTTTTTCCCTTATTTTTTATGTATAATTATATTGATGGATTTATTTAATAATTAAATTTTATAATGTTAAGAATAATTCTCATCATATATAAAGGGGATCTTCTATTATATATCCATGTTCACACTTATTAAAAAAGTTTTACTATCTTATTTTGAAATAAAAATATGTTTTTTTATCATAAAAATTCTTTATAAATCTTTTAAAATGGAATATTTTTCACCCTTCTTATTATTTTTGTTTCAAGGAAGTTTTTTAAAAAAAATCAAGAGGTTTTACATTCCCAATTATACATTTTTTCCAATCTACATTTATTATATATAAAATTTTTGTATATTAGAATGATATTTTATGGAGATTTATTTGAAAATAATTTTTGGAATTTCTTCATCTAAATTTCTAAAAAATGATATTTTCAAAAGTAACTCATACAATCTTCTCTTTTATATTATAAGACATTGTTTCTAAAAACTCTTTTATGTTTTTCTTATATTTTACTATTTAACTATAAAAGGTATATCTAATACGGAGTTCTGTCTTATGAATCACCCTCTAAATGATTTTATGAAATATTCCTTTTGAGTTATTGAATTTTTGGTATCAAAAAATCTATATTTGATATGATATTATGAAATTCCACTTTGAATTGATATGAATCTCATTCTTCTTCAAAGTGTTTTCATGATATGATAAATGATTACTATCCTATAGAACAAAATTTTATCGATATTGTGGGGTGGGATTCTATATATTCCTCCAATGCATTGTTCAAGGTTTTATATATCATGACATACTATTGTTGAGTGTGAACATGATTTGGTTAGCTAGTTTCATAAGAATGACTGTGAACCAAATGCGGTTAGATCATTTTACAAGATTGGGTGTAAACATGTTAGAGTTTGTTAGGTTCACAAAATTGAGTGTGAAGTTATGTAGTTATCCATGTACACAAGATTGATTGTAGAACTTATGTAATTATCTATGTTCAAAATTTTATGCTTACCTGTTCTTAAATTTTTCCATAAATTTTATATGTCTAGGATGATTCTCCATGGATCACATTTAATATCTAAGGATTTATCACACTTTTTACATGGTATATGTCTATTAATTTTAGACTGTAGATCTTCCATAATTACTAATGGAAAACTCTTATTGATCCATATTATTTTAAATAATATATTTATACCATGATCTTATTTTATTATATTCTTATGATATAACCCATTGATGACATGTTGATAATTTTCCCTTAAAGGGTGTTTGATCTCACCTCTTTCTTATGTCTCCATTACTCAAGTTATGAAGATGAGTATAACATACAAGATTTATAGAAGGGAGTATAGTGTAACTCAATAATAGATAAATGTTCGAAAGTATTATAAAATAACCTCCTTATGTATTTATTCCTCAAAGACACTAAACCTTTCACTCTTGGTATTGTTTGTTTATATGTGAGATATAATGTTAAACTTATGTAAATGATGTAAAATAAAGATATGATTATATTTTTTCATCTCACTTTGTATTAAATCCTATGTGTAAAGTATGTGTTTTATCAATAATCCTAGGATTGAGGGACTGGTTCACCTCATCATCGGTATATAATTATTTTTTTATTTTTTTATTATATTTATTTTTATATTTTGATTAATGTAAATGGAAAAACATTAAAAAATAGTTGCATGATCCTTGTGCATGGTCCTAGTGAGTATAATTAATCACTATATAGAAGGTAAGGACTTGTGAAAGTGGTTCTTTCATAGTTGTCACGTGGTCTTACAATCCATGCAGTCATTTTGTGAAATAGACAGAAAAATTTTAAATTTTCCATTTATATAACCTATTTTATATAATTATATCATCATTTATTATAAGGTATTTGGGGGGATTTTTACAAGGGTTCTTTAACCACTATACCCTATTCCTCTAAGAAACATTGGTGATCCTCCTCTCATTTATGTTATTTTTCAAGGTAAATCCTCACTTCTACCTTCATCCCATATCCCTCTCTTCCTTTCTTTTTATATCCTTCCTTGTTTGTTTCTTTGCTAGATATGGTAGATAAAAATAGGTATAGGTTTAAACAAAGAACTAAAATTTATTAGTTTTCAGAGAATTAAATAGGATACTATTATCCTATTATATTTTTATATGAATAATGTGGCTTGGTTCCATTATTGATAGATAGGTTCCCTAATATAACTTCCATTATTTATAAAACGGTTTTTCCTATATATTTCCATAAATTATTTTACTAGTAAATTATTGATCTATGTTTATTTTATGATGGATTGATACATGTTTTTAAAAGTATATTTTTAATTTAAACTTGTAATAAAGGTGATTTATTTGGTTTCAAAAGACTATTATTTGGAAAATAATTTATATTCCCACAAGATGTTTGATAAAATGATTCTAAAACATGTTTTAGACCAAATGTTTTTACAAAGGGGGTTTTATTAAAGTTGATTTTGGGTAATATTAGTACATTGATTTCAAAATTAAAGCTTATGAATCATATTTTAATCGTTGTTATTGATTATGGTTATCCCCTTTTTTAAATTCCCCTCTTTAGTTTTGTTATAAATACTAAATAAATATTATGGGTTTCTATTTATGGTATTGATGAAGGGGATATTGTGTAGAGTATGTTTGAATAATTCCAAGATAATTTTTTGAATATCATTAATTAATTTATTTTATAATATATGATTTTTTTACAGGGGATACTTGGGTAATAATTGTAAAATATAGCATGAATTATACAATAGTTGGGTTTTTACTCAATTTAAGGGTCATTGGTTATCATTTTTCTTTGGTTAGGGGTTGTCATTAAGCAAGGTTGTGGGGGTAATTCAAGGTCTAATAATTATAGGTTTACATTATGTTAGATTTCATCCAGGTGAAAGTTCATAGGTTATCCTAAATAGACTTGATATTTTATTTCCATTGAAATTAAATTTTAATTCATTTTCATAAAAAAAACATTTAATGATATTGTGTGAACCAAAAAAGAGTGAAAAAACTTCTAAAAATAAAACTAAAATGAGATATGTTGAAAATTATAAACTAACATTAAATTATTAAACCCATGTATCTTATGCAGACTCCAATTGATAAAAGTTTTTCCCCACTCAAGATTCTCATGGATGAGATCCTCAAAGAGTGACATCATCATGAGGTTTTCATCACATATTTTTTATTATTATTTTACATTTAGTATGTGAATTTTCTTTTTAATTGATATCAAGGGTTATGTTTTATTATATTGTATTTTCCCTTTTTGTTGACTTGTATCCTACATTGACTCGAATTATTAATTTTTATATTTATTGCATAGATTCTTGTTATTTTCATGTTTATGAATCTTCCAAATATAATGGTTTTATAACGTAAAATTTTATGTGTTTATTTTCCAATCAAAATAAATTATGGAAAATATATTTTCAAATTATATTTCCAACTGTAAATTGATGTATAGATTTGAAATGGTGTTTAATTTATATTCTATCGTATCATAATGGTAAATTACTCACACATTTCATACACATTATCATGTTTTTCTAGAACATATTATGTCTAATTCTTGGAAAAGATAAGGTAGGTAATTCCTTTAGTGGTTTTCCTTTGATGTTATATAGTTTTTGGGTATATGGCAACCAGGTGGAGAATATAGGTCATGTGGAGATGATTTTTTATCACTTTGGGACTTATGGATATTTTGTGATGTAAATGTATCGACTAATTTAAACTTTATTAACTTTATTATCTTCTATAATATTAATTTCATGTATTACTCTTTATATTTTTTATAAATTTATATTTGAATATTTCTCTTGATTTCAATACTTATTCTATATTTTATTGTTTATTTTTATTGAAAATTTTTTTTGCATAGGAATACACTATACAGATACCTCTTGTATAATTTCTGATAGGATTCCTTGGTGTTGATTATTAGTTTAATAGGGTGAAATAATTCCAAATCAGTATTTTTTAAAACCCATAATTCATATTTACAACTCATGTTAATTGGGAACATGCTTTAAAAATTATGGAAAAAGAATCGAGTAATGTGGTAGGTTTACTTGGGATGGTGTGTTATGAAAAAATATATCAAATACCTATTTTCAATTTTTATATAAAGGTAGATAGTATATAGTATTTCCATAACACATGACATAGGTGGAGGAAAGTGCCTAGCTAACCCTTTATTATGTCAATATTTGAGTAACTAAGGGTATTCGGGAGTTGTATTTTTAATTTAAAACTATT
This sequence comes from Viscum album, assembly GCA_963277665.1. Classification (NCBI taxonomy): domain Eukaryota; kingdom Viridiplantae; phylum Streptophyta; class Magnoliopsida; order Santalales; family Viscaceae; genus Viscum; species Viscum album. The sequence continues at coordinate 999,449,392 of OY728128.1, read as the reverse complement.
TTTTAGTTATTATCAATATAAATTTTATTTCATTTGGTAGTATTGGGTTTTATATTATATCTCATGGATTTGTTTGTGAAATTTTAAGCTTTTTGAGTGAAAAAGTTGGAAAGAATACAAGTTTTGTTATCATTTTACACTAACTATGGATCATATAGTGGGACTATAAAACATAATCTAAAGACTTGTGTGGGGGATTCATTCTCCAAAACATGATCACAATACCATTCATGATGAACCATTTATCTATGGAAAACAAATTAGTTGGTTATACATTAATTTTTCATAATTTCAAATGACTTATAATATTTTTTACTAGTTACTTGATATGAATGAGATAACGTTTTTGTTATATTTAGACCTTTAATGGTTGAGGGAAACAATTTCCACTTGAAAATGTCCTTATAATTATATTTTTATCATGTTTTATGCTTTTTTTTATAGATTATTATAACTACAATGGAACTTAAGAATCCAATAAAAGTATTTTTAGATAGTATTTTGTACAGAAACCCTCCTATGGACCCTACATATAAATTCTCGACATGGATCACTCTATAGTAACTAGATCAGAGTTCCGCTAGACCTCAGGCGTGCCTCCCCATATGAAAGTGGATATTAAATATAATATACCATCTAAAGGATGATATTGTCAAAACTATACCCTTGAATTTAAAATAAATATCAATAGTGGAAGCACAAACATAAATAATGATAAATATCATAGAACAATAGAAACAACTATAATATAAAAAACTATTATATATATCTTTAGGGTTTCATTTCAATATAAAGGATTCAAGGGATCACCCCTAGGTTGATCACATAAGTAAAAGTAAAAAAGTAACCAAAATAAGGTATTAGTCTAGCACTGAGGAACCACCCAAACACTATACAAAACCACAATGCTCAACCCATGCACTAATTTAACTTACATATTCAATGGAATTATGATAATCATCCCTTATCCTTTTCTCTGGCATTAACTATAAATTCCACACACATCCCAAAGGTATCATGCAAGGTGTGAGTATGAACATAATAGGACACCACCAATAGTGTCTCTAGAAAATATCCATACATATATTATTGTATTTAAATTGAAATATCATAAAACCGAAGAACACTACTATTCTTTCCCCACTCATTGTTAACCATTCAAGGGTGAGCCTTTATTAACTTTGTTCAGGGCTAGAGTAGAATAATGAATCTATAGTTTTTCATACTGAATTGTTCCTTGTCCTTCCAACTAATGTCATGTCACACAACAACGCATGCCAATAGTTAACTAGATATCCCTACCAAGTCAACCAGGATTCCCCAATGGCATGTCCACAAACCATATCAGAGGTCATATGAGAATTCAAACCCTTTACCAACTAGTGACTCAACAGGGAAATGAAAACCAAGTAATGGTGACATCCATCATTTATTAAACCCAACTCATTGGACCTGAAAACTCTCATATATATGGAAAGAATCATGCTACCATATGATGGCCTCAATAACATCTAGGATCAGTTAGATACCTATGAAATGTATTACTTCTATAACTATGGTTTGAACTATCATTATAATAAACTAATTATATAGATAATATCACCAATATCCAATGGTGAAAACCACCTCATAGTTCTTGTCCTGTATGAAAATTTCCCCAACAACCTCATCCCCATGGTGAGTGGAAATCATAAACAAACAACATCCAAAACTAAATTAACCTCCATCACCTCACAAAGAAATGGTCAACACCATATTCTTCACACTAATGAACTATGTATTCCCATTCCCGGTGATCAACAACATCTAAATTCCCATCAGATACACACATCACATTCTCATGAAACCATATAAATCATGTTATCCCAGGAATAGTACCCACAACATGTGGCATCATTCCCATAAAACATTCAAACCACACTACTAATCAATCCAAATCCTACTTGGTCATACCCATAATTTTCAATATGATACTACCTTTAGTTATATATTATAACTAAAGAAAACTATAAGTGGTTCCATTCTTGATCACTCACATGACCCTTCTCTTTCTTTCTTATCACAAAATTCATATCATACATATAGCATAGTAGATTTTTAGGGACCAGCTACATGGAGTTATTAAGAATCCACTCACTAAGGAACTATGGAAGATATGGATCAAAACTAAAGAAAATGGGTAACCTTGAAAATCCATTGATTTATGGAAACCCCAAAAATAAATAAATAAATAGTTATAGAAACCAAGATTAAACATCGAATGTTAGATATCCTTACCCACGACTACTCCCAGTGATAAGCAACATGAATGGATGACATCAGTTGATTAATATATATTAAGAGGGAAGAATAATGGGAGATATAGATAGAGAGGAGACCCATTATACTACTAATTGAAATGGATAAAACTAATTTTAATATTTAATTTTACCACTTAAACTATAATTTAAACAAACATGATATAATGCTCATCATAGCAGGACCCCCTAGATCATGACATGATGTCCCTTTCCATACACCCCTCATGATGTGAATCACCTTTTAGTTCATGATACTAATTTTTTGGAAATGTATATATTTTACCTAATGTGTCATAGAGTAACACTTATATATCATAGATTAAACCTTACTTATTAGATACATTACAATTTTTTGGCACTTATATATCAATCACTTTAGTATTTTTTACCTTTACATGTTAAATTCACCCTTAAAAATAATAAAGAGAATTATTTTTTCCCTTATGTATCAAATACTTCACCATTTTTCTAGCTTATATTCTTATCTTACCTTTACCTAACATCTAGAAAATTAGATCAACCCTACTATTTGAGATGTGTACCCTTACACATTATAACTTTACAAAAATTTTCAACCCAGATTTCTTAGCACCAAACACTTCGAGACATCATCCTAATATTTTTAAAACACCACTAGAATTATAATTGTTATAAATTAAAATATTTTAAACATATTCCTAGATATTTCACTATTAGAAACATTCATCACAACATGGTTACCCTTGAATACAATGTGATACCCATTCTTCACTAATAATTCAATACTTACACATCCCCTCTTCATTCAATGATTCCCTGCATCATGACATGGTTTTTTTATTACTGAAAAATTCCAAACCTGAACCAAGTCCAACACCCAAACCAGATTCTTATCCTAAAATAATAGCGCTGGAACATTTTTAGTGTCTAGATACACATATTTGATCTAATATCCAACTTTAATTACCACACCTATATCATTTGGTCATTATAACCATCCCAATATATGGTAGCACATCCCCAAGCTATCTTAAGCCACACACAGAACAACCATAACAAAAACATGAGCATCCTAGACATTATATTCTTGAAAAACTAGGATGATACCAAATTTATTTATATGATCCTGAATATACTTTCTAACCAACTCAAATGGGATGATTCTTAATATGGATATTACCTATTATAGAAATCGCCTTCCTATTCACATCATAACCAAACTACCTAATAAAAACATGGTAGCATAACCTTATATCATCCAGAAGCACACATGTTCTAACCATCATACATTATCATCCCATAACATACTGATGTCATCAATCATCCTACATCATACTTCATTATCACGCCTCAACTAACATCTGGTTGACAAATTTATTATATACTCACATTTTGCAACATTACCCATGATGAAAAACAAGAAATATCATGCCCATGACATAACTATAACAATAAATAGTTCCTTTGACTACTTTGAATACATAAAATCATTAATATATAGTTGAAATAAAGAATAAATGATTGATATATAACCTACATATAGAGTCATGTTCACTATCGAACCTTGACCCCACTACTGGGTATCCCAAAAAATTCCTTAACCTATGCATAAGAATTAATTTGTTCTATCACCTCTTAGTCTATCTCCTAATAATACCTTAGATGCCTGAATCTAACCTAACAAACAAACTTTGGATCATTATAAGTTCATCCAATAAAACTACATCTTATTTCTTATCTGGTCACCCCTTCAGTAGTCCACCCCATTGGGTTCAAAAATCCCCCATATTAAAATATTTGAAACACCTCACTTGTGACCCACTCTATTGTGGAATCTTTAACCTTTTATCTCACTACCCTATTGGGACTCCTCATGTACCAACATTTGGTTACTGAGAGCTCCACTGCCTATCTCACCAAACCCAAATGTTTGGGTCAGCATACGCTAATCCACTAGGTTTCACTCCACTATTATTTATTAGTTCATTGCATTCAAAAATGAGTCCAACTTAAAGATATTTACCCATATCCTAATTGAATTCCAAAAACCATCCTCAAATTTCTCCACTTTGGTGATCTCATCTATCACTAGTGTTGTCACAAATCATAAAAAATCTAATAATCTTGTAGAATAATCCAAAATAAAGTTCTCTCGCTACGCCACATACATTAAATAATAGGCTATATCCACCCTCGATTTATTAGGAAAGAAGTTATTAAATAAAACTACCACAAAATTCCTCCACATCATCCCCATTCATCTACATATCGGGCTTATATCCTCTATCTATGGATCATACCCACCTTCCCCCTCAAGACCCTCATCCAATGTAATAATTTATATATCAAATATATGGAAATATATATCTTGAAGTGTGACCCACAAGACCATAAACTTCTTCACCACACCAAAGTCTAATACCATCTATCCTTATGGTCATACACAACTTTTTCAAGGTTAGGTGCCACACACACTATACACACACTAGATCCAGAAGCTTTTTCACACTAATAATCACATATCTATTATAACTAATTAGTATTTCACCAAGAAGTTATATTATAAAACAATATATAGGTTATTACTTATACATTAAATAGATAAATCCATTTTTATTCTAGAACCTAAATAAAAATAACAAGTAGGAAAGTGCATGTCATATTGGCCATGTATTACTAAAATTATTCATCAGTACCACATCTTTCCTCTCAGTGATAAGTGTCTAAAATATAAATGCATAACATAAAATTAAAATTTATATAAACCAAGTGTATCAATAGTTTCCAATAAAACCAATGAAAAAATCTTAATCTCTCTAGTAAATTAGAGTTTATTCAACACATGTGATCTTTAGGAACATAGAATGACATCCATCACATATTAAAAAACATCCCTAAACCTACATGTAACATGACTCAAATAGAAAAACAAAACCTACTAGTATTATTTTACCTCAAACTACTCTGATTCCATTTTGTAAACTCTTGGATGATCTCGCTCTATAGTAACTGGATCAGAGCATCACTGGACCTCAAACAAGCCTCCAAATATACCATAGGATACTAACTATAAATTAGGGTATAAAGGGTGATAGTGGGGATAATATACACTTGAATTTAAAAGATACAATAATAGAATAATAGAAAACATTAATAATGGGAAATATTATAGAACAATGAAAAAAACAATAACATAATACAAACTTTGATGTAATATATCTATATGATTTTATGTTAGTTATAAAAGAGTTAATGGATCACCCCTAAGTTGATCAACTATATAAAAGTAAAAAATAATCAAAATTAATTACCAGTTTGACACTAAGGAACCACCAAACCCATTTAAAAAACCAAAATGTTCGGCCCATGCACCGCCTTCACTTACATCTTCACTATAATTTCGATGATGAGACCGTACACTTACCTATTCCATGAATAATAAAGTTTACATGAATCCCATAGGTCCCAAGTGTAGGACCCCCGAACACCCTGATAAGGGAGGGGTGAATTAGGATGTCAAATTTTTCTTTTAAAGTGGTGGATCTTGTTATAATGTTGGTAGGAACATGTTCAACCTATCTAATGAAACCGTGTAGTAATTAAACATTCACATGCATAGATAAAACACAATAGTTTTCCTTGGTTCACTAATACGGGATATTCAAGGGAGCATACATCAACAGTTTTTTGATCATACCAAAATCCACTAATCAACACAATTTTTCGAATACAGAAGTTCAAACATAGTTAGTATATTCCTGGAACACTACCATTATAAAACTTTAGGGATACCAAACTGCCTCCCTCATAAAACTTCTATCAGGTACCATTAGATAATTTCTTTGGGTTAATTATTGCTATATTTAATGAATTGAAGTTTGATTTAGTATATTGACATTTAATTATTTTTCCCTAAGTAGTATTAGTTTTTCTAGCAACGTAGTCTTATGTTGATGCACTTGAAATCATTGTTCACTAAAACCAAATGTTCAATACTACTAATCATTAATCTCTCAAACTTTAAAAAACCTTCTTTATGTTTTAAAGAAAATCAACCTTTAAAAAATGACACACTTTTTCAAGTCTCCCAACCTTTGTGAAGCTCATATCCTTCATGGAACAAACTACCATTGTGAATCTCACTGCCTTTCTGGAACAAACTACCTTCATGAAACAATAAGTCTTTGGGAAATACCCAAAATTCAAAAAACTCCCATAACTAAAAATAATTTTCATATGTTATACTTAACCAATATTCTATCGATGCTAAATATTACATAGAAATCCATATTCTCAAATCTCCTAGCCTTTATGCAATCAAAGTGATTTAAGATTTTCGCTAATTTTATTTGTCTCAAATGAAGTGGGGGTAGTCACCTATTTATAGTCTTAGACTTTTTTGAAGATTCTAATCTCTAAGTATATTTTTCATGAACCAAAAAATTCATGTTTCAAACCACTTTCATTTGAAATTTATAGTGAAAATTAACCCATTTGCACACATTATCATAGTCATGTAGATTTTTCATCACGCCATCACACATTTGTGAAGTTTCTTATATTCTCAAATATTTACCACCATGTCATTCATGATTATTGTTCAATATTGTCTACAACATGGTGAAGATAAACCTTTTAAAAATAACATATTTTTGAAAATCATGCCTTTACAGTATTTGAGATGATACAATACTAGAAAACCACTTTTCTAAAAGCATTTCCTTCCTCCTAATTTTGATCGAATTTTTTTTCAAACAATGGGGAATAAAGACACATTCAACATTTTATCCATATTGTATTATATGATTACTTTCCTTACAAACTCCATGATAAAACTATTGAGGATTTACAATAAACACAAACTTGAATCCATTTCTAGCAACCTATTTTGAGAGGCATTGGTTTCAACAGTCTACCCATTTGGGTTTGTTGGAAATATGTTAGATAAATTCAATAAAGCACTAGCCTCAAATGAAAACATGAAAGGTGAGAAACAACACATCCAAAACTCTAATATAACAAGAAAAAATATCAGTATATAAAATAATAGGGGAAGCATGAATTGGGTTCTTCTATTTTGGAAGTCTTAAAGATGTTCAAGCTATCTAAGAAATGTGAATTTTCTCCTCGTAACAACTAATTTTCATCATGTCACAGAAATATTTCATAACCATAAAACCTTGATAATGATTAATCTATCCATTATTATCCATTGTATATAAACCCCAATAACTTATATTTTTACTTTTAGAGGTCAAAAAATATTCCTCTGGATCGTATCTCCCCCATAAACCTATATCACTTCCATAAACAGATAAAAAGTAAACCCAAATATGGAGAGGGGTGAACTGTAACCTCCTCATGCACTAGGAGGTGGCTAAACACCAATGTTCAATCTATGTTTCTCAAACATTTTTGTATCTAAAGGCTTAGTCATAATGTCAACCACTTGGTCATCAACTCCAACATGCTCCATTGTAATCCCATCTAGTTTAACTTTTTATTTGATGAAATGATTTCTAATATCAATATGTTTGGTATGAGAGTGATAAATTGGATTCTTCAGAATACCGATAACACTGTTGTTATCATATTAAATTACCATTGCCTATTTCACCCCATCACCAATATTAGTCAGTTTTTTCTTCATCAAAAATTGTTGTGTACATGCCTTTGTAGCAGAGATATGCTCTACTTCAGTCGTACTATGAAAAGTGATTTTCTATTACTTGCTCAACCATCTCACACATTTGTCACCTATAAATAAGGAACCACCAATGGTTGGATTTCAATCCACTAAATCTAGATCCCAATCAGTATCATAAAATGTTGATAATTAATTATCTCTTCCTTTTTAAAAGTATAATCCAAAATTGAGAGTACCTTGAATATACTTCATGATTCATTTAACTACTTCCCAATTATCTTCATTTAGTTTACTTTGAAAGTGGACCACTAAGGATGTTGAAAATGTGATATATTTTAATATTATAGATAAATTTAATAAGCCTCCAATGATTCTCTTATATAGGGTGTGATCCACAGATTTCTCATCCCTATGATTTCCAAGTTTTTTCCCAACCGCAATTTGAGTTGACATTGGTTTAGATTTATGCATATTGAATTTATTCAGAATCTCTAATGTATATTTTTTTAATAAATGAATGTGTAATCCTTCTTATGAATCACCTGCAGCCCTAAGAAGTATGTAATGTCACCAATCATAGACATATCAAATTATTATTTCATGTGACTAAAAAATTATTCCTCTAATCCCTACCTTCCCTTCCAAAAATAATATCATCTGAACAATAAATTAATCTTTTTGGAAATTATTCAAATCATGATTATGGTCAAAACAGCCTATTTTAAACGCAAGATTCTTGAGATAAGCATCGAGTGGAGAATACCACGATCATGGTAACTAATTTAGACAATAGATATCATTTTTTAATCTATCAAACTTAATATCATAATTTCCAATAAAAAATCTCATTGGTTGTTCAATGTAGACTTATTATTCAAAAACTCCATTTAAGAATTCTATTTTGAAATACATCTGATAAACTTTGCACACTCTCTAAATTTTCAGTGAAAGTAAAATCTTAATAGACTCCAGTATAGCTACTGGAGAAAATGTTTCTTCAACATAAATGTATTCAATCTGTGCATAACATTTACACACTAATAATTCCTTTTTTTCTGATCACATTTTCATGCTCATCAAATTTGTTTTTAAATGTACACTTTGTTCAAATAAAATTGTAATTTCTAGGTATCTTAGCAATATCACATATCTGGTTCTTGTCAATATGATCAATTTTTTCATTGATGGACTTAACCCATGATTAATCCTATGAATATTCTTCAAAATGAGGTTGGATCAAAAATTCATAGGAAGGTAAAATTTGCTTCATTCCTTATTCTCTTTTTTTGGGTGGGAGTTCTCCCATCCCCAATGATACTGGATTGGTCAATTTATGTTCTTCTATTTCTCTTGTGAGGTTTTGATGAAGTTTCATCATCCATGGTTTCATCTTCATATTATTATTATGAATCATCATCATTTGGTAAGCCCTGAATGTTTTTAAATCCTCCCACTATTTCTGAAATTGAATCTGTCCTTTTTCCACTTTCTTTCTTATCTTCTATCATGTCATCATATGAGATCCTTGAGGTATTCATGGTTTTATATTCAAAGATATTGACATCTCTAACCTCCACAATTATTCCAATATGATTATTGTAACATTTTTAGGCTTTACTCATCATTGAATATCCAACTAATATTCCCTCATCTATAGCGTCACCATAATTTCCTTGATTTCATTCTTCATTTTGGATGAAACATTTATTCCAAAAAAAAACATGAAAATACTTAAGAGAGGGATTTCATCTATATAATAATTCATATAGTGTCTTTTTTCTCCCATAAAGTGGACTTTTCAATTTTGAGTCTACACTGCTTCTTGAATAGCCTATTTCTAGTAATTTTAAGCAATACAACTCAAAAATCTATATAGTTCTATCAATATTGTTCACCGATCTATTTTTACATTTAAAAACTCTATTTTTCTAGGGGTTTATCACTAAAACCACCTCATTCATTATTCTATGTTTATCGAGGTAATTTTAAAATTCAATAAATTTATATTCTCCTCCATTATCATATCATATAATCTTGATTATGTAGCTAGTTTCATTCTCATCTATTCGATGCTAAATTTTCATGAAATCAATCACTTGTTTTTCCTCTATATAATCATTACACAGGACATTATACTGTAATCATAAATAAAAATAATGAATTACCACTATCCATATATTCTAGCAAACATTATTGAACCGCATATGCCTATATGGATAAGATCAAGAAGATTCAATTCCCTTTTGTTCTTTAGCCGATATGAACTCCCCGCCATCTTTCCTCACATGCATGCATCACATGTCCTTTCTCAATAATGCTTTTGATTGGGAATATAGACAAATATCTTAAGATTATATATCTATTCTATTCTCTTTCAATTAATATGACCCAAAATTCAGTGCCACAAGTTCTTTTTTTCTTCAACTATTAAGTAACAAATGTTCTCTTTACTGTCAACCTAGTATAATTTTCCATTTTTTCTACATCTATTCATTAGAGGATTACCTGTCATTCCTTTGATAGTGCACCCATTTTGATTAAAGATCATTATTAATCATAATTCATAAAGTTGAATCACACTCAAAATATTGTGACACAACCATCTATATAGTGAAATTTATTTTTCCTTAGCTCTTCATTTTTTAGTTTTGTACCCCCACTACCTTTCATCGATAAAGAACCGTCATTTCCAAATATCACTATTCCATAAACCTATTTCCTAAAATTCTTAAACAAATTTTAATTTTATATCATGTGAAAAAATAATCTGGTATCAAGAATCTTGGAGTTATTTTTCATTATTGATTTGAGAGCTATTTATGCAAGTTTTTCTTTGTCAACTTTATTCCTTTCCTTCCATGAGATACTTGATTGGGTGGAGGATAAATGTGCACTTTCCAATATCTTTTCAATATTCATGGGTTCATCATACACATATTCTTCTTCTAGAGTATAATATATATTTACAAGATTTACTTCACTTGGTTGGAAAGTATAGACTTTTCTATGAGTTCTGTAGGTAATGTTCTTACCTTTCCTCTGCCTATAATGAATATATTTATGTCCATGGTTATAATAATGAAAACAATATCCAAAGAAACTATTTCTTAAATATAATAAAAGATATGGTCTCATTCCCTTTTATTAACATCCATGTTCTTCCCCATTTAGATATATCTTCACCTCTTTATAGTACAACATGGTATATCCTAGAATGATGTAGAATTGAAATTTAATAAGAGGTGATGTCTTATAATTTTCATTCCTCATCATACCATCTTATTTTTTAAAAAATTATTTGATGGGAGATCCTCTCAGGATACTTGATTAAAATTTTCATATCTCTTTCTATTTGATTTGAATATTTATTTTTGAGTACATCAGGTACCTCTGTGATATTTCTAACTGTATTCTTCCCTTTATTTTGGTTCATCTTTTTTCCAGCCTTTGATGTTTCAGCATCACATCCAATTTCACTTTTTCCATACATGTGGATCTATAATAATTAAAGGTATTTTATACTCCTTCATATTCAATTTTATCTATTTTTAATAGCTCTACATCATAGAATCTTACAAACAGAAATTTATTATTTGTTTCCCTTGATTTTGATTTAATTTTCAGTTTACTCTTTAGAGTAGAAACTTCTTTATCGAGTTTATCAACTTTCTTAGCCTTCTCCTCCAATCTAGATGTATGGTCATTGATGAATTTTTCCTTCTCTTAAATATTGAGAATAAATTTTTCAAATTATTCAAATATATCAAGAGTTGTTAAATTTTATTCTACCCCTACTTCCAGTTGATCAATTTCTACTTCAAAATGATCAACATACTTTGAGAAATCATCAAGAATGGATCTCATCTTTCTGTTCCTTTTTCTTTGAATATAAATCCTATCAAGAGAACCCTCAAGATCCACCTTAAGATTAAATACACAAATCTACTGATTATCATTATCTTTTAAAGGTTCTACCTTTTCAACTATATCCATCAAGGATGCTTGGGTTATAGATTTAAATTTTGGTTCGAAATCCTCCAAAAATTCATTATCATCTTGTTCTTCTTTACAAATGAAACTATTTATTTATAATTTCTTTCTTGATTTTACAAATCACATTTAAAGGAACATTTTATAAGGATTTTGGATGATTCCTTCTTCACTTTATTCATTATAGAACTTCTTTGAGAAATGAGAGACAATGTGACCAAATCTACCACCTCGAAAATAGACCAAAGGAAGCATTCATTAAAATCTCTAATTTCCTCTCTTAAATTTCATAAAAAAAGAGAAAGAAGTCCATCTTCCTCATTATATTCATCAATATTATCCCAAAAATCTCAATGTATCCATGGATTTGAATTTCATTTCCTTTCTAGCTAAATTTTTTTCATCTTCTAGGTTGAATCTCATTTCATAAGCCAGTAGACTACTTATCATATCATCATGAGAAAGTTTAGATAGATCCATTTCCTCAAGAGATGTCACTTTTTGATTTCATGGGTGTGGAATCCTTTTCAGGATTTTCTTCACAATTTCAATATCTTTAATTTCTTCAATAACTACTTGAATTTCTCTAATATCTTTAGTAATTTATTTAAAAAACCATCATTTTCATCTTGATTCATATTCATATCACCAAACATATTGTGAAAAACATGAAGTTTGTACTTTTTCACTTTTTTATCACATTCATATATATTTTCTAGTTTCTCTCACATGGTCTAAGATAAAGTAAAAATCATCACATTCAAGTATATTTGATCAAATATAGCTATATTAAGAGTATTGTTTTCTTTGGCATCTGCATCAAACATTTTCCTATCTGTTTCAATCATAGAAAGAACTAACACATTAGTAACCAAAATCCCCTATGTAATGGGAAAAATTACTTCCATCCCAAGGTATATTTGATGATATCTCAACATGTTCTTCCAAATTTTGAAGTTTCTTCCATAAAATATGGGACTCCTCTAATATTCACTAAATTCACCATGAAAACAACATTGGAAAAATTTAACTCCCATAAACTGTACGATCTTATACCACTTTTAGGACCCTCAAAACCCCTAAGAGGGGAGGTGTGAATCAGGGTGTAATATTTTTCTTTTACAGTGGAAAATAATGTTCCCACATTGGTAGGAACTTGTTAACCCTGTCTGATGGAACTATTAGGTAATTAAACATTCACATTAATAGTGAAAAAATAATAGTTTTACATAGTTAAATACTAATATAAAGTCCAAGGATCATATGATGACATTGTTTTTGACATACCATTATACAAAAATCTTCAATAGTTTTGTAATACATAAGTTCAGACATTGTCACTTTGTTCTAAGAACATTTCCTTTACAAGAATTTATGGATAGCATGCTACCTTCCTTGGAACACTTCTGTTAACTCTCCCAATATCACTACATTGGGTGAATTTTTACTCAATTTAACAACTTCAAGGTCACTTTAGTATATTTTTATTTAAGTCTTTTCCCCTAATATCATGAGACTCTCCTTGCATCATAATCCTAAGTTGATTCAATTGAAATCATTGTTCACTAAAACCATATATCCAACACTACTATTCGCAAATCTCTCAGCATTCATGAAGCATCCTTTTTGTTTGAAAGAAATAAAAACCTTCATGAAACAAGACACTTTCAAGAATATCCCAACCATCATGAAGTTCACAGCCTTTGTAGAAAAAAATGACTTCATAGAACAAAATACCCTCACGAATATCACTACGTTTGTGGAAAACTAAGTCTTCACAAAACTCACAGTCTTTTTGAAACTCTCGTAACTTAAAGTCATTTTCATTAGTAAATACTTAACCATTATTTTTTTGATTCTCAATCTCTCATATAAATCTAGATTCATGATGCTCCCAACCTTTGTGAAATCATATTGATTCATACTTTTCTTTAATTCTATTTGTTTCAAATGAAGTGGTTGTAGACACCTATATATAGGCTCATACTTTGGTGGAGATTTCAAGCTACAAATAGATTTTCCATGAACCTAAAAATTCATGTTTTTGAATCTCCTTCATTTGTGTAGAACAGTTAAACTTAACCAATTCGCGAACATTCTCCTAGTCGCATATATTTATCGTCATGCCATCGCACATTTATGAAGCATCAAATAGTTTAAAAGATTTAACATCATGAAATTAGTGATTCTCTACATATTATTGGATTTTAACCACCAAGAAATATAGTCTTTGTGAAACTCATGCCTTTAACATATTTGAGAAGAGACAATACCAGAAAACCACCTTTTGTGAAGCTTGTTCCTTCCTCTTAATTTTTAGCCCAAAAGTTTGAAAACACTAGGAAATTATGTCACCTTTAAAAATGTATCCATATTGTATTTTAAGATCACACTCTTTGAAAACTCCCTGATCAACCCAATCTTGATTTAGAAAAACACAAAATAGACTCTATTTACAAATACCAGCTGTGACAGGACTTGGTTCCAACACAATGAAGGGTGAGAGTGTGGACTTAGTTGGCCACCACCAACAATGTCCTTAGATAATATCCATATGTATACAGGTTTATGAAAATTGAATTAATATGACACAAAAGAACAACACTCATTATTAACTAGACATGAGATATAATTTACCTTCTCCTTCCAATACTAGAGTGGTAATGCATCTAGAGTCTATCATACTAGAAGTTACCTCAACCTTCCAAAAACATTCATGTCTTACATCAACAAAAAAATGACTTATAAATAAATAACTATAATGATCCATCTATGATTTTCTAATAGAACATCCAAAAACCATATCACATGTATAATGTTTTTTGAACCTTTTACCAACCATGGGATCAGTAGCCCAATGAAACCTATGAAATGGAAACACCTAACCTTTACCAAGAATGGATAATTGGACACAATATATTTCACATATATGGTAAGCATCACATTCCCATCTAGTGGTCTCAATCACCAAAAAGATCCATCATCCACCTATGATCCATCCCTCATCTATAATGATGATCAAAACCATCACCCCTAAGACACTTAATCTATAGAAGATACATCCAAAAACCAATTCTTGAAAAAAAATTCATGGACCTTATCCTATATGTAACTGACCCCTATATCCTTATCCATGTGGGGAGCGGTAATCACCAACAACATGCAGCTATAACTTGATGAATCTCTATCACCACTCGTGGAAATAGTTAACACCATCCCAATGAAATTAGAAAAAAAATATCACCACATTCCTAGTGGTCAACGTCATTCATAGTCACCCAGGTTACACCCATAATATTTCCAAGGAAAGACATCAATAAATACATTTGAGGAAACATTATCTATAATGCATCGAATCATTCCCATAAAATGAGAAAAATACACCTCCAAGGAGGCCAATTCCTACTAAGATATACCCATTATTTTCTACGTGAAAAAAACCTTAGTTTTATCTTATAAAAAATTAATCCACAAGTGGTTCCATTCCTAGATACTCACAACACCAAAACCCTTCCCACTAATCACATAAGAAAAGTCACATTTATATCACAATAAATATATAGGCACCACCAACCTGGATTTAATATCACTCAACTCACTAACGAACTAAGGAAAATCAATCTTTGATTGGACAAATCATATAACCACAAAAAATATTAATTTAGGGGAGAAATAATAATAAAATATGGAAATGAAATGATAAACCAAGATATAACTCAAGTTCAGTTGTCCTTACCAATGGATACTCCTAATAATAAATATCAAGGAAAAAATATTATAATTAATGAATTCCATTCAAAAGGGAAAGAATAATGAGAGAAGGAGGGAGAGTTAGGGTATGCCCACTATACTATTGACCATAATAAATACACCCTCTTTTTATATTTAATTTTAATAATAAATTTATTATTTAAAAATGGACATAAAGTGAAATATTTTTTTACCCTTGGATCATAGCCTGATTCCCTTTTTCAGACACCCCTCGAAGTGAAATTCCCCCTCTAGTCCATTACACTCAATTTTTAGAAAACTCTGTATTTACTATTACCTATATAACATTTAACCTTACATATCATAGAGTAACCCTTATATATGACATATTTACCCATACATTTAATATAATTTATCATTTTTCTAACTCTTAATAATGACATAGTGACCCCTACATGTAAGATACTTTATCATTTTTCTAACCTTTACATATCAGATACATTACCATTTTTATGACCATTGCATATGAGAGTAAACCTTACATGTCATAAAGAGAATTATGGTTACCCATATGTATAAAATACTCCACAATTTTTATAACATAAATTCATATCTTACCTTTATGTATCATATGGAAAATATGATCAACACTTACATATTACCAACAACAACCCTTACATTTGAGTTGTGTAGTCTTATTCATAAACAATTTACCAATTTTTTCACCCTTTCTACTCAACACCAGTCATTTATAGACTCCATACTATCCTTCTCCATATAACTCTAGTCATTCAATTGATAAAAATTCAACATTTTAATCATACACTATGAGATTTCATTCTTACATAGCACCCATAATGACATGGTTCCCTTGGTAATAGTGTGATACTCGATCATCCCCAATAATTATTTCCTTACACAAAATTTCATCATGTTATGATTCTCTACTGCATGGAATGGTTTTTTTATTTAAAAAATCTATCTAGGGGTATAGGTCAAATCTTAAACTTGATCCCCAGTCTATAACATCACCCCTGACACCATGATGGATTCTAGAAACACATGTCTAATTCAATATCAGACCAGAATTACTACTCATGAATCAATGGTCCAATACAATACTCTCATTAAGTCCATTATTTTGACAATTAAAACTTTGGGTTGATAAAGAGAGCGATAAAAAATATAATAATGGATAATTCTTAATAAATCACTAAACTGAACCCGCATTCCTTTCATAGATATCATGGGTCTGAGGAACCTATGGAATGTATGGATAAATTTGATATTTTTTATTCAGGTTCCTATGACATACATAGTGAAATTCACCAAGTATATTCTAGAGGTACTGATCCTTAATTGGTGGGAATCTTTTATGAAGGAAAAGTTGTAGGAAGGGATCACATGGGTTATGTTTAAGCATATGTCTAAATTAAAATTCTTCTTGGAGTACCTAAAGATAGTGAAGTCTAGAGAGTTTATATCATTAGATAAAGGAAATCACTAGGTTATAGAGTATGTTCTTGATAAAAAACTATATAGTGGTATCCACATATCCTCCCTATAATTACACAAAGTATTATAACATATTAACTATTGGTTATCCTCATCCATATCCAAAATTATGGTAGGTTCAATTCATTATTAATTATACTTATAGTGAGTATGTAGAATAGAGTTGAGTGTGTTTTTAGACTTGTATAAAATTATCATAAAAATCGAAGTAGAAAAGTATGTAACAGAAATGAGCATAGGAGTAATGAATATAATATTTAGAGAATCAATAAAAATCAGTGGGGGTGTTGGGTTTGGTTTTTTTGCTTCATATTTATTATGCATGAATTTAGAAGTTCTCCTATAGAACACTCACTCAATTCTTCCAATAAATCTCTCTAGGTATTATTTACCTCCTTAGCATAGTTGGAACTCTCAATAATGTTTGTTAGATTTTGTTCCCTATAACCAATAGAATTTTTAATTTTTATTACTACAATATGTTTATCCATATACCGTAATGATTTTTCATTTATGTAACATTAATGTGATAATTCTTTAATAATGTTTATCTCATTAAATAGTAATAGTAGTTCTCCGTTATAATTAGAACTTAGAGATTCTATAACATTATTCTAAAATCAATATGTCATATGGTATTGATACATCTATCTAATGGGATATAAATTATATTTGACAATTAGGTGTTGATGTATCATAATAATTGATGCTTTTCTCATAAATTTACCTTTGGGTGATCTCCATGAAGGGTGTTTATAAGGAAGGATTTTCTAATAGGAATTCCATATGTTTTGTGTGTCACTTAATATTTCTATTTATGAATGTGTGTATTGGTACTTATACTTGTGGTAATTATTAACGTGTATCATGAATGGCCTACCTTAATGTATGGATGAAAACAAAGAGGATATATACTCAGGGAATGGTATCATGTATTGGGTGTGTAATAAGTGATATGACATTAATTTAATGGTCATGAAATGATTTTTCTCTTCCATGTTAATAGAAAAAGATATATTTGGCCATTTTAGTGAAATTGAACTATCTGATAAAATTCATGGCCATGGTAGTTTACAAACAACTTCATTTTAGAAATTCAATGAATTTTCAATTGAGCATATTGGGTAAATAAATAATTATGCATCCTAGTTAAAAATATTTTTGTTGAAAAATGGATTATATTATACAATAGCATTTATAATAATTGTTTTATTATTATTACACTAAATTCATTCTATATGGTTACCATGACATTTTTATTGATTCTGTTATTATAATTTTGGTATCTTATCTAATATTCAGTGAGAATGGGTCTTAAGGGGTTTTACACTAAGTGTATACAGTAACACATTAAATTCTATTCAAATGTATTCTTCACTAGTGGAATAATATTTATTCAACATAAATTGAATATAAAAATTTAATCATGATATATTAATGTTTTAAATATATGAGTTGAATTTAATATACTGTTTATTTACTCACAAAATAATGAATATAATATTTATTTATTCATATTTTTTGTGAATATAGAAAAATAAATATTTATTTATGTTATCTAATATTTAAATAAATATTTATTCAAAAGTAAAGTTAATATAAGAGTAATTTTATTAAATGGATGTTTTATCATTAAAGGTTCGATAATGTAATGGGATGATTCAGATCAAGTTAAAGATTTAAGAAATACATTTTAATATCATTAAAATAAATTTTTATTTAATAAATTGTATTTTATCATTAATAGTAACATAAAATAATAAATTTTATTAATTAAGAGTTGTTACATGTGTAATTTATTTTATCATTTAAATAAATATATTTATTTAATAAATGATATTTATTTAAAAAATGAAATTTATTTAATAAATGATATTTATTTAATAAGTGATATTTAAGTATTATATATCTCTTTAAAATAATAGTTTTTGTTTTATTATTTTAACTAAAAGTGACATGGGTTTTATTTTACTTGTAAACTAAAATAATTATTAATATTATTTAAGAGAAAGGTTAACATGGAATGTTTAAAATGTTATTAAATTAAATGAATAGAATTTATTTCTATTATTTCCACCTAATCAGTAAAACCAATATATTTCATAGTGACTACATGAGATCCTCAAGTGATGGTTTTCTCCAAAAAAATCATCTCTCAAGTTGTAGGGAGGAAAAATAGAGATGATAATCTCTCTGAATCTCAATATTTTAGAGGGATAAAAGAATAGATCCTTTTTTATGATTAAGGTTAATGATTCAAAGCATTTTTTACTCTTGTACTATCACCTGAGATATCAAGAATTTCATTTAATGTTTCATGGAGCATGTGTGGATACATTTTTTTAGATCCTCAGTTGGATTCTCCAAAGCACAAAAGCGATAATAAAAAATTCATCAAGAAGAATTTCTAATAAAGGTAATTATATATTTAAATTAAATATCCCTAATCTTATCTAATAAAATTTGGGTATATTCCTCTATTTCTTTATTATTAATTATTCATATTGATAAAAATCTAAAATTAGTCACCCACCCAAAAAAAATTCCACCTTAGAGCCTTCATAGAAGTCGGTGATAATTTAACTAAGAGAATTAAGTTCTTTTTGGTATATACTTTGTGTGTGCTTTAGCCTTTTAGGACACTCTCATTATTTATAGAACTAATTTCCTACGTCAAGTGCATTAGTTGGATTTGAACTCCCATTTCTTAACCAAATTCCCTAAGGTTATCATATAGGTGATAAAGCTATGAACCCATTAAGAACAGAAGAAAAAGAAGATAAACATATTCTTATTCATTTATTATTTATCTAATAATCCACAAGTACACCTCACCTGAATGCCACTATGTTTCTATACGCACATATTCATGATAAAATAATCAAAACATAATGAGAAAGAGATTCTTATCTATCATAATTCATGAGAAAACTCCCTCTAATGTCATAATATCTAATCTCAAAGAAGCTTATAAACATCAAACCCAAAGTCTCAAGCTCCCCCTTCTATACATGGGATATTCTTAGTATATTTGGTCTAACATTCCATTATCATTTAACATGGATGGAAAAGTACTATGATCATTACATGTGGAACACAACTTGAATTTACCTTCAGTTAATTCACACAACCTTTACCATGTGGAACTAATTCTCTATAACTTGGATTACCTTCTATTTTTATATATTTATATTATATTTATTGATTTTGGTAGATATTTTTCGTATGGATATTCCTTTGTCCAATACAATATATGCATGTTCTCCATGTGGAAACTTTCTTGATCAATAACTCTTAATACTTTATCTACATCCCACCATTCTGAATTAAGCATTTAGTGTATTTTTTTAGAGATTTGGGGCCATGCAATAACTTTTGGCACTTTCAATAATTCACTGGTCAAATGAAATCATTTTTTGAATTTTTATACCTAAGAATCTCTTACATATAAAGAATCATATGTTGGATCTTGGTACTACATTAGAGTGGAAACATAGTCTCAATATAGTTCTTTATATATTACATTGGAGTTTAAAAGGATCATTAATTTGTCTTGACATTTCATTATAGTTTGGATGTATTATTGGTATTTGATGCGGGTCATGTTTTCTCATATGTAACCTCTATATTATAGAACCCCGGGGCACCCTGAGAGGGGAGGGATGAATCAGGGTGTCAACATTTTCTTTTAAAGTGATGGATCTTGTTCCCACATTGGTAGTAACTAGCTAAACCTGTATGATGGATAAGAATAGAAAACAAAAAATATCATGAAAAGAGAAAACATGAAAATTTTACTTGGTTCACCACTAGGGGCTAAATCCAAGGAGAATACGCTGACAGTGTGTCAGTCATACCAAAATAAACTAATCTACACTAGTTGGGGAATACAAAAGTTTGCTCACAGTCACTCTATGCAAGACACACTTCCTTTAGAAGAATTCAGGGATAGCTCAATAAATCCCACACAACACGTTTGTTCACTCCCCCTTTCTCACTGCTCTGAGGGACATCAAACTCTATTTATTGACTTGAAGGTCGCTTCAATGGTTTGTCATTAAAGTCTTTATCTTTTACTTAGTATGAGACTCTGCTTGCACCATAGACCTATGTTGGTGCACACTGAAATCCATGTCCCCTTAAACCTGATATTCAATAACTATATTTTTTAAGTATATTTTGCAAAGCTACTTCACAATGCTCACTCCTTTTCAAATATTAGTCCTTCACATAGCTCACAACCTTAGCAAAGCACCCATGCCTTTGTGGAGCAACCTGCCCTTGTAAAGAATATTTCCTTCACGGAACTACTTCCTTCGTGAAGCTCACTGAGCCAACATAGAACATCTCATCTTCCCAAAGCACTCAATACATAGAATCAATCTATTCAGTCAATACTAAAATAGTCTTTTTGAAAATCTCAAGATTTCAGAGAATCCTAGTTTTGCGGAGAACCCTATTATTCATGAAATGAGAGAATTCTATATTTTCTCTCAAATGTTCATGTCAAATGAAGATACAGGGCCTCTTATTTAAAGGCTTGGTTGATCGTGAAGCTCCACTACCTCCGTCACATATTTCGGATCACTCAAAATAATCTTCACAGTGCTCCTATGCTTCATAATACTCCACTGATATCCACTGTTTGTGAAGGTTGTTGTAGACATAGTTCCTTCCATCAAAACCTGTGTGTCACCTAAAATCATCAATTATTGTAATCATGAAGTAACACCATCTCAAATATCAATAATTCATATCATTCAAATACTCAATACAATCTTTGTGAAATCCATGCCTTTACCATATTTATAAAAAGGTAGATCCACAAGACTACCTTTTGCGAAGCTCAAGGCTCAACTTCTTGTAATCGTAGAGCACACCATCACAATTCTTTAATCCTTTGGGAAACAAAAATCATGAATCCCATATTTTCAAAAATCATGTCTTTTCCATTTTTTTATATGGCCTTTTAGAAAAAACACTTTTCATAATTCCTTCTATTCTCCAAATTTTGGACCCCAAAAATTTAATAAACACTAGGAAATAACACCACCTTTAATACTACTTTCGGATTGAACTGTATGATCTCTTTCCTTAAAATCTCACTGATCTTCCATTGTTCTTCCAAGATAGGATTGAAAAAAAAACACAAACCATGCTCCATTTACAAGAACGAACATCCCAGGTTCAAACAATCTCCCCCTTTGGATTTATTGGTAATCTGCAAATAAATTCAACAGATCACCGGCCACTATCAAAACCCGATACACTCAAATCAGCCAACACTCTATGTCTATGTGATCAATGCTCGGTGTATAAAAAAAGAGGGAAGATATGAATTGTGTACTTGTGTGTTCGAATGAAATATCTGACTATTTCCTTAAAACACTAGATATTTTTTCTCCCTTCATATTCTTTCCTTTGTACCTCATTTAATTTCTTTTTTCTCCCACACTGTTTCATTTTTTACTTTCTATATTCTCCATATTTCAACATTTCATCATCCATATTTCCTCATTAAATTTATCCATTTCTCCCCCATTAGAAATAAACCCAAATAATAGTATTTGAACATTATAGATCTTAGAACATACTCCCCCTGGATCGTATCTTCCTCATAAACCTGCATCACTTCCACAAATAGACTAAAACAGTTAGCAAAACTGGGGAGAGGGGAATCTCGTGACCTCTTCATGAACTGAGAGATGGATGAACACCAAGGTTCAACCAATGATTCTCGAACACAACGGCTACTAGGGGCTTGATCAAAATATCATCCACTTTCTCATCAGTTCTCACATGATCTATTATAATCATGCCTTATTCAACTTTTTCTTTAATGAAGTGATATCTGATTTCAATTTGTTTCATACAAGAAACATGAATAGGATTCTTTGTAAGATCAATTTCAATATTTTTATCATAGTGAATCATGATTGGTTGTTTCACCTCATCACCAATATCATCCAGTTATTGTTTCATCCACAACAGCTAAGTGCATGATTTTGTATCAGAGATATACTCAGCTTAAACAGTACTAATGGAAGTGATTTCCTATTTCTTACTTAACCAACACACACACTTCTTTCGAATAAATAATGCTCCACCACTTTTGGACTTGTTATCTACCACATCTACATCCCATTCAGCATCAGAAAACCCTGATAATTAACTATCTCTTCCAACAGCAAAGTATAAGACAAAATTGTGAGTTCCTTTAATGTACCTCATGATTCTTTTAAATGCATCCATATGTTCTTCCTTTGGATAAATTTGAAAATGGGACACTAATCATGTTTTAAATACAATATCTATTCATGTTACTTTCAAGTACAGTAATCTTCAAATTATTCCCATATAGGTTGTGGGATATATAGGTGTCTCATCCTCATGGTTTCTTAGTTTATTTCCAACCGCAATTGGATTCCACATTGGTTTAGAGTCATGCATATTGAACTTATTCAGCAAATATCTTGAATAAATTTCCTGAGAGATGAAAGTGTAATATTTCCTATGAATCACTTGTATCCCCATGAAGTACATGAGTTCCCCAATCATAGACATATTAAATTTTGATTTCAGATTATTAGTGAATTCATCCACTAATCCATTCCTTCTTCCACTAAAAATAATATCATCAATGTACATGAGTACCATGAAATAATATTTCTAAGAATTATTCACATAGAGATTGTGATCCACTCCTCCACTTTTGAATTCAAGATTTTTCTTATAAGAATCCAGTTGAGAGTACCATGCCCGTGGTGCCTGCTTCAGTACATAGAGTTCTTTCTCTAATATTAAAACCATATTTTCATCATTTTCAAGAAAGAAACCCATAGGTTGTTCAATTTAGACTTATTATTCAAGAACACCATTCAATAATTATGTCTTGACATCCATTTCATATACTTTATACCCTATTTGGATCTCCATGGTAAGAAATATCATGATTGACTCCAATCTATCCACCAGAGCAAATATTTCTTCAATATCGATGCCTTCAATTTGTGAATATCCCTTACCTACTAGTCGTGCTTTGTTTTGGATCACATTACCTTTATTTTCAAATTTATTCTTGAAAATCCAATTTTTACGAATCACATTGTGATTTTCAGGTCTCTTAACCAAATCCCATGTTTTGGTTTCTATCGATATGGTCCAACTCTTCATTCATGGATTTAACCCATGATTTATACTTTTCAGCTGCTTTAAATGAGGATGGTTCCAACACTAACATGAATATAGATTGTAAATTATTCCTCCTTCTCCTTGTCTGAGTGGGAGATGTACAATAATCAATGATATTGGATTGATCAATTTTTACTCTTTGATTTCACATGTGATGTTCAGGATGATTTTCATCAACCACGGTTTCTTATTCTAATTATTCATCTGAATCTACATCATTTTGTAACCTCTAAATTTTCTTCACACCTTCCTCTACTTCTATATTTGGATCTGTTCCATGTTCAAATTTTTCCTCATCTTCTATTGGATCAGCATAATAATTCATTGAGGCATTTTTTATTTATTTTTAATGATCTTTACATATCTATTTTCCACAAATTTTCGAAGATTCTTATTGAATAATTTTTAGGCTTTTATAATCATTGAATATTTGAGGAATATTCCTTCATCTTCCACCCCATCATACTTACCTTTATTTCCTTCTTTGTTTCTAAAAAAATATTTTCTTCTGAAAATGCGGAAATACTTCAAAGATGGATTCCTTCTATGCCAATACTCATATGGGTTCTTTGTTTCACCCATATAAATACATGTTCTATTTTGAATATATACCACATCTTGAATGGACTCTTTACAATAATGGAGATAGATATAATTCTTAATCAGCATAGCTCTGGCCATATTATTCACCTATCAATTCTGGCGCTCAACAACTCCATTTTGTTGTGGTGTTCTCATAGCATCCACCTGATGTTGAATTCCATGTTTCTACAAGAAATTTTCAAACATAATGAGGGGATATTATCCTCCATTGTTAGACCGCAGAAATTTGACTTTCTGTCCAATATCATTGTCGGAAATTTGTTGATAAGTGTTCATGTAATAAATCACTTTTCATTTTCTGTGTATAACCATCACAAATTCCATTCTACTATAATAATCTACAAAGAGGACAAAGTAAATTTATCCATGAGTTCTGGAAACATTTATTGGGATAATAATATCATTATGGATGTGATCAAGAAGATTTTATTCCCTTTTCTTCTTTATATGATATGAACTACACACCTACTTTCCTCACATACAATCATCACAATTTTTCTCCCGTTCATGCTTCATGTTTGGAATATCCATGAAAATATTCAGTTTACATATTTTTTCATGTCTTGTTGATTAATTTACCCCAATATCCAATTCCATAAGTTGTTTTCTTCTTTAATTTTCAAGTAGAAAATGTTTTCTTTATTATCAACCTGATACAAGTTTCTATCTATTCTACAGCCTTTCATGTGATAATTCCCTCTCTTTCCCTTTATAGCACAGCTTTTTTATTGAAAGTTTCTATGATTCATGCATCATAGAGTTGACTTACACTTAGGAGATTATAATATAACCCATCTACATAAATAACTTTAGTTTTCTTTTTCTCCCTATTGGCTAGTTCAGTACTTCCACCACCTTTGATTTTAAAGCACCATCATTACCTAACCATACTATTCCATTAACATTTTTCTTAACATTCATTAATAGTTCTATATTTCCCATTATATGGTATGATCACCCACTATCAAGAATCCACATACTTCTATTATTTTTATCTTTAAGTGATACTTATGAAAGGTTTAATTTTTCATTTTCCCCCTTTTCCTTCAATAATATATTTGAATGAGTGGATGATAACGATGGCCTACCAAATCTCTTTTACACATTCACAGGTTCTTCATATTCATACTATACTTACAAAAGGTGAAAACTATTTGAAATTTCCACACCAGCCGGTTGTCTATTATTGACATATCTCTGATAATTGTATGAATTTATCCTCTAATTAATTTTCCTACAATATATATATATATATATATTTATGAACAAATTTTGAAAAATGAAAACAACATCCATAGAAATTATTTTTTTCTATAAGTAGGATATGAATTTTTCTCCTTTGTTGATCTCCTATATATTACCCATTCAAATATCTCCTTTCCTCTTCACAGTATGACATTGTATGGCCCATATGACCATATAATTTATATTTCATTAGTGTAAATGACTTTTCATTTCGATTCAACCTCATGTCTCCTTCCTTGGAAGAAAGATTTTTGGTTGCCTATAATTTTTAGATACCTAAGGATATTTTTTAGTTTTTATTTTATATTGAATTGAAGGTTTATTTTTTAGTACTTCAAGTGACTTTTTAACATGACAAAATTTTATCTTGACTTTATTATGTCCAAATTTATTTGCAAAATTTGATGTTTTGACATCAATACCTATTCCATTGTTTCTCATTCATGTGGGTCTTTGATCATTCAAAATCATTTCAACTCCATCAGAACCATGCTTATCTCTCTATAAAAATTCATAATCTAAGATTCGTCCGAACTATATTTTCTCCTTTGATTCTTTTAAAATTGGTTCACTTTCAAGTATACTCCTAAGAGTAAAAACTTCTTCTTCAAGACCCTCAATAGTCTTGGACTTATATTTTAGTATAGAGGTGAGATCATTGATGACCTTTCCCTGTTATTTAATTATAAGCTTAAGTTCAAATACATATTCTATCCTTTCAAGGTTCGTTGATTTTACTTTCACTACTTCTTCCAATCATTAAATTTCAGCTTCATGTTGATCAACATATTCTAATGAATATTCCAACATTTATATACACATTTTTTATCTCTTTTATTGATTATCAAGCTTACTAAAATAATCCCTAAGTTTAATCTTGAGATCGACATCAGTGTTTATTTACTATCTCTAACATTATCTCCTAAAGGTTCTGCCTTTTCAACGATAGCCATCATTGATATATGGGTTCTAGAATTAAATTTGGGTTCTTATTCCTCAAATTATTCACTATCACCATATTCTTCTTTATAGACAAAACTCTTTCTCTATAATTTCTTACCAGACTCAATATATCCCTTTTTGAAAACCCTTTTTTGATACTTCTTTAAGTCTCCAACTTTGTTTTCTTCATCATTGACCTTCCTTGTGCACCGAGAGGCAATGTGCCCAACTCTTCCCTAACAGAAACAAGACATAGGAAACTTACCTTCGAATTTCCCTTTTCCTTTCCCAAATTTCTTGGTAATGTGATAAATAATTTATCCTTCATAATTATCATCATCAATATTATCTCCGTAAATTTCTAGTTTTTCCATGTCTTTGGATTCCATTTCCTTTCACACACATGTCTTCGTATCTTCTGTCTTTACTCTAATTTCATATGTCAGATCTAACACCTTTTCATTTTAAAGAGGTAGCAGTTTTCTCATGATTTTCTTTACAATATCAATTTCTTTGATCACTTCTCTATTCCCTCAAATTTCTCTTACAACTTTAGTAATTAGATTGAAGAATGAATCTTTAATTTCATCAAGGTTCATCTTCAAATAATCAAACATGTTGTGAAAAACATGGATTATCACCCCTCATATTTACTATCTCCTTCATAAATATTTTCATGTTTTTCCCACATAGACATTGTTGAGGTGCAGCTCAACACCTTCAAAATGATATAATTTTATAGTGCTACATTGAGGGCATTTTGTGATTTAGAGTCTGCATCAATCATTTTTCTGTCTGCATCGACTGTAGACTGCCTTGTTGGATCAGTGAATTGTATTCCTTATGTGGTGAGAAAAACTTCTATTCCAAGAGATCATAGGTGATATTTCATCATTTTCTTTCAAATTTGAAAGTTACTTCCTTCGAAGAGGAGGAATCCCCTAACATTGAATGAATTATCCCTTAAATGAATGGAAATATTTAACACTAGAAACCTCCCTATGATACTAGTTGTAGAACCCTAGGGCACTGTAATAGGGGAGGGGTGAATCAGGGTGTCAACTTTTTATTTTAAAGTGATGGATCTTATTCCCACATTGGTAGGAACTTGTTAAACCAATATGATGGATAAGAACAAAAAACAAACAATCACATGAAACAAGACTACACAACACTTTTACATGGTTCCCCATTAAGGGATACATATAAGGAGCATACGCCGACATTGTGTTGGTCGTACCAAAATCCACTAATATTCACCAGTTGTGGAATAAAAAATTTTGTCCACAGTCACTCTGTTCCAGGCACACTTCCTTTATAATAATTCATGGATAGCTCACTACATCCCTTAGAAAACTTTTTTTGAATCCCCCTTTCTCACTGCTATAAGGGAATTCAAACTCAGTTTATCGAATTGAAGGTCGCTTCAATGATTTGGCATTAAATCCTTTTTCCATAACTTAGCTTGGGACTCTTCTTGCACTATATACCTGAGTTGATTCACACTAAAAGCCTTGTCCTCTTAAACTTTATATTCAATAATAGTCGTTTAAAAATATCCTATGCAAATATAATTTGTGAAGCTCAATCATTTACAAAGAAAAATCCTTCACAGAACTCACTACCTTATCAAAGTACCCCTACCTTCACGGAGCAACCTGCCTTCAAAAATAAAACTTCTTTCATAGAACTACTTCCTTAACAAATATCATTGAGCCAACATGGAACATCTCATATTCACAAATCAATCAATAAGTAGAATCATTCTCTTCAGTCAAGACTAAAATAGTCCTTTCACAAAGCTCAATCTTTCATAGTATCCTAGTTTTGTAGAGCACCCTTTTCTTCGCGAAATAAGAGTGATTTCAGGTTTTCTATGAAAATTTCATGTAAAATGAATACGGGTTGCCTCTTATTT
Organism: Viscum album; assembly: GCA_963277665.1. Taxonomy (NCBI): domain Eukaryota; kingdom Viridiplantae; phylum Streptophyta; class Magnoliopsida; order Santalales; family Viscaceae; genus Viscum; species Viscum album. Next base: position 999,420,351 of record OY728128.1, on the reverse strand, counting down.
ATATGCTCGGACAATCACAAATCTCCACTAACTCAAGTTCATTTTTTGGATCAGTCAAAATCATTTTCACAGTGCTACTCTACTTCTCAATGTTCCACTGATATCAATGGTTCATGAATCTCATCGCAGTCATAGTGTCTTCTGTCAAAACCTTTACATCACTGTAAAGATTCAATTCTCATAATCGTGAAGTAACACCATATAAAATATCAATGCCCTTATATCATCAAAATACCCAATCCAGTATTCTCAAAATCCATGTCTTTGCAATATTTATAGAAAGGTGAATCCATAAAACTACCTTTCATGAAGCTCAAGGGTCAAATTCTCATAATTGCAGAGCACACCATCATAATTCTTTAATACTTTGTGAAAAACAAATCATGAATACCAGATTTTAGAAACTCATTCCTTTTCCATGTTTTCATAATTCCTTTAAAAGAAACTACTTTTCTCATTTCTTTTCATTCTCCAAATTTTGGACCCCTAAAATTTGGAAAACACTAGGAAATGACGCCACCATCAATACTGATTTCAAATTGAACGGTATAATCTATTTCCTTGAAATCTCCCTGATCATCCATTGTTGTTCCATGTGAGTATTAACAAAGAAAACACAAAGTATGCTCTATTTCTAGCAATGGGATGCCCCAGTTCCAATAGATATGTGATGTGGGTCAAATCGGCTTGCAAAGATAGTCTCATTTATCAATATTTTTACATTCTCACCAAACATGGGGTTATAATTATTATAAAACAACATTGAATTAATAACATATATTATCACCCAATGTTATATTAGGAATATAATGGATTTTTCATTGGCTTTGATGAGTCATAATTGGTGCAAACAACATCTCAAGTGCTTACTCCAACCTAGGTTATGGCTACAATAGTCATAGTTCTTGATGTAATGTACACTAATGAGAAAATATTGCTTCATTATAATGAATATAGTATGTTTTTATAGATCAATCATACTATAAATATTTTATGTGGATTTTTCTGGCCCTGAAAAAGTTTCATAATCATATTCACTACATTACTTTAGCTTCAAAAGGTGTTTAGGGTTGTATGTGACACTATATTGGAACCTTGATGCCTTATAGTGTGTTAGTTAGAGACTTTTTTGGATGGGGGATATAGCCCTGGGGTTATTGATGTAAATTAAGTTTTCCCCCAATGAAATATCAATAGTAAAATATGAATTTTATGCCACTCTCTTCAAATTTTATTCTTCTTCAATATCTTATACCCTTGTATAAAAATACATCTAAACACTAGTTATTTAACTAAAAATATAAAAATTATACATTTAATAAATGAAAATAAATTCTTGGATGTTTAATATTATGATTTTATTGTAAAAACTATTAAAATTGTAGAAACTAAATAAAATAAATAAATAAGTAAAAAATAACCACAAAAAAATAAATACAAAAATAATAAAAAAAATTACAATGTATATTCTATTATACTTGAGTGATAATTTTTCATCAAGTAATATCTCTAAATATTTTTTATAAAGACCCCGAATCATTGTATGTTTGATTCTTATGTCATTAAATGTTAAATAAATATATTTTTTTAAAATTGTTCCTTTAATATGTAACACATATAAAAATAAATTTCCTTTAAGTTCTTATTAAATTATTTAGTTTCTCACATCCTTGATAAAAACTAAATAACAATTTTATAAGTTAATTGCATCTTATTTCTCTAGGTTCAATATTCCCCTCATATCCTTTTTTTAACTTTACACACACAAACTTTTTTTATATTTTTAAGCTATGGATTTTTTTTCACTAATTGTTTAGTTTTTACTAATATAGAATAAAAATATTCATTATATCATGAATCCTCTAATGTTATATGTTATAACTAGGGAATGGAAGCAGGATAAGGGTAGTCTTCACTCATGATGTCATTTTAATCTTATTTATGGCCTTTAACACACCCAAATTATACCTAATCATCTTTAAAACTTCATGTAGGGTCATAAATTCTAATTTTACTCTAGTTAAACGAAAATATATGATTACATTTAAATTTTTAACCCTGAGGCATCAGATCCTTTTCAAAGAAAATTCACCTTAGTTCAAGTTCAAAATTATACTATATATAATTCAAATGATGATCCCCTTATAAATTTTCATTTTAAACATCTCTAACCAATTTCTCATCCTAGAGACTCATCATTTTTATGGTGATATATCTCTTAGAGAACGTATATATAGAATTCTCAAGAGTTATTATAAAATATTTCACACACCACACCCCTATCAATTATATTTTTATCAAAACTAAATATATAAAAATGTTTATAATTGAAAATATGATATAATATTAATATAAAATTAAATATATAGGATAATTATCACTCATTTAATCCATGTTCATTGCCTTAATATTCCTAAAATACTTTTTTCAACCTCCACTAGAAATTATATGTATTTAAAAAAATTGTAAGGAACATACCATTGGGTATTATATAAGAAATTATATATACCCAAAGTGAATATCCATCTTATAAGTCTAATATTTACTTGAGCATATTGCTATATTTTCCAAAATCCTCTTTAACACCATGTTTAAAAATTCATTTTATCTGCTATTTTATAGAAGGTAGGTTGTTCAAATCATTTCTCTATATCCATACATCTCCATCAAAACCCTAAGCTGATGAATCTAAAAGTTTACACTATTAGATAGACTTATGTTCTTCCAATATATCTGAGTACTTTATGTGTTTTGATGATTAAAAAATCACAATTTATTTACTGATGAGTTTATATTAATTGTTTTTGTAATTTATTTCTAACTATTATTAAAATATATGAGTTGTTTGTTAAATAAATTACATAGTAATTTAACTTATGTGGATATAGATTAATCTTAAATGGGTAACGTTTCCATACCATTTATCTAACAGGGACAAAAAATCACTTTATAGATGTTGGAATTTAATTTTTTATAAAAGGAATCTATCTTACCTGTAAATATTATATTATGTGTAAAAGAACTCTCTTAGGGAGTAGATTCTATAATTGAGATGAAATATCAAGTCTATGTTGATGGATTTTATCTTATAAAAGTTTAACATAAAATATTATCATAATATATAAGTAAATTATCTTTAAAAGTAGAATATTTAACTTTCATATAATTGAAGTTCAATAAGATGAGTCAGATGGAAAATCAGTAACTTTTTTTATATTACAAAAAGGAATTCGTAAATGAATTATCTTACAAATTCTAAAGAAAACCATATAATTCATTTATCTTATGAAACGTAAAATTTATCTTATAAAGATAGTTGAAAAATAATTATACTATTGAAATAGTAAATCTAGATTATTTATCTTTTTTGCTGAAGAAGTCATGAAGAGTTTTATCTTACAAATATGCATGGTGATTTATCTAACAAGAATAGTATTTCCAAAATTTTATCATATGAATATAAAGTTATATAATGAAGAATCTTTATGATTATACTCTATACTATTGGTGTGTATTTCTTATATGAAAACTTATACTTTTTCATGCATCAAAAAAGAAATTTTCAAAATAAGGAAAGATCAACTTGGGAAAAGTGTATTTTTCCTAAGAATGAAAAAATATAATAAACATGACTTCTATTATCTCAATCATTGAAGTTCATTTAATATTAAGAAAATGATACTTTCTAATTAATATCATGTTAATTCATTTTTTGAGAAAGGATTATTCACAAAACCATTGATATTATAAAGTGTCATTAAGTTCAAATTAATAGGAGGAGATATAAATAGAAGAGTATTCCATTGCATGAATCATACATGTACATATACAAGAGATGATACTTTCTTTATACAACACGTGATATACAATAATTTAATCCCTCCCAATGTTTTTTGTTTATAAAATATTATATTTTTCAATAAAATAACCTCCAAATATTCTCTCTAAAGATACATATATTCTCAAATCATTTATTCATCTACTATTAGTTGCATCTTACAACTCTGTTCTTTATTAAGAAACTCTCATTATTATATCATATTGGATAAATTAATAAATACATGTATTAATTTATGAAGGTAGTTTTTGTTAAAAAAATTCTTGTAGGAGCCTAGAAAAATTCTATGATTTTGTACCAAGTGATGGATGCTTTAATTCAGTTGGGAAGTACCTAGGAAAGGTATAGTTTCTAATGAAATAACCAATCTCTACAAGTTGAGAAACTGTGGATGGACTAGAGGATTTTTTTTTCATCAAACCACTATAAATATTTTATGTTTAATCTCTTTATTACTACTTTTATTTCTATTGTATCATGTCATAAGAAAAAATCATAATCTTTCATACCTTAAAATATGGTGGTTTTAATCAAAGAAAATTTCAAGTAATCAATTCACCCCCCCCCCCATCTCGAGTATTAGTATAGTAATTATATGACCAATAATTAGTATCGAATGTTTAGAATATTGAGTTCTCAACTCTAAGTGGTTGAATCCCTAAATATTATCTTCAAATTGGTGATATTTAAGAAAACAAATAATGTATGTCTATGATTTTACATCCCTACTTTATTGGATAAAATTATTGTTGTTGGAAAGTGTGGATGATTATGTACTTGAAGAAACTTGGCCTAAATGTGTACCTAAAAGTCATTGATTCATACACCATTTCTAAAGGAGATCCAGTGAAATGGGATGAAGCTACATAAGGAGTGTATAATCTGAACTCTAAAACTATGATTTCCATAATATGTGGACATGGTCATGAGGATTTCAATAGAGTTTCTCAATGTTCTATAGTACATGAGATGTGGACTACTATATCAGTGGTTTATGAAGTTTCTAATATCATGAGGTTACTCAGATACAACACTAAAAAGTTAAAGTTTTATACACTCTAGATGGTTAATAGAGAAATAGTAAATAAAATGAATGGAATCTTAACAGATATTTTGAATGATGTTTCTTATCCTAGAGAACCAATTGCCAAACTAGATCAATATCTAAATTTTCTTAGAATACTCTCATCCAATTAGAGTTGAATCTCAATTTCCATTAGGCAATACAAGAATATAAAGTAATTCGAAATCAAAAATATCATTGGAATACTCATTATATAAAAGAAAAAATTAGAAGCTAAAGCTGGTGATCATAGATTATTTAAAATGGAAAATTTTTTAATGAAAGTATCTACTTTAAAATATGATAATATATTCTATGAATTACAAATTTCTGAGCCACCTAATTAAGATACTTCAAACATTTGTGCTTCTAATAGTGAGATTACTCTATTTTCAAGTTCAAGAAGTTCTATAATAAGAGAATAGGAATCAGAAAATCCCTCAAAAATTATAATAAATATGATTTAATACCTAAATAATAAATTTTTTATGAGGGAAATGATCTTGTACACATCAAACAATACTTTCCACAACATCAAGTCAAAAATAAATATTATATTAATTACAAATAGAATTTGTAATTCAAGAAAAATATAAAAAGTGACATTTAGGGAAATTCGAGTTCTTTTGGGGATTATAGTGATAATAAATCTTCTAAATCAAAAGCCTAGATCTCCAATCAAAAGGAAAACATATTCTTTATAGAATGCACTAATGATGTACACTCATTTTATTCTTCTGAGTATGAATCTAATCCTGAAACATAAAATTTATATTTTAAAAAACAAAATGAATATTGTACAGTTATAGAAACTAAATATGAATGACTAAAAAGGAAAAATGAATCCCTCAAAAAATTATTATAAATATATTGAAATTAAAAAAAAGATGACTTAGATAGAAAAATTATAAACCTAAAAACTAAAGTGGAAAACACTACTATATCTTGTATGGAACATGGTATTAAAATTGATAACTTAAAAAAATAAGTTAAAAACCATAAATATATGTGCAATATTTTTAAAACAATGGGAATATAACCTAAACCAAATCGTTCATAACTTTAAAGTTCAAAATAATATTTTTTGAATAGGAAGTAAAGGTGAAAAATCAAAGTCATATAAGAATTAATCTTTGCCTAGTTCAAAAAACAAAAACAAAATTATTTGGGTTTTTTTCATTGTAGAGAACCTGTAGAGTATTAAAATGGGTATAGTTTTATAAAACATCAATTATGTGGTATTCAACATGATTTTATTTCATTAAATTTATATAAATTCAGTTCTGGAATTTCTAGATAGCACATACAAATTTGGGTTCCTAAATATTTGGTTACTAACATATTAGGACCTGAGAAAATATGGGTAAAAAATATTATTTTGTTTGATTTTTCTTGTAGTGAAAATTTTGTAGGATAATAAATGAAAAATGGTTTATGTAATGTAGATTCTTGAGGTATATGAGTGGATATTTCATAAAATTTCATTTCCTTATCCAAAGTTAATGAAGGCAATGACACATTTAGTGAAAATGTTAAAGGGAAAATTATTAGAGTTAGATCAGTTAGAAATACAAGATAAGTTCTCATAAAAAATTATATTTATGAGGAAGTAAAGAAACATAACCTGATAACTAGTTATCAAATTTATGATAAATGTAATTTTTTTAACTTTTCAATTAATGAATGTTTCGTTTTTTAAGAAAAACTTCTTAAATTTAAGGCACCTAGAACAAAGAATGTCTACAATTTATATCATAATTCTTTATATAGACGAAAAGTAAATTATTTAAATACTAAAAAAGATGAAGCATGGTCTTGTTATGGAAGGAATATACATTTCAATTTCTATTTTTTGAAAAATCCATCTAAGAGACTTTTTATTTTTTATTTACCTCAAATTAAATTGAATAATGAGAAGTTATGTGATGCATACTAAATGGGTAGCCTATGTAATTCATATTTTAAATTAATTAAAGAGGTTGTTACACCTATAACTCTTGAATGTATCCAATGTTATTTTTTTAGACCTTTGAGAATATAAATCCTAAGAGGAAAATAATTTGTTTATGTGTTAGTTGAAGATTTTTCTAGATTTAATTTTCTTTCCTTTTTGTGTTAAGAGTCAAGATTGTTCTATGTTTATAAGTTTCTATAAATTATTCCCAATATAAAAATATGTAAAAATTATTTCATTGAGAATTATCCATGGGGAGAATTTGAAAAGTGTGGATTCAATTCCTGTTATTCCAAACCTGGTATCAAACATATTTTCTCTACCCCCAGGACAACTCAACAAATTGGTATTGTTGAAAGGAAGAATAGGAACTTGCAATAAATTTTTATGACTATGTTATTTTAATATAATATATCCACTCACTTTTGGGTAGAAGTTATAAATACAACACACTATGTCATAAATAGAGTTCTAATTACTCCTATTTTAAAGAAAACACCCTATGAGATATAATTTAATAGAATTCCAAAATTTGGATACATCAAACTATTTGTATTAACATTTTACATTTGAGTACCATGGATAATCCATGAAAATTGGATCCAAATGTTTAATGAGGAATATTTATTGGATATTATACTACTTATCAGCCTTATAGAGTTTTCAATAAAATTTCAATGATTTTTTAAGAATCAAATCATGTAAAATTTTATCAAAGTGATCTATTGATCAAAAAATGACTCAAGTTGATGAGTTAAGTGTTTCTATTAAATAATGAGACTTGATCTCCTCTCTAAAAATATAAAGGATAATTATTTAGAACTTTTTTATGGTGAACCTAATCCTAAAATGATGTATATCAGTGAAACTAAAAATTTGTTACCTAGAATGCCTATAACCCTAAAACATGATCCCCTAGATAATGTTATAGGAAGCTTAAATTAAGGTATTATTAATAGAATAATTGTGGGAAGACTTGTATAATTATCTTCCTTTTTATCTCAACTTGAACCTAAAACCATAGAAGAGTCCTTAGCTAATGAAATATGGTTTTTACTTATCCAAGAAGAGTTACACCAGTTCAACAGGAATAAGGTATGGGAGTTAGTTGAAAGACCCTATGATCACACTATTATAGGAACAATATGGGTTTTTATAAATAAATAAGAATTTAATGGTTTTATCACTTATAATAAGGCTATATTAGTGGCTAAAGGGTATAACTAAGAGGAAGGGATATATTATGAATAATCTTTTTCACCTGTAGCTAGATTAGAATCCATTATAAATCTCTTATCCTATGAATCAAATATGTATTTCAAATTATATCATATTGATATGAAATCTATATTTCTAAATGATTTCATTATTGAATAAGTTTATGTTTAACAACCTATTAGTTTTTAAAATACCCATTTTCCAAATTTTGTTTTCAAAGTTACCAAATATATTTATGTCCTTAAACAGGCACCTAGATATTAGTATGAGTATTTAAGTTATATTATTTTATCATATGGATTTTAGGTAGGAATTGAATATCCTACTATTTTCAGGAAAGATTCAAGTTCATATATTTTTATAGTTCAAATATTTTTTGATGATGTCATTTTTGGATCTATAAATAAAAAAGTGTGTAATTATTTTTCAAAAAACATGAAAAGGGAATTTTAAATGAGTATTATGGGTGAGTTAAATTTAATTTTTTAGTTTTAAAATTTATCAAAAAGAATTTAGTAATGTGATAAATCAAAGTAAATACATACTAGACTTACTTAAGAGGTTTGGTCTTGAAAATAATAAAGTACATTAAACTATTATGAGTTATAATGAAAACCTTTATTTGGATAAAGCTAAGAAAATATTTGAATACAATTTATATATATGAATAATTAGGAGTCTATTGTATTTAACTTCCATTATAATGGACATTATGTTTTCAGTTATCTTATGTGCTAGATTCTAAGAAACCCCCAAGAAATCTCATTTAAAATTTTCCAAAAGAATTTTAATGTTTTTAAAAGGGGAAATTTATCTTTCTTTACTATTTGGAAAACCATATAATATTAATTTGACTTCATATAATTATTTTGACTTTAGAGGATGTATACTATCTTGGAAGGGCTCCCCAGTAACCAGCCACTTCCTAGGTAAATATCTACTATCCCGGTCTAGTAAGAAATAGCACTTGGTTACATTATATGCTACTAAAGTAGAGTACATAGTTACTGGTAGTTGTGCATAGGTACTTGGATTAAACACACATTAATGTATTTTTTATTCAAATTTAATCATGTTCTAATCAAATGTGATAACACTAGTTTTATCAACCTTTCTAAAAATACAATAAACCATTCCAAGACAATGAATATAGATCTAAGTCATCATTTCTTTATATATCATTCCCAAAAATGTTATATCTATTTTCAATTTTTATATATATAATAAATAAGCATATTTTTTTACTAAACCACCACTTATTGATATATTTTATTTTATAAAATTTGAATTATGATTATTCATTTTTAATTAATTTTATTTATTTGTTTATTTATGTTTTTCCATGAGGTAATTTATTTCTAGTTATTATTTTATTCACTTTCTTTTGAGCCACAATTTTTTATTTTTTTCATAACATAGTTTTACATGTATCCTGTTATTATTTTGATTACATTTCATGTCACATTATGAGGCCCTTTAGTTATCTCAAAATAAAATAATAAAATTTGTCCTATGTGTGAATGATTTTCAAACATCAAAGATATATCCCTCATATATCCGATCCTCTTTTCCCTAGAACCTCAAAACCATAAAACCTATCCTCCTTAAATCATAGGTAAAATAATGATATCAGATAATAATGCTTCTAGTAGATCAAATCATTCATGATCAAATCATAGATTTCAGTTTTTTAGATAGAACACTCATGATGTTAAAAAAGATTCATCAATATTCAAGGATAAGAATATGTTTTTTATTAGAATAGAATATTTTTTTCATAGAAAAAATAGTTCTAGATTTTTTTGGGAATTTTATTTTTCATTTCATTGATATTTAAGATGTTCTTACATAAATTGAGAATCATAAATGTTTTTCAAAGTCTTTAGTAGTGATATCAAGTTTTTTTAGATATATGATTGATGTTGGTTTTAGTTTCAATAGGTATATGTACACCATAGATGAAGTTATCCCGTATAATATCATGAAATCACTATTCAGAATACCTGATGTTGAAAATAAAATTTTGAAGGACCTCAATCCATAAATAAATTTCTTTGTAAAATTTATCATGATGGTAATTTCTCAAAAAAATGATGAGTTTGATAATATTATTTTTCAAGAGACATTGATGTTCTTATTTTTTATTGAGAAGTGAGCAGATTCAGAATGGTATATTATGAGATATATGTGTCATATATAAAAAAATATTATTAGATTTTATCTATTTGGGTGAATTCTAATGTTGGTGTTTGTCAATAAAATTTATTCTAAGGCAAAATCATGGTTGTACATTGTCATGGACAAAAGAATATTACTTATTAAGTATTAAAAACAAGTGATTTATTCTAGAGTTTCTTATCCATGAGGTAGTTACCATTTGGAATTGAATAAGTGTTTCAATTAGACACTACTCATGTTGAGGGGAGTAATATCATGAAATTTGTTTTCTAGTATATCTGAACAAGTTTATAAAAGTGTTGATATATAGGATTCATTGGATTCAGTAACACTTATTAACTTAAGTTGACAAGTTTTCATGGTATTCTATGATGTGATTCATCTATAATATTCTATAATGGAAGAGTTTCCTAGGATGTTCAATCTGATGAAAAATATATGTTTATTTATACACCTTATCTTATTGATTATCTACCCACAATCTTATCCATTTCTTCCACCAAATAAAACTTATCTTCATACATTATATGGTTTGTAAGTATGGGTCAAGAACATACCATTTCAACTAAGACTTTATAACAACCCTGATCATTATTACACACTTAAACATGAGTTATTACATAAAATTTTAGTTAATACAACCCATAAGATAGAGAGGTCTAGTTTTTTTTGGGTTTGGTAACATTACATGACAACTTAATACATAAAATACAACATATCTATTGAAAACTTCTTTTACATGACCACAACATTCCTTCATACTTAGCATTGAATGGGATAACCTGAGGACATACATAAGAAAAGGGTGAGTTATAAAGCCCAGTAAGGGATTAAAAAAGGCATAACACGAATAATATAATAAATGTTAGGAAATATACATATCAATGGAGAATAAGAGAAACTTGAACATAAATTCATTATATATAATGATTAACATAACATCTAAATGTGGCAACAATATAAAACATAATGTTATCATGAGCCAGGGCTCATCTCACATGGATTAGCATTAGTAAACCCGCATTGCACATGAATTAGCATGATTAAACCCTCATTTCAAATTAATTATCATTAGTAAACCCTCATTGAACATGTAGTATTATGATACTAAACATTACCCAATGAATTAGAGTGCTATCAGGGGCACCCTTCATAAAAATTTCATTTCATTCATAAGTGTGCAACATAGATCATATAACATGGAATAAATAAACATCATAAGTTCTTCCAAAATCATGGAATATGGAATACCTAAATGTTATTCCCATTAAATAAGTATATGTTCATAGATAAAGGGGTATGGTATTCACTACATGATGATTTTTGGCATCAAAAATCGTAGTGCAATTTCAACAGCATAACAGTGTCATATGAAAATGCATAAGTTCGGTTAATGAGAGATAAATGGGTATCTCATAATTTATACATAAAATACACATTAATGGGATCATGGAACATAATATCCCAACATATTAAATGAAATTTACATGCATAATATGGAAGAAATTATTGAATGGAAATAAGAAAAGGGAAATCCCAAATGGAATTTCGGCATGGTAACGAGTATACATGAAAGTAATTAATGAGATATAAAGTGGTATATAATCGTTCAAACATAAAAAGGGAACTTTGGGGTAGTTGCGAAATAATACCCCCTAAATTTTTTATTGAAAATAAAAGGTTATAACAATATAAAGAAACTTTGAAAAAAATGGTAAAGGAAGGAATCCCTTACAAACTTTTGGCATAGTAACGGGTGTGCTAAAAGATCATATTTGGGATTGATGAGAATTAAAGTGAGATATAATAATATATATAAAATAATTAAATTATGGGGGTAGTGGAAAATCATAACCCAACATATAAATATGGAACTTAAGAAGCATAATAAAAAATAGTAGCTTGAATGGAAATGAGAAGAAAAAATCTATTATGGAATTTTGGCATAGTAGTGGCTTAGGTATGGGTCCAGATGGGGGAGGATAAATGATACCTTATTGAAATAAAATAAAATGGAAAATATGGAATTGATTGTAAAAGTATGAAAATATAAACAATTGAAATTAAAAAGACTAATTTCAAACAAGGTTCTAGAATTGAAATGAAAAGAGGAAGGAGAGGATCCCTTACAAAAAAATCAGCATGGTAACGGGTGAAAATAAGGGTTCATAAGAGGAATAAATGGGAGTTAAAATGAATATAATAATTTATAAATTAAATTGAAATTAATTAGGATATTTAATAACATAACCCAACATAAGAATAAAAGAAATTAAAATAAATTACATGAAAATAATGCTCGATAAAAATGAGAGTGGAAGATCCCTTACTTGGATGTATGATCCCAAAGGATTGGTAGGTGATTTAGAGAGGATTATAGAAAGATTGTGGCACCTTGGGAGGATTATAGAGAGTTGGGAAAATATTAGGGACGTGCTCCAAGTATGTTTAGTGAATATTCATTGGATATTGGGTGGGTTTATATAGGAAACAAGATGGAATTCATTATTATTTAGGTTTTGGACACTACGCACTAAAATATTCAAAACCACAAACCATACCATGGTTTTTTCCCATGGTTTCTACCAAATGGGAGTGGTATAAAATATTTTAGAAGTTAAAGTGATGAACATATTAATATTTTAGTCTTGTTTATGTGGATGTGAGTCACACTCCCAAGGAAATCATTTTAAAATGTTAAAATATTTTATAAGTCTTGGAGGGTCCACTAAAGCATTATAAAATTAATAAAACATATCTAAAATGAAATTATTTTAAAGTTAAAACATATATTAGCCAAATATACCTTTTTATAGTATTTTATTACAGCACTATTGGGTCATTATGATGTCATAAAAGATACTATATATTTATATATTATTTAATTTTTAACCAAAAAATCAAATGTCTCGGAAAATAATTAAAATTTTACCCATGAATAATTTCGATGTCCTGATTCCATAAATAATATTCATTTTATCTAAATAGTGTTCTAAATGTGTGAATTTTTACTTTTAAAAATAAAAATTGACATTTTTTTAAAATTGATGTGGTTTGACAAAAACAATTTTCAAACCTTAATAAAAATTACATTTCACTTCATAAAATTATATGATCAATTATATTTAATAAAAAATATATAATAATGTTTTTTATTAAAAATATTATTTATTCCAAAAAATCATTAATTCATCAAAATAAATTCTTTAATTAAAAATAAATTTTTAGTTTTATCGTATAAAAATATAATACGTATCAAACTGAATACTTAATCATCTATAGAGTAAAAATAAAATAAAAATCTTTTATAATTAAAAGGAGTGTTCTTATAAAACTATTATAATGAAATTATTAAAAAACCTTATTTTAATATTGTAATATCCCGAATCTTCTTAAGGTATGTTTTGGTTTAAGTTTTGGTTTGGCCTCTTCTTTTGGGATAGATAAGTGATTCTCCATGTTTCGGTGAAGGCTCAAGGGTATTCTGAGGGTTTGGGACATCAAAGTGGAAGAAAAAGGAGTTCTTGGGCATATTGCACGGTTTTCGCATGCTTAGTGAAAATCGTATGGATCATCTAAGGTAACCATGCATCCATGGATAGAGGTTTATGCATGGTTGGTGCACGGTTAAGAAAATCATGCAGAATTTCTAGGAAATCGTGCAAAGGGGTGTTTTTTGGGCAGTGGCACACACACAGTTTGCACATGGTTTGGAAAACTGTGTCAGTAAACCGTGCGGCCCGGAAAAGTTAGAAAATTTACAAAAATTCCACATCAGGATTTTAAAACCCAAATTGGTATTTTTCTCCATTTCTCCCCTCTCAACCCTAGTGATTAACTTGGATGAATCAAGCTTCTAAGATTTTTTTACCTTTAGATTCTTGGATATTTGGAGCATTGTTGGTTGCAGGTTGAAGCCTTGGGTAGTCTAACAATCATCTTACTTCTCTTTTTAGTTTAGGGTTTGTATCTTCCTCTCTTATCTATCTGAAACCCTAAAACCCTAATTTTCAAATGAGATCTAGGTTGAGGCATCAAGGGGTTCTTGAACCTAGATCCAAGGCCATTATTGATAGTGTTTTCATTGTCAGATTCCAGTTAGGTGGTCCACAAGTGTTATCCCATAGTTTTATTTTGGATTTGTTCATGGAATTTGGTGTTCGTGTTTCCCCCTTTTTGTGTTCTTGGTTCCATTGAAGTTCTTGATATAAATGGGTGTCTAAGTGACCAATTGAAACCCTCACGATCCCCATGGGATGCATTGAAAATGAATTGACAATTTTAGGGCCACCAAGGGGGTGTGCTAGCAAACTCGGACCGAGAGTGTGGTAGGGTTAAGTGGTGGGTTGCTGAATAAGAATGTGGAACCCATGTATAATGTGTCATAATTGTTGATTAAGTTATAAATAGAATAATTATAAATATTCCTAGGGAGATAAAGTCATAATTTGTTATTAGAATTACATGAAAATTGGTAATTGGGTTGAAAGAAATTATGTCAATTGTTTCATGAATTTGGTTAGAAATGCCTAAGGGGGTTAGGGAATTTTAAATGGTGAACTTTCAATTGGGTAATGGATTGGGAAATGGGGAATGTGTTAATGGGTTTTAATAAGGGAATCGATGAAATTATGGAATGAGTTAATACATGAGAATTAGTTGGTACACCTAATTAATTGAATGTAATAAATGGATTGTGTTATGTGATATGAGAAATGTACTTCAAATGATTAAGTGGGTAAATTATTTTGAAATGATAAATGGGCTAAATGTGTTAATGAATGGTCCATGATGAATTCGGCTAAGGTATAGGAGGTTATTGAATACACTTAATGGGTTATGGCATGAGAATGGGAATTTCGCTAATTGAATATTAATTGTAAATGGTAAATATGATAATGGGTTATGGAAAAGTATTAATTCCCATGTTGTTTTTGAGAATTGTGTTATCCAATGGCATTGAATATGCTTGGTTGTGTTATGGTATGGTTGTGATGAGTAGATAAATAAGCATGTGCGCATGGCTTGGTAGAGTGGGGTATTGACGTGAGGTTCTATGACAATGGGTTGAGTTAGACTAAGGCTCTAAAATCCACCCCATAATGAAAGGGTTAGGGACGAGATGGAGGCTCTATTCCCCTAACAGTTTCATTCCACCTGGACTAAGGCTTTGAGGTGAGGAGAATGTGTAGATGTGATATGTGGATCCCTAGTGATATAAGGACTTGATTTGTTCCACCTATTCATTTTGATTGATTTCTTTATACACTTGTGTATATATTTATGTCTAACCCATGGAACATGTGATAAATATGGATTATGTGATAAATATGGTATAAGAAATGGAATTGGGATAAATTCTAGTCATGAATTAAATGAACCTTGTTAACTAATGGCACTAAAAATGCCCTTGATTACTTACCATTTATTTTGTACCTACAGGCACTATCTGTTAGACTAGATATTTTGTAGACACTGTTGGTGGTGGCCTACTAATTTTTGTACCCACACCCTACTAGGGCCATCATTGGCTACCCAATCAGATATCTTGGTTGCAGGTCAGGACAAGGGAAAAGGCCCTACACGAAGAAGTTGAGTTGGGCTGAGGATGTTAATGGTGAAGGATTCAGACTTACAGTTGGGACCAATTTGGAGTTTAGTTGTTTGTCTTACTTTTGGTTTTTATTCACTTTTAAATACTAGTATGAAATAAAATTATTGTATTTGATTTGTGGTTTGTACCCCTTTTTTGGAAAATCTTTGTAATGCATGTTTATTGGTTATTCATATTATTTCCGTTGTTTATATTGTGTTTTACTGTGGAAAGATCTGATAAATATGATATAGTCTCCCCACGTGTCTTATTAGACCCTCACTACTAGTTGGAAACCTCTAGCATACGGGGAGGTGCGCTTGAGGTCATGTGATGACCTGACTCATAGCACCGGTTTATTGGGTTTCGGGTCGGGGATGTTACAAATATAATAATTTATATATTTCTAAAAAGTACAATTTTACCCAAAAAATAAATTTATCTATTTCATTATATTTCTAAGAAAAAATATTCACAATAATTAATTTATGTAACAATAATTTCATTTATAAAAAGTATTACATAGTAAGTAATTAATGCCTTGTTACATAACCCCTTATAACACCCGCATAAGACCTAAGGGTAAGGTGTGTGATGGTTGAAAACTCTTGGGGCAGCTCAGATAACATCACCTGGGTGGTAATCTCTATTAACTTGAACTTATCCCATAGGCTATTTCATTCAAGATTAACAAGTTGAAGCATGTCTTGGGCTTGGCCAAGAGAGAAGCGCAATGACGTAACCTTCTTTCCGAGCTCTGAAAATGATCTTTGTACGGATTGAGTTTACTGGATGAGGCCATCCTCTCATTTGTCTATGTTGAAAGAAGTTTTTTAAAACCTTATACTTATATCAGTTGTGTCATCACTATTCAAAGGCTATATTATCAATGGTAATTACACTAAATGGTCATTTAAACCAAAAATAATTATTTCATGTTTTTTCTATATATATAATAAATTAAAAAGAAAGTAAATTTTATTCATAAATGTTTATGTCATTACAACATGCCCCCATGAAATTTTATTTTCCCACACTAAAATTGATGAGGGTAACTTTTCCTCATAACTTCCTCCAGTTCCCACATTGCTTCTTCAAACTTTTGGTTTCACCACGACACCTTGATGAGGGGAATCGTTTTATTTTGTAGAAATTTTTCTCTATGATCTAAGATCTTCACTGGATTCTCCTCATATGAAAGTTCATTCTCCAATGTTACCACTACTAAATTGAGTACATGCGATGGGTCAGGTATATACTTCCCCAAGAGTGATACATTGAATACATCATTTACTTGAGATCGGTTCTGTGGGAGTGCTAGTTGATAGGCCACTGCTCCAATGCAATCAAGGATCGCAAAAGGGATGATGTACCTTGGACTAAGCTTTCCCTTCTTCCCAAATATCATAAGTCTTTTACATGGTGATATGTGGAAGAATAATATTTCTCCAATATCAAACTCTATGTCTCATCGACGATTGTCAGAATAGCTCTTTTGTGGACTCTGATTAGCTCTAATGTGTTGTTGGATGTTCTTAACCTTCTCTACTATTTCTTTGACCATTTCTGGACCTAGAAGTTTTGATTCCCCAAATTCTTCACAACATGTCGGTGTTCTCCACCTTTTCCCATAAAGAGATTCATAAGGATCCATTTGGACGCTTGAGTGGAAACTGTTGTTGTAAGATAACCCAACCAGAGGGAGAAGTTGATCTCGTCCTCCTTTGAAGTCCATTGAGCATGTTCTCAACATGTCCTAAGTGTTCAGATAGTCCAATCATATTTTCCCTCAATTTGATGATGATAAGTCGTACTAAATTTCAGCTCAGTATTCAGATCGTCTTTGAGACTCTTCCAGAACATAGAGGTGAATCTTGGATCTCGATCTGATATAATCGATAGTGGTACACCATATATCCTTACAACTTTTCTGATGTATATTCATGCTATTTTATCCAAAGTGAAATCCTCCCAATTTGAAATAAATTGTGCAGTATTTGTAAGACAATCCACAAAAACCAATATAGCATTGTTTCATTTGGATGTCTTAGGATGTCCGATAACAAAGTGCATGGTTATGTTTTCCCATTTACATGTTGGTATGGGTAATGGTTTCATCATCGCCTTATACTTCTACCTCTCAGCCTTCACTTGCTGACATACCATGAACATTGATGTATACTCAATGATCTCCTTCTTCATATTATCCCACCAATAATACTCTCAGAGATCTCGATACATCTTTTTGTTTCTAGGGTGAATGGAGAAATTCGAACTATATGCATCATCTAAAAGTTATTTCTTTAACTCCATATTTTATGAAACATGTAGTCTTAACCCAAGTCTCACAATTCATTATTCAACAACATTGAACTCTAAGGATTTCCATTTTCTGATAGTTTCCACTCTCTTTTGAATTCCCATATCATTCTTTTGATCATCCTTTAACACTTCCAAAAGAGACGGTTGATAAATAATTTGTGAAAGGACTGATGATGTTCCCTTTTTATGATTACCAGGTCCATCTTCATCAAATCTAAGAATATAGGATCCTTTTTAATCCTAATCAGTAAAAGAGTTGTTGGATCCCTTCTACTTTGATCATCTGCCACTTTATTCGCTTTCCTAGGGTGGTAATGGATTGAGAAGTCATAGTCTTTAATCATCTCTAACCATATTCATTGGAAAATATTTAACTATTTCTATGTGAATATATACTTGAGGATTTTCTAATCTGTATAAATTTCACAATTTTCTCCAAAGAGGTAATGTCCCCAAATTTTCAAATCAAAGAACGCTACATCCAACTCCATATCATGTGTGGGATAGTTTTTTTCATGAATTTTTAACTACCTTAAGGCGTAGGAAATGACTGTCAGTTTGACTCAAATTCCATCAAAGGGAGACTTATAATATTTTCCAGTAGAACATTCCCACAAACTTCAACATTTGATACACCACTTATAAAAGTTTTTCTCTAATTATTTAATATCATTTCTGTTGGGGACTCAATGTTCTTAGAAAACATAAAAGATATACTAATAGGACATGAATTGAAACACATTATGAAATACACTAATTTGAAGTAGTGGTTACATTTAATTCATTCATCATTATCCATATTAGGATTAAACTTTTTGTCCTCCCTTGATCATGGAGATTTTTGATGTGCACATGCTTCTCAGTCCTTATAATACAGTATTTCCTTGGATAATTCTCGACCTATCCACATTAATGGCATAGAACTGTGTAAGATTCCATTGATGGAACTTCGTATCCATCCATCACATTATACATTCTTTCATGGAAATTGTATAATTTTTTATCTTATTTTCCACACTTAAAACATCTCCTAGTCCCTTTGTGACATTACCCTTGGTGCCTCTTTCCACACTTGTTTCAAAATTGAAATTGATTCTTTTTTTCCCTTATCACCTTTATCAAGTGAACTTTCATGAGATGCAATCTTCCTCTTCCTTGATGTACTTGGGCATTCAAAAAACTACCAATTCTTAATCATGATTTTTGTTAGCTAGTTTGGCATAATCATGATATGTCCTCCTTGAGATCCCATTTGATTGGGAATATCTTTGGGATATTCATCACATTGCCCTTCGTATCGTTTATTAGCGTGATTCCTCATATTATTTTCTATTGGATAGAATAAAAGGAAAGTTATGGATGAGTATATTAAATAATTTAACACATAAAAGGGAATCCAATGACAAAAAGGGATAAATTATAAATTAAATTTATATCCTCAACTTATGAATTTCTAATTTTTGATCTAAGTTATCCATTATATAATTCCAAACATATATTATTAGGGGAATTTTTTTTATTCCCTTAATAATGGTTCATACTAAATTTATGAATTTACTAAATCATATCCACCATGAGTGTTGAACCAAGAGTGAGACAAGGACCATTTTCATGTACTAGTTTCTATTTGAGTCTAGCTCAAAGCAGTGTTTTCAGGTTTCACCCCAAAATACATCTTTGTCAAATCCACCTCTACTTGTTCATATCTACACATGGATGTATCTGCCTGATAGAACACTTAATCTATAATCAAAAAAATTTACGGATATTTTTCTTATACTTAGTCTTATCCATAATTATTTCACTAGTTTTTTCTTATCCTAATCCCAAAATAACTAAACCTATCCTTTAATATCAACAATAACATCCCTAATATTTATTACACACTAAAACATTATTTCTGACATAAACTTTCACTTAATACAACCAAGAAGATCAATAGTTATAGTATATTTGGGGATTAGGGACATTACATGACAACTTAAGACATAAAATACAACGTCTTTATTGAAAAACTCTTTTACATGACCACAACATTCCTTAGTACTTAGTATTTCATGGGATACCCAGAGGACATATATAAACAAATAGTGATCTATAAATCCCAATAAGAGAGTAAAGAAGGAATAACATGAAGAATACAATAAATGTTAGGAAATAGACATATAAATGAATAATATAAGAAACATGAATATAAAGTCATGATATAGAATGATTAACATAACATGGAAATGTGTCAACAACATAAATCATGATGTTAGCATGAGCAAAGGCTCATCACACATGGATTAGCATGAGTAAACCCTCATTGAACATTAATTAGAATGAGTAAACCATCATTTCACATGAATTATCATGATTAAACCCTAATTGAACATGGAATATCAAGATACTAAACATTACCCAATTCATTGGAGAGCTATCAGGGTGCACCCAACATAAACATTTCATTTCATGCATAAGTGTGCCACATAGATCATATAACGTGGAATCATTCAACATCATAAGTTATTTCATGATCAAGGAAGGTGGAATACATAAATGTAAGTACTATTAAATAAGTATATCTTCATAAAGGTGAATAACCTTGATAGAGAAATTGGTATGGTATTTACTACACGTTGATTTTGGCATTGAAAATCACGGTGTAATTTCGACAACATAACGGTATCATATGGAAATTCATAAGTTGGGTTGGTGAGAAAAAATGTGTTATATCATCATTTTTACAAGAAATAGATAGTAATGGGATAATATAATAAAATATCCCAATATATGAAATGTAATTTAGATTCATAAAATGGATGAAATGCTTGAATGGAAATAAGAAGATAGAAATCCCTTACCGAATTTTGGCATGGTAACAGGTGTAGACGGAAGGCATTAATGAGAGAAAAAGTGGTATATAATAATTAAAACATAATTATGGAAGTATGGGGGATGTTCAAAATCATACCCCAACTTTTTTAATTGAAAATAAAATGGTATAACATTATAAATAAACTTGGATAAAAATGGGAAATGAAGGAATCCATTACGGAATTTTGGCATTGTAACAGGTGTGCTTAAAGATAATAAGGGGGATTGATGAGAGTGAAAGTGAGATATAATAATATATAAATAAAATGAATAGTATTGAGGTCGTGTAAAATCATAAAGCAACATATAAATAAGTAACTTAAGTAGAATAATAAAAATAGTAGCTTGAATGGAAATGGGAAGAGAGAAATCCATTACAGAATTTCAGCATAATAACAGCTTAGGTATCAGCCCAAATGGGGGGGGGATAAATGAAACCTCATTGAGATAACATAAAATTTAAAATAGGTAATTTATTATAAAAGGATGAAAATATAACCAATTGAAATTAAAAAAACTAATTTCAAATAAGGTTCTTGAACTGAAATGAAGAGAGGAAGGAGATGATCCCGTGCGAAACTTTGTCATGGTAACGGGTGCACGTAAGGGTTCATAAGAGGAATAAATGAGAGTGAAAGATAATTATTTATAAATAAAATGTGTAGTAATTAGTATATTTAATGATATATCCTGATATAGTAATAAAAGAAATTAAAATACATAACAAGAAAAGAATGCTCAATAAAAGAGGAGGGTGGAAGATCTCTTACATGGATGTATAATCCCAAAGGCTTGTAAGAGGACTTATAGAGGCTTAGTGGTAGATTTGAGAACCCTTATAGGATTATATAGATGGGAGGATAGATTAGGTACGTGATCCAAGTATTTTTATGGAATAGGACTGAGAGATTGGGTGGTTTTATATAGGAAATGAGATAGAATTCTTTATTATTTAGTTTTTGGACACTACACAATAAAATATTCAAAACTACATACCATCCCATGGTTTTTTACCATGTTTTCTACCAATGAGGAGTGGTAAAAAAATATTTTATAAGGCCAAGGGTCTAACATATTAAAATATTAGGCTTCCTTGTGTGGAGGTGGGTCAGACTCTCAAGGAAATCATTTTAAAATGTTAAAATATTTTATAAGTCTTGGAGGGTCCACTAAGGCATTATAAATTTAATAAAACAAACATAAAATCAAATTATTTTAAATTTAAAACATATATTTTCTGAATAAACTTTTTATATTATTTTTTTACATCACTATTGGGTCATTATGATGTCATAAAACATACTATATATTTATATATTATTTTATTTTTACCCAAAAAATTGATTGTCTTAAGAAATTATGAACAATTCACCATTGGATAATTTCAACATCCTGATTCCAAAAATATTATTCATTTCATCTAAAAAAATTTCTAAATATGTGAATTTTCACTTTTAAAAATAAAAAACGACATTTATTGAAAATTGGTAGGGTTTGACAAGAACAATTTTCAAACCATAATAAAAATTACATTTGACTTCTTAAAATTATATGATCATTTATATTTAATAAAAATTATATAATAATAATTTTTTATTAAAAATACTATTTATTCTAAAAATTCATTACTTTATCAAAATAAATACTTTAATTAAAAACACAATTTTAGTTTTATTGTATAAAAATATAATTCTAATCAAACTGAATACTTAATCATTTAATGAGTAAAACAATATAATCATCATTTGTAATTAAAAGGAGTGTTCTTATAACACTGTTATAATATAATTATTAATTAAACCTTAGTTTGAGATAATAATTTATATATTTCTAAGAAGTACCATTTTACCCGAAAAATAAATTTATCTAATTCATTATATTTTTAATAAAAATTATTCTCATAAAGTATTTGATAGAATAATAATTTTATTATAAAAGGGATTACACAATAAGAAACTAATATTGTGTTATATAACCCCTTGTAACATGCATATAAGACCTATGGGTAAGTCGTGCTATGGTGACCGACTCTTGGGGTATCTCGGATAACGCCGTCTGAGTGATAATGTCTATTAATTTGAAATTCTACCATAAGAGATTCCATTCAATCTTAACATGTTAAAGTTCATCTTGGGTTGGTCATGATTGAAGCCCAGTGAAACTACCTCCTTTATGAGCTCTGATAGATGAGCTTTATATGACCTAAGTCTACTAGATAAGGACGTCCTCTCATTTTTTTATTTCGAAAGTATTTTTAAAAAAATTATACTTATATCAGTTGTGTGATCACTGTTCAATGGCTAAATTATCAAGGATAATGATAATTAATGGTCATTTAAACCCAATAAAAAAGAGTGCATGTGTATACTATATCTATAATACATTAAAAGGAAAGGGAATTTTATTCATAAATGTTCGGGTCATTACAACATTTCCCCCTGATAAATTTTTCCCTATAAATTTCCTTTTCCCATACTAAAAAAGATGAGAGTAACTTTGCATCGTCACTTCCTTTGGTTCCCACATTGCTTCTTTAAATTGTGGTTACTCCACAACACCTTTATGAGGGGCATCATCTTATTTCATAGAACTTTTTCTCTAAGATCTAGTATCTTCGTTGTATTCTCCTCATAGGAATGGTCGTTCTCTAATGGTACCACCTCTAGATTGAGTACATTCGATGGGTCAGGTATGTACTTCCTCAAGAGTGATATAATAAATACATCATATTCTTGATACATGTTCGGTGTAAGTGCTAGTCGATATTCCACAACTCCATTGCGATCAAGGATCTCAAAAGGTTCAATGTACCCTGGACTAAGCTTTACCTTCTTTTCAAATCTCATAACTTTGTTCCATGGTGATATACGAAGGAATACCATGTCTCCAATATAAAACTCTAGGTCTCATGAATGATTGTCAACATAACTATTTTGTCGACTTTGAGCAGCTTTAATGTGCTACTAGATGGTCTTAAAAATCTCCAACATTTATTCAATCATTTCTGGACCTAGAAGTTTTAATTCCCCAACATCATCCCAACATGTCGGTGTTCTGCACCTTTTCCCATAAAGGGCTTCATAAGGATCGATTTGGATGCTTGAGTGGAAACTGTTGTTTTAAGAGAACTCAACCAGAGAAAGATATTGATCCCATCTTCCTTTGAGGTCCATTGAGCATGCTCTCAACATTTCCTTAAGGTTTTGGACAGTTTACTCATATTGGACATCAGTTTGAGGATGATAAGTCATACTAAAGTTCAGCTCAGTATTCATAGCATGTTGGAGACTATTCAAAAACATAGAGGTGAATATTGTATCTCAATTGGATAAAATTTATAGTGATACACCATGCATACTTACCACTTCTATGATGTATATTCGAGCTATTTGATCTAATGGGAAATCTTACCAAATTGAAATGAAGTTCTCAGTATTTGTAAGACGATCCACAATAACCTGGATAGCATAGTTTCATTTGGATATCTTTATAAGTCTAATGACAAAGTCTATGGTGATGTTTTCTAATTTTTATTATGGTTTGGGTAATGGTTACATCATCCCCTTAGACTTATTCCTCTCAACCTTCACTTGATGACATACCAGGCACTTTGATGTAAACTCAGTGATCTCCTTCTTCATGTTATCCCACTAATAATACTCTCATAAATCTTAATACATCATTGTGTATCCTGGGTTAATGGATAAATTTGAACTATGTTCATCATCTAAAAGTTCATTCTTTAACTCCAGATTTGATGGAACACATATTCTTTATCCAAATCTCATAATTCCTTCTTTGTTAATATTTAACTCTGAGGATTTCCATTTTCTGATAGTTTCCAATTTATTCTAAATTCTCATATCATCCTTTGAAGATCCTTTAACCTTTTCAAAATAGATGGTTGAGAAATCATTTCTGAAAGTATTTATGATGTTTCCTTATTTATGATTCCCATGTCCATCATCATAAAATATAAGAATATTGGGTCCTTTTCAATTCTCGTCAATGAAAGAGTTGTTGGATCCTTTCTTCTTAGAAAGTCTTCCACTTTAATTTCATTCCTAGGGTGGTGATGGATTGAGCATTTTTAGTATTTAATATTATCTAACCATCATTGTTGGAGCATATTTAACTACTTTTATGTGAATATATACTTGAGGCTTTTGTGATCTGTATATATTTCACACTTTTCCCCAAAGAGGTAATGTCTCTAAATTTTCAAAGTGAAGATCTCTACAGCCAACTCCAGATCATGTGTGGGACAGTTTTTCTCATGAATTTTAAACTACCTTGAGGCATAGGAAATGAATTTTTCATTTTGCCTCAAATTTTATCAAAGAGAGACTTATAATATTTTCAAGAATAACATTCCCATGAACTTCAACATTTGATACAACACTTATAGATTTTTTTTACTAATGATTTAATATCATTTCTGTTGGGGACTCTATGTTCTTAGAAAACATAAAAGATATACTAATAGGACATGAATTTAAATAAATTAGGATATAAAATACTTGGAATTAGTGGTTAGATGTAATTTATTCATCATTATCCATCATAGAATTAGACTTTTCTAGCTCCCTTGATCATGGAGATTGTTGATGGTCGTCATGCTTCTTAGCCCTTATAAAAGACCATTGTCTTGGATAATTCCCGAATTCTCCACACTTATGACATAGAATTGTGTAAGATTCCATAGATGTAACTTTTTTCCATCTATAATATTATCCATTATTTCATGAAAATTGGATACTTTGTGACCATCCTTTACACACTTAAAACATCTCCTAGTCCCTTTGTGACATTTACCTTAGTGCCTCTTTCCACACTTGTTGCACAAAGTAAATTGGTTCTTCTTTCCTTTATCACCTTTATTAGATATACTTTTATTGGATGTTATCTTCTTATTCCTTTATATAATTTGTAATTAGAAAAATTACCAATTATTAATCATGATTTTTGATAGCTGGTTTGGAATAATCATGATATTTCCTACTTGAGCTCTCATTTGATTGGGAATCTCATTGGGACATTCATCACATTGCCCTTCGTATCATTTTTTAGTGTTATTCCACATATTATCGTCCATTGGATAAAATAAAAGAGAAGTTATGGATGATTATCTTAAACAATTTAACACATAATAGGGAATCCAATGACAAAAAGGGATAACTTATAAATTAAATTTATTTCCTTAACTTATGAATTTCTAAGTTTTGGTCAAAGTTATCCATGATATAATTCTTAACATATATTCTTAGGGGAAATTTCTTTTATTACTTTAATAATGGTTCATACTGTGATTATAAATTTACTTAAGCATATACCTAGGAGTGTTGAACCTAGAGTGCAGCCAGGCTAATTGTCGTGCACTTTTTCCTGTTTGAGTCTAGCTCACAACGGTGTTTTCGGGTTTTACCCCTAGATACATCTGTGTCATAGCCACCTATACTTGTTCATATCCATACAAAGATTTATTTTCTTAATAAACCACTTACTCTATACTCATCAAAATTTAGGGATGTTTTTATAATAATTATTCTTATCCCTAAGGCTTTCACTAGGGTTTTTGAATCCTAATCCCAAAAATAAGTAAACATATCCTTTGGTACCGACTATAACAACCCTGATCTTTATTACACACTTAAACATGATTTATTACATAAAATTTAACTTAATACAACCCATAAGAATGATAGGTATAGTGTATTTCGGGATTAGAAACATTACATGATAATTTAAGACATAAAATACAACAACTTTATTGGAAACTTTTTTTATAAGACCACAACATTCCTTCATACTTAATATTGCATGGGATAACCTGAGGACATACATAAAAAAGGGTGAGATATAAATCCCAGTAAGGGAGTAAACAAGTAATAACATGTATAATAAAATACATGTTAGGAAATAGACATATCGATGGATATTAAGAGAAACATGAACATAAAGGCATCATATTTCATGATTACCATAACCCAGAAATGTGGCAAAAATATACAACATGATGTTAGCATGAGATAAGGCTCATCACACATAGATTAGCATGAGTAATTCCTCATTGCACATGAATTAGAATGATTAAACCCTAATTGAACATGAATTATCATGATTAAACTCTCATTTCACATGGAGTATCATGATACTAAACATTACCCAATGCAATAGAGTGCTATCATGGCACACCCGTCATAAACATTTCATTTCAAGCATAAGTGTGTCACATAGATCATATAACAAGGAATCAATCAACATCATAAGTTGTTCCACGATCAAGTAATATAGAATAGATACATGTAAATATCATTAAATAACTATATTTTCATAATTTTGAATACCCTTGATAGATAAATGGGTATGGTATTCATTGCACGATTATTTTGGCATGGAAAATTGCAGTGAAATTTCTGCAGCATAACGACATCATATTGAAATTAAGATGTTGGGTTGATGAGAGAGAAAGGGGTATATCATCATTTATAAGTGAAAAATATAGTAAGGGGATCATGTAACATAATATCCCAACATATTAAATAGAATTTAGATGCATAATATGGAAGAAATTATTGAATGGAATTAAGAAGAGAGAAATCCCTTACCAAATTTCTATATGGTAACGGGTGTACACGGAAGGAATTAATGAGAGAGAAAGTGGTATATCATCACTAAAAATAAATAGGAAACTATGGAGAGGTGATAAATCATACCCCAACATTTTTAATTGAAACTCAAAGTTTATAACAAAAAAAGAAACTTGGATAAAATTGTGAAAGGAATGAATCTCTTATAGAATTTTGGCATAGTAACGGGTGTGCTTAAAGATCATAGTGGGGATTGATGAGAGTGAAAGGGAGATATAAAAAACTATATATAAAATTTAATATAAGGGGATCTTTTAAAATCATAATTAAACATATAAATATGGATATTAATAAGCATAATAAAAAAGAGTATCTTGAATGGAAATGAGAAGAGTGGAATCCATTATAGAAGTTTAGCATAGTAACAGATTAGGTATCTGTAAAAATGGGGGAGATAAATGATCCATCATTGAGATAAAATAAAATGGATAGTAGGGGAAGTATTATAAAAAGATTAAAATATAACCAATTTAAATTGAAAAGACTAATTTCAAACAAGGTTCTTGAATTGAAATGAAGAGATGAAGGAGAGGATCCCTTACGAAAATTCGGTATGGTAATGGGGGAACATAAGGGTTAATCAGAGGAATAAATGAGATTTAAAGGAGATATAATAATTTATAAATCAAAATGGTGGTAATTATTATATTTAATAACATATCCCAACATAGGAATAAAATAAATTAAAATACATAACATGAAAATAATGCTTGATAAAAGAGGAGGGTGGATGGTCCCTTACTTGGATGTATGATCCCGAAGGCTTGGAAGAGGATTGAGAGAGGATTTTGGGGATATTTAAGAACCTAGGGATGATTCTTGAGAGGGTATTACATATTAGATACATGTTAAAATGATTTTTTTGAATAGGAATGGTATATTGGGTGGGTTTATATAGGAAAGGAGAGGGAATTTTTTATTTTTTAGGTTTTGGACACTACGCACTAAAATATTCAAAACCACAAACCATACCATGGTTTTTTCCCATGTTTTATTACAAAGTATGGTGTTTTACAACATTTTAAAAGTAATAGGTCCAAACATATTAAAATATTAGGCTTGATTATGTAGAGCTGAGTCACACTCTCAAGGAAATCATTTTAAATTGTTAAAATATTTTATAAGTCTTTAAGGGTCCACTAAGGCATTATAAAATTAATAAAACAAATATAGAATCACATTATTTTAAAGGTAAAATATATATTTTTTTAATATTCCATTTATAATATTTTATTATGTCACTATTGGGTCATTATTATGTCATATAACATACTATATATTTATATATCATTTACTTTTTACCCAAAAATTTGACTTTCTAAGAAAATTATGAAAAATTCACTATTGGATAATTTTGACATCCTAATTCCAAAAATATTATTTATTTTATCTAAATAATTTTCTAAATATGTGAATTTTCTCTTTTAAAAAATAAAAATTGACATTTTTTTAGTTGATGGGGTTTGACAAAAATAGTTTTCAAACCTTAATCAAAATTTTATTTAACTTCATAAAATTATATGATCATTTAGGTTTAATAAAACTTATATAATAAATTTTTTATTAAAAATGTTATTTATTCCAAAAAGTAATTAATTCATCATAATAAATTATTTAATTAAAAACACAATTTCAGTTTTATTGTAGAAAAATATAATTCTTATCAAACTGAATACATAATTATTTATAGAGTAAAAACAATATAATCATAATTTATAATTAAAATGAGTGTTCTTATAACACTATTATAATAACATTATTAATAGAACCTTAGTTTAATTTAATAATTTATATGTTTCTAAAAAGTACAATTTTACCTGAAAAAATAATTTATCTAATTCATTATATTTTTAAGAAAAACAATTCTCATAAAGGAATTGATGGAATAAGAATTTTATTTATAAAATGGATTACACAATAAGTAATTAATACATTGTTAAATAGCCCCTTATAACACCCTCATAAGATCATAGGGTAAGGTGTTCGATGGTGAAAGACTCTTGGGGTGGCTCAGATAAAATCTCATGGGTGGTAATCTCTATTAACATGAAATTCTCCCGTAGGTGATTCTGTTCAAGCTTAACATGTTGAAGCTCGGCTTGGGCTTGGTCAGTAATAAAGCCTAGTGATGATACCCCCTTTCTGATCTCTAAAAATGAGCTTAGTATGTCCTAAGTCTATTGGATTAGGCCATCCTCTCCTTTATCTATGTCATAAGGATTTTTTTTAAACCTTATAAAAATATCATTTGTGTGATCACTGTTCAATGGCTATATTATATACGGTAATGATACTTAATGGTAATTTAAACCCAATAAAAAATAGTGCATCCATAAGAAATTAAAAAGGAATTTTATTCATAAATATTTCAGTAGTTACAACATTCCCCCCTTAATAAATTTCACCCCCAAAATTTCCTTTTATGACACTAAAATAGATAAGGGTAAACATCCCTCATCACTTCCTCTGGTTACCACATTTATTCTTCAAACTTGTGGTTTTGCCACAACACCTTAATAAGTGGCGTCAAATTATTTCATAGAAAGTTTTCTCACGATCTAAGATATTTACTATATTCTCCTCATAGGAAATATCATTATCTAATGGTACCACCTCTATATTGAGTATATACGATGGGTCAGGTATGTAATTTCTCAAGAGTGATGCATGGAATACATCATGTACTTGAGACAGGTTTGGTGGCAGTGCTAGTCGATAGGCTACTACTCTATTATGGTCAAGGATCTAAAAAGGGGAGATGTACCTTGGAAAAAGATTTACCTTCTTCTCAAATCTCATAATTCTATTCCATGGTAATATGTGGAGGAATACCATGTCTCCAACATCAAACTCTAGGTGTCATTGATGATTGTCATCATAGATCTTTTGTCGACTCTGAGAAGATTTAATGTGCTCTTATATGGTCTTAACCTTGTCCACAATTTGTTTGACCATTTATTGACCTAGAATTTATTTTTCCCCAAATTCATCCCAACATGCTAGTGTTCTGCACCTTTTTCTATAAAGGGATTCATAAGTATCCATTTAGATGCTTGAGTGGAAATTGTTGTTGTAAGAGAACTCAAACAGAGGAAGATGTTGATCCCATCCTCCTTTGAAGTCCATTTAGTATTCTCTCAAAATGTTGTCATGTTTTTTGATAGTCTGATTAGATTGGCCCTCATTTTGAGGATGAAAATCCCTACAAAAGTTCATCTTAGTATTTAGAGTGCGTTGTAGAGTATTCCAGAATATAGAGGTGAATCTTGGATCTCAATCGAAAACAACCAACAATGGTAAATCGTGAATCCTTACCAATTCTCTAATGTATATTTGTACTAGTTGATAAAATGAGAAATCCTCCCAAATTGAAATGAAGTGTGCATTATTTGTAAGATTATCCACAATAACCTAGATAGTATTGTGTCCTTTGGATGTATTTGGATGTCTGGTGACAAAGTTCATGGTGATGTTTTCCCATTTCTATGTTGGTATGAGCAATGGTTGCATTTTTTCCTTAGACTTATTCCTCCCAGCCTTCTATTACTGACATACTAGGAACTTTGATGTATACTCAGTGATCTCCTTCTTCATGTTATCCCACCAATAATTCCCTTTGAGATCTCAATACATATTTGTGTTTATGGGGTGAATGGATAAATTCAAACTATGTGAATCATCTAAAAGTTCTTTCTTTAACTCTTGATTTTATGGAACACATAATCTTGACCTAAATCTCACAATTCATTCTTTATTAACATTTACCTTTAAGGATTTCATCTTTTTGATAGTTTCCACTTTCTTCTGAATTCCCACATCATCCTTTTGAGCATCCTTTAACCTATATAAAAAAGATAGTTGAGCAATCATTTGTTCAAGGATTGTTGATGTTCCCTTATTTATGATTCCCATTTCCATCTTTATCAAATCTAAGAATATTGGATCTTATTCAATTATCATGAATGAAAGAGTTCTTAGATACTTTCTACATAGAGTGTTTATCACTTTATTCGCTTTTACATGGTGGTAATGGATTGAGCAGTCGTAGTATTTAATCACCTCTAACCATATTCATTGGCCCATATTTAAATCTTTTTGTGTGAATATATAATTGATCCTTTTTTGATCCATATATATTTTACACTTTTCCAAAAAGAGGTAATGTCACTAAATTTTTAATGCGGTGATAACTACAGCCAACACCAAATCATGTGTGGGGTAGTTTTTCTCATTAATTTTAAACTTCCTTGAGGCATAGGAAATGACTTTTTCATTTTGCCTCAAATTATATCAAAGGGATACTTATAATATTTTTAAAGAGAACATTCTAGAAAACTTCAACATGTGATATAACACTTATAGAAGTTTTTTTCTAATGATTTAATATCATTTCTATTGGGGACTCAATGTTTCTAGAAATCAAAAAAGATATACAAATAAGACATGAATTGAAATACATTATGACATACACTAGTTTGAAGCAGTGGTCACATGAAATTCATTCATCATCATCCATATTCACATTATACTTTTCATGATCCCTTGATCATGGAGATTATTGATTCTCATAATGCTTCTCAGCACTTACAATAAAGCATTGTCTTGGATTATGCCTGACTTCTCCACATTTACGAAATAGAACTATGTAAGATTCCTTAGATGGAGCTTTGTTCCCATATATAAAATTATACATTATTTCATGGAAAATGGATACTTTGGGACCTTCCTTTTCACTCTTAAAACATCTACTAGTCCCTTTGTGACATTTCCCTTGGTGCCTCCTTCCACACTTATTGTATAAAGTATATTTGTTCTTCCTTCCCATATCACCTTAATCAGAAGGAATTTCATGAGATGTCATCTTCATCTTCCTTGATATCCTTGGGAATTAAAAATAGTACCAATTATTAATCATGATTTTTGATTTCTAGTTTTTTATAATCATGATATTTCCTACTTGAGCTCCCATTTTATTGGGAATATCTTTAGGACATTCATCACATTGCCCTTCGCATCAGTTGTTAGCCTGATTCCCCATATTACTGGCCATTGGATAGAATAAAAGGAAAGTTAGGAATTAGTATATTAAATAGTTTAACACATAAAAGGTAATCCAATGAAAAAATTGATAACTTAAAAATTAAATTTATTTCCTTAATTTATGAATTTCTATGTTTCAATCTATGTTATTCATGATCTTCTTCTTAACATATATTCTTAGGGGAAATTTTTTTATTCACTTATTAATGGTTTGTACTAAGCTTAGGAATTTATCAAATAATATCCCCTAGGAGTATCTAACCAAGGGTAAAACAAGACCCATTTTCGTGCACCATTTCTCGTTCGAGTCTAGTTCAAAGCGTTGTTTTTGGGTTTTACCCCTAGATACATCTGTGTAGGATCCACCTCTACTTGTTAATATTTATACAAGGATCTATTTGCTTCATAATCCACTTACTCTATACTTTCCAAAATTTAGGTATGTTTTTCCAATACTTAGTCTTATCCCTAAGGATTTCACTAGGGTTTTCTAATCCTAATCGAAAAAATAACTAAAATAATCCTTCGATACAAACTATAACAACTCGGGTCATTATTACACACTTAAACGGGATTTATTACATAAACTTGCACTTAATACAACCCAGAAGATCTAAGGAATAGTATATTTAGGGATTATGAACATTACATGACTACTTAAGACATAAATTAAAACATCTTTATTGAAAATTTATTTTACATGACCACAACATTCCTTCGTACATAGCATTGCATGGGATAACCTGAGGACATACATAAGAAAAGGGTGAGATATAAAGCCTAGTAAAGGAGTAAACATGGAATTACATGAATAATACAATACATTTTAGGAAATAGACATATAAATGTATCATAAGAGAAACATGAACATAAATGCATGATATTTCATGATTAATATAACATGGAAATGTGGTAATAACATACAACATGATGTTAGTATGAGCCAAGGCTATCACACATGGATTAGCATGAGTAAACGCTCATTGTAAATGAATAATAATGAGTAAACCCTAATTTTACCTTAATTTTCATGATTATAAACCCTCATTTCACATGGAGTATCATGATATTAAACATTACTCAATCCATGGGAGCTCTATCAGGGAACACCCATCATAAACATTTCATTTCATCCATAAGTGTGCCACATAGATCATCTAACATGGGATTATTAAACTTCATAAGTTATTACATGATAAAGTAATGTGGAATACAAAAATTTAAGTACCATTCAATAATTATATTTTCATAAATTTTAATACCCTTTATAGATAAATGGGTATGGTATTCACTACATGATGATTTTTGGCATGGAAATCGCAGTTCAATTTCGGCAACATAATGACGTTATATGGAAATTCATAAGTTGAGTTTATGAGAGACAAAAGGGTATATCATAATTTATTCATTAAATATACATTAATGGGATCATGTAACATAATATTCCAACATATGAAATGGAATTTAGATGCATAATATGGAATAAATTCTTAAATGGAAATAGAAAAAGATAAATCCCTTACGAAATTTCGATATGGTATTGGGTGTACATGGAAAGAATTAATGAGAGATAAAGTGGTATATAATCATTAAAACCTAAGGAGGCAGGTATGGTGTAGGATTAAAATCATACCCAAACATTTTTAATTGAAAATTAAATGGTATAACAATATAAAAAATTGGATAAAATGGGAAAGGAAGGAATCCATTATGGAATTTTGGCATAGTAACGGGTGTTCTTAAAGATAATTGGTGGGCTTGATGAGAGTGAAAGGGAGGTATAATCATATATACATAAAATGGACCATATGGGGGTATTGGAACATCATAACCCAACATATAAATATGTAACTTAAGAATCATAAGAAAAATAGTAGCTTGAATGGAAATGAGAAGAGATAAATCCATTATGGAATTTCGGTATAGTAATGGCTTAGCTACGGATCCAAATAGGGAAGGATAAATGATCCATTATTAAAATAAAATTAAATTGAAAGTATGTAATTGATTATAAAAGTTTAAAAATATAAAAAATTAAAATTAAAGAGACTAATTTCAAATAATTTTCTTAAATTGAAATGAAGAGAGGAAGGAGAGGATCCTTTATGAAAACTCGTCATGGTAACGGGTGCACATAAGGGTTCATAAGAGGAATAAATGGGAATCAATGGGGATATAATCATTTATAAATAAAATTTTATGTTAGTAGGGTATTTAATAACATATCCCAATATAGTAATAAAATAAATTAAAAGACATAACATGAAAACAATGTCGATAAAAGAGGAGGGTGGAAGATCCCTTACTTGGATGTATGATCCCAAAGGCTTGGAAGAGGCCTGAGATAAACTTCTTGGGAGCTTGGGGAACCTTTTGAGGACTCTTGAGAGGGGAGGATAGATTAGGTACGTGATCCAAGTATTTTTAGTGAATATTACCAGAATATTGGGTGGGTTTATATAGGAAAGGAGAGAGAATTCTTTATTATTTAGGTTTTGGACACTACACACTAAAATATTCAAAACCACAAACCATAACATGGTTTTTCCTCATGGTTTCTACAAAAGGGTAGTGGTATATAATATTTTATAAGTAAAAGGTGTGATCATATTAAAATATTAGGCTTGATTATGTGGAGGTGAGTCACACTCTCAAAGAAATCATTTGAAATTATTAAAATATTTTATAAGTCTTTGAGGGTCCACTAAGGCATTATAAAATGAATAAAAAATCAAAAATTATATTATTTTAAAGGTAAAACATATATCGGTTGAATACACATTTTATATTATTTTATTAAATCACTATTGGGTCATTATGATGTCATAAAACATACTATATATTTATATATTAATTAATTTTTACCGAAATATTTGATTGTCTTAGAAAATTATAAACAATTCACTGTTGGATAATTTTGACGTCCTGATTCAAAATATAATATTCATTTTATATAAATAACTTTCTAAATATGTTAATTTTCACTTTTAAAAATATAAATTGATATTTATTGAAAATTTAAGGGGTTTGAAAAAAACAGTTGTCAATCCTTAATAAAAATTACATTTTACTTCATAAAATTATATGATAATTTATATTTAATAAAATATATATAATAGTAATTATATAATAAAAAAATTATATATTCTAAAAAATCATTAATTCATCAAAATAAATTTTTTAATTAAGAAAACAATTTCAATTTTATCGTATAAAATATAATTCTTATCAAACTAAATAGTTAATCATTTATAGAGTAAAAACAATATATTATTCATTAATAATTAAAAGTAGTGTTCTTATAACACTATTATAATAAAATTATTAATAAAACCTTAGTTTAATATAATAATTTATATATTTCTAAAAAGTACCACTTTACCCGAAAAATCATTCTATCTAATTCATTATATTTTTAAGAAAAACTATTATCATAAAGGAATTGATGGAATAAGAATTTTATTTATAAAAGTGATTACACAATAAGTAACTAATACCTCATTACATAACCACGTGTAACACTCACATAAGACTTAAGGGTAAGGTACGTGTTGGGGATGGACTCTTTGTGTGGTTCGGATAACATTGACCAGGTGGTAATCTCTATTAACATGAACTTCTTCCATAGGTGATTCCATTCAAGATTAATGTGTTAAATCTCAACTTGGTCTTGGTCAAGAGAGAATCCCAGTGACGCTACCTCCTTTTCGAGATCTGATAAATGAGCTTTGTATGGACAAAGTCTACTGGATGATGCATTCCTCTCCTTTGTTTGTGTCGAAATCATTTTTTTAAAACCTTATACTTATATCAGTTGTGTGATCCCAATTCAAGAGCTATATTATCAATGGTAATGATACTTAAATTTCATTTAAAACTAATAAAAAATAGTGCATGTGTTTTCTATATCCATAAGAAATTAAAAAGAAAGGTAATTTTATACATAAATGTTTGGGTCGTTATAGACTAGGTTATTTATTTATTCTAAGTGTCTCAAAAAGATGATACCAGGCATATATTTAAGATATGATTTCTTCATTTTATCAGTAGTGATCTTTTGGGTTTTGATGAGTAGGAATCAGAAGAAGCTAATGAAGACACATTGTTGGTTGCTAATAAAAAACATAAGAAATAATCATTTGAACTTCCTCATATTAAAGAGTTTCCCCATGTTGAATAAATTTAGAAATTTTAAGAAATTCAAACCATGGATGAGAATCAAGATATTGAAGTGCCTCAAGAATTAAATTCACCTAATTTTGTTGATGCAGATCATAGTAGTTCTGAAATAACTATATTAAAAATTGATATAGTTTATGAATGAATTCTTTCTAGGTAGAATAAGTGGGTCATTGAAATTAATATACTGAATAATGAACATATACAGTCTCGTGTATAATTTTTATACTCTAATAGAAAACACAATTTCAAAGGAGGATCTAGATACCTTCAAAAAAATAGTCATGATTCAGTTTGAGTACATCAAAAGTATACCAACTACTCATCCAGATCTTATCTCCAAAGGAAATTTTTATGGGATAAAAATTATGATATAATATGTTTTGGAAAAAATTCAAGGGATTCTATTGATTAATCCACAAAACATGAATATTTGGATCAAAATATGATGGAAACTATATTGGGATTCATTTATTAAGAACATAATACCTTGATATATAATATTTCTTCGATATAGTGTGAACTCATTTCACCATATATTTTACAATATACTCAATGATTTCTTATAGTTGAGATTTAAAGTATTTTAATCATCCCTCATAGAACTATATTCAATATGGATCAGTTTCAAAAGGATGTTATTACTTTGGATAAGAAGAATATATTAGTGATGAAGGATTATTAGGTGCAATCTATGAAGTATGCCAGATTCATTCTTACAATACCTAGAAAAATGTGGGATCCTTATCTAATAACTTTTCAATTTTGGAAGAAAAAAAATTGGATACCTATATTAGTCAATTGCACATTTGATGATATTAGACTCTTCCTAAAATGAATAAGATGCATTTTATGATCCAAAGGAGCATCAAGTTACCTAAATGGGTAGATATGTTGTTGAAACATTTACTATTTCTACACCACCAGCATGTTCAGAGATTGTTTTGTTAACCAATTAAAATTTTTGAAGAATTTAATCTTCAATTGTGTCAAGAAGGGCGATTTCCATAGCTATTTTGAGGAATTTTCTCAAATGCCTTGGAATTATTTCACATACTTTATTGAATATTTAAAGAATGGTGTTGTAGAAAGGATAAATATGTGTGTATATATGTTATTATAATTGTGAATTTTCCATTATCTTAGACATACAATTCATAATCTTCGTCCCACCACATCGTAGTGCTTAAAATAAATCCTTGATTATTCTAAGATTTATTCAATGGTGAATCTAAATATTTGTGTTGATACCTTGAAAACTGATGATCCAGTGTCAACCAAGTTTAATTTCTATCCTATAAATAGGTTATATCTATCCATAACTTAAAAAGATTTTATATGCATTCAATCTAGTAAACCAAGGATAAAACATCATGATAGATCTATACTTTTAGATTCTTTTGGACCTAATACCCCGTTAGGATTTATTTGTGGAGAAAGTGTTTATTCCCTAATTCCTACCTAATATATACCCTATTTCCATACCCAATACTTTAAAAAACCACCTCCAAAGAATTTTTCTATGGACCCTAAGCTGAAAGATTGATTTACTTTCATAATTTGTTTATTTAACTAATATGTCGTGGTTTCTCTATAAATATTTGAATGGTTTTTTAATTTCATTGAATGTATTTAATATTTCATGGATGTTTATTTATTTTTTATTTAATTGGTTTTCATTACATCCTTCATTTGATTTAATTTATGATTTTTTCTTATTCTTTATTTATCTTATGTTTTATTGGGATATGTTTTCTTTTCTTTGAAATTCAATGCTCGATTCCATCCAAATTCAATGTCTACTATCACTAAAGTTTAAACTTGTTTATGTGACAAAATTAATGTATTATTCTTATTAACCTCATTATTTTTCATATCACTGAAAGGGGAAAAATAATTTAGAAAACAATTATGGGAGAAAATATTACAAAATTCACACAGTTTACTTTAACATATTTTCCAATAAAATATTATTTTTTGATTACATAAA
Organism: Viscum album; assembly: GCA_963277665.1. Lineage (NCBI taxonomy): Eukaryota > Viridiplantae > Streptophyta > Magnoliopsida > Santalales > Viscaceae > Viscum > Viscum album. The sequence continues at coordinate 999,381,467 of OY728128.1, read as the reverse complement.
TATGGGTTTTCTGATAATAAATAGGGAATATATTATTGTATAGACTAATATTATTCTAACATATCATAGTACATTATGTGTTTTTAGGATTCACATCTTCCTTTTTTATTTAGTAATGATTTTATCTTATGTTATTTAGAATTTTTTTCTAAATATTCTTAAAAGTTATGAGATATTTTTGGAATAAATTCCAAATGAATTTATCTTATATAGATAGGAATTTATCTTATTTGGATAATTCATTAATATCATTTATCCTACAGGTGCAAATAAATTAACTTTAGGGATGTTTTAATTCATTTTTTTCAAAGGAATTTATCTTATGTGTTAAGATTATCTTACACATAAAATAATTCTCATATAGGGTATATTATACACTTGAGAAAAAATATAAAGTCTATACTGAATGATTTTATCTAAAAAATCTCATAATAAAATATTATCTTACATTGTAAGTAAATTATCATATACAGTAGATGAATTTTCTTTTGTATAAGTCAGGGTTAGTAAGTTTAGTCAGATGGAAAATCAGTATATTTTTTTATCTTATGAAAAGGACATTCATAAATGAATTATCTTATGGACATCAAAAAAAACCATAGAAATAATTTATCTTATTAAAATTGAATTTTATCTTATAAATAAACTTGAAAAATAATTATCCTATAAAAACAGTAACTCCTGATTATTTATCTTACACACTCAAGAATTCGATAAGTGTTTTATCTTATTAAGCTACATAGTTAATTATCTTATGAGAATACTCTACCTTTTAATTTTTTCTTATGAATATCAAATTATCCAACATAGATCATTATAATTATAATCTTTACCACTTGTGTGTATTTTTTATAAGAAAACTTATACTTTTACATACATCAGAGAATGATTTTTCTAAATGAGGAAAGATCAACTTAGAGAAAGTGTCTTTTCCAAAGAATAGAAAAATCCCATGAAGACAATTTCTAATATCCCTTCTGTTGAATCTCATACCATATTCATAAAAGAATGAAACTTTTAAAAAAAATTATATCACTTTTGTTTTTCAAAATGATTATTCACTTGATTGTTGAGATTATTAAGTGTTATTAAGTTTAAATTAAAAAGTGGAGATACAAATAAATGATTTTTTCATCACATGCACGATATGTGTAAATAGAAAAGAGTTTATAACTTCTTCATATTACACATTATATAAAAAATTAATCTTACCCTAATTTTTTTTCATAAAAGATTATATTTTTCAATTTAAGAAACTCTAAAGATACTCTTGGAAGATACTCATCTTCTCTGGATGTTTCTTTATCTACTATCATTTAAATATTCAAACTATGTTCTTAATTTTTAAAATATCATTATTTTATCTTACTACTTGAAGTGATAACTCTTTTTACTGAGTGATGATGTAAGTTGGTTTTTAAAAACACTTGTAGGATCCCATAAAAATAGCGTAGTTTTGTACCAAGTTATGGCTTCTTACACTCAGTTGGGAAATCCCTAGTAAAAGTATGGGTTCTAGTAAAATCAAAAATCTCTAAGTGTTGAGTGTTAGTGGAGTGTACTAGTGTATTTTTATTCCCTAGACCACTATAAATATTATATTCTCAATGTATTTCTTATAGATTTTATTTCCTTGGTGGATTTTGATAAGAAAAGATCAAAATATTTTATACCTTAAAAGAGTGTGTATTTAAGTGAATAAAATTTTAAGAACTCAGTTCACCCCCCCCCCCCCACCTCTTGAGTCTTAGTATATTCATTCACTGACCAACACACTTCATTATCACTTATAGTGGTCATTAGGACTCCATATTTTTAAAAGGTGTTTTCCCTCACAAATATCACCATGGAGGAACAAAATTTTCCTTTATGGTTAATGGACTCAACCCATTTTGATACATAATCAATTATAACCAATATATATTCATTTCCATGAGATTTTGGGATTGATCCCCTGATGTTAAAACCCTAGAAATTCAAATTTTCTACTTTTATAATTCCAATTTATGGAATCTCATATATGATTCATACATTTTCTATTATTTAGAAGCTATCATTGTTATTTATAAACTATCTAGTATGTTTGAAAATGGTTATCAATAAAAACCACTTTGGAGTTTCTTATCAGTTGTTTTTCAAAATTCTAATAATATCAACAAAATATAGTGTGTGTTAGTGATATAGAATAGATAACACATCCTTATCTAGAATAAAACTTTTAGTAATACCATAAACACGTTTTTTATGATGAAATGGATCCTTCTAGTGATAGTACATCACATCTACTTTAAATATTGTTATCTCATTCCATGACATCATGTGTGGAATATTTCCAATAGAAATGTAATTTTCAATTTCATAAAACCATGGAAACTATTTGGTTGTGATAAAAAAATCATCATTTAATTCACTTATAATAGGATGAGTAAGTTCTTTCTTCAAATCCTCTATATATAAAGGTTAATCAGAAAATTGATTCATGCATACAAAATTAATGTTTTTAAGTCATGATAATTGTTGAAGGTCGTGATCAAAGGGGTATAAAATTGTGAATTCAAAGGGTTTCCCCTCAGATAATGATGTTACATTCAGGGTGAGGACCTTATACTAGATAATAGCTAAATGGGGTTACTTTGTAAACATTTGGAGGCTAAGAGATCTATTTCCATGTTTCCCACATTCCAGGTGTGTATTATAGTCACATGAGAACTAATGAAACTATTTTATTCTCGTAAAAGATATTTTATACACATGTGGGTAGGATTATTTCATTTCAGAAACTTAATGGGAAGTGTTTAATTAGATTTCATTGTAGACATTTAGATGTTATAGATTCCCCATAGTCACTTTTCTTCCACTAATATATGACTTTAACTACTTCATCACATATAGAACTTCAATAATATCTTATATTGAATCATAATTGAGTCATTATCTATTCAATATCTTAATTTCATAGTATATAAAATATTTTTTCCATTATCTATTCATCCCAATAATAAATCCCATGGAAAATTCAATAGAATCATTCCTAATTTCAAAGGGTTGATTCAAATAAGGTGTTACAATGATTAGTTTGTGACTACTCATTTATTATATTGAAATATTATATGTGATGCTTATTATAATTGAAGTATAATTTTACAATAATAAACATAATTGTCTAGCTATCTTTTGAAAATTCCTTTATAATCTTTCTATAAACCTAGAATTTACAAGGAAACTTCTCACTACCTTAACGGCTTTTGGTGGAGGCGATGATGAAATCAATTAAATATTAGCTTTGTCTAATTCAATTCCACCATTGGATATTCTATCAACCAATAATAAACTTTTCCTTAACTATGAATTGTAATTTATCACAATTTAGTACCAATTTAGTCTCTTTACACCAGCAAGCACTTTTGATAGATTCCCAAATAGTCTTCAAATGAAATAATAATGATAGAAAATTAATTCATAAACACTTCAATGATTCATTCTACCATATCTGAGAAAATGTCCATCAAGAATCTCTGAAATAAGGAAATTTCAACACATAATACAAATAGAATTATATTGTATAAAAATATTCCATAATAACATGTGAAAGTTCTCATATCTTGATGGGTAAGATCAATTGGCATTTGATTGTATCATGAATATCCATATCAAAATAAAAAATGAGAGTATCCTATAAGTATTTCAAATATATGATCAGTAAATGGAAGAGGTAAGTGATCTTTACTTGTGCCATTATTCAACTTTATATATTCTATGAAAACTCTTTGTCCAAATATAGTTCTTTTGGTAACCTCTCCATTCCTTTCATTTTTATTCACTATCAAACCATCCAACTAGGGTACCACATGTATAGTGCTTACCCATTTATTGTTGGAAATGGAATAGATTGTCCCAACCTCAAGAAATTGTATTTCACCAACCTTGAAAATTTCCTATATATTATTATTGAGACTTCTTTGAAATTCAAAATTCAATGTAATATCATCCTTTGTGATAATTTTATGCATAAAAATGGTTGGGCTAATCCTCGCGATCTATGATTAGTCTAATAAATAGTTATTTTTGAATTATCATCACTTCAATCACCTTTTCTTATTCTAGAACCTCTAATTAAACTAATACAATAACATTAAGTGGCACTTTTACACCATAAGATTCATATTCCATATCAGTATACAAAACCTTCAATTGTAGACATGGTGATTATTTTGAACATGGTTGAGTAATAAATCTATCATTTACCATATCCCCTTTATATTTTTCAAATAAAAAAATATGAAGTATTTATTCACTAATCGTGTCAGATTCCTCAAGATCCATGGTTGATTCTACCGATTGAATAATCATGAGGGTTTGACCTCTTCCTTCCCTCGGTACTCACGTGATAACCTAGTAGGCGATGTCGGCCACTGTAGTCCCTCTTCTATATGAGGTGGGGGAACTGCCTTTGAACCCCTCTAACACTTTTCTCCCTAAATTCAACCATTTATCCAACCCAGATCTCCTACCACACTTTCCTGAGATCAATTTTTTCCCTAAATTCGTCGACCTCTATAATGGTTTTCCTCAACTTCTGATTCTGATGGCGGAGTTCAAGGAGGCCTCGACCTTTTTTACTATGACTTTGGATATGTGTTTCACTTGCCTTGGAACTTTTATGGATTCATTTGATATATGTTTCTTCAGTTCTAGGGGTTTTCATGATACAGTGGTCATTGGAATTCTCGACAAGTATCACATAATGATTCAGTTTTCTTCATAGGTGGATTTGATAACAGTGTGGTGCAAAGCTCCTTGCTTCTTCCATGGTTTTAATTTATTTCACTTACACTGATCATATGACTTGCATATTAAGTGTGATGCTCTGATGATATAAATATGGGTTAGTATCCCTAAACTCCCCCTTTCTTTTCAAAATCAGTCCATCCTTCATATGTTAGGGAATATAGTGGGTCATTTCTTGTGCACAGACAATAGAGAAAACTTTGTTTTCATCTGGTTTCACCATTTTTATGCATCAAGGCCAATGTTTCCAAACCATAAATTGATCGGGATTTCATCTCTCATGTATAATAATTTCAGTACAATCATAATGTCATCTTTGAATTATGGATATATTTTTTTCATCGTGCAATTTCTTGGGTCATGTCAATTCATCTTATCATCAGGGGTGCAGGGATACTCATGGGGTGGATTCTCCCTCTTAACATACTAAAGAAATGGTCATTAATCCCCCTGGTCTATCTATGTATTATAAACATACTATTATTTTGGTTTATTCCCTTTTTAATCAGAGGTTCAAGAATCAGGTCCCAAGAGTTGAGAACATCTTTTCAAGCTTGATTCATGATCTGGTTGCTCTCAACTTGTTTGAGCCAGCCTCTAAAGGGCCTTATTCCATGATTACTCCCTCCTTTTTTGATTCAATTAAGGCTAGAGGGGTGGTTCAAGACCGTTAGATTAAGAAACACACTGCTAAATATGGTGTGGTCATTCAATATGGTGTAAGGGTTCTTGTAGAGATATAGATCATTGATGATATGAATGTGGAAGTGACATTGAGTCGTGGGGTTCCTGATTTGTGCAAAGAATCAAATCCAATTAAGATCCAAAAATGCTTCTCAACATTGAATGAAGTTTAAAAGGATAATAAGGACCCTAAAGGATGGAAAATCATTATCCTAAGATGGAAACAAAAATAATTAGGGTTAATATTTTTGGAAGATGTGAAGCAAAGTGATAAATAGGGGGACTCCCAACCAAATATGGATTATGAGTAGGATTATTTGGTTAGGACAGGCTCAAGGAAATGTAAACAGGGGAATATTTTCTATGGGAATTTTCCAGACCAAAAGGGGGGTAATCAAGACCCCGTAAAGATTACTTAATCACCCCAAATACAATATTTACCAGATAGTTAGGCAAGGAAAGGAATAATGGGACAGAATTTATATCAAAGGAATCTACATTGATTGAAGGTGTGGAATATATTTCAGGAATGAAGGATAAGTAGACTCCTACTACATATAGAAAATCACGTGAGGGTGAATCCAAGGCATTGGAGTGTACAGTGTTGGATGAAGGCCCAATTAGGGTGGGAGTAAAAATGGGAGTGTAGAAAAAGAAACACTTGGAACATATTCTAAATTCCAATGAGTAAAGTTTAAAATAATCCCTTTATATCAGTTCTTTAAAATAGGTATGTAAAAATATGTATGAGATAAATTTTCAGGTCTCCATTAATGAGGAGAAAAGGGAAATGATTGATTTGAAATATCGCATTTTTTCTATGAGGATTCAATGAAGGGAAGATCACTTTGCAAGAATATATTAAAATGTAGAAAAATAGATTATCATATTGAAGATCATTTATAAGTTTATATGGATTTCCATGTAACTTTGTGTCATTGGGGGTTATTTATAGTAGTGGAATCTAACATCCTTATCTTTTTCTTTGATTACGTTTTCATCTTTTTTTGTTGTTAGATTTTTTACAAAGTGACTATTCGGTTTCTCACTTTTACATGAAAGTGTTTTTGAAATAAAAATTTACTTTTCATTCATATTTTATTCTACCTTATTTTTAGTGAATTCCACTAGTTTAGAATGTTCATAGTTAGTTTAAATATATATATAATCTTTCACCTCTTGTTTAATGATATCCACTAAAAATAAATAATCCAAGGAATATAAATTATTCATATTCCAAAATATATTTAGATCATCATTCACTCTCATTTTTAAAAAGTGAGGTTCCCTTGAGGCACATCAATTGAAGCACCTCCAGTGGCTAATAATAGTCTTCATAATATTACTAACACCTCTTTATTCCTCTCAAAGTCTAACACCTAGAAATCATCTAGTAAGATAAGCCTTCCAACTCTTACCAATAAGTTATCAATAAAATTATTTGAATATATAAGGTATTTATAATAAAATTTTTATTCCATAGCTATTTTCTTGAGTTCCTTAATTCCAATTTTGTCATAAATTATAATTGAATAGATATAATACCTTATTTTAAATCAAATAACAAATTAAATTATTATTCTCCATAAAATTAATTGGGAATCTTTTATCTCCCTAGATCCTTGAGATTTTTTTGGTATCAGCTGATAAATGGTGGAACTATATTCTAGTATTTCTTATAAAAACTTTTTTCTATGTGTCCGGAGTTTCTAGATGGAAATATTTTAGAACTATGATTCTGAACCAGATTAAGGTAGAGGTAATGGAACCAAGGATTCTAAAAATAGACATGGAAGAAAGAGTTACATAAATTTGAGTGAAATTATGAAAGCGTGAAAGGATGAGATCCAAATACAAGAACTATTCACCTGAATTTTTAGGTGGAGTGTATGCATCAATGGGTTGTTGGCTGTTTCCTTGGTTAATGTTATGGGTATCCATATTAATAATAAAGTGGTATAACCAACAGAACTAAATGGATATCATGGGAATTTTTTATAAATAGATGGGTGTTTCACTTGTACTTATGCTATAATATTCTAATTTCATCATTTTCAATTGTAGAAATGGTTGTGTGAGAAATGGGTCATTTATGGTTGAATATATATTTTTTCATTTTTCTCAAATTTCATTTTGCATTATTCCTCCCATGGGGTAAGTAAATTCATAAACCATGTAAGTTATTATATTTTCATACATTTTTTTGGTGATTTTATTTATTTTAGTTAATTTTGATTTTATAATATACTATTTTGTGTTGAGGAGTTTTGGTATAGATACTTTGGATCATCATTCCTTTTTTTCGTTTCTAAGTCTGGTATTATTCAGTTTTGGAAAGTCCAAAAAAAATTCCACATTTACATCTCTGGAGGGTGCCTCTAGATCATGGGATATGTCATAAAATGTGGTATCAAAGAATGGTAATTTATTATTTATTTGAAGAAACCCTATTCAGGTGTTTGGATCTCAGAGTTGAGTATTTTTTCTGCTTAGGATTGCAAGAGACTTCCAATAAGAAAGTTACTGGGACTTTTACACTTTTTGATTTATTAGAAGTTCTCTTTTGAAAGTATGTAACAATAATAAGTTAAGGTCTAGATTAAAAAAATTATAGGTCTGATTTTGGATTCTAGAGGATTCAGATAGAATATTTTTTATTCTAGGGTGATATATAGATTTTGTTAAAGGGAGTAAAATAAGAATCATTATTAATATAAGAATAGTGAATTCTCAACTAGAAGGCACTAATAGTTGTTTTGATTTCCCAAAAGATATCCTTCAATATCATTAAGCTGAAAAGAGTAACTGATTTGATTACTATGTCAGCCAACAGGTATAAGAATTCAACCACTATGAAAAAAATTATTATTTATGTGGTGACTTTTTTTTCAGGAATAAATCAGAATTAAGTTCTTTTGATGATCATGAAAATGTATTCAATGTGACTTAAAGTTGGTTAAATGTTGTGAATGTAAATTTTGTAGTGGTGGTGTGGGAATTGGTCCTTCTATCATCACTTCTAGAAACATGGGATGTGATGGTTACCATGGTGAGTAATTTAAGTGGTAATGATGACATAGTATTTTATAATATATGGGATTTTATTTTTAATTAGTATATTTTTAGTAATGAATTTCAGGGAACTATATAAACTAAATATAGTTTATAAAGTGAAGGATATTTCACTTAATGGAAAATTTATAAGAAGGGGGAAATAGATGAAAGATTTGAAGAGATTAAACTGGGACTAGACCTACATGTTGTAGTTGTGGGAGGGAGGGAATGTGAATAAGGAATATAGGGAATAAAGGATAAATTCAAAAAAAATGATTTCATAATTTCATCCATAAATCTTATTTTGAATGATAAAAGTATTTATTTATTAAGTGTCACCAGTCCACTTGAGCCATGGATTATTGACCCTTGGTCTTTTTATCACTCTATATCTAGGATTGGATGTATATTTAATTATGTATCTAGAATTTTTGGTATGGTACATCTTGAGAATGAGGAATCCCTCAATATTATGGGAAATAATGATGTCTCTATTTATGTTTTGAATGTATTCTTACAATAGTTTCATAGTCTATGGATCATACCAAAGTTACAAAAGAACCTAATATCGATATGATAGCTATTTGGGATATTTCTATAGAAAATTTATTTATAGTGTGTGAAATATCGCATGAGATTCTATGGAGGAGTCCTAAGGGGTGAAGGATGGTACATTGTAACTAATCGGGAGTTTGGAATGAACAATGCATGTTTTATAATCAACTTATGGAAATGTAAAGTTGTGGAATGGGTATCTTAGTTTCATGGGTGGTAATGGGATGAATGGAATGGCTATGAAATGTATATTGAAACTTGGATGCAAGGAGTAAGAAACATGTGAGGACTGTATCTTTGTAAACTTGTAGAAGATCTCATTTAATATGAAAGGGAATATGCCAAAGAATCAAAAGTTATATTTGGTTAATATAGTGATATGGGTTCCAATAGTGGTTTATCCTCATAGTGGGTCTATATTGTAAGACCCTGAGTTTAGTTGAAATATTATTTTTCAAATTAATTTAATCTTTTTGATATTTTTCATTTCACACAACATTGAATATAGCGTGTGTTATATAAGAGGACCAATTTATTCTTTCTTTTTGAGCTACAAAATTCCAAGATTTCATTATAAGATGACCCAATATAAGTTTTTTCTACATGAAACACTGACTTGGATTTTTTTGTAATAAACACCAACTTGGATTGCGTTACACACAACACAAACTTTATATGAAAACGTATTTTTTATGTTTAATTAATCAAAAAAATTGATATAACATAGCTGTTAAAAATAGTAATATGAATATTAATATCCAAATTTAAAATATTTTTTATAATGGTTTTATATAAATAAAACATAATGATGATAAAACATATAATTTTTTGTAAAGTCTTTATATATTAGTAAATAATATTTTCTCAGAAGAACTGCTTTTTAAGTCCTTCTATGAACAATAATAAATTGATTTTTGGCAATTTTAGAACTAAATTTTGATAAAATAAACATAATTTTTTAATTCAAAATTTGGAAATTATCTTGGGGTTAATTTTTGGTATTTTTCTAAGAAACTTCATTTTTGGGTGAATAGTGAAAAATATTGAATTTTAATTCAAAACTACTTTTTTCAAATAATTTATTTATATACTTAAATTATATTTTAATTTGGTTTTAAATTAATAATAGATAAATTATAAATCTATTAATTCAATTTATTTCATTTTAATTATTCTTTTGTTTGGATATAAAATATTAATGAAATTTTGAACATTCTTACTTTAAAAACTCGCTTTCTCACCACATCTGTGAGATTAACATTAAACTTAATTTGGCTGATTATATGAATGGAATATAGAAAAATATAAATAAATGGTTTTAATATGTATAATATTTGTAGTATAATAATATCAACTTAATTATTGACCAAAAATATTAATGGATGTGATTAAAATTCATTGTAGTGATTAAGGTAAAATTAAGTTTAACAACGTACTAAACCTTAAATTTAAGTGAAAAATTGACCTATATAATTATCCAAAACCCGTTTTGTGGCCATATATAGTCCATAAACCTTCAATTATTTATTTTTTCGGGTTTTATATAACTTTTTTTGGGTAAAACATGGGTACACCTAACTTGTTTTCAAAAATGTTAAGTGTGTCCTTTCCCTCCCCTATAAAAGGCCACAACCTCTACCTGTTATTCACATCTATAAAACCACTTATGTTTGGACATTTTCTTCCCAAATAACTTCCAAACATCCCTAAATTCTTCTTTTAATCCTTTATTTGTGAATAAATCCATCCAAGTAATCCCTTTGGTGCAAACCAAAAGGAGTTACGCAAAGAAGAGGTAACATCCTTCTTCAAGATCTTTTACTTTATTTTATTTCTCCACTAAGTAAATTCTTCCTATTCCAAGAAGACATAATATTATTAGTATCCCTAATAAACTAAGATTTTTTAATGATAATTTTTCTATCTACACTTACACACACTTCCATATAATGGGTAATGAACTTATTATTCTTGTGTATTGCGAACTACCGCCTCCCGAAACAATGTTGTTCGTTTTCCGTCACCACCTCTCATGGTTGGAAATTATGATGAACACTATATTTTTATATGAAATATATTATATTTATTATATATTTATGATTTTGTAATTATTTTATAACGCATAACTTCATGCTTTCCATTTTTTGTAGATATGATAATTTTGTTTGGGGAAGTGTGGACTACCGCCTTCTCAAAGCAATGTGATTTGTTCAAACACTACATGGAATGTTTTAAGGATGGGTTTAGTGAAATTATATGATATATATTAAATAATAATTATACTATAATGATACTATATATATACATATATTTCATTTACTTTCCTTCTTTTTATATTACAAAGAAAAATGGAAACAACGTTCATGTATTTGTATGGTCTTCCATCTCCACGAACGGTGTATTCCATTTCATATTTCTATATTATATTTATTATTATAAATACATATATACTGAATATAAATGATATTTATATAAATTTATACATTTTTAAAATATTATATAAATATGAGGACAAAAAATAACACAAATTAAGACACATGCGAAAAACAAAGCGGATATTACCCAAAGCGAAACCTTAAATTGAATTGTAAATAAGAGGGAAATATAAAGTCATAATAAAACCAAATATTATTAAATATAATAATATGGTTCTGTAAAATATTTATAATAAAAAAATATTTGTTATACATTATTTTTGTATGAGTACGAAGAGATTCAAGACATATGATAAGGGAATTTCATCTCACTTTTTATTTTAGTGAGATACATGAATTATTAACGACTCATTTATTTTGTGTGGTGTGTATAATTAAAATTGATATATTATATTATTATTATATTTATATTTATGGGTATTTACATATCCTTTTTATGATCTTACTTTCATGGATTTTATGTTTCAAAAGTTATCAAATTAGTGAAGTAATTTTGTCTCAATTTTCCTTCTTTGAGATGCATGCCATGTTATACAACTATATTTTTCCATGAGGTGTCTATACTGCCTTTGACATGTCATATAATTAACATAATTATTTTCATTATATGTAAATCTTCATGTAATTTTATTCTTTCCATTGTGTTATGATTAAAAGTTACCAAATTGGTAACGATTGATAGTTGCAACCTCACCGTTTATCGAGATTGTTTACGATTATGCTCCCATTGATGAAATATTATGGACCATTTCTCAGGAACTCTCATGAGTTTTATTGAACTATATTTATTCATATTATATCAAAGTAAAGGTATGATTTTTTTACACTTTGGTATATAATATAATCAATAAAATGATTTTAAAAAATCCCAACTTTACCTCTCTTTTCAGTCGGAAATCTATATTCCTTCAAAACCATGTTTTCTAAAAGGAATCAAATAATATTCTAATATTATCCTATGATATTTAAAATAAATTTTAACCCCTATTTTACCTTTTAAACCAAATGGTTTTTAAAAGTAAATATTCTTTTCATTTTCTGGTCAAAGCACTTTTTCAAACTTTTTACAGTGAAAATGGAATGTTCGGCATGTACGGATTTTCCCCCGTCATGAGCATCATTCCCTTGAAGATTATTTTACAAGATTATAAATTTGTTTTTTTATGGAAATTTTTTTCCTAATATTCTATAAATTCATTTTTAATTGGTTTTCAATGAAAAAGGTTTTCAAAAATGTTTTATGTTTAAAAATTGTTTTAAATAATTTTCAAAACTTCCTTAATAATTTTTCAAAAGTTAGTTTTTAAAGAAAATTATTTCTATGATTTTGAATATTTTTTTATAATTTTTATCATTGTCTTAAAATAAAAAGTTTTTCAACATTTTCTAATGCTTATTTTATAAGTTTTCAAGTAAAAAAGTTTTCAAAATGACTTCAATATTTATTTATAAATTTTCAATGAATTTTCTATGGAAATGGTTTTCAAACGTTTTTATTTTTTAAAGATCCTTTTTCAAAGAAGAAATAATAATTTACTCAATAATTTTTTTTAAAAGACGTTTCAAAGTAATTTACCATCTAATATGGAATCCATTGATATTACTCATTCCCTTCTAAGAAATGATCCAAATGTTATATTCATATTTTTTCTTGAGTGGTGTATGTTTTGATGGAATGACACTTATAGAACCCATTTATATTTCATAGGTTATATGTTCATGAAATTCATTTTTCTTTTATAGGTTATATGTTTATGAAATTTTTTTCACTTTCATGGGTTCGATGTTTATGAAATTTTTTCTCTTCCACGACCTCTATGTTTATGAAATCTTTTTCTATTTCATGTGTTATATGTTTATGAAATTTTTTTCTATTTCACAAGTTTTATATTTATGAAATCCATTTCTCTTTTTCTGTTTATATATATTTTAAATCCATTTATTTTTATGGGATATTATTTGATGAAATTTTTATGAAACATGTATCTTTTCCATGGGTTAGGATAAGATTATATATTTATGATACCCATTTCATTTTGTGGGTTATTTTATGATTAATGTTTATGATATTGTGGAACACATATATATGATTTAATTTTGATATGGATTGGACCTATATCTCCCTCCAATGAATTGGGTAAATATTTATTTCTCAATATATATACATAAATGACCTTGTCGGTTAAGATAGCCTTGGGAGTGATCCTTGACTACTAATATGGTCATGGGAGTGAACCATGACTACCAAGATGGTTATGGGAGTTAACCATGACTACCATGATGGTATGGGTAATGAACCCATGCTTCTAATATGGACTTGGCAGTGATTCCTTGACTATTATGGAAATAATTTTTATATGATTATGTGTCTACCACGGTTCTATGTCTTCCTCCTATGTTATGATTTCATAGATTATACTCTTGATTTCATTAGGATTCATGAATTTTGAACTCCTAACATTTTTGACAAGATTCATGTTTATGATATGTAGGATGTGATCTTCTAATTTTATGATCACATTCTCATACCCTTATGCTCATTTTTATGATAACATATCTCCCTTATTTACCCTTATTGAGAATATAAGCTCATAAGTTTTTATGTTTCCTTCCCAAGGTTATAAAGATATATTCTAGGTATGATATTTATAATAGGGATTCTATTATTGGAGAACCTAGTGGGAGATAATGTAGCTCACTCATGTACCAACATTTAAGTTTCATGTTTCCAAAGGCACTAAACTAACATGGTATTTGGGCGTCTAATTTTTAAATTTATTAATTATTCTGAAAAATTAATGTAATGATAATTTATAAAAAGAAAGTGCTACTATAATTGGTAACATATTAATGGTTTAGTTAACCCTTGGGATCTAGGATGAGAAAACCTTAGTGATAACCCAAAGGTAATGTCTAGGGATAATTTTAATGATATGGAAAATTGTGGGAAAATGTCCCAGAATCTTGGTAAAGGATGGATCAATTGGTTTACTATAAATGCATATATATTTTGATACTACCATTGGACATGGATTCGGTACATATACCTAGTAGTAATAACTCTGAAAAGGTATGTCGGCCCTGACTCAGTTTAACCCGGTATACAACAATGGGTCAATCTACACACCTAGTTTAACACTCCCAGGGGATATACTTTTGAAATTGATAATCTTTTCATGAACCATCATGAAGGATTTAAAAATAAGTTGGCTATAAATAAACTAGGATAAACATATAGTTTCATGGATTAAGGAAGCTATCATGATTTATACATCCTATATGTTGTATTTCTTTATGTGTTTCCAAACTATGATAATTATTTCTTTCACAATTCTTATGGTTTTAGTAAATGAAGGGAACTAGAAGGAACTGGGTTAACATTGAATATGATGGAAAATTTTTTATGATCAATCAAATTGGATGATAACTGGATAGAAATATATTGCAATTATTCCAAATTAGCTATCACGATATATGATTAACATTGTTAGCTTTTGTGATATTCTTAACACATAAAATAAGAGGAGGATGGACTTTTAAAAATGTTCACATGGTAATGAACATAGAGTAAATAAGATTTGTATTCCTTAATTTCAAGAAAAAGGGAAGAAGAAACTTTAAGAATACCTAAAATAGAGGATAAGATGTTATCTATGGGGCGAAAAGAGTCATAGAGTGAAAAATTGTCATGGGGTTCAATATATTGTCTATGGAGAATATGGGAATTACACAACATAATTACCTAACCTAAGAATTTAATTTTAAACCAAGGAAGTTAATATTATATTCCCATAATTAAAGTGGAAGGATTGAAGTATTTATGTATTTGGATTCCAAAATTATGAATGGTGAACTATACAAGTATTGTTTAGTTTATGTTTTTGTTAAGGATTTATAAGAATATGTTGGATGGTTTTGATGAACTAGTAACTTTATTTTCTAAATGGAGAGATTTTTATTAATGGAATACAACCCTTAATTTATTAATGATGTTGTGATAATGATTTTTGGATAAGGATATATTGGTTATGAATAAGTAAATTAGACGGAATTGATTACCTCAGAACTGATAAATGATTTTTTGAAAAAGTAGTCTATATTATCATGGATAAAGTTTATAACTTATATGATTTAAGGAATATATATAGTAATGTTTTTAATAAAGAAGGATGCATGTTTTCCAAAAGTATTTATGGCAATTCAGGTTATTACCATGTTTCCAGAGAATATACGATGATGAAATTCACATGTTTGGAATGTGAAAACAAAGAGGTACTTTATGATGTATGGGGGATCAAGGTTAAGCTGATTCCATGGCCTTATTTCTAATGTTTTGGATTTTCATATTTAGGAAGGGTTATGAGGTTAAAGATTTATGGAAAATTTAATTTAAACTTCGAATGAAGTATTAATGTATTAAAGTTGTATTGAAAACCTTAGTTAAAATGTTATTTTTTGATTGACCTATTTTCAAGGATATCTATCATATTTAATTTGTAAATTATATCAATGTTGTTTTAGAAAAGGAAAACATTCATGTCATGTGAAAATATGTTGAATCTGGAAATTCCACTAGTCTTAAACCCACGAACGAAGGACGATAAGGGTTTCATGCCTACCACTGGCCTACACGATATCTTGGTTAATTTGTATTATTTTAGTTAATCAATTTTATGAATAAATATTAATGATAAACCAATAGTTTTTATTTTTATGTTTAGAGATTAATGTATTAACCTTATTAATTTTGAATAATATTTAGTGACAATAGTTTGACTTTTCATTCTTTTATGATCCTTAAGATCTGTTAAAAGTGTATTTTAGTGCTTAAGGCATAAAATTTAATTTTTTGGATATCCATTTATTGAAATAATAAATGAATTGTGAATTGGTTGAAGCATAAACAAAGAAAAAAATTATGTTTATATAAATATATCAAGTTATTAAATTTCACTATATTCTTTTTCAATAAAATAATTACTCAAAGTTAGGAAAATAAACAAAAAAAGTTTTTTGTTGAACTGCTGGCCTTTTAAGTCATCATTGTTTTATAACTTTGAGGCATTAAAATTTTCATTAATTGTTCAATTGTATTTGATAGATTAACTCAATCACTCCCTATGAATATTTATTATTTTCCTCCAATTCCATGTTTTCACTTCCCACTTATGTTCTCATATGTGGAAGCCCAGTAATGAGTTACTCTAGGTAACCGTTATGGTTCCAACTTTCCATTTTTAAAGGAAGTTTTAGTATTCATTTTTATGATGTGGGATTATATTAAAGTCACATTAAAGTATTAAACCATTGATAACCCAAATGAATTTAAAAGAAAATATTCATTTTAAGGGGGGTAGAATATAACACGCCTGGTTTTTATGAAAAAAAATTCAATGTAATTTAATCTTTTTGATATTCATTATTTTCAATAAATAATAAATATATCTTATTTTATATGTTAGGACAAATTTAGTCTTGATTTATAAGCTACATCATGATAATCTTTCATTATATGATACCTGAATATATGATTTCACTGCACACAACACCGACTTGGCTTGCGTTATACACAACACAGACTTGGCTTGCGTTACATGCAACACTGAGTTTCTCTGAAATTACATTTTTTTATTTTTAATTAATTAAATTAGATATCTATAACATAGATGTTAAACAAAATAATATTAATATTAATAAATACTTTTTTAAATATTATTTATAATTTTTTATATAAATAAAACATAATGATGACATATAATTTTTTATTAATACTTTATATGTTTGGAAATACTATTTTCTCAAAAAAAAAATTTAAGTCATTATATAAAAAATAATAAAATTAATTTCAGACACTTTTATAAATATAGTTTGATAAAATAAAAAAAATTAATTCATAATGTTGAAATTATCTTAGGGTGAATTTTTTGGATTTTATGAGAAACTTCATTTTTGGGTGAATAGTGAAAAATAATGAATTTTAATTCAAAAAATATTTTTCATATAATTTCTTTATATTTTTAAATTATAGTTCATGTCTATTTTAAAGTAATAATAGATAAATTATACACCTATTAAACCAATTTATTTCATTGGAATCATTCTTTTGTTTAGATATAAAAGTTTAATGGACTTTTGAACATTCTCACTTTAAAAACCCACTTTCTTGCCATGTCTATGAGATTAGGATTAAACATAATTTTTCCAATTATTTGAATTTAATTTTGAAAAAAATAAACAAATAGTTTAATTAGTAAAATTCTTATATTTTAATAAGATCAACTTAATTTTTGAAAAAAAAAATATTATTGAAAGGGATTAAAATTAAATACAGTGATTAAGATAAAATTGAGCTTAACAAGGGCCTAAAACTTAAACCTAAGTAATAAAATGACCTATAAAATTGTCCAAAACCCATTTTATGGCCATATTTAGTCCATAAACCTTCATTTATTTAGTTTTTTTAATGATTTTTTAGGTAAAAACGTAGGTATACCAAACTTGTTTACAAAATTGCCAAGTGTGTGCTTTCCATCCCCTATAAAAGTCCACCACCAATACCCCTTCTTCACACCTCTCAAATGAATTATTTTCATCCAATATCTACTCAACTAACTACTCAACATCCCTAAGTTCCTATTTTAATCCTCCCTTTGGGAATAAATCCATCCATGGAAACTCTTTGGTGCAAACAAAAAGGGGTTACCCAAAGAAGAGGTAATATCCTTTCTCAAGCTCCTTTCCTTTATTTTATTTTTCCACTACCTCAATTATTCTTATTTCATGCATACATAATATTCTAAGTATCATGAATATACTTATATTTTTTATGATAATGTTTCTATATACACTTACACACATTTCCATCTAATGGGTAATGAACTTACCGATCTTATGTACGGTGAACTACCGCCTCACAGAACAATGTTGTTCGTTTTTCCTTTACCACCTCTCATGGTTGGGAATTATGATGGACACTCTATTTTTATGGTATATATTATATATATTCTATATTTATTCTTATTTAATAAATTTATAACACATACCTTCATTCTTTTTATTTTTTGTAAATATGATAAATTTGTTTGGGGTGGTGTGAATAAAAAAGAAGGTCTTCGGGCCATTCAGAGTTTGGTGAGGTGTGTACTACTTCCTCCTCAAAGTGATGTGATTCATTCACACGCTACATGGAATGTATTAAGGATGGGTTTAGTGAACATTTATTATATATATAAAATAATAATTCTAAAATAATTATAACTAGTACTCACCCGTGCGTACGCACGGCATATTGAATTAATGGTTTTTATTTAATAATAGAATGTTATTTGTAAAAGTTACTTAGATATGGTAATGTTGAATATTTTTTAATAACAAAGTATTGGTGCATAAAAATGGAATAGGAGTGGATAAAATATGAACACAACATTAAAATAATTGAAAAAATAAAGGATATATAAAAAGGAATTACTACTTTTGGAGGGAGATTGCGAATCAATTTCGACTGCATTAAAGTAATTTGTGTTGGCCATAGTGGATCAGAAATTGAGCTCTGCTTCACTACACGTCATCATAGGCTTCAGGCAACCATCAATGTAAACACATTTTATAGAAAAATTAATGTGTGTAGTGTAATTTGAATTGATAGAGAAATAAAATATAAGAGTGATTGTAATAATAAAAAACGTGAAGTGGGTAGATTATCAATTTGAATACATAATGACACAACCCAATAATTAATTACAGAAAAATTTATGATGTTTATTTTTGTATAAGTTTTTCAGATAAATTTAGTTGTACATTCTTCTAGGAACAAAGTGTTGTTGGAATAATTATTCAGCTTTAGAATCGTCTAGCAAAAGAAATATGCAGGTGAAATAAAAATTATGTAGATTAATAAATAGTAATGAATGTTTAAATTTGAAAATCCAATCTACCAATGAAACAAAACATTGTAGTACTCATTAAATTGACTGTACTATAATTTCACAGTATACCGAACATAACATTTCAATAACTTGTGACCTATTTCATCACTGCACATTATAACAAACCATTACCATTCAAACATGGTGTTTCAATAAAATTAACTATTATGGTATTTTAAAATATACCAAACATAGAATTGCAATAACTTGTGACCTATTTCATCATTTCATTTTATAAAAAATAGTTACCATTCAAACACAAAGTTTCAATAAAATGGACTACTATGGTATTGTATAGTATACAAAAGTATGATATGTAAAAATTAGAGGTAGAAAAAATAAAATGTAAAATTAACAATTATTTGAAAAAAATCATGCATGTTACATAGACGTATGTACAACACCTTAATAATGTAATTAAAAAAATGATATGAAGAAAAAAATACATGGGATCATATATATTAATTGGTACATGGTGTATACAACTAAATAGGTATATAAATCATATCCAAAACCAAAATATGGAATGTAAAATATGCACTTGCTCTAAGAGAGTACATGATCTAGTGCTCAAAAAATTGAATCATAATTCATATTTAATACATGTAAAAGAAACTATTAACTGAAACACAATAAAATGACATGCTTCTTGAAAATATTCCCTTGCTCCATTCTTTAGTGATGGTGTGTTTTTTCCAAACCATGTGTTACTCCACCCTATCACCATGTATATAGGATAAAAACCTTGCATTAATATTGAATATATTGAATACATTGAATATATTGAAATCATAAATTAGTGGTATAGAATTTTGTAATAGTAGTGGATTATATATGCATGAAGTTAGAATAATAGAAAACATAAAGGATAATCACATTGTACCTTTGCAATGAATCTTCAAATTCAAGATCTTCTGACACATTAACCAATATATGTACATAAAAAATAAAAAATTTGAAATATAATATGTAAAAATTATAATAAATACCAATACAATCTGAGAAAAACAAATTATGCAAGACATATGAGATTTTTTCAATTGTTAGAAGGGTGCATACCTCCAGAAAGTATGCCATGTTCCATGATTTCTCTAAGAGGATTTTCAAATGATAAAAAGATAAATAATAACCAAGAAGTGAGAAAGGATCATATAGAACATCTAGCACTCACTCCTTATGGATCAGACAGACATATTAGTGGTTCTTTTTTTGATACAACTGAGGATGATTTAAAGGTTATTTTGGAACTATAGGTGAAGTAACAAAATTTAGAAAAATACATGGAATAAATTCAGGAAAGGGCAATGTTTTTTATTTTATAAATTTCAGAACCAATAATTTAGCTTCTAAGGTAATAAAAAAGTATAATGATACTCAATTAAGGTTAAAAAGATAAAATGTTCAATATCTCAATCAAAGAATAAATTATTCATTGGTAATGCTCTGAGAAACAAGACTGCAGAATATGTGAGGAAGTCAATAATATTGGTTGGCGCAGGAGTGAGTAATGTTCATGTGTTAAAGGATTTACAGAAATCAAGCAGTATTCATGGTCTCTCTTTTATTGAGTAATAATACCATGCATGTGCTGAATATTTGAGGAGAAAAATACTCAAATCCACTATTCAAGATTGGAAACAATTCAAATACTGTGAGATGGGATGATCCTAGAAATTCACATTCTTCTGTTGCTTCTCAGGTTAAGTCTTTGTATGTGGAAAATATCATTGGAATTTTATACTTGCAACCCTATAAATAACCTCATTGAGTCCTAACACAAAACACATTAAAATTCATTCTATCCATAGAAACAACCATGTGCAATGCAATTTACTAAAAAAATATTGAATTATTTCAATGCAAAACAGGGTCTTGAAAAAAAGATGAAGTCTACAAACACCTAATAAACACCCAAAACACCCTACATAACATGTGAAAGTGGGAAAACAACTATAGAGTTGGTGAAACATACCTTTGGGAAATCAAAGATCCATGGAATCTCGTACCTGCAACCCAGCTATAAATAAAATCATTCAGTCATGACACCAAACACATTGAAAGCTCTAATAAAAAATGAGCTTAAAAAATATCAATGGATATAGAGTTTCATTTCCCAAATGCATCAAAACGAAAAATAAATCAATGTTATTTAAAAATAATTACCTCTGATACTTTTTTACCTTTAAATATTAGTTGTCCATCAAGATCCTCATGCTTCCGGGCGTTGACAAGATCAAATGAATTTTCACAATATTTCAAATGTCTGAAAAAGTCCATGCATTTTTGGCTGAAATGATAAACAAAAGAAATTCCATTAAAGAAGATAAGGATGCATTTTTCTTGTAAGAAATATTTAGTGGTGTTGTTACCATATGGTTTTGTTGATATCATTTCGAAACAAGTGAATCTTATAATATCGACAATACTAACTTGACCCTGTACATACAGAAAATATATATTAGATAAAATGCTTTGAATGCATATGAAAATAATTTGAGATGAATCAAGTATGAAATTATTAAATAAATAACCTCAAGTTCCACATTGCAAATTTTAATATATAGATTAAGATTTGAGTTATACATTCACCTTTTAGGCCTCAAATGGAACAACACCATCAAATTCATTTTATCTATAGAACGAACCATGTATAATGCAAGTTACTAAAAAATAGAAAAAAGAATAAAAAATGCTTGTATTATTTCATGTTAAAACGCGATCTTGAAAATAAGATGTTGTCTACATCCACCTAAGAAATACCCAGAACACCCTACAAAACATGTATGTGAAAGTGGGAAAACAACTGCAGATTTAGTAAAACATACTTTCAATAAAGCAATGATCTCTGGAATCTCATACCTATAACCCAGCTGCAAATAGTCTCATTCAATCATGACACCAAACACATTCAAAACTCCATTCATACATGATCCTAAAACATTTAAATGAACACAGAGTTACACGGCCAAAAAATACCAAAAGGAAATTGAAATCAATGTTGTATAATTCCATATTCACCTTCAGTAAAAGGTCGGATGGGTATTAAGATCAATTTCATATGTTACCTGAAACCCAAAAATAACTAAAGTCATTTAGGATGGGGCCTCTTGAAGAGATATAAGTGGTACAGAAACCACCTCATTATGCATTCAAAAGTAGATGATTCCTCATAATCGATGCTCATATATGTTTCATTCCCAAACATCAAGGGCCAACAGTTGATTATCAATCCTACAATCATCTATTTTGTAGTATGAATTCTCCAGTTTAGAAGGCTGACCTCATTTATGACTTTCCCAATAGGAAATAGCCTGTTAATATCATTTAGTCCTAGAATATATTCATGGGAATAAAATTCCTTATTTATGTTTGGGTGTTCCTTGAATTGGAACATTGAAATTTTCAATATTCCACCCGAGCTTGGATATCGGCATCCTTGTTGTTAAGGATCTAGATAGAAAAGGTTCCATGAACATCAAAAATACTCACTCAACCAACACACTTTAATTTAACATTAAGCCCCTCATCAATAGTAAATGTGGCATTATCTGTTGGTGGTGGAGCAACAACCAGCCTAGTTAGGTTGGAAGTTGGCTACACATCCTTAATGATGACCTCTCTCTATGCTTTAAGAGTCTCCAGAAACTGACTGGTCATCTAGGATTTCTTTAATTTCATCCCATGCCATTTCATAGGAGTAGTGGTAGATACATATGGGCAACCTTTATGCTTTCTAGAGAAAGACTCAGTATTAGAGATTAATCCCAAGACACCATAACCACTTCCAATGCCACTTTCAAAAAAAATCATAAAATATGAAATAGATTCCTAAAATTAAGAAATGTAATACAGAAACTAACAATGATAATTTTTAAAATAAATCTAATTGAGAATGTTAAATTGAAATAACAGAGACCAAATTCACAAAAAAATATGGACATTAGTTTAGAACTGAAACAAAAAAATAATCATAATGACCTATTCAGTTGAAAGAAAATCAATAGTATACAAATGTTTCCTTCAAAAGTAATAGGTTTCAAATATATATAACCGTTAAAGGATTATCAAATATATAATTTTTTTCTACAATATAAAATAAATAGTAATTAGAAGAATTTTTTTACTGTTTTTGTTGTTCCTTTATAACTTTCCTCCATTTCAACCTTGCATCTATAGATTTTTATGGCAAAACATATTTGTATTTTCTTACATTATATTTAATTGTCAAGGTGTGAAATTAAATGAAATTATGCACAGTGTAATGTAAAGTGAATGTTATCATGAACATTGAAACAATGAAATATATGTATGGAATAAAATAAGGTTAGTTTACCAGTGTTACACCATTTGATGTGGTGTAAAGCTGTTAATCCTGGTATTCAAAGAAGATGTATAAGATATCTGCAAATATTTCACTATTTTTGGTTGAGTAGGAGTAGTGAAAATATAGAAGTAGATTTCTCAGAATTTATATGAGACAGTGAGTGTTAAATATATGATTTATTTGGAAATAATTCAAGAATAGTATATGTAAATGTACAATACAATAAACTAATAAGACACACTAGTGTCAATAAATTTCAACGTATAGTGTAGCCAGGTGTAGAGGTCAGAGCACTCAAAATTTTCAGTGGAGCCTTCTTAGTAACTTGCAAGATTATTAACATACCTGCAACTCAATCATTAAATCCATAGATTACGGTTGTATGAATTGTTTTTGGAAAATTTATCATTTTATAAACCATTATTTTTTTTAATCTACATTCACATAAATGAATAAACATAGGTAAATCAGCATTGTATGAAACAATTTACAACATGGTGCATGCTTATAAAAAGTTGATGACAGGGATAAAATGACTTTATCTCCATTGGATGTTTGACCAAAATATTGGAATGTTTATCACTGGTAAAATCATGCGTTCAAATTGTAATAGTATATGTGATAAGATTCACCTCATAATTTTATTAAAGAAGAATTAGGAATGAAATAATTGTGTCGATGAAAAATTACTATGAATCATTGTGACCATTGCATTCAAAAACTGGAAATGCTGATAAAGCAACCTGAAATATATGTATGGAATAAAATAAGTTCAGGTTACCAGTGTTACACCATATGATACGGTGTAAATATGTTAATCCTGGTATTAAAAGTGGATGTATAATCTATCTGACAGTATTTCATTGTTGTTGGTTGAGTATGAGATGTGGAAATATAGTAGCAACTTTCCTAGAATTAATATGATACAGTTAGTGATAAATAGATGATTAGTTTGGAAATAATTCAATAAAAATAGATTTAAATGTAAAATACTATAAACTAAGAAGACATATTGGTGTCAATAAATTTGTACGTACAGTAGAGTCTGGTGTAGAGGACTGAGCAATCAAAATTTGCAATGAGGACTAACAGAGATACTAGAGGAAAAAACTAAAGAACTCAATTCATACGAATATATCCTCTACTTTATAACTTAAAATATTATCCACATACCTACAAATCAATCCTTCAATCCATAGATTACTGTTTTAAGAATTTTTTTTGGAAAATTTATCATAGTAGAAACCATTATAGTTGTTAATCTGCATTCACATAAATGAATAAACATAGTGAAATCAATGATGCAAGAAAAAACTTAGAACATGGTGCATTATTATAAAAAATTTATGACAATATTAACTTGACTTTCTCACTTTTTCTAGTCGAGTCGGATCTATGATTTGAAGAAGATACATAATTCAATTTAACTTGGTTCTCCCTTTGGACGAAGGAGCTATAATAGTTAGGGTTTCCTGGAGGCGATTCTGATTGTTGACATCTGTGACCCCAAGGAAGTTGTAGATTTTCAGTAAACGATTGCAGTTCTCAGTGGATTATGTGGGTTGATCAGAGATTGGTAGGGAATAATTTAGTGGTCCAAGCAGGCGAAAGATAACCGGACAGAAATAATGAATTTAGAATAATCAAGGATAACTTATGTCGACAACTGATCTGTGGAGAGATTAAGTGGATTTTTGAGTAAACCGTGGGATGAAAAGGCTCTAGATTAAGCATTTATCGGGAAAAATAAGGAAGAAGGTAACCCTAAGTACGAATTTGGATCACAGTTATGCGTTTTTCAGAGTCGAAGAGCAAGGGGTAATGTCGGGGTGCAAGCGGATAGTGGAGGGGTTAATGGTAATTAGATACGAGATTTTGGTGACGTGGTTCAATGTGGTTGTGACACATAAGCAGGGATACACTAAGGATTAGTAGATTTAGTAGATATGGAAAACATAATTTGTCTCGCTACCCATATTCATCAACAGGTTGACCGTATTCCTTGTTCATCAGAAAAACACAACATAATAGATGTGACATTCCATCAATGGTGTAAAAATTATTTCCTATACTTACCATGGGAGATTTGAAAAGGATAAAAGTGGTTATGCTTTGTTATCAAAAGAAGGTACCATGGCTTGTACACTCTTATTCAATTCTCACTCTTATAGTTTTACCACCTAAATCCTACACAACAATGACAATTATAAAAATATCACAGCAAACAGAGCCTTGAAATGTGTTCTCGATTCTACCAGAAATTAAAAAAGGGATAATCATATCACCTGATTATCAAGATCACAAAAATAATTAATTATTTCTTCCAAGCTCGTCATTGTTATGAATCCAACCCCTCATGAGTGGCTCATTTTTATCCCATAAATGACCCTTTAATTAACCACCAGCCCATATTTAGTGAATGCATATCCAAGACAATAATCATTGACTTTCCAAGGCATATAAATTTTTTGAGGAAAATAAAATACATAGGGAGAGTGTTCTTGTTGTGGGGTGACTATTGGATGAGAGTAGGTAAAACCCTAGGTTTTCAAAAAATCATCTATGTAGGTATACTGAAAATCCGTAGATAAGCTAATAAAAATATAGAAAAGTTTTCTAAATGACCAACACATATTCATAAGTGATGCATTTTTTTGTAGTGATCTACCATGTAGAATATTACCTTTCATTGTGCAAAGGGATACCTGATGGTTCGTTAAATAGAATCAATTAGAAAATAAAAACTTCACCTCCCTAGTGACACCTAACTTCATTAATCCTCCATGGTAGTAGTTTTGGTACTGCTTCAAACTTTGTTCCCACAACATAATTCCTTTCACCATAGCATCATCTAATAATTTTTCATTCCCTTCCATGAAATAAAAAAGGTTATTTATTTCATAAAATCAGGAAGTGGCAACATATCCATGATATCAAGGAGGGTAAATTAACTGAAATGTGAAAACATACCCCAATAGAACCTATTAAAAGGATGAAAAACTTCAATAGTAGTATGGAATTGAACTTGTTGCAGATGAAAAGCATCATTTTGTAGAACCTGATTAAATTAATTGGTTTGATTTTGTTTCACATTCCAAAATAACAATCCTCACACAAAATGTCAGCAGAAGAAATTTATAAATGAAAAATATGAAGCGATATAAGTAGATATGTGGTGTTTTTCTGGATAGAGACAAACTTGAATCAACAGGCATGACTTATCTCTCCATGGCTTCAATTTTAAACGAAGTATAAATAGTGAAGTGATAAAACCTGAGTGTTGATGAATACATCTAAATTGAAACCATTAAATAAGATGAAATCCGATGAAAATATTGAGGGGAGTTGAGGAGATATAGGGATCCGAGAAACAGTTTACCTAGTCGAGCCGTTAGCTGATGTAGAGCTCCTCACGTTTCGATTAAGGGACACTGACAACCAAAATTTTCAGAGAACCCTTAGTCGATTCCAATAGTATCATCATGATTAATATTGATATACACTCCAATTCATGGTCACTGATGTAGAATGAGTGGAGGTAGAGGATCCAAAAGTGGATCATGTGGAGAAGGTAGAGGCCGAGCAGGTGGGGCATCCAAATTTAGAGGTTTCAGAGGTGGGGGCGGAGAAATATGAGTTATAACATGTGGTTTAATGTGAGAACCCTTGGTGGATCCAAGGATCCGAAGATGGAGGACCCGAAGGTGGAGCACATAGTGGTGGAGGCACGGATGGAGAGGAAATTTGATCAGGGGAGCGGGAGAGGGGAGTCACGGAGGGGATTAGGAGAGGGGAGTCGCGGAGGGGAGCAGCGGTAATTTTAATTGTGAAGATGGGTTGGGGTTATGCATATGTAGGATACGAAAATGGAGTGGAATTGTGCGGGTGCGAGTGGATAGTGGAGGGTGTAATGGTAATTGGAAAGGGGATTATGGTGACGTGGTGTATTAGGGTGGTGAAACATCAGCAGTGAAACACCCAAGTTTAGTAGATATAGTAGATATATATATATATATCAATTTATTTTCTTTTCTTAATATTAAAAATAACAACTGAAACAACATTTATTCATACGTATGGCCTACCATCTCCATGAATGGTGTATTCTATTTCATATTTCTATGTTCTATAGATTATTATAAATACATATATACTGAATATAAATGATAATTATATCGTGCTTTAAATTCTTTAAAAACATTATATAAGTATGAGGACCAAAAATATAAAAAATTAAGACACTTATGAAAAACAGTGGATGTTACCCGGAGTGAAACTTTAACATGGAATTGTTAGCGAAAATTTAACATGGAATTATTAATAAGAGGGTAATATAAAGTTATAATAAAACCATATATGGTATTATATATAATAATATGGTATGGTAAAATATTTATAATAAAATTATATTTATTATAAAGGAGGTTTTTATGAGTAAAAATAGAGCCAATACATAAGGTAACAGAATTTCATCTCACTTTCTATTTCTGTGAGATACATGTCTTATTCACCACTCATTTTTTTGTGTGAGGTTAATAATTACAATGGATGTATTCTATGATTATTATAATCAAATTTATGGGTATTTACATATCCATTTATGATCTTCCTTTCATGGGCTATATGTTTCGAACGTTACCAAATCGGTAATGTAATTTTTTTCTCAATTTTCCTTCTTTGAGACACATGATATGTTATGAACCTATATTTTTCCATGTGGTGTATATACTAAATTTTACATGTTATATCATGAATATAATTCTTTTAATTATATTTTATGCTTCATTTAATGTAATTATTTCCACTTTTTATGATTCAAAGTTACCAAATTTGTAACGGTTTATAGCTACAATCTCACTGTTTATCGAGATTGTTTATGATTTTGCTCACATTGATGAAATATTATAATCCATCTCTCAATAACTATCATGAGTATTCTTAAAATATGTTTATTAATGTTATATCCAATTAATGGTACCATTTTTCTACTCTATTACATAATATTATCAAGAAACTATTTTTAATAAAGTCTGACTTTAACTCTCTTTTCAGTCAAAAATTTGTGTTCCTTCAAAATATTTTTTCTAACCGGTTTATAAACTATTCTACTATTATTATATGGTATTTAAAAAAATTTACCAATTTTTTACATTTTAAACAAAAGGGTTTTTAAAAAGTAATATTCATTGCATTTTCCAATCAAGGCACTGTTCTAAACTTTTTATGATGAAAAAGGAATATTATGTATATAAGGATTTACCCTCCATAATGACTGTCATTTCCTAGAATATTTTTTTAAAATATTTAAAAAAAATTAAGGAAATTTTTTTCCTAATATTTTGGAAATTAATTGTTTTAAATTAGTTTTCAAAAAAAGAGTTTTCAAAAATGTTTCATGTTTAAAAAGTGTTTTAAAAAAATTTCAAAACTACCTTTATAGGTTTTCAAATGGTTGTTTTCAAAGAAAATTATTTCAATTATTTTTAATATTTTATTATAAGTTTTCATATTATTTTCAAATGAAAAAAAAATCAAACATTTTTTAAGATTATTTTATACATTTTCAAGGTATTTTTTTTCAAAATTATTTCATCATTTTTTCCAAAATTTAAAAGTATATTCTATAAAATTGGTTTTTAAAAGGATTTATGTTTCAAACATATTTTTTCCAAGAAGAAAGGATATTTTCCTCAAGAAATGTTTTTAAAAGATATTTCAAATTTATTTTCCATCTAAGATAACATATTTTGATGTTACTCATTCCCTTCTGGTAAATAATCCAAATGTTTCATTCATATTCTTTCTTGAATGATTTATGTTTTGATGGAATTATGCTTATAAAACCCATATATCTTTCATGTTTTATATGTTTATTAAATTAATTTCTTTTTCATAGTATACATCTTTATGAAATATTTTTCTCTTTTATGGGTTCTATGTTTATTAAATCCATTTATATTTTACAATTTATATGTTTATTAAATCAATTAATATTTCATGGGTTATATTTCTATGATACCTGTTTATTTTTATGGGTTATCCTTTGATGAAAGGATTATGAAACGTGTCTCTTTACTGCAAGTTTGAATAAGATTACATGTTTATGATACCCATTTCATTTCATGGTTTATGTTATGATTAATGTTTATGATATTTCATTACATGTATGTATTATTTCATTATGATATGGGTGGGACCTATATCTCCCACCAATGTATTGGGTTAAGATTTATATCTTATCAGATAGACATAAAGGACCTTACCTACTAAGATGATCTTAGGAGTGATCCTTGACCACTAATATGGTCATGGGAGTGAACCATGGCACCCAATATGGTTATGGGAGTGAACCATGATACCAATACGGTATGGGTAGTGAAACCATACTACTAAAAAGTCCTTGGAAATGATACCTTGACTAATATGGAAATCATTTTTATATGCTTATATGTGTGCCACAATTCTATGTCTTACTCATATGATATGATTTCCTGGATTATGATCTTGATTTCATTATGATTCATTTATTACAAACAAATTACCTTTATACCATGAGTCATGTTTATGATATGTAGGGTATGATCTTCTAATGTTATTATCACATTCTCGTACCCTTATGCCCATGTTTATACTTACATATCTCCCTTGTTTACCCTTACTAAGCATCTAAGATCACCCCTTTTTATGTTTCCTTCCCTATTTGAGGAGTATATATTCTAGGTATGATATATTTAAGAGGGTTTCTAGTCTTGGAGAACCTATTGGGAGATAATGTAACTTACTCATGTACCAGCGTTTACGTTTCCATGTTTTCTAAGGCACTAAACTAACACAATATTTGGGTGTCTATTTTTTAATGTAGTAAGTATTCCTAAAAAATTATGTAATGTTAATATATGCAAAGTTAGGGTCTCTATAATTATATTATTTAACCTATAATAATGATTCAACTTGTAAAGTGTGGTAATTATTTCTCAATAAAAGTTGGATGTATTCATAACATATTTCATATGAAGAACCATGGTGGAAAAGGATACCAAAATGAAGATGAAATTCTTGAGGTCTTAGAATTGAGGTGAGTATAAAAGGAGTGAGTTTCAATGGTTGTTTTATAGGAAAGGAATATGGTTTGAAAATACTATTCCCAAAACACAATAATATAATGGTGTCACAAAATAGATTGATCATATGTTTAATGAGGTTACTGGAAGTATGAGGTTACATTTCAGTTTCCCTGAGGAGTTTTGGGTAAAATTAGTCAATTGTGTAGTCTATCTTATGAATAAATTTTCTTATACTACATTCGGGTAGGATATTTCAGAGTAAGTATAGAAAATAAGTAATATTAATATCTTATACCTAAATTGTTTTAGAAGTGTCAACTATATCCATGTCAATGCTAATAAAGGGAAACTTTTGGGGGAAATTCCCATATACAATTCTTTTTTGGTTATGGTCAAAAAATGTCTTTAAAAGTTATAATTTTATTTTTTATGGTGATATATAGTGGTAGTATTGGAACTTTGAAGATGATGAAAATTATAAAAAATAATTGATTCATGATAAAATTTATCTATATGGAATTTAAAAATTTATTATTAGTTCAGGGGGTATGATAGTTCCCGAGATAGAAGACTATCTATAGTATATTTTATATGGATTTAGAAATTTTTTGGTATATCCAAGTATTGATATTTTATAATTATTGAGGACTATATAATCTCATGGAAAGGCTTTGGAAGGTGAAATTATATGATTAGTTATTCTAGAAAGATCATAACATTGGTTTAAATTGAGATTGTATAGTTCGGATAGATGCCTAGTGAGGAGGTTCAAAATCAGTGTACACTAATTTATTATTATGGATGTTGGATGAACCAAGAGTTTGGAATAAGTATCAAGTCTCTATTACTTAAGATAGAGGGAGTTATTAATTAAGGAGGATATGGAATCCTTTCTCTTTTTAATAACATGGGAGTTAACATAACATCTTATTCGGAAAAGATAACTATAGAACAAGTGAGACTAATGATTGAAAGAATAAGTGAATGGTAGGAAATTTTATAAGGTAAAGATTATTTAGAAATTAATCTAATAAATGGAAGGTATGGAATTTAGTGAAATATTTTATCCAGATTCTAATTATTTAACAAATTAAATATCTCTTGGAAATGTTGTTATGGAGGTTCTATGTCTTGATCGGTTAGTTGTGAATATGAAATTCCTTCATATTGATTTATAGAAGTAAATATTTATAGATAAATGAGAATTTTTTAGGGAAAATTTAATGAAATAACTAGTGTTTCAACTCAAATATATTTTTTATTTGATGAAATAAAAACCAAGACAATGGAATCAAGAGTTTGATGCATTCATTTCACATAATTAATCTACTTGAATCATTTCATTCTATGGTTTCAACATGAAGGTGTTAAATGATAGAATTTTCTTTATACTTATTTTCTATAAGGTTGATGTGTTATTGGTAGGTCTGAGAATATATTTTATTTAAAAGAAAAAGGTTTTTTTGTCACGAAATTTTGGGATGAATGATATTTAATCTATAAAGCAGAAATTAATGATGTGGATCCAAAATGACTAAAAGAATTGAACTTTTTCTATATCAATTAGTGTATATCTAGAATTTCTTGGAGATATTAAAAATTAGTGAGTATAATCCCATAATAATATCCCTAGATGGACATTTCAATAAATCCAAAGAGAAATAATCGAGAATATAATATGATGTTATTTACATTGTGAGGGTTACCTATAAAAAAGTGGTCTAAATATTGATGTATTACATGGTTTCTATGAGTCTGAAAATTGTGTATATATATTTTGGATTCATTAATAGGTTTGTAGTGAATCTAGGGAAGGATAATTTGGAAGTGGTTAAGTATATATTGTGGTATCTCAATGGTTTGAAATGTCTATAATGGTGTTTTGAAATTAATAATCTATTTTAGGGGTTTGGGGATGTGAAATTTAGTGAAGATATTTACTCATGTAGAAGTACCACTACCTTTGTGTTCACCTTTGGAGGAATGACTATGAATTAGATGAATAAACTGAAACCAATATTTTTTATGTCTCCAACAAAAGCAGAGTACATAGAAATAATAGAAGAATGGAAGGATTTGATCTTAATGAAGGGGTTTTCGGAAGATCATAGAATAAAGTAGGGGAATAATGATTTTTCTATGTTATAGTTAGAGTGTGATACATATTATTAAAATAGTATGTTTCAATATAAGAAAAATCATATTCAGCTAAAGTATTACTTCATCCAAATCTTGTTATAGAACAGACCACTAGTTTTATGAATGGTTGAGGGAAGTTAGAATCAGACATATATATTGATTAAATTCCTAGTTTAAGAAATGTTTTGGTATTTGTGTGCCTCAATAAAAATTTCATGACTAAATACATAGTATAAGGACCTTGGTGATGTAATAAAATAAAGTAATAAGACATATTTTTGGAAGTATCTTATAGGACTTGGTGAATCCTTGAAAATAGAATTCAAGTGTGAGATTTCTATCCTTTGAAATGGAAAATATTTTTTGGATAAGCATAAATAGTTTCTTGAATGAGAGAATTTGAAACTATGGTTCAAAACCTAATATAATCAGGGTAACATAACCCAGGATCTTAGAAATGGGTACACAAAAGTAGTTATTTTATTCTATATGAAATCTCAGAAGTGTGGAAGGAAAAGTTCTAGATATAGTCACTATTCACTATAAGTTGTAGGTAGATTTGTTGAATCAATATTTTGTTGGGGGATTTTTGGTCAATGAATTATATTTCCATAAATATTATATAGTATTGGAATAGATAGAACTGATTATCTAGTATAGAACTTTTCTATAAATTTATGGGTGGGGACACTTGTTTTTATCTAGTAGTGTTCTGATTTTTCTATTTGTGGTTATAGAAATCGTAGTGTGGGTGGGAGGTATTTGTTATAGTAATGTTTATATTTTTTTTATTTATTTAATTTCAAGTTTTAGTATTACTTGTGTGGAGTAGTTCATGTATCAAGGCACATAAATTCTTATATTATTATTCAATTTTTCATTGATTTTCTTTCTTCTAGTTTGTTTTTTTAATGTATTGTCTATAATTGTGGTTATTGGTGTAGGAACTTAAAATCCCCATTCCTTTGTTTTGTTATTAATTCAGGTTTCTTTAAATTTTATATTTTTTGGGATTTTTTCTATATTTTAAGTTCCATAGTGTGCTTCTAGATTATTTAATATGACATGAAACTTCACTCTTAAGTGAGTGGTACCATGTTAAAATCCTTAAGAATTATTTTTTTGAGATTATATTATTCAATAATTTAGTATAAGATGGAATTTTGAAAGTGACTATATAAATGTAATATCAACTTTGGTATTCTCAAAAAATTTCATAAATATTTATTTTATATTTATATTTACTTATTCACGTATATGTAAACCTTGGATAATGGCGTAGGTGGTTTAGAAGCATTGATATCACTATTGGGAAACCTTAACATCACTCCCTTGTAGTCTTTTTCTCTTATTTTCTTATTTTCCCCAACTAATTCAGATTATATTTTCTCTTATTAGTTCCTACGATAATTCTTATCTTCTTGATATTTAACTTCCCTTCCTAGTTTAACTTATACTTATTATTATACAGGTCGTTCTTCATCTTTTCCCTTGATAGTATTGTATCTTCAGGATGACATCATTGTACATCCTTCTCTTGGGTTTTTTTAAATAGTGATATAAAATTTTTCCATGTTTATCATTGTGTTTTTTATCAATTTATATAACATATATTTACAGTTTATCAATATTATCTAAGTTCACTTGTGTCAACTAAAAAAATATAATGAAATATTAAATGGTTCTTAGAAAAAATCCATTCATATTTAGTTTACTCTCCTCAAACTCATTGGGTTCATTAATGATATATTATGTAATTGAGTCTAATTTACTTGATTGTGGTTCTTGATTCCTATAATCTCCATAATTGTTTCAAAATTTCATATTTAGTTTGTTGATTTCCTTTTTTCCTTCATGATTAAAGTTGGATTTCCCCTTTTAGGATAAATTTAGGTGATTCTTCCATCCAAGATTATAGGTAAAAGAGAATGGATCATTCCTCTTATGTAACCTACAATAATTTATCATATAATATGATTCTTCTACCTATGTAGGTAATGATTCATGGGAAGGAATATCAAATTCCATGTAGTGGATATCACTGTGGCCAAACATCCCAAAATAATTGCACTATTCCTTTGGTCTTTATTTCAAGGATATTATATTTTTCATTTTCCTTTATAGTTAGACTATTTGAGCATTCACATCATCTTTTACTATCATCTCATTAAAATTGATTCTTATCACTATAATTTCCATTTTTTAGGAATTAAAAGTAAGTATGTTGTAGAGAATATTGAGTTCATTCTCTACCTTTTCATCAAACTGACCTCCTACTGCATTGACCACTAAGGTTTATCCCATATAATATATCACTTTATATATTAATTTCATCAATAATTATTGTTTTAACTGGTGATGATAACATTATTGGTATGTCCTTGAATATTTCTCATACCTCATGGAAGGGTTGTTTATCCTTCTAGTCAAAATTAGAGAGTTTTATCTTAGATTAATAGTCCTTTGTGTAGGATAGAAAAAACAAATAAATTCATTATAAATATTTTCTCATTTGTTGATTGAGTTATCTTTTTTTAGTGGACATGTTCTTATTTTACCCTAAATAAAGTAGAATAAAAATTATATTTTTGAGTTCATCCTCACTCTCTATGTTCACTAGAAAGTACTTGATAATTGATAGAAACTCATTAATAAAGGCTAGTTAGTCATTTAAATATAGACCATTGAAAATTGTAATGTTCTACAAATAGTAGTTATTCAGGTCAGGATTTATGGTATTTTAAGTCTGTGTGATATGAGAAGGGTTTCCAATGATCTAAGGCACTTAAAAATATCTTATCCTTGGTGATCCATATTTAATATACATGATCTCTTAAGGAAATTGAGGTTTTTTATGTCTTTATTCCTCCTTTCATGGTTATTTTCATCCATGTATTTGGTTGTATTAGACCTGCTCTAGTGAAAATATCTTCCAATCCCAGGTATAAGAGGTATCATGTCAATACTCCAACTTCTTGTTTATATATACCTTAAATCCCAAAAATATATATAAAAATGAAATGTAATATAAAATAAATTCAATTTTTTAATCTATAAAAATTATTTATCAATATTATGACCTATTCATTTGTTTTATATATGTATAGTAAACATAAAATGTAAATTGGAATCTCCATCCCTAGAAATTATGTTAAATTTTCTTGATAAATAACTATGTCATTATAGCTACATGGACTCCCTAAAAGTGAAAAAGATATTGTTTCACATTGAAAAAATTGTTACCCAAATTCATTTCCATGAGGAAAATAGAAAAAAAATACAATTAATTCTACTTATGGTGATCATGAAGGAAAGTTTTGATTTTATCAGTTCTCCTCTAGCATATTCACTCAATTATTCCAAGCACTCTACTAAGTTACTATTCATATTCTTATTATAATCACAGGTCCCTGTAAGTTTTACTATACTAATTTCATTAAGTTCGTTAATTTCTTTATTGTTTGTGATTTTTGTATACCTTAGCCACTTATGACACACTCATTATTTAGATAACTAAATTCCTTAATTATAGTATACATGTTGGATTTTAACTCTTGTTTCTTCCCCTAATCCACTAAGGTCCTATACTAGGTTATCAATCTTGAAAATCATTAAGAGAAAAATAATAATATGGGGAAATTATTATTCCATCATGATTTAGGCAATAATACATAACTACACCTCACCTGAACCCCACTAGGTGTCTAAACACACATATTCATGCTAAAATAATCAAAAAGGTTTGAGAAAGAGATTATTCTCTATAGTGATCAATGTTGCAGATACCTCCAATGGATTGATATTTAATATCAATTATCTCTATTGACTCTCCAATCTTATGAAATTTTACCCCAAAGTATTAAATTCCCACTTCTGTAAATGGTATTTTATCTCTATATTTCTTTTAATACCCCATGGTCGTTCTCTATGGATAGAAAATTATTAAGATAATCACATGTGGAAAAAACATTCATTTTATATAGGATAAGTTCCACTACCTAGAATAAATATACCTACTTATTTCTCCCTTGGATTGGATTCCATATGTATATCTTGTTATAAAATTTAATGATTTGGTTAGATAGTTGTTTTACAAAAATTAATTTATTCCCTCTAAGGAATGCATGTTCTTCAGGTGGAAACTCACTTGATCAAGGGTTCTCAAAGACCTATTTAAATCACATATGAATTAATAATTTATAGTTGTTTTATATTTATTTGGGGATGAACATGAACTTATTTTTACTTATGATACTTAATTTATATAATTGAATCATTTTCTTAAATTGGATCCCTAAACATAAATTGGAGATAACTGATACAGATTTGGATCTTAGCATTATATTGGAGTGTAAGGATAGTCTTGAAATGAATCTTTTTGGATTTTGTTGGAGTGATAGTGGATTATGCATTGTTCCCTAACATTTAATTGGATTGAAAACATATTTTAAATATTTTACATGGATCGTGTTGTCTCAGATAGATCCTTGAAATGTGTCGCATGTCATGTTGTCTTGGGAATAGTCACATGTTACAACTTTTCATATTATTACATAATAGGGGTCACAAAACTTAGTTAATTGCCTCAAATTTTTAATGTGATTTAGACCCCAAGGTTACATTGGGTAGTATACATATTTTTTATTGGATTTAATATGGAATAATATGTGCCAATAACATCTCAATTGTTTCCACCGTGTCATGTTGCGATTAGTGTAGTCTGGGTAAGTTGATGTAACATCCATTTATGAGAATAAATATACTGTTGAGCCCTCTGGAAGATTGTTGATTT
Organism: Viscum album; assembly: GCA_963277665.1. Lineage (NCBI taxonomy): Eukaryota > Viridiplantae > Streptophyta > Magnoliopsida > Santalales > Viscaceae > Viscum > Viscum album. Next base: position 999,343,707 of record OY728128.1, on the reverse strand, counting down.
CATATCTATGTTTGATGTTTTAATAATCACAAATCATCACATAACATTAATGCTTAATCTGGTTTGATTTCTCATAAACTGAATTACAATCTGTAAATGAATCTGTTATCATGTTTTTGTCTATGCTTATTGACTTACAAAGTATGTTGGAAGTCTTCTCCATTCAATAGACATCGGAAGCACCGATCCATTCAACAGACATCGGAAGCACTGATCCAATATCAAAGGACAACGGTCGCACCGATCCATCAGACTCACCGATCCATCAGACTCACCGATCCATCAGACTCACCGATCCATCAGACTCACCAATCCATCAGACTCACCGATCCATCAGACTCACCGATCCATCAGACGCACCGATCCATCAGACGCACAGATCCATCAGACGCACCGATGAAAATAAGTCACCGATCCAAGGACTCACTGATGCTGATCAAATGAGTCACCGATGCAAATGACTCACCGATGCAAATGAGTCACCGATGCAAATGAGCCACCGATCAAATGACTCACCGATGCTGATCAAACTGACTCACCGATGCAAATGAGTCACCGATGCAAATGAGTCACCGATGCAAATGAGTCACCGATGCAAATGAGCCACCGATCAAATGACAGACCGATGCTGATCAGTCTGATTCACCGATGTTGATCTATCTAAGTCACCGATCATTACTCACTAATGTTGATGACCTACCGATCACCTGATTCTTCAATAGTCATAAACAACTGTTTGAATTTCTTTATCTTTATTTTTATTTATTCTAACCAATGGTCATATTAGTTATATTTTAATACCCTGACAATTAATTAATAAAGGTTGTCGGATGTCAGGAAACCGTACCTCGTACCTGCGGAAAGGAAACCTTTTCTGTCCTACGAAGCACGTGACATAAATACAAGAAGACTCTGCTGAAGAGAAACAACGAATAGAGAAAGATTTGATAGAAGAACACAAGACATACAGAAGAAAAGAAAGAGACAACACACACAGAGACAAGGAAGACATACGACATACTCAAGAAGAGCTCTGTGCATACAAGAAGAACCAAGCAAGTCAGAATCACATATACAATCAAGCCTACTAAAGAAGAGTTCTGTGCATACAAAAGAATATCGAAGAGCTTCATCGATTACATCTCACTGCCTGTGAACCTGAAGCATACGACACTCTGCTTCTCAAACAAAATCGAGAAGAGGACTCAGAATCACTTCTGATCAATTCCAAAACGAGTCCAGTTCTACACTGAAATCACTAGAGCCATTTCTAAACTCTACATCTCTGCTCTGTGATTTATTTATTCTACATTTTGAGCAGTGTGTGTTATCTGCTGTATTAAACACACACACTGACTCCTGTACTTTCACTGGAGGATCTGTAAATCCTCAGCAAACCTTTTTACACTTCATTTCCCACTGTGGATAGTGGTAGAGGTCTTGTGACCTGGACAGCTCTAAGCTGTTGTTTGTTTTCCCATTAAGAACTGTGGTAGAGGTCGTGTGACCTAGAAAGTGTGTTCACTATTGTTAACCTCGATCCAGGGTGTGGATCATTTTTATATAAACTTTTGAGAGGACTAAGTCTCGGCTTGAGACTGAACCTCTTGGTTAATTCTTTGTGTTTGTAGTTATGCTCTATATCCATACTATACATATTTATTTCATATTCCGCTGCTATTACTTTGAAATATAATTTATTTTCAAAGCTACTTTGATAGTTAAACTCGCAAGTGTTTATATTTATTATAGACCAGTAAGTTAGTTTCAAAGGTTAATTTAATCATAAGATTAAGTTAACTGAGAACTAATCAATCTTTGAGAAACTAATTGAACCTTTATAATCTGTATAAATTCACTACAGTTTAATCTATTTTTGAAATAGGGGGATTTTTAATCAACATTGTTTTTAACAGAAAATTTTAATTGGAACTCAATTTACCCCCCTCTTGAGTATCCACTCCGACCAACACTTGGTATCAGAGGTTGTTAATATTTTCTAACCGTACTCTGTTTTCAACTGTGATTTTAGTTGTATTTTAAAGTTCTTAAAATTTATGTTATTTCTAAATTTTTATCTCTTTAAAATTCTTTTTGTAATATCATGGATAATAGACTTGAGGGTGCTGCTACTAACCGGCCACCTTTCTTCAATGGAACCAATTATGCTCAGTGGAAACTGAAAATGAAAATTCATCTAGAAAGCATAGGTTTTGATATTTGGACTGCTATTGAATCAGAATATAAAATTCCCACTACTGATAGATCTACTTGGGATGAACCTACAAATACTGCTTACAATAACAATTGTAAAGCTATGAATGCTCTGTACTGTGCTCTAGGAGATGAAGAATTTAATAGAATTTCTGCATGTAAAACTGCATATGAAATTTGGGATACCTTAGCTGTTTCTCATGAAGGAACAACTAATGTTAAGGAGATGAGATTGAATACCTATACTATTAAGTATGATAATTTTAAGATGAAGCCTGATGAACCCATTTCTGATATGTATCTCAGGTTCAATGAAATTGTCAACACAATGACTTCTCTGGGAAAGGATGTTCCAGCAAAGGAGCAAATCATGAGAATTTTGAGATGTCTACCTGAAAGATGGAGAGGAACCTCTGTCTCCATTAGAGAATCCTGTGACATTGGAACACTGCCTGTCAAGGAATTAATTGGTAAGCTGATGATGTATGAAGAAGAGCATAAAGTAAATAAAGAAGAAGATGATGAACCTAAAAGGAAGTCTATTGCCTTCAAGACTACAACCTCAAAGAATAAGGATAAGGAAAAGCCTCAAGTTATCAATGAAAGTTCAAGCAGTGAGGAAAGTGAGAATGATTCTGACAGTGATGCTGAGATGGCTCAAATAGCCAGGAGATTCAAAAAGTTTTATAAAAAAAAGAAATTCTTTAGGAAACCAAATTACAAGGGAAAGTATGACCAACAAGGCAAATGGAAAAAGGATTGGAAGAAGGCTGACAGAACTGATGAAGTTGTCTGTTATGAATGCAAAAGAAAAGGACACATAAAAACAGACTGTCCAAAGCTGAAATATAGAAAGAAGTATGAATAAAAGGATAACAAGTACAAGAAATCCATGAAGGCTACTTGGAGTGCTTCAGAAGACAGCACAAGTGAAGCTGAATCTTCAGACTCTGAAAGGAATTGAGCCAACATGTGTTTTATGACAAACACTTATGAGGTAACATCAGAAACTCCTGCTTCAAATTCATATTATTCTGGAGATGATTCTGAAGGTGATAACATGTCTAAATCTGAACTGTTTGAATATTGTGATATGCTTGAAGAAACCTGTAATGAGCTTAAGGATAAATATAAAGGTTTAAAGAAACAGTATGCTTTAAGTGTTAAGCATAAATCTGATCTGGATATAGAAGTAGAAAAGAATGCTCAGTTGCTTAAAGAAAACATTGAACTGAAACTATCTAATGAGCAACTCAAGAAAGACTTAGAGAAGTTCACAAATGGCAAGAATACTCTAACACAGATGCTAGGAAAGCAAGTTGCACCTAGATATACTACTGGTATAGGATACCAACCTGGACAAAGAAAAGTTGCCAAAACTAGATTCATTCCTAAATATGGACAGAAGACAGTTAATTCTGGAACTTCATATGCCTCAACCAGTTATATTCATAGTTATGGATATAATAAGGTTTATCTTTCAAAGAATGTTAATTCTACAAATTATATGAGACCCATTAGACAAATATGGGTACCTAAAGTGTTATTGGCTAACATGTCTGGACCCAAGAAGATCTGGGTACCAAAATCATCTTCCATCTAAATCTGTTTTGTAGGAGACCTGCTTAAAGAGCTGTCACAAGAAGATATGGTACTTAGACAGTGGATGTTCAAGACATATGTCAGGAGACTTTTCATGTTTCAAGAGCTTAGTAAAAGTTGATGGAGGCTTTGTCACTTTTGGTGATAATTCAAAAGGAAAAATCATCGGCTTAGGCCAGATTGGTAACACTGATACAATCTTGGTTTCTGAAGTTTTATTTGTCGATGGACTTAAATATAACTTGTTAAGAATTTCTCAATTGTGTGATGATGGTTTTTATGTGAAATTTAAAAATTATTCTTGCAATGTTTTTAACTCTAAAAATGTTTTAGTATTTTCTGCTTTAATAAATGAAAATGTTTATGCTGTTGATTTAGATTCCTTAGCTAAGCAGAATATTCCTTGCTTAAATGCTTTTCATAAAGAGTCTTGGCTTTGGAACAGAAGATTAGGACACTGCAATGTACACTCACTTAGAAAACTTTCTAGGAAGAACTTAGTTAGAGACTTACCCAAACTTGAATTTCCAGCAGACAAAGTTTGTAATCCCTGTCAAAAAGGAAATCAACATAAAGTTTCTTTTAAATCAAAGAAAGAAGTGTCAACTTCTCAACCTCTCGAGTTGGTTCACATGGATTTGTTTGGACCTTCTAGAGTTTCTAGTTTAAATGGGAAGCACTATGTCTATGTTCTTGTATATGACTTTTCTAGATATACTTGGGTATATTTTCTAGCTCACAAAAGTGAAGTCTGTTCTTACTTTGTTAAATACTCCATGTCTGTAGAAAATCTTAGTGGACTTAAGATTAAAACTTTGAGAAGTGATCATGGTCGTGAGTTTGAAAATCAAGATTTTGAATCTTATTGCTCACACAATGGCTATAGTCACAATTTCTCTGCCCCTAGGACACCCCAACAAAATGGTGTTGTAGAGAGAAGGAATAGAACCCTGCAAGAAATAGCTAGAACCATGCTCAATGAATATGAACCGCCTATTTACTTTTGGGCTGAAGCTGTTAATACAGCTTGCTATGTCATTAATAGAGTTTTGATCAGACCAGTTCTTAAGAGGACCCATTATGAGTTGTGGAACCATAGGAAACCTAAGGTTAACTACTTCAAAGTTTTTGGCTGCAAAGTCTTCATTCTCAATACTAGAGACAATCTTGACAAATTTGCATCCAAGAGTGATGAAGGAATTTTCCTAGGTTACTCTATCTCTAGTAAAGCCTATAGAGTTTTCAATAAAAGAACCAAATGTGTGGAAGAATCTGTTCACATCAAATTTGATGAAACTGATCCACATGAACCTAAAATCTCTCTTGAAGATGATCTCTCTGGTTTGAATCTCAATGATAAATACAATGGACCTATAGTTAAAACATCCAACTCTGAAAATTCTCCAGAACCTGCTTCTGTTGAACCTCAATCTGTAGATGAATCTGAAATCTCTAGCCCTATCTTTTCAAGACCATCTAGGACTCTAAAGAACCATCCTTTAGATGCTGTTGTAGGAAATCTAGATAGAGGAACACAGACTAGAGCTTCTCTAAGAAATCAGGTTGAACATCAAGCCTTTCTTTCACAGTCAGAACCTAAAGATATCAATGATGCTATCAATGATGAGTTTTGGGTAATGGCTATGCAAGAAGAACTAAATCAATTTGAAAGAAACAAAGTCTGGAAATTAGTAGAAAGATCTAAAGACACTTTGACCATAGGCACAAAATGGGTATTTAGAAACAAAGTTGATGAACCTGGAAACATCATTAGAAATAAAGCTAGGCTAGTTGCACAAGGTTACAATCAAGAAAAAGGAATTGACTATGAGGAAACCTTTGCACCTGTAGCTAGATTAGAGGCTATTAGGATCTTACTTGCCTATGCATCACATCTGAATTTCAAGCTATATCAAATGAATGTCAAAAGTGCTTTTCTAAATGGTTTTATTGTTGAAGATGTTTTTGTAGAACAACCACCTGGTTTTTTAAATCCTCATTTTCCAAATCATGTTTTTAAACTTTCTAAAGCTTTATATGGTTTAAAACAAGCTCTAAGAGCTTGGTATGAAAGGCTTTCAAACTTTCTTATCTCAAAAGGATTTACAAAAGGAGTAGTTGATCCCACTCTTTTTATAAAAAGGATTTCAAAATATGTACTAATAGTACAAATCTATGTTGATGATATTATTTTTGGATCTTCTAAAAATTCCTTATGTACTGATTTTTCAAAGGTTATGCAAAATGAATTTGAAATGAGCTTAATGGGAGAGCTTAAGTATTTTCTTGGTTTTCAAATTCTTCAAACTAAAGATGGAATTATTTTAAATCAAAGTAAATATACAAAAGATCTTTTAAAACGTTTTGGATTGGATAGTATTAAGGAAAGTGATACACCTATGAGTACTACCTGTAAATTGGATACAGATGAAGCTGGGAAACCAGTGGATCAAACCAATTACAGAGGTATGATTGGGAGCTTACTTTATCTTACCGCTAGTCGACCAGACATTATGTTCAGTGTATGTATGTGTGATAGATTTCAAGCTAATCCAAAAGAATCAAACTTACTAGATGTTAAAAGGATTTTTAAGTATCTTAAGTATACTATAAATTTAGGTTTGTTTTACCCAAAAGGACAATCATTTAACCTAACTAGCTATTCAGATGCTGACTTTGCTGGTTGTAAGTTAGATAGGAAAAGCACATCAGGAACATGTCATTTTCTTGGAAAATCCCTAGTATCATGGTGTAGTAAGAAACAGAACTTAGTTTCATTGTCTACTGCCGAAGCAGAATACATAGCTGCTGGTAGTTGCTGTGCACAAATTCTGTGGATGAAACACACTCTATTGGATTATGGATTTGATCTTAAACATGTTTCAATCAACTGTGACAATACTAGTGCAATAAATATATCTAAGAACCCTGTATCTCACTCTAGAACTAAGCACATTGATGTCTGACATCACTTTCTAAGAGATCATTATCAAAAAGGTGGTGTTTCTTTGAAATTTATTAGCTCTGAACATCAATTAGCTGATATCTTCACAAAGCCTTTATGCTCTGAAAGAATGAAATTTAATAAACAAGAGTTGTGTATGATAGATCTGTGAAACTGATCTGTGAAACTGATCTGTGAAACTGATCTGTGAAACTGATCTGTGAAACTGATCTGTGAAACTGATCTGTGAAACCGATCTGTGAAAACGATCTGTGAAACCGATCTGTGAAACCGATCTGTGAAACCGATCTGTCACACCGATTTTTTTTGTAATTAATTAGTAAATTTCTTTTATACTTTTGATGGGAACCCTAAATGATAAAATAAATGATACGTGGCTATTTATCCTCCCTAAACCTTTGACCTTTCATTTCCCGCCGAACCTTTCAACCTCTCTTCCCCTCTACTTCGAACCTTCGAACTCCTGCCTTCGCAAAATCCTCGAATGGCTAAGCAAAAGAGACCGAGCAAAGGACCGGATAGCCCTATACCTTCAAATAGTGCTCGAGGCGAGTCGAGTAGTACCTCTCAACTATCAGTAAATCCGAACCCGGAAACTCGGATTGTTGCTGTAGAAAAAGAAGTAAACTCTGCCTGGCTTTCGTCAAGTAAGTCCCTGTTGCTGCAAGTTCTTGAATCGCAAGGATGGATAGACTGGTTTTCTGAAAACACTCGAATAGACTACCCAAAGTTGGTACATGAGTTCTATATGAATCTGGAAATCACTTTAGATGGTGTGGAGGCTGCCAGGATGTCGTCCGTGGTAAAAGGAAAGAAAATATCCTTCTCATCTAAGCAGTGGGCTGAGTGCTTGAACGTACCTCATGAAGGTCGGTATGAGGATTATGCTGGGAATATTCCTCCAACATCTGATTACTTCTCTTATGAATTAGCTCTGGAGCTTCTGACAGGAAACAGAGAGTCACGAAGAATCACAGCTTCAGAATTAGATGGTGAGTGCAGACTTCTTTTCAAGTTTATTCAGCACCAACTTTGCCCTAGGAGAGGAGATTTTTCTGCTGTAAAGTACCAGGATGTTTTCCTGTTGTATCTTCTGAAAACACATGAGAAGATCAATTTGTGTAGATATGTGATGGTACACATAGCTGGAATGATAAAACCGTCTAAGAAAGCCACTGCCTTGTTTTATTCAAAGATGATATCTACCATGCTCAAGAATCTAGATTGTATTGATGAAGATGATGAAGTTAATGAAACGTATCATACCTTCTGTCTTAACAAAGAGATCTGCAAGAGGATGAAAATAAATTGGAATCCATGTAAGAAGTGCTGGGTTGTAGATGAAGATAAATTGTATGAAGCCTACAATCCCATAGATCATGGCAAGAGGCCAAAGGATTTGAGAGACCCTGGCTTGAAACCAAATGAGGAACCAGTTTATTCTGATGATGATGAGCAAGAAGAAGGAAAGGATGAGGCCACCGAAACCCAAGAGCAAGAAGAAGCTGCGACTGAGGAAGGAAGTATGTCATCTTCTGATGATAGGAGTGATCCTGACACTGCCAGTCCCAAAAGAAGAATAGAATTTGGACCTGCTAGTCCACCCTTAACCCTACCAGAATCAGAACCTATTCTTGGTGATGAAGAAGATTCTGACACTGAAGAATATCACAGTGAAGCTTCTGAGAAGAGTGATGATGGACGTGCTGATGAAGCTGAGGCTATTGCTGATGGTGATAACAGACCAGTGGATGGTCTTTCTGAAGATCAAATGGCATCACCTCAATCAGTACAAGCAATACATATCAGTGGCAAGGATGATTCACCAAAAATCAGTGGAACAGCAAGCTATGAGAAACCAAAATACACCCTGTGTGCTGCTGTTTGGGATGACTACCCTGGTTATGCTGTGTTGGGCTTAGAATATTCAGAAGACGAAGAAGAAATGCCAGAATCTGCTGCAGCTGTGAAGAGGAACCTCCCACGAGAAGCAAGGTCTGTTCCTACTGTTGATCCTACCTATAATAATTTACCTAGTTCAGGAATCTCTCAAGCTGATCTTGATAAGTTTAATTTTGAATTGCTAACTGCTGTGAGAACCATAGTTAGAGAAGAAGTTTCTAATGCTCTTACTCAAGTGTCTCTACAAGTTTCTGAAAATTCATTGGAAGCCTTCTCACAGAGAGTATCTAATTTTGTGAAGCCAGACCAAGCCAATACTGGTGAACTTATTGGCAGGCAAATAGCCTTTTTGAATCAGACTATGAAGGATCTTCACACCGGCCTGGTATCTCTATCAAGCGAATTCCGATCAACCATCTCTGGTATGATGGAAGTTTTGAGAAATTTGATTGAACATCTCAACAAGTCTGACCTGAGGAAGTTGAAAGCTGAGTTAACTCACATAGTTAGCCAAGCCAGTACAGGCAAGGTCACCAAGATCACTACCCGTGAGATAGAAGCTCTAAGAGAAATTGTGCATGATGAGTTAGCTGTTGTTAGACAAATTCTTGACTTAGAATCTTTGAGGAAGATGAAAGAGCTCTGTGATAACAGTCATAAGATGGCATTGGTATATTCAGCAGATGCTAAGAAAGCCCTGCAAGAGATCAAAGAGAAAGTTGATAATTTCTTTTCTAAGATTTATACAAAACACGAGATGACTGCAAGCTTCAAGGTATTGGCATAGAATCTGAAATTACCTCCAGTCACTCAGGCCTTCAAAACTCAAGTTCATCAGTTGCAAGATTTTGTCCCTTCCTTGGCACAGTTCATGGAGAATAAAGATGATTTTGAAAACGCTATGAAGTATGGAGCAGAAGTCATTCAGGACATTATTCATCTTTTGAAGCCCTATTTGCATACACAGGCCACTGCCATAGTACTTCCTACTTCTGACCCTATTAGTGATTCTGATATAGCTCCAAATCAGCTATCTGTTGCTCAAGCTCTCTCTCAGTTAAGACCATTTCCTCAGCAATCTTCTCAATCAGCTCCTGTTTCTCAACAACAACCCTCTGTGGTACCTGCTCCTTCACCTGCCCGAGTTGTCCTACCACCACTTTAGATTCGCCAAGACCAGCATGTCTCCAACCTTCAAACTTTCCCACTATTGATCCCAAAGAAAAAGGAAAATCCCCTTTGTATCCCACCAAATAGTTGTGTATTGTTTTTGATAGGATGAACAATGTGCTACTTGTAATAATCTGTCCTTTATCAAAAAAAATTTATCTCTACTCTCTGCTGCCTGCTTTTACTTTCACCTTCTCTTATCTGTTTTCCCTCCTTTTTGATTATCCCAAAGGGGGAGAAGAACAAGAATACTTTATGGGAGAAGAACAAGAATACTTTATGGGAGAAAAGATGTATATATCTCAGGGGGAGAAATCTGTATAATATATATGGGTAATCTAAATTAAAGGGGGAGATTTATATATCTCTTTATATTTATTCTTCTTATGATTTAATTCTCATTATGTTTTTATTAATGATATATCATATTATTTATATTTAATGATAAAGATTTGTGATTATCAAAAAGGGGGAGATTGTTGAGCCCTCTGGAAGATTGTTGATTTCATGTCTATGTTTGATGTTTTAATAATCATAAATCATCACATACCATTAATGCTTAATCTGGTTTGATTTCTCATAAACTTAATTACAATTTGTAAATGAATCTGTTATCATGTTTTTGTCTATGCTTATTGACTTACAAAGTATGTTGGAAGTCTTCTCCATTCAACAGACATCGGAAGCACCGATCCATTCAACAGACATCGGAAGCACTGATCCAATATCAAAGGACAACGGTCGCACTGATCCATCAGACTCACCGATCCATCAGACTCACCGATCCATCAGACTCACCGATCCATCAGACTCACCGATCCATCAGACTCACCGATCCATCAGACTCACCGATCCATCAGACGCACCGATCCATCAGACGCACCGATCCATCAGACGCACCGATACAAATAAGTCACCGATCCAAGGACTCACCGATGATGATCAAATGAGTCACCGATGCAAATGACTCACCGATGCAAATGAGTCACCGATGCAAATGAGACACCGATCAAATGACTCACCGATGCTGATCAAACTGACTCACCGATGCAAATGAGTCACCGATGCAAATGAGTCACCGATGCAAATGAGTCACCGATGCAAATGAGCCACCGATCAAATGACAGACCGATGCTGATCAGTCTGATTCACCGATGCTGATCTATCTGAGTCACCGATCATTACTCACTAATGCTGATGACCTACCGATCACCTGATTCTTCAATAGTCATAAACAACTATTTGAATTTCTTTATCTTTATTTTTATTTATTCTAACCAACGGTCATATTAGTTATATTTTAATACCCTGACAATTAATTAATAAAGGTTGTCGGATGTCAGGAAACCGTACCTCGTACCTGTGGAAAGGAAACCTTTTCTGTCCTACGAAGCACGTGACATAAATACAAGAAGACTCTGCTGAAGAGAAACAACGAATAGAGAAAGAGTTGATAGAAGAACACAAGACATACAGAGGAAAAGAAAGAGACAACACACACAGAGACAAGGAAGACATACGACATACTCAATAAGAGCTCTGTGCATACAAGAAGAACCAAGCAAGACAGAATCACATATACAATCAAGCCTACTCAAGAAGAGTTCTGTGCATACAAAAGAATATCAAAGAGCTTCATCGATTACATCTCACTGCCTGTGAACCTGAAGCATACGACACTCTTCTTCTCAAACAAAATCGAGAAGAGGACTCAGAATCACTTCTGATCAATTCCAAAAGGAGTCCAGTGCTACACTGAAATCACTAGAGCCATTTCTAAACTCTACATCTCTGCTCTGTGATTTATTTATTCTACATTTTGAGAAGTGTGTGTTATCTGCTGTATTAAACACACACACTGACTCCTGTACTTTCACTGGAGGATCTGTAAATCCTCAGAAAACCTTTTTACACTTCATTTCCCACTGTGGATAGTGGTAGAGGTCTTGTGACCTGGACAGCTCTAAGCTGTTGTTTGTTTTCCCATGAAGAACTGTGGTAGAGGTCGTGTGACCTGGACAGTGTGTTCACTGTTGTTAACCCCGATCCAGGGTGTGGATCATTTTTATATAAACTTTTGAGAGGACTAAGTCTCGGCTTGAGACTGAACCTCTTGGTTAATTCTCTATGTTTGTAGTTATGCTCTATATCCATACTATACATATTTATTTCATATTCTGCTGCTATTACTTTGAAATATAATTTATTTTCAAAGCTACTTTGATAGTTAAACTCGAAAGTGTTTATATTTATTATAGACCAGTAAGTTAGTTTCAAAGGTTAATTTAATCATAAGATTAAGTTAACTGGGAACTAATCAATCTTTGAGAAACTAATTGAACCTTTATAATCTGTATAAATTCACTACAGTTTAATCTGTTTTTGAAATAGGGGGATTTTTAATCAACATTGTTTTTAACAGAAAATTTTAATTGGAACTCAATTCACCCCCCTCTTGAGTATCCACTCCGACCAAAATATACCATTCTGAATAATGTGGGATGTATTTGGATTAATAGTGTATCAAGCTTTGATAAAATGTTTTGTTGGATTTCATGTACACTTAGAGTAAATATTATTAAATTATTTTGGTCTTAATAGATTTTTACGGTTGTTGGTTAAACTACATTAGAACCCTAAAAGTTTCTAGTGTATTAGTTCAACACTATGTCGGTTAGGTGATGTATCTTTAATTCTATTAATATAGATTACTTTCTATCCCAATATATTCTCATCCCCAAAATTATAGTTTTATATGACTCTATATATCTTCTATATATTTATTCACATTTTATTCCCATTCACCCAATCACTAGTTATTTAACTCCAAACATATCAAGATTCAAATTATATCTTGAATAAAAACAAATCAATGCATAGATTCCCAATATTAAGTAATTACTCTTAAAACTATTAATTTTTTTGGAACTACTTAAAAAAACATTAAATATAAAAATAAAAACAAAATAAAAAAATTAAAAAAAATTAAAATTATTTATACCAATTATTTTTTGAGTTTTTATAATTTTCCTTGAGATCCTCATAATTAATTTTCTCAAATATAATCACTTTTAATTGGGTTTCAATCCCAATATGATATCAAAAAAATTATCTTCTTCCATCCAATATATGATGAGGTGGTCAATAAGGCAATAATGATAATAACTAATATAGAAAGAATAGAAGGCATGGGTGGGGAATCCTTTTCTGCAATGGGAAGTTAGAGTTCCATATCTAGTCAGAAAAGAGATCATGGGGAATCTTATAGGGGTAGAAGTGGATTTAACACCCCATATTTTTATCCCTTTAATGTGTATAATAGATTGTTTCACATGAAACATTTAAATAAAATGAACAATAATATATTATATTGAAATAAAATATTACAATAAAAGATAAAAATTAATAAATTATGAGATTTATGTATGAAACATAATTATGAATATTATAAGAGGAATAAAACCAAAATTAAATAAGAATACAATGAACATGAAATCTCCATCCTCATGGTTTTCCTTGAAAATCATATCACCAATTCTAAATATTAAAAGAAGTAAAAAACATAAGAAATATAATATAAATTTTGATATAAAGGTAAAAATTTATGGATAAATTTTTGTGAATTTTTTACTGTTATATATAATGTTTCTGGTTATATATCATTGGATATATGTTTTTTGAATATATGATCATTGGATATGTGATTATTGAGTATACTTGTATCGAATAGGAATATTATTATTTTATAATTAAAAGTAAAAAATGTGTTACACATAAAATACTTGACATTTAATTTAAATAATAATTTTGGAATAAAATTAAAATATATTAATTCATTTTTAAAAATAATTCATACTTCAAAGAAATTTTTTATTTTAAACTAAATTTTTTCCTTTTAAAGAGTCATTTAAACAAAATATGTTGACTATATTCAAGGAATGATTTTTAAAACAAGTAAATAACATCTAATATTTAATTAATGATTTATAAATAATAAAAATTTATTGATTCATTATTAATTTAAAGGTATTAGTTAAAAATTTTGTTTTTATTATATATTATATGTATTTATTTAAAAGATAAATTTATCATATTTTCAATATAAAATTTACTGAATTTTTTTTATATATTTAAAAAAATAAACTAACATTCATCTAATGATTATTACTTGTTAAGATATAAAAATAAATTCCCTTTTATTCTTAAAATATAGTTTTCTAAAAATGATTTTTTTATGTTTTTTGTGTCTAATTTAAATAGGATTTTAATCAGTTTTAGAAATTTAATTTAATAAAATTGATTTTTTTTTTGAATTAGATATTTGGAATTATGTAAGATTTTTAATTTTATTTTTAGGAAAAAAATAACTTACAATGTTTAAAATTGAGATACCATAGTAAGGTAAAATGAGGTAAAACAGGTTAAACTAAAGATTAAATTCCTATAATATCTCTAAAATTATCTAAAACTTTTGAGGATGAGAATTTTAATGATCCATATCCATTATATTTAAATTTTAGATCCACTTTACTTGTAAAAAATATATTCCTTACACATTAAATAATGAATATTTGTCAAAAATTCCACTCAAACTCACCTATAAAAGAACCCTCATCTACCCACTTAAAACGTTACTTTTCCTTTGCATATATATTAAATACCAGGCCAAATTTAATCTCCCAAATCCTTATTACACATTTTATATATTCTACTCTAAAAAATTATACCTAAACCCTTCATTACAAAGGAACCCATTTGAGTAGAGAATTCATCATATTACCTAGTATTTCATCATCTTTTTCAATTACATTATCATCACTACTATTTCTAAATAGCATTAATCATTTTAATGATATTTTATTAACAAAACTATTATTAACATCACTATTTACAATATTAATGATTATAAAGACCTTAATACTTGTAATATATGATATTAAAGAGTAATTTATTTAATAAATATGGTTTTATAAGGGTGACATAAAAATGAATGGTCATTATAAAGTAATTTCTTATTGTATAGAAATTAACCAAAACATTATCATTTTTAATTATATTCTCATGAACCATACACATAGCATACATAAAATTAACACGGTACTGAATAAATCTTTGAAACAAGATGATTAAACTACCTTGAGAAATCTAAGAATGATGAACTTATTATAATAATTGAGGATTGACATCTCTATTTAGAAAGTTGTATGAAAAAATAAGAATTATTAACATTAAATTATGAAAATAAAAATAAAAACTAAATATTATATGTATAATATATAATTATAATTTAATAGTATAATATATAATAGAAATTAATAAGATTATAAAATAATTTTTTAAGATGGATATGTTTATTATATAGAAGGTTAAAAAATCCATGCAAGTCAAGAGTAAAGGTAAGGGTTTCTTTTCAAATATCACTTAAAAATCACAATTGTTTTTTTATAAATTTATATTATGGGAAATTAAATGTCATTTATCTTTAAAATCTCATCTATTTTCTTATTCTATGATTATTTTTAGGCATTACATTTATTCTTAGTATTTTCCCACCCATTGATTTTCAATTCATCTAGAATTGTGGTTGTCAGTGGAACTAAACTTATATCTTATTCTCTCCATAGAATACTTTTCCTCTATGACCATATTTTTTATATTATTTTATGTATTTCTTTTTATTCGGTTATATGATTTTTAAGGTAATATTAAATTTACTTTGACTTTATTTTAAATATTTTTCAATTGACTCATTTTTAATGTTTATTAATGACCTCTTTCTCCCACTATTTTCTTGAATTTTATTTATTTAGATTCATTTTCATGTCTATATAATTATTCAAAGTAATTTTTACATAATTTTTTATTATTTTAAAAAAAATATTATTTCATAATTTATTTCATTTAAAAATAAAAATTATCAAAAAAGTAAAGTAAATTTTGTCTTAGTTTACAAAAAAAAAATTATGTTGTTCTTTTAAAGTTATTTGCATCTATATCAATATCCATTTAATGTTTATTATGTTTTATAGGGTATATGTTTTAATGAAATCATCTACTTTCTTTCTCCGTATGATTTATTTATGCCATGTGTATATTTTCATACAACTCATTTATTTCTCTAGGGTTATATATCTGGTTGATTTATGAATGTGATCATGTTCATGTGGCATGTGTATATATGGTTTTTAATTATGTTTTGGGTGGGACCCAAATTATATATCCCTCCAACGAATTGGGTAAAGATTTATATCTCATGATATGAAATTTATGGGAATAGGGAGTGAACCCAATAAATGATGTTTATGGGAATCGGAAGTAAAACCAATCCACTATGTTATGGAACTCTATGAACTATTTAATAATAGTCTTAGCAGAAAGCCATAAAAATAAATGATTTTATATGATTATATTTAAGCCATATTCCTCTATTATTCTTCATGGAACATGATTATTCTCTCATGATTCCATATTCATATACCCAGTTCTTATGTTATGAAAAAAACTATATGTCACAACTCATGATTTATAATGTATGTTTTATTTTTTATGATTTTCCGTAGGTTATATTCATGTACCATGATTATGTTATCATACCCACATATTCATGATATGCTCACTTGTGAACTTATATTGATATATCTTACATTCACCCTTTACTAAGAGTATAATCTCACCCTTTCTTATGTATATCTTCCCTGGGATATGAATAAGAGTATAACATATGAAATGTCAAAAAAAAGAGGTCGAGCATAGATAAATTAAGGAAAATTGTTCACTAGGTTATAGAATAAAGTTTGTATGTATCTAAAATCCAAAGTTACTAAACTTTCTAGTTTTGGAGGCTGTGATTTTTTATGATATATAATTAATATTCATGTGTAATGAAGTATTATGTATTTTTTCATGTCTAATTATTCCCATTTGGTATCATATCAACTTTTAGTTAATTTTGGATATTAACTAATGAAGAATATAGGGGTTAAAAAACCCATCCATGGTTTCACTAAAATTTATGTATGTTGAACCATGATTGAGTGTCATTGGTTGTTCCAAAAGTGTTGTAGGATGAATCAAGAGTGTCATAAATTGGTCATATTGTGTTATAGATTGAAATTAACGTGTCATACTTTAAGAAATATTAGGGGTGATTTTCATTATCATATGATTTTTTATAATGGATATTATTATTTAAGGATCATACTTTTCACATTCATGATGTTGTTTTCAAGTATTCCTTTTTTAAATTCTGTCCTTTTTTTATTTCTCACTTTTCCCAAGTGTTTTTGATGAAAAATGTAAAATTTTAACTTGGAAGAAATTGGAACATGGTTTGCGCATGATTAGGGGAAACCATGTGCCTAGACCAGTTCACCATGCAACAAAGTGTCATTTTTGGATAGTGGGAAACCACACAGTTGTCGTACAGTTTTTAAAACTATGTGGGTAACTATGAAGCTTGATCCTTGTGGGTAGAGAGGGGTGCATGGTTGTCGCATAGTTTAGAAAACCATGTGTCATGTCTAGGTCATTAAAATCGGGATATTTACAATTTTTCCTTTTTATATTTTACCCTATTTCCATAACTTTCTTCCCCCACTCAAGTTTTTCCAGAACTAGGCACCTCCTCCCTCTCCCTTGGGACCCTTGGATCTCTATTTCCTTGGTGTATTTGGTGTTTTTTCTACAATATTCTTCAATTAAGTTCCATTTCTTTATGATTTAACCTATTTTCTAGGGTATCTATCCTTTTTTATCGGGGTTTATTATTTTCTGCAGGTTGGGTGACCTATTTACAATTGAATATTGATTTTTAGCGTTCAATATTGATTCTCATGGTTCAATATTTTCTTATTAGGGCCTTGTGGTGGTTTGGTTGTGGTTTATCACTGGTTTCCAAAATTTTCCATGTGTGATGAAGGTGGTTCTATGCTTTTACATTATTAGATTGTTTTCACTTGCTTTCTTTCTTTTATGAAAGTGTTCTATGGAATAATTTTATAGTGTAAAAAAAATTTGAAAGTGTTTTGGAATGAATATATGATAAAAGTGGATTTTATAAATGAAAATGGTTATGTTTTTTGTATTATTTATTGTGGTGTTTATGGAATTGGTATTACACCTTGTGTAGAAGGTGTAAAATGGGTTTTAAAAGGGATTTAAAGGTGAAAATGTGCTAAAAATGAATTTATAACAGAAATGGGAATTATTGGATGTTGGATTCCATGTTTTCCACCTTTAGTATGAATTTTAAATTATGTAAATGATGGGAAATATGTTTGACAAATGAGTTGGGTTAATTTGTGGATTGAAGGGGTATTTTACAATAGAAATGGTTTTTTAAAATGTTCTCTTATTTTCATGTTTTCAAATTAGTTTCATAAATTGGTTGAATGGTGTGAAACATGTTTTAAAATCAATATAGTGTGTGTTTTTGATTCAAAATAGGTTTTTATTTATGGAAATGATGTTTTATCATGTCTGTTATATTTATAGTATTATTAATGTTTGAAAGTGATATTTCATGTGATATGTTGAATGGAAATTGAGAGAAAATGAAATCCTAAGTGACTCGGTGGGAAGACTAGGACTAGTATGTTAGTTGGATTGGCAAGACCAAGGCCTCGTTCTTTCTAGAGATATTGAATATACAACACTAACTAAACTATAACGGTTAGATACCAATATAATTTTGGATAGATTTATCTCTAGTGGCTTGTTCCTGATTATGATGATCAGTTTGGTTAATATACCGCATTTCACTAAGATATGAGGTACCTAGTGTTACACTATAGCAGTACCTATAGGGACCTCCAAGGACATAGTGATCTATTGTGATGTTTTACTTACCATCAACATACGATGCACTTGGTATTTCATTTTATAATCGAAGCATGTTATTCCTTTAAAAAGGTTTTTCCTTTGAAATGTTTTCCTTTAAAATGATTACTATAAAAATGTTTATATCCCTTTATAAAACATGAAAGTTAATTTGTCTTATAATGTTGTAGCATAGAATCCTTTCTTTTGTTCCGAATCCTACTGGTATTTGTCTCAAAACCTACATACATCATTGGGTGTATGTAGACTTTGTTATGTATGAACCAGGTAAAGAAAAGATGTGTCATGGAGATTTTGGTGGTTTTGGTTACTAGTGTTCCACTTGTTTCTGGTGGTGGTGGTGGTGACTTGAGGGTGGTGCCCCTCATTTTTCACAGAGGATTTTTGGGACATTTTTTGGTTTTCCATTTATTGTATTCCCTTTTTAGTTTTGTTTAAATTTTTAAATCTTGAATTTGAAAATTGTTGTATCTCATTTGGTTATAATTATTTAGCTATGTTTCATTTATTATTATTGGTTTTTTATGTTTATACTCAAGTTTGAACTCATTACTAAAGTATATTTTTGATACCAAGGCACTAGTTTCTACCCTGTCTGGATTGGTAACTCTCTTCAGGCCATTCCACGGATTAGGTTTGGTGTCAGGTCATATGAAATTCCAGTTTGGTTTGTGAAAAATTGTATTAGAGGAGGTTAAAATCTTTTTTCATTGTGATATTTTGGTAAGAGTCTAGGTAGAATATATCTAAGACTATTGAGGATTGAGTTAGTTTTTGTGAGTAGGGTACATGGCCAGCACACCTCGTGATAAGACTTGAGTCTCCATGGAAAGTCTAGTTTAATTTGGTTCCTTTAGTTCTTGTGAATTTTTTGGTGTTGGGGAAATTAAAAAGGAGTCTGGCTAGTGGTCTTAGTGATCTCACAGGGCCTGGTAATCCATGTAGATCTAGGTAAATTGTCCTAGAATACTCTATGTGACGATGGTGCGATTAGAATATGGATTCCAACCATATGCATGATTATCCCATCAGCACTGGTTTTCCCTTGTGGATTTTTTTGGGTCTTCATTAATTTTGAAAAAAAAATCAAACCATTGGTTTGGAAATTGTGAAAACTATATTTTAAAGTGAAAATGGTTTCGTTTTGGAGAGATGGAAAAGGAGTTTTCGGAATCATTTTGAAGGAAGATTTAGAAAAGTTTATTTTTATAAAATGATTTATGAATAAATTAAGATTACATTATCAAGATTGGGTTTTTTATATAATAAAAAATTGTGGTTTAACGAAGTTGGTTTTCTAGAAAAAAATGAATTATTTCAAGTTAGGTTTTATAAATATGTTCTAAATTGAATTTTTTTAGCTAATGAAAAATTGGTTTGAATGGAATGAAACTTCTTGGATTTATGTATGGAGTTTGAAAATGGTTTTTAACTTGGTGGTTAGTGATATTTTGACAAGTTTAATGAATTTTGAGTGTGAAACCTACCAAGCCTATTTCCCCTTCAAAAGTGTTTTTAAGAGAAAATGTGGAGTTTTGATAACCAATAGTTTTGTGGTGTCTCCTTGTGATTTGGGAATGTTTCTTGTGAGGTGTTTTGAGTTTGATAACACTCTATGTTAGAATGGTGTTTTAAGTTTGAGTTCTTATCGATGAATTTTGTTTAGATAATCGTTAGTGGGTTTTTTTTTAGAAATGTTTGGGAATATTTTGAGTAGGGACCTCTGTGTTTGATGTTTTTTTGTGGTGAGTTTTTTCCAATGGATCGCTTTGATCTGGGTTCTCAGTTTCCTTGTTAGATACTGTATGAACCCACATGATTTGATGGATATTCAAAATGAAACCATGGTCAGTTCGCTGTTGGTAGACCCTATAGAAGGCTAACCCGTAGACCTTCTTCTTGAGTCTCAGAAGTTGAGTCCTCCTCTATTTTATTGTTAAGAGGATCCTTTTGAATTGGAATAGTGGATGTAGGAAATTTAAGGAATATTTATTTTACTTGATATGCCTAAGTCGTTAAAGATGAAGTTTGGCTCCTTTATTCTTGATGGTATGGTGTGTAAGTGGTGAAGGGAATTATAGTAAGGGGAATGGAAATAGACCAAAAGTTTTTTGTGATGGTCACTGTATTAAAAGGTCATTGGATCTTTCATTGTCTTCATTTGGGAATAGAATCATGTTGTATCATTAGTGTGGGAAGTCTATTCATAATAATCTATTGTGTCCAAATAATCTAAATACCTTACATACCTATGGATGCCTAGGTAACATTCAACGGCTCTATCGGGATGTTCTCAAGAAGTTTTGTGGAGCTAGGTCTGCCTTTTCGAAAAACAACCATGCTTACTTGTAGGATTTGTGCATTTTTTGGGGTTTGGTTTAATGTCTCTCTCTTTGTAATGCTTATTTGGTTGTAATGGTCATGTATGGTGATGTTTCTTGGTGTTTTATTGTCTTTAAAATGAAAAATTGGATGTTTTGGAATCTATTGAGAACTTCTTTTTTTAATGGAAGCATTTTTTATTTCAAAAATCTAAAATTTCACCATTAGAAATGGAGGTGTTTCCCATTTATTATTTGGTCTTACTATTTCCTATTAGGATTAAAGAGGATTATGTTTATGTATCCTCTAAATCCTCATCTCATTGAAATTCCTTATTAAGGTGAAGTGAGTTCCATAGTGTGTTGTGTTATATTGGTTCTTCCTAGACTATTGTGTTGCTTCTTGTGGCACCAAAAAAAGGATTTCTGTCGAGGGATCTTCAAATCCTAAATATGAGGCAAGAGATGCTTCAATAATCAGGTCTCTAGCCAAAGTCCTCTAAGTGAATATGGTTCTTAGTCAAGAATCACTGAGGGTGTGGGGGACCTTGGTCCGGTTTGGTCTTCAGTATTGGATGGGGACAATTTAAGCATCTCTATTTTTACTCCCTTGTCTTAGAAAGGTCATTTTTTGTGGGTAATGGTATAAAGGACTCATTATTTTTTGTGATCTTTGTGGGTAAAAGAGTTCCTCCCTAGTTATAATAAGGTGTGGTTTTATTTTTTTCTTGAATTCCAATAGTGGTGCCTTTTTGGATGAGTGTTTATATTTGTTTATCCTTCACGGTTAGCTTTTCTAATTCAATATCAGTTTGGTCTATCTCATGGGTGGGTGTTTCGCTTTTCAAGTTTTCTTCCCTTTGTGAAGGGTTTTGTTGGTTTGTGTTTTTTGGTTTTTGTAGGAAGTTCATAGGATGATCCACTTTGGGATTCCCATGTTAGTATGTGCTGGTCAGTTAAGTTGGTTGGTTATTATGGTGGGGATACCCACCATGGGTCTCGCTGAATTTTTTTTATAGGATAAATTGGTGGTAGTTCATTTCTAATGGTGGTGATTCTATTCAGGCCTCCCAGTTTTGATAATCCGGTTCAGTCTCTAGTGTATTTTTTCATTGAGAAATTTTGTTTATGGATGTTGGCTCTGAGTGTAACAACATGAACCCCAAATCCCGGTGCTGGTGCGTTATTTCATTACATTGTCATGATTATAAGAAATAAATACTAAATTATCAATTATTTTAGCAGTTTTGGAAGATTATATTACATACATGATACCCATAGTACATTAGGAATTATAGAAAATAAAATATGATAAATAATAAACAGAAATAAAATGCCTCATTGAAAGCTTATTGAAGGTTCTCTTTTTCATAACCTGGGTAAAGGAAAAATAATAAGGGTGAGATAAAATTCTCAATAAGGTTTACATATAGTGGAATCAATAATCAATAATAATTTAATCATAATCAATTAGACTTAACTAATATGGTATGATAAATAAATGAGAATACTTTCCAATAATAAGATGAGAATAAAAATGAATCCATAGACTTCGTCATAGTGAAAACCTCAGGAACAGTAATAACTGAATGATGAATAAATAGAATGCTTATTATTTGGATGTAATATATCAACCACATGAACCATTATACCATTGAGATGGTTTAAGTTTTTGGGTAGAAACCCATCTGATTTTTGGAAACAAACATGAAGGGTTTTTCACCAACTGATTTGTATCAGGAGACCTGTCGGTGCATTGAGTGGATATAGAGGGCCCTACTCATAATTTATAGTCCAAATAATTCATTATACATTGATTTATTCAAGAAAAATATGCCTTTTAAATATCTGTATTGAATAGAGGATACGGATTCATCAATATTTCCCCAGTTAAAAAATCATTCAAAATAAACACCATATGTGCAATGGTATATGGCTTAAGGTAATAATCATATCCGTGAAAAAATAAAAAGGATATTAAATATAATTATAATTTAAAATGAAAAATTATCTCAAAGGGGGATTAGATACAGCCCAAAATAAATATTAGGTGCCCAATACCAAGTAAGTCTCAATGAAATGGAAATTGAGACAAAGTCTCTTACCACGTCGTAATTAATCGAATCGTATGAACAAAAATTAATAATCACCATATGAATCATAGAATAACATTAATATAAATATAATCATGATATTATATATAAAATTTCAGTACACATAGACCACATAAAAGAAATAAGTGGCCAATAATGGAAACCTCACAGAATTAAAAGTGAGATGAGAAACCCCTTACCTTATGCCTTAATGTGTTCTTCGATTGATCTTTATGACCTGAATAATCAAATTTAGATTAATTAATTAATAATTCCATAACCTCCTTTACATTTAATTTATTTATTTTAACCTCATTAGGTTCATTTTTTGCCTTTTTGATGGGTTTAATAGGTTCAATTTTATTGTTTCGGAAACATTTCTTTCCTTGTTTTTCATAATTGGTTTACTTGTATTCGTGAATAGAAGTTCGTTTGAAATGTAGTTAAGCATAATTAATTGTTAATATATATTATTAGTTACATTATAGAGATATCAATTATCGTGTAATGATTTTGGTTATATAAAATGAGGATGAATCATTAGATAAATGTTAATGATAAACGTTTGGATTAACTTGGCGGTTTTGTGCATAATGAACTAATTTTGTATTATTATTTTATATTATGTGTGTGTAAGGATTTCAGATCATTAAATAAGATAAAATACATATATTATTATTTTTTCAACCATTATAAAGGTTTAATTACTAGTCTTTAATATAGTAATGAAAATTGAAAACTCGTCTTCCTTGAACGTGATAATTAACACATCTCGGTTAGTGTTTTCATTTATAGTATAAAAAGGTAAAAGAAGATATGATGATGGAATATTACATTATAATAACAAAATTATAGTACATATATGGTAATATATTTTTCATAACATTTTTATGAGAATAGGTGATAATAGAAAAGATAATAAAGGAATGTGAAAAGAAAACAAAAGAATTGAAAAGAGGAATTTACCTCTTGAATCGATCTTCCTTTGAGAGACTCTTTAGGAGAGAGGACTTGATTTTTTCAGGAGACCAAGGGATTTTAGACATGGGGAAGGATATTAGGGATATATTTGAGCATAATTTAGAAAAGTGTTTAATTTTTAGAGGTTTAAATAAATGAGGGTGTGAGGGGTGGTATTTATAGTGGAGGGGTGGAGGGTTTTCTTAATATTTTAATCAATAGTTTATTATTTTTCCATAAGAAAAACCATTGTGATGATTAAATAAACAAAAATATTAATATTTTCATATGAGTTCAAACTAATTTCTTCTTATATCATCCATGATTCAAGGAATAGTGTATTTATCTCATAATGTATTTATACCGTAAATACTGTATTTTACTATTCACCAAATATTCAAGTATCTTAGAAAAATCCCAAAAAATTATCCCTAACCATTTTTCGACATGTAGAATAAAAAATTCAACTCCATTTTTTAAAAATAATTTTTTAAATATGATAAATTTAATTTTTAATTAAAATTATTATTTAATCAAAAAATACAAACAATTAAAATATTCATCTTCATTTTTAAGGTGCCTAAATTATATTTATACTTTCATGGGTAAGGTTACCATTAATAAGGTTCATATTACTATCTATAATGGTAAGTTACTATTTATAAGGGTAAGTTACTATTCATCGAAAAATTATTTGATTCTCTCATACTCCAAATATCACCTTGATCGCAACCTTGTATGTCCATTTTTCGAAATTAAAAACCCAGAAGTGGAAAACTTAAGTTTAACGACTAGGCTATGACTATCTCCTATAAATATTAATATGTGCAGTATTGTAGTGGTATTGTAGCAGTGGCTCACTATAGCAACAACGGGTAATGTAGTGGCGGTGGGACACTATAATAGTGGCAGGGCACTATAGCAGCGGTGGGCACTGTAGAGTATTATAGCAGGTAGGTATTGTAGCATTACTATTCACAAAATGGGCCTTTGGTCAATATTTTGGGCCTATAGGCCATTTAATGGGATATTTTCCCGCAAGGCCTTCGGGCTACGTAATGTGTCTCCCTCTACCCAGCTAAAAGAGATATTTTATTTGATTTAATAATAAAATGAGGCTTTGGCCCCAACCTTTTAAAAAATAGATACTTAGTTCTTTATAAAATATATGATATCTAATGGATTGAAATTATTTAAGAGAAACCTACCATAAATTTTTTGGGGTGTTATATTATTCCCACCATCAGAAATTTCATCCTCGAAATTTTTCATGTGTAAATCCCTCTAAAAATATATGGGTGGTTCTTCTTCATAATATCCTCATATTCCCACATTACTTCCTCCATTTTATTCTTTCTCAAAATAAATTTTACCAGATGAGTCATCCTATTTCTCAATACTTTCTCTCTAGTGTCAATAATATCAATAGGTTCTTTATAGTAAGACAAATCAGGTTCTAGATCTATTTCTACATAGGTGATTACATGTGTTAGATATTTCATGTATTTCTTTAACAATGACATGTGTAACACATTATGAACTTTGGAGAGACTTGGTGTAATTGCTAAACAGTAAGCTACAGCACCAATTCTTTCTAGAATTTCAAACGGTCTGATGTACCTAGGGCTCTATTTCCCTTTCTTACTGAACCTTAAGACAACGTTCTATGGACATACTTTTAAAAGACATGATCTCCTACATGAAATTCAAAATCCTTTCTTTGGTTGTCAGCATAACTCTTTTTTTTTACTTTGGGATTCATTAATAAGGGCCTGAATTTTCTTTACCTTTTCAGTTGTCTCTTCGATGTGTTTTGGCTCTATAAGTTTCCTCTCGCCAAATTCATCCCAACAAGTTGTAGTTCAGCACCTCTTTCCATATAATTCTTCATATGTCTCCATTTTAATTCTATAATGGAAACTATTATTATAGAAAATTCCACCAAATTAAATCATTGATCCCACATACCTTAAAATTCAAGAGAGCATTATCACAACATGTATTCTAGTGTTTGAATAGTCCCTTCAGATTGTCCATCGGTTTGGGGGTGATAAGCAGTAATCATTTGAAGCTCAGTATCTAAAGCCTTTTAGAGACTTTTCTAGAATTTTGATGTAAATACGGGATCTCGATTAGACACAATCGATAGAGGTGCACCATGAAGTCTTAAAACTTTATTAATATAAATCTTATCAGGTGCTCAAATGGTAAATCCTATCTTATAGTAGGGAAATGTGCCGATTTTGTGAGATGATCAACAATTACCCATATTGTATCATTCCTTCTAGGTTTCCTTGGTAATCCTATAACAAATTCCATCATAATTTCATCTCACTTCCACATATAAATAGGTATAGGTTGCATGAACCCTCTAGGATGTTTTCTCTTGGCCTTCACTTATTGACAAACTAGACACCTTGACACATAGTCAAAATTTTCTTACTTCATGTTATCCCACAAATAATGTTCCTTCAGATCTCTATACAGCATGGTTATACCATGGTGTATAGAAATATTTGAGCTATGAGCATCATCTAATAGTTCCCTTTCTAGCTTAGGTACTGATGGAATGCATAACATATTACCAAATTTTAGAACTCCATCCTCATACATGAAATCTTCCAATATTCCATCCTTAAAAGATTTAATTTTCTTTTTTAGATTCTCATCATCATATTGAGATATTTTTATCTTCTATAGTAAAGATGGTTTAGTAATTATTTGAAAGTGGAAAGATGTTTTCCCTTCCTTAACAATTACCATATCCATATTTAGCAGATCCATGAATATAGGATCTCTCTTAATCCTCGTTTGGGTTAGAATTCCATGATCTCTTTTGCTTAATGCATCTTCCACCTTATTTTCCATTACTAGGTGGTATTGTATTGAAAAATCATAGTCTTTGAGTAACTCAAGCCATCTCCTTTACCTCATGTTGAGTTCTTTATGTGTAAAAATTCATTTCAAACTCTTGTGATCCATATATATCTCACATCTTTCACCATAGAGATATTGTCTCCATAATTTTAGTGAAAATATTACAGCTTCTAACTCAAGATCATGAGTTGGATAATTTTTCTCATGAGTCTTCAAGTGACTTGATGTAAAAGAAATAACTTTATCATTTTTCATAAGGACAAAACCCAGTCCATTCTTTGATGAATCATTTTATATCACAAATCCATCATTTCTAGATGGGAAAGTCAAGATTGGAGCATTGAACAATCTTATTTTCAATTATTCAAATAATTTTGTACATTATTTCATCTATACAAACTTAACCCCTTTACGTGTGATGTTGGTTAACAGGTTATCCAATTGGGAAACATTCCGAACAAAATATTGATAGTAACTTACTAAGACAATAAAACTATGTACCTTGGTTATATTCGTTGGTATGGGTCATTCTTGGATTTACTTTGTCTTTGAAGGATCAATTAAGATTCCATACTTAGAGACAATAAGGAAAATAAAATAAAATTATTAAATCCAAAATTCACACTTGATAACTTCCCATATAATTAATTTCTTCTAAGAGTTTTCAGAATGATTCGCAGGTGATTCTCATGGTCTTTGTAGATTTTAGAGTATACTAGAATATCATCGATAAATACCAAAATGAATTCATTAATATATTCCTTAAAACCATATTAATTATATCCATGAAAACAGATGGTACATTATTCCTTTCAAAAGTCATTACTGTAAACTCATAATGCCCATACCCAGTTAAAAATATTGTCTTAGGAATATCATCCCTCCTCACACGCAGCTGATGATATTAAGATTGAAATTTGATCTTCGAAAAATATTGGGATCTATCAAGTTGATCAAATAAATAATCAACGCGAGGAAGATGATACTTTTTATTTATTGTAATATCATTGATCTCCTTGTAGTCAATGAACAACATCATAGATCCATATTTCTTCTTGACAAAGATAACATGGGATCCCTATGGAGAAACCCTAGGGTGGATAAATCCTTAATCACTCAATTAATCTAGTTGTTTCTTGAATTATACTAATTCCAAAATGTTTATTATATAATGATTATTTGATATAGGTACTGTAATAGTAACTAAATCAATAGCAAACTCAAATTCACACTCTGGAGGATGTCCAGGTAAATCCTCTAGAAAAACATCAATGTATTCTTGCACAATAGTTACATATTCAATTTGAATATCCATAGATGATGTTTTATCTTCCTCCCCAGGAATTTTATTTGGAAGAGCTATTGAAGATGTATTTGGATAAGATCTAGATGATGATGTTTCTTCTCTAAAGATAAGGGATTTTACATCATTCTCAAAAATTGTAACTTCCTTCTTCTTACAATAGATTTTTGCATAATAATTTGAAAGCCAATTCATACAAAGAATTATGTCAATGTCAATCATAGGTATGATGATAAGTTCAGTAACTAAAGTATGTTTTTGTGTCACAAAGGGGACTGATAGACACATCTTTGTTGCAATGATACTTCCCTTAGGAGTTTTTACTGACAACTCCTTTATTAAATAAAATTTTAAATGTCTAATATTTTAGGAAAACTATGAAGATATAAAGGAATTAGATGACCCAGAATCAAATAAAGCATTGGCTAAGTTTGAGGAAACAATTAAAGTACCTTCCACCACATCATTATGAACTTCAACCTCTACGTTTGTAATCACATAAGCTTTTCCTTTCTCTCATGGACTTTTCTAAGGCATGTTTTCTTGGTGCTTAGGGCACTCATTTTCATAGTGTCCCATATCTCTAAAATTTTATCATTGAATTCCATTAACTTTAATCATCTCCTTGCATTCATTAGATCAATGGCCCTCTACTCCACACTTATAGAAAACTTCCATTCCTTTCAAGAATTTTCTAAGATGATTCTTTCCACAGTTCTCACATGATGGAAATTGCTTCATTCCCTTCTTCTTCGTTGGGACTTCTCCTTTCCCATGGTTATCAGCGTACCTCTTCTTATCTTGGTTTCCCTTGAACAAATTTGATCTAGAAAATTCCTTCTCTATTTTGGTGGCACTTAATAAAATTTCATTGTAATACCCTGAAATTTTATGAAAAATATTCTTTTTAATTTCATTAATGTCTTGTGTTGTACGCTACACCAAAAGAAGCTTTCACAACACGCATCCTTGACTTTCCTTCCATTACACGCAATCGCGACCTTCCTCGATAGCGTGTGTAGTATACAATAACGAGTTTCACTAAACAGCAATATGCTATTAAAATATTATTAAAACTAGCTGTTATGAATAGTAATAACCACTTTTTGAAATTTTGTAAATTTTATTTTATCAAAATGGACTTTATTTTTGGATTCGTAATATCGAAATTATTTTAGGGTGAAATTTTGGTACTTTTGGATAACTTTTATTTTCTGATGAATAGTGAAAATTACTAAATTTTAATTAAAAACAACTTTTTTAATCGAAATAATTAATAGTGATAAATTATTAATTTGAGTGGTTTTAAAGTATATTTAGAATATATTTTTACAATTCAATACAGTGTTGGTCATTGGATGTAATTTCACATTTACACCAGACATAAACAAGTGTTAATCTTTTGATAGTTATTATCTCTTAAAAACACGCTATTTGTTGTGACAATGGAAATTAATTATAAAATTAATTAATGCAACTTATATGTTGGGAATTTTGTAAAATAGAAATCATTTTTGAATTCGGAATATCAATTATAGCTTAGGGTAAAATTTTGGCATTTTTCTGAAAAACTTCAATTTTTGATTAATAGTGAAACTACTAAGTGGTAGTTAAAAAAATTAATTTTTTCATAAATTTTAATTTTACCGCTTCTGTGAATGGAATTTCAAAAATCCGAGAGACACGGTTGATTTCAGTAAGTAAAATGTGGTTCAATGAGATGAAAATAATTTTTGGTGAATAGTAACTTTTTACTTTTATTTACCACAGTTAAAAGTAAATAGGGTAATTAAGAGTAAAAATGATATTAATATTACCCTAACACATGTACTAATCCTATTGGACAAGTGTATCTTGACCAAAAACAACCTTAAGTGTAAAATATTATCATTTAGGCCCACTTGAATTAGATTAGGACATTTATTATTATTTAATTCAAAGACGAGTTAAAAGAGTTAAAATCAAAGTTTATTTACTAAAACATTTTTAATATAGGGTTATACATAATATAATTTCGACTATAAATATTCATTAGAAAGATAAAAAGATTTCCTACATAATGGTATTTTATTTATAATTTTTAGACTTTAAATAAATTAATTTATTTATGACACAACGATGATGCAGTAATTACCCTTTTAAGGAAATGTTAACATAATGGATGTTATAAATGCTCAAATAAATGTAATTTGAGACTTTTTATGAATTCCACTAATTTTCTAGGTTATATGATATATTAGTGTTGATTTAATCAACTTGTTTTGAACATATAATTCTTTTATGACTTTCACAAAAATCATATATCAAATAGTGTCAAAATTGACACAAAATAGTTTTTAAATCAAATATTATATTATTAATTGTTATTTTATTCCTAAAAATCTAAGGTTCGGCCAAATGACTTAGATAAGGATATATATATTAATAATAAACAACTTGGGGTTCGTTTGGCATGTTATAGTAAGTGTATTAACCATATAGTGTAAGAAAACAAAAAGTCACGGTAAAAGGTAAATTATTTAACTTAGAGTTAAATCTAATTTATAAGGTTAAGATAATAACCTAAACTTGTATAAATCCTATTGGTTGATATTATTGCGACCCATACCCACTTTACCTTCGAAATAAGACCCTTTGGAACCATTATAAACCGATTTTGACTTTAATATAAAATAATATTTTGAGATATTCCTAAGGTGCCCCTCTCCTCCCTTATAAAAGGGCACCTCCTCCCTCTCTTCCTCACACAACTTTGAGCCTTCAAGCTCGTCCAACCCCTGAAAAAATCTCTTCTACACTTCCCTATTATCATCCTATAGGTCCTGGTCTTCTTCAAAGACCATCCTTAGTTCTTTAAGTGGAGGTTAAGAAAAGGCGCGTCAAAAAGAGGTAATATCCATTACCGATCTTTTTCAATTTCTTTCTTCTTCAACTTCTTATTATTTAGTTGTTTCCTGATAAAGTAATAACATCAGTATTAATTAAATACTATTATGTTATTATAAATATGAAACAACCCTAATTCACCTTCTATTCATCCTACGGAAAAATGAAATCACCGCGCGTGCGTACGTACGGAATACCGTCTCCACGCCGTGGTGTAATCTATTTTCCACCATCACCTTACAAGGATGAGTATAATGGTGTAATGAGTAACTATATATGATTATTATAGAGTTATATTGATACTTAAATAGTATACATACACTTCAACACAATTTCATGACCATGGAATGATATCATCGCTCGTGCGTACGTACGGACTACCGTCTCCACGACACGATGAGATTCATTCTCAATGATTAACCATTCATGAATGATTATAAAGTATATATAATAAGTACTAATGAAATATATGACATAATAATGATACTGGATTTATTTATATATTTATATGTATGTCATCTACTTAATTCCATTCAATTCAATAAGGAAACGAAAACAGCGTTCATGCGTACGTACGGACTACCGTCTCCATGAACGGTCTATTTCTTTCCATTTACTGATTTATTATATATATGTATATCCTGAATATATATATATAAAAAGCATGTTTTATGTTCTGGAATTAAGTAATCATGATCTATGTAATCATATGAATAATTACAAGTCAAAACACGGATGACAAATGAAACAATTTTACCCAAAACGCTCTTTAACATGGAATTTACAAAAGAACGGGTAATATAAAGTCATAAGTGAACCATATATGATATCATAACAATGAATATGATTCTGTAATAAGTAAATGACATTATTTAAATCATTATACAGGAGGTTCGGACACTTACGAATCAAATCGGACCTATGGTAAGGGAAATATCACAATCTCATTTTTATCCGAGATTGTTTATACGTTGGTATTTACTGGGGTGTATTTTATCATCCACATCCATGTTACCTCAGTATGTCATGTTATTTCCATCCACCTACAATTTTTTAAATCCAATTTTACCCTTTGATGAGTTTTTAGTAAAAGATATGAAAGGAATCTTTTGTCGTTTTTCGTACGAGGTACTTTTTGACTTTTTCGACAAAAGTATGAAGAATGTTTTTTTAAACTTATACGGCACGAACGCATTTTTACGGTTTTATAAAGCCTTATTTTCATGAAGCTTCCTTCAAAATATTTCATTACTATTTTCAATAAAATATCTTTCTTTTAAAATTGCATGACGTTTTGTGAAAAGAAATTGATTTTGAAGAAGAAAGGATATTTTCCTCAAGAATTCATTTTAAGTGTTTTATCAGACTTATTTTCCATCTAAGATAATAAAGGGTTCTGTTTTTATCCCTATTATTACATTGATTTGATTATTTTGTGATGGAATTATATTTTTATGAATTCCTTTATCTTATATGAATTGTTTTATGATGTTTAAGATTCCCATTTTTATTACATGGGTTATGAAATGGTGTATGATTTATGATTTTGTGGCACACATAAGAATGGTATCATTATGAGATGGGTGGGACCTATATCTCCCTCCAATGCATTGGGTAAAGATTTTATATCTCATGAGATAGACATGGCTGAAATGGTAGGTTATACTGGTTCAGTGAAACAGGACTGAAACGAGGGTTACTCGATTCAGAAAGGGACTTTGTCCACTAATATAGTCTTGGCAATGAGTCTTGACTAACAAGAAATGATTCTCTATGATTATGTGTGTATGACACAAAGTTTCATTTTTTATGTTATGATTATTGGGATTTCATTTCACTACTATGATTTATCCCATGTTATTAAATTATGCTCTCTTTTGCAGGTTAAGATTTCCAAAAGTTATGTTCTTATGAATATGATGTGATTGATTTTTTCTTTTGTTTACCCTTACTGAGCATTTGAGATCACCCTTTTATGTTTTATTTTCCCCAGGATATAAAGAAAGGTTTTAGGTAAAAAAATGGAAGATATTTATGGGAGATATTGAAGATCTTTCACCACAATTAGAAGATTACGTTCCGAGTTTCCAAAGACACTAAACTATTACGATCCTTGTGTGTGTGTTTTTGTTATGTACTAAGTATTCCGAAAATGTAATGTAATGTCCATGTACGTCAAGATACGGGTCTCTACAGTTGGTATTAGAGGAAAGGTTTAGTCAACCTTTGGAAACTAGGATGCGAGAACTTTAGTGAGATCCCTAGAGATATTTATAAGGTATGTCTAGGGATGTCCCTAAGGATAAGTATACGTATAGGATACAGTCCTAAAACTACGGTAATGATCATAGAATTTAACCTAAGATGTTAGATATTGAGGATACTCCACCTTTATTATGTTGTTTTCCCTAGCATGATTTTTGCCTCTCACACTATTCTTTTTTTGGGTTTTAGAAAATGGCTGGAAACAAAATTATTCATGATAATGGAGGATATGATGGACAATGGAATGATATTCTTCATAATGAAATGTGATTTGGAAGTCCGAACATCATTATTATGCCGAATCAGCAATCTCATAATATGATCAATAAAGTAAAATTTGGTAAGTTTCCTGACTCGGCTAATAAGAGAAAGATGGAGTTTCATGATGATCATAGAGGAAAGAAAGTTCAATTTCCCCTATGTAAATCATGTGGGAAGAGGCATCAAGGAGAATGTTTCAAAGGAACTGGAAGATTCTTTGGGTGTGGAAAAGAAGGACACAAAGCAAGTAAATGCAAAGGAAAAGGTTCAGTTAACAACATGGATGAGGATAATGGTATTTCTACGACATCAACAATGGTTAAATGTTTTAAATGTGGAATGTACGGGCATTATGCAAACCAATTCCCTAAGGGAAAGTCTCATGAAGATAATCAGTATGGTCGTATGGGAATTATTTATGTGGATGATGATGAAGAGACTACAAATGATATGTGAGATGAAAGAATTGTTGAAGCTCGGTCAATGGTTTAAGAATGTAGTGGAATGATTGCATGTTTATCATGTGTAATGTTGTATAAGTAATCTCATGGTACTATGGAATAAAGAGACATGTAAGGATTGTTACACTATTGTCTGATTAATGTTACCAGTATCCATGAAAGGTTATTCAGATATTTTTGGAATGTAGATGATATGCGCATAATGAAGTGATAAGTAGAAAATTAAATGTTTGATAGTATTCATGAGCTCATGACTGATATAAGGAGAAGGTTATATCATGGTTTGAGTATATAGAATTTTTGGATTTTGGTATGTGGAAAGAGTTAACTTTTGACAGCATTCATGTTTTCACTAAGGTTTAATGGGTATTCATTTTTTTCAAGAGAATACATCATTAAGGTATTCACATGATTGAAATGTGACCAACAAGATATATGGGGGATAAATGATGGTATTCACATGCTTGGTTGACGACATTTCAAGTAATCATTTTCTTTATACTATGATCTTGGGCCGAAGTATTTTAGATAAGCCTAAATATTGTAATGGATTATGTTAACCATAAGTTAGTATTGTTTAAGTATAGAACTTTTTTTGATATTATTTATGTGATGTTATAGTAATGTAGTTTTAGAAAAAGGACAACCTGCAGGACGGGCGACAGCCCATCGCTTCGGACAAGGCTGTGGGAATCGAACCCACAACCGAAGTACGACTGGCCTTTATCGCCTACCACTGGCCTACAGGAAGTCCCTGGTTAGTAGAAACTAGTATTATTTTATTAAGCAGTATGATATATGAAGTATAAGTTATTTTTTTTGAAACCATATACGATTAATCTAACCATAAGATGGACTTATAACTTTTGCTAACCTTTTGTTTGAAAGAGATGGAATGACCCATCATTCTATCACATGATCTGTTAAAACTTCACAAATAACAAATTCAACTTCATTTATTCAAGAGATGAAGTGGAAATTGTTCAAAGCATGAACAACAGTGAGATTGTACCAAAATCAAGTAAGTATTTCTTCTAATTCAAAATTTTCAACTTTAGGGAAATGATATTGAAAACCAAAAATGTTGTCCTAGTGATCTTATATCTGATGAATCAGATGGTACCCTAGATCGTCACAAATTTATGGCTTTGTGATTTCTGGCTTTTCCTTAGCCATGTTCTCTACCACTCTCCATCAAAACATGATGGTTAGATTTCTCTTCCATATCCATATTTTCACCTATGTGGAAACCCAGTGATTAGTTTAATTGGGTAACCGTTAAGTTTCATACTTTTGTTTTTAAAGATTGGTTTTGGTATTCCTTTTTACGATGTGGGTTTCTATTAAAGAAACTTTCGAATAGTAAACCATTTATAACCCCGACGAATTTCGAGGGAGAAATTCATTTTAAGGGGGGTAGAATGTAACACCCCGAAATTTTATGAAAAATATTCTTTTTAATTTCATTAATGTCTTGTGTTGTACGCTACACCAAAAGAAGCTTTCAAAACACGCATCCTTGACTTACCTTCCATTACACGCAATCGCGACCTTCCTCGATAGCGTGTGTAGTACGCAATAACGAGTTTCACTAAACAGCAATATGCTATTAAAATATTATTAAAACTAGCTGTTATGAATAGTAATAACCACTTTTTGAAATTTTTTAAATTTTATTTTATCAAAATGGACTTTATTTTTGGATTCGTAATATCGAAATTAGCTTAGGGTGAAATTTTGGTACTTTTCGGATAACTTTTATTTTCTGATGAATAGTGAAAATTACTAAATTTTAATTAAAAACAACTTTTTTAATCGAAATAATTAATAGTGATAAATTATTAATTTGAGTGGTTTTAAAGTATATTTAGAATATATTTTTACAATTCAATACAATATTGGTCATTGGATGTAATTTCACATTTACACCAGACATAAACAAGTGTTAATCTTTTGATAGTTATTATCTCTTAAAAACGCGCTATTAGTTGTGACAACGGAAATTAATTATAAAATTAATTAATGCAACTTATATGTTGGGAATTTTGTAAAATAGAAATCATTTTTGAATTCGGAATATCAATTATAGCTTAGGGTGAAATTTTGGCATTTTTCTGAAAAACTTCAATTTTTGATGAATAGTGAAACTACTAAGTGGTAGTTACAAAAATTAATTTTTTTCATAAATCTTAATTTTACCGCTTCTGTGAATGGAATTTCAAGAATCTGAGAGACACGGTTGATGTCAGTAAGTAAAATGTGGTTCAATGAGATGAAAATAATTTTTGGTGAATAGTAACTTTTTACTTTTATTTACCACGGTTAAAAGTAAATAGGGTAATTAAGGGTAAAAATGATATTAATGTTACCCTAACACATGTACTAATCCTATTGGACAAGTTTATCTTGACCAAAAACAACCTTAAGTGTAAAATATTATCATTTAGGCCCACTTGGATTAGATTAGGACATTTATTATTATTTAATTCAAAGAAGAGTTAAAAGAGTTAAAATCAAAGTTTATTTACTAAAACATTTTTAATATTATACATAATCTAATTTCGACTATAAATATTCATTAGAAAGATAAAAAGATTTCCTACATAATTGTATTTTATTTATAATTTTTAGACTTTAAATAAATTAATTTATTTATGACACAATGATGATGCAGTAATTACCCTTTTAAGGAAATGTTAACATAATGGATGTTATAAATGCTCAAATAAATGTAATCTGAGACTTTTTATGAATTCCACTAATTTTCTAGGTTACTATGATATATTAGTGTTGTTTAATCAACTTGGTTCGAACATATAATTCTGTTATAACTTTCACTAAAATCATATATCAAATAGTGTCAAAATTGACACAAAATAGTTTTTAAATCAAATATTATATTATTAATTGTTATTTTATTCCTAAAATTCTAAGGTTCGTCCAAATGACTTATATAAGGATATATATATTAATAATAAACAACTTGGGGTTCTTTTTGCATGTTATAGTAAGTGTATTAACCATATAGTGTAAGAAAACAAAAAGTCACGGTAAAAGTTAAATTATTTATCTTAGAGTTAAATCTAATTGATAAGGTTAATATAATAACATAAAATTCTCTAAATCCTATTGGTTGATAGGATTTCGACCCATCCCCACTTTACCTTATAAATAAGACCCTTTGGAACCATTATAAACCGATTTTGACTTTAATATAAAATAATATTTTGAGATATTCCTAAGGTGCCCCTCTCCTCCCTTATAAAAGGGCACCTCCTCCCTCTCTTCCTCACACAACTTTGAGCCTTAAAGCTTGGCCAACCCCTGCCAAAATCTATTCTCCACTTCCCTAGTATCATCCTAGAGGTCCTGGTCTTCTTCAAAGACCATCCTTAGTTCTTTAAGTGGAGGTTAAGAAAAGGCGCGTCAAAACGAGGAAATATCCATTACCGATCTTTTTCAATTTCTTTCTTCTTAAACTTCTTCTTCTTTAGTTGTTTCATGATAAAGTAATAACATAAGTATTACTTACATACTGATATGTTATTATAAATATGAAACAAACCTAATTCACCTTCTATCCATCCTACGGAAAAATGAAATCACCGCGCGTGCGTACGTACGGAATACCGTCTCCACGCCGTGGTGTAATCTATTTTCCACCATCACCTTACAAGGATGTGTATAATGGTGTAATGAGTAACTATATATGATTATTATAGAGTGATATTGACACTGAAATAGTATACATACACTTCAACACAATTCCACGACCATGGGAACGATATCATCGCTCGTGCATACGTACGGACTACCGTCTCCACGACGCGATGAGATTCATTCTCAATGATTAACCATTCATGAATGATTATAAAGTATATATAATAAGTACTAATGAAATATATGACATAATAATGATACTGGATTTATTTATATATTTATATGTATGTCATCTACTTAATTCCATTCAATTCAATAAGGAAACGAAAACAGCGTTCATGCGTACGTACGGACTACCGTCTCCATGAACGGTGTATTTCTTTCCATTTACTAATTTATTATATATATGTATATCCTGAATATATATATATATATATATATCATGTTTTATGTTCTGGAATTAAGTAATCATGATCTAAGTAATCATATTAATAATTACAAGTCAAAACACGGACGACAAATGAAACAATTTTACCCAAAATGCTCTTTAACATGGAATTTACAAAAGAACGGGTAATATAAAGTCATAAGTGAACCATATATGATATCATAACAATGAATATAATTCTGTAATAAGTAAATTAAATTATTTAAATCATTATACGGGAGGTTCGGACACTTACGAAGCAAATCGGACCTAAGGTAAGGGAAATATCACAATCTCATTTTTATCCGAGATTGTTTATACGTTGGTATTTACTGGGGTGTATTTTATCATCCACATCCATGTTCCCTCAGTATGTCATGTTATTTCCATCCACCTACAATTTTTTAAATCCAATTTTACCCTTTGGTGAGTTTTTAGTAAAATATATGAAAGGAATCTTTTGTCGTTTTTCGTACGAGGTACTTTTTGACTTTTTCGACAAAAGTACGAAGAATGTTTTTTTAACTTATACGGCACGAACGGATTTTTACGGTTTTATAAAGCCTTATTTTTATGAAGCTTCCTTCAAAATATTTCATGAATATTTTCAATAAAATCTCTTTCTTTTAAAATTGCATGACGTTTTGTGAAAAGAAATTGATTTTGAAGAAGAAAGGATATTTTCCTCAAGAATTCATTTCAAGTGTTTTATCAAACTTATTTTCCATCTAAGATAATAAAGGGTTATGTTTTTATCCCTATTATTACATTGATTTGATTATGTTGTGATGGAATTATATTTTTATGAATTTCTTTATCTTATATGAATTGTTTTATGATGTTTAAGATTCCCATTTTTATTACATGGGTTATGAAATGATGTATGATTTATGATTTTGTGGCACACATAAAAATGGTATCATTATGAGATGGGTGGGACCTATATCTCCCTCCAATGCATTGGGTAAAGATTTTATATCTCATGAGATAGACATGGCTGAAATGGTAGGTTATATCGGTTCAGTGAAACAGGACTGAAACGAGGGTTACTCGATTCAGAAAGGGACTTTGTCCACTAAGATAGTCTTGGCAATGAGTCTTGACTAACAAGAAATGATTCTCTATGATTATGTGTGTATGCCACAAAGTTTCATGTTTTAAGTTATGATTATTGGGATTTCATTTCACTACTATGATTTATCCCATGTTATGAAATTATGCTCTCTTTTGCAGGTTAAGATTTCCAAAAGTTATGTTCTTATGAATATGATGTGATTGATTTTTTCTTTTGTTTACCCTTACTGAGCATTTGAGCTCACCCTTTTATGTTTTCTTTTCCCCAGGATATAAAGAAAGGTTTTAGGTAAAAAAAAGGAAGATCTTTATGGGAGATATTGAAGATCTTTCACCACGATTAGAAGATTACGTTCCGAGTTTCCAAAGACACTAAACTATTACGATCCTTGTGTGTGTGTTTTTGTTATGTACTAAGTATTCCGCAAATGTAATGTAATGTCCATGTACGTCAAGATACGGGTCTCTACATTCATCATACGATGAAAATGTTTTAGAAGTCAGTTCCCTTCAAATACTTCACTTAAGACCTTTAAATAAATGATCAATATTGTCTTCTGAATTACACATGTAATCTATTTCATACACGGATAGTCTTGTGAAGGTAGCATCATACTCTTCAACACTCTCTTCTTCCCTTTTCTTTAAGCTAATTATTTTTCTCTTTATTTCAGTTTGTTTCTCATGAGGGAAATATTTGTTGAAGAATATTTCCCTAAAAGTTCCCCACTCCATATCTTATATAGTATTTTGGATCAACTAATACTATTGATCAACATCTCTCTTGAGACAATATACTTCCAGTACTACCTTTTCATTTTCATTGAATCTCAAGTCTAGAAATATATTTTCAAAGGACTTGATCCACTGCTCAACTACCACTGGATTTGTAGTCCCCCTAAAATATAGGGGCTTCTATCACATAAAATGATCCAATAAAGGAGTATCATGGTTATTCATCACATCTTAAGTAAGTTGTTCCAATATGATCATGATCTGATCTGCTCCAACATTGACTGTGTTGACTTGCTTAGTAGGAAAATCCCTACATTATCCATGGGTATTGATTCCCTTTCTTTCATTTGAATCCATCACTAAACAATAGTGTACAATAAATTAGGTTATAATGCATAATTTCTAACTAGAAAACACTTAACATAATTTGAAAATTTATGCAAAGCTAATATCATAATCATAAACATGGTTTCTATTTACTTTTAAACCCTTCATAATGGTTTGTAAAGAAAACACGAATTACCATAAGAATATCCCTCGGGAGTGTTAAATTAGGTGCACAGTAAGACCCATTGTCATGTATCCAGATACCCCAGGTCAAACCCAAAACTCATTTTCAGAGTTGTTACTCTTAGGTGCATCTATTTCAGAACCACATCCACTAGTAGTATCCATATAGGGATGTATTTTCTAGGAATATCCACATAGTATCCACATTAACAAAATTATAGGGTCGTACTCTATTATTATCCTCAAAGTCTATCTTAGGATTATATCATATAAACTATATTTCCTAAATCTAGTTTCCAAGGTTGATACTAAACTTCCTCTGATACCCATTGTAACACCCTAAACCCTGAAGCTCGGAGCTGGTGCATTATTTCATTATTTTGGCATGATTATAAGAAATAAATCTCAAAGGACCAGTTAGTTTAGCAGTTTTGGAAGACTATATTACATAAATGATACCCATAGTACATTTGGAAAGATATAAAACACAACATGATACATAATAAACTGAAATAAATTGCCTCATTGAAAGATTATTCAAGGTTATCTTCTTCATAACCTGGGGAGAGGAAACATAATAAGGGTGTGATAAAATTCTTAATAAGGTTTAAATATAGTAGAATCATGAATCAAAAATAATTTAATCATAATCAATTAGACATAACTAATATGTCAAGATGAATAAATGAGAACACTTTCCAACAATAAGTTGTGAATAAAAATGCATCCATAGATTTGTTAATATTGAAAACCTCATGAATAGTACTAACCGAATAATGAATAAAGATAATGCTTATTATTTGTACATCTTGTATCTAGAATATGAACCATTATACCATCGAGACGATTTAAGCCTATGGATAGAAACCCGTCTGATTTTTTGAAACAAACTCGAAGAGTTTATCGCAAACTGATTTGTCTGATGATACATGTCGATCCATTGAGGGGATATAGCAGTCCTCTCCTATCACTTCCAATCTAAATAATTCTTTATACATATATTTAATAAAATAAAAATATTCCTTTCTGATTCCCTTGTTGAATATAGGATACAGATTCATTAATATTTCCCTAGTTAAAATAGAATTCAATATAAGCATCTTATGTGAAATGGTATTCGGCATAAGGCAATAATCATATATATGATACAAGAAAATGGATATTTAAAAAAATTATAATTTAAAAATAAAAATGATCTCAAAGGGGAATTAGATAAACAATATAAGAAATATTAGGTGTGTGATACCAAGTAAGTCTCAATGAAATAGAAATTGAGACAAAGTCCCTTACTACATTGTAATCAATCGACTCGTATGAACAAAAATTAATAATCACCAAATGAATCACATAATACCATGAATATAAAGATAATAATGATATTATATATCAAATGGTAGAACACATACACCACATAAAATAAATAAGTGGAAAACAATGGAAATCTCAAGGAATTAAAAGTAAGATGAGAAACCCCCTACCTTATGCCTGAATGTGTTCTTCGATTGATATTAATGACCTAAATAATAAAATTTAACTTCATTAATTAATAAATACATAACCTAATCTACATTTAATTTATTTATTTTAACCTTATTCGGTTCATTAATGGATTTTTGATGGGTTTAAGAGGTTCAATTTTATTGTTTCGGAAGCATTTCCTTTCTTGGTTTTCATGAGCAGTTTACTTGTATTCATGAATGGAAGTTTGTTTGAAATGTGATTAAACATCCCAAATTATTAATACATATTATTATTGAAATTAAAGATATATAAATTAACTTATAATTATTTTGGTTATATACCATGAGGATGACTCATTAGTTAAAAGTTAATGATAAATGCTTTGATTAATTTGGCAGTTTTGTGCATAATGAACTTATTTTTTATTATTATTTTATATTATGAGTGTTTGAGGATTATTGAACATTAAATAAGATAAAATAAATATATTATTCTCTCCTTAAACCATTATAAAGTTTTCATGACTAGTCTTGAATATATTAATGCAAATTGAAAACTCGTCTTCCTTGAACGTGATAATTGACACATCTCAGACGGTGTTTTCATTTATAGTATAAGAGGAGGGAAAAGAGGAGATAATGATGGAATATTCCATTATCATAAAAAATTAATTTACATATAAGGTACTTCATTTTTTATAAAATTTGGATGAGAATGGGTGATAATAGAAAATATAACAAAGGAAATTAAAAAGAAGTCAAAATAATTGAAAAGTGGAATTTACCTCTAGAATCTTTCTTCCCTTGAGAGCCTCTTTAGGGGGGAGGATTTGGTCTATTGAGGATACCAATGGTTTTTTTACTTGGGGGAGGAGATTAGGGAGATATTTTTGAATAATTTAGTGAATTATTGAAGCTTGATAGGTGTGAAGAAATGAGGGTATGAGGGGTTGTATTTATAGTGGAGGGGAGGGGGGTTTTCTTAATATTTTAATCATTAGTTTATTATTTTTCCTATGATAAGAAATAGTGATGATACCATGAAAAAAAATAGTATTAATTTCATTTTATTTCGAACTAATAGCTGTTTACATCTTCCATTATTCAATGAAAAGTTTATTTATCTCATAATGTATTTATATCGCAATTACCATATTTTACTATTCACTAAAAATTAAATTATTTCAAAAAATGTCCCAAAAAATCACTCTAACCATTTTTTGATGTTTAGAATACAAAAATGAACTTAATTTTTCAAAAATAATTTTCTAAATGTGAGAAATTTAATTTTTAATTAAAATCATCTTTTAATCAAAAAATACCAACACTTAAATTATTCATCTTCATCTTTAAGGTGCCTAAATTTTATTTATACTTTCATGGGTAATGTTACCATTCATAAGAGGAATATTACTATTCATAATGATAATTTACTATTCATAAGGGTGAGTTAATA
The DNA here is from genome assembly GCA_963277665.1 of Viscum album. Classification (NCBI taxonomy): domain Eukaryota; kingdom Viridiplantae; phylum Streptophyta; class Magnoliopsida; order Santalales; family Viscaceae; genus Viscum; species Viscum album. Next base: position 999,300,267 of record OY728128.1, on the reverse strand, counting down.
TTCACCAAAAATTAAGTTGATTCCATCAGACTCCAAATATCACCCTGATCGCAACAGTGAATGTCCGTTTTTCAAAATTCAAAACAAAAAATTGGAAAATTTAAGTTTAATGATTAGTTTATTAATATATACTATAAATAACCAAGTATTGTTTCATATAGACTCATTGTTTCATGAAATATAGGTTATCTAATTAATTGAAATTATTTAAGAGAAACATGCCATAAAATATTTTGGGTGTTATACTGAGTTTCCCTTCCGAGTAAACATTGGGATTTTGGAGTGTTTCCAATAGACTTGTTTGAATAAAAAATTAAACAATTATGGTTTGAGTTTTTCAATGTTCTTAAATAAGTGGTTTGGGTTTTTTTCCATGTCAGGTAAGATATATGAGTTTTGTTTGGTCATGTATGATGTTTCCATGGATTGAGAGTTTGGATTATGTGGTTGTTAGAATTATTTTTCTTATTATTAATCAGATGGATGTGTTGTTTATTTCTAGGGGTATAATGTGTATGGTGGGGATTCTATTCTATTCTCCTGATTTAAATACTATGAACCTCTTTTTCCATTTTTGGTGTTCTTTATTTCTCCCAGTTTGGTGTTGTTGGTAATTTTTGTTGAGTTTTGGAGGAATGTTGGGGTTTTTTTGTGGATAAAACCTTAAAATGACTTTTTTGTGGGTGTAAATATTTTATTGTGGGGATAATTGTTACATACATGACTTTGTTTTGAAGTATCACTTTTTAAAAATTATCTCACTTGGTTATTTCTCAGTTTACCCAAGTGTTTTTTTATGAAAATTGGAAATTTTTGACTTGGTAGTAGGTGGTGCATGGTTTGCACACAGTTAGGGGAAACCATTCACCTAGCCCAGAAAACTGTGTGGCTAAGTTTTATTTTTAGATAGTAGTAAACCACATGTTTGTCGCACAGTTTTTCAAATAGTTTGGGTAACCTTACATCTTTCTTCTCATGGTCAGAGAGGGGAGCATGTTTTTTGCACGGTTTGGAAAACCGTTCACCATGTACAGGTCATTAAAATTTGGGAATTTACCATTTTTCTTTTTTATATTTAACCCCATTTCCATCCTCTTCTTCCTTCACTTGGGATTTTCAAACCTAGACACCTCCTCCCCCTCCCTTGGCTCCCTTAGATCTTCATTTCCTTGGTGTATTAGTGTAGTTTCTTGAAGACACTTCAAGTAAGTTTCATTTCTTCTTTCTAGAGTTTATCTCTTTATTTCTTGGGGTTTCTTATTTCTAGGGGTTTGGGTGACCTATTTTGGGTTTAATCTTGATTTTTAACGTTTAATATTGATTTTTTGTATTCAATATTTCTTTATTATGGTATTGGGGTGGTGCGGTTGTGGTTTTACACCAATTTCTAAAAGTTTCCAAGTGGCAGGTAGGTGTTTTCATGATTTTACATTATTATATGATTTTGAATTACTTTCTTACATTCATGAAGGTTTTATATAGAATAATTGTGGGGTGTGAAATATGTTTTGGAAGTGTTTTGGAATTCATATATGATAAAAGTGTATTTTCTAAAGGAAAATGGTTTTGTTTTTTGTATTCTTTATTGTAGTGTTTCTTGAAAGTGTTTTATGCCTTGTGTGGAATATGAAAATGGGTTTTAAAAGGTATTTAATGGTAAAAATGTATTGAAAGTGAGTTTCTAAAATAAATGGTAATTTTTTCATGTTGGATTACATGTTGTATAGATTTAGAATAAATTTAAAATTGTGTAAATTATGGGAAACATGTTTAAAAAATGAGTTGGGTTAATTTGTGGATTGAAGGGGTATTTGCCCATGGAAATGGTTTATGTCAACTGTTCTCTTCTTGTCATGTTTTCAAATAAGTTTCATAAATTGGGAGAATGGTGCGAAACACATTTTAAAATGGAATTATTGTGCGTTTGGAATCAAAAGAGGTTTTGTGTTATGGAAAAGGTGGTTTATCATGTGTGTTATATTGATTGTCTTATGCATGTGTGAAAGTGATGTTTTATGTAATATGTTTAATGGAAATTGACAAAAAAGGTAATCCTCGATAACTGGGTGGGAGGACTATGACAAGTATACCAGTTGGATCAGTAGTTCTGAGACCCTATTCTTTCTAGAGGGATTGATGATACAACACTAACTAAACTATGATGGTTAGAGACCACTAGAATTTTTGATAAATTCCTCTCTAGTGGTTTGTGCATGAGGATGTTGATCAGTGTGGTTGGTATACCATGTTTCACCAAGAGACGTGGTACCTAGCATTCCACTATAGCTAGTTCTTATAGGGACTTCCCGTGATGTAGTTCTCTCTTGTGATGTTGTACTCACCATCCTCATATGGTGCACTTGGTGTTTCATTCTAAAATCGAAGCATGATCTTCCTTTAAAAAGGTTCTTTCTTTTAAATGATTTCCTTTAAAATGATAACTATAAAAAAATTTCTAGCCCTTTATAATACTTTCATGTTAATTTTTCTTATTTTTTTGTAGCATAGAATCCTTTATTTTGGTTGTAATTCTTTTGGGATTTTGTCCACCCCCTACATACACAATTAGGTGTATATAGACTTTGTTATATATAACCCAGGTAAAGTAAAGATTTGTCATGGAGATGTTAGTGGTTTGGGTTTATAATTTTCCACTTATTCCATGTTTTGGTGGTGGTGGATTGAGGGTGGTTCAGCTCATGTTTCCCAGATGATTTTTGGGACGTTTTTTGGTTTCCCCTTCATTATAGTCAATTTTTAGTTTTGTTTAAAGTGGTAAATCTTGAATCTAAAAATTTTTGTATCTCATTTGGTTATGATTATTCAATTATGTTTCATTTATTATTATTTGTTTTATATGTTTATAATCATGGGTGAAATCATTCCCAAGTAAATTTTTTATGGCCAGGAACTAGTTGTCAGCCTGTGGGGATTAGGAACGCCCTTTGGTTCATTCCACGGACTAGGTCAGGTGTTAGGTCGGGTGTCGATTTGTATAGCACTCCAGCTTTGTTTTTAAAAATACTGAAATTTTTTATTTTAATCAATGGGTTTAACTCGAAGGAACTAAGTAGACAATGAGTTTAATGGACATAGAAATGATTTCCCCAATGATAAACCAAACATGGTAGGATATAAAGTAAACTATATCATGGATATTCTCACCCAACTCTTACAAACATTCCAAGTAATAAATTACTCTCCAATAATCCATTAATACAATAATATCCACCATCCTTTAGTGGGTCATATGATCCACTAATTAGTGATAAATGTATCAACACAACATAAAATATATTTTTTCATTCTCTAGTTCTTAGAGAATGAAAAGTTTATTTTATCTTTTTATCATTTTTATAGGTGAATTTAATCAATAGGTGGGATCTCGTTAGGAATATGATAAAAAAAGAAAATAATCAAAACCATGGAATATTAGGAGTTTAAAAAATATTTTAAAATAAATATTTTCCTCAAACTCTTTACATTAAAATATAGAGATAATTATTTGATTTGGAGAAAATGAGGATGAATACATTGGTTCCTATAAAGAAAATTTCCTGATATTTTCAAGGTACACTTCATGTTTTATCATAGATCATAAAAGAAAAATTGATCATTTATTTAATGGATTAAATTTAAGTCTTTGAAAAGAATTTTCAATAGGGTACTTTGGTATCTATGATGAAATATTTCAATGTAATATAAAGGTGGAAATAAAAATTGGATACTCCCATTATAATCATGGATTTTGAGATAAAAAGACAAAATGAATTTTAATGGAAATTTAAATGATAAAACATATATAATAATGTAGATTCGTCTTCCAAAAAGTTAAAAATATATGAATAAGTAAGGAGATAATTATCTAAAAGAAATAGTGAAATGCTTTAAATATGGAAAAAAATGACATATATCACATACTAAAGAGATATGAAGAGGATAAAAAATAAATTTGATTCAAAGAAAATCAAACATAATAGACCACCCAAACATCAATTATTTAATTATAATGATTTTTTAAATTAAACCAAATAGTGAACTAATCCAAGGTTCAATGATGAAATTAAAAATTGGTAACCACCAAAAAGAAGGTAGAAAGTAAAATCCAATGTAATCACAACTCCTAAAGTGGGTCGGAAAAATAAAGTTTTAAAATGTACACTCATCATCCAATCAAGAACATTAAATTTCTTATTTGATTTTGGTTTCACATGCTCATTTATATTTGGAATGTATTTTAAGGTATCAATTCACCACCCTACTGATTAGATATTAAATTATTTAAGGAAATATTATATTTGTATGATGATTTTATCCCAATTTTACAAATCTCCTCTTATAAAATTTTATGGAAATATTATTCAAGTAATTATAATTATTCTCTATTTGTTTAAATTATATGTGATTTTGGGTATAGAATTTTCAATGATTTGTGTTGTTACTGGTTGTAAAATTTAGATGAAATTTGAATTTTTTCTCTTTGAGTAAGGGATTTTTTGAGAATTGGGATTCATAACAAAGCTCCAAATAATGAAACAGTTATAGGAGATTTTTTTGGATGTGATTAGAGTATTGGGAGGTATTTTGAGTGATCATTTAATATTATAGTATGTTTTGGTGGATTTTAAAAAAAAAATTGGGTTTCAGATAGCTCATCATTCCATAATAGTTGATAGTAAAGGAATGGTCATCTTTGTGTGGGATTAGAATTTGAAGGGACTGAAGAGATCATGTCATGATCATGAGCTGTCATAGTATGGTGTGATTTTTTGGATTTTTTCATTAAGGGAAGGAACATTACATATTATACATAATTTTCATGCCATAGTAGAGGGTGTCATGTCATATTGATCATTTTGTGATGAATATTTCAAAAATTAAAGGAATCGTATATAAGGTTGTGAGAAATTTTATGCTTTTCGTCTATGAGATTTCTTATGAAAAAGGTGGTCACATCATGACATCTAGGTCACACCATGAGTGTGGTACAAGGCGATGTCATGATGTAGAGTGTGAAGGTTATATAAATAAAGAGGATACTACACTATAGATAAGAAGTCCATAATATGGATGATGGGGACTTGGGATTTTAGTTCTATCTAAGGGGGATATACCACACCATGACCACAGGGGTCACACTATGTGGGATTTAGAAATTGGATCTTTGGTTATGATCAAGAGAGTTTTGTCATGTCATCACCCAAGGTGCCACTCCATGATGGTGATCTCAGAAGGGCATCAAATCATGAACCATATAGGTCACACCATTATGGGACCCTACCCCTATTTTTAAAGCACAATTAGACCCTTAATTTTATGGTTGTAACCCTCAATGATTTAGGTTGAATGGGAGTTTCATAGAGGTATATTTTGGATGCATCTACCCCTCTCTTCCACATTTGATCCCCCATAAAAAGGGATGGTTCTTGGACTATTCTATGATGAATTAAGATGATTTACCATTATTATTTCCTATTTATTTCTTTACCTTTAATCACACACTAATTTGGGAAGATTTTGGGCCAGTTTCTGACAATAATTCTCCTAGAACATTGTATAATTAAGCTTTAATAATGGGGATTTTCATGAATTTGTTAGTGGATGTAGTGGGATGGTGATTGCACATTGTTTATAACTATTTCATTAGAGGTAAAAATCCCTATGAATTTTCCTATTTTTTCAATTATATGAAATTCAATAATGGTTTAGTGCCTTGTGATAATGACTTTGTTCATGGATTTATGGGGATCATTCCATCGAAAATTATTATATTATTTCTAGACATTTTAGTGAGTGGACACCGCTCAATGAGTTTTTGGTAATTGTTTATTTTTTTATTAAATTAAATAATTTATTATTTTTGATGTTTTGGCCTAATATAGAATCTTTAGTATTAGTAATTTCATGAAGGAGGCATGGATGGACTTCTCCAAGTATGAGTGGAGAATTGTGAGGATGGTAACTTCATGTTTGAGTTAGGTGGTAACGAAAATTTTCCCTAAAGTTTTTCCATTTTATTATATTAATGTGATATACATTCATGTTACTTGTGTGTCATTAATTTATACATAATTTCTTTACGTTAAATTCCACTCATAGAACAAATATTTCATGGGCCATAGTGGACCATTAAACACTAGTATGGTGCCTCAAATACTGATGAATGAATTATTAAACATAGATGTGTTATAAGTGATATATCGACCCAAGAAGGGTATAAATGAAAGAAATTGGTAAAGTGGACCTCGGGATAGGTGTCCTTGTCTGCCCCTAAGTGGGTAAGTGTGATGGATTTGGGATGGTTGATCTTGGGGTTAGTCAAATGTAAATATTTTAATACCTTATAACCTCTTTTATAGTATGATAGTATGAGGAGTTATTGTACCTCCTCCATTTTTATATGGATATACTTTAAAGGATACCTTGGAAATGGTTTTAGTGTAGGTTCAGTGGGAGGATAGATACAGTTTGATCTTGAAGGTGGGATAGGATTCTTTCCACCTATTTTGGGTGATTCCACTATTATATTACTAGTGTGGTAAATCATGAAATAAGGTTATCATTGTCATTTTGAGGGATTCTATTGCCTCTAGGTCATGATATTTAACCCTAGATATAGGGATTAGATAAAGGAACCCATAAGGAGTGTAGATTATTATGTTACTAAGGGACTATATAGGGTTCTCTAGTCTTATGTTGTTCTATGAGAGGATTAAACATGGGGGCCCTACAAGATTGGGGCTTGGGTATGAATGTAGTGATGATAATAGGTATTATTATGAAGAGGAAACCCTAGGATGTGTACATAGGGATTTTTGTGTATTTAACCCATGAGTATGATGGTATGTGGAATATGATAGTGAACATGGTGGGTGTTATTCCCCTTAACAATATATGATGAGTATTATGGGGCAGGGGATATCCCCACCAACTATTATATAAATATATACTAGAAGGGAAGATACCCCCCCCCAATGACTACGATATAGAGATATACTTGGCTGGGAGTGTGTCACCCTGATGACTATGATATAGAGATGTACTAGGTGTGGCATATATCCCGCTTATGATTATGATATATGGATATATATTGGGTGGGGTGTGTATCACCACAGTGATTATGATATATGGAGATATATCGAGCAGGGATCATATCCCTCTAATGAGAGTGATATATAGTCATATATGGGATGACTGTTATTCCCCCTAATTATATGTATAGTGAAACAATACATGATGGTATTATGGGTGAGTACATTTTTAACTTTAGTATAATTATGTGACTTGCACAGAGACATCCAAAAATGGTCGAAACATGTATTTTTTATCTTTTATATCTCTTTAGAATCCAATTATCAATGGTGATTATTTTATTTTACTTACATACTTTATTTTTTTTATTCTAAACATATCACATTTTATATGAATTATATTTTTGGTTATATTAGGGACACCATTGGTTGTTTCCTACTGAATATTACTCACACACTTCTCAGGAAGCCCTGAAACATTGGTGCCTAATCAAACCTCATGATTATAGGTGTGTGCATGGAGAAGGCATATTATTAGATGGATGATTTAGATAACTTTGATAGATTCAGGAGATGAGACCAGGTGCAGGACTCAATATCAGGTGGTGATTATTTTATTTATGTTTATTTTTTCTTTGGGTTTTATATGATCTTCTCATGGTAGATATCATTGATGTTACCTGAATTATGTTCCATTTTAGATAGTTTATTTGTTACAATATAGATTATTAATTATTTATGTCCATTTTAGACATGATGTTTTCTTATTATAGATGATATTATGATGACTGGTGGTAATATATCTCTATTGTTGTGTCGCTTTGATATTAGGGTATGTTATCCATGTGATATCACATTATAACCTTTCTACTAGTCAGAAACTTATGGAATATAGGGAGGAGTTCTTGATTCCACAAAACACTTGTCCTCTTACTATAGATTGAGTCGAGCTAAGGGTGTTACAAAGTGGTATCAGAGCATTTTTTTCTTTGTATTTATATTTTATATATGATGTAAATAATATTGGGATCATATAAAAATTAAATATATGATAATTTTTATATCCTGAAGACACATACATGAGATAAAGTCTAAGTAACTAGGGAGGACAGATTTATGTTCCTTCTTTTTGATGTTACAGTTGAGTTGATTCTAGTTCATAATGATGTTTGGATTTATTAGTTTATTAATTGTATCTCTTGTGATAAGGTGGAAATAGGCATAATTTCATAAATAATATTAGGAACATATCTCCACATGAAATTTGTATACTTGTATGTTATATAGATACTAGTATTGGAAAAATAGAGAAAAAATTAAAATTGGTTCAGTTACATAAAGTGTCAACAACAACCTATATGGATTTTTCCCATATATTCTTTTTGGATGGATTATACTTAACTAAATTATATTATAAATAATTATATTTTGTGATTTACTATTATAATTAATATATGGTATCAATTAAACAAAATTCATGTAGAAACTTATAGAGTGTTTCCCTCTATAACTTGTGAATGAAAAATAATTTTACTAAACTATGGTTATGATTTCCTCATTAGGTGATGTTATAGGATGATTTTGTTGTTATGAACATGTATATGATCATGATCCTTGAGGTTGTGGTTAGGTATATTAATTCCTGGTGAGGATTAATTCTTTAGAATGGGTAGTACCATGATTATGAGATGCCCGATATACATATGGGTATTATAAACCTAGAGTGTGTGTTCTATCATGTAAGTTGCTATGTGATATTTAATATATATGTGTGGATAATATGCCATGAGTTTTGGTCTATGTGAGATGTGTCTTATGTGCTATGTGGGAGAACCTAGAGATATTACTATGAAACTTAGGATATTAGTGATTCTATATGATGGATTATTAATATGAAATTTTCATGTTATTATTGGGGATAAGTTGTAAATTATTAGGGTAACCTGAGAGAGGGTTTATTCCAGGACTTTGAGTGCCTCCAAGGATGGAAATAAGGAGAGGTGATCTTATTGTGAAATATATTACATGCATGAGAGGCATGGTCAGTCAATTAGTGTGTTTAGTGAGCCTATGATAGATAGAATTGTAGGATCAAAATTATGAATTTAGATGCTCAATATAAAATAGGGGGTGAATTGTATACTTTAAAAATTCTTTTGGAACTTTAAATTTATGTTTAACAAGGTTAAACAAACATTCACTAAACCTCTTAAAGTAAACTTTTCTATTTTCTTAAAAGAAAGATTCTACCTTAAAGCATATAGAATCAGTAATATAATCATAGTAAAGGAATTAGAAAGTATAAGTAAGTTATACTTTCTATCTTTAACAAAGTTAAGATTATAGAGGAAATAAAGCAACTTGAAATAGAAAACAAGTAACAAAAAGATTCTTTTAACCCAAAGAGAATGGTATCCAACAACCTTTGATAAGGTTTCCTTGATTTATACTTTCAAGAAAGTATGTTTGACCCAAACCCATGTAAGCCCTCAATATGAAGATCGTTATTTGTCTTGCTATCCCTGCAAGACCTCGATTTAGAAGGAAATCGGAACCTCTGTCTTCCAAACCCGAAATCCCACAATCAGTATGATTGGATTCTGCACGAAGCAAGTATAAACAAGTTGTTCACACCCGAACAAGTTTTTCACGACATCCGCATGAAGCATTGAGAGTTGAAAGAGCCTCTATCTCTCTAGAAATCACTTCATAGCTTTTTCACATGCGTCAAGTTCATCCAATCTATTCATTGTAGTCGATGTATCAGTATTGATCTCGTTAAAATGAGCTCCTATTTATAGGAAAAGCTTCCCAACGGTCAGCTCCACTCCAACGGTCATATTTTCCTTCAATTTTGGAGGGATATGAGCACGTGTTAAACATACAATGATTATTTTGTAACAGATTGTACGACATCATTTCAAGTAAGAAACGAAGTTAAGTTAAAGACAAATGTTAAGTATAAGAAAACTTGGGATGTGATAATATTGGAATGATACATTAAACAACTCTAACATTATTAAGAAAAATGGATTCATAATAAAAACATTATCAGGAAAACAGATTCATAAGGAAAAGTAATTCGGATTGAGAAACTGGTATCACATTTGTTTCGGAATCAGAATCATAAAATCGGAATGACTTTCACACCGAATTCTAAATAACAAAATAGAATCACATTTGCACTGGATTTGGTATCACAAAGATGGTATCACATATACACCAGATTTGGTATCACAAAGATGGTATCATATATACATCAGATTCGGTATCACAAAGACGGTATCACATATACACCGGATTCAGTATCACAAAGACGGTATCACATATACACTGGATTCGGTATCACAAAGATGGTATCACATATACACCGGATTCAGAATCATAAAGATAGTATCACATATACACCAGATTCAAAATCATAAAAATGGTATCAATAATATAGAAATCTAAAGGAATGTAAAATCGTAATAACACATCTTGTAAGTATAACAAAATGACAAATCATAATGATACATCTGTAAGTATGACGGAATGACAATTATGGATCTTAAAAAAACAGAACTTAAGAAAAAGATAGAACTTAAGAAAAAGTGTTTTTAATTTTCAAAACATAAAACCATAAGGAATGGAGAAGTCATAAGATAACCTTATTGACTCAACAATATCCCCCTTTTTGGAAAGCACAAACAACTTTTATAAGTAATAAAATATTGACTTAGATAAACAAGTATGAAAAACTTGTCTCCCCCTTTGAATGATATTTCTGATGAATACGAATAACTCCCCCTTAGGTTATATTTTCCAAGGATCGTATTCTTATTCTTCAGAATCTGGTTTTCTTTCCTAAGAAGAAATCTCCCCCTTAGATTAACATCTCTTCTTAACAGAAAACTCCCCCTTACTTGGACATTAGCTTTTCGTACCATACTCTCGCTTAATAGATTCTCCTATTTTGATATCTTCATTAAATTATTCCTTTAAATAAATTCCCCTTTGTGATTTTCAAAAAGAGGGAAAGGAATGTAGAAGTATAAGATGTACCTTTAAGGTTAAGCAAGCATACATTCAAAAACAAAAGAAATATATGCAAGAAATTTCTTAAGGAAGATTTAGAGAGAAAAATATATTACAAGAAAACATCGAAATGTAAGGAAAAATCATCCATCCTTCTTTTTCTCAGATAACATCTTCTTTATCAAAGCTTGGAGTTTATTCACTTCCTTATGATCTTCTTCAAACTTATTTAATAAGATCTTCTGATCCTGATTATTCTTTCTCTTAAAACTCTTCTTCTTCACCACCTTGATGATAAACCTCTTCTTTCCCTTATTATTACACTTTATTTTCTACTTGTTCTTCTTCTTTAAATTGTTATTCTGAAATAGATTTAGATACTAAACTCAAAGGAGTTCCAATGTAGTCTTCTACATTCCTTAAAACATCATCATAGTATTCTTGAACTATATGATCTTCTATTCTTGAACAGGTTCTGATAAAGATAGAACTTTCTTGGCTTTCTAGATTTCCGAAGTGGCAACCGGTTTCTTATGAACAACTTTAGATTCCTATACTTGTTGATACTTCTTTTCTACAGCTTTTAGAAGATACTGAAAAACTTGTTCTTCCAAGGATTTCTTCTTTAACTTCTTCTCCTTCTTTTATCTCTCAAGATTTTGAGCTTGCTTGATTTTCAAGGCCTTAGCCTCTATAGGATTTAAGCCAAAGGAAGGATCTCCTTCCTTTCTGGTAGCTTCCGTTTCTCTCCACTTTTCCACTGTTGCATCGGAATAGGCTTTCAGTTTCTTTGCAGGAGGAGGTGCTGATACCAGAACATCAGAAGCTGATATAGGCATGCTAGGTTCTTTTGGTTTCCTTTTCTTGGGTACCAATTTTGAAGACTCTGGAACATCCCCTTTGTTCTGGGTAACCATTTATTCAAAACTCTTGGATTTCTATAAGAACTCTACCTTCATCATTCTTAGAGTTTCATCACTAAGTAACAAAATCTTGAAAGACTTTGAGACTGATCGACATGGGACATTCAACTTTTGAAGGAACATAACAATTATCCTAGAGATAGTTTCCAAATACATAAGTATCTGAGATCTGATGGGTCCAACCTTTATTGCATGGATGGTGAGAAAGATGTACTTTACAAAGTTGATCTTCCTTAAGTTGACAAGAAAGTATAACAAAAAGATGTCACATATCTTTAGAGAGTCCTTATCTCCTTTTCTTGGTATAAGAAATCCTTGCATCCATAGAGCTGCCATTTTTTTGTTTGTTGATAGATTCATAATCTTCGGATTATTAACATACTTGAGACCAAGATAATCCAGAGCTTTGACCTTCTCAAAAGAACCTTATTTCTTAGGGAGTTTTTGAAAATAAAGAATAGCTTCCCCTTCATAAGGAATGTTAAGAACATTGTCTACCTTCTTATAGGGGGATGTATATGTCTTATCATAACACTTGAACTTAAAAATATCCTTACCATCCTTTTGAAAGAAAGTAACATATTCATAAAATTGAATAACCAGGTCAGGGTAAACCAGATCCTGACTCTTCTCTTTAGCCGCACAAAAACTTTCCAATCCATTTGTTCTTATCACCTTAGAGATAAGGGTGTCGTATTTTTCAAAGAAGTTAGGGAAAACCAGACTTTCCCTAAAGATTTACCAATCCTTTATTTCCTTGATAGTCAGAATCTAGTCTACTAAAGATTTAGGAGTCATTCAGGGAGAAAAAAAAAATCAGAACAAAAACTTTGATGGAAACAGAGATTCGGCACAAAGACCAATAAGGATGGTGTGGCACTTATAAATGAGGCACCCCTTATATAGATGAGGCTAAGCCTTTTAATATTCCATAAGATAATAAAATGGATTAACATAACCTGATCTGGTCTGATTGTTGAGTATGTATATAATAAATATGAATTCCGATATTTTGTAGTAATGTAAGCCGGAATTGAAAAATTTGAAAAACCAACAACTGAAACTTAAGATAAGAAAATAAAGGGTAAGAAAATTTACCTTTTGGAATAGTCTGAGGAGTTTATCATTATTATAATAATTTTCTTGAAATTTTTATATTTTGGGATATCAAGACTGAAATTTCCAATACCAAAATTTCCAATACCGAAATTTCCATTACCGAAATTTCCAATACTGAAATTTCCAAAAAAAACTTAGAGAAATATAAAATTAAAAAAAAACTTAAGAAAAGAATAAAAACAAGAAATCATATGTACTCCCCCTGAAATAAAGAGTGGTTTAATGTTAGGAGATGATTTAAATAATAAGTAGATATGAATGATTACCTTACAGAGATCATTCCAAGATTCTGTTTAATGTATTCAAATCTAGCAGAAGATAATGGTTTTGTAAAAATATAAGCAATTTGTTATTGTTTTCTGATGAATTGAAGAATAATATCTCCTTTATTAACCTGAAAAAGAAGAGTGAGGTTTTCATAATCCCAACTTTCTTGGATCAGGAATTATTAGATAATAAAATTTTGGGTATCCACATTCGTTTAGAGAAGTAAGATTTATGAAACCCAAGAGATTGAACATTATTTAAATAACAGTTCTTCTTCTAATTCCCACCACTTTGACATTTAGTACAAAAAGGGGCTCTTGGAGGAACAAAATAACTGTTTTTAAAAATAGGTTTTTCATGAGAATAACCTAATCCTTGATTATTATCATGAGGTCGGATATGAGAATACATCTAGTCAAAATTTTCCTTATCAGAAGTAAAATTTTCAAGTAGTTTCTTCAAAGAAAATATTTCAGAATTTAGTCTTAGGACTAAATTCCTATCCTCTGGAATAATAGAATTAGAGTTAAGTTTATCCTCTAAAACATCTTTTTCAAAAAAAACAAATTTTTAAGATCTTTAGAAAGCTTATCCTTCTCAGAATTAACTTCCTTACGTTTCTTAGAAATATTTTCTAAAACATCATCTTTGTTATCAAGATATTTGGAAATATCTAAAATTTATTTTGTTAAAATAAATTATCTATAATTTTCATTTTCATGTTTTTTAGAAACTTTACAATTTCTAATCTCTAGCAACTTAGTAAATCTAGAAACTTCCTAATAGGAAGGAAAATCATTATCATTATCTGATGAAGAAGATTCTTCATCTGAAGAAAAATATTTATCAAGAAAATTTTCACTAAAAGACATATTGGTTAAGGATTCAGTAGTTCATACATTAGCCATAAGACATTGGTTTTGAAATGGATCTTGGTCTATTAAACCAATATTATTTTTCTCAAAAGATTCATAGTCTGGAGAATCATCAGAATAATCTCCACCACCGGAACTCCATGTTTCATTGGATTTTAAGAATTTATTTTGCTTTAATCTATATAACTTCTTCTTGTTTCTCTCATAATTCTTGTCCTTCTTGTCTCTTTTCATAAGTAAGGGACAATCAGGTCTGATATAACCAGTTCCTCTACATTTATAGCATGTCGCTTCTCTATCTTTATTATCTTTTCCATCTTTCTTTTTATACCTATATTGAAAGTTATTCTGCCCAACAATCTTGTTCATACTCCGAGAAAGATTGGCTAACTCATTTTCTGAAGTTTCACTTTCACTAGATTCATATTGAACAACAACCTTCTTTGATTTAGATCTTGTAACTATCTCAGGAGTCTTGGATTTCATATGATTTGAATTAGTTGTAAAATAAAAACCTCTATTCCCATTCCTCTTCTTAACATTATCAGCATCTCTCTTCATTCTGGTTTCATGTTGACGAAGGGTTCGAAACAGTTCATCAAGAGAAATCTGTGTAACTTTTCTATTTTCATCTATAGTAGTTCTCTTGGATTCTCATTCGTTATGAATGATGTCTATAATTTTGTCTACAAGAGCTTAATCATCTAAACCTTTCTCACCCATTTATTGTAAGCTATTTACAATATTCAAGAATATTTTTTGTACCTTACATATGGGTTCTCCATAAGGAAAGAAGAAACCATGATACTCATCTCTGAGCATAGCTCTTCTAGTTTCGATAACTTTGGAAGTTCCAAAGTGAGTTGCTTCAAGTTTCTTCCAAATACTATTTTCAGCTTCACAGGTTGAAATTTGGCTATATATATTTCTATTCATGGAAAAAATCAAAGTACTACGTGCCTTAAAGTTCAGCTAGTATTCTACCTTTTCTGGATTAGTAAAGGTTCTAAGTTCCTTATCAGAAATCTTATAATCTCTAGTTAACATAATGTAGTTGTCTACACCTGTGTTTATCACAAAGGTATTCATTATGTATCTCCAATACTCATAGTCATTTCCATCCAAGATTGGTGGTCTTTTAGGATTGAGATTATCTAGAGATCCAACATGAATGCCTTCCATACTAAAAGGCATTTATTTCCACAAAAATTATTATAAGTAAAATTTTATAAAAAAACATGATAAAGAAAACTTATATGTGGATATAATTATTTCAGATAACTCCTCTAATACCAATTTTAGGATCTAAATGATAAATTTAGATGATCAATATACAAGAGGGGGGTGAATTGTATACTTTAAAAATTCCTTTAGAACCATTAAAGTTAAGTTTAACAAGGTTAAACAAACATTAAATAAACCTCTTAAAGGAAACTTTTCTATTTTCTTAAAAGAAATATTCTACCTTAAATCATATAGAATCGATAATATAATCAGAATAATGGAATTTGGAAGTATAAGTAAGTTATACTTTCTATCTTTAACAAAGTTAAGATTACAACAGAAATAAAGTAACTTGAAATAGAAAACAAGTAACAATAAGATTCTTTTAACACAAAGAGAAGGGTATACTACAACCTTGGATAAAGGTTCCTTGATTTATACTTTCAAGAATGTTTGTCTTACCCAAACCCAGGTAAGCCCTCAATCCAAAGATTGGTATCTGTCTTATTATCCCCGTAAGCCCTCGATTTTGAAGGAAATCGTAACCTCTGTCTTCCAAACCCAGAAGCCCACGATCAATACGATCAGAGTCTGCATGAATCAAGTCTGAACAAGTTGTTCACACCCAAAAAAGTTGTTCACCACATCCCCATGAATCACTGAGAGTTGAAAGAGCCTCTCTCTCTAGAAATCACTTCACATATTTTTCACATGCGTCAAGTTCATCCACTCTCTGCATTGTAGTCGAAGTATCGGTATTGAGCTCTTTCAAATGAGATCCTATTTATAGGAAAAGCTTCCCAATGGTCAACTCCACTCCAACAGTCATATTTTCCTTAAATTTCGGAGCGACCTGGACATGTGTCAAACATAAAACGCTTAGTTTGTAATAGATTTTACGACATTGTTTCAAGTAATAAATGAAGTTTAGTTAAAGATAAATGTTAAGTATAAGAAAACTCGAAATCTAATAATATTGGAATGATACATTAAATAACTCTAACATTATTAAGAAAACGTATTCATAAGAAAAACATTATCAAGAAAACAGATTCATAAGAAAAAGTAATTCGGATTAAGAAACCAGTATCACATTTGTTTCAGAATCATAATCATAAAATCGAAATGAATTTTTCACTAGATTCGGAATCACAAAACAGAATCACATTTGCACTGGATTCAGTATCACAAAGACATTATCACATATACACTAGATTCGGTATCACAAACACGATATCACATAGACATCGGATTCGGTATCAGAAATATGGTATCACATATACACCAGATTCGGTATCAAAAATACGGTATCACATATACACCGGATTCGGTATCACAAAGATGGTATCACATATAAACCGTATTTGGAATCATAAAGACAATATCACATATACACTGTATTCGAAATCATAAAGATAGTATCAATAATCTGGAAATCTAACAGAATGGAAAATTGTAATAACACATCTTGTAAGTATAACAGAATGAAAAATCTTAATGATACATCTATAAGTATGACGGAATGACAATTCCGAATACTAATAAAAAAACATAACTTAATAAAAAGTGTTTGTGATTTTCAAAACATAAAACCATAAGTAAAGAAGAAGTCATAAGATAACATTATTGACTCAACAAGAATATGACTCAAGATGGCGTGAGTCGAATGGTATGGAAATTTTCATTAGTGTATGATAACATGGGTATTTATTAAATTAATAATGAGGGATTTTTTGAATAATTATAAATTAGACCTTCTATGGTGGAACTAAGTTCATGTGAAATGGTTTTATAAGTTGATTTCCCTTGAAATAACTCATGGAGATAATGATATTTAAATATTTTAGATTGGTTGTAGGTTTCCTTGAATATTTATAGGCCCTTTTGAGTATATATTTAATAAATAATGAATTCCTTATGCTTTTTAGATGTTAATAACTATTTGTACTAGTGTTTTCTGTTTTGAGGTTAGGTTTTAGAGGGAAGGATTTATTGGATGCCAATACCTATTGTTTTGGTGATCATGTATGGTTATTTCTAGAATTTATAGATCATAGGTATATGATAGTGGTTTTATAACAATGTCTAAGTGGTGGGTGTTCATTTTTTTATCCTTTAAATGAGTGAAATTCCATAGGATTATTTTTAAAGAAGCATTAAGGATGCTTTTGGCTAGATGATATTTACAAAAGACTGAAGTGTGGTCTGTTTTTTGGGCATGTAATCCTAAGTTTGATGGTGTGATTCCAATTTGGGTATAATTTAAGTTGTTTGATCAATTATTATGGGATAATTTACTCATTAGGTTCAAATTATATTGATATAAAGTATGGGTAAGAGCTTATGAGAGGTTTCTTTGGAGGTTTACTATGCCTTGGAAAAAGGAGAGTGAGAGTTAGCATAGATTCTGAGAAAATCCTAAAGGGGTGAGGTAATATATGTTTTAGTTACGCATAGTAATTCTTTGGTATATATATTAGTGAATGGTTATGTTTTGATAAAGTATTGATGGATTTTATGAGACACTGATGGGAATGGTGTCTTGGGTTTTAAGGATAATGTGAGGGTTTTCCTCTGTGGAAGACAGTGATATTGAGGATGGATTGAAGTACCACGGTTTGATTAATTTGAGATAGATCATTGATAGATTTTCTCTTGGATTGGATGATTTTATCAAGAGAGGAGTGACATATGTGTGATATTGGAACCAATTGGTTTCTATAGTTGAAGAGTTGTGTAGGGGAAGCCATATGGTTGTGAATGAATAATCAGATATTGGAGGGTGTCTTCCTTGTGGTAGATGAATTGTTGGTAGATTTCAAGGACAATGTTCCTAATAATCTATGAATGGGTATTGATTGATGTTTTCTATTTATTATTGGGTATAATAAAGAATATCATGCCCATTCATTATGTTTGGTAATGGATAAGATGTGGGATATGAATATTAGGGTGATGATGGTACTCTTTTGGTGCGTAGAATCTTATCATTAATGGGTGTATCATCCTCGTTTCAGAAGGTCCATATATGTGGTGAGACCATTTTGGGTATATTTGGGATTACACTAGGATATTAGTATGAAGTTATCACTAATTTTATTGAGTTCCTTGGGAAGTAAAAGAATAAGGACATGGATATTTTGTCCTATAGAGTTTGGGTGTCGTTATTAGAATCAGGGTGGATTTTTGTGTGATCTGAGAGTGATTCATATAGGAGGTAAATCATTTCTCATGGAGAGATTATTATGGGTGGTGTGGGTGGTTGAGGACCTAATCATGGAATTACACTGATTGTTGATTTTGAAATTTTTTGTGTGAATTTTTAGGATCTCATGGAACCTATAAGGAATTAATAAATTATGATTTAGAGATGTGATAGTGTGTTGGTGAGTGAGACTAATCATTTTTTATAGATTTCATCTGAAGGGGGACTATTTAGTTTTTCTACATGAAATTATATGCAGTGAAGTGGAAACTACTCGATCATATTGACGAAAAACATGACGTTTATTTTTAGTAGGATATTGTTTTTTTAGAGTACCATGACTCAAAATCATTACTCATAAGTGTAGTCTTATAATGGGGATCAACATAAGCCCAGAAATGATCTATTTGTTAATACTTTTGTGTCTTGGGGATTACAAGTGTGGTAGAGAATTGTCTCAATGTTTGGGATGGGGATGAGTGGGTGGCTTGGATTTTAAAGAATAGTGTGACATGGTGTTTGGGTTTCACATTGAAATTGTGTTTGATGTTATGAGATAGTATGTGACGACATTTAGTTTCATTTATGATTGAGGTAGGTCAATAATTATGGTTTAAGGAACACTAATACTTCTTGAGAATGATAACAGTTGTGGTGGGGAGGTCGTAACAACCCATACTATTGTGGTTTTAAAATTTAGGGTAAATTTTTATTTTTTGTTCCAAATAAAGGTAAGTCTCAAGAATTGATATATGTAATGGGGTTTTGTATGTAAAAACATATATAGGAGATGTTTTTTGGAAGTGATTATAGGACTGGGAGGTATTTAGATTTCTTGAGTAAATATTGGAGCAGTTTTGGGGTTTCTTTTTTTGAAATGTTTTGGTTGTAAACATATCATCATATTATGATGGTTAATGGACATATAGTGGTGTTATTTTTGTGGGATATTAATGTGAAGGGTCCATAGTGGACATACCATGATAAGTTGATGTGGTGTAATGGTGTAAATTTATGGAGTTTTTCATTAAGGAAATGAACCTTATATATTCTTTGTGGGCATCACACCACTATGAAGGGAATCACAACCTTGTGGACCTTGTGTGATGGATTTTTTATAAAGGAAATAACTATTACATTTGGGTTTGAGGAATTTTATTCTTTTACTTTATGATAATCATCTCAAAGAATATAGCTATTTCATGCACCCTAATCCATGTCATGAAGTTTGTTCCAAGGGGAGGTGTCATGGAATGGAGAGTGGAGGTTGTGGTTATGAAGAAGAGGTCATTATATAGAGGAGTAGGTTGTGACATGGAGGGTGAGGGAATAATATTTTGATTCTTCCCAAGGGGGATATGTCACTTCATTACTAGAGGGGTCACACCATGAAATCTTAGGATATGTGGTATTTGGTTCTGTATAAGGGAGGTGTTTTATGTCATGACCCAAGGGTTCATTCCATAATTGTGACCTCAAAAGGGAATAATGTTATGACCCATATAGGTTACACCATGATGGTTCTCTATCATAGTTTCCAAAATATGGGTAGATCCATCATTTTAGGGTCACCCCCTTTCCTGATTTTGGTTAAGCATGTTTTCAAGAGAGGTCCATTTCAACCAACTCTTTCTATATTTTCCTCACATTAGATCCCCCTTGTGGAGTAATGGTTCTTGGATGATTTTTTGTTTGATTAAGTTGATTTAATTCCTTTTTTTACACTTTTTACTTACCTTTTATCACCCTTATATTTGGGATTATTTTGGGTTAGGGTTTGATATCGATTCCACTTAATAATGGTGGAATCAAGCTATAAATATAGGGATTCTTTATGGATTAGTTATAGGAAGTATTAGGATGGTGATCACATGTCATTTATCATTGTTTCATTAGAGGTATATATCACTATGAATTTTTCTAGGGTTTTTTTAATTAGATGAAATTAGTGAGTGATTAGGTGTCATGAGACAGTGCTTTTGTTCATGGATGTATGGGATGCATGCCATATGATGTTATCATACCATTTCTTGAGGCATCAAAGAGTTGATGCCACATGGTGAGTTTTTGTTCATTGAACCTTTTTTACTTAAAATATATAATTAATTATAAGTTTTTATAATTAATGGTTTTAAATTTTGAGCCCTGACATATGATCTTAGGCATTGATGCATGCTTAAATATGGTAGGAACAACCTTAGCTGAGGATGAGTAGAGCAGCACATGGATGGTAGTTTTTTATTTGAGGTAGGTTGTCCCTAAACATTTCCCTAAAGTTTATAAATGTTTTATTGTGTATATGATACTAAATTGTACTGCTTATGTATGATCAACCGTTATTTATAAATAAAGTTATTCATTTAGATTTCCTTAGTAAAACATAGTTTGACTAAACCCCCCCCCCCCTTGAACACTAATATGATTTCTTAACCACTGATGGACAAGGGATTAACCATAGATGTGTTATATGAGATATACAGACCATAGAATGGTAAAAATGAAATGAATGAGTAAATTGGGCCTTGGGATAGCTGTCCTTGGCTCCCTCCAAGTGGGGAAGTGTGATCGATTTGGGATGGTTGGCCTAGGGGTTGGTCATATAAAAATCATAGAGTACCTTATAGCCTATCAGAAAGCTGTATAGTGTGAAGAGTGAGAATACCTACATTACTAGTATATGTGTATACTAGTGTGTACACATTGAAACGGGTTTGAGTGTAGGTTCAATAAGACTAATGGTATAGTTTAACATTGAAGGCGGGATGAGATTTATGCATTGTCACGACCCGTCCTCGGGGCCCGTGTCGTGACTACCCCAAACCCACCTTCCATAGGCCAGGGGCTGGCGACTAGCACCAAGGAGTAAATCCCGGTAAAAAGGGAAGGCATTGCCTTTGTAAAGTAAACAAACACCACAGAGTAAGAAAGCGGAAAAGTACACACTAAATAAAAAACAGAGTACAACTAAAAGTGCGAAAAAGTAAATGGGACAGTATAAAAACCCAAACTGAAAGTAAAGTATAACTCAGAAGGGAAAACATCAACTGTAAAGTAAAAGCTGTTACACCGAGCTGTCCACTGGAAATCCCACCTGAAGGGTGGCTACAGATAGCTCCACTGCTCCACGGGTCCCACCGTCTGCTCCAAGTACGTCCTGCCCAGTGGTCCACCTCCAGGTACCGTCCTGCTCTGCAAGCCTCAACCACGATCAACGATGTTCGTCGTCTGCAACCAACACAACGTAGTGCGGGCATAGCCCGTGCAGGGGTGAGTATAAGCTACTCAGTAGGGACCCCGAGACCTCTGAAGGTCTCCCAAAACCCACAAAGGATAAATCACAAAGGTGAGATACAAACACGAAGTAACAACCGACACTTCTTAGGTATATGCCCATACATATACCTAAGTCATCAATTCCAATACGCTCCAACCTCCGAGCCCAAGTACAACTCAGTCCACACAGGAAAGTATATGTATTCCACACAGGAAAGAAAAATTAAATCCACACAGGATAGCACAACACAATCCACACAGGATAGCAACAGGATTCAGCTCACACAGGTATACTTCTTCGAAAGACGATAAAGATGATCTCCGATCCATCTAAGTCGTCAGACCCATGAAGGATCGATAGGTAACTAACCCCCGCAAAGACCCACACAGGATCGGGCCCACACAGGACCTATAGGCGCTGGTTCACACAGGACCGCTGAGCGCAAGGACCCACACAAGATCGGACCCACACAGGATCGGACCCACACAGGACCTGTAGCACTGATCCACGTAGGATCGCTGAGTGTTGTAGTCGTCGTCGAATCCACCAAGGATCTCTGTACTGTCGTCGTCGCAGTCACAGTAGCAGTAGCAGTAGCAGTAGCAGTCAGAGTCGCAGCCAGCACTAGGGTTCCCGCACACAGCAAGCTCGTTCAGGAGGGTCCGCTCCACGAGCCGAGAGGCTGATACATCAACTGTCACAAAGTCCAGAGTTGATGTATCCAAAAGTTCCGTATTGTCAACAGGAACTCAACGCAACAGACGGCGCGTCGATCGGACGCCCGATCTGAGAGTTATTGGCTTTTTCGTCCCAGGGGCCCGGTTGGTTTTTAAGGCAAAACCAACCCGACCGTACTCCACCTACGTCCAAACCTCGGGCGGAGTATGCCAAAAGATCTTTCTCACTAAGAGGAACACAACAAAGCTGACGGCACGTCAATCGGACGTCCGTAGCTCAAGATATGAGCGTTTCCGCTCCGAAGGCCCGGTTGGTTTCGTGAACGAACCAACCCGGCCGAACTCAAAGTATTCCGAAACTTTGAGTGTGATATACTGAAACGCCCTTCTCGATCCAAGGATCGCATTGCCGCTGACGTTTCCTCAATCGGAGGTCTCTGGCTCAAGATATGGCCAAAAGACCGAAGTCGTTTCGAAAACGGGGGGTCCGGGTCCGCGCCGACCCGGCCCGACCCCCCCTGGGTCGGCCCGGACCCGGACCCCCCGTTTTCGAAAGGACTTAGGTCTTTTGGCCATATCTTGATCCACGGACCTCCGATTGACGAACCGTCAGTGGCAATGCGATCCTTGTATCGCGACGGTCGTTTCGGTATATCACACTCAAAGTTTCAGAATACTTTGAGTTCGGCCGGGTTGGTTCGTTCACGAAACCAACCGGGCCTTCGGAGCGGAAACGCTCATATCTTGAGCTACGGACGTCCGATTGATGTGTCGTCAGCTTTGTTGTGTTCCTCTTAGTGAGACAGATCTTTTGGAATACTCCGCCCGAGGTTTGGACGCAGGTGGAGTACGGTCGGGTTGGTTTTGCCTTAAAAACCAACCGGGCCCCTGGGACGAAAAAGCCAATAACTCTCAGATCGGGCGTCCGATCGACGCGCCGTCTGTTGCGTTGAGTTCCTGTTGACGATACGGAACTTTTGGATACATCAACTCTGGACTTTGTGACAGTTGATGTATCAGCCTCTCGGCTCGTGGAGCAGACTCTCCTGAACGAGCTTGCTGTGTGCGGGAACCCTAGTGCTGGCTGCGACTGTGACTGCTACTATTACTGCTACTGCTACTGTGACTGCGACGACGACAGTACAGAGATCCTTGGTGGATTCGACGACGACTACAGCACTCAGCGATCCTACGTGGATCAGTGCTACAGGTCCTGTGTGGGCCCGATCCTGTGTGGGTCCGATCCTCTGTGGGTCCTTGCGCTCAGCGGTCCTGTGTGAACCAGCGCCTATAGGTCCTGTGTGGGCCCGATCCTGTGTGGGTCTTTGCGGGGGTTAGTTACCCATCGATCCTTCGTGGGTCCGACGACTTAGATGGATCAGAGATCATCTTTATCGTCTTTCAAAAAAGTATACCTATGTGAGCTGAATCCTGTTGCTATCCTGTGTGGATTGTGTTGTGCTATCCTGTGTGGATTTCGTTTTTCTTTCCTGTGTGGAATACGCATACTTTCCTGTGTGGACTGAGTTGTACTTGGGCTCGGAGGTTGGATCATATTGGAATTGATGACTTAGGTATATGTATGGGCATATACCTAAGTAGTGTCGGTTGTTACTTCGTGTTTGTATCTCACCTTTGTGATTTATCCTTTGTGGGTTTTGGGAGACCTTCAGAGGTCTCGGGGTCCCTACTGAGTAGCTTATACTCACCCCTGCACGGGCTATGCCCGCACTACGTTGTGTTGGTTGCAGACGACGGACAACGTTGATCGTGGTTGAGGCTTGCAGAGCAGGACGGTACCTGGAGGTGGACCACTGGGCGGGACGTACTCGGAGTGGACGGTGGGACCCATGGAGCAGTGGAGCTATCTGTACCCACCCTTCAGGTGGGATTTCCAGTGGACAGCTCGGTGTAGAAGATTTTACTTTACAGTTGATGTTTTCCCTTCCGAGTTGTACTTTACTTTCAGTTTTGGTTTGTATACTGGCCCATTTACTTTTTCGCACTTTCAGTTGTACTCTGTTTTTTACTTAGTGTGTACTTTTCTGCTTTCTTACTCTGTGGTGTTTGTTTACTTTACAAAGGCAATACCTTCCCTTTTTACCGGGATTTACGCCTTGGTGCTAGTCGCCAGCCCCTGGCCTATGGAAGGCGGGCTTGGGGTAGTCACGGCACGGGCCCTGAGGACGGGTCGTGACATGCATCCTCTTTTGTATGATTAACATATTATATTTCTAGTGTTTTTTATCATTCTATGATGTGATCATGTTCATGTTGAGGGATTGTCCACCATCTAAGTTATGATATTCGAACCCATAGTAGGGAATGAGATAGAGGAACTCATAAGGAGTTTCCGAAATATAATGTGACTAAGGGACCAGAGAGGGTTCCCTAGTCTTGTGTTATCCTAGGAGAGGGTTAAACATAGGGGGATAACATCATTGAGGATTAAGTATGAAAGTGATGATGGGAATAGGTTTTTTTCTTGAGATTTCAACCTAGGAAGTCTATATTAGGTTCAGGTGAGTATCTAAACAATGATGTAGATGATATGTGCCATATGATAATGCATGAGGTGGGTGTTATTCCCCTTGAAAACATAAGATGGGTATTATTGGGTGGGGGTTATTCCACTCAACTATGATATAAAGATATATCAAGTGGGATGTATATCTATCCAATTACTATGAAATAGAAATATATCGGGTGGGGTATATATCCCCTAATGACTATAATATGTAAATATATTAGGTAGGTCATGCATCCCCTTAAAGATTATAATATATAGAGATATATTAGGTTGGGCATGTATCCATTAATGATTAGGGTATATGAAGATATACAGGGTTTGGATTTTATCCCCATGATGAGTACGGTATATAGTGATGTATATATTCAGTGTTATTCCTCTATATTATATGATTGAAGAAATGATACATGATGGTATTATGGACAGGTTCTTATCTAACCCTTAGTTTTGTTATGTGACATGCTCATAGTCATATGGAACTGGCCAAAGTGGGTATGTACAATCATGGGTGTCACTTTAAAATCCGAGGATTAGTGTACAGTATTTTGTTTCACTTTAATACTTTATTTGTTTATTCTAAGTATATCACAATGTACATGAAATATTTTTATAGGTTATGTTTTAGATACCATTATTGATGGATTATTGAGTTTTTCTCACACCCTTATCAGGTGGTCCATACACTTTGGTACCTAATAAGTCCTCGTGATCACAGGTGAAGGTGGGGCAGAGACTTGGTATTTGATGGGTGAGGTGGATATCTTTGAAAAAATCAGAAGTTGAGTTTACTTATGTAACTCCAAACTAGGTGGTGATTATTTTATTTATTTTTATTTTGGACTTAGATTTTATATGATTTGACCATAGAAGATCTTGTTGATGTTGTCTAAATCGTTTTCCATTTTTAAAATTTCATTTTTAACAGAATGGGTTACTATTTATTTCTATCCACTTTGTATGTGTAACGCCCCGACCCCAGCTACCCAGAGTCGGTGCATTACTTCGTAACATTGGCCTGATCACAAAAGATCAAGTCTCGAAAGACCGATTAGTTTAGTAGCCTTGGAAACACTAGATACATTCATAAACGTTACATTACATCATAAAGTGGAAAACTAATAACAAAGTCTTCATAGTCCAAACTCATATCCTCTTCTGACTATCCCTGCAGGTCATTCATATAATACTTCTTCACATCCTGGAAAATATTAAAACATTGAAAGGGGTGAGCTCAGATGCTCAGTAAGGATAACAATATTGCGGAAGCTTTCATAAATAAACATCAACATTTAAGGCAATGTATAACTAAAACAAAAGCCTTTTAAACATGAACTTCAACATAATATGACAAAAGTAAAATGAGATAATTCCATTCACTTCTTCACATGGATATTCTACTGGTCGAATAATCACATGCAATATCAAAAACCACTTTCATAATGAGGGAATGTATAATGCCAGACATTCTGAAACACTTTGTCAAGGCCTCGGCCAAGACGTCTAAAATGATTAAGGCCTCGGCCAAAACCATAAATCAAATTGGGAAAGGGCCTTGGCCAATTCCACGTCTAGTTGTCTCAAGAGACCTACCGATGCATCGAGGAGCTATAGCGGGCTCCACCCGTCACATATTAAGTCCAATACATTCCTCATATGAATAGGTTTAAACATAACATAAATATTCGTATTAAAACTAGCATACGAAATGTCAAAAATTTCTCCATAAACTATGGATGGTATAAAATAACACATCCACAGTCAAATATTTCACAAAATGTTCAATGGAAGTTTTGTATCATAAATCAATTTCAATTAAACTTAAAACCCATCAAAGGATGTTGACATGGATGAAATCAAAGATATTTGAGAGAAATATCTCTCCTTTTTGAAATCATTTAAAAGTACCATAATTATAAAATAATACATTTACTTTGAAAATATTCTTATAAGCATGTTAGGGAAACTTCGACGAAGTTATAATGGCGGAAAATAGCCGCACCCGCCGTTTAAGTTAAAAAAACATTCTTACCTTAAATTTGTCAAAGAGGTCAAAAAGTACATTGTTTGGAAAACGACGGTAAGATTCCTTTCAAAAATTTATAAGGGTATAAATGACTTTAACACATTTTCCATTTAATAGTAAAAATGTTTTGAAAGACATTTTTAAGAAACATGGATGTGGATGATAACGAGGTCCCAGTAGATAATTATGTATAAACAACCTTGGATAATGAAGAGGTTGTGAAGTAAACCATTACCTTGTGTCCGACTTGACTCAACCGTTCTTTAACCTCCTGAATAATAAACTAGAGTTAATATATACCTTATTAAGAGCCATTTTTAATTTCATTATCCTTTTTATATCACTTATTACAATGTTATGAAGATTATGTAATTATTTAAGTTAATAACGGTCGTTTTGTCGATCTTTGGTACTTGAGTCAATAATAAACTTCTTATAATTACAAGTTGTTTATGTGGTAGAATATCCATTATCTCCAAAATTATATTCATGATTTAGATGTCATATATATCTTATATATCCAGTATATACATTCATTTATAATATTACGTAACATTTAGAGGTAAGAAATGAAATGCACCGTTCATGGAGACGGTAAACCGTACGTACGCATGAACGCTACTTTCATTTCAATTTCATATTTAATGGAACTAAATCATAATGATATAAATGTATAATATAATTCCAGTATAATATAGTGTATAATACCATTTACTCCATCCTTTATACATCCCACATATGGCATTAACGATTCAAATCACTTTGAGGGGGCGGTAGTCCGCACTTCCTAAAATGAAATTATCGCGTTTTACCCATAATGGAAATCATAAAGTATGCCATAAATGAGAAATACAGAATCATAAGTAAAACATAAACATATTATATATAATATATAATTATAGTGACATCTTAATGGCCACCTTTGAAGGTGTTATATGAGTGTTGAACAATCATCGTTTCGTGAGGCAGAAATTCACCATCCACAGAAACTGTATGTTCTTTAACCATTAGATGTAGGTGTGTGTAAGTGTAGCTCGAATCCTTCTTATAACAACATCCTAGTATATTTAGGATACTGGTGTTGTTACAAAAGAAATGAATAAAAATATTTTAGGGGGTTGGAGAAGAAAAATAAAACAAAACAACATTAGAGAAGACATTAACTCAAAATCGGGTAACTCTTTTTGATTTGAGCCAAAGGCTTCCTTGGGAAGAGTTATGCCCAAATTAAGGCTTCTAGGAGTAAGAGGGGGAAGTTGGGAGAGTATTTGGTCAGAGGTTGGCCGATCCAAATGGCTTGAAAGTGTAAATGAGGTGGGAGAGGTGGGGGCCTTTTATAAGTGGAGAGGAGGGGCACTTTTGGAAAGATTGAAATGTTACATTATTTCACAATGCTTTTCGGATTCTAAAGGTCCCACACTTATATAATTCGAGGCTAAGGTGATAAGGTTTCTAAATATCCTCATCCAATAGGCTTTGTACCAGTGTAAGCCTTGTATTTTGTATTATCTTCTCATTTTATTTAAATCGTTAAATAATGAGGTCATCGCTGCATCATAATGATGTCATAAATAATTTAATTTATTTAATGTCTAAAAATTATAAAAAAAATAATATGATGTAGGAAATCATTTTAGCTTTATAATGAATATTTATAGACAAAATTTGGACTTGTGTAACCCCACTTAAAAACTGTTTTAGTAAAATAACTCATGTTTGTGTCAATTTAATTTTAACATTAAATAAATATATATTAATGTCATTTTCCAACTAAAGTGGATCCATGGGGTCCCCAAGTTGACCCATGGGTTTTCTTGGTCGTCCATGACTCATCCAATAGGAGTAGGACAAGTTTCATGCTCATCTCATATTATTAAAACATTATTTGTACCTTAAACTACACTAATTACCTCTAATCGCGATTAAGAACTTAAAAGTTACTATTCACCAAAAAATTATTTTAATCTCATTGAACCACATTTTACTTCTTAATGACAACCATGTATGTCGGATTTTTGAAAATCAAATCACAGAAGTGGTAATATTTCATTTAAACGAAAAATCAGTTATTTAACTACCACTTAGTGGTTTCACTATTCATCAAAAATTGAAGTTTTTCAGAACAAGGCCAAAATTTCACCCTAAGCTATAATTGATATTCCGAATTCAAAAATGATTTATATTTTACAAAATTCCAAACATATAAGTTGTATTAATTAATTTTATAATTAATTCCCGCTGTTACAACAAATAGCGTGTTTTTAAGAAACAATTTATATCAAAAGATTGGCAACTGTTTATGTCCAATTTCAATGTTAAATTAATTCTAATGACCACCATTGGATAAAATGGTAAAAATATATTCTAATTATACTTTAAAACCACTAAATAGTATAATTTATCACAATAAATTATTTTGATTAAAAAAAGTTGTTTTAAAGTATTTTTCACTATTCATAAAAAATTAGAAGTTCTCAGAAAAATACCAAAAATTCAACATAGGCTAATTTCGATATTCCGAATCCAAAAATGAAGTACATTTTGAAATATAAAATTTCTATAATTTTAAAAAGTGGTTATTACTATTCATAACGGCTACTTTGATTAGTCGCGGTGTTTTAGAACTCGAAGTTGGGTACAATGCAAGCTATTGCATTACTAAATGAGAAGCATATCGTAGAAGATCGGGGTGTTACATTCTCCCCTCCTTAAATAAATTGCGTCCTCGCAATTTGAAATTTTTCTTTGAAAATAAAAGGTTGAAAAGAGAAAATACCTTTGAGGAAAACCCACATCGGAAATAAGATTAATAAATATATAACATTAAAAGAAAGCAGGATAAGTACAAAGGTCACCCGATATAGCCCATTCTAGGATTATATGAAAATATGGATATGGAGGAGAAACAAACCATCAAGGTCTGATGGAGAGTTATAGAAAACAGGATTAGGAGAAAGTTTAACCACAAGAAAATCACAAACTTGTGATTGGTTAAACGGTCATTGAATCCTCAGTTGGAAAAGTTAACCGACAACATTTTTGTTTTAAGTTACCTTTTATAATGTTGAGGAATTTATTTAGGATATTTACTAAGAACGTAAGGGAATATACATACTTGTTATGTATACTTTCATTCGTTAATAAATTTTTACCACAAACCCAACTTTTACTCCAAATGGTAACGGAACTCAAAAATATTCTATTTATCCTAATTGTATAAGGTTCAAAATGTTAACACATACCATTTAGATTAGTAAAACTATTTTGTAATAACCAGGGAATTCCTGTAGGCTAGTGGTAGGAAATAAAGGCTTGTCGCACTATGGTTGTGGGTTCGATTCCTGCAGCTTTGTCCGACGCGACGGGTTATTCACCACCCTGCAGGTTGTCCTTTTTCCTAAAACTATAGTATTATAATATTCCAAAAATAATCTTCAGAAATTCTTTAACCTTAAACAATACTATCCATGGTTCAACTTAATCCATTCCAACCTTAATAGTTATCCAAAATACCTCCGTCCAGACTTTCTCTAAAAGGTCTCTAAATTCCAAAATCAATTGTAACATCAGATTCCCCAAACAAAGAAAAGTTTCTCTTATTGTCACATACTAAAAATATGATTACCTTAATCATATTAAAACCTTACTGAAATCAACAAGTACTGCAGTACAATCTATATATATATCACATTATTCTTATAACCAGAATATAATCCTTGAGTCCAAAAGCACCAATACATTAATTATTCTGCTTCAACTGTAGTCACAGCATAAGATTGGCCTTGATCCCTTGGCCTTTTCTGAGGTAAGTTTCCTTGACGCTTAGGAAATTCATTTGCATAATGCCCTATTTCCCTACAATTGTAGCATTCAACTTTGATAGCCTCTTTCTTTCCCTTGCAATCACGAGCCTGGTGACCCTTTTCTCCACATTTATAACAAACTCCCATTCCTTTTAGGCAAGTACCAGGGTGATTCTTCCCACAATTATCACATAATGGAAAATCCTTCTTTCCCTTATTCCCTTTATCTGTCTCTTTTTCCACCGTTCTCTTCTTCTCTTGCTTTACTTTGTTGTCATAAGACTTAGAGAATTCCTTTTCTGTCTTGATAGCACACGAGACAATATCTTCGTATGATGAGAAGGATTGTGATACTAAAGCTCGACGGAGAAATGGTTTTAACCCATCAAAGAAACGATCAATATTACTCCTTGGGTTACGTATATAATCGGCAGCATGCCTCGCTAACCTTGTAAAGTTAGCCTCATACTTTGCGACATTCTCATC
This sequence comes from Viscum album, assembly GCA_963277665.1. Taxonomy (NCBI): domain Eukaryota; kingdom Viridiplantae; phylum Streptophyta; class Magnoliopsida; order Santalales; family Viscaceae; genus Viscum; species Viscum album. The sequence continues at coordinate 999,268,813 of OY728128.1, read as the reverse complement.
CTCCTTCTGCCTCAAACTCAGAAATTGCCTTTCCATATCTGCTCGATGGTCACGAGGAAAATATTTTTCTAAGAAAAGCTCTTTGAACTCCCTCCATTCCATATTCGATACGTCATCATCTTCCTTTGTGTTTTGAATCAGCGACCACCACTGATCGGCATCTCCAGTGAGGCGGTAAACTTCCATGACAACCTTCTCCCTTTCACTACTCCCCAAGGCATGGAATATTTTCTCTAAGGAATTTATCCATTGCTCAGCTACTGTAGGATTTGTACTCCCATTGAAGGTTGGTGGTTGTTTCCTCATGAAATGGTCTAGCATTGATCCTCCACGTTGCGGATCAGAGTGCTCCATACGAGTAAGGTTATTATTCATAACCTGCGTGAGTTGTCCCAGTACGGTGAGAAGCTGATCAGCACCAGTTGTATCTCCAGATCCACAATAATTATCTTGAGTAGGAGGGAAATCCCTACACGGAGTTCGTGCATTGATACGGTTTCCATTCCTTCCACTAGGCGCCATTTCTAAACAATGCCATAAACTAGATTAGTTTATGAATCAAAATACATAATTCCATACTTGTTAAACACTTTACATAAATTGAACTATTTATGGATATAATCCATAATCATAAAAATAAATGTTTTCTTTGAGGAAGTATGTACTCATAACCCTTCATAGTGGTTTGTAAATAAAATGAGAATTATCCTAATCATATCCCCTGGGAGTGTCATAACCAAGAGTGCAGCAAGGCCCGTTGTCGTGCACCAGTTCCCGTTCGAGTCTAGCTCAAAGCGGTGTTTTCGGGTTTTACCCCTAGGTACATCTGTGCCAGAGCCGCCTCTACCTGCTCGTATCCAGACAGGGATGTATTTCTCGGAAAACTCATAACATCTCTATAATACCAAAATTCTAGGAAGTTCTTCTATACTAATCCTCAAAGTCTATCTTTGGGCTATGTTCTCTAATCAGAGTTTATCTAAATATAGCTTCCAAGGTTAGTACTAAACTGCCTCTGATACCAACTGTAACGCCCCGACCCCAGCTACCCAGATTCGGTGCATTACTTCGTAACATTGGCATGATCACAAAAGATCAAGTCTCGAAAGACCGATTAGATTAGTAGCCTTGGAAACACTAGATACATTCATAAACGTTACATTACATCATAAAGTGGAAAACTAATAACAAAGTCTTCATAGTCCAAACTCATATCCTCTTCTGACTATCCCTGCAGGTCATTCATATAATACTTCTTCACATCCTGGAAAATATTAAAACATTAAAAGGGGTGAGCTCAGATGCTCAGTAAGGATAACAATATTGCGGAAGCTTTCATAAATAAACATCAACATTTAAGGAAATGTATAACTAAAACAAAAGCCTTTTAAACATGAACTTCAACATAATATGACAAAAGTAAAATGAGATAATTCCATTCACTTCTTCACATGGATATTCTACTGGTCGAATAATCACATGCAATATCAAAAACCACTTTCATAATGAGGGAATGTATAATGCCAGACATTCTGAAACACTTTGTCAAGGCCTCGGCCAAGACGTCTAAAATGATTAAGGCCTCCGCCAAAACCATAAATAAAATTGGGAAAGGGCCTCGGCCAATTCCACGTCTAGTTGTCTCATGAGACCTACCGATGCATCGAGGAGCTATAGCGGGCTCCACCCGTCACATATTAAGTCCAATACATTCCTCATATGAATAGGTTTAAACATAACATAAATATTCGTATTAAAACTAGCATACGAAATGTCAAAAATTTCTCCATAAACTATGGATGGTATAAAATAACACATCCACAGTCAAATATTTCACAAAATGTTCAATGGAAGTTTTGTATCATAAATCAATTTCAATTAAACTTAAAACCCATCAAAGGATGTTGACATGGATGAAATCAAAGCTATTTGAGAGAAATATCTCTCCTTTTTAAAATCATTTAAAAGTCCCATAATTATAAAATAATACATTTACTTTGAAAATATTCTTATAAGCTTGTTAGGAAAACTTCAACGAAGTTATAATGGCGGAAAATAGCCTCACCCGCCGTTTAAGTTAAAAAAACATTCTTACCTTAAATTTGTCAAAGAGGTCAAAAAGTACATTGTTTGGAAAACGACGGTAAGATTCCTTTCAAAAATGTATAAGGGTATAAATGACTTTAACACATTTTCCATTTAATAGTAAAAATGTTTTGAAAGACATTTTTAAGAAACATGGATGTGGATGATAATGAGGTCCCAGTAGATAATTATGTATAAACAACCTTGGATAATGAAGAGGTTGTGAAGTAAACCCTTACCTTGTGTCTGACTTGACTCAACCGTTCTTTAACCTCCTGAATAATAAACTAGAGTTAATATATACCTTATTAAGAGCCATTTTTAATTTCATTATCCTTTTTATATCACTTATTACAATGTTATGAACATTATGTAATTATTTAAGTTAATAACGGTCGTTTTGTCGATCTTTGGTACTTGAGTCAATAATAAACTTCTTATAATTACAAGTTGTTTATGTGGTAGAATATCCATTATCTCCAGAATTATATTCATGATTTAGATGTCATATATATCTTATATATCCAGTATATACATTCATTTATAATATTATGTAACATTTAGAGGTAAGAAATGAAATGCACCGTTCATGGAGACGGTAAGCCGTACGTATGCATGAACGCTACTTTCATTTCAATTTCATATTTAATGGAACTAAATCATAATGATATAAATTTATAATATAATTACAGTATAATATAGTGTATAATACCATTTACTCCATCCTTTATACATCCCACATATGGCATTAACGATTCAAATCACTTTGAGGGGGCGGTAGTCCGCACTTCCTAAAATGAAATTATCGCGTTTTACCCATAATGGAAATCATAAAGTATGCCATAAATGAGAAATACAGAAGAATAAGTAAAACATAAACATATTATATATAATATATAAATATAGTGACATCTTAATGGCCACCTTTGAAGGTGTTATATGAGTGTTGAACAATCATCGTTTCGTGAGGCAGAAATTCGCCATCCACAGAAACCGTATGTTCTTTAACCATTAGATGTAGGTGTGTGTAAGTGTAGCTCTAATACTTCTTATAAAAACATCCTAGTATATTGAGGATACTGGTGTTGTTACAAAATAAATGAATAAAAATATTTTAGGGGGTTGGAGAACAAAAATAAAACAAAACAACATTAGAGAAGACATTACCTCAAAATCGGGTAACTCTTTTTGATTTGAGCCAAAGGCTTCCTTGGGAAGATTTATGCCCAAAGTAAGGCTTCTATGAGTAAGAGGGGGAAGTTGGGAGAGTATTTGGGCAGAGTTTGGCCGAGCCAAATGGCTTGAAAGTGTAAATGAGGTGGGAGAGGTGGGGGCCTTTTATAAGTGGAGAGGAGGGGCACTTTTGGAAAGATTGAAATGTTACATTATTTCACAATGCTTTTCGGATTCTAAAGGTCCCACACTTATATAATTCGAGGCTAAGGTGATAAGTTTTCTAAATCTCCTCATACAATAGGCTTTGGACAAGTGTAATCCTTGTATTTTTCATTATCTTCTCATTTTATTTAAATCGTTAAATAATGAGGTCATCGTTGCATCATAATGATGTCATAAATAATTTAATTTATTTAATGTCTAAAAATTATAAAAAAACTACTATGATGTAGGAAATCTTTTTATATTTCTAATGAATATTTATAGACAAAATTTGGACTTGTGTAACCCCACTTAAAAACTGTTTTAGTAAAATAACTCATGTTTGTGTCAATTTAATTTTAACATTAAATAAATATATATTAATGTCATTTTCCAACTAAAGTGGCTCCATGGGGTCCCCAAGTTTACCCATGGGTTGTCTTGGTCGGCCATGACTCATCCAATAGTAGTAGGACAAGTGTCATGCTCATCTCATATTATTAAAACATTATTTGTACCTTAAACTACACTAATTACCTCTAATCGCGATTAAGAACTTAAAAGTTACTATTCACCAAAAAATTATTTTAATCTCATTGAACCACATTTTACTTCTTAATGACAAACATGTATGTCGGATTTTTTAAAATAAAATCACAGAAGTGGTAATATTTCATTTAAACGAAAAATCAGTTATTTAACTACCACTTAGTGGTTTCACTATTCATCAAAAATTGAAGTTTTTCAGAACAAGGCCAAAATTTCACCCTAAGCTATAATTGATATTCCGAATTCAAAAATGATGTCTATTTTACAAAATTCCAAACATATAAGTTGTATTAATTAATTTTATAATTAATTCCCGATGTTACAACAAATAGCGTGTTTTTAAGAAACAATTTATATCAAAAGATTGGCAACTGTTTATGTCCAATTTCAATGTTAAATTAATTCTAATGACCACCATTGGATAAAATGGTAAAAATATATTCTAATTATACTTTAAAACCACTAAATAGTATAATTTATCATAATAAATTATTTTGATTAAAAAAAGTTGTTTTAAAGTATTTTTCACTATTCATAAAAAATTAGAAGTTCTCAGAAAAATACCAAAAATTCAACATAGGATAATTTCGATATTCCGAATCCAAAAATGAAGTCCATTTTGAAATATAAAATTTCTATAATTTTAAAAAGTGCTTATTACTATTCATAACGGCTACTTTGATTAGTCGCGGTGTTTTAGAACTCGAAGTTGCGTACAATGCAAGTTATTGCATTACTGAATGAGAAGCGTATCGTGGAAGCTCGGGGTGTTACAGTATGTGTTGTTTACTTATTCTATAGGATATAGTGATAAATGATTATATGATATTAGTTTTTTTGTATTACTCTGATATAAGGGTATAGTCTCCCCAAAGTATCACCTTAGACCCTCTCTTCTAGTTGATAGCCTCTGTATACGGGGAGGTGCACCTAAGGTCATGTAACACTATAATCTAGTAACTGTATAGTGAGTCATATAGGGGGAATTAGAGATCAACTCTCTATATATAGATTATATCAAATTTTCAAATAGTTAAATTTAATTCCGTATACCAAATCAACCCATGATCATCTATTAGTACAATGATGACTATAAAATCCTTATAAAATTTACTTCCCTTATTTGATTCTTAATACCCAAACATGAGGGGTATTTATCTCAAATGATTGGGGATAAACTCAATATTGATGATATTTATATTATTTGGTAATATGTTTTAATATTTTTAAAATATTTTAATGTACTTCCCCTAAATCATGAGGTTGAGTTTTCAATAGATTACATAATTGGTTTTACGCCAATATTAATGACTCTTTATAAAATTTACCAGATTGAATTAAAGTAATTGAAGAATAAAATCTAAGAGAGTCAATATAAGTGTTTTATATAGAAAAATGCTTCAAAATAAGGTTCACCTATCCTCTTTTTATTAATAAGGATGGATCAATTAATTTATCCATCAGTTATCATGAACTTAACAAGATCGTGATCAAGAACAAGTATCCATTTTCCCATATTTATTACTAGTTTGAGGAATAGTGAGGGGATTAATTCTTCTCAAGGATAAACTGTAACAACCCGGGTAAATAAAGAGTTTGAAATTTTCACATTTATCCATATTTGTGAATAAAATGTTAATATAACTTTAAAGGGGACGCTATGCTCGATGGCTTACCCAACACGCAACAACGAGTTTCTTGGGAATCTTACGTTGCACTCTAATAATAAAATAATATTATTTTAAATGGTAGTTAACGCCTAACTATTGTGATGGAGGGAATGAATATAAATAACTATAAAATGATTATATATTTTTTTCAAATATTTTTACTTTTTACAATAAATGTTAGAGGATTAAAAATGAGAATGAATCCAATTTTAAGCGTAAACATTCTAATATTCTTTAAAAAGTCGATTAACCGCCTTTTGATGGAGAACCTATTTTAAATCCACTTTTGGACAATTTTATGTGTTATATTTGATAAAATAAAATTCTTCTTTAGAATCGGGACATCAAAATTTACTTTGTGTAAATTTTTGGTATTTTTCCGATAAAGTTCATTTTTTAATGAATAGTGAAAAATGTTGTATTTTAATTCAAAACCACTTTTTAATATAATTTATTTATATGATTAGATTTATTTTGAATTGGTTTTAAAGTTAAATTATAATATATTTTTACCATTTAATCCAATTTTGGTCATTGGAATTAATTTCACTTTGAAATCGGACTTAAACTAGAGTCAATCTTTTGATACTTATTATTTCTTAAAAACACGCTATTTGTTTTGACAGTGGGAATTAATTATTAAATTAATTAATGAAACTTATATGTTTTGAATTTTGTAAAATAGACATCATTTTTGAGTTCGGAATATCAAATATATCTTAAGGTGAATTTTTGGTATTTTTCTGAAAAACTTCAATTTTTGATGAATAGTGAAACCACTAAGTGGTAGTTAAAGAAACTGATTTTTCGTTTAAATGAAATTTTTCCACCTTTGTGTTTTGAATTTCAAAAATCCGACATACATGGTTGTCATTAAAAAGTAAAATGTGGTTCAATGAGATTAAAATAATTTTTTGGTGAATAGTAACTTATTAAGTTTTTAATCGCGATTAGAGGTAATTAGTGTAGTTTACGGTAAAAATAATGTTTTAATAATATGAGATGAGCTTGAAACATGTCCTACCCTCATTGGATGAGTCATGTCCGACCAAGACAATCCATGGGTCAACTTGGGGACCCCATGGAGCCACTTTGGTTGGAAAATGACATAAATAACTTTTTATTTAAAGTTAAAATAAAAATGTCACAAACATGATATGTTTCACTAAAACAATTTTTAAATGGGGTTATACAAGTAATATTTTTGACTATAAATATTAATTAGAAATATAAAAAGATTTCCTACATCATGATATTTTTTCTATAATTTTGAGACATTAAATAAATTAAATTATTTATGACATCATGATGATGCAGCGATTACCTCATTATTTAACAATTTAAATAAAATGAAAAGATAATTAAAAAACTAAAACCTAAACTTGTCAAAAACCTATTGGATGGGTATATTTAGAACCCTTATCACCTTATCCTCTAATTATATCAATTTGGGACCTTTTAAATCCGAAACTCATTTTCAAATAAAGTAACATTTTTTACTTTCCAAGAGTGCCCCTCCTCTCCTCTTATAAAAGGCCCCCACCTCTACCTCCTTACCCACACTTCCAAAGCCTTTGGATCAGCCATCCCCTGATCATTTTGCCTCTACACATACCTCTATTACTCCTAGAATCCTCACTTTGGGCATAAGTCTTCCCAATGAAGCCTTTGAGCTCAAATCCAAAAAATGTTACCCGATTTTAAGGTAATGTCTTCACTTGTGTTCTTTTGTTTCATTTTGCTTCTCCAACCCCCTAAAATCTTTTTATTTATTTCTTTTGTAACAACTACAGTATCTTAAATATACTAGGATGTTGTTATAAGAATCATTCAAGCTACACTTACACACACCTACATCAAATGGTTAAAGAACATACTGTTTCTGTGGATGGCGAATTTCTGCCTCACGAAACGATGATTGTTCAACACTCATATAACACCTTAAAAGGTGGGCATTAAGATGTCACTATATTTATATATGATATATAATATGTTTATGTTTTACTTAAGCTTCTGTATTTTTCTTTTTTGGCATACCTTTATGGTTTCCATTGTGGTTAAACACGATAATTTCATTTTAGGAAGTGCGGACTACCGCCCCCTCAAAGTGATTTGATTCGTTAATGCCATATGTGGGATGTATAAAGGATGTATTTAAAGTTATTATATATGATTTATGTTACATATAAATGATGAATATAATTCTGGAATTAAAATATACATACCTCTCATTCAGTTTTAATTCCATTAATATGACATAGAAATGAAAGTAGCGTTCATGCATACGTACGGCTTACCGTCTCCATGAACGGTGCATTTCATTTATTACCTCTAAATGATTATGTAATATTATAAATACATGTATATTCTGGATATATATGATATATATGATATCCAAATCATGAATATCATTCTGGATATACTGAACCTTTGACCACACGAACAACATGTAATTGTAAGAAGTCCACTTTCGACTTAAGAACCAAATATCGACAAAACAAACATTATTAACTTAAATGATTACATAATGTTTATAACATGGAAATAAGTGATATAAAAAGAATAATGAACTTGAAAAAGGTTCTTAAGAAAGTATAAATTAACTCAAGTTTATTATTAAGGATGTTAAATAACGATCGAGTCAAGTCAGACCCGAGGTAAGGGATCCTACTCCTCTCTTTCTTTTTAAGTACACTCTTTTATGTCATTCCTTTTAAGCTCATATTTATTGTGATTGGGATGTTATTTTATATTACTATTACTTTAATTTTTATGTTCATATTATGAGATACCCTATTCTCCATCATCAATCCATTTTGGAAGTTTTGAGTGGCGCCGTTAGGCTGCCGAATTTTCGTAAGAGATCTAACCTCTCTCTTTCTTTTTAAGTACTCTCCTTTATGTCACTTCTTTTAATCTCCTCTTTGTTATGATGGGGGATGTTCTTTTATATCCCTCTTGCTATAAATTTTATTTTAATATTATTAGAGACCCTATTTTATCTCATTAATCCATTTTTGTAAGTTTTAAGTGGCGTCGTTAGGCTGTCGAGTTTTCGTAAGGGATTTTTCATCTCACTTTTATTCCCATGAGATTTATGCTACATTTGCCACAATTTCCTTTGAGTGGTGTATGTACTTCCCATTATTTTACTCATTGTGTAATATAATTTCATTTATGAGTATTTACATCAATGTTGTATTGTCCTTCTTTCACGGGGTGTATGTTTCGAAAGATACCCATGTCGGTAAACGAATCTTTCACCCTCCTCTTTTTAAAAGACTTATTTTGTTATGTCTTTTAATTCACCAATAATTATGTTGGGATATGTTCTTATATATCCTTAGTGATTTAAATTTTATGTCCAAGTGATGAGAAACCCTTTTTATCTCCCATCAACTCATTTTATGAATTTTGTAGTGACGTCGTTAGGCTGTCAAATTTTTGCAAGGGAACTTCTTAACCCAATTTTGATTCTTTGGGATAAGCTTGTACTCCTTGAATATGTAGTTCTATGAATATGTGTGAATAACCTCTGATTGTTTTACACTTAATATCCACTTAAATTTGGTGTATTAGTTTGTCACACATAATTGTGTAATTGATTTATCCTTAATCCAAGGATACCGTCTTTTTATGGGACTTCGTTTCAATCTCCTTTCATTGAGGCATATTTTGTTTTATACACAACCTTCTTTTATACGGTGTATAAACCCCTTTTAGTTTTATGTTTATCCGAAAGGAATCTCTTTTATACAAATCAATTTACTAAACGACAAAAGGGAATGTTTTTGTCGTAGGTATGCGGTGACAACGACTTCTCCGCTGTCGTGACCATTATTTGAGTTTCGGCTTCCTCTACAAGCCATACATTTTTTTTAAAAGAAAAATAAATACCATGTTTTACTTTTCTTTTATTTTGGTATTGAAAATGGTTTTCATAATGTTTTTATATTAATGTGTTGTATTGATATATTGTGATTGAAAAGTGGAAATGTTATGTTTCCTTTATGCATGTTTTATGTGATACGATTATGTTATGGTTCTTGGGAATTATTATGAAGATGGGTGGTTCCGTGATAAACTAAGGGCAGGTGAGCCCGATATAGCTCTCCAATGCATTGGTTAACGCGAAGGGGTTAAACGTTAAGGTTTCTCCGAAGAGATTTAGGGAATATACTGTGATGGGTATTCCAAACGTAACCAAGAGGGTTACTCCCTACGTAAGAATGTTATGAATGCCTCAAGTTACCTTTATGTTATATGATTTCTATGATTTATTCATCATTTTATGAGGTATGTTAAAGTGCTTATTTTTTATGGGTAAAGTATGATTTCATTCTTATGTATACATGTACTCATGTTTCCTTTCCCTATTTTTATATCCCTTACTGAGCTTTTTACGCTCATCCCAAGTTTTTGAAATGTTTTTCATAGGTCAAGGGAAGGGTACATAATATGATGATAGTGTCAAGGAAGTTTCAAGAAAGAATCCATGTTTTATTTTAAATATGTTTCCGTTTATAGGAAAAATGAATACTATCTTTTATGTAACCACTTTGTTTAAATGTGGAATGTAATGAAAGTTTTATGATCTAATTCTCTAAAACTCTAAACCTGAAAAGATCCTCAATGTGTAATCTTGTAATAACTCAAGATTAAGTAAGGTTTAAGGCTGGGGCCTTATAGTTGGTATCAAAGGTCGGTTTAGATAACTTTAGAGGTTAGGGTATTCTCTAAGCACAATTGACATTACCATAATGGTTAGGATTTCAGAAAGAGTCCTAGTTTTAGATAAAGTGAATGAGTAAGTATATCTTAGTGTTTACCTTCCTCATTAGTACATGATGGTTTTGTTGATATAATCACACTGACATTTCTGTTTTTAGTGAATGGATGGATCTAGCAGGCACAAAAGAGACAACATGTTTGAAGGAAACTATGGTGGTTCTTTGATTAAGATACTAGATAAAATGAGGGATTCAATGAGGAAACTCATGGTGGTTCTAAACCAACTATCAAGGAGTCATGATCAACCACTTGAACCTTGGTATGATCTGTAATGCATCATGTACGAGATGACCAATCGATGTGGAAGTTCAGGTAATAATTATAAAGGTAACCATTAGAGTTTATATGATCCTTACTTTTGAGGTAATTATGGGTTATTATATGTTATGATGGAAAATGAAAGGCATGAGATAAACTTGAGGTTAAAATATGTTATGATTATTTTTTAATATTTTATCTCGTTTTGGGGAATGTTTTAAGAATTATATAGTTTTGGAAAAAGGACAACACGCAGACTGTGTGACAACCCGTCGTGTCGGACAAAGCTGCGGGAATCGAACCCACAACCAAAGTGCGACTGGTATTTATCGCCTACCACTGGAATACGTGAAGTCCCTGGTTATTTTGACTAATTTTTTTTAGTTAGATGATTTTAGGAATCAAGAGTAAGTTTATTTTGGGTTATCTATGGAAATTATTAACCTATCATCGAGGACATGTGATTAGGTTAATTACATTTCAATATGAGAATTTAAGAGCAACTGATGTTATTTGAAGATAAAAGTTAATTTGTACCTTGGAAGACTATGTGACTAAATACTTCAAATATTTGGTTTTCAATCTTAGTTTGGTTTAATTTGAATAATTTTATGGACAAATTTTTTATCAAATGGTCCTCGATGAACTTTGGGTTTTGTTGGACAAATTTTGGAAATTAAGAATAGATTTTCTTTTTATAAAGGGTTATCCTTTTCTGGATTATCTGATCTTGTACTAACCATTTTGGTTTTGGTTTTGGTTAAAGTCTAAAGACATGGGAAGTATATAGTTCTCTTTTGTGGATTAGGTGATTCTCTAGAAGTTGATTATAGTGAAAAAGTCTTCCTAAATGCTCGTCTTTTGGAGAAAATATGAGTTTTTGTAAGAAATATAATAAAAGTTGAAAGTCAACATGATAAGTAATTATGTTTCCTTTTGAATAAATTCCTCAATAAAAAAACAAAAATGTTGTCTATTAACTTTTCCTACTGGGGAATCGAATACCATTTAACCCATCACAAGTTTGTGATTTTATTGTGGTTAACTTTCTCCTAAACATGTTTTCTATCACTCTCCATCAGAACATGACCCTTTGTTTTTTCCTCCATGTCCATATTTTCATACTTGGAATCCTAGTATGTGTTAACTTGGGTGACCTTTGTACTTATCTTTCTTTATTTTAAAGTGATTGTTTTACTGACTCTTGTTCCGATGTGGGATTTTCAATGAAGTTTCCAAGCCCAATTTTAAAATTGCGAGGACACAATTCCCAAAATGGGGGAAGGATGTAACACCCCAGACAAATAAAGAGTATGAAATTTTCACATTTATCCATATTTATGAATAAAATGTTAATATAACTTTAAAGGGGACACTATGCTCAATGGCGTACCCAACACGCAACAACGAGTTTCTTGGAAATCTTACATTGCACTCTAATAATAAAATAATATTATTTTAAATGGTAGTTAACGCCTAGCTGTTGTGATGGCGGGAATGAATAGAACTAACTACAAAATGATTATATATGCTTTTTCAAATATTTTTACTTTTTACAATAAATGTTAGAGGATTAAAAATGCGAATGAATCCAATTTTAATCGTAAACATTCTAATATTCTTTAAAAGGCCGATTAACCGCCTTTTGATGGCGAACCTCTTTTAAATCCACTTTTTGACAATTTTATGTGTTATATTTGACAAAATAAAATTCTTCTTTAGAATCGGGACATCAAAATTTACTTTGTGTAAATTTTTGGTATTTTTTCGATAAAGTTCATTTTTAATGAATAGTGAAAAATGTTGTATTTTAATTCAAAACCACTTTTTAATATAATTTATTTATATGATTAGATTATATTTTTAATTGGTTTTAAAGTTAAATTATAATATATTTTTACCATTTAATCCAATTGTGGTCATTGGAATTAATTTCACTTTGAAATCAGACTTAAATTAGAGTCAATCTTTTGATACTTATTGTTTCTTAAAAACACGCTATTTGTTTTGAAAGCGGGAATTAATTATTAAATTATTTAATGAAACTTATATGTTTTGAATTTTGTAAAATATACATCATTTTTGAGTTCATAATATCAAATATAGCTTAGGGTGAATTTTTGGTATTTTTCTGAAAAACTTCAATTTTTGATGAATAGTGAAACCACTAAGTGGTAGTTAAAGAAACTGATTTTTTGTTTAAATGAAATTTTTCCACCTTTGTGTTTTTAATTTCAAAAATCCGACATATATGGTTGTCATTAAGAAGTAAAATGTGGTTCAATGGTATTAAAATAATTTTTTGGTGAATAGTAACTTATTAAGTTTTTAATCGCGATTAGAGGTAATTAGTGTAGTTTAGGGGAAAAATGTTTTAATAATATGATATGAGCTTAACACATGTCCTACCCTCATTGGATGAGTGATTTCCGACCAAGACAATCCATGGGTCAACTTGGGGACCCCATGGAGCCACTTTGGTTGGAAAATGACATAAATAACTATTTATTTAAAGTTAAAATAAAAATGTCACAAGCATGAGATGTTTCACTAAAAAAAATTAAATGGGGTTATACAAGTCATATTTTTGACTATAAATATTAATTATAAAGCTAAAAATATTTCCTACATCATGATATTTTTTTATAATTTTTAGACATTAAATAAATTAAATTATTTATGACATCATGATGATGAACTGATTACCTCATTATTTAACGATTTAAATAAAATGAAACGATAATGTAAAAACTAAAACCTACACTTGTCAAAAACCTATTGGATGGGTATATTTCAAACCTTTATCACCTTATCCTCGAATTATATCAATGTGGGACCTTTTAAATCCGAAACGCATTTTCAAATAAAGTAACATTTCTTTACTTTCCAAGAGTGCCCCTCCTCTCCTCTTATAAAAGGCCCCCACCTCTACCTCCTTACCCACACTTAAAAAGCCTTTGGCTCGGCCAAACCCTGCTCATTTTACCTCTCCACACCCCTATATTACTCCTAGAAGCCTCACTTTGGACAGAAGTCTTTTCAAGGAAGTCTTTGAGCTCAAATCAAAAAGAGTTATCCGATTTTAAGGTAATGTCTTCACTTATGTTCTTTTGTTTCATTTTGCTTCTCCAACCCCATAAACTCTTTTTATTCATTTATTTTGTAACAACTAAAGTATATTCAATATACTAGGATGTTTTTATAAGAATAATTCGAGCTAAACTTACACACACCTACATCAAATGGTTAAAGAACATACTGTTTCTGTGGATGGCGAATTTCTGCCTCACGAAACGATGATTGTTCAACACTCATATAACACCTTAAAAGGTGGACATTAAGATGTCACTATATTTATATATGATATATAATATGTTTATGTTTTACTTAAGCTTATGTATTTTTCTTTTGTGGCATACCTTTATGGTTTCCATTGTGGGTAAACACGATAATTTCATTTTAGGAAGTGCGGTCTATCGCCCCCTCAAAGTGATTTGATTTGTTAATGCCATATGTGGGATGTATAAAGGATGTATTTAAAGTAATTATATATTATTTATGTTACATATAAATGATGAATATAATTCTGGAATTAAAATATACATACCTTTCATTTAGTTTTAATTCCATTAATATGACATAGAAATGAAAGTAGTGTTCATGCGTACGTACAGCTTACCGTCTCCATGAACGGTGCATTTCATTTCTTACCTCTAAATGATTATGTAATATTATAAATACATGTATATTCTAGATATATATGATATATATGATATCCAAATCATGAATATCATTCTGGATATAATGAACCTTTGACCACACGAACAACATGTAATTGTAAAAAGTCCACTTTCGACTTAAGAACCAAATATCGACAAAACAAACATTATTAACTTAAATGATTACATAATGTTTATAACATGTCAATAAGTGATATAAAAGGAATAATTAACTTGAAAAAGGTTCTTAAGCAAGTATAAATTAACTCAAGTTTATTATTCAGGACGTTAAAGAACGATCGAGTCAAGTCGGACCCGAGGTAAGGGATCCTACTCCTCTCTTTCTTTTTAAGTACACTCTTTTATGTCAATCCTTTTAAGCTCATATTTCTTGTGATTGGGATGTTATTTTATATTACTCTTACTGTAATTTTTATGTTCATATGATGAGAGACCCTATTCTCTCTCATTAATCCATTTTGGAAGTTTTGAGTGGCGCCGTTAGGCTGCCGAATTTTCGTAAGAGATCTAACCTCTCTCTTTCTTTTTAAGTACTCTCCTTTATGTCACTTCTTTTAAGCTCCTATTTGTTATGATGGGGGATGTTATTTTATATCCCTATTGCTTTACCTTTTATTTTAATATGATGAGAGACCCTATTTGATCTCATCAATCCATTTTTGTAAGTTTTAAGTGGCGTCGTTAGGCTGCCGAGTTTTCGTAAGAGATTTTTCATCTCACTTTTATTCCCGTGAGATTTATGCTACATTTGCCACAATTTTCTTTGAGTGGTGTATGTAATTCCCATTATTTTACTCATTGTGTAATATAATTTCATTTAAGAGTATTTACATCAATATTGTATTGTCCTTATTTCACGGGGTGTATGTTTCGAAAAATACCCATGTTGGTAAGGGAATCTTTCACCCTCCTCTTTTTAAAAGACTTCTTTTGTTATGTCTTTTAATTCACCAATAATTATGTTGGGATATGTTATTATATATCCTTAGTTATTTAAATTTTATTTCCAAGTGATGAGAAACCCTTTTTATCTCTCATCAACTCATTTTCTGAATTTTGTAGTGACGTCATTAGGCTGTCAAATTTTTGCAAGGGAACTTCTTAACCAAATTTTGATTCTTTGGGATAAGCATGTACTCCTTGAATATGTCATTCTATGAATATGTGTGAATAACCTATGATTGTTTTACACTTAATATCCACTTATATTTGGTGTATTAGTTTGTCACACATAATTATGTAATTGATTTATCCTTAATCCAAGGATACCGTCTTTTTATGGGACTTCGTCTCAATCTCCATTCATTGAGGCATATTTTGTTTTATACACAACATTCTTTTATACGGTGTATAAACCCCTTTTACTTTTACGTTTATCTGAAAGGAATCTCTTTTATACAAATATTTTTACTAAATGACAAAAGGGAATGTTTTTGTCGTACGTATGCGGCGACAATGACTTCTCCGCTGTCGTGACCATTATTTGAGTTTCGGCTTCCTCTAAAAGCCATACCTTTTTTTAAAAGAAAAATAAATACCATTTTTTACTTTTATTTTATTTTGGTATTGAAAATGGTTTTCATAATGTTTTTATATCAATGTGTTGTATTGATATCTTGTGATTGGAAAGTGGAAATGTTATGTTTCCTTTATGCATGTTTTATGTGATACGATTATGTTATGGTTCTTGGGAATTATTATGAAGATGGGTGGTTCTGTGATAAACGAAGGGCAGGTGAGCCTGATATAGCTCTCCAATGCATTGGGTAACGCGAAGGTGTTAAACGTTAAGGTTTCTCCGAAGAGATTTAGGGAATATACTGTGATGGGTATTCCAAACGTAACCAAGAGGGTTACTCCCTACGTAAGAATGTTATGAATGCCTCAAGTTACCTTTATGTCATATGATTTTGATGATTTATTCATGATTTTATGAGGTATGTTAATGTTCTTATGTTTTATGGGTAAAGTATGATTTCATTCTTATGTATACATGTACTCATGTTTCCTTTCCATATTTTTATATCCCTTGCTGAGCTTTTTATGCTCATCCCAAGTTTTTGAAATGTTTTTCACAGTTCAAGGGAAGGGTACATGATATGATGATAGTGTCAAGGAAGTGTCAAGAAAGAATCCATGTTTTATTTTAAATATGTTTCCGTTGATGGGAAACATGAATACTATCTTTTATGTAACCACTTTGTTTAAATGTGGAATGTAATGTAATTTTTATGATCTAATTCTCTAAAACTCTAAACCTGAAAAGATCCTCAATGTGTAATCTTGTAATAACTCTTGATTAAGTAAGGTTTAAGGTTGGGGCCTTATATAATCCATCATTTTGGATATCATCAATTAAAGGTGAAAAGATAGGATACACCCAAGATAGTGTTATATATAAGATGTGGACACTATTAATTCATAATGATGTATTTCAAACTAAAAAATCCCCCCACCATATTCATAGATATGATGAATAGAGACTTTAATATTTACCAAAATCAATTTTCAATAGTTTTTATAGATTATATTATCATATATCCTAAGATAAATGAAGAGAATAAATACTAATTTAGGATTTTGGTGAAATATTTGAGAAAGGAAAAATTGTATGTTGAAATTAGCAAGTATTAATTTTAGCTATTTGAAGTATAATTTTGTTTTCATGTAATCATAAGTGATCATGTATGTATGGATCCTTAAAAGATAAAGGTAATTTAATAATATACCAGACCAACCAATGTGATATAGATTTATAGTTTTCTAAGATTATATGTATATTATTAGTGATTTTTGAGAAATTTCTCATTATTTTAAAATATTCTTACCAAGTTAATATAGAAGGGAGTTAAGTTACTCTCAATGGAATAATGTAAATAAATACTTAAGTATATTAAGAGGAGGTTGTTCATTACACCTATATTAACACTACCATGTAGTGGATAATGGTTGGTTATATATAGTGATGTATTAAAGAAAGGATCGAGATGTGTACTTATGAAAAATGACATGGTGGTAGCTAATATCTCATATCAATTAATGATTCATGAGAAAAAGTACTCGATGCATGATTTGGAGCTAGCAGGGGGAATATTTTTATTACAGATATAGAATAATTATCCCTATAGTTAAAAGTATGATATATATAATGATATAAGAGCTTAAATCACATATTCACATAGAAGGAGGTTAAAATTTTCTAAAGGATATAGTTTTATTTTATCAAGGATTGTGAGTTATCAATATATTACCACACTGTTAAGGTGAACAAAGAATTTAATGCTCTAAGTAGGAAGGATCTTTCCACCTTATCCATGATAAGGATTGAAAGAGAACCAATATTCATGGATTTTCAAGGGATAGACCTAGAAATCTTAAGGAAAGTGGAAAAAAATCAAATATTTCCCAAATGAAGGATAAATCATCCATCCATGTAAAGTTCAAGGATGTGGATAATAAGGATAAAAAGTTATAGAAGAATGTAAGTAATATTCATTAATTCAACCTTAACAATGAAGGAATTATAATATTTAAAAAATTAACATGTATCCCTTCAATACCATAATTGAATAAGGATATTTCTTATGATGCACATATCATGTTATTATTTATCCATATAGGAAGAATAAATATCTATATAGATCTAAATAATCATTTCATGTGGAAAAAATTAACAGTGATATTTTATAGTATATATCTTGATGTTTATTCTACCAAAAAAGTTATGGATGAATGTAAAAATTCTAATGGAATGATGCAACCATTACCCATACCAAATAATAAATGGGTGAACTTTACTATGGATTTTATTGAAGATATTCCTAATACGTATAAAAACATAATTCTATTTGTTTTATAGTTGATCACCTTATGTTTTTGACACATTTCGGTGACATTAGAGTGTATTCCTTACTCAATCAACTTTCCAAGACATACATAAATGAAGTGGTAAGGCTATATAGAGTACCATTTTCCATTATATTAGATCAATATCCAAGGTTTACATTAAATGTTTCCAGAATTATTAAATATGAATTGAATAAAAATATGATCTTTACAACTACTTAACATCTTCATAAATATAAAAAATCTGAAAATAGCATTCAAAAACTAGTATATATGTTGAGATCCTAGTAAATGGATTTCAAACAAGTTTGGGATAAACATTTTACTCTAGTAAAGTTATCATAAAATAAAAACTTTCTTTATATTATTAAAATGGAATCATAAGAGGATATGTATGGGAGGAGGTACAGAACTCTAACTTGTAAGGATGAAATTAGGGATTTAAAGCTGTTGGGGCCAGATCTTACTTAGTAAATTTCAGATAAGATAAAAATCATTTTTTGATATATCAAAAAATCTCAAAGTCAATATAAGATCTATTCAGAAAAATTTAAATTAAATTTAGAGTTAGAATTTAGAGATAAGTTATTCCTTTAAATTACACCATATAAGAGGGTTATTAGATTCAGAAAGAAGAAAAATTTGATTCCTAGATGAATTTTGCCTTCTAAAATCCTTGATCATGTGGGGATGGTAGCTTGTCACTTTTCACTAACATTGAACCACTCATAAGTTCATGATTTGTCCCACATATCACTTTTGAAGAAGTGTATACCTCATCCATTGCATTTAATAAACTTAGAGGTTATATAACTATAACATGATCTATCTTATGAGTAGAAACTGATAAAGATCTTGGATCATAGAGATAAATTACTATGAAATAAGACCACTAGCCTAGTTAAATTTATCTAAAGGAATCATAAGTTTGTGTAGGTAACATGAAAACTCAAATATGTAATGAGATAGAAGTTCCATAATCTATTTTCATCTGAGTGATGAAATTTTAAGGGGTAAATTTATTTTTTAATGGGTGTAAAATGTGACAACCCATTTGTTATCCATTTAACATGTTTAATAACTTGATTCAAACACAACACTGAACTAAAACAAACCATGATGTATTTTATTGATATAAAATATTATAATTAAATATAAATATTGATATATTATTAGATTGTGATATAAAATATTATTATGAAAATTTCCATAGAAACAAAACCACAAGTAAATAAAAATTCTATGAAAATGAAATATTTTTCCATATGTTTTTACATAAAGACCATACCACTAATTATAACTATAGAAAAATGAAAATTATTAAAAATATAACAGGACTTTTCAGAGATAAGAAAATGGATAGGATGAATGAATTTTAGTAAATCATGTAAGGTTGTATATATAAGAATATAAAAGGATCATTGTAAATAAATTCATTAGATATATACTCATTGGATATATGATCTATGGATATGTAGTAGTTTGGTTTACTTTTATCTAATAGGTATATTGATTATTTTAATTTTATAATTAAATAATGTTTTGAAAATAAAATATTTGACATGTAATTTATATAAATAATTTTGGTTTAAAATAAAAAATACTAATTAATTTTTTGAAATATCTATTATTTTAAATAAATTAATTATTTTAAATTAAAATTATTGCTTTTAAATAATAATTTAAATTGAATAGTTTAAAAATAGTCAAGGAATTGCGGGTAAAATAAATAATTAATTAATATGTTATAAAAAATAAAAAATTAATGATTTATGGTTAATAAAAATGTTTTAATTAAAATAATATTCTTATTATATATTATTTGTACTTATCTAAAAGTTATCTTTTTCATATTTTATTTTAAAATTTAAATGAAAATTATGTTTTATCTATTCAAAAAAATATATTAGCACCCATTTAATGATTATTATATATTGTGGAATAAGAATAAAGTCACTATTAGGACTAAAATATAGTTTTCTAAAAATTATTTCTTATGTGTTTAGTGTTTCTTATTTAAAATTAATTTTAATCACTTTTAGAAATTTAATTTAATAAAATGGATTTATTTATGGAATCAAGGCATTAAAATTAGGTAAAAGTTTCAATTTCATTTTTGGGAAAAAATAATTTTTTGAGGTGAAAATTTGGTTACCATGGAAAGGGTAAAATGAGTTAAAAGTGGTTAAATTAAGGTGTAAAAATCTAAAATATTTCTAACATTATATCTAAATTGTTTGTTTTAGGGGGTGAAAGATTCATCTTTATTATATTTCTACTTTGGATCCACAAAATATATTCCTTACACGTTAAGGATTGGGTATTTTTTAAAATGAAACTCAAACACACCTATAAAAGAACCCATCCTTTACCTACTTCAAACCACACTTCTCCTTCGATTATCTCTTAAATACGTGCCCAAATTCCATCCCATAAATCTTTATTAAACATTTTATAGATTCTTTTATCAATAATGAGTCCTAAATCCTTTATTTTAGGGAACCCATTTAAGAAGGATCAAATTTGGAAAAGTATTTAGTTCAATGCAATCTATATCAATTACCTTATCATATCCACTATTTTTTAATTTCAGTGACCATAATAATTATATTTTATTAACATCATCACACTTCTATAAAAATTACATTACTATAATATAACTTTATATTCATACTCATTACTTAGTATAGAATGTTCTTGTTTGGGTCAGTTCAAACACCTACATGAACTATGTTATATTATCCTCACTGCTTCCAACATTAAAGAGTATCAAGATATTAATATTGGTAATATATGATATTAAATAGTAATTTAAGTTATAAATATGGTTTTTTTAGATGTAACACAAAAATTAATGGTCATTATAAATTAAATTTTTGTTATTGGTAAGTTACCTGAAAAATGCTAATCATGGATTTCATTCTCACAAGCCATACCCATACCTTCCAACAAAGGAATATGGTAATAAATAAATAATTAAATTGAAATTATTACACTACCTTGAATAAAATTTTAAGGATTAATGTTTTATTAAGGAATTAGGATAAAAATTTCCATTATGATACTTGTATGAAATAATAAGAATTATTAACATTCAATTATGTAAATAAACAATAACTAACTTGAATATATGTAATAAATGATTATAATTAAAGATTATAAAATGAAATATATATATATATATATATAATTTTGTTAAATAAAATATTAGTGTGGTTATATTTATTATATTAGAGATTAAAAATATTTTATGGGAGTTAAGCATAAAGGTAGGGGTTTCTTTTCTAATCTCACATTGAAATCAAGATTGTTTATGTCAATATTTGTTTCATGGAAAATTATATACTATGTATCTATAAAACACCATATATTTTTTTGTCTTATGATTATTTTTTTATTTCTGTGTCTTCTCATTATTTCCCCTTTAATTGATTTAGAATTCACTAGGAATGATTTTTGTAAGTGAAACCAGCCTTATCTATTTCTTTCAGTCGTGAATATTTTTATTCTATGTACATGTTTTTCAAATTCTTGTATGGATATCCTTATAACTACTTATATTATTGATTAAAGTCATTTTATATTCTACTAAATTGATTTCTTTATTAATTATGATAATTCATCTTTAGGAGTTTAGTGAGAACTGTCACAAAGTCATTGGACACATAACAATGAAACAAGCATACTAGAACAAAAAAGATGAAACGGCCTACATATAAAACCAGAGGAGCAGTGAACCAGGAAAATTGATTTCAATATCTATCACTAGAGATCAAACTTGGGACTAATAAATATTTCCAAGATTTAACTTTAACATCAAGGGTTGGATGCAAGAAAAACTAGTATTCTAAGGATCTGAAAATAAATTTCATGATCTCAACCATATCATAAAAGGAAAAAAGTGAAATCATCCCCTTCTAGAATGCGATAATATAAGTTTGGGGAAAATCAAATGAGGTTCTCCTTTTCTAGTCCCTAAGGTCTCTCCATCCCCTTCAACTTTCCCTTCTCTTCCAAATACAATTCATAAATCCTTTGTTTAACCTCTCTAAGTTCCCTCTCTAAGGCCTTGCCAAATCTATTATATAGGTATTTCCTTTTCTCCAAGAAAAGGAGGGAAATAAATCATCATGAAATTGAATTTCCAATGTCCCTATTTAATTTTCATAATATTTCCCCTTTATTGAATAATTTAATACACTTATACCTTTTTTGATAGGTACATTGGATGATTCCAAACCTTGATCATTACTTATTGATCTACTTCATATTATAATTTATGGTTCAATTTTATTTGGGTATAATATCTTCTCAATTAGAACTACATATTTAATAAGAGAAGACATAAATACTGTAGAACTTGAACCTTTACCAACTGATTTGGTGATCATTGGTTTAGGTAGGTTGGAATAATCTTTACAGGGTTAGTAATTATTTTCTTTATTAAAAAAATATTCCCCCAATTTAAACCCACAATTCTTCATGTTCTTTGAAAAATAAATAGAATATTACATATCCTCTTTATATTCAATGGAAAAAACTTAGTGATTTGATTCACAATCATAGTTTTTCAAAAGAGTTACATCTACACTTTGAGAATTCTCATCAGATGCACTGAATCCCTCTTTAGGGCATGGGTCTAAAAACATTTGAATTATTGAGTCAATTTCTACTCCCTTAACACTGGCTTATTTCCTTTTTACCTTTTTCATTTAGTGTTTCCCATACATCCTCATCGATAATACCCATTTTTTCATCACCAAAAATATCAACCCTTTGTTTAACCATAACTCTAGTATTCAATTTATGCATGCCAACTTTATCCTTGGGAATATCTTTAAACCCTTCATATCCATTAGGAGTTGAACTAGGGATCATCACACCTATCAGGGATGTCTTTAAACTGCCTTCATACTTTGAACCCTACCTATTTTCTTAAAAACACACACTTTAATCCCTTTAAAATCCCCCATATTCAGGAAGATATCCAAAAGAGAATACATATTCAGCACTATAAATAGATGGGATAGTGATATCCCTTGGGATCCTTGGATGGTCTTAGTTAATCCACACTACATTTTTATATAATGGTTGAGGTCCCATAACTTCTACACCCCTCATAGAAAAACCTATAGATCCATAATCATCACCCAACATTAACATTATATTTATTCCCACATTCCAAGTGTTGGTACCTTAGGATGAAACCATTCCAATATGACTAAAAGAAGACCATTGAAATACATGACTATAGTGTCCAAGTCCCTTGGATATAGATAATAAATATTACCAAGATATATAATGGACCACCTAAAAATATTTATACTCCTCAACAATGATAATACACAAAGATTCCACAAAGGGCTTTGAAACATCAACCTCAACATATATCTATGGAGAAATAGGTTGAAAATATGATTTCATCATACTTTTAAAATTCAAGAAGTGGAAACAAAATTTCTTAGGATACACAGAATATCTAGGTTTTGAAATGGAAGGGAAAAACCAGGAAAGCATGATTAGATCATAAAAATCGAAGGATACCAATTCATATGCACTTAATAAGACCATTAGAATATGGTAAACCTTATATAATTAACACACTCATTTTATTAACATATTGTTAAGTGGTTTTCATGATTTTTTTTATTTAATTTAAATGGATATTATCATATATTTCAGTTTTTAATTCAAAATTGGGTTTTTATAAATAATTAATTAAAATGGTTTCAATTGAATAAAAGAATGTTATTTGTTGGATTTGAATCTTATATTTTTTTATGAATAATTTGTTAGGGATTTGAATTCTCATACTTTTTAGGTTACTCAAAAAAATTGGTTCTTCCATGGATAGCCCTTAACCATAGAATCCACCAGCCACATAAACAGCCCCTAAGGGATGGTTGGAAAAGAATGGCCATGGGGAATCTCACTCATGGAATCTTCATAGGGGAATCAGGCTTATTCATAGGTGGATAATGTGTGGAAAGTCTCACAAAAAACATAGTGGACCAAAAGGCCCCCTCAGGCCAAGCTATTTAACTCAACCCATGTCAGTGTGTGAGTGTGTATATAAGAACCTTTCTATACTATAGGCATTTTTTCTAGTTCTCTCATGCCTTTTCTTATAAGTTCTTTCCCTTCCTCTCGCTGTTTAAATGTGGGGAAACTAAGTCCTAAAGTACTGTTAATTTTAACTTATGAGTCACCATTTTTCCTTGAACCCATGCTCACCTCGCTTGAATCAAAGCTGCCACCCATCTCTTCAATGGCTTCACCACCTAAAATCGATGGTTACTACTGCACCACCTAGGAACCACCATTTTCATTCTCTATAAATCTAGTGATCAATCTTGGCAACACTACTAAATCATGGGGTCCCTATGAATCACCTAAGATACATCGAATGAACCCAGTAAAGATTATTTCCAGCTCCCTATGTCCACTTCCATGGTCGGAGGGGTTGAGGAGGCTTAAATTCCATTGTTTCACACTTTCCTTCATCTCATTCAGACCCTACACCACTAATATCGTGCACAAATACCTCATGCCACATCCCCATACATTCTTCCATGCAGCCCGTGCTGCCCCACTTGACCTGTCCACTTCCACTGCCATGTGGAATTCTTCCACACCAAAATAGAAACAACTGATATCCTCAGGTGTTTAAAATTTCATGCTTTTGGATCTTGGTATGAATTTAAAAGGACATCCCCAAGGATATGGTAAAAGGAAAGACTGAGATTCATTCTTTACCTATATAAAAAAGAGTGGGGCACCCATTCTGCAAATTGTGTTTGAGAACAAGAGAGGGAGATTTCCTACCAAGGTTTCAACACCATTATTTTCCATTTTATTTTTATTTTAATCTACAGTTTATATTTTATTTTATATTAATATATCTATGTAATTCATTCACATTAATTTAAACAAGTTCCCCCCAACCCTTCATTATTATTCTTCTTCTTCTTATTCTTTTTATTATTTTTATTTTATTTCTTATTCTATTATCCTTTTAACATTCTCTCTATATATTCTATATATTTATTTTATTTTATTTTATCATTATTTATTATTCTTATGATTCTATTTTTATTTTATTATTTCATGTGTCTATCCTTTTTTTCTCTTCTTATTCTCATTTCTATTTTATTATTCTTATTCTCTCTCTCTTCTTTATCACCCTTCTATTTTTTTATTTTATTCTCATTATTCTTTTTATTTTATTTTGTTTTGTTTTGTTTTGTTTTTTGTTCTTCATATATTCTTTATTTCCACAAAAGTGATATCTTACTCTCGATAAAGATGGGATAACTCAAGGCTTAGCCCGAGTATGTCAAGGTGTTTTTTAATTATTACTTATGGTTTATTTTGTGTTTGTGGTATATATGAGAGGCATGCATAGGAATAATGATTTCCCCCCATGACATGAAACTCAAATATATTTCTATTATTTTATTTTAATTATTTTGCCTCTCTCCATTTGATTATATCTTTACATAATGGAGTTTAGCCAATAAATAGATGAATTAGAATTCGATCTAGCTGAGTCCTATAAGATGGAACACCCTCAACCGAGGTGTATCATTAAGCTTGATTGCAGGATGAGGTAGAATTTATATTTATTAAGTAATTATATATTTCACAATTTAAAAATAAAAAATATAGTGACTCATACATGAGACTTTATATCTAAATTATCAAACTAAATTAAAAAAAATAAAATAGAATAATGGTTTAACCCAAAACCAAACCTAAGACCATGTTCTTTCTTTCTAATCACACTATGTTTAGAATTTCATGTTAGTGTAAGTTTAAATTGTCATATTTCATGTCATTTAATTATTTTATAAAATAAAAAAAAACCCAAATTCATCAGTGTTTTTATAAATAATAATAACAACAACAAGAAATAGTTTTGGTGAATTAGAATAAGTAGGTGAAAAAACTGAGAATCTTTTCAAGTGAGATGACTCTGGTCAACATCTATGATACATTAGAAAATAAATTTTCTTTCAACAAGCCCTACAGAAGGCATGTGCCGACACTGGTACCGTTGTCGAGAATCTAATAATTAGTTTATTTAATTTGTTTATTTTTCATTTTAGATAGTTTATATTTCTTTAACAAAAAACAAAACCCATAAAAAAATTGTTTCCATGATGTTTTCAAATGACCATTTTTTCAATACATGGAATAGTTACTCGGAGGTGAAGGATCAAAATAAGCTGTTACACAATATTGAGAAGTACCTGCCACAAAATCTAGATGAACTCAATGATCTATCCAAGCATATATTTAATGCTCATAACATGGTAATTTGGTTTCAAGAATAGATAAATATGGTTGAATAAGTAAAATTTTATTATTAAATACTGAAGGCTAAGTATGAAGTACCACTAGTGTTTCCTAATTTCACTAAATAAATCAAATAGGTTGAGGCCAAATTCAAGTAATATCAAAAAACCAACCATTTTAAGAACAAAATTGAGGATCACTGTGAATATCTATAAAGTGAATATGAAGACTAACATATTGATAAGAATATGGGGAAATATTCAGATCAGTTTTGGAGGAATTAGGAATAAGATGAAATGTAACAAGATCTTCCCCTTTGAAATATTAAATAATCAACACATGACTACCTGTTTATATCCATGTAATAAGAATACACCAGCCAAGTGGTGTAATTTGAAGAAAATATAGAGGATCCTAACTAACTACCTCCACTTTCCACCATTAAACTCTAAGAGTCACTAACTATTGAAGAAAATATTGAATTTGAACTAACTAAGGGGGTTGATCTTGTCTTAACTCTATATCATTTGATTTTATTCAATCATAATTGAGTATTAATTATCACTTATTTCAATTTTTAGAGTCTAATAATATTTTTTATTCCTTAAAGTAAGATAAATAAATTGGACCTTTACTTACTAATGAACACATGGAGCTCCCTGACTTTACTGAACATGAATTTTAGGAAAACCATGAAGAAGTCCCAGTGGATGAGTCTGAGGAAATCAAGACACAAGTTTCTCATATTTAAAGGGATAAATTTCTTATTAATAATTTAAATTTAAATTTTATCCAAGTAAAAATACATTCTTATTTTCCATTTATATATTCAATTCACACAACCCATGTTGAATCGGCATAAGAAGAGAAAGAGGAGGTTACACAATTAGCAACCAAGAAGGAGGATGATCTATACTTCATCCCACATCCGCTATTTAAGAAATACTTAATTGTGAATTAGATGGATTTGGTATACTCTATCCATGGATCATTTCTCACCCCTAACAAAGAATCATAAGATGTGAAAATACACATGTGGTGCTTCAAGTCTATGAAACTCCATCCACCATTATACTTTGGATAAAAGTTGGTACTTCCCTCTATAGGTAGTGAAAATTCAAGACCCACTTGGGGGATCATACCAATACTTATATTTCTATTTTCTTTATAGGAATTTAGATTTAAATTTCATTTTTTAGAACTATTCCAACATACATCCCACTCCCTCTATTATTTTGGATATTAAATGACATGATCCTTGTGTTTAATTGATTAATTATATTTTATAGGTCCGTGATAGAATAAGGTATCCACCAAAAAGTAAAGGAATAGGAAAAAACTTCATGGGAAAGTGAGACCAATTTTAATAATTATTTCTTAAACTCCTTACATTTATATCTAAAAGCCTGTTTTGATCTTTCAACTGAAATTATATTCCCAAACATGAATTTATGATTTACAAGAATTATCTAGGAGACATGAGTTTCTTAGGAATCCTATTATTCTATGATTTAGATTTCAATGTTAATAAAATTGAATGAGTAAAATGGAGAATTAGATTATTACAGTGAAGCATGGATATCAAAATGAGTACTCATGAGGGAATTATTTGATTCATGTAAATGAAATTTCCCTAACATTGTTCACACTTTTAATTTTTGAAATTTATGTGAATTGATTTATTATTATTATCCATGCCTTGAGTGATTTTATAAAATTATATTTCTATTACCAAGATTATTTATAAACCAAGTACTTCATATTTGATCTTGAGAATATTTTTTGAGTGATTTTGGTACATGCCACCTAGTAGAACTTGTATTTGAACGTATCACATCTTCAAATATGTGAAATCATATTTAAAATGATTAAGACAACATTTAAAAATCCCATATCTTTAATACCACCTTTACATCAATCCTTATTAGTCCCATAGAGACCATAAATGACCTTCTTAGGAATGATCCATGTTTTAAGACATTTTTATCTATTCCTACCCTATTCTTAGTATTTTCATGATATTTTAAATTTGAATTGTGGGATGAAGGGATTCATGGTAAAAGGGATGAAATGAATTGTAAGGAATAAGTGTGTGGGTGTTAAATATGGGGTTTTATAAAGGTTTATATTCATTAAACTCTTTATTTTTGTTCCCCTCTTAAAAAAATGAAAATGACAAAAAAGAACCAAAAAATGAAAATAATGGGTTAAGACTTAAAATAATCAAAAATTATAATTATTGGACCAATTATTTTTATCATATTTTTTTAGGTGGTATATGTGAGTTTTATTCTACAAATAAATTTCAAAAAATTAAAAAAATTAAAAAGTGATTTGAAAAAGGAAAAAGGTATAAAGTGGAGAAAAAATAAAGATGGTTCACATATCATTCATAAGGTTTTACTTTGATCATGACCTTAATTTGAGTTTGGGGAAACTGGGAGTTCTTATAATTTTAAGTGGAGAATGTCATTACACTTTTATTTCTAATATCATGCTTTATACTTTAATAGAGAAACCTCATATTTGAGCCTTAATATTTTAAACACCAATTCCCACCTACTTTAAGCCTGATAGTCATTTGAACCTTAATTTAAAGTTCTAATTATTTTATGTGTCTTTTTCCTTTATAAAGTGGTGAAAAAATTAAATTTACTGGCCTATGTATAAGGATCATGTTCCCATTATATGAGAATAAATCAACTTGAATTGTATCATGAGATATGTGTAAAAGGATTTAAAAGTGAGGTAAATCATAATTTTCAATGTTTAATAATAATCAATTAAGGATATTAAATAGATTAAATAATAAGTTTCGTCACTTTTATAAGGGAAAAGTAAAAGTATTTGAGTTGATTGTTTCTTTGAAAACTGAGAAATTAAATTGATATTTTATGTGGTTTTTTTAAATTTTGATTTGACATTTAAAATTATTGGATTTTATTACTTTGTAATTTGAATATTGGTAACATTGGTGACCTCTAAATTCCTTATTGAGATTTTATGCTTTAGGGAAATCATAGATTAAGTGTGGGGGTAATTGACAGACTTATATTTCATACATATTTTAAAAACAATAAATGGTTTTAAATGGATTCTTGATCTAAGTACCCATGATTTTCAATTTTTTAATTAAATGATGGGTAATTTTAAATGAGAAATGAAAATGGTTTTGAATGGATAAAAGAATTTTGTTTTGAAATTTTGAATTTAATTATAGAATATATTGAATTTTACATATGTATTTCTCATGAGTTTTCTAAAAAAAATAGGTTTCATGCCAAAAAGGTATTTAAATTGACCATCACACCTCATATCCAGGCCTAGATAGGCCCATCCAACCAAACATGGCATAGAGAGAGCCTGCACAGGCTAGCATGGGTGTGTGATACCATAGATTACTGTGATCATTGTGGTTTTGAAGGCCTATGAGAGCCAAGTGGTGTGGATCATCCCATTTTTGTGTGTGGGTGAGTATACGACAGCTCATCCTCACTGTAGGTAGTTTTTTCTGGTGATCTCATTCTTTTCCTTATAAATGAGTGTGTACCATGCTCTAAATTTTAATGTGGGATAGAGTTTTTTGAGTTATTATTCATCCCACTCAAATTGTATTCTCCCCCTCCCCACCCCCCCACCCTCTGATACACAGTCAAATTGTGTGTTGTCATGCATCCATCCCTCATCTTCACCGACCATTATATGTGATGCCACTATGCCACTAGACAACCTCCATGGAAGCCACCATTTCTGCACTAAATAGCTTTAACTTGAGCTCCACTTACACCACATAATTAACATTTCACCATGGTATATCTCTAAATCCTTATCCAACCACCCCGAGATCATTTTAAGGTTTATTCGGCCACATAGAAGGTTAAATAAAGGAGGTTTTCCCACCACTCAAAACCAAGGTCCTATACTCTACTTCCACATCTACTTATCTCCCCTTCCATGTCCCTATGAACATGAAAATGCCTCTATTTACATGAATTCATTAATCCTGTGTATTTCATTACACTGTGAAAAGTTAAATAGGTAAAATTTTCATCCATTTTAAAGATTGAGTCACAGGTCTCACAGGAGTTTTTCAAAAATATCTATTTTCAAATATCTAGCCAAAGGGGAGATCCAGGATAAGGAACTCCATCTATTTCCTATAAAAGGAGGCCTCAAACATTTAAGTAGTTAGAACCCATGGAAAGGAGGATATGTCTTGTAAAGTTTTTTCCATATCTTTTTCTCTATTTTTATTTTCTTTATTTCTTTTCTTTTGTTTTAGTTTAATTTCATTTTTTATTTTTATTTAAATTTATTTTATATAAATATAATTCATTCATTTTAATTTCTTCCTCTATAAAAAGTTTTTCCCAACCAATCTTCTTCTTCTCTTCTTCTTTTCTTCTTCTTCTTCTTTTTAATATTGGCTTTATAAATATTTTAATTCTCTTTTATTTTATTATTTCTCTATTTTTACTTATTTTATTATGTTATATTCAATTATTCTATGTGTTTAATTTTCTTATTCTCTTTTTTTTCTTTTTTTCTTTTTTTTTCTTCTTCTTCTCTCTCTCTTACTTATTCTTTTTATATTATTCTCTTGATTTATTTTTCTCTTATTTTTTTACACAGTGAAACCTTACCCTAAAAATGAGTGGATAATATGAGGATTTACCCAATGAAGGTAAGTGGTGTTTCAATTTCATTCTGCAGATAAATTAATATGTTTTATTTATATTTTTGGTGAGCAAGAGTGAAGTGCTCAATTGTTGAGATTTTCTATTATGGGATTGAACTCAAAATTATTTTTATTCATTTTTTAAATTTTTCCCTCCCTTATACTAGTTACAAGATCATCATATGATGTAGTTGAGATTTTTAGTGGATTAAATAACATATAATAGATTTAGGTCCTGGAATATGTCACACTCTGGATTAAGGTGTGTCATCAACCATGATTATAGCTAGAGGTGGAATTAAGATTTCCAAATGCTTACAAAATTTCACACCACTAAATAATTGTATAATAATTTATGTATGAGATCTTATAATTTAATTATAAAAATAAATTTAAGCACCAACACGAATAATGATGGAACCCATAAACCAAACCACAAAGGCCAAGTTATTTCTTTTATAAACACATTATTTTATTGCATGTTAGTTTAATTTTTATCATTTGATTTATACTTTCAAATTCCATTACTTTCATAGAATAAATAATTATTATTATTATCTTAGGTAAAATATATTAATTAGTTAAACAAATGAGAAATATCTTCAAATGAGACAATCTCGGTCAAACTTTATACTGCATTTGGAAAATAAATTTTCTTTTTTTATTCCCTACAATAGACATGCATCAAAACTCTACTTGATTTAATATCATTATTTGTGAGTTAAAAGATTCAAAATAGAGGTTGATCATGATTTGGCATATTTTATAGTGATAAATTAAGAAACTTGAAGGAATGAGAAGATAAGTTCTATAATTTTCAAACTGGGAAAAGGTAAAATACTTGAATTTATTATCTCTTTAAAAATTGGGAAATTAAATTGATATTTTATGTGGAATTTGAAATTTTGATTTGAAGTTGATAATTATTTAATTTAACTCTTTGGAGTTTGAATATTGGTAAAATTTTGGCCCTATGAATTCAATTTTTAGATTTTATGCTTGAGAATAAAAATATTTTAAGTGTGGGGATATTTGACAAACTAATTTTTTTCATGTTTTTAAGTGGGTTTTAATGATTTTTTAATTAATTTCAATGGATATTATCATATATTTAAATTTTTAATTCAAAAGTGGGTTTTTATAAATAAATAATTAAATTGATTTTAATTGAATAAAATAATGTCATTTGTTGGATTTGAGTCTTACATATTAATTTTTTTGTGAATAATTTGTTAGTTATTTGAATTCTCTTACTTTTCATGTTACACAAATAAAATGATCCAGTCATAGCTATCCCTCAACCACAACACCCACCGACCATATAGTTAGCCCCTAGGGGTGGCCAGCCAAATAGGTATGTGGGGGATCAATCTAATGAAAGCTTCATGAGAGCATCATTTTTTTGTATAGTTGTCCCACAGGTGGTCAATCCTACAGTAAGAATAGTGGGATTGAATTCCCCTGAAGGTTGAGTGGTGTATCTCATCCCATGTGGGTCTGTGAGTGTGTATGTAGGAGGCCATCCTCGTTGTAGGTGTTATGTCTAGTGATACCATTCCTTTTCTTTTAATCACTCTACCTTCCTCTTGTTTTTTTATGTGGTACAAATAAGTCTCGTAGTACTATTCATTTTAACTTATACAACATAATTTCACCTCGACCATGTGCTCCCTTGCTTGGATAGAGGCTACCACACATCTCCATCATGGAACCTCCATCGGACATCATTAACTGACATTTCTCCACTAGGGAACCACCATTATCAAACCCTAGAAAGACCTAGCTCAATCTCACCAGCACTGTTAATGCCCAGGGTCACTATGAATCACCTTTATGACCTCAAAAGAACCTCATAAAGAGAATTTTGAGCCACCTTTAGCCACTTGGAAGGATGAAGTGGTTAAGGATCCTTGGATTCTATTATTTCACTTTTCCTTGCATCCCATGAAAACCCTCTTCCACCACTTTCATGCGCAACTGCATCAATACACATCCACATACATTCTTCCATGAAACTTATGATACCCCACTGGATATATCCATATCTGTTTCCACATAGAATTCTTCCACACCAAAAAAAGAACACTAAATATCCTCAAGCGTATAAAACACTATACTCATAGGTATTTGGGGTAAATTTAAAAGGATATCCATAGTGATTCCGGAATATAAATAACTAAGAGTAACTCTCTACCCCTATAAAAAAAATAGGGACACCCATGCTGTAAAATGAGTTCCATCACTAGAGAGGTAGATTTCCTACCAAGGATGTTGCACCATTATTTTCCCTTCTATTTTTATTTTCATCTATAGTTTAGTTTTATTTTCTTTTAATCTATCCATGTAATCCATTCACATTAATTTAAACAAGTTTCCCCTCCCCCTCCATTCTTATTCTACTTCTTTTCATTGGTCTACTTATTTTTATTTTTATTCCTTCTTTTCTTCTTATTTTAACATTATCTCTATGTATTATATATATTTATTTTCTTTTATTTTTTTATTATTTCTTATTATCCATCTACAATTTTTATTTAATTATTTCATTTGTTTAACCTTTATTATTCTATTATTATTATCTTTACTATTTTTTATTCTTCTATCTCTATCTCTTCTTTCTCTCCCTTAAATTATTTTTTTTATTCTCATTATTCCCTTTATTTTCTTTTATTTTATTTTAATTTATTATTATATTATTTATTTTCACCAAAATCGAAATCTTACCCTCAACAATAAGGGCTTCACACAAGTATTGTCCTAGGGGAGGTCAAGGTGTCATCGAATTGTTGATTCATTAGTACAAAAACTGTTTTTAACGTCGGTTATTTTAGCTTTTTCACGTTGGTTTTAAACTGACGTGTTTGCGACTGACATTAAAAATATTTTTTTTAATGTTTATTATTTATTAACCGACATTATAAATATTTTTTTCATGATTTTTCACATCAGTTATTTAAAAACCGATGTGAACGACCGTCCATTTTTCAAAAAAAACGTTGAAACACTATTTTTCACGTCGGTTTTTAAATAAATGAGGTGAAAATCATAAAAAAAATCTTTTTAAGGTCAGTTATTAAATAACCAACATTAAAAAAATTATTTTTATTTTTCACATCGATTACTTAAAAATCGACGTGAAATACTATTAATTTTAAAAAAATGATAATTGAACTCTATTTTTCACGTCGGTTTTTAAACAACCGTCATTAAAAGGCATTTTTTACATCTTTTTTTTAAAAAATAACGTAAAAAATGTTAACCATATTGTATATAATTTCTTGAGCTTCGATTTGATATGTCATAGAGATTAAACGGAGTTACAGTTCAAAAGTTATGACTATCAGAAGATTGATATTTTTTCCAAGGAAATATCAAATGAGCCAAAGAAAGCACCGTCTTAAAAGAATTTTTTGAATTTGAAGGAGTATTTGTAGTTTTACCCTGATAAGAAACATTATTATTCATTATAATAAAATAAGAATCATTAAATCTTAAATTAATTAAGAAAACTAATCATAAAAAACATAAATCATGTAAAAATAATAACGAATGCCTTGATGAGATCACGGAATGAAGAACTTCGTCTTAAAAGAGTTTTTTGAATCTGAAGAATGAATTGTAGTTTTACCATGATACAAAACATAATTATTTATTATAATAAAATAATAATCACTAAATGGATTAATAATTAAGAAAACTAATCATAAAAAACATAAATCATGGAAAAATAATAACAAATACCTTGATAAGATCACAAAAAAGAAGAAATAATGGATTCTTGTTGAAGATCAAATGAGTCGACTCGATTGGATGGTTATGGTTGAAAGAAATGATCGTAAAAAAAATTGAACCATATTTTTATAATGAAAACAGATAAATGATATGGTAAAAGAAAATACGGTATTAAAAGGTTTAGGCGGCAAACAAAAATTTGATTGTCGCGCTATAAAAAAATTGAAATTCCACATTTGCGGGATATAAAACTTATCATTCAAATCAGTTTTATGATAACCGTCATAAAAAGATATTAATATTTTCATGTTGTATGTATATAAAAAACAATTTTCCATCGATTTTTCATGTTTTTTATATAATAACCGACGTGAAAAATGCCTTTTAACGTCGGTTATTTAATAACCGGCGTGAAAAAATAATGGAAAATTGATTTTTCACGTAGGTTATTGAATAACTAACATGAAAAATCAATATCAAACATGTAGTAAATTTCCTAATCTTCTAGTTTACTAGTCCAGGAGCTTAAATGGAGTTACAGATCAAAATTTATAGCCATTAAAATTTTATCACCACTAAACAAAGTCTTAAAGAATGTCAACTTCCGATTTCCATAACTTTTGATCTGTAACTCCATTTGAGCTCCATAACCCATCAAACCAAATCTTGAAAAATTATCTACATTATCATGTTAGTTATTAAATAACCTATGTTAAAAGTCATTTTTCATTTCGGTTATTAAATAAAATATGTGAAAAATATTTACAAAAATGTAGATAATTTTCCAAGCTTTGTTTTGACTGGTCGCGGAGCTCAAACAGAGTTACGGATCAAAAGTCATGGCCATCAGAAGTTGACATTCTTTAAGACTTTGTTTAGAGGTGATCAACTTTATATGGCCATAAATTTTGAT
Source organism: Viscum album (assembly GCA_963277665.1). Taxonomy (NCBI): domain Eukaryota; kingdom Viridiplantae; phylum Streptophyta; class Magnoliopsida; order Santalales; family Viscaceae; genus Viscum; species Viscum album. Next base: position 999,232,876 of record OY728128.1, on the reverse strand, counting down.
CCGTAACTCCTTTTGAGCTTCAAAACCAGTCATATTGAAGATTAAGAAATTAACTACATGTTTTTTATCAAGTTTTTACATTGGTTATTTAATAACCGATGTGAAAAAGTCATAAAAATGTATTTTTCACGTTAGTTATTTGGAACCGACGTGAAAAAGTCATAAGAATTTATTTATCACGTCGGTTATTATATAACTGACATGAAAAATCAGTAAAAATTACTTGAAAATAAATTCACAGTATACGAAATATTAGGCGGCAATTGAAAATTTCAATGCCACGCTGTAAAAAAATTGATCTCGTTATTGGCACAATTCAAAATTATAACTTTCATGTCGGTTTTTTTAAAACCAACGTGATAAACTCATTTATGATGTAATTTATTATATAACCGACCTAAAAAAAATTTCTTTATCATGTCGGTTATTTTATAACTGACGTGATAAAGCAAGATAATGGATTTATCACGTCGGTTATTTTATAACCGACGTGATAAAGTGAGATATTTGATTTATCAGGTCTGTTATTTTATAACTGATGTGATAAATCAACATAATGAATTTTTTACATCGGTTATAATATAACCGACATGATAAATCAATTATACGGATTTTCATGTCGGTTATTTATAACCGACATAAAAAATGACGACATAAAAAAATGCTTTTTGTACTAGTGTTTAAGGTTTATTTTATGTTTGTGGTAGATTTGAGTGGCATATATGATAATGATGATTATTCCCTATTACATGTAACTCAAATATATTTATATTCTATTATTTTAATAATTTTTCTATCTTCATTTGATTAGATCTTCACATGATATATTTGATCCAATAAATGGATTAAATGGAATTCGGCAGATTCAGGTCATGGAAGATGGAACACCCTTGACCAAGGTGTGATATCAACCTTGATTACAATAAGAGATTGAATTTATATTGCTTAAGTAATTTGAGATTTCAAAATTTCTAAATAAAAATGATAGTGATTCATACATGAGATTTTATATCTGAATTATCAAACTAACTTTAAACAACTAAAGGAGAATAATGATTAAACCCAAAACTGAACCTAAGAGAAAGTTCTTTCTTTCTAATCACTTTATATTAAGTATTGAATATTAGGGTAAGTTTAAATTTTCATATTTCCTATCATTTAATTATTTTATAAAATAAAATAAAAACCCAAATTCATCAGTTTTTTCATAAAATAATAAAAACAAAAAAAATAAATAGTTTCGGTGAATTACAATAAGTATGTGAAAACCCCGAGAATATTCTCAAGTGAGACCACCCTAGTAAAACTTTTTGCTCAATTTGGAAAATAAATTTTATTTTCCCATGACCTAAAATATATGTGAATCAATCATCGATGAGCCATCTAGATTTGGACAAGGTGAAAGAAACTGCATCCCCATATTTGATCCAAATCAGAAATTGTCTCAAATCAAGTAACCAAACTATCATACAAACTTTCAAACCTTAGTATGAATTGATTAATTTGCTGAAAAAATAAATTTATGGTCACCTATGATCAAATAGAGCCACCAAATAATGATTAAATGGATATAATTCTTGTTTGAACTTCATAATGGAGATCAAAAGATCTGGAACTCCATTGGAAACCCATGGGACATTTAGACATAGTGGGATTCTAGAAATAGATGGGAGAGAATCAAGGTCAATTAAGAAGATGAAAGACCATGTCAAAGAGAATATGACTCATAAAGGAGTCCTCCCTCCCCCTGTAAAGGTGAGGGGGCTAGAAAAGCTTCCATCACTATCAAAATTGTATGTTCAAAGGTTTATTTTGACATTATTTTATAAAAGTGTAAAAGGAATATTTTTAATATTTTCTTCACAGACACTTTATCCCACCCTTTTCTTTGGATTTATTCATGAATTTTTTTTCATGTTTTCATTATTATTCAAATTAATTTTAATTTACATTTTCATTATTTTTCTTAAAATGTTTTTTTATAAATTATTTCCTTTAAAAATAATATTTACCAAAAATTAAAGTATATTTTTTCTTATTTTCTAAATAATTTTTTGATGTTCTTCTAATTTTTTTTCAAATATGTCAATATCCATTTAATATTTATTATATTTCCTTGGGAATATTTTTTAATCAAATCATCTATTTTCCTTCTCTCGATTATTTATTTATTATTTTTATAATTTTTTATGAAACCCTTTTTTCTCATGGTATATTTATATTATAGTTGATTTAAGAATGTGATCATGATCATTTGGCACACATATTTATGTTTTTTCTTTAGGTGACATATGGGATAGGAATTATATATCCCTATAATTAAATGGATAATATTTTATATCTCATGATATAACATGTAAAGGACTAGTGAGTGAACCCAATCCATAATGTGTATGTGATTAGAAATTGAACCCAATATACTACGTTATGGGAATATATTGGTCTTGATAGTGAGTCTTTACATAAGAAATTACTTTTTAAGATTATATTTATGACATATTCTAATGTTATGATTCATGGATCTTAATTATTATATCATGTTTCAAGATTCTTATTCCTCATTTCTTAGGTTATTTTAAAATAATAATTTTATGATTCATTATTTATGATATATGTTTTATTATGTATGATGTTTCTTATATTATTTTAATGTACCTTGATTATATTCTCATACCCAAAAGTTCATCTTGTGCTCATGATCTTTGATTGATGTCTTTTATATTCTGAGTGTTTAATATCTCCCTTTATAATGTTTTTATTGCTCGGGTTATGAATAATAGTATTACATATGATATATCTAGAAGTAGGTCAAGTATGGTGCAATTATAGAAAAAAATTCACTAGTTTTTTGAATAATTTATTTATGTATCTAATCTTCAAAGTTCTAAACTTATAGGTTCTAGGGGTGTGATTTATCTTGGGATATAAATAATTCTAATGTGTAATAAATTATTATTTATATATGTTATGGTTGGTCCATCTTGGTGGGAGTGTTCAACAACCCATTAACCATTCTTCTTCTTACCTTTCATGGTAAAGACCTCTTGTATGTTTTTAATGTGGGGGATTTGGGCACCCTAAGAAAAAATTTCAAGAGACTCTAAATAATTTCCACTAGTATGTATGATTATATCATATTAGATGTTTTTTTAAATATATTTCTCTAATTAACAAGGATAGGTAAAGTGAAGGTCTTTATGAAACCTCAAAGGGGTCCTAAATATGGGAGTTTATATGCAAAAAAAACTACACCTATAATGTTAGAGGTGAGACCAGAAATTGTTAGAGGTATTGTATTCATTGAATCTTCTATATTATTTTATTTTATTAACATAGGTGGATCGCATTCCTTTATCTATTTTAAAGTAATTAATTCATTCATCTTATACTCCAAGTTAATTCCTTACGTGATGGATATTACTACTCCCTTGGTAAAGAAGAAGGAGCAAGGATTCAAGTGACCATTATTTCATTTTTTGTTTATAAATGTTGAAATTGTGTGTGATTTCCATGTTCTTGGTATAAATACCTTTGATATTATATTTATCATGAAATATATGATCAGTTCTAAAGCCTTTTTTGACTACTACCATGGGAAGGTTCTATTACTTTCACTTGATGGAAACATTTACGTCTCTCAAGCTGATTCGGATCTAAGATAGAGTTAATAAGGGCCTGTTTTTATAGATATTGGGTTTATATTGTGTTAAATATCTAGTATTATCTGAGATTATATTAAAAGGTTTCAAGTGATCAGCTTCCTAAGGTTGTGGATAATTGTCTCGACGTATTTCATGATGATTTCTCAGGGAATCTGGAAGAGATAGAGGTTGAGTCCTTTATCAATCTTCTTCCAAGGATAAGTCTGGTCCATTTTCAATAATATCAAATAAAACTAGATGAGATTAAAAAATAAAAATTCTATCAGGAATATCTGGAGATAAAAATTTTAATACTCTCAATTGTGTCACCTTTGATGACACCACTTTTCTTTAAAAATTAGGTGTATATAAGTCTCTTGATTTTCATTGATTTTAGGAAAGTCAACCAGGTGACTATAAAAAAAAGACTCATTGCCTAGAATTGAAGATATCTTTAAAATTTTAGGGGATATTAATGGATTTATAAGATTTAACTCAAATCAAGGTACCATTATTTGATATTTAAATAATCATACATTACTAATATTTCTTTTATGAGCTAGTATGGATATTATGAGGACCTAATTATGCCATTTGAGAATCGGAATGATCTTGTGGTATCTATGGATTTGATGAATCTAATATTCCACCAATACATTGACACATTGATCATAGTGTTTATGGATAATATCTTTGTTTAATAAAAGATGAAGTAGGATCCTAAGAATCATTTGGATTTTGATTTGACAAGATTGAATGGGCATCACCTACACACTACATTTTTTAAGTATTAATCTAGATTAAGGAAGTAAAATTATTGGGTCAAGTGATATCTATAATAAGTGAATATATAAACCCTAATAATATTCAATTTGTGATGTTTTCTGAGGTTTATAATAATATATTTTAATTTAGACTAATTTTTGGGAAACATAGATGTTATAAGAAAATTTTCTAGTAATTTTCAAAGTTAGAATCTCCTATGATGATTTTGACCCGAAAAGGGGTGAAGTTTGAATGGATTGAAAAGTGTTAGAAATAATTTTATGCATTGAAATAAAGTAAGAATTTTTATTTAGTTATGATTCTTATCAATTATGGTGAAGTCTAAATAGTATATTATGATAACTCAAGTATAGTTTTGGATTGTATTTTGATGAAACGTGACCATGTTATGGTGTATGTCTCTTTCCAGTTATGCCTGTGTGAGAAGAACACCTCCATTCCTAACCAAAATTTGGTAGTAATAATGCATGCAGTGAAAAAATGGTGCCAATGTTTATTTAGGGAGAAGTTTGCAGTGTATACAGATCAAAAAAATCTATAATACATCTTCTCCAATAATGATCTGAAACAAAAAAAATATTAGGTTGAGTGTCTCCAAACATTTGATTCTGATTTATCTTACACCTCAAGTAAAGGAAATATAGTTACTAATTCTCTAAGAAATAAATTATAGATTTAGTCGATGAGAAAGTTTAAAGAAGAATTAAAATTGATGTATCATTTTTCCAAAAAATGCATCTAGATTTAAAGAAATATGATGATAAAATATTCTTGGTGAGTTTACAAGACACATCTTCCTTAGATTCCCTAATTACATATGAAAAAGAATCCAATCCATATTTACAGTCTATAAGTGGAATTATAAATATTTGGACGACCTTGGGTGATTTGATTCAGTATCCTAATGGTTCCTTATGTTTTAATAAGAGGTTATTGGTTCTTATGTCTTTGTGTTATAATTTAATGATAAATGATCATCATTCCAACTAGGTTTATCATATTAATTATACCATGATGTTCTATGATCTCAAGTTATTATATTAGTGGTCATGTATAAAGAGAGAAATTACTAAGTTGGTGTCTCATTACCTCGCCTATCATAGGTTAAATACTAAACATCGAAATCCTAATAAATTATTATAGTCACCTCCCATTCATGTATGGTAATAGGAAGAGAAATATATAGACTTTTTTATTGTATTTACTCAGTCTCCTAGGGGGAAGAATTATATTTAAGTTATTATTGATCATTTGACCAAGGCATCCCACTTTCTCTCTATAAAGGATAGTAATAAGGTGGAAGATATTAGGAATATATATGTTCAAGATATTTTGAATATTCTTGGGGTAGCTATTATTTCTAATAAGGATCTCCATTTTTCTTATCAATTTTAGAGGGGCCTATAAAAATTTAGTGGTTATCAAATGAAGTTAAGAATAACCTATCTCCTATAAATAGATTTCCAAACTGAGAAGTAGATTCATATTATTAAATACATGATTTTTTATTGCATTCTAGACATTAGAGGATTATAGTAGAACCACTTATCATTTATTTGGTTCTTATATAATAATATTTATCAATCATCAATCAAAATGGACCTATATAAGGCTCTTTATGGTTGTTTATTCCAGTCCCCTCATTATTATAATTAGTTAAGAGGAAAATATTTATTAGGATCAATTCTTATTTTGGAGAATACAAGTATAGTTTTTTTTCCTATAAAAGGTGAAAATAGGATTAGAATCAACAAAGATCATATGATAATCTACATTTTCTCCCACTATAGTTTTCAATGGGAAATAAAATATTGTTGAAAATATATCCTCATCTAGGACATAGAATACTGGAAAAACCTGGAAATCTTATGTTAAGGTATATCAAACCATTTAAAAATTGTAATAACTTATGAAATTTTAATATCGGATGGATCTTTCATCTGAGTATATGTCTATTCATGATGTATTTCATGTATCTCAATAGAATAAATATTTTTATTGATCCATCTCTTGTGATGTAATGGGTTGATCTAGATTTTTAACTGAATACCACTTTGGTAGTCTAACGATTTTTCATCCTTAATTACCCAAATAAATTATTGTAATAAAAATACATCCCTCTATTCTATGTGCTATGGAAATATGGAAAATGTTTCTATGATATTTGGGAGCATCAGGAATTGATGATGGAGTAATGGATTCAATTGTTTTCTGAACAAAAAATATAATGACTTTAAGGTGGTAGAAACTGTAAATGTGGGGGGAATTATAACACCCACAATGTCATAGGTGTGTAATTATTTTATTATTTGTTTATTTTTTGAGTTTTCTACTTTGGTTCCAGGAAAAAAAGAAAAATATAGAATATTTTCTAGGTTTCATGGTTCAGGATAATGGACCTGGTGACTATTTATCTTGAAAATAAATATGGGGAGGACTATAGATAATAGATGTTGTAAGATCAATGGATGGACCTAGATACCACACATTCAATCAATTAAATTATCCAAAAAAAAGTTAAAATTTAGTATTTTCATTCCCCCTTTTCTATAATTTTCTCCTCATTTATTCTAGGAGAATTTGTGGGACTAGTATAAGGGTTCTATAACCATTTTTCTCTCCTCCTACAAGATACATTAGTGATCCTACTCTCCTTTAAGTTATATTTTAAGGTAAATATTCATTTTTTATTTTATTCCATATTTCTCTATTTCTCTCTTCTCCCATCCTTGTTTATCCTTGTCTTCAACAACCATGTTTTCCAACCCTACGTATAAGGTTAGTCAAAAAAAAATTAACTTCTTTATCTTTAGATTTCACAAAGGGTCTCTCTCATCTTAAATTCTTTTATTTTTCAAACCTTTCATGCTAGATATTTTTATAAATGATTTATTAGTAAATTATTAATACATGTTATATTTAAAATGGATTAATAAATGTTTTTAAAAGTTTTTTGTGATTTTCAACTTAATTTAAAGTATTTTTTTGGTTTCAAAGGTTATAATTTCTAGAAGAATTTAAATTCCCATGAGGTTATTGATAAATTGATTCTAAAAATTGTTTTAGACCAAATAATTTTATATTGGGGTTTTGATGGAATTTAATTTTGTGTAAGAGTAGTTAATTTAATTATTTATATCCTTCAATTTTAAAGGTTATGTTTACTTTTTTAGATACCCCTTGTTGTTTTTTTATAAATGTGAAATCAGTCATGTGGGTTAATATTTATATAATTAATAAAAGGGTAAATTTTGTAGAGGGTGTTTGAATTATTCCTTGAGAATTTTTTGAATATAATTTCTTGATTTATTTTATTGAATGTTATAGTTTACATGGGATACTTCATAGATAAGTAGGAATTAATAGGTTATAACTAACGTAGCTGTGATTTCTCTTAGGCCAATGATCCCTAGTTGTCATTTTTCTCTAACTAGGGGTTTTCACCTTGTGAGGCTATAGGGGTAAGTTGAGGTCTATGTCTATTAGGATTACATTAAGTAGGTTGTTATCTATGAGTGAAGTCTTAGGTTTTATTGAATATATTTGAGTATTTCATCCCATTTTTTGTTATATTATATTTATTTTAGTATATAAATTAGCATATTTTTTTATATCCCATGTTATGTTTTTTTATCTTTTTTATGGCATATCTTCTACTTTTATTTACATTATGACTTGTGATATTGATTATTGAGATTCTTTCTTATTTTTTCATGTTTACTAATATTCAAAATAGAATATTTTTATAAAGTAAAATGTGATGTGTTTATTATTCTACTCAAAAAAATTATAAAAAAACATTTTTATAATTATAATTCAAATTATAATTTGAGGTATGGCTTCTCAATATAGTTTCATTGATTTTTTATGGTATCCTATAAGAAAACTGCACATACCCAACATACACATGATCATGTACATATATACATTTTTATATTTAAAGTAGGTAAAAGATAAGAGAGATACTACCTCTAGTGGAGTTCCTTAGATTCCATCTTCTTGTTTTGGTGAGATGAAAATTGGGTAGTGAACATGGGTCATAAAGAGATGGTTTGTGTGGATCTTTTGGGGCTTATAGATCTTTTTAGTATTTACATGTGTTTACAACTTTAACCTTTCCTTAATTTTTTCCTCTTTGGTGTTATATGTATCATGTATTACTCTTTACATTTTTTATATATCCATATTTGGATAATAAAATTTATTTCATTGAATATTCCTGTTTGGTTAGTTATTATTTTTGAAAGTATTTATTTTTTTCATGTTAGTATAATGTATGGATACCTTATACTATATTTCTATTTGGATTATATGTTGTTGATTATTGTTTTAAGAGGGTGAAATCATTCCCAATTGGTATGTTTTGATTCCCCAATGATTTTATCAATCTTATAGTGATTATAAACACGTTTTGGGCATTATGAAAAGCTAACTCAGGGGGTACATAGAATGTTTATTTGTTTTAGTTCATTATAATAATTAATAATTATAAATTTTGTTTTTGTAATGATAATTAAAATATAGATGATTTTTTCTTAGTGAAAATATATAAAGGTTTTCATGAACCCCCCCCCCCCCTAAAGATACTATAATGAGGGGAGAGATATAATGACCCATGAGTCCCACCTCTAGTAGGTCCCAGGTTGGTGACTAACACCAAGGGTGTAAAAAAACTCACAAGATGGAAGGAATTACCCTTTATAAAAAAACAAGATCGTAATATAAGATGAATCATCCACAAAAACCCCAAGACATATATATATATATATAATGAAACTCAAATATCATCCCACAATGCATGTATAAATATAACTGGTACAAAAAAACAATAAAGACTCCAAAGTAAATACCCAAAAGTAAAGTTAAATTAGCGACACATAAACCTTCCCAAGGATTGAGATAGTAACGCCCAGCACGGTCTATGTAATCCTACTAGAAACTTTAAAACATTTTTATATATGTAGGGTGAGAATATAGGTATACTCAGTAGTAAAAACAAAGTATCTCTTGCATATGTGAGAGAAGCATATTAATTCCCTTGTGAGAAAACATTAGAACCAAACAGAACCTAACAAGGTATACTAAACATCCCAACCTCACCAAGGCACACTCACTAAGTAACGAAAGTCAAGTAATATAATATAAAGTAAATCACATCGATGATAGGGTACCCATCACCACTTTCCCACTATTATGCCACTCTCTCCCAAAATCGTATGTCATAGTGCTCTTATCCCTTCTGTATATCACATCACATATTGCCCAAACTCACATGGGTCTCACAACACATCCCCCCCCCCCCCGCCCGCACACACCTAAGCCTCACAGCATAGCACATATTATCACATTTCATCACATCCCATCCAAAAGACACCTAGGAAATCACATCCCAACTCACCCTAAAGACACCTTGGACATCACATCACAAATCATCCTGAAGACACCTGAGAAAGAACATCATGACTCATCACAAAGACACTTGGGATACCACAACCACCATCTAATTCACTAACAAACTTCTAGCCATTATAGTTTTTACAATGCCTATCTCACCTAGAATAGAGATTGGAAAATATAGGGTACCCATCCATTCGTACTCCTCACTAGATATTGGTAAAAACATCCCCTGTGTGACTATGTGGGTGTTCGGCACATGGTGCTCAATTTTGGAGGGGTGCATATGGAAATCACAAGAGTATACAAGTGTATACATATAAATAGGTAGAATCACAAAATCCAAACCTATTGGTTTACAACCAACTCAAATCACCGTTACTTTTTATGCTACCTCTATATGCAATTATAAGTATCTTCAACTGTCACTTTAGAAGGTAAAGATCCTTGAAAATTGGCTTCACATATCCTCTCTATTTAACACCCATTCATTTAATTATTTATCATCAACCACCTTTGATCACACAATGCATCATCACATTCCATTATCCACTTTCTTATGATTAAATGACCAACCCATGTCATTCAAACATTATTAAATATTTGTTTATTTATTCCATCACTACTCTGACATCTATCACACCAAAACTACATTTCACAACAAGAAAAACACATTGTCACCTTACCTCCCGAAAAGCACTGCCAAACAACCATCACATCGCTTCCCCACAAGCACGGCCCAAAAAACATACCCTCACCACCCCAAAAGCATGAACAAACAAACCATCAGCCCTAAAAACCACAACCACACACATCACATCACATCAAGATAATTTTGAAGATTTAAAAGGGGTATTTTATCACATTCAACATTAATTATTTGGGGTGTTATCACACAAACCAAAATCCTATAGTAACCATTTCATTAGAGAATTATAAGTAATTAACCAATTTCTATTTAAGGTTATATCACAATAAGAACAACAAACAAGGGTTCCACAACACATGTTAAATAGTGAAAAAAAATCACCAACGGTCACAATTTTTAGTAGGGTGTTTAGCCCATACAATCCATCACATAAAAATAACAATAAATCTATAAAAACATGTTAACAAACCCATTTACCCTTTAATTTCAACATAACCAATTTCTTTATCTTAAATTAATCCTGCAAAACCAAATCTCATAGGTAAATGAAAGAAAACCCCTCCCACATGACAAACAATAAGGAGAAATGAGGGGAATCAGACCTTAAAGAATCTTTCCAAATTTTTGCACATTGTAGGTTGAAGAAGAACCCACTAGGAAACCAAAACCATTCCATGAGGAACCGTGTATCAACCAATGCTGCATCCTAATACCATCAAACACAACCCAACGAACACCCCAAACCAAATAAACACCACCTTAGTGGATCCTCGAGAGAAGAATGAATGAAAACTAGTGAGAAGGAGAAGATAACTCACCACGGTTCAACCACATATCACTAACAAACATTCACTAGGATCAACATATCAAAGAGGTAGTAATAGAGCTTTAAGAACACCTTAGGACTCCTAGGGTTTTCCCAAAACAAGAAGAAGAAAAAAATGACCAAATGAATAAAAGTTTGGCCAAAAATGATTTCTTTCAAATAGAACTAGATTGGGGTATTAGATGTCAAATAATATCCCTTGGTGTCATGTAATATCTAATGATCAGCTTCTACTACAAAAACATAGTGCAACTTCATTTTATTATTTATTTTTAAACACTAAAATATTACACGTCATGAAACCCTCTAGAAATTCTGCGAAACTAATTTTGACATCATGTAATCTACTTATATGGGTTGTAATCTCCCTACTTCTAGCCTTTAGCAACCAAAATTCTCTAGACTCCCTTCGATCCTCCTTCGAACACCTCCAACAACCAAAACTGGCAAAGTAACAAACTGAGAAGGCACGAACCATTACAGCGGTCCACTCTATATTAATATTAAAAAAATTATAAAATTGATATAATAAATAATATGATGAATTATTATATTATATTAAATTATATTTAAGTATTTTATAATGATATATAGCATAATTTTAATTATGATAATGTTTTCAAAGATCTATTATTGAAGGCTAATACTACCTGTAAACAAATAAGAGAGTTAAGAAATAAGAATGAAGAACATTGAACACATATGGATGTTTTAAAGATCAATATAGATAAATTAAATTTAATAGAAAAAATATTAATTATCATTAAATAAGATATTAAATTAAGTAAAGAACATAAATTCAAGTCGATGGAATACATGATTGTGGAATTGGATGAAACATGTCAAAATTAAATAAAAAATATATTGTTAGGTAGATTTAATGAATGATGTTGTTACAGATTTATAAAATGAATTCATAAGTGAGCATAAATATTAAATTAATGTTAAATTACTCAAATAAAGACTCTTGTATTCCATTTATGAGGATAAAAAATGAGAAAAGTAAATGGTAACTAAACTTTAAGTAAACTATTAAAGAATTAAAAAAATTAAAAAAAATATTATACTAGTAAATAAGAAAATAAAAAAATGGATTATTTTATCATATTGGACTCTATGTATAGTAAAATACTGGAAATTTACAAATAAATTAAGACTAAATGTGTTTATTCCTTAAGAACTATCGTAGAAAATATTATGATATGAAAGTAACATTATGTGAGATGAGTCGGGTTTTGTTATAATGGTATGATATCACATCCATAGGATAAGTATATTAATGAATTTAAGATACATTTAAATAGAAAAATAAGAAACACTTGAAGTTTAAGGGTGATGAAATAAGAACTACACAAATAATTTAATGTGAAAAGAATATTTTACTAACTAAATTTAGTAAATATATTCATAGGAGAATATATTAAAACATGTGTTTCCGTCATGGAATACATTGATATGTGGTAATATAAAATAATGAATCTATAGAGTTAATTATAGGTTGTGATGTTGAAAAATATTCAATAACATTTTCACATTATAGGCCAAAATAATGGTGGTATGATTATTATACAAAATTTATTTATTTGTAACAGATATAAGGATATAGTGTGTTAACAAAATTACAAGATGAATTTAGCTAGGATATAAAAAGTAAATTGATATGAAAATGAAAAAAAATAGTCTCTTTAGGATTGTTGAAATATTCTTATGAAGCTAAATAGAGTATAAATAATAAACCAATCACACTATAATAAGTCCCATGGAAAGAGATAAGACCGGTGTAGAAGGTTATAAAAAATTCAGTGTTATAGAATACAAAAAGAATGGGGAAATTATAAACTACAATGTAACTACAATAATGTATGAAACTTTTCTATATGGTCTTAATTATATGGTTATATAATGTAATTCCAATAATAAATAATAATAACTCTACATTAGTGGGGTTATCAAGAAAAATATCTTTGGGTAGATAACCCATGATCCAAAGAAAGAGTAAATAGTGAGAACCAAATCAATATACAAGTATATGTTCTTAAGTGGAATAATCATATGTTTCCCATTAATAATAAGAATTTTAATTTTCCAAATGTGAAATAAGAAGAAAGACCAGGTTAAATAGTGATGGAAACTCAAAGGGAAGAATATATAAGAATAATTATAAGTAATTTGGAATGGTTTTGAATGAATTAGAATAATAAAAAAAGAATTATCTAATAAATGTTATGAGGATATTAAAGTATTATTATGGATTCAAAATCACATAAGAAGTAATTGTTCTTATATGGTATATATCATAGGAAGATCCACATAGAGAGAACTATAAATATAAAGGTGAAGAAGAGGTTGTATCTTTGAACTTAACAACCACCATAAAAAAAATGTAAGTATGGTGTAGAAACCCCTTATACCATGAAGAATTATCACAATAATAGGGGAACATGCAATACAATATCTATCAAACAAAGTGGGATATTAACAAAATAAGTAGTTTTCATATCACAGTATTCATATGACCTATTATCATTAAACTTTATATTTATATGTTAAAATATTTTCTATGAGTTCATTCTGATATTATTTAAAGTGTGGAGTATCACCTAAATATATTTATAGGTAAGTTTAATATAATGGTGATGTGGAAAATCAGGTAAAATTAAGACATTAAATACTTTCAATAGTGAAAAAAATATATAATAGAATTAATTCATATAAAAAGTGGTGCGTACTTACATGAAATAATTAAAATTATATTTAATAGATCATTTTTATTAAAATTATCCTTAAAAAAATTATTATTAGAGTTAATAATGTAGAATAATTTCTTATTTAATAGAAGTTTTTTGTGATAAAAAAGGTATATCATTTAGTGCTTATTTTTTTCAAATAAGGACCAGAAAAGATCCTATAGATCATGGAATATTTCATTTAAAATTTTTAAGTAACATGAATTATATATATAGACATTTTAAAACCAATAAAAATTTATTTTATTACACCTAGTGGATATAAATTGGATTTACTATCAGATTATTATGAAATGTAAATTTATTTGTAAAAAAATAAGGTATATGGGGAAAAATATTATTGATTGATAAATTATGTGGAAAATTTTTTGTGATTAAAAATTAGTCTAAATATATTATAGAACCATATAATAAGTTTTACAAATATTTTTAAGTTATTTCATGAATTTTATATCTTTTTAATCAAAGTTATAATATTTTTTTGTATATTATAGCATATAACTGAAACAAATTGATATGTATGAAATAGTGGTTTAATGGAAATGTAAATCACAATTAATATTTCATATATAAGTATTCATGTATTGCATAAATCAATAGGATATTTCAAAGGATAAAAATTAAAATTAAAAATCTTAGGGTATATCACAAAAATCGATAGAATCGTGTTTTTATTTGTGACATATATCAAAGATACATAAAATGGGATGTGAAAAAAGTATAAAGTAAAATTTCATGCCACTAATAGAAATTATGGATGATCATGGTTCATGATATCACTTTTTTAAATATTTTTATAACTTAATATGGGACATTATGTAATGTATAGATTTGTATTTTTGAAAACCATATTATAAATAGAAACATAGGGGTAATGATTAAGTTTTATATTCCCTATTTTTTGAATCATTTTAGATTTCATTGATATTATTAAATATCAAAGCATGGGTCTATGAGGAGTATTGTTAAGAGTGATGTAGTAATTATATGTGCTTAAAAGGGAATATAATTAAATAGAGTTGGCTTCATGGATTATAAATTGAATAGGTAGTGTGTTTTCATGTGTATAATAATAAATTGATATGGATATATCACATAGAAAAAAGGAGATATCATCATAAGAAATATAATAGAAAAAGGACATACAATGATAAAGGTAATGACCATGATATAGTAAGTGGTATGAAATATAACAGGGTATTTTATATATCTTAGATAGTGATATTTAAATATCATTAAATGTGATAAGTAATTTTAACAAGATTATTCTCAAATTTTTAATATTTCATGTAGTGATACGTGTCAATGGAACATTGGAATGATTTGTTTCTTTTAATGTATTATATCTCAGTGTTAAATTATAGTACATTGATTAATTTTCATTATAATTATGATTTAGATGATTTTATAGATTCAAATTATGGTTTTATATGATTAATGAGTATGAGACATGTGGAATTGGAATTGAGAGATTCTTCCCATGGTTCATTCAACACGCAACTTAGTTATTTAAGAGTTACCTATAAATATATTTAAATTTGTTAAATGGTTAAAAACATCCTAAAACAATTTAATCAATTTTATTTGAGTTATTTAATGGGTCCTAGATGACATGAACATGCATAATGGATATAATTATTCACAAGTGGTAAAGGAGCAAATGTTTGAGACTTTAAATATATAGTAAAGGCCTTTAAGGAAGGTTGATGATTTATGGAGAAATATTTAATATATAAGACAATTGAGATATGTAAGAACATAAAATGAAATAGTTTTTCTATGCCTAGAGAAGAATAAGGATTAACACATACATAGGAAAAGAGGAAAAAAGTATCTCATTGAAGGATTAGAAAAATACTAAGAAGAGAAGTCCATAATAAGGTACTTAAAATTTATATCTTATTTTATTGAGATACATGTATCATCATAGTCGGCAATATCATATACAAACAATAATTCCAAACACACATGAAAAATAGTTAAGTTGGGCCTAAATAAGCCAACCCCTTTTTATATGAATCAAATTTTACAATCCTGGGCCATTTTTTATTCAAGCTTGGAAAACCCATTTTTATACACAATATATATATATATGAAAAACGGTTCAATGTATCTTGGAACTCAATATGGAAATCTGTACTAGTGAATCTCGTTTTTAAACTTATCTATAATATTTTATAGGTTTTTGCCCCCCCCCCCACTCACACACTCACACAAAAACTCATGTTTTGTTGAATAAAAAATAAAAAAAAACAATGATTAATTTGTGTGGAACCAGGAATAAGTCACAGGTTTAATGAAATTATCTTGGAATAATAAAATAAAATATATGAATTCAAAAAAAATGTGGACCAAGTCTCTATTGGTTGTGTTCCATTATGAGATTATGGGTTGGATTATGACTATGTGGGTTGATCTTCATGGATATGAGCCTATTTTAGTAAAAACATTCCTATTTTTAAAATTATTAAAAAAATTAGGCCAAGCCCAAACTATATCTATGGTCATAGAAGAAAAGATTATGGGATCAGGTCTTCTTTTTCAAGCCTTTTCCAAAACACATTGACATTGTTCCTTGGTGCTAGTGAGTCTAACTAAATATTTATTATTAAGTGAGGATAATATTTTAGTGGGTAGTAGTTAACTTTATAAATTCTTATATTAGACTACCTATATTGTAAGATAAACCAAGTATATATAGTTTCACATGTTCATGTATCCTTATGCTAATTATTTATATATCCAGTAAGGGTGGGAAATGTAATTCATTAGGGATAATAAAAAACTTAAAGGATAAGTTTACTTTAAAAATACAATATTTATACAAATAAGATATTATAAAATAATAATAAATATGTAAAAGTTTGAACAATCACAAAATAGGATTCAGCACACCTCTTAAGCTGTCTCTCACAAGGACCAATGATAAAACTCCATCATTACAAATAGATCATAAAATTACTAATTAATAAGGTATATGAAGGAATATGAATAATAATAATAGGGAGAGGGTTCATTCATACAAGAGGTTTCTACCTATACCCATTGGTTATATTAAAACAAATGTATATGACATAAAATATATAGAAATATTCCCCATTTAAAAATGGTGGTTAAATATTACTAATATTTTAGTGGGTTCCATTAAACATAGAGTAGTATCATCATACTTACATTTTCAACTGATAGATTACTGATTGTAGTTGATAGCTTATAGAGTTATTTTATCCCCTATCAAACTTTTTTTGGGGCGATCATGCTTTTGGTGGACCATGAATTAGATCAATGATCTATTTTCCATCTTACTTATTCATAATTTTTTTCATAATTATTTTAAATTAATTTCTCTTTTAATTTTTTTTTTTAAAAATTATTTATTATTTACTAAACTCATATTTTATCCAACTAAAATTTAATATTTATTTTATCTGAATAACATTGACACAAAATGTATTTTTTCTAACTCAAATTGAAAATAAGATTAAAATTAAAATTTAATTTTATCGACCACATCTAAAAAATTAAATTTAATCACATTTTATAGACCTTAATATTATTTTAAATAAAAAAATTGATTAAATATATATAAAAACAAGGGGTAACCTCACCACATTAAACCTTTTCATCCCCAAAAAAAGACCTAAAATGAATCTCATTTGATTACTTTGGTCATTTCCAGCTACTTTCATTCCATAATTATGATTCCATACTTATATCTATATAGACCACTTAACATATAGGTTCTTATTTTAATTTGATAATATATCATCAAGTCCAACATTTATTTATTCAATCCATTAAATCACTTTAATAATAGTTATCCCCACTATAGATATTTTACCATATCACTAGGAGTCACATAAATTCACACCATCATATCTTATAGAACTCCCCACCATAATGATTCATCTAATTTATATCATAGACATATTATATTAAATCTAATCATATCCATCCTTAATTTCAGTAATAAAAGATCAAAAAAATAATCACTATTATGAATTAAAAAACTCTAATCAAAACATTCCACATCATGATCCTAATTCTAACTATAATTTCAATAACCCCACAAGTTATATGAATATTTAACTAGGAAGATAAAATTTGGTAAACCAACCTATTTTACTTCATTCATAAAAGAAAATACTATTCAAAGTATAAAATTATTTCACAATGAGATCCAAAAGGATTGTTCATTCAAAATTAAAGTAAAACATTTAAATGTACTTTATTTTTTAAAATTTGAAATCAAATTTTCAAATATCATAAATACTCAAACTAGTCCCAAAATTCCATTTCAAAATTATCAAAGTATTACATGATTTTATGAAAAAATATATTTTTATCATCTATTTAAAGAAATAAAAATTTATATTGTGTTAAATTTAAACCCATCAGTTAAAATAAAAATTATTTCAAAAATAAAAACTTAGTTTTTATATAAATTTTTTAATAAAAGTGGATGCATTTTGATAGTGTCACTAGAATGGATGTTCAACACTAAGAAGGGGGTGAATCAGTGTTGAATTTGTTTTTCTTTTTCATACATAGCCACTCTCATGCTTCTTTAAAAATAATATTATAGCTAACACGATGCATAAATTATATGGAAATCATATTATATTTAATATGGTTAGTCTATAATATGGATGACTACAACCCCGGTTTGTAGTGGTTATTGTCCCATATAAACAGATTCTCATTTATTATCAAAATGAATCTACAGTCAATAATATATCCCTAAACCCAGTACAAAACTAGTACCAACAAATCTAAATAACCACCAATATATTATATAAAAATAATAAAATTAATGATATTATAAAATTTATCTATATTGTAATACTAGATATTCATGTGATGCATATTATAGGATATGATTTTGAAAAAATAATAGAAGGTATGAATATTCCTTTATAATATGGTATGATATATTGAATAGCGTATGATATGTGACATCATGTTCATTGGTTACTACAAAATTTTCTTAATGGTTTCCTTTAGTAATTAATAATAAAGATAATTCATTTATTAAATGAAAAACATATTATGATCATTAAAACATTTAATGATCATATCACTCTAATGGCCATGCATTATCGTAACATGAGTGGGCTACCAAGAATTGGTATCCAACACTCGAATCCCTTCATTAAGAAAAGAGAGTCTATATAAAGGATGGGATCCTCTTGTTGGGTGTGTAGCACTTATGTCTTACCATGCCAAATCTCTCTTCTAACATTTTCTCTATATATCTTCATGGAAAAGATTATAGCATATCTTTGGAGTTCATGGTATCCACTAATATCATATAAGAATTATAGTTCCAATTTTATTACCTATGAAGAATAGAGTAATGCATTTATCTCTAAGTGATCTCTATCAAGTATACTCCATCAAGATAAGTCTTATTCAAAAATAGGTATACAATTATATTTTATGTTTTTAATTTTTTTGTTGATTTTATAATGATAGATCATGAATTTTATTGGGTTTCTTATACTATTATGATCATATCATGTTCATAAAAAACCTATCAGTTGTATCAGATCCACCTTTATCTTTGATTAAATATGTTTTTTTAGTTTTATTAAGAACATTTTATCATAATATGATCAAGGAAATATCATAAAATATGATATGACATAGTGAAACAATATCCATTGGATCACCATACTATTATTTGTCATAGTTTATATCATAACACAACAAATGATATTTTTCTAAGTCATGGTATATGATTGGATGAGTTGTAATGAACGATTCATAAAAACCCATGATTTTACACAATATTATATATTTGATAAGGATGGCCAAATTACATGAATAACATTCTAGTTTTCTTAAAATAGATAATTGAATTGTAATGGTGATATAGGACATATCTTTGAATATGATATAGTCTATGAGATGAACTATCTTATATGATATATACTTGAAACTTGTGATAGCACTTATTGTAAGCATAAGATGAATTATGGATTATGATGGATAACATTATTTTCTATTCTAAAATATGATATAATACAAAAACAAAAAAAAAATATGTAAAATTTCTTATGTTTTATATAAACTTTATAAAAAATAATTATTATTCAATAAAAATAAAATATTTTTATACTTGAATAAAATATAAAATGTTAATATTGATATCTCTAGTTGGAAAAATAAATAAATAAAATTTATTCATTTATTTTTTTATTTTTAAATATTTATGTATATAAAATGTTTATATGTTGATATCACAGACCAAAAAACCCTAAAGGGGAGAGGTGAATTAGAATGTGACTTTTATTTTTCCTTTATTGGATGTTACTCTCAAAGAACCCGCTAATTAGTCAAGCAATCATGTAATAACTGAGTGAAAAAAATGCAGGTACACCTTATTTTAATTGGTTCACCACTAAGGGATAATCCAAGGAGGATAAGTTTATAGGGTGTCAACATACCAAAATATAACACTATTCGCTATATTTTTTACAAGGGTTCAAGATGGGTGAACTACCAATATCAGGATCACTACCTCCTCCCATATTTTTTCACACTAATTTTAGACAAAGATTCAATAAAATATGTGACATGAAAAAAAATTATAAATTCATTAAATTATTTAAATAATAACACCAAATATAGTAAGGGTGTTGGTGATTTTATCTTTATCTTGTTCTTATTCTTCAAATCCATATTTTTAGAGTATCACAGCAGAAGTATCAACTATTATTCCTCTTTCAAGTTCTGGATATTCAAAATAATTTTGATTCTTCTCACTTTAATAAATATTTCTTACATTTTCAAAAAATATTAAAATTAAAAACCACATATATCTCACAATAGTTTCCTTCTAATAAACTATGTCAAATAATTATCATTTTAATATTCCAAAAAAATCAAATTAGTTAGCACGATAATAATAC
The DNA here is from genome assembly GCA_963277665.1 of Viscum album. Lineage (NCBI taxonomy): Eukaryota > Viridiplantae > Streptophyta > Magnoliopsida > Santalales > Viscaceae > Viscum > Viscum album. The sequence continues at coordinate 999,211,919 of OY728128.1, read as the reverse complement.
ACCATAAATCATCCATATTAAAATATGGAAACTCTATTTAAAATATACACAACAATATAAATCTATGTGGTTTAACTTTATTATTCCTAGTATGATATTTTGATTCAAAAAATCTATATATATCTTCAATTTAACACTAGTGAAATATCACAAAAATTTTCTATTTATTTCCTAGTGTTTTATTCCTTTTTCAAATACTATTTATAAAATAGATTATTGGATGAATTATTAATAATTTATTGTTATTAATAATTTTCACTAGAATTCCCATTTCCTAATGCAATTGGTCTGCATGAATGGGTGTAGGAATTTGCTGATATTTCTTCATAATATATGTCACTTTGAGTTAAAGACTAAAACAGTGAAGTTGATAAGACATGTAAAGATTTATCCACTTAATGATGGCTCGTATAAAGCATTATAGAATTTTCTAAATTCTTATATTCCATATAGAATAACTCTTAAGATGTCATAAAATGACATATACATAGGAAATAAATACATTTATATATCTCCTGATGAAACATATGTAAGTATCAAATGACTTATTTGAAAATCATACATATTAATTTTTCTTAGATCACTTGTATGAAAATTAAAATTAATCATACAAATATTATTGATAACTCATATAAAGATAGTTCTTATTCATTTTCCCATAAGTCTGTATATAGTATATTAATCATAGAAATTCCAAAACCTCCTCTAAAATAGGCAAAGTTTCTTCATAATTTTATCGATTAACTTCATATCCTAATTAAATACAAATAAAATTTCCTAATATATGGATTCAATGTTCTAACCCTTTATATTTTATTAGAAAATCCAAAATTTTCAAGATACCTAAACTCAAATTTTATATGACTCCCCATGAATGTGATCACTCACTCTCTCTCTCACTCTCCCCTTTTTATAATAAAATTCAAAGGTGAGTCTATACCATATCTAATTAATTCCAAAAAGTTCCTAAAATTTTATTGAAAAATATATCATAAATATATTATCAAGGATTAAAATATAAAATGATCAGTGAATCAAAAAATATAATATATTAATGGTAAAAAAACAATCGAATATAGAAAACCTACTAATTCTCTTCCAATGTTCCTCGTGGATAGTATCTCTCTGTTTCTTGATATGAAAAAAACATAATAACCTACATATAAATACAACCACAAATGTGAAACATGATATACAATGGGGTGAGTGGATTCCTTCCAAACCTCCTGAGAGTGAAGGAGGTGGTTAAACTGTAAGGTTTAACCTATGTTTCTAAAATTACAATATATCCAAGGGTTTGGTATGAGGTCATCCACCTATTGGTCAATTACAATATATTCCACATGAACTATTCATTACTACACCTTTTATTTAATGAATTGAAACATAAGTTCAATATGATTAGTCCTAGAGTGATACACTAGATTATTTTTAATCTCAATGGAATATTTTTATCACATAATATTGGTATAGGCTATAATACCTTTTCACCAAGATCATATAGTTGTTACCACATTCATAGTAACTAAGTACATTATTTTATGACTACTATGTATTCTAAATTAGATGTAATAAGTGGAGTAATTTCCTATTTCTTTATTAACTAAAACACATAAATAGTTTCTATAAAAATTCCGCTCCACTTATGAATTTTTTATCAACTATATCACATTCTCAATCATCATCCAAGAAGGATGATAATTTATTCTCCTTATTGGCCTTAAATATTAATCAATAAGTAATAATTACCATAATATATCTCATGATTATATTAATTACTACCATTTGATCCTCCTTTTTACTAATTTAAAATATTTATACTAAACTAGTAGCATGAGAAATTTCAGGTTGATATGTTTTTAGTTACAAAATAATTCCAATAATTCTTTTATAAAGTATAGGATCTGCTAATTTTTCATCTTCCAACTTCCCAAGATTAGTTCCAATAATAATAGGATTTGACATGGGATTTGAATAATGTATGTTTAATTTTATAAGAAACACATTTGAATATTTTTTTCTATGAGATATATGTATATTTATCTCTTTCAGTAACTTGAAACCCAAATAAGTATGTTTGTTCACTTATCATAGACATATAAAATTGAGAGCTCATTAGATTATAAAATTCCTCCACAAATAGTTTTTCACATCCACCAAAAATAATTTCATCCAAATATATTAACACAATGAACATATCTTCCTAATAAATCTTTAAATATAAATTCTGGCCAACTCCACCTCTTCTGAATTTTAGTTTCTTCAAATAGGAATCATGCTGAGATAACCATGAATATGGAACCTGTTTTAATCCATGAAATGCTTCTATCAACCTATAAACTTTATCTTCATTATCATCAATCAAGAAACCCATTGTATTATCTATATAAAATTATTCATTCAGCCCTCTATTCATTAATTTTTTCATTATATCCATTTGAAAATTTTTGAAACTTATTTGAATATCCATGAAAAAAAATCTAATAGAATAAAGTCATGATACTGGTGAAAAAAAAATATCCAGGTCTATGCCTTTTATTTTTTCATATCCCTTTCGCACTAGATGGGATTTTTTTTAAGAAAAATTTCCCTCTTCATCAATTTTATTTCAGAAGACCCACTTTTTTCCAATGATTTTATGATGTTTAGGTCTTTCCACCAGTTCCAACATATGATTTTTATTTAGTTAAGTTTCTCATCCATGGATCTAACCCATGATTTATATTTACTAGATTTTATTCTTAGGTTTTATCCTATATATTTTCATGAAATAAATAAGCTCTCTCTTTCATTTTAAAAACATAACACATTCCATTAGACTATATTCATCAAAAACAAGTATAAAAAACCTTTCTCTATATGTGCTGGAAATATTCATGGGGCCAAATACATCGGTATACATCAAATCTATCAAATTAATTCTCTCTTATTCTATTATTTGTAAGGGTTTCCAACCATATTCCCAAACATTCATGCATTACATATATATTCCCTATCACACTTTGGGTTAGGAATATTTATCACTACCTTATTTTTGGGTAGATTATCCATGATTTAAGGGTGAATATGTCTAAGCCTTCGATTCCATAATTTTTTTTATTATTCCATTATTAGAAAACATGTGTTATTTTTATTTTTAAATTGATTGAGGTTTTCACTGGATTAATAACCTTTCAAGATGGGATTTAAATATTTATTATTGATCACAAACCCTCTTTGATTTAAGGTGAATTCGAGTCATGAGTCCCATAGTTATATCACACTCAAGAGATTATGAAACATTCTATTTACATAAAGTACATTTGTTATTTTGAGTTCATATCCAACCAGTCATGACTTACCGTATCCTATTAGTTTTCAATAATAACTATTTCCATATTTAATGGTATCATAAACTATTTCCTATATATTATTCAAAATATTCAGACTTGTTATCATGTTGGAAGATCATACACTATTAATGCTCTAGATATTATTATTTTTAGTTTCTTTAAGTGAATATTCTGCCAAATTTTATCTCAGTAAATCTCCTTTATCCCTAAGAGAAACCAAATTTGATTCATATTATTGATTGAAAAAAAAATTCTCTAGTGTAAACAACATTTTCATAATCATATTCTTCTTCCAATTGGTAAATTTTATTTTCCAAAGTAATAGGGTTATAGTTCCCTATGTTCACTTACCTTTCATTCCATGTAATTTATTTCAACATCTTCCTTTCCTATAATTAATATATTTTTGTTAAAATTTAGAAAATTTAAAACAATACCCATAAAAATAATTCCTCTGTTAGGGTGAAGGATATATAGGAATTCTCCTTTGATTATTTCCAAATGCTTCTCCCCTTAGATAGATTTCATCCTTTAGATAGTATTTCATTATGTGGCTAATAAAACCATGTAATTGACCCATCATGAATGGGAATATGTTTCAATTTCCAATCCTCTACATATCTCCTTCCCTTGATTAGTTTTTTTAATGATTCTTAGTTTTTATGAATATTAAATTTTCCTTAATATTTTACTTCCCCTTTTTTAATACATTTTCATGCTCTACCATTGAGGTTTTGGATTCATATCCAATACCAAAATTACCCATGAACTAGGGTATTTATTTATAAAGAATTTTCACAACACTAGTGGTCCTTTTTACTATTTTTAATAAATCATTATTCGATAGAATCTCTATAATTTTAACTTCCTTTTTGATTCATCATATTTTACTTCTATTTTAAATTTACCACTCAAGGGTTACCACTTATTCTTATAAATACTTTATTATTATTTATCCATATTCCAAATAGACATTTATGTCATCAATATACTTAATTTTTTCTTTAAAATTTAATTTGTAATCATATTCTTCTTCAACTCACTTGTGGATAGATTTATTACCCTTCAACTCCTCCTATAGTTGATTGATTTCTACCTCAATATGATCAATATATTCTAAGGATTCTTTCAATAGTGCACCAATTTTCTTATTTTATTTATATTTTTATATAAATAACTTTAATTTATCCTTGAAATATTACTTTGAGGTTAACCATGCCGTCTAGATCTTTATCATTTTCTTCTTTCAGTTTTCCTTCTTCAACTATGGCCATTATAGCTCCCTCTTCTTCTAGCTTAATCTTGGGTTCTTCATATTCCAAGTAATCTTCATCATCCACTTCTTCCTTTCTCAAAATGATCTTCCATTGAAACTTATTTATAGAATAGATTCCATTATTAAAGACTCTTAAAAGGGGAAACTTTCTTCTTGTATTTTAATAATTTTTCAATTATTGTTCATCATCACTAAACATTTTAGGATAACTATCTATGATGTATCCAACCTTTCGACAACTAAAATAGGTTAGGGGTAGATTTCATTTAAACATACATTTTCCCCTATTGAATTTTCTTTCCAAAAGTGAAAAAAACTCATTGTATATATCTTCATAATCACCACCTTCTTTATTGATGTCAATTTTATCCATAGACTTGAATTCCATATCTTTTATAACTTGTTTGGTTATTCCCTCAAGATTAAACAACATTTCATAAGACACAAAATATCTATGTAGGTTGTCTAGTAACAACTCTGCCATATTTATCTCTTCAAGGGATAACACATTTAGATTTTAGAGAGGGAAAAGGAAATTTAAGATCTTCTTAACAATATTCACATCTTGAGTCACTTAACCAAGGCCTCAAATATAACCAACCACCTAAATAATTCGATTGAAGAATCCATCAATATTTTCATCAAGATAAATATTTAATCCATCAAACATATTATATAAAACATAAGTTTTTACCTTCTTTACCTTACTATTACCATCATAAATATTAGTCATCTTATCCCACATAGCCTTTTCTATAATGAATCTTATAACATTCTATAATATCTAATTTTATAAAGCACTACCAAAATCATTTAGTTCTTTAAAATCAAAATTGTGTAACTTATTTTCTAATTTAGTCCTTGATAACTTATAAATGTTAATAACTTATATTCCATGAATATCCATAGAGAATTTTTTAATTATGAGAGATCTTAAATTTGACCTTATCCTATTTTTCCAAATTTGGAAATTACTCCCATAAAATAATAGAACTAATTTTTAATAACTATGTTTTCCTTGATAAATAAATTTAGACAGAAAAATTAATTACCAAAAACTTGTGTCTCTAATGTCTCTTGTTGGAACCACAACCCCACACACACCAAGAGGGGTGGGTGAATTAGGGTGTAAATTTTATTCTTCCATTCTTTGATTTTTCTCTCATGTTAATAAGAGTATGACAAACCTATTAACAAGTCAAACATGTATGCAATATCTGAGCATAGAAAAATAAACATTAAGACACCATATTTTACATGGTTCACTACTAAGGGATAATTCTAGGAGTATACATCAATAGGGTGTTGATTTATTAGGATATAACACTCTTTATTAGATCTTTTACAAGGGTTCGAAAAGGGTGCACTATCGATATCAGGATCACTTCCTCTTCCTAGATTCTTATGAACTACTTTGATATGAGGATTCAATAAAATATAGAACATACATATTTTTTACAAATTCATTAAATGATTACAAAAATAACACCAAACACATCAATTATTTTTTCACTCTTCTTTTTCTCTTATTATTTAAAACCATATCTCTAGATAATCATATCAGTAGTATCATCCCTTATTCTCATTTCAAGTACCATATATATATAATAGTTTTATCTGTTCTATCTTGAATTATTGATTTTTATATTTTCTAAAAATTTTGAAATCAAAAACTCCTCATATCTTGAAAGAGTTGTTTTCTTTTAAATCGAGTTAAATACTCCTCATTTTAAACTTCCAAAAACATCATCTTAGTCATTATGATATTACTACACTAGAAAGATTCTATGTTAAATTATTGAAACTCCATTAAAAATCTATATAAAAATAGAAATTTATAAATTGAAACTTCATTATTATCCACATGATATACTAATTATAAAAATCTTTATAGTTCTTCAATTTAACACCATTTAAATATCACAACAATCTTCTTTTTCTTTTCTAGTGTTGGATTTCTTTTTCACATCCCATATCCAAAACTAATTATTGACCAAATTATTATCTTTTTATTGTGGTTAATAATTTTCAATGGAATAAACATGGAATAAATAAATTGGTCTAAATTAATGGGTGTAAGCCTTTTTTGATATTTTCTACCAACATATATTCATATAAGTGGATGACTCGTGTAGTGCAGTTAATGAAACTTATGAAGATGTGGATACTTGAGGATGACTCATACACCGCTTCCATAACTTTGTTAAATTTTAATATAAAAAATATAATTACTCTTATAGAATATTTGAGTGATCTATACATAGTTTTTTATGATGCATGCATATCTTTTAATGACACATATACAAGAATCATATGAATCATACTCAAATTATATTTTGTCATTTTTCTCAAATTACTCATATGCAATTTATACTAGCTCATATAGAGATTCCATATGACTCATAAAAATATTATGCTTATAAATTTCCCCATAAGTCTATACATAGCATATTATTCATATAAATTTAAAAAAAATCCTCCAACATAGTAAAATTGGCATCATAATTTTATCAGTTGACTTTAAGACCTAATTAACAAAAAAAATACATCTTATCAAGATATAGTTACAACATTATATTATGTGAATATTAAATATGATTAAATTTATATGATAAATTACTTATTATAAAATTTTAATGCTATACATTACATTCTAGATATGAAAACATAATATTTAGTTTTCAACTACCTTGACTTCGGTTTCTTATGAAGATATAATATTGAATTTACAAGTTGAGTATAGTTTATACATGTTATGTATTGAAGTTATTATAGAATTAAAGTCTCAATTGTGTAAAGTATATTTGGGTAGAGGAACATTGGGTCAGACCACTCATTGTCCTGGAGGTTTATTCCTTTTTTAGAAAAGTGGTGGTTGGATTTTTATTACTCCAAGATTACTCTAGTAGGGATTATCAATTTCATATAATTTTAATATTTTATAAGAAATGGTACCTGTATCTTATGAATGGGATTAATTTTTATATGTTTAAATATATTTGGATTCTATTTTGGGTTAATAACAAAAACTTTGCGTTTTGAAAAGAGTTATACATTAATATGGTTTGAACATATTATTTTGGTAGATGGAATAGATATTCCAAAAATAAAGCATTAGAAACATGCATATATAAAGTAATAAGAACATAAGATAATAATTATTTCATGTGATAAAATAGTTATCTATTTAATATGAGAGTGAAGTATATTAAAATGGCGAGACTAAGATAAACCTTCAAATACTAAGTGCGAGATTTTTTTCAAAGTAAAAAAATGCTTTATGTTCTTGATCAACCAATCAAGTAGTTTTATGCTAAATATAGGTGCCTATAGATTTTCTTGTGTAAGTCGTGGTGGAAATGGATAACCCTAATTGTTAGTTAACCAAATCTTATTGTAATATTTAGATTAAAATTATCTGGGAAACCCTATGAGAAATGATCCCATAAGAATAGAGTTTATTTTATCCATATGATAGATATGGTAAATGAGTTTTCCACACAACTTTACAAAATTCATATTTAATATGATTGGCATGTTGGTATACCTAAATAGAAATGTTTTGATAAAATTTCTAAAATCAAATAAAAACTTAGTGAAACTTGGATCTTGGCCCACTAAAGGTAGTGATTTATGGGGTCATCATTTTAGTGGGATTAATTTAATTAAAAGTAATTGAAGAAAATTTATAAATCAAGATACTCACATATAGATATATCTTTTTTATAGATAATGGCATGCAGCAAGATTATCATTTTCAGATCTCTTATAGTTATGATATATAAAATAATTTCATATTGGTATATAATTTTAAGAACCATTATTAGGGAAAATAATTTAGGGTATATGAATGTGAATATTATATAAATAAACTTATATAATTCTAATTCATGGGTATTGGATACCAGGTGTTCAACACACATTTGTACTGATAAACATAGACTCATAAATATGAGAGAGTTTATGAAAGGTGAATTAAATATACATGTTGAAAATGGGGAAAGTTTTATTGTATTATAATTCCACACATACGATTTATGTATACAAAGTGGATTAATTATAGATTTGAAAAACCTATTATTATTTTCCTTCTAGGGAATAAAAAATTTATCTTTTTTGGACAAGAAGGGTTTTTCATTCATTATAAAGAAATAGAGTTGTTAAATATATATGAATGAAAATGATTTATTAAATTAAGAATATAATAAATTATTTATACAATTTGGATATGGATAATCTTGTCCATAAGATTCAGAATAATAAGGTAATGGTTTATTCTAACACCACTTATCTTTGTCATTGTCTCCTTAGATATATAAATGAGAAATGAATTCAATGAATCCATTAAGATAGATTGTTTAAATAATTTGATTGTGAATTTTTTGAAAAAAATTAATTTTTTTTATTAACTAAAATGGACAAAGAACATTTTAGTGGAAAAGTTGAATGGGATATAATACTATTGGATCTTATACATAGTTATGTATGTACATCATTGGGTACTCAAGAAAGTGGTGGGTTCAAGTACTTTGAAACCTTTATTAAAGACTTTGGTTGGTCTTTTTATGTATTTTTATGAATTTTTTTCAAAACAATGGAAAATATCATTTAGTTTCATAAAAAGTATAAATTCATCTAGGAAAAAGGTATTAAGATTATTTGATCAAAATAGGGTTGTGAATTCTTGAGCTAGGATTTTACTGATCATCAGAGAGGTTGTTGAATTTTTTTATAACTCACTATTCCTAGAAAAAACCATGTAATGGTGTTTCTAATAAGAGGAATTATATATTTTTTAAAATGCTTGGATCAATGATGAATCAGTGTGACCTTCCTATTTCATTCTAGGGATATGCTTTAGAAACTACTTCATTTCTAATTAATGATGTTCCTTATAAATAAATCATAAAAAACCATATGTTATATATGATGGAAAACATTATAATATAAATTTTATGAAGATTTGTGGTTTTTAACCATATGTATGATTTTTTTCTTCAAAAAACTCAACCTTAAATTAAAAAAAATTATTATTTATTGGTTATACTAAGAAGAAAATGTGATATTATTTCTATAATTCTACTAATCATATAGTTTTTATGACCCAATATGGTGTTTTACATGAAATTAAACACATGAATATAGGATTCAATGAGGGGAATTTTAAACTTAAATAAGTATAAAACCAAGAAAGAGGAAGTTTTTATAAGATAGAAGTTGAGATGGTTCCATAAATAGTTGTAGATTATGAAATACTCAAGTCACAAAAAAAACATAAAGGTATGGTAGGATTAATCTAGATCTATAGAGATATGAATTTATTATTAAAAATGATAAATAATTAATGTTCATAGATGGTTAGTATACTACCTATTGAGAGGTTATTGAGAGATCAGATTCTAATAAATCATTAAATTCCATGAAATTTGAGAGGTATTCCATGTTCACTAATCAAGTTTGGAACTTGGTAAATAAAACTAAAGGGGTGGGTCCTATAGGGTGTGAGTTGTTTTTTTGCAAGAAAACTGATGTGTATGGTATAATTTCTACCTATAAATATCATCTGGTACTAAAGGGTTAAAAAAAATCATGGTATTAACTATAATGAAACCTCTTCACTCATTGTAATGATAAAGTCCATTTGGATATTACTTTCAATAATAGATCATTTTGATTATTAGATAAATCATATAGATATGAAAACTTCTTTCCTTAATTTGAAATTAATATAAGTCATGTATATGATATATGTCAAAAGTATTTAAAGTTAAAAATGAGCATGATAAGGTTTCAAAGTTATAATGTTCCATATGTGTATTGAAGTAAGCTTATAATAGTTGGAACATATGGTTTTACGATGAAATCAAAGAGTTTTGTTTTAGAAAAAATGAGGATGATTATTGTGTATATAAGTGGATTAGTTGGATTATTTTAATGTTTTTAATATTATAGGCGGATGAAAAATTGTTAATGAAGAATTATGTCCTTAATTTGAATTCTATAAAGGTTTGGTTGGGAAAATGATTCTTGATGAAATACATGGGTAAAGAATTATGTATATTTTTTATAAAGATATATAAATATATATTTAATTAGTTTCATAGAATGAGTCAAAAACATATATTAGTAAAGTGATAAATTGTTTTAGCATACAAAAATACAAGAATATGTATTTATCAGGGTTACATTATAAGGCCCCAGCCTTAAACATTACTTATTATTGAATTAAATGAATAATTCATATTGAGGATATTTTCAGGTTTAGAGTTTTATAGAATTAGGACATAACTATTACATATCAAAGATTACAAAGTATACACTTCTACTAAGTTTCCATAAAATAAAAACTCTAAAAAAGAAACATGTCTAGTTCCATGTTTTAGATAGCATGTCTTTCCTTGATCCCATCCTTGACCCTATTCATCTTTAAGTCCTGTGGAAAACATTTCAAAAACTTGGGATGAGCATAAAAATCCCAATAAAGGATACACAAAGAAGGAAAACTGTTAGTTTTTCAAAACAACAAGTAAACCAAGAATACTTTATCAAAGTAATAATTTTCGCTTTTATGAAGTAGTAAAAGAACTCGTCACTAAATGAAAGATCATTACTTACCCTTTTGTAACCAAAAGATTACCATAAAACCCATATAAAGAACACATAACATATAAAGGTAACGTGGGACATAAACATACTTAAATGGAATAACCATACGGTCAACTTCCACACATATCACTTAATGGAATAGTCATATGGCTGACTTCCATACCCAATTCATTGGAGGTTATAATGTAACCACCCATCCTGGTATTCACGTATGGTTTATCACGTAATCACCCGTCAAATGTCCAAGTACCATTATAAAGTCATAAGACATAAAACAAATATAATGGAAAGAAAACATTTCCACACTTTGATCATAATATATCACTTAAATATATTGACATAACAAATCAATTATAAATACCATTTTCAATACCAAAATACATAAAATAGTATATGGTATTTATTTCATTTTAAAAACATTACGGCTTGTTGAGGAAGCCAAAGACCAAATAATACTCGCGGCGGTGGAAAAGGTCGTTGTCAACGCGTACGTTAAAAGAAACATTCATTTTTGTCGTTTAGTAAAACGCTTCGTAGAAAAATATTCCTTTTTTATAAAATTAAAAGTCAAAGGGGTTTATACACTGTATAAAAGAAATCCTTGTATTATAACAAAATATACCTCAATGAAAGGAGATTGAGACGAAGTCCCTTACAAAGACGGTATCCTTGGATTAAAGATAAATAAATTACATAATTATGTGTGGCAAACTAATACACCAAATATAAGTGGATATTAAGTGTAAAACAATCAGAGGTTATTCACACATATTCATAGAATGACATATTCAAGGAGTACAAGTTTATCCCAATGAATCAAAATTGGGTTAAGAAGTTCCCTTGCAAAAATTTGACAGCCTAACAGCATCATTTCAAAATTCAGTAAATGAGTTCATGAGAGATAAAAAGCGTATCTCATAACTTGTACATTAAATTTAAATCAATAAGGATATATAAGAACATATCCCAACATAATAATATTTAATTTAAAAGACATAACAAAAGAAGTCTTTTTAAAGAAGAGGAGGGTGAAAGGTCCCCTTACCGATTTGGGTAACTTTCGAAATGTACACCCCATTGAAGAAGGGTCATACAATGAATATGTAAATACCCATAAATGAAATTATATTACCCAAAGAGTATAATAATGGGAAGTAAATACACCACTCAAAGGAAATGGTGGCAAATGTAGCATAAATCTCACGGGAATAAAAGTGAGATAAAAAATCCCTTACGAAAACTCGGCAGCCTAACGGCGCCACTTAAAACTTCCAAAAATGGATTGATGATATGAAATAGGGTCTCTAATCATATTAAAATAAAATTTACAGAAAGTTTAATATAAAAGAACATCCCCCAACATAACAATTATGAGATTAAAAGAAGTGACATAAAGGAGAGTACTTAAAAAGAAAGAGAGAGGTTGGATCTCTTATGACAATTCAGCAGCCTAACGGCGCCACTCAAAACTTCCAAAATGGATTGATGAGATAAAATAGGGTCTCTCATCATATGAACATAAAAAGTACAGTAATATTAATATAAAATAACATCCCAATCATAAGAAATATGAGCTTAAAAGTAATTACATAAAAGAGTGTACTTAAAAAGAAAGAGAGGGGTAGGATCCCTTACCTCAAGTCCGACTTGTCTTGTTCGTTTCTTTATATTCCTGAATAATAAACTTTGGTAAATTTATAATTGCTTAAGGAACTCCTTTAAAGATTATTATTCAGTTCATATCACATATTAAAATGTTATAATAATGGTTTAATAATGTGAGTTCATATCAAACGTTTTTGTCGATGTCCGGTACATGAGTCAAAATTGAGCTTGTTGGAAAAGAATTTTCCATGAAGTTATAGGTAAACCATCTCCAAAATATTATAAATGATTTAAATATCATATATATCCAGTTTATATTCATTTTATACTATTACATAACATTTGTAGATAAAAAATGAAATGCACCATTCATGGAGACGGTAGGTCGTACGTACGCATGAACGCTACTTTCATTTCTTTGTCATATTAATGGAATTAAAACTAAATGAGAGATATATATATTATAATTACAGAATTATATCCATAATTTATATGTAATATATTACATGTATATACATTATATATATGTACTTATAATATTACATAACATTTGGAGATAAGAAATGAAATGTACCGTTCATGGAGACGGTAAGTCGTACGTACGCATGAACGTTGCTTTCATTTTTTTTGTATTCAATGGAATGAAATAACAATGATATAAAGGTATATTATAATTAAAGTAGGATATCATATGTAATACCATTAATTCCATCCTTTATACGTCCCACATATGGCATTAACGAATCAAATAACTTTGAGGGGGCGGTAGTCCGCACTTCCTAAAATGAAGATATCGTGTTTACCCATAATGGAAACCATAAAGGTATGCCATAAATGAAAAATACAGAAACTTAAGGAAAACATAAACATATTATATATAATATATAAATATAGTGACATCTTAATGGCCACCTTTGAAGGTGTTAAAAGAATATTGAACAATCATCGTTTCGTGAGGCACTAATTCGCCATCCATAGAAACAGTATGTTTTTTAACCATTAGACGAAGGTGTGTAAAATTGTAGCTCGAATACTTCTTAGAAAAACATCCTAGTATATTTAAGATACTGTTGTTGTTACAAAAAAAAGTAATAAAAAGAGTTTAGGGGGTTGGAGAAGCAAAATAAATCAAAAGAACACAAGTGAAGACATTACCTTAAAATCGGGTAACTCCTATTGGTTTGAACCAAAAGGGTTTCTTGAAGAGAGTTATGCAAAAGGTGAGGCTTCAATGATGAAGAGAGGGATGTGGAGAGATGAAATGGGTAGGGTTTGGATGATACAAAGTCTTGAGAGTTGGGGGTAAGGTGGTAGAGGTGGGGGTCTTTTATAAGAGGAGAGGAGGGGCACTCTTGGAAAGTTATAAACTTTTACTTTGTTATAAAATTCTTTTCGGATTTTAAAGGTCCCAAAATTATATATTTCTAGGATAACGTGATAAGAGTTCTAAATCCACACATCCAATAGGTTTTTGATAAGTTTAGGTCTTAGATTTTACATTATCTTTTCATTTTATGTAAATCGTTAAATAATGAGGTAATCGCTGCATCATCATGGTGTCATAAATAATTTAATTTATTTAGTGTCTAAAAATTATAAAACAAATATAATAATGTAGTAAATCTTTTTATATTTATAATGAATATTTATAGTCAAAAATATTACTTGTATAACCCCATGTAAAAATTGTTTTAGTAAAACAATACATGTTTGTGACATTTTAATTTTAACTTTAAATAAAACGGTATTAATGTCATTTTCCTACCAAAGTGGCTCCATGGGGTCCCCAAGTTGACCCACGGATTGTATTGGTCATCCATGACTCATCCAATAAGGGTAGTACATGTGTCAAGGTCATTTCATATTATTAAAATATTATTTTTACCTTAAATTACACTAATTACCTCTAATCGCGATTAAAAACTTAAAAGTTACTATTCACCAAAAAATTATTTTAATCCCATTGAACCATATTTTACATCCTAATGACAACCATGTATGTTGGATTTTTGAAATTCAAATCACAGAAGTGGTAAAGTTTCATTTAAACGAAAAATCAGTTTTTAAACTACCACTTAGTGGTTTCACTATTCATCAAAAATTGAAGTTTTTGAGAAAAATACCAAAAATTAACCCTAAGCTATATTTGATATTCTGAATTAAAAAATGATGTCTATTTTACAAAATTCAAAACATATAAGTTTCATTAATTAATTTAATAATTAATTCCCGCTTTCAAAACAAATAGTGTGTTTTTAAGAAACAATATCTATTAAAAGATTGACACTAGTCTAAGTCCAATTTCAAAGTGAAATTAATTCCTATGACCACTATTGGATTAAATGGTAAAAATATATTCTAATTTCACTTGAAAACGAATTCAAAAGATAATCTAATCATATAAATAAATTATATTAAAAAGAGGTTTTGAATTAAAATACAGCATTTTCACTATTCATTAAAAATGAACTTTATCGGAAAAATACCAAAAATTTACACAAAGTAAATTTTTATGTCACGATTCTAAAGAAGAATTTTATTTTGTCAAATATAACGCATAAAATTATCAAAAGTTGGATTTAAAAGAGGTTCTCCAACAAAAGGTGGTTAATCGACCTTTTAAATAATATTAGAATGTTTACGCTTAAAATTGGATTCATTCGCATTTTAAATCCTCTAACATTTATTGTAAAAAGTAAAAATATTTTACAAACATATATAATCATTTTTTAGTTAGTTCTGTTCATTCCCGTCTTTACAACGGCTAGGTGTTAACTACCATTTAAAATAAAATTATTTTATTATTAGAGTGCAACGTAAGATTTCAAAGGAACTCGTTGTTGCGTATTAGGTAAGCCATCGATCATAGAGTTCCATTTAAATTAATATTAACATTTTATTCACAAATAGGGATAAATATAAAAATTTCATATTCTTTATTTACCTGGGGTGTTACATACATGGGACAAATATTAGGAAGATTCAAGATGCTTCTAAAGAGTTAGAAATAATGGATACGATTTCATATGTATTGTCCATAAGATCTATCATGTATATCATGTTATGAACTCAAACTAATGTCACTTCTCCTTTGATTATAACAAGTAGATACCAATTCAATCTTGGTGAGAGTTACTTTATTTTTTTCAAGAATATCCTACAGTACTTAAAAAGAAGTAAATATATATTCTTAGTCTTTGTAGGTAAGTATGAGATCATTATAAGGGGATACACAAATGTATGTCTTTGATCTGATAATTATGATATAATATTTCAACCAATTTTTGTGTTTTCATTAAATGGTAGAACTATCAGTTGGAAGAGTTATAAGGAAGCTACTATGGAGGAAACAACTGTAAATACAATCATTTTATGGTTTTTCAAATTCATGGGAAATTTTAATTTTTAATCCTATAATGGGAGATGTTTTGATAATTGGGGTTCATAATAGAAATATAAGAGTTATGACATCTTTAGAATATTTTTTTTATATGTTTGGAGTCTTAGGAGGTGCCTCATGTGGTTGGATGAATGTTTGATAAGGGTTTATGGAATGGTTCGAGTGTGTAGTAAAGTTATATTAGGTTGGAACATGGGTCATCCATGTGTAATGGGACTTAATAGAGGAGTTAGAAGTGTTAGAATTGGTTGAGAATCGAGTCTCATGAATTGGATAGGCTTAGGGCTCTATTAATATTCAGTTTTTATCAACAAGAATGTTTGGGGAGGCCCTATAGTAGCTTAAATAAATTATGAGAGTTTGGAGTGAATTTTGGTATTTTTTTGTTTTAACAATTTTTTAGAAAAATATCTAAGTATAAAAACCTATTCATAATAAGGGAGGAAAAATTTATTATTTATGGTTTTTTCAGATAAAGAAAAAATTATACATGTGTAATAAATATATTACACAAGGAATAAAATATATATTACATATATAAATTAAGATAAGTCTTATATCTTACATATGAATATATATATATATATATATATTACATATATGCATAAGATACTTTTTAGTAGAAGAAAATTCACTAAGTGTTGGAGCTCCTTGGATATGTAATATATTTTTCTAACTATATGCAAAAATATGGAAGAGGAAATATCTTATGTTGATGTGAAAGATATTGCAGAGTGAAAAATTATATTAGATATAGATCCTTTTTCAAAAAGAAAAGAATATTATGCATTATAAGTGAATTGGAAAATATATAACTAATTGGATATTTTTTAAAGTAAAATATTTTACGTATTGATGAAAATGTTATATACAATAAAAAATATATTACACAAGATCTTTTGGATAAATAAAAAACATTTTATTTTGTGAAATATATTATGTATCGAAAAAAAATGTTATATATCTGATTTTTGAAAAGAAAAATATATTATGTATGAGGATTTTAGATAATCCAAATATATTACACAAATATTTATATATTACATGTGGATTTTTTCCTAAGGCAAAAACCTTATGCATTGAGTAAGAATATTACACATGAGATTTTTCTTAATGGAAAAACCTTACACATGGGGAAAATGTTAATCATAGGTTTTTTTAAGGAAAAACCTTACTTGTTGATGAAAATATTACATATATAATTTTAGATAAGATAAAAACCGTACACATGAGAGATAAATATTACATATGGTTTATATATGTTACATATGGAGGGTAATTTTTACCAATTTAAAAACCTTATATATGGCCTATGTAAACAAAAATTTTAAATCTATTAAAATTTTGGATTAAAAAATCATGAGAGGAATCCTTCCTACTGTTTTCTTTCCCTCACACACTTCTTTCGAGATTCTCCCTTCCAAGTGAGATCTTCCTTGATCCTTGATGGAATCAAGTGTTGTTTATTCTAGGAGATATCTTGAGGTGAATCCAACACTTTTCTTTGATTCTTTATCAGTTTCTTCCCCTTTCCATCACTACTAATTTGTTACAACTCAAACTAGGGTTTAATATTAATCCACCAAAACATTATAGAATCATCTTTATATGAAGGTTTTTTTACTCAACTTAGCTAAAGTATATCCTAAGAGGATGAACACGCTATGTTTTGTGTAGATTAAAAGAGGTGTGACGTTGACTTAAATTTATTTATTATTTTCTATCACTTTTTTAAAAATTAATGGATATACTATATTATGACAAGAAATTGGGGATTTTGTGTATTAAAGTTCTAGATAGATATTAGGGATGGTGAGAACCCCTTTAACTGAGGACTTAGCCATGGGAGATCATTGGAAAGTGATTTATGGATTATTTCCAAAATATTAATTATGTGATTAATTATGGAATAAATTATTAGAATGGTTATAAATTTTTTTGTGATATATTAAATAATTTTTATGGGGTTTGAGATTTTATTAATGGGAAATAGTCGATGAGGACTAGACAAGAATGGTCATGAATTATTGAGAATAAATCTGAATTATTTCAGTGGTACCTAAACAACTCCATATGGTTTGTCCATTTTTGTAATGTATCTTGTGATATTTGGTCTTGTAACTCATTCATGATTGCCCTAAAATTAAAAATGAATTATTTCCTTTAAATAAACATGAAAAGAATTTAATTTTTGGGCCTAGATGGACCCTTTGTCACAAATTTGATGCCTTAGTCACTAATGGTTTAAGGTTAAATTATAAATATGTATCAGAATATATAAAAAACCTAATTGGGTATAAATGGAAAAAAAATGAACCTGGTATACCTTGAGGTAGGTTCCTTTATTCCCCTATAATTGAGGGAGGGAGATGGAGTGGTAATGGTTGGCCTAATGGTGTTCCACATGAAATATTGAGTTATCTTATATCCTTTAGACAAGTTGAGTGGTGTGTGAGGTGACTATTTCCTCCTCTACTAGTACATGTTTGTATTTGAGTGAAGATACCATGGTAAGATTTATGTGCAGACTTTGTGAGAGGACTGACCTAGTTTGAATTTTGAAATGAGATGGGATTTATGAAACCTCTTATATGTGTGCCTCTATTATATATCTAGTGTATCCAACTATTCCGTGATTTTATCATGGTAGTATTAAGGAATGTTAGGCCCTCTGAGTGGTGGGTTTTGACCCTAGAGTATGGAATGAGAGAAAGAAACCCATGTGGGGTGTCTAAACTAGGATGTGACCTAGGTAACAACTATGGGTGCCCCAATATTTTGTTTCCCTTAATAAGGGTAGTATATATAAGCTAATATGGTGAGATCCTAGTATGTATGTCATGTAAAGAATAGGTTTTGTGATTGATTTTCCAACCTATGAAATTTTTGTGGGGTTAATGACTATACCCAACTCCTAAGATTATATTATATGATATACCCAATGTTCTAGAGTGGAATACCTTGGGTATATGTTGTATGAGTTTATAGGGTTATATGATGACCTTGGGTGTATGTTATATGAGGTTTTGAGTGAGAAGAATCTCCCGAGTGTATGTGTTACTAGGTGTTGAGGTAGGATATATCCCCTAGGTAATGATGGCTCGGTAGTCATTCTAATTCGGGATATGACCCTGAGGGTTATATATTGTATGAGGTTCTTAGGTGATATGTGTCACTATAGGTGTATGCTTTATAAGTTTCTAGTAAGAGAAAATGCCCATAGGTGTGTGTGTGTGTGTGTTATTAATAATTTAGTTGGGTTATAGGCCTCGGGTTATGATGTCCTGGTAACCATTCCAAGGAGGGATGTGTCCCATTGGGTGGTATGCTATATGAGGTTCCATGGGGATGTGCCCCTTGGGTTGTATATGATATGAGGTTCTAAAAATCATGATTCCTCTAAGTGTATTATGTTCTAAATAGGTTTTGTAATAGAAAAAAGTTCCCCTATGTGATATTATAAATAGATTCAAGGGATGGAAAAGGTCCCCCTATGTGATATTATAAAGAGGTTTTAGGGTAGGACATGGTTCTCCCAAATTCGTTGAAATATTATGCTCAAAGGCATCCAGCGCTAGTTGAAGCAGGTAGGTTTGATGCTAGGTGTCAACTTAGAACCTAAGGATTAATGGTGGTAGTTTTATTACACTTCTATACTTTGTTTATTTATACTAATCATATAACATTAAGAATACATTACTTATACTAGTTATGTTAATTACATTATTAGTGTTAACCTTTTTTTACTGATACCTTACTTAGGTAGCCCTCGAACTTTGGTACCCAAGCATACCTTATTATCATAGTTATAGGTTATCTAGAGGCCCATTATTGATTTGTTGAGCTATATGGATTATATGGAGTCAGGAAATGGGACAATACCAAGAATTAGGACTGAGTTAGGATTTCAGTTTATTTTCTTTTTTTCTTTTTTTATATGATATTCTTATGGGTGATCTTGTTGATGTCGGCCTAACTCGTGTAACATATAGATAACTCATTTTTTATAGAAATTGGTTTATTATTTATTTAGTTGGATTTTTATATTATGTTATTTATTCATTTTATTATTTAAATAATTTATTGCATGTTATTTTCATTGTTTTCCTTTACTCTGATATAAGGGTATAGTCTCTCTATGGTAACAACTTAAACCCTCGCGACTAGTCGTAAAAATCTGAAATATAAGTAGGAACTCTTGTGGTCTTGTAATGACTCAGTATAGTTATAATAAATTGAATTATTTCTAGGATGTTATATTTATATTAGATGAAAAATAAATCCTTTCATCAAATACTTTGAAGGAAACTATTTAGATTAAGGAGTTCATCACAGATTTGGGGTGGTTTCTAGCATTGTGGGAGAAATTGAGCTTTAAAGTGAAACAAATGGAGTTATTTCTCAAGACAAGGAACCCCATACTCACAAAAATAATAAATAAATTCTTCAAAAATACCATCTCATTCTAGAAATCATTGAGAAGGGTGATGTAAATATCTATTGGGTGGATATAGAAGAGAATGTATTGAATCTATTAACAAAAAAAATAAAAAATCATAAGGGTCATGTTGTATCTATTAGTATTATATACATGATATATTTAATGTAATTGTTGTAAAATTTATCATGGTTTTATAATAAATGGAATCTCCATTATTATTTATTAATGTGTGCTACATATAATATATAGACAATAAAATAATAATATCCCCTCAAAATATGACTTTTTGTTATCCCTAATCAATGATAAACCTAAAGTATTATGGGTTTTGATGATATTTTAAGATTAGTGTGAGTATAATATTGTATTAAATAAAAAAAGAGTTATATTTTATACAAAAAATAGACTCGTGAGATAATAAGTAGAGATTTATTATCGAGACTAAATTTTGAAATTATATCACATGGAATGTAAAACGGTCCTTGATATATATAGGTATTTATTCTACTTATGAATCCCCATTACCTAAGGTTGAAAAGATACTTATCATGTAAACCTTTATACTTTGATACCTTTATTACATCATTATTGAATCTAATATAATCATGTGTGGTTGAGTATTTTGTTTATAATGTCATAGGTTAAGTTTAAAAAATATGGGATTTGTTCACTTGTTTAACATGAAAATTAATCTAGACCCATGACTAAATTTGATTAGTGAGATACATGGGATTTATCAGTTGAGTGAAAAGTGATTTATTTAGATACTTTTATAAATGACATGTGATGTATTAATTTCTACTAGTCTATCTATTTAAGAGAATCATGAATGTATGATATAGCCTATAGTATATTAACATGTTCTATTTCAAGTTGTTACTTGATTTCATGGAAAACGGGATTATATATAAGTATACATTAAATTTATATGTTATATCTTATGTTGGGAATGTTCATATATATTTATAGGTGTGTTTCATCAAGATCATTATAAAATAACTTCTTTAAGAATGATCGCTAAATAAAGTAGGAGTCACCAACAGACTATAAGAATATGATATTATTCCTCCTCTATATGATAAATTCCTTGATCTACCTCTCTCATGATATTTTAATAGAAATAATTTATATTCACATATGTTTCCTCTCATTATATTTTATCTAAAATCTCATTATTGATCATGTATAAGTTTTTTTATCTTTAAATTTTAAATCTCCAAGTAAATCAATGATGTGATCTTCAACTTCAAAACTAGTCAAATATTTAGCTGAAAAATATTCCATATTTGATCCTTAGAATAATGAAACTAATATCCTTTTTTAAATCCCCATATTTATCATCTAAGGATCCTATAAAGTATCCATGATCTTCTCGTTTAATTTTCCACAAAACTTAACATCTTCTGTTATTCAAACTTCTACAAATTCTGCATCTCTTTTCTATGTTTGCATGCTTACATGAAAATATAATTATAGTGAAAAGTTTAAATATATATAGTGAAATAAACCTTTAAAAACATAGTAATAAATATTATAACATGAATCATGGCTTAATCACCAAGAATCGTGATATTTAAATTATGAATAATAGGATATCATCATCAAATTTATTCTTATATATCACCTAAGAATAAATATTTAATCATTAATAAATTTTTTAAAGAACTTATGTATGCATTGAAAAAAATACCTTATTGATACTAAAATTTAATCATATATAATAAATTAAACCTCATAATCACTCCTACATATAATAAAATTACTCTTACGTATACTATGAGTTACTCTTACTTATCACGGTGTGAATTCATAGTTATTCTTATACATCCTGATACTTCACCATTTTTGTATCTATGATTTCCTGTGTATCAAGGTGTTAATAATGTTTATTTACCTTTTTCAATTTTATAGACTCTGAGATATTAAGTATTAGTGAAAAATTAGAGTTATTATTACATATGAGCTTTAGCTAACTCCAATAACATCAAATCAACTCAGAACTTATTCAAAACTCACTTTAAGCCTTCTCAACTCATTTATAGACATCCTAAATAATTTTAAATGTATATATTCTCAATCATACATATTTAAAATAAAAAAAAATCATAATACATGTTATCAAAAATATCCCCTTTAATTTTTTTCAATACTTAATGAATTTTAGTTTCATCTCATTTCTATTATTCTTTACCAAAATCAACTCATCCATAGGCACTGAAATGTAATATTTTTTCTAAAATATATAAACTAGAATATTATTTTCTCCCCATTATTAATAATAAATAAAATGGTTCTTTTGAAATGGGTATTATCACTCTTATTAAATCAATGATCTATGAATCAATCAACTCTAAATATGTATGAGCTAACTCAACATATAAAATAATAGATATTAAATAGACATCATGGTTTTCCATAAACTATTTCTTCATGATTTAAATTTATTTATAACACTTACCTCATCAAATAGATTAAAAAATTTATGCATAATAAGGTTTCTCCCCCTATATGTTATATATTCTCTTTCTTAGAAATGAAAAAATAATTAAAATTAGGGAATGATCTCTTAAACATGCCTAATTTATGTTAATGAATGGGTTTTATTACCATTTATAGCCTTGTATTATCAAATGTATCTATAGGGAGAGTTTTTAGTATAATAACAGTAAATTATTCCTTAGATGGAAAAATTAAAACTCCTTTAGCTACCTTGTCCTTTGAGAAAAGATATTTGATATATATTTTCTTTGATCTTTAAAGTTAAACTCGATTATGGGAGATTTTTATTACAGTTTGGTTATGAAAAACAATAACCATTGGATACTTAGTAATAACATGAATATATTCAATTTGATTCTTTATCCAAATAATTTGGGTAGCTACTTAGGATATAAAGACATACCCACCCTTAGTGGTACACAAAGTCACCGAGGATTATTTCTTATAATTACATGTCACACATATTCTACTAATAACGAATACTCTTATTTATGTAGACTTTATATCATCAACATGAACAACCTATCTTACATATGTAGGGCCCTGTAATCCCATCATTCCTTTATTCTTATATAAAAAATCCATAATTGGATATATTCTTGATATATCTAAAAATAATCTTGGATTTCATTAAGTGTGAATCCCATGGATTTTATTAATATATAGAATAGATAGGGATAGTAAAAATAATGTATGGAATTAAAGAAGTAAAATATAATATAATAATAATTAGGTTTCTGAAGTATTTTTCATTAAAAATATTACCTTCATCGTCTTTACTCAATTTTGTTCCCATTTGAATTGGTTTAGACACTCCTTTTGATTCTTCCTTTCCAAAAAAATCAATAACTCCTTGAAATAATTTTTCTAAGATGTAAAAATATGATCATTGGTTTGGGTAATTGGTAAACATAATAAGAAATTCATCTAACTAAATATTGACATATTAAATATTTTCTTTATTTTGTATGTAAAACTCTTCATATAGTGTTTCTTAATCAACTTAAAAGATAATATCATCAACATATACAATCATAATAAATTATTTAGCATTTTTATTTTTCATATAAAATTTTTAATCCACTAGTCCTTTTATGAATTTTATGCTCCACAAACACTCATCCAATTTGAAGTACCAATTTTTAAGGGCTTATTTAAACCCATAAAGTTCCTTATTTAATTTTTATACCTTCTATCATATTAATAAAGTACAAAACCCTCAGGTCACTCCACATATACCTATTAATTAATTTCTCCATTCATAAATGAATATTTCACATCCATTTGATAGACTTTATAGTTTATTTATGTTGTGATGGAAACAAATATCCAAATAGTATCAAGTATATATATAGGGGAAAATTTATCATTAAAATATATTCCTTAAATTTGAGAATATACCTCCCAAAATAGTCTAGCCTTATTCCCTAAAACCTTACCTTTTTCATTCATCTTATTTCTAAAAACTCATTTTGGACCAATGATGCTCTCCTTATTAAGCCTAGGTATAATATTCCATGTATCATTCTTTATAATCTATTTTAAATCTGCAATAATATCTCCAACCAATTATTTGTGAGCAAAATTCTCATCAATAGTTTTTAGTTTAACCTTTTAAAATAAACTAGGGTGAATAACAAATTTTTCATCTAATTGTTGACTTTTGATTTCGATCACTATTGATATTTACAATGTCAAAAAGATTTTTGAATCTTGTATTCTCTCTTATGGTCTTCAATACTTCATAATCACCACATTAATAAGTAAAATTTTCATCATAATCATAAATTTATACACTTAATTAAATTTTAATAGAAAATTAAATAAGGATAACATCATCTTCATCATGAATTTATACATTTACTTTAGTTTGAATAGTAGATTCATCATTGATAACATTGTCATTTTTATCATTCATGGACAATTTGTTGATATCATCTCAATTTTTAGTGAATATAACATCAAAATATTCAAATATCCTCTCAATTTTGTTGTTATAGCATTAATAGAAACTTCAATTTGGAGTATATCCAAGAAATATTTTATATACAACATTCTCCTCATTTTTTACACCATTTTTTCCTTTCTTCTTGATCAAGCATTAACTTAAAAACATTTTAAAGTGTTTTATATTTGTAATCCTTTTGAATAACATTTCATATGGATTCATATTTTAGGTTTTACTTAATAAATACTTATTCTTAATAATTACATTTGTTTTAATGATTTGCATCTAGAAATACATTAAAGTATCATGATTTCAAATATATCAATAAGACTCTTATTTGTTTATTTAATATAATAAATTTTTTTATAGAGTGTATAGTGTATTAAATTAAATCCTTATTCCATATTTATCATGATTTTATAAAAAAATTATATTTTCATACTCAATCCCATTATCAAATCTCATCCTCTTTAGAGCATAGTCTGTTTTCTTCACATCGAGTCTCTTGGAACTTTTTAACATGATTAAAGCTTGGGGTTTGTGAGACATAAACATAGTGTAAGTCATTATATTAAAAACATCAATTAATGTAATGAAATAATTATCTAAAAATGTTGAATTTTTTCTCATAGACACAAAAACATCATAATAGACCAACTCTAATGGTCTTTGAGTGTGAATTTCAACCCCTATATAGCTTTTATTCACCATATTCCCTTTTTTAATTTTTTTTAAAATAATTGTTGTGTATTTATTCAATCCTAGAATATTTATCACAACTTCCTCTCCAATTTTCCTTCTCATTGTCTTTTTTACAAGGTGGAAAAGTCTTTGATTCCATAAATTTCTCTCATCCTACATGCTCAAATAGAAACATGTTTTAGCTTCTCCAACCTAAAATAAGTTTCCTTGAGTTCTCAAGAATTTTTATATCACTACTCCATATTTAAATATCATAAAAATATAGGAATAATTCCTAAATATAACCCCATGTACATTATTATAAATTTTTTTCATGCTCAATAGATTATTATTTTTCTCATCAACAAAAAGAACATTGTTAGAGCTTAATTGTTTTTCACTAATCATGCCCACTCTAGCACCTTTTATCTTTGATGAACTATCATTACCAAAAGTTATAGATCCTCCTTAGTATAATTTAATATTTTTCAATTTTATTTAAATCACATATTATATGTGATGAGGAAACATTATCCATAATCCATGGCTTCTAAATTTTATATGCCTTGAATGTGACTTCCAAAATTATTTCTTATTATTTAATTTATTATTTTATTAAATATTACTAGACCTCAATTTTAGATTTAATTGAGATTTTGGGATATAAAGACACTAATTTTAGGTCTTTACTTCTTGATAACACCATCCATAAACTTCTTTCAGTTTCTCAAAGGTGTTTCTTATCATTATTTTCTTTTCAACTTTTAGTGACATTTTGTTTTTCTTTAGATACTATTATAGCCCCCTTATATCATTCTCCAAATTTTATCTATTTAGAGACATATTGTGCCAATATTTGTTGGTTGTTTTTCCAAATTCACCAAAAAACTAGAAATATTTTTGAAATTTCCATCTTTAATAAGAAAAATCAATTGCATGGGTTGTTGTTTAACCTCATTTTCAAGTATCTGGTGTGATGGTTTCACTAATCCATTTTGTATAAATCTTCCCTGGATATTTAGGGCTAATATGAAAATATTTTATAAATTTTTATCTCATCAGATATGATATTATTTTTATTTTTCTTCAGAATTATCCACTAGCATAGAAAACTATTTTTTACTAGATTCACTTACAAACCTGATCTTCTGTTGAGGTGTTTTATCATTGAACTTTCCTTCATAATATCCAATGTAATGACCCAAAATTTTATAAATTAAATTCCCTTATTATTAAATAAATTCACTATTAAGTAATGTAGTTATAGAAAACACATGCACTATTTTTATTTGTTATTTTGGATCATTATAAAATATAGCTATAATTTATCTGTCAGGATTAAAAAACTCTTAAGAATCATAATCATTATTAATATGGACATTATAAAGTTACTAATAATATTAGTATATTTAAAGGGTTATAATAAAATATAATTTACATAGAAGAAAGAAGTGATGGCCTCGACCAGTTGGATCATACCCTATGAATCCCATTTATCGAAACATCATAGAGAGATGGAATCATTGGTATTTCCCTGGACCAAGCCCAAGATTCATCCCATATTTTTATTACATAACTTTTCATTACATATTATAAATCATAGGATCTTTTCATGTTTAGTTTCTTGGAAATAAGGTAAATAATAAATGAAAACATAAACCATTATTCTATATCCACTTGAAATACATATTCATGGGCTTACCCTAAGTTATATTTACTGCATCTCATAACCTGAGGACATACATCAATGTAAAGGGGTGATAATGAATCCCAGTAAAGTAATAAACAAGATATAAATATAACATGTGATATTGAGACATATCAATAAGAACATAAGGAATAATGATAAGGCATGGAAAGATTAATTTCATAATAAAAATAACATGAATAATAACATAGATATGTGGATAAAACATTTAAATGATGAATTCATAATCATATCATTAATATTTATTACCAATGTGTCCTAAATAAAAAATTCCAAGGTTATTCACTAAGGTATCATATAACATATCATCTCTAGAGATTAAATTCATTACCCAATGCATTGGAGAACTATTAGGGTGCACCCTTCATGTGTATTAATTTCATGTGATCCACATAGATCATAATAAATCATTTCATTAATAACCCATGTATAATAAATTATGGGTTTCTAATCTAAAATCTTGGAAAACAAAAGAGATTAAAGACATGATCAATACATCATTTTAAATACACAAAATGATATATGATTTTTATATATGAATATTCATGAATTAAAAATATATTTTAAATCAATTTGAATGCCCATTTAAAATAAAAGAGGTTTGGGTATTAAAATAAAAAGGAAAATATAATTACTCATGTAAAAGTGGGAAATTTGAGAAGAAAATTCAACAGCATGATGGGTATAAAATCTAATTCTAAAAAATGGTAAAATGAGAGGGGAAAAGTGTATCCCATTAATAAAAGACTTTTCATATATTATTAAGATAATATAAAGTGGAAAAAAAGTAATTTACTTGGTAATTGAAAGAAAAAACCACAAAAAGGACTCTTGAATGAAAAAGAGAAGTGAAGATTTCCCTTACCTTAAAGTGTTCTTCCAAAAACATGAGGATGGAGCCTTGGGGGATTGAGGATGCCTTGGTGGGAATACTTGGAAGGAAAAATCAATATAAATTCATGGATTATTGATTGTTAATGAATGGAAATTGATAAATTGGTTGGTATTTATAGGATAAGTGGAGTAATTTCTTAATAATTTCTAAATATAGGTTTTGGAAAACTAGGTTTTGGAAAATACAAAACCATTGGTTTAACTATAGTTTTTCCCATGATATTGGACACTTGGGTCACATTTAATGTTATTTTAATCCATGAGAACCAAAATTAATTTTTTAATACTTCTTTTGGCATGAAAAATAAATCATTCCACATAGTAATGTTTTAAAAATCAAATTTTCATTTTTAGACTGTGGAAAATAACTTCTAGTTTTAAAAAATTGAATAAAATATATTAAAATATTTAATATTAATAAAATAAATATTTTAGGTCATGGATTTTTTTTAATTAATTATTACCTCATTATAAAATAAATATTATGTCATAAAATACACTAAAATCATAAAACTATGTTTTTACTATTCACAAAAAAATAAAGTATTTTAGAAATTTTTCATAAATTAAACCCAATATAATTTCAACATGATGATTTAAAAAATTATGTTTATTTTATAATAAAAATTATCTAAATATGATAATTTTAACTTTTAAATATAAAAAACTTTTTTATTTAAAAATAGAATTCTAAGGCATAATTAAATTTCTGAAACTTATAAAAAATTTCCTAGTCCATTATAAAATTATTTCATCATTTATTATTTAAATAAAAGTGTTTTATAAGACTATTTAATTAAAAAATATTATTAATAATACATTGGTTATATATAAAAATTTTATATATTTCCTAGAAAAATACAATTACATTTTATTTGTGTCCAAAAATAAAATTATCAAATTCATCTCACGTAAACATATATTTTATTAAGAAATAATAATATTAAAAGGAATTTATGGAATAATAATTTTATTTATCCAAAGTAAATTATACTTCAAGTAACTAAGTGATGGACATCTAACCCCTTTATTACACCTACATATGACCGAAGAGTAAGGTGTGTGATGGAGGTAGTTTCATGGGGTGCCTCATATAACATTGATCAAGTGGTAATATCCAATAACTTGAACTTATAACATAAGTGATTTCATTCAATCTTCACTTTATGAATCTCGAATTGGGCTTGGTCAAGGTTGAACTCTAGTGAAAATACTTTCCTCCCATGTTCTGATAAATGGGATTCAAACAACATGACTTTACTGGTTAAGGCCATTGATTCTTCTTTCTGTGTCAATTATCCTTTGTCATTACTAATTATAAATACTAATTATAAAAATAAAATTATCAACCAAGGGTATAGTTTCCAACAGTCATATTGAACAATGGTTATATAACATTTGAATCCCATTAGTCACATTTCCCTTTATACCATATAAATACCACTTCATTTTCACTCAAAATTCTATACAATTTATCTTAATGTTATATTTTAATTTTTATAAGATATTTATTGGTTTAAAAATACTTTGGTTAATTTATATTGCATTTTCAGTGGGCATGATGATTCTAGTATATTGGGATGATCCATACTTTCCTATTTTAGATATTCTTTTTTATATTCTTTGTTTAGTTGTAATGTTTGGAATTTTAATTAGTTTTATAAATTAATAATTTAATGATTATTATTAATAAGATAAAATTTTTTTGGTTTCTATTTATTTTTTGTGTGTATAAAATTATATAGTATGTAACCAACATTTATTGAAGAAACAAATATCATTTAGAAAGTCTGGGTCTTTACATTATTCCCCCCTTAATAAATTTTTTCCTTGAAATTTAAACTCATTATCTTAGTTGAGAAAAGATAAGGTTACTTATGCTTTATTATCTCCTATGTTTCCCACATATTTTATTCATATTTATGGTTCCTACACAACACTTTCACTAGGTGGGTAGTCTTGTTACATAGAACATTGTCTCTATGGTCCAAGATCTCACTTCTAGAAATAGGAGTTTTAACCACACTTCTATACTAATGGTTTTCCTAAAATGTTGGTATAGATAGTATATATAAATGGTTTCATTAAAATCATGTAGATACACCTCCCTTCAAAACTTACTCTCGATCGGGCTCCTCTCC
Source organism: Viscum album (assembly GCA_963277665.1). Taxonomy (NCBI): domain Eukaryota; kingdom Viridiplantae; phylum Streptophyta; class Magnoliopsida; order Santalales; family Viscaceae; genus Viscum; species Viscum album. The sequence goes on along the minus strand of OY728128.1, from coordinate 999,181,388 downwards.
TCCCATCATGACTTCCTCTCTTCACCCACTTCTCCAATCCCTATAGCTCTGCTCCCATACTCCCCTCTTCCATTCCTCATCGCCACTCCCATCTCGACTTCCCCTCGCTGCCACTCTCATCTCTCTAGCTCTACCCTCCTTCCATCCCAAATTCCCCTCGATGCTCACCGCACTCTGCTCCCCGCTCCCCGCTCGTTGCTCACAGCTCCCCGCTCCCTGCTCGCCACTCGCTGCTCGCTGCTCACCATCTCACCTCTCTCATCCTCCCATACAAAGATCTAGAAGTCACCACTCTCCCCTACCCTACAAAATCTTCTCTTCATGCATCATCTTCAAGAATTTCACTGATGTATTCTACCTCCCTTCTATATTGTTTCCCTTACGACAATTCTGGTTTCAGAAGTTTTTTTTAGGTTTATTCATCGATTTCACTAAAGTATGATGAAATCAATCATTTATGATAGATTTTATTCTATGATTAGTAATATGGTAACCCAATATCATGCCTTTATTTTTTTTACATCGATCCATTGAGGTATTCAATGTTTCATAATCTTACAAGGGGTTTTTCCCAAAATCAATTTTATTAGCTATTAAATAGATATTTTTATTTGGGGATTTGTGCAGCCAAGATTCATGGATGCATTGGGAGTGGAATTCACTCTTTTGATGATGGTTTTGACATATCATAATGTTCTAGTGAGTTAACTGATAATATGAAAGGTTTCAATTTAATTAATTAATTAATTATAACTATTTAATAATTGTTACTTGATGTAACTTAGAAGCTCAGGGCGATGTGATGAGAAGAGTTAATCAAAGGATAGGCTAGTTGAGCTTGGTGTCCCTTGACAGCTAATTTTTTCCCTTGGCATAAAAGTTTAAAATCCTTGGTAAAAGGTTGGTGACATTCCATCCATGACACATCCATACTTTTTATTCACTCTTTCATGATATAAATAGTTATAAAATTTACCCTTTATTATCTCCTTGAGTGTGAATCATGTGATCTTAGAGGTTGTGATTTATTATTTTAATTATAGAGATTGATATTTATCAAACTAAATATATAGAATCAATATTATAGTGTTATGATGTTAAACATCATAACATCTTTGGTTCATCATACATGACCTAAAACTATTTTGATGGGTCTATTATATACTACACAAAAAAATAAAAAATGAACTAATTCATTATGTGTGAGATAAATATACATAGGTAATGTAGTATTTCTCATCAAAAATATAGGGGTTTTGGTAATCCTAGGTAGACCTTGTTTCTAGGTTCACTTGGAGTACTACTGTCCGGACAACTTATTCTAGAACGAACCACAAGTATCAGTTTTATCTTTATACACCGGTATAATACAAAAATACATATAAAATTTTCTATTTTTCCTTTATAAAAATTAAAATATGAACTATCCACATATATGTTTAATATCTATACTAGTTCCTTTCAATAAATAATACCATGGGATGCATCAGGATGCCCAAAATTCCAAAATTGGGTCCAACCATAAAAATATAAAATACATGCACCTTTTTTTGTTATATGGCCCTTAATTCATTAACATTTGGTATTATCCTTACCTATAACTAGAAATAAACATTTAGACCTCACGTGATAATCTAGTCCATTCATAAAAACTAGAATTTCTTGTTGTATGGATATAAATTGAAAAACAAGGTTTTCCTCACTATATGATGTTAAATCACTTGTCTAACATTAATCACTATTATAAACTCATGAAAAGAGTTATTAATTTTACAATCACCCATTATTTATCACATTGGTCATGAATCATGTAACCCTAGAGGTTTTGGTTGACCACATTGATTTTCTCTATTTAGTTGCATAGTACCCAAATATAGGGAGACTAAATCCATTGTTAGATGACTATAAAATTCACAACATCTATGGTTGATCATGTAAGACCTTAAACTATATATAATTCCCCACTATTAATAGTCTAATTATCTTATAGAATATCCAAATCAATTTAATATACCTACTAGCATTTGAGTCTTACTTATAGTTATACAGAGGAGTGTGAAAATTACCTTTCGGTTTTATTTCCTTGGTGATGTCAGGCTTGCCCATTCATGGCTTATAAGAAGAGATGAAACCTTTTTTATCCTCCGACTTATGAGCTAGATCTACATAGGATACATCTATAGATGTATATATGGATTTATTTACATATCATGGGACTCATAGTGAAGATTAAAATTTCTATTCTAGACCTAATGCTAAATACTTTTGATCTCTCTCATGTTGAACATGCTCTTACCAATTCACATGGGGTCACAAAACTCCATTCCAAATAATAATAAACTATTTTGTATATGTTATCATCATAAAAAATTAAAATTAATGGAATTATCATCATATTCACATGATATTAAACTAGATGTAACTTCTCTTCATCTCATGATGTTAAACAACATGAAATTTGGTTGTAACCAAATAAACATTCAACTATATAGAAAGAGTTCCATATTATATGACCATAAATTGATTTTATAGTTAAATAAAAATGATCTTAATCAATCACCATTATTCCATAATTACATAATAATTCTCAACTCTATTCCTTTAAAAGTTTAAATGATCATTACATTTTGTGAAGTTTCATTCCTCTTGTTCATATATCCTTTCTAGCACGTAATGGTGTAGCCATGGAAGTTTACAAAACATTTTTGACACCCCTTCTTATACAAAACCTAATCCATTACTTCTCATATATATATATATATATATGTACATTAACCAATTTACTCATCTGAAATACTCCTCTTTAAATCTTATATCCTTAATTCTATTAATCATATTAGTTATCTCTTTCATAGTAATATTGGAAATATAGATTGACTGATCTGAACAGAACCTCCTATTATTTTATGGTGAATATAAAATTTTTCCATTCAATATTATGAAAAAAAGAATATTGAATGTTTTGTTCTAAAAGAAAAATCCAATTTAACCCCATGATCTATTCAATTATGGTGCGATACTGGTTTCTACCATTACTAATGGGTAAGAGCTTCCTTTTGTGTGTTTCTCTAATGGATCCTTTACTACTAGTTTTATCACTAAAATTGGGTATTCTATATTAATATTATTCATATTTTTGTTTCTTTGGTTTCTTTGTCTACCTAATAGGATAATACTTCCCATATCATTGTTTCATCAATACTAATGCACCAAATTTATAACATGCAATTCCAATATTACATGAAAACCACTACACATTATCCCAACTTGACATAACCAAAAAAACAATCCCATGAAACTCAATCAATAATTTAAGGTAATAAGAATACTCTACACCAAAAATACAAATGGACAATTCAAAAAAATCATAAATATTTCATGTCACTGCTCCCTGTCAATGACACAAATTTTTACATGCCTGAAAGGCATTGTTAAATCTATCAAAGAAACCAAAGTAAAAAATTTATAAACTCTAAGAAACACTAACTAATTTAATATAATTTTAAGTGGAATTCAATGTTGATACACTAAGAATGGTATAGAAATTACTTAAATTGTTTAAAACCCATAAAGAAAATAAAATATTGAAGTTGGTTTGGTTTTGAGAAAAATCAGATGAGTGTACCATGATTTTGTAGGTTTAGGTTTATACACTTAGTGAGGGATATGTGTTGTGATTTTAATTTAAATGATGTCAGTACCAAACTCTAGTGATCCTCATCTCATAATTATCACCCTATATTTTATAAACCCTATTTTCCCCTATTAGTTCATAATATAGTTTATAGATAAGAGATTTTAAAACCAAGTTTAAACATTGCTACCCCAAATAGATAAATTTTTTGTGACATAAGGGTAGATATTTGATGCATATAGTATGAAAACCATTATATCTCAGAAATTGTCAACATGATAGAGAAGGGTAATAATTAATATGAAAGGATAATATGCAACAACCCATTTAATAAATCTAACCGACTCCAATAAGCATGCATCACCTTGAAGAATAAACAAGAATCATACTCTTATTTACACTTTATAACAATGATACTTAAACATAATCTATGTGAATCATATTATATATCTATTAGTCTGGCTGAATATTAACTCCAGTAGAGGATCCCATGCCCTTTTTATCACTTAGTCTAAATAAAAACTCTATTGAAAGATGATCCAAGGATCATGTAACTAAGAAGAATACAGACCCTATCTGATCCACATATTAAGGATCCTTGTTCCCTATATAGTAAGAGGGGAATACCAACACTTAATTAGGATTATGAGAGGGATCCACATTCTAACATATCTTCATAGCCAAAAAAGTTTTCTTTCTACTGAAGAATTACCTGAACAACATGCTTGATATCTATTGTCTGGTATCCAATCTAAATGGAAAAATAATTTGAATATCACTTCATGTAAAATCTATAATATATAAGAAAAGGTAACCATCAAAATATATGTGAAAATATTACACATTATATATGGCCTACACGTCATGGTCTTACTTTGGAAAAATAGATATGTCATGTGCATGAATTTGGAAGAAGTAAACAATGTGTATTATTGTATACAGGGTGTGTAGAACCAAGAGAGGTAATTGGAATGTACCTTAGATTATCGTGTAATGTAAACTTATGTACATTATGTGTACCTCTATAAAACACAACCTATAACTCAAAATGGTTAGTCAATGAGTACTTCGAGAGGAACCAAAGTCATTTTCCACCCATGGTATATGTAGTTTGGTCATGTACAACATGGTGTTTTCATCGAAATGATCTTCTAGGAGTGTACTCCTTATTTATGCCAGGATGTCAACTACAGGTGTACAATGTGTGTTATAATATTTAACATATAGTGATATTAAATATTCTATTAACCATATCCACTACATCCTTCAATGTACACTTCATAAGTTCTTCCAAACTAGACCATGTAGTCTGGAATTTTGGGCCAAATTGTTGGCATAAACCAAATCTCATTGAATCCTCCAAATCATCCACTGATCATGATGATACCATCTCAATTTTTTTACATGGTTTTAATTTTTTTACAGGTTCTGGATCGAAGAGGTACCTATTGTTTTCTTGGGCCGAATTCTATTGGTTTTATATTATATTACCAATACATTGGATCCTTATTCAAATAATCTATAATATGAAAATATAAGTCTTTAACTATTTTGATCTATTTATAATCTCCACATCTTGTACTAGAATTATAAAAAGGATCCCTATAAATATATTATACAGATATACCCTTAAAACTTTGTTTAATTTCAAGAAGTGGTTGATCATTCTCTTACTTTATATTTTTCCTTGCCTTATTTGCCTAGTTCTTTTGTGTATTCATTAAATTGTCTTTTGATACTTCCATTTCTAATTCTTCAGAGATAGATACATAATTATTTATTTGATATTCTTATTCAAACATCTCAAAAATACACTTTATCTGGAGGTATCTTAGATATTTTTTTAGGCAACCTATAATTTAATCTCTCTAACCCTTCCTTTTTAACAACCTCGCCTCCCATTATTCCTCACATAGGACCACTAATAAATAGTTATGGGGGCCTTGACAAACCCATTTGTTGTTGTTTATTTCCAGGCTATAGTTTATCTTATATTCACCATGATCCCCCTTTTTGAATGTTTTTTCTAGTCTATAAGAGTGCCACATGCTCTATCATTGGCCTTCTTATTTTCTAATACAGGCTCCTTGGCTCAAAATAGAAAGCATTTTATTATGTAGAGCCTTTGTATTTCCTGGTACATGCTGATTAGCCTCTGATTCTATAATAACCTTATATTATGTTTGGGTATGTATTTTTCTGTAGGTTCCATTTTGGCTATGTATTTTGTAGGGCCTTTTTTGGGATAGCTATTTATCCCAAACCTTATAACAATGGTTCAAAGTGAACTGTTCGGATAGCTATCTATCCCAAATGAATGAAATTGTCCAAGATAATATAAACAAAAACAAGACAAACTAAATCTAATGAAAATTTCCCAAACTAAATTGTATCGAACAAAACCAAACTAAGATGAAACTTGAGTCAAACTGATTATATACCATTAATAGGAAGAGTAATTTTTAATTAATAGGAATGTATTATTTGATAGTATCATTTTGAAACTTGAATTTCTTTCCACCTTTCTTCTAAGAACATGATTTGACCCATGGTAATTGTGGTTCTTATATGTTGGATGGTGACTTGTATAGTCATAGGAGACAGGAATGTTGTAATTTAGTTTTTATTTTATTTTCTTCATCGCATCAGCCACTTAGGCCTTTTACAGCTTTATATGGATGGAGGGTAGTTATATTCTGTGAAGGGGTCCAGAAGAGCACTGGAGGCGACTACGCGGTTTTATTTGTAGGGGAGGTAGATCGGGGTAGTGGAGAGATTAATTAGTGTGTTTCATTTTTTTCTACCTTTATACCATCTTTCTTCTGTTTATTTTCTTTTCCTTCATCTTGGACGTCCAACGTTTGGATGGTTCATGCTAAAATTTAATTTATTTTTCCTTGTTGTTTTAATTAATTATTTATGGGATTTTTTTATCAACTATTGATTCCTTTATTCCCAAACACTTTTTCTAGCCCATGGGTGTATCACATCAACCTTACTCCATCCTAGTAATTCCTATATTAGAGTCTAACTAGGTTATTACTATGTTTTAACCATAGGAGAGTCTAGGAAACATGGAATAACTAGGGAGGGATAGGGAAAATCTTTACAATTCTATTGAGAATGACCATAAAATAATGATGATTTTAGAACATCTTTAAGTTATATAAGATAAACTCTCATGAAGTGAGGATGAATTGGTAAAAGGAATAAAACTGTGTTGGGACCGGAACTAGTGGTCAAATCAGAGCCCTAGTGAGAGCGAGAGTGGGAGGTATGACTAATATGTTATAGTGGGTATGGTTTTTATAGTAGTTTCATAATATAATATAATAAAAACTCAGTTACTAGATATAAATATCATGTCCAAAAAACATATAAGCAAGAATACTAATGACACAAGTGTGGATCAGAGGGAGGAACTAACCATTAATTTATAAAGAAAAGACACAAAACCACCCCTAGATCAAAGGGTCATGAAGGAAGAGGGAGGTATGGATTCCCATGGTTTGCACAAATGGATGAGGAAAAGGGGAACTCCCTCTTCAAAAACATGAGGGGGAAATGTTATAGCTTTTACCATGAAAAAGACCACTCGTCATCCAGTGGCCTACTGTAGTTTTTCTACAGCCACCTCTGCCCATCCTAGATGCTCCCATGATCTCTTAAGCTACATTTTGAGACCAATTCAGTTTTTAAAAATTCCTTTTCAATTGGTTCCAAACCTCAAAAATAGAACTCAAACAACTTTTGAAAAACCCCTCTATTAATTGAAAATTTAAACTTTTCCTCAAATTCTGAATGGTCGTATGAACACATGGTTTAAAAATATCCCCACTATAATTCTTCTCATCCCCAAGAAGTCTTATTGGATAACATATCCATATATCCTGACCTATGTCGGTCAATAATTTATGGCTAAAAAACCTACTTCCACTCCCAAATGCTCAAATCACATATGAGAAATAAACATTAATGTAAGGTTCTCTAACCAGAAAACTAGATCCAATGCATGATTTCATAATTTAAATACCTAAATGTTTATTACCTGAGACCATATATCTAAAAACATAGATGGTGTCATTATTTAACACCTGTCGGGATTATGGTACTCCTCACTATAAGCTTCATCATACCACCACCAATTCATATGATTTAGTGTCTCCTCTGAATATTCATGTTGAAACATTTCTCCCATGTTTTAATGAGAATAATTATAGTGGGGACACTCACTAAAGTCATTCTTCTCACCATGGTGGACCTGTGTATAGTGAAGTATAGAAAGAAGCTGGAGATATCCCTATGTCATTTCCCAGAGAATTTTTGAAGAGATGGTTGTTTTGGTGTGTCAGGATTTTTTAGTGGAGAAAAATGGCCAAGTGGTCATGGTGTACAACGTTTTTAAGGGAATATTTCATAAATAAGTGTTGTTTCATGCCTTGGTGTGAAGTTCAAAAGCATTTTGTTTGTAAACACAATTCAAAAAATGAGTTTCTATGTCATGAGGTTTAGGATTTTAAAAGGAAAGTTTGAATGGTTTTTTTATTCCATGGATATTCAGTTGGAGGTTTAAAATCCTTCCAAAGTTATGGACAATGTGGAGAATTAAAATAGAGGTATTCTAGAAAAATATTAAAATATTTTAAGTGCTGGATTTAAAAAGAGATATTTGTAGACTATGTGGATAGATATTTAATAGTTTTCAATGGATGATGATTCAAAACATGAAGAAGTTAATGGAAAACTGCAGTGAATGTGACCAAATATATTGGAGTCTTATTTAGTATATTTATTTAAATTCAAAAACATGTTCTTTCGCATTAACACTTTGAGAATAAGGAGAATATTATAAAATCCTTGTGTGATCCACACTATTCATAATTGTTCATGAAAATGTTCAACTTATATATATATTTATATATATCATGAGTTCATTATGATAAGGGGAGATACCTACACAACATTGCAACATCTAGTTCTTCAATAAAGAATTAGGGAAGTATAGAACTGGGCTATATTTATATATTTGTTTCAAATAAGAAAAAAAAGGTAAGAAAAAGAGGGTGAATATGAGAACAGTTTTCCAGTGAATAGATTCAGGTAGCCTTTGAAGAAAAAATATTAACATTGTTATCTTTTGGATAAATAAGTAGTACAATGAAGAAATAATTCTAGTCTTGAAATTATCATCTAGATAATATTTGTTTCATTTCAAGGGAATATAAATACTTAACCCTCACACATGAGGTGTTGGTCTCATCTGGTTTAACGGAAGGAGGAAACAATCATTGAATATCAATGATCATCTATTCGGAATCAAAGGTTCAAGGTTTATTAGTAACCCATGATAATTTAAATAAGATTGTCATGTATATAAAATACATCTTTTGTCCCTTAAATGTCATGCCAAATGTGGTTTCCAACCAACTGAATCTGATTCTGATAGGCACTCAGAGTCATATTAAAGACACAATTAATTCTAATTATATTGGATAGAGTATCCAATTACATACACCATATCTAATAATTCAACTTTATACACTACCCCAATTATAGTGTAATTATAGAAACACACTTTGACAAAGTAGATTATTTATGTCCTCTACTTCAATATAGATAGTTCAAGAAGAATAATGTTGGTATCCAAATCTTTAGGTTTGCTCCAAAGTGGTCATGTTTCCATATTCTCCATAAAAATAGGAATTTGGAAGGATGAATAAATCAGGCTTTCAGTTTCATTATTCATCATGGTGGTCAGCCACCACATGACAGTTTATAAAACTCCTTAGCATTGAAGTGCCCAAGTCGATTTTTTTTCCTATGAGGTGCATGATGGTTTATGTTTATAGGTGCTTTGGAAGACTGTTAGAGGTTCAGGTTTATAGTTTTACAGTTATAGGTGCTTTGGAAGACTGTTAGAGGTGCAGGTTTATAGGTATACAGGTTTACAGTGTGCTTTGGAAGACTGTTAGAGGTGTAGGTTTACAGGTTTACAGGTTTATAGGTTTATGTCCTCTTCTCAAATTGGGTTGTCCAGATTTAATGTTTTCTAGGGAGTAAATAATATACCAATGATTCATAGAACTGTTGGTATTCAGTATATTGGACAACAAATGCCAACGATTCATAGAACCGTTGGTATTCAGTATACTAGACAACATATATCCCAAAGGTTTCATTGAAACCCTTGGGATATAATATATACTACATGTATACCAATGGTTCAAAATACATTGGTATACATATAGATTATATACTAGATATTATGTATACCAACGGTTCTCTAAAAAACGTTGGTATAGAGCTATTGCAACGCCCAATATTCCAATGGGTCCTGAAACCATTGGGATAGCCTATACCAATGGTTTTAAACCATTGGGATAGGTGAAATTTTCATTAGTGTCCCCACCAGCTTCTACTCATATGAGAGGTCATGTTCTGGTTGTACCACCTCTGGATTCAATACATGGGAGGGATCAATTATTCACTTCTTCAAGAGAGATACATAGAATATATTATGAACTTGAGATAGATTCAGTGGAAGTGCTAGTTGATTGTCCACTTATTCTATGAGATCAAGGATTTCATAGGGTCCAATGTACCTAGGGATATGCTTACCTTTATTTCCAAATCACATGACTCTTCCATGGTTATACACAAAAGAAATATTTGTCTCTAACATCAAACTCAAAGTCCTTTATAAGGTTGTTGGAAAAGATCTTATACTGTATTTGAGAAGCCTTTATATTTTGTTTTATGTCATGAACCTTTTATATCATCTCTTATATAATATTGGGGCCAATCAATACCCTCTCACAAACTTCATCCCAATAAGTATGATTTCTACATCGCTTTCCATATAGAGCTTCATATAGTTCCATTTTAATAATCGATTAAAAGATATGGTTGTATAAGAACTCAACTAATGTGAGGTGTTGATCCCATCCACCTTTAAATTCTATTGATAATGTTCTCATCATTCCCTCAAGTTTCTAAATAGTAATTTAAGATTGACCATCATTTTGGGGGTGATATCCCATACTAAAATTCAATTCAGTATTCAAAACATGTTGAATAATTCTCCAGAATTTATATGTGAATATTGGATCACAATAAAAATTGATAGATAGTGGAACCCCATGAAACCTTACCACCTCCTTTACGTATATCTTGTAAAGTTTTTCAAGATAGAAATATTCCCAAATAGTGATGAAATGGGCAGTCTTGGTGAGACGATCCATTATAACCCATATCACATTGTTTCATTTGGATGTTCTTGGGAGACCAGTGATGAAGTCCATAGTGATATTTTCCCACTTCCATGATGGTATGGGTAGTAGTTTCAATACCCCTTTAGGAAGTTATCACAATGTCTTCACCTGCTGACACACTAATAATCATTTTATGTAGTCTTCAATATCCCTTTTCATATTATCCCACTAATAATGATCATGAAGGTCCCTATACATTTTATTGCCTTCAGAATGTATAGATAATGTTGAGATGTGGTATTCATCTATCGACTCCTTCTTTATCTCTAGGTTATATAGAACACTTAGCCTAGTATGAAATTTAAATACACCTTGTTTATCAATATTGAACTTAGGAAACCTCCCATTATTCATAAACTCTATCTTCATTTTTAATAAAGTATATTATATTTTAGATTTATTTATCTTCTCTAGTATTTAGGTTGAGAAATCATTTAGAATAGGGTTAATGATATCCTTTCCCTTATGATTCCCATGTCCAATTTTACTAGGTCCTTAATCAAGGGATATCCTTGAATCCTCATCATTTCTAGTATAAGAGGTTCTTTCCTACTTAATTCATCATGGAATTTTTTTTCTTTCCAGGGTGATAATGAATTAAATAGTCATAGTATTTTAGAAGTTCCAACCATATCCTTTGTCTTATTCTTAATTCCTTTTCTGTGAAAATATAATTCAAAATTTGGTGGTTTGTGTATATATCACATTTCTCCCCATAAAGATAGTATCTCCATATTTTCATAGAAAAAATAACCACATCTAGTTCCAGGTCATGTGTAGGATAATTATGCTCATGAGGATTTAACTATCGAGATGCATAAGAAATCACATTTTCTTATTACATGAGGATACCCCCAAGCCCTTTCATATATGCACCGGTATAAATAATGAATCTTTCTTCAATATATGGGAGAGATAACACAAGTGTAGTAACCAATATCTTCTTCAGTTCTTGGAAATTTTCTTCACATTCCTTTGTCCATATGAACTTATCCCCTTTTCATGTTAACTTTGTTAGTGGATTATAAAGTCATGAAAATTTGTTCACAACCCTAATATAATATCTAGCTAAATCATGGAAACTATGAATATTAGTTATTATTATATAATGATACCACTTCTATACAATATTTTTTTATGTGGGGTCCACTAGGAATCCTTTATTGGTTACAATGTGCCCCAAGAATACAACTTTATATAACTAGAATTCACATTTTCTGAATTTTACAAAGAGAATATCCTTCCTCAGAGTTCCCAAAATAACCCTTAGATGATCCACATGTGACTTGCGAGTTTTGGAGTATATCTTAATGTCATCAATAAAAACTACCACTAATTTACCAAGGTATTACTTAAAGACTATATTCATCAAATACATAAATATAGTATTAGAATTAGTCAATCCTAAGGTCGTAACAAAAAACTCATAATGACCATGTCTTGTTTAGAATGAAGTCTTTGGAATATCTTCTTTATTCACCCTTAATTTATGATACCCATATTAGAGGTCAAACTTGGAGAGTAATTAAGCCTCGTGAAGCTGGTCAAATAAATAATCAATCCTTGGGAGAGGGTACATTTACTTCACTGTGATCCAATTATGTTATCTATAATCAATGCATAGTAGTTTTGATCCATCCTTCTTCTTTACAAATAGAATAGGTTCTCTCTAAATAGATACACTTGGTTGGATAAATCCATTATCTAGAAGATCTTGAATTTGTTTCTTTAATTCCTCAAAATCCCTAATTCTAATTCTATATGCGATCTTTGATATCATCTTGGATCCAAGTATGGGTTAAATAGATAACTCTACCTCTCTTTCTGGGGGGAAGTCCAAGTAACTCTTCAGGAAATACATCAATGTATTCCTGAATGATGGGGACATTATCTATCTTTATACTTTCATTTCCTCCTCCATATTCACTGGTCATCTCCATAAATACGGCTATGGGATGTGATTCTATGAAAATATTAGGTTGGGATATATCTCTTTTTGAAAATGTTTGTGGGTTTTTCATTCAAGTCTACTAATATTTCTTTACTTCTGTAGTTGATCTTAGCATTATACTTTGAGATCCAAACCATCCCTAGTATAGTGTTGAATTACAACATGGGAATGACTACTATATTTGTGATGATATTGTACTCTCCAAATTTAATACTATAGTCTCTATACATTTTTTATTCTAGGATAATTACTCCAGGAGTCTTGAATGATAAATTTACCTCTAGAAGTTCAAGGATTGATTCTATATTATTTTAAAAATTGTATGAAATAAAGGAATTCATATAACTGAAATCAAACAAAGCACTTTCTATTTTTTAGATCACAATGATTGTACATGTCACAACATCATTAGGAGCCTCCACTTCATCTATCATGATAAAAAAATCCCGAACTTTCTACCTTGTCCTAAGATGAGGTTGATGGTGGTTCCCCAACATTATCTTCTTATTTGGAAATTTATTGTCAAAGTGCCTAAGTTATTCACACTTTATGCATTGAAATTCTATTGGGATTGCACAATCTTCCCTTTTTCGTTAGTGTTGATAAGTTTAGAATTAACCTCACCACAAAAGTTTCAAGTTATATGTCTATCTCTTCTACACCTTTATCACTTTCCACTCCCAAGTAAGTAGTTCCTCAAATGATTTTTCCCATATTTGTTTCATATAGGAATTTTCACTTTCTTTCCTCTTATTTTATGATCATAGTTCCTCTCTGAGTTTGTATCTATAGATATCTTATTTTTATTTGATCTATTTGACTATTTCATCTTACCGAACTCAAGTTCAACCTTCATATCACTCCACACTATCTATTCATAGCTTTCATAGTCTTGATTTTCTAGATTCCTTCATATATGGGGTCTCTATCCACCAAAGAATATATTAACCTTTCCCTTAGGATCCATAATAAAGCTATAGGTGCGTCGAGAAAGTATTATAAAGTTAATTTCATAGAATTACATTGATTAATTTTCCTTTTGCTTCCGCTCTAGGAATTCATTCTCCATTTCCATTCACATTTAATGGGGAAAATATTTATTGAAAATGATTCCCTTAAACTCTTCCTACTCCATAGCATAAATATCTCTTATTGGCATCATGTTTTTAATTAGTTTTCACCACTAATCAGCTTCTCCTTCTAAGCAGTATACTTCCAAGGTTACTTTATCTAGCTCCGAACAAATGAGTACAAAAAATATCTTTTCTATAGAGCTAATCCATTATTCAGCAATCAGTGGGTTAGTAGATCCACTAAAAGAATGTAGTAGTTAACACATGAATGAATCAATGGAAATTTGTTCCCTTTGAGGTGAATCTGGTATCTCTACTTGATTCAAGTTATTGTTCATAACTCGAGTTAGTTGATTCATCATCCTCATGTATTTTTCAATTCTAGATTCCATCATAACATTGTCGGTGCATCGTCCTTTGCACTCATCATTTACACGGTTCCTCATATTTCCCACTATTTTTTTAAAAGAAGAAAAACTTAGTGAGAAAAATGTTAATTTTATGAATATTAGAATTCTAAATATATTTTATTTATTAAAACATCATGCGTCAATATTTTATTAATTTCCTCTAATAATAATTACATTTTCCATATATCCTTCATAATAGTTCATAAAAATATTGTGATTAACCAAATATATCCTTTGGGAGTGTCAAACTAGGATTACAACAAGGCTCATTTTCATGCACCAGATCATGTTTGAGTCTTGCTCAAATTGGTGTTTTCGAGTGTTTCCCCTAGGTACATCTTTGCCAAAACCATATCCACTTTTTTGTATCAATAAATGATTTTTTACTTAGAAACCACTTACTTAATACTCACCAAAATACCAGGATATTTTATTATATTTATATTTGTCCCTAGTATTCTTACTAAAGTTTTTAAGTCCTAATTTCTACAAAAAAAATAAATCATACTTTTATACTAACTATTGAATCTCATCTTTTTATTACATAAATTTTATTATATAGAACAAAATAGATGATCTTTTAAAGTTTAGTTTCTTGAAAATAAGGTACATAATACATGAAAACATTAAAAAATTATTCTAAATCCACTTGAAATACATATTCATGCATTCAAATTAAGTTAAATTTACTACATCTCATAACCTGGGGGCATACATCAAATGAAAGGGTTGATCATGAATCCCAGTAAGGGAATAAACAAGAGAGACATATGACACATGATCTTGAGACGTATCAATAAGAACATAAGGAATAATGATAAGGAATGAGAAAGTAGAATATCATAATAAAAATAACATGAATTATAAAATATAAATGTTTCTACAACATTTAAATGAGTCATTCATAATCATGTCACCAAGTTTTATCACCAAGGTGTCGTAAATAAAAATTACCAAGGTTATTCACCAAGGTATTGCATAACATGTCATCTCTAGGGATTAACTTATTTACCTAGTGCATTTGATCGCTATCAGGGTGCACCATTCATATGTATTAATTTCAAGTGATCCATATATATCATAATAAATCATTTCATTAATAACCTATAGAGAATAAATAATGGGTTTCTTATCAAAAATCTTGGCAAACAAAAGAGATTAAAGACATGATCAATACATCATTTTAAACCCATTAAATGATATGTGAGTTTCATATTTGTAAATCCTAAAAATTAAAAATCCATTTTAAATATAAATTAATATCCTTTGAAAAAGAAATGATTCTTGGGTATTCAAATAAAAATGAAAATATAATTACTCGTGTAAAAAAGGGAAATTTGAGAAGAAAATTCGGCAGCAAGACGTGTATAAAACATGGTTTTAGAAAATGGTAAAATGAGAGGGGAAAAGGGTATCCCATTCATAAAATAATTTTCATACAGTATTTGGATAAGAAAAAAATTAATTTCCTTTTAAATTGGAATACAAACCATAGAAATGACTCTTGAATGGAAAAGGGATGTGAATATTTCCCTTACCTTGAAGAGTTATTCCTAAAACATGAGGATGGAACCTTGGGGGATTAAGGACACATTGGGGGGATCATAGGGAGGAAAAATCACTAAAACTTAATAGATTGTGTATTTTTAGTGAATGTAAATTGAGAAATGGGTGTGTATTTAAAGGAGAAGTGGAGAAATTGTTTAATAATTTCCAATATATAGGTCTTGGAAAACTAGGTTGTTAAAAATACAAAACTATTGGCTTACCCATAATATTTTCTCATGGTATTAGAAACTTGGGTAAAATTTAATGTTATTTTAATCCACCATAACAAAAATTATTTTTTAAATACTTATTTTGGCATAGAAATTAAAGATTCCACAAAGTAATGTTTAAAAAATCAAATTTTATTTTTTAGACTTTGGAGGGTAACTTATAGTTATAAAAATGAATAAAATATATTAAAATACTTAATATTAAAAAAATAAAATATTTTAGATCATGGATTTTGTTTAATTAATTATTACCTCATTATTACATAAATATGATGTCATAAAATATATAGAAACCATAAAACTATATTTTTTACTATTCATGAAAAAAATAAAGTATTTTCAAAAAATTTCATAAATTCACCCTAACCTAATTTCAACATGTTAATTTCAAAAGTGATATTTATTTTATCATAATTATTCTCTAAATATGATAATTTTACTTTTAAATATAAAAAAACTTATTTATTTGAAAATGACATTTTTTAAGGCACAATTAAATTTTTGAAACTTATAAAAACTTTCCTAGGACATTATAAATTTTTTTATCATTTATTATTATAATAAAAAAATTATATGAATATTTAATTAAAAAATACTATTAATAATACTTTGGTTATATATTAAAAATTGTATATATTTTCTAGAAAATAAAATTACGTTTTATTTGCATCCAAAAATCAAATTATCAAATTTATCACACTTAAACATATATTTTATTAAGAAATAATATTCTTAAAAGTAATTGAGGAATAATAATTTTACTTATAAAAATAAAATTACACTTCAAGTAACTAAGTCTTGTACATGTTACCCCTTATTACACCTGCATACACCCTAAGAGTAAGGTGTGAGATGGTGGTAGTTTCATGGGGTGTATTGGGTTACATTGACTGAGTGGTAATATCTACTAACTTGAAATTCTCTCATAGGTGATTTAATTCAAGCTTCACTTTCTAAAGATAATTTTTGTCTTGGTTAAGGTATAACCCCAGTGATGATACCTCCCTCACAAGTTCTGACAAATGGACTTCTAACAGCACAACTCCAGTGGTTAAGTCCATTGATTCCACTTTCTATATCAATTATCATTTTTCATTAGTACTTTTAAATACTAATTTTAAAGGTAAAATTATCAATAAAGGGTAAATTTTATAGTAGTCATATTTACCAACATTCATATTGACCAATGGCCATATTGACCAATGGTCATATTACAGTTGAATCCCAACTATCACATTTCCCTTTATACCCTATAAATCCAAGTTCACTTTTACTCAAAATTCACTAAAATTTATCTTAAGGTTATATTTTCATTTTAATAATATGTTTATTGGTTTAATAATAATTTGTTTCATTTCTATATCATTTATAGTGGGGGTGATGATTCTAGTAGATTGGGGTGATCTACACTTTCCCATTTTAGCTATTTTATTTTATATTATTTGTCTATATGTAATGTTGGGAATTTTAATTGTTTTCATAGCTGACTAATATAATTATCATTATTAATGAAATAAAATTTTATTTGTTTCTCTTTATTTTTTACATGTATAAAACTATATAATATGTAAAAAAAATTATTCAGGGAAAAAATATCATTTAGAAAGTATGGGTCACTATAAAGATGAAATTAAACAATTTAAACTCAATAGAAACCTTTTATAGAATAATTTCAATCTTATTGAGATCACCACCCAAACCATGTTCTATGAACCACCCTAAGAATTTACTACCATCTCACACATTACCCTTAGGGCATGTACAGGTATAATAAGTGGATATGTATCTAGACCTTATTGGTATGAATTTTTATATTTTTTTAATAACATAAGGATTATATTGATCCATTTTCATTATTAATTTATATATATACTTGATTTTATAATGATTATAATAAAAAATAGATTTTGATACAAATAAACCAAAAATTATGTTTTTTGGAAAATATATAATTTCAATTAAAACACTCTTTTATGATAAACTATATAATTAAAAATAAAAATTATTTTCATGAAATATTATTATTAAATAATATTTATTTAAATATAAATTATAACATAATTTAATTATGTCCCGTGTATTTTTTATAATGGTTGTAAATTATTTAGTGTTGTAAAAACTAGTATTTTTTAGAAAAAAAAATATTTTTTTAAGTGAAAATCATCAAATTTAGAAAATTATTTTTATAAAATAAATATCATTTTTTAAATCATCATATTGAAATTTTCCAATGGTAAATTTTTCATAATTTTCTAAGATAGTCAAATTTTTGGATAAAAATTAAATATTTTATAAATATTTGATATGCATTATGACATCATAATGGTATAAAAGTGTTGTAATAAGTACTATAAAAGGAATAATCAACCCGAAATAGGTTTTAAATTTAAAATAATTTTTTTTAAGTAATTCATTTAATCTCACAAACCTATAATGAATCATCCAAAACCTATATTATATTTTTATGGTTTCAAAAACAATTCATTATGAACATGACTCACTTCTTCATCATGAATGGTGTTATTTTAAATATTTTGGTTCTTAACCTAATAAAATATTATAAACCACTCTAATTTTTTAGAAACTATTGGTAAAAACTATGGAAAGGTTTTTTCTTTTGATTATTTTATTATTTAGAGCCCAAAACCTATGTTTATAAAATTAATAAATAATTTCATTCGCTTTTATTATAAATTCTCACCAAACCTACCTTTAATATTCACTATAAATCCATTAACTAAGAATTTACTCTCTCCACATACCTCTCTAAATCCCACCAAATGTCATCCCAATATCTTAAGAAGCTCATCATAATATTTTATGAGAAACCTCTCCAGTAATGGATTATCTTCCTCTTCCTCTTCATCTTATTAGTTACTTTGTAATAATCATTTTGAATCTAAATTAATTATGTTTTAATGTGTCTAAATATATCCATTTACTATCTAGATGATGTTCTAATGGTTATATATTATTTATCCTCTCTTTTTATAACCTTTACTTGAGTAGTTACTATGTCGAAGTAAGGTATCTCTCTCTCTCTTCCCATTCAATCACTTACTTTATATTAATCTTTTTTATTTCCAATTTTTAATGTCGACATGTGTTTTTAAATATCCCATTACTATTATTATGATTCCCAATTAATAAGAGACCACCTTTCGATCTCATTAATCCCTTCCAGGAACCTTTATGTGCACCTTTTATACTATTAAAATTATCCTGTGATTTTCCATGTCAAAATTTTATGTTATGAATACCCATCCTAATTTCCAATCAAGGGTATTCACTTATTTTTACGTATACTTAATTGGTTTGGGACTTCCATTTATTCAACCCACACTCCTTAATAATTTTATTAAAATTGATGAAAGATGTTATTATTTTGTATGATCTATGTTCCACACAGATTCATGTAGATGATATGAATATGATGGGTGGAACCAAAATTATATATTCATCTAATACATTGGGTCATGTTTTTATCTCATGAGATACCATGTATGGTTTATGGGAATTTGTCTTAATAAAACTATGTTATGATGTCTTAGCGGTTAACCTTTAATTGTTCTTATTTTGTCATGATTTATATTGCTATGACATTCATATGATTCCTTGATGTTATCATCTTATTCTATGCTTTGATGATTATTATGATTATCACCTTCTTATGTCATTATGGTATGTATCTTAACTCACATGTTCTACTTTAATTTATAATATGTCTTGATTATTACCTTAATAGGATTTATATCTCACCCCCTTCTTATTTATGTCCCTGGGTTATCCCATCTAGTATTATAAGATCGATGGAATTTAAGGGAATGTTGAGAAGTTTTTAAATAATATTATTGTATCCATGTTTCAAGTTATTGTGATATGTATCTGATTTCTTAAAGACATTAGGCCACTCAATATTCTAGTATTGTATTTTGTGTATATTTATGTAATAAATCATAAAATAAAGTAAATAAAGTATATGGATTATCATATATGAGGAATTTTTCACCAAGAGGTATTGGCCTTTGTTGCTTTATAAATTCATTCAATTTTTCAATAGCTCTGGCTTTTTTCTCTAGCAGTTCAGAGCTTTCATAAGTTTACGTTGCTAATTTTTTCTAATTTTACTTGAATTTATTCATATACTTCTTAGATTAAACAATTTTAATCTTCAAAATACCTCTCACTATATCTCTAAGGATGATATTAGAATTCATATCATCAATGATGTTCTTTCTCTCAAGATTCTCAAGTTTTAACTTCACAATTAATTTGATCAGATCTGATTTTTCAATATAGATTTTCTTTCCTTCGTAAATTATTTATTTTAGATGAAACTTTTCATATATATGACTTATAATATCCTTAGGTCACATATTTATATCAATTCTCATAGTATACTCCATGTAATATTTATCTTCTTCGATAGTAAATGAACCATTAATTTGGCTATTATCCTATAAGGGTGAATTGTGTTCATATTTCTAAGACATAAAAAACCTAATGAGTGTTTTTTATAGTGGATTATTGTTCACTATAGTTATCCTTGATATTAAACACATCATCTTTAATAGATATAAATTTTCTTCTAAATTATTTGGATGACATTTTCATCTTCCCTTTTTGTTGAGATGGATTTCTCTTGAATAAATATCCCTTTCTTGAAAGATACCTTGGGTGCTTCATCTCCTTCATTCTCATTGATAATTTTCAAAGGAAAGTTGGTATATAAGTGAGCAATTTTACCAAAATTAATTCATTTAAAATGTATTTTACCTTGATACTTACCTTTACCATTTTGGAACTTTCTTGACACTAAATAGTGAATCTCATCAAAAACAACCATGTATTCTACTTCATCCTCTAACTTCATTTTTTTATTATAACTAGAGACACTTTTAAGGAAAAAGTGAGAAACCTCAAGAAAACACGAAGTTGTTAAAGGAAAATTTAAGCCTATTGACCTTTTTATCCTTAAGAATTTCCCAGAACAAAGAGGTTACTGGTGTTTCTGGATCATCCTTTATGAGGTCTTAAAATCGACGCACCAGTCTATCCCATGCCTGCAAGTATTCCTCTTTATTGATTTTCCCTACCTTGAGAACTCTTACTAGGATATAATTTTTCTTGTCCATCCAGTCCCTTTTTTCTCTATTGGTGTCCACCCGAACAATCATCTACATATTTATAGCACCCTCATCTGTTAAGGCTATGATCACAAGAGATTCCACCTCTATTTCTTCTCCAGAATGAAATATCAGCTCCACAGGTTGCTCATCATCCATGCATGAAAACTACAGTACATTCTTAATAAGAACAGCCCCCTCAACTACAACTGCCACATCCCCTGCTCACGCTGCATTTCCATTGAAGATGAGAGCCCCTTCCTTCACTTGGTTCTTCACTTTCCTGGCAGATCGAGTTTCCATTGGTGAAGGTAGCTAGGAATAATCCTTATATCCTTTCTGCCCACCATGTCGGCCTTTCCTCTTCCTCAGACTAAAATTTTCACTACCATAGAACCCATGAGCATTGACTCCTAATAGTTTTCCAGAATAGTCATCACCAGACTCCTCCTACGGGATACCCTTCTCCTCATTGTGAAGTTCTGTCTAATCAGCCTCCTGGACATGCCTAATGTCCTCCAAACTCTCAAAACGGTTACATAGCTTAATAGCTGGCACCACTTTCCTCGAGTGAGATCTATTCACTATATATTTATCAACCAAAGGACCCTCCAATCCCTTATTCTCAAGTCCTAAAAGAATATCTTCCATATAAGAAGCTACCCTGGTGTCCTCTTGACCTTCCTCATTTCCCATTGGAGCTTCACCAGCTAAGTTAGAGCCAACTACAAGATCCCGGACAACTGTAGCAACGAGACAATCCAAAATAGATTCCACTTGTCCCATTTTCACAACAGGAGTGGAAATACGCAAGTCTCTCTTCAAACGGTTGACAACATCTAAAATTAGGAGATTTCTCTCTAAGGCCTCCCGATGAACATCCTTCGCCAGAACTGAGTCAGAGACTGAAAACCTCTTTCCCAATGATCCTTCTATAGTAACCAAAAGAAAAATCACGCTAGAACCTCCGGGGTTGTCCTCCTCAATACAGTTACCTGAAAATTCAGCAACCGATATGTACTTTCCACCATCCCCCATGGCCTAAACAAGAGTACCCTCGTCTAATGTCGCCCCAGAGATCCCCGTCGACCGATTCCGGAAACTGGAAACATCATGACTCAGATGATAGTAGGATTAACATAAGATGACCCAAGATTCATAGATGAACTTTTTATACCACTGAAGCTCTCCTTCAATATCTATGCCAATGGTTTCCAACTTGTCCTTAGATATGTAGACTTCAACACAAATTCAAGTGGAGATCGGGTGGATTAAGACTTTCATCCACTGGTCTGCACATAGAAATCATCCCAATAGGTTTCCAATCAAGCGTAGAATAGCTGGATTCTGAAATGGTAGGGGGAGGCCGGGGAGCGAGATCCAAATCGTCGAGGCAGGAGGGTCTCTTCTCAGGTGAAAATCGAAAGACCACTAAAAGAGAAAAAACTGCATACCTGAGAAACCTCGTGGAGCACTAGCCCAGGCATAGATGAGATCTTCTTCTGATGAGAATTGAATCAGGAGGTGCCTCGAATCCAAGAGCCCAACAATCGCCTGGTCCTAGAGCTGCCACTAGTTGGAGATGAACATGTCAAAAGCATCAACTGTGGGTCGTCTCTTACCGAAATGAGCGACCAACGAAATATTCATAAACATAGAGGTATTATGTGTTATAAAACCTTAAATAGTATATTTAAAGACATAAAGTCCAATATAGATGAGATAAGGTACCATTATCTCCATATAAATATGAAAAAAACATCAAATATAAGAGTCCCTATATTGTTTAATGATTTATAATAATCCATAATAATTTTAAAACATATAGATTTGAAAGTTAATTATGGATCTGATACAAATTGTTAGGTTCACTTGAATGGATGATCAACACTAAGAGGGGGTGAATTAGTGTTGAAAAATTCATATTTTTCAAACATATTCTCTACCATGATTGTTCAATAATGATCTAAAAAATAACATGGTGTAAAAAGTAAATGGATAGAATATAAAATTTAAAGAGGTTTGTCTCTAATATAGATTACTATATCCCAGATGTATGGTGGTTATTATCCCATGCATACATTTCTTTTATTTCATTATCAAGAAGAATCCTTAGGGAAGTATATATCCTTGAAACCTGTACAAAGATGCCACAAAACAGCCCAAAAAAGAACCAAATTATTACTTTTAAACATCAAAAGAACTTATTGAATAATGATTTCCAAGGAAATTATTAATAACCATTGGTTTATATCTGCCTGAATGGCCCAAATTAATTAGATTTTTTATTTATTTTTGATAATTCCCTTTTAAACTGAGTTGAGAGGGAACCCTTACATGACCCATATGCCCAATGGAACAAGTCCCAATACATGACCTAAATTAATAGAGGCACAAGTAAAATTACATTACCCAAAGCCCAACCAAAATACACTATATAACTTCCCCTCCCTGGTATTTTCATCATTGAAGGCCTAGCTCCCCACCTCGCATGGCTATTCGACTAGTATTTCTCCATGTAGAGCTACACGGTGTCTGGTATCGATGGAAATTTCCAAACCCTCTCAGATTCCTATATTTATTATTTATCTCAAAACTCATCAATAATCATATATATATTATAATATTCAAATTTCTAATATCTAGGTTAATTGAAAACAACATCTTCAACTTTGAAACTAGTCAAATATTCAACTTGAAATCCCCCAACGTAAATACTTAGAATAGTGAAAAAAAATGTACCTTTTTTGAATCCATATATTTATTATTCAAGAATATTCTCAAGTCTCCAAAATATTCTCATTCAATTTTCCTTGAAACTAAACTTCTTCCTTCATTAAAACTTTCAAATATTTCATATCTCTTTCCCACATGTACATGCTTACATGAAAGCATAATTATGGTGAAAAGTTCCTTCTCATGGTGTAATATTCCTTTAAAAACTCAATATCAAAAATATTATTTTAAATTATATCTTAATCACAAAATATCTTTATATTTAAATCATAAATAATGGGATAGTACCATTAGATTTGTTATTACATATAACTTGAGAAAATTTGTTTAATATTACATGACCTTCTAAAAGATATAATATATCAATTGAAACAACTACTTACCCTTATGTATCCCAATATTTAATATTATTTAAGCCATAAAACTTTTTATTTTCCCTTGTGTTTTATTATATTACTCTTAAATATGCTATGAGTTACTATTATGTATCATAATTTCAAATCAGATTTATTCTTACACATCTAAGTACTTTTCCATTTTTCTCTCTATGAGATCATATGTATCCAAAAGTTATTGGTACTGGGAAAGTAGAGGAAGATGGTTGGTTGGGGATATAAAATTTTTCATCACTTGAGTAATGAAAATATGTAATCTTTTATGATAAAATCCTCTATATAGGTCTGAGGATCTCATGTTAATTTTTCAAAGAAAAAAATAAATAAATAAATGAGTACCTAATTTGATCTAGTGTTTCATTTGATTGCATCTCATCACTGGTGATTTTTGCTTGAATAATATGATATCTAACCCCTATATATCATCCAAACATGATTTGAGATTCAATTTGGATGTTGATCATCAAATTTCGGGTGCTATCATAGAGCTTCGATGATTCCATCAACAGTACGACAATCACCTCAATCTCATCACTTTGATCTGTGAAGGCATTTTGGATCGAACGCTCAGATAGAGACTTTATCTCTCTTAGAAGTGGGAGGATAGAGAGGCTCCCATTATATTGGAATGAATATTAGTTGGAATGATATTACCCTCTTCTTTATATAGTGGATGCTAAAATACCCAAAAAGGGTTCCCCAAACCCCAGAAATAAAACACCCACTAAATAAGAAATAAGTGAAATGTTATAACGGACTAATTGTGTCATACTATCATTTATATTTTTATCACAAAATTTTAATATGTAATAAATATATTACATGATAAACTTGATTCATTCACTTGAATCATAATTCCCACAACATTAACTAACATTAAATATCAAAATAATATTTTTTCATATAATATTTTTCCATGTATTCACTTAATACATTATGAATAATTTTAATAAATAAATTCAACCTGATTATTATATAATTAAATAATAATGAATTTTTTTTATTGATGATCATTAACACTTGTACAAATCTCAGACCCCATGGTGAGGTCCACCATGTTCTATATACCTATTCACTAGAATGGGGCAGATTCTTTAATATGCTATTTTATGTGACCCTCTAAGACCTTATCTTAATAGAAATAAATATTATTTACAGAATAATATTGGTGACTAGAAACCCATAAAGGACAATAAATATAAAATAAAAATTTATAGAAATAATAACATTTTCTACAGACACGCACTATGTAATATAATCTCTTTGTCTCAAGATATCTCGTAAAGCAGGACGCACACTTATGTCATCATCCATTCTTTATTTATTATTTATTGATCTAATTGTATAGGATTTCCTATAACTACCTTGGACAAGTATTTATGAAGGTACTACCATCCAAATCAACTAGTCCTGAGATATCACTTCCTTGAATCAGAAGTAATAAAATTTATATTGACAATTCAACCATTGTCATACCACCAAAGACACACCCAAAACAATATACAACACCACAACTTCAATGTCATAGTTTTTTTATTTTCATCAAATTATGTGATTAAATGTAACACATTGATAATGATATCAATTCAAGATACCAATACACAAGTTTATATAAAGGAATATCCAGTTATTTCCAAAACATGTGATATTCCTATTGGTAGGTCTATCCTTGTGATCTCACCTACAATAGATCACCAAGTGAAAATATCTTGAGAATAAGTTTTAAAGAATATGATCCCCCATCACCTGATAGTAAAACATCAATCAGTTCTAGTTAGTATGATGTATCTAGACTATAGGACATATGTTTAGGATTAATTTCATAGTATCTCTAGGTTCTCATTATATCCTAGAAACTGTTGTAATCTTTTTGTATGAAAAATAATCTATGGAAGTTTCCATTTAAATAGTGTACATAGAAATATAAACAATATAATGGTAATATTGCATCATGTATAACTCACTATATACATGGTATGATAGTTGAAAAGTATTGTCTAGTTGAGTCTAGGGCACCCACTATTACAATACTAACACATGCACTAGATCCAACTTGATAACAAAACTTGTTATCTATCACATGATAAGATAATGTTTTTTCTAAGTTATGGATTTATTCATGGGCCTACCACATCTCCATTTCATGGAAATTCTTCTATATATGGCCTCACCTCCTTGAGTAAGACTTCTAAAGAGATATAAACTCTGAGTATATACCCTTTTTGATTATCAAAACTTTACATCCGTGCTAGTATTGGTAGTAGAAAAATTGTAATTTATATTATGATAAAACTTTACTTAATAGGTGTGATTCCAAGAACTATAAAAAATCATTGTTTATTATAAACTGCTTCTTCAGTTGCATCAGAAGCCGCAACATACTCATTATTTGCAGATATGGTTATCACTAGCTTGATTGAGCTTATCTTGATCATTAAATTAACTTAACTATGATATTATATCATATTTATATATATAAATAATATATTAAATACCATTATAATTAATATTACTTTATCTCCACATACCAGGTACATATCCTTTACAATTGGATAGTTTTAAATACTTACCATGAATTTCTCCTAGAAATAAATGATATTTTCCTACCATAAAATATATATTGGAAATATCATTTATAGTTCATATCATGTAATTTGTGATTGATCCATCATATAATAAAATGGAATTAAACTTACCCCATTGATATCCTCATATGCCCATGCATTTATTCTTGGAGAGACTTATGCCATATGACATTGGTGAAAATTCTCTCTTGAATTATTATAACTTTTATTTTTCAATACCTTGTTAGTATATGTACTATTGACGAGGTTTAAGTACATGTTTGATCCACCTCAATAGATCATGTTCCCTATAACTAAGTTTTATACTTTTATTCAATCCCTATAGAATTACTTTCATTTTTTTCTCAACTAGATATAAGACCAATAGTTTTTTTCCATATGTTATCAAACATATTTCACTTGGAAATCAGTGTCCATCCCACTAACCTCTTGTATATGGATGGAAAAATTTCATTCCAAATTTATTCTATGATCATGTTACTTAAATCCTAAACCTGATTTAAATAACTTACACCTCTTATTGGAATTATATGGTGTCATTTTCCTTTTCTGATTACATTTTATAGAAACCTTCCATGATTGGTGTTCTTGACATCCGATTCTCAATAAAATTGTCATATAAAGTTGCTACGATAAGTAAAATTATAATATATTTAGGCATAATGACTTGGTGCTACAAATTGATTCTTACTAGTATGACACTTTTACCATCCATGTATAATCTCACTTGAATACCCACCATCATATTAAAAATAATAATCCCCCTATACTTTGATACATGGAATTCATTATCAAACTTTAATTGGTCTTTTCAATTTTATCTAGTTTCCATATACTTATTAATTGTAGTAATTATTATATTCAATAAATAAGGTATCATCAGATGTGGTGAATATAAAACCACCATTATAGTTCCATCCTTCCTACACAGTATGTTTCTTTGGAACATTCTCTTTCCACATGCACTTGTAGAAATTTTTCCTAGGCCAACTACTAGTTCATATATATAATTGAATAAATCCAAGTCAATATTTCTCCCACTATCTCAAATATAGATGTGTAGACTTACATAGAAATATATTCTATTACTTTTACTATCACTTTTCTATCTTAGGTATTTCTTTAATATCCTTATAAAACTTTAGTATAATTACTTTATATGCACATTCTATTTTTATTGATGCAAGTTTTTTTATATACTTAACAAAAACTTTTCATCAAAACACATCTTCATATAATATAATATATTTATGTCATACTATATATCATATGATATCCATTTTTCATGATAGTTAGAAAATTTTTGTGGGATAAAGACATTATTTATAATGCATTTCTTGAAAAATAATGGAAGTATATATAATTAATATAAGTTGAAACATTGATACTCCTTTTAATTACATCATAAATCTAATGTGTATAAGGAAATGTGTGTTTATGAATTACTCCATGATACATTTTTTTGTTCAATTTTAACATGTAAGACACATCATAGATCCTTATTATTATCATCATATCTCTGATGTGGATAAGGTAATGTGCATTTAGGAATTACTTGGTGCTACATTATATTGATTGATGAATGCTTGTTCAAGATATTATTTGGCACACCAGCCCGAAGAAACTCATATCTTTTGACCATTCATATACCATAATTAACTTTCACATTATTTAATAAACACTTAAATTAATCTAATGAAGTATATTTACCACTAGCATACCCTTGGAATAGTTCATACTCTCTATATGAACTAATTCTGAAAGATTTGCGGCGTACCTTTATTTATAAATGTTTCTTTATCCAAAACTAAATACAAAGGTGTGTCGATAATACCTAAGGTATTTAACTCAAAATATTCTAAAAACATACTAGGTGTATCCCTTAAAAGTATATAGTTTTTCTTGAAAAAGTGTTATCTTTCCACAAATGGGTATAATTGAGTCTTACATTTTATATTCATCAGGTATTCCCAATTATCCAAGCATTAATAAACTATTGGTTGAGTATTAAACACCATAAAAAATATCCATTACTTAACTAGAATAATTTATACTTGTGTACAAAGTACATGTGAGATAATTTTTTGATATTACTTAACAAAAGTTTATCTAGAATCATTAACTTGGCAATTAGAAATTGTGTACTTATCACCATTGACTTAAGAATCTACCCTTTTCAGCCTCTTAGAGAACACACCTTAATTATCATAACTTTTATATACTTACTTGGTTACTATATTTAAATACACATATATGATAGGAATATTTTATTCAATACCCAAAAATTATTAAAAAAATATTAAAAACAATTGATGAATGTACTTGAAGAATAAGAGAAAAATTTATTCTTCAATTCATTTCATTACAATTAAACTTTTATAGACATATTTCATAAAATGTGAAGAAAATGGTCTCATGTTTAATGTATTTCCTATTTTATTTAAAGTATGTTTCAAAGTTGTCTTTAGCATCACTCTTTACACTTTCTTTTTCATATTTTCTTTCAACCGGTTCACCATAATAACTAATAATTTATTTAAGTTCTTATTTACTTAGTGAACCTTACCTAAAAGATAATAAATAATTTTCTAATTTGTACTATTCAACTTTTAATATTAAATGAATTTGGTGAAATTAGGTTATAATGATAAAATAATGAGATGTATTGAAAGGTCATGATCCATCTTTAAATTTTAAAAATATCTGGTGTTATGATCACTCATTCATATCTCGCTTCACTTTCTCTTCATAAGATTCTCAGAGATGAGACAATATGTAAAACCATCCATGTGATCATATTGTATACACAACTCACATCGAGCATTGATGATATCATAATAATATAACTATCATATGCATCATACTTGAATCACCTTTAATAATTTTTCTCACCCTCACTTCCATAGGATGCTTAACAGGTATTGGGGACACTAGCACCTTGAATTTCCTTTGTTATAGTACTTTCCACAAGAACCAGTATTACTATTGGAAACTCTTGTTGTATAGGACATTTAATTTTTCCAATAAATACTCATTATTTCTTATGGTATTAGTTTAAAATTTAAAAAATATAAAATTTAGAGGATTAGTACTTTTATCTTGATTACCAATTAGACATTACTAATTATTTAAATCCTTAAATCTCTCCCACTATGTTATCAAACTCTATAAACCCTCTATACTAGAATTAGAATACTCTGTCTCTTGGTTATTATATAGGAAAGGATCCTTGAATCCTCTCCTCATATTCTAAAATATATGGTTACACCACTACTCAGAGATTTCAATGTGGCCATTTGACTGGCCAACCATATCAACTCACGGCACCTTGAACTTTCGAGTGAAGTATCGGCTTCTAAAATCATAAAAATTATTTTACCAATGATTTCCTCTAAAGTTGAAACAAGATAGTTATGGACACTCCTATACTATTAAATTTATTTAAGTTAAAACACCACTCTCATAATAAATCTTTAATAGTAGGAGGCACCCTCAACTTTGGTTTACGAGCATCTCGTACACCCAGTTTTGTTCAAATTTGAATGATAGAAGGCATTCACGGCTTAATATTTCTTTGATGGGTTTTTAATATTTTCGATGAATGTAATAATTTTATATTAATTATTTTCATACTATTTTTTCATGCTCACAACTGAACATGAATTAATAGAATACATTAATCATGACTTTATGCATTTTACTATTTATTATTTTATGTGTTTCCCACAGACATGAAAATGCATAAAATAATAAACAATGCATAAAGGAAATAAAATTAACCTAATGGTCATGAGCATCTAATATAGGTTGATACATTTAAACTCAATGAGTCAACTATGACCTAGGGGTATCATACCTGAGCTAGGTCTTGACTCATGATGTTGCTCATCCCTGGTCTAATGTGTCCATATCTTATCTGGGTTTTCTCCTTGACATGGCATGGTCTGCGACTTATAGTGTCATTGTCAGTATTACATCAATACTCACATGTGAGTAAGGGGATCATGGGAAGAATAATGTAAATACAGAATAAAATTGATGGACATATAGGTCCTTATACATATTAAAATAAAAAAGATAATGTGTTGACCATCGAAAACATAATTAAATATTACAAACATCACATGAAAATGTAATAAATAATTAAAAATAAACATGCACAGTCAATGATCAAGACTAGTCTATAGGTAAATTATAATCATGATAAAAATTAAAATACAATAAATTTAAGTACAATGGAATTTAAATAATTTATATGAATTATTTAAATTAAAATAATTTAATTTTGTTCGGTCCCTTAATTAATTTAATTTTTATTCACAAAAATAATTTAATCTATTAATTTAAATTTTTATATCAAAATTCAATTAATTAATCAAATAATAATATAATTATTATTTTTATCCAAAAAAATGATAAAATAATTTTTAATTATATTTATTATTTTCCTAGGCCCTAAAACTTACCTAAAGTCATTGTGAGATAGGGAGAACCCACGCAGGTCCGTTCTGGATAGAGTAGGCCCAATATAGGGAGAAATCACGTTGGATAGACATGTTTCAGGACATTCAGGGTTAAGCATAACCACCCTGACCCATTCTGGGTCGGTTCGACCCATAGGATTTGACTGGGTAGCCCAATCGAGCAAGGAGTTTACCGACAGGGGTCCTTTGATGTTGGTAGGGCGGTGTGACCAAGAGGTTGATTAAGGGGTTCCCATAGTGTCAATTGGAGATAGAAATAAAATCATAGATGTTTGGGGAGACACCTGAATAGGAGACCACAGCGATGGCTTCTAACTAGGTGGTGTCATCTTGGGATGAACCAGGCAGCGGTGGCTTGTTGTGACCAAGAGACATTAGATCATTTGGGGAGAAACAATGACCTTATGGTGTTGGATGGCTTCAAACAAATATAAGGCATCGGGGTTAAATGAAAGTGTCTCTGGGAGGATGATTTTGGTAGTTCACGATTGGATGGTGGCGTGTTCAAGAATCTAGTCAAAGATAGGGCATGAAGAAGGAGGATTTAACCCAATACTTTTCTAACTTACCACCCACCTAGTGTAGGACCCCATTTTCAAACATCCTTTTAAAAAATGTATTTGGTTTATTGTGTGTATAATTCCACACCCACTGCCAAACATTATACCATGCACATTTTTTTCTTGGTATATTAGGCATGGTTCAATCCACCCTTATTAAAAAAAATACAAAGATCTGTGAACTCATGTCCAACCAGCCCATTTTTTTATTTCAAAAAATTGTCTTACTATTTTTTTTATTGAACAAATCAAGCCTATTAATGATAATCCCTTTTTTGGATCCATTTTCCACAATCAGTGGAAAAACTTCACCACTGATTGGCATTGTACTAGTGACCAGATTCCAACTAGTACCGAGCCAAAAAAAATTAGAGATCGTCAAAATATAGAAACATGGAAAAATATATAAATATTGTTCTAAAAATTTAATACCCAAAAAACCAATTGTAATCCATATTAATAAAAATTGAATGGTATTAACTTTTCCGTTTGAAATCGTATTGAAACACGGTCTATTATATTGGGAACAAATTAAAACCCTATACTTAATTTAATGAAAATAAATTTTTTCTTGTCTCGGAAAATTCAAGACCTCAATCTGATACCAATTATTGATGTCGAGGCACATAGCAGAAGCCAATGGGCTAAGGATTTAAATATTTTCATCACTAAAGTGATGAAACTATGTCATCTCTAGTGATCTGAGCCCTATTATAGGTACAAGGATCTCGTGTAAATATTTCAAAGTGATAAAATAAACAAATGAGTACCTTGTTCAATTCAACAGTGTGTTTAAATTCAGCTCATCATCGGTGATCCTTTCTTGAAGTATTCAAGATCAAACCCCTCTAGATTATCCAAAAATGATTCAAGAATCTATGTATATATTGATCATTAAATTTTGGGTGCTAGCATAGATCTTTGAGGATTCCTTTAATGTCTTGATGATCACCTTGATCATGTCCCTTCAATCAATGAAGGTGTTCTTAGATCAAATGATTATATGGTGACTTTATCTCTCTAGGAATTCGGAGGAGATAAAGGTTATCATTATATTTAAATTAATATTAGTTTAAATGATCTCACACTCTTATTTATATAGTGGATGCTCAAATGCCCATAAAGGGTTCCTCGACCACCAGAAATAAAACACCCACTAAACAAGCAACAAATGACATGTTATGATGAACTAACTGCATCATAATATCATTTATATTTTTATCACATAATTTTAATATATAATAAATACATTACATGATTAACCCAAGTCTTTAACTCCACTCATAATTCCCAAAATATTAAAAAAAACTTTAATATTCAAATGATATTTTTTCGTATAATATTTTTCTAGGTATTCACTTAATAACTTGTGAATAATTTTAAAAAATAAATTCAACCAAATTATTATATACTCGGATAATGATTAATTAATTAATTTATCAATTATATTTAAAACTTGGACAACCATCAGACTCCATGGTAGGGCCCACCATGTCCTATATACATATTCACCAAAAAATGGAAGATTCTTGAATACGCTATTGTGTGTGGTCCTCTAAGACCTTATCTAAACAGTATTAAATATTATTTTTAGGCCAGGATAAGGATCTAAAACCCCATAAAGGCCCCTAAATAGATAATTAAAATCCATAAAAATGAAAACCTTTCCTATGAACATGAATTATGTAATATAATCTCTCTATCTCTCGATATCTCGTAAAGTGGATTTCACATTTGCATCATCATCCATTCTTGCTTTATTATTTTTTATCTAAATTGAAGACTTATGTTGAACTTCCTTAGACAAGGATTTATGAATTTACAATCATCCAAATATATTAGGCCTGAGATGTCACTTCCTCAACTCAATAGTGAAAAATTATATCTTGATCATTTAATGAACGCAACACCACAAAAGATGCACCCAACACAAGATACCTTTCCAGGACTTCAATTCCATGGTTTTTTCCTTGAATCAAAGTACATGATAAAATAGAAAAAATTGATAATGATCTCAAGTAGGATAAAAATGTACAAGTTCATAGATAGAAAAAATCCAATGACACCCAAAACATGTGGTGGTTATATTGGAAGGTATATCCTCATGATCTCACCTGCTATAGACCACCAAGTGAGAACATAATGAGAAAAACACTCAATTATTATGATCCCATAGCATCTGATATTCAAATATCAATTATTTCTAGTTAGTATGATGTATCTAGACCATAGGACATATATTTAAGAGTAATTTCATAGTATTTAAAAGTTGTTATTATAGCCTAGGAACAACTATAACCTTTCTATATGATAAATAATCTATGGAAATTTCCATTTAAATATTGGATTTAGAAATATAAACACTATAATGGTAATATTAAATCATGTATAACTCATTGTACACATGGTATAGTGATGGAAAAGTAGTACTTAGTTGGGTATATGACACTCACTATTACAACAAAAGTTAGTAATATGCATTTTCCTATGTCACTTTTCTATACTCTAGGATATTATATATCAGTTAAAAATTAGATTTGGATTTACCATTACATATAAAATTAAGTTAAATAAATTAATCTCAAATCAACTCAAAAACTTCTTCAAAACTCACTCAATCCTTCTCAACTCATTTCAAAACATCCACAATCATTTTAAATGTGTTAATTCTATACTATATATATTGATACAAAAATAAAACATCATCATCCATGGGATCAATAACTTTTACTCACACTAAAATTACCCCAATGGTTTGTTTTAACCAAATTATTCTAAGAATCCTTAATTGGTATCCAAAATAATTTAATCGAGATCATCATTCCTTTAGGAAATAAAAACCATTTTCTCAATTTTATAATAAAAAACAATAAATTAATCTTATATTTTCAATATTTTTTTAATCTATATTACTATCCACTTCAATAAAGTTAAAACATTATTTTAGGTTTAAAAATTTTTAAAAAAAATCTCCAACTATTAGAATTGTTATTATCACTTGATTTGATAATAAAAAATATATTTTGCACATCCTAATATATAAATATCATGATTTTAATATATAAAATTTCAAAAGGAATTTTTTCCCAAATTTTAATATTTTAAATGATTTTAGATCATGGATATAAATTATATATTTCTATATAAATCAATCATATATAAACATACACATGTCAACAATCACACCAAAAACCATAAATTATTTATTTATGTATTTATTTATTTATTTATTCATTTTAATTATGTATCATTAAGTTTTTAGTCTTCATTTTTTAAAAAAAATATAAAATTTTAAGAGGAATATGCATGTCGCATGGTTAATACATGATTACTATTAACTCTATGGTAGATATGGGATAGTTGTCTAAAACTAGGAACATAAATTTCACATTGTTGGAATAATATTTCCTTGATCATACATCCAACCCATGCATGTTCCCTATATTTCGAGTGTAGGGTGGATGGTTGGTGTATGTTTTGGTAAAATATGATCCAAAACCATGTGAGTCTCCTATTTTTTCTTAATTATATCCTTACTAAATTAAAAATCCTTATTTTGGGATCCTCCTTCCCCCTCTTGTTCAATCACCCCATGAAATCTAGGAGGTATACCCCCTCAAGAAACATCTTATCCTCTTCCCTCTCCTTTGGGTCATAATTCTTACTCATTTTTGTGCATGATTAGTCAAGGTGAGATACTTCCCTCCTCCTTTACTTTCATCGTCTTCCTCATCTTCCTTCTTCTTGTTTACCCCCTTGCTATGTTTTATATAGGATTAACCCTAGGGTATAGGGATGTCTGGTTGTTTATTTTTTTTGTGGTGTCAATTATTAAGGAGTGTTCCTACCTATTGGGATGTTCCTCTCCTTTTTATGAAGGTTTTTCATCATCTTTGATTTTTTTAGGTAGGTTTTCCCCATGAATAGATCTTAATTTTTAGATCCTTTTATTGTTTGGATTTTAAAATTATGTTTTTATTTCCTGATGGAAGTATTGTAATTTTTTATGTGATTTACAAAGACAAAATTATATTTCCACATGGTTTTAAAAAAATGACTTTCTATTTTGACATTGGGTTTAAATCTATTTTTCTTTTACTAAGAATATATCATATATAAATAATTTCCCAAATGGACCCTATAAATAAATATTGTGATTTTAAAAGGTATTTTTAATGCTTTAAATTCAACTCTAAATTAATTTCTAAATTTTTAAATGAAATTTCAATAAGTACTTGAAATTACAAGTATTAGAAAAGTATTTCAAGTATGGTTTCGAAGAAAATAAATGTGAGGTTATACAAATTACTTTATGGTTATATAATGGTTATGTATATCTACAATTAAATGCATGTATATATATAAGTGTACAAATTCACATTGAAACATTTGAGTTCATAAAATAAGAGAAATATATATATATATATATATATATTTGTGTGACTGTATATGGGTATAACGAGAGGAAAACCTTACAGAATTCAAAATTGGTTCTCAAACTTAGTTTTTCAAAAAATTCCTTAAGTGAATTTCTAAAGTGAATTGTAAAATCTGAGTTGGTGTGTTTTAATTTTCTTGTTATTTTTTATAAAGGTTTTTCAATTAATTAAATCCAAATTATGATTATTTTGATTATTTTTTATATATATCACTTGGATAATTAAAATTTTTTCCTTGATTTGAGAAATGAAATGTTTTAAAGATGCATGAGATATTTGATGAATTGGAATGGCTGGTTATGGGTTTCTAAAAGTCCCTATTTTGATAAAATGTAAAATCTTTTGAAATGAGTAAAGCATGTGGGAAGTCATGTATCAAAGAGGGAAGGCTAGTTTAAGTAACCCTTTCAGTTTACACTGCTTAACTAACTGAACAAAACTTGTATAAATCTCATGGTGTCATATAGGGGTGACACCAAACCACTAGGAAAAGACATTTACTCATTAGAATATGTTTGGATGTGGTGTCACATATAGGAGATACTACCCCTCTAATCCAAATGAATATTATCCTTATTGGTTGGAGCACACAATGGATTTATGACTGATTAGATCATATGTTGAAATAAGGAACTTGAGGGAACAATATCCTTAGATGACCAGGGGATTTTCCCCATGGTTTATGTTTATGAAATCTTTATTTTTCTTATGATACCTACTTTATTTTATAATAGTTAAGGAACTTATTTTATTTCTTTTATAATTTGTTAAAGTATATTTTTGGTCTTCTTATTTCTTTAAAGGTTAAAAAGAATTTTAAAAATGAATGTTTCTCAAATACATTTTGAAAGTTATTTTTAACTAGTGTTTTCAATAATAATGGCATAGGATGATAAATTTTTTTCCAAGTGATTTTTTCATTTAAAAGAGAAAATAAAATTAATTATATAAATATTAATGATGTGATATTTTCTTTTTTTTAAATGGGAATTTCAAATTTTAATTAGATCTTAAAATTAGTATGAAAATGGATCTTTAATTAAAGGTTTATCATGTGGCATTGATGGTGGTGTCCTGGTAAGTATTTTTATGCTCATGCCTATATTTACATTTTAGTTTTAGGTTCTAATAGTTTATGTTTTCTATCAGAGAATTAACCATTTTGGGATTGGATGGTGACTTGTGTAGTCACATCTAGATTAGTCATTTGTTTTGTTTTATTTTATTTTTCTTTATCAAATTAACCAAATAGGAATTTTTCAACTTTTATTTAATTTAATCAGTGTAACTTTATATTTTTGGAGTTTTTAGTGGGTATCAGAGCTAACTAGGTGAGGGATTTGATAGGGTGAGTGGAGGGATTTATTTTTTTATTTATGAATCTAATAAATTTGTTATTTGTATATTTTATTCTTATTTTATTTGGTGTGGGTTTCTTACTTACAAATGGATCATGTGGAAATTTTATTTAAATTTCATTTTTTTTTTCTTAACTTAAATTCTATTATTAAAATCACTCCCTCTCATTAAATTGGATTCCCATTATTTCTTTTCACTACCCCTAGGTGATCGGGAATGCACCTCGGGGATTTCATGAGTCAGCTCAAAAATATGATGACTAGACATATCAAGTGGGTTCTTGAAAAATGGTATCATGGACTATGTTTTTAAGCGGTTTTAGGTCTTAGAGTACACCTTTTTATTTGGGATGTTAGGTAGATGGGAGATATGATTGTCAGATTTCGAGAGGTAGATCATGTGAGGCTACTTGATCACCATAGCTCATGATGAAACTTAAGTTACCATGGGATATCATTATTTTATTTTTGAATTTTAGATTTACTTTGATTTTATTTGATGGTTTTATAATTTAATTGATGGAATTTTCAATTTTCGGGTGTTTTATGGGTTAATTTGAGGTGTTTTAGATATTTGGAGAGAAAAGGGAGTGGAACCAAAATCATCATTTTCTCACATGGACTCACAAACCATGTAAAGGTTGCACACATGGTTATAAGAAACTATCGGTGATAGTGACATATTGGCACATGGTCTGCCAAACCGGGTGACCAAACCATACATGACCACTATCCCATTGGAATTTTATTTTTTTATTATTCTAGATCTAAATTTGTTTTGAGTAGAATATTAATGTCATTTATTTTGGTTTTATGGAGTTTTAAAAAGGGTGTATTTAGTTTTAAATGGTAAAATTGCATTTTAAATTGAGTAATAAGGTTTTATTTATAATGAATCAAAATAATTTTTATGTTTATAAGTTAGTGAATTCTTTCATTTAAGGAACCTGACAAAATTTTAAATGGTTTTAAAAGTAAGGTTTTAAGATTCAAAAATGGGAGTAATTATTTTTAAATACTTTTAAATGGTAAAATTCATCCTTGAATTTATTTTGGGGATTTTTTAATAGGTAATTTCTTTATGAATGATTTTTTTTGGTCTCTTGTTTTAAAGGACATTATTTTAGGTAAAAGAAACTGGTTTTTAAAATATTTAAGAGACTTTCTAAATAAATTAAAATGAAATTAGGATTTGATAAAATTATAAATATATCAATGAATATCATGTAAAGTTTAAAATGAGTTTAAAAGTAAGTATTTATGATTAGAAATTTAAATTCATGTTTTAAAAATGGATAAGTAGGTGGATTTGGTTCATTCAAGTGTTTTGATTTATCTGAGTGGTGATTGATATTCCTTATTTTTGGTTGTTTTACATTGGGATGTGATTTTTGGATAAATATGACTTCTTATTTGAATATAATTGTTTAGGTATTTTATCTTCCCTATTATTGGTATTATTCCTCCTAGATAGTTATTGAATTTATTAATCATAGGAAGTTGTCACTTGCGGGTTTTTAATCAATTGGGTCTTAGTTTGATTCTTATTAGGTGTGTTTTCTTAGGTCTCTTCCCATATTATTTTGTGGCTTGTAATATATTGAAGTTTAGATCATGACCTTTTTGTGTAGTAAGGTATTCTGAGGGTTTAATTTGTTAATTTTTAGAGTGATATTTCTTTTTAGTTCATTGGGAATGATATAGACTTGGTGGGTTCCTTGGGTGACTTGGATAGACATTGTACCAGTCAAGTTTTCACACAGACTAGGGTCGATTTGATTTAGTTGGGTCTTCATGAGTGGTTCCCCAGGTTTCCAGTTCTAGGACACCCTTATTCTCGATTTAATGTTTAGGTTCCATGTTATTTGAAGGGATATTCTCATATTTGATACCGCCTCCCATATAATTACTTTTTAAGAGGGCATCGGTGAGTGGCTCGGTAGTCCTTATCTCAGTACTTTCCTTTGGAAGTTCCTCTGAGGGTGTGTTTCTTTAGGGATATTGATACCTCGTGTTCATTTAGAGAGTGTATGTTTGTTTTGGGATGTTTTGTGTTTGTGTCGATATAAATTCTTGGGTTTAATCTTCTTGGTTGAGTGTTTGATTTTTTTCTCAATGACCCATGGGTGGTAGTTTGGGTGATTTCATATCTTATACCCAACTGGAATTGAAAGGATTTTTTT
Source organism: Viscum album (assembly GCA_963277665.1). Classification (NCBI taxonomy): domain Eukaryota; kingdom Viridiplantae; phylum Streptophyta; class Magnoliopsida; order Santalales; family Viscaceae; genus Viscum; species Viscum album. The sequence continues at coordinate 999,141,405 of OY728128.1, read as the reverse complement.
TAATCATAAATTTTGTTTTTTCAGGTGTCTTGTTTGAGTTTTTGTGGTAAAAAGATCTTTTCATGTATATTAGTGATCCCTTTAAGTTCATTGTATTATTGAAGTAACAGACTAGTTGACTTCCTAAATGGTTGGTAGACCAACTATGGGTCTTTATTCCTTGATCGTTTCCTAAGACTAGTTGGGTGTGAGGATTTATTTAAGGATATAAATATGTTTGGGGTTTTAGATATTATTTTATCATATTGGTATATTTTTGTGTTGGTTTTTCTTTTAGATCATGTCATTATTTATCCCATCCTTCTGATTTATTTCCTTGATTCTTTTTCTAGTCTTAGTGACTTTATGGGTGTAAAAAATTTTATGATGGGGAGTTTTGTCACACCATCACCTGTAAATTCTTGATTTAAATAATTTATTAATTTTTTATTTTCTTAATTATTTATCTTTGAGGTTAAGGTATTCCTTTTATTTTTTATATATTTTTTAAATTTAAAGATTAATTTTCATGTCACGTAGTTAAAACATGGTTTGTGCTAACCATACAGCATCCATGTGATAGAGGTATAAAACTTTGGTGAGTCATTTCACATAATTAGCATAAAATTTCTCTAACCTTATGTCTAACCTATGTGGGTGACCTTTGTTCCTAGTGTAAATTTTATATTTGGAACACAGTTTGGTAAACTTTGCATCAAAATAGAGTGAGTCTCCCATGTCCTTAAACTTTTTTGTTTTCTAATTATTCACTTACTAAATTAAAAAATCTATTTTGGTCTCCTCCATCCTCCACTCACTAATCACCCTATGATATCTAGTAGGGATCCTCACCCCCCACCCCACCCTTTGTAATTTTCTCTCCTCATACATCTTCATTGGGTCATTGTTCTTCCTCATTTCATGTGAAATCAGTCCAGGTAAGATCACTTCCTCCTTCTCTTACTTCCTCTACCTCCTATTACTTTTTCTTTATTTCCCCTTGTTGTGATGCATGTAGACTGAACCCTAGGGTCAATTTTTCATCCATTTTTATGTTTTTCTTGTGGTTTCCATTCCTAGGGTGTGAATATTCCTATTGGGATGTTACTCTCCTTATTTTTGAAGTATTTTTGTCATTAGCACATGTTCCAGGTAGGTTTGTCCCATGACTAGATCTTTACTTTTAATAAACTTTGATTGATTGGATTTTAAAATTATATTTTTATTAAAAAATGGTAGTATTATAATTTTTATAGTATTTCAAAAGACAAAATTATATTTCAACATGGTTTTAAAAAAAATCTAAGAAACTTTCCATTCTAACATTAGGTTTAAATCTATTTTTCTTTTACCATGCACATCTAATATTTAAATAGTTTCTTGAATAACCCTTATAAATAAATATTATTATTTTAAAAGTTATTTTTGGTCCCTCAATGTTAAATCTCAATTAATTCTTAAATTTTTACTTGGAATTTCAAGTAATACATAAAATTCCAAGTAATGTTAAAATATTTCAAGGGCGGTTTCGAATAAAGTAAATATGAGGTACTTCAAATTCCTTTCTATGTATCTAATGATTATTCATATATAACATGTTAAAAATATATGTATAAGTGTAAAAATCCACATATAAACATGTGAATTAATGAAATAAGAGAAATTTGTTTGTGTTTGTGTGTGCAATTGTATATGGGCATAATGAGAGGGAACCCTTAAAGAATTCAAAATTGGTTCTCAAAATTAGTTTTTTAAATAATTACTTAAGTGAATTTATAAATTTAATTGTAAATACCTTATTGTAATGTTTTACTTTTCTTTTTATGTTTTATAAAGGGTGTTTCAATTTATTAAATCCAAGTTATAATTTTTTGATGATTTTTCATATGGTTGTTTAAAAAAAATTCATTTTATTTTAGAAATGAAATGTTTTAAAGAGTCATGAGGTATTTAATGAATCAAAATGGATTGGGATGGGTTTTTGAAAGATAGTTTTAATAAAATTTGAAAACATTTAAAGTGAGTAAAGCACATGGGAAGTCGGGTATATAAAAGGGAAGGCTAGTTTAAGTATAAATTTTGGTTTATGCCACTTTACTAATTAAATGAAACTTATATGAAGGTCATGGTGTCATAGAGGGGAGACACAACACAACTTGTCCAAGAGATGTACTCCTTAGCAGGTGGTTGGATATGGTGTCATGGATGGGAGGCACTACCTTGCTAGTCCAAAGGCATGTTCTCCTTAGCGATTAGCATGTTCATTAGATTTCTGACTGATTAGATCATGAGTTGATATGAGTAAATAAAGGGACTACTAACCATATATGACCTAGGGAATTTCCCCATAGTTAATGTTTATTAAATGGTTATTTTATTATGATGCCTAATTTATTTTATAAATAGTTAAATTATCTTGTTGGGTCTCTTTTATAAATTGTTAAAGTATATTGTTTTCCTTCTTATTTCTTTAAAAGTTAAAAAGTTTTTAAAAATGTATGCTTATAAAATGGATCTTGAAAGTGATTTTCAATTGGGATTTTCAATAACAACGACATAGTATAATAAATGTTTTTCAATTTATGATTTTAATTTAAAAGGAAAACAAAGGAAATTTTATAAATATTTATGATGTGATATTATCTTTTCATTTAAAATTAAAATCCCACATTTTAATTGGATCTTAAAACTAGCATGAAAATGGATCTTTGATTAAAGTTTTAGTATGTGGAAATGTGGTTGGTGGCCTACTAATTGTTTTTATACTCATGCCAATATTTATATTTCAATTTTAGGTTCTGGTTTTTTATGTTTTATCTCATATAATTTTCCATTTTGGGATTATATGGTAAATAATGTAGTCACATGGAGGTTAGTCAGTTATTTTATTTTATTTTATTTTTCTTTATCACATCAGAAAAATAAGCCTTTTTCTACTTTTCATTCCTTTAATAAGTGTTGATTTATATATGTGGATGTCGCAATAGTACTTAGAGTTAGCTAGGTGGGGTATTTGGAAGGTTGAGTGAAGGGATTTATTTGCTTATTTCTATATCTGATATATTTCTTGTCTTTTTACTTTTAGCTTATTTGATTTGGAATGGATATCTAACTTACGGATGGGTTATGCTGAAATTTTATTTAAATTTATATTATTTAATAACTCTAATTTCATGGTAAAAATAACTCCTTATATTTATATTTTATTCCATTGGTGCTTAACACCACCCCAGGGCAATCAGGAACATGCCTTTGGGATGTCTCGACCTATCTTGGGTGTATAATGGGTGGATGGATCAGGTTGGTTCATGATATCAAAATTCATGATATATCACTATATGATAAATGATATAATGTATGACTTATATCATCCCCAAAATATATATATCGATATTTGAGTTTGTTTATCCCATATTTAGTATTTAAAAATAAACACCATACTCGCTCTGGGAGTGCCTACACATAATATAATTTTCTATAAAAATGGTTTCCAAATGTAGTCATGTTTGGATGAATCGCTTTCCCAAACACATTATATACACAATCCTTATTTATTTTAATTCATTGAGAAAGTAAAATATTGAAATTTCAATACCCTGGCTCTATCATGTTATACCCACGCCATTTATTGAATTCATTCACCCTTAATTTTCCTTGAATTTTACTTACATGTCACTCAAAACTATAAAAAATAAAACAAGCCACAATTTTCTAAGAAATTTAATGTATAATAGAGAACTCATATGCCAAGATGTTTATTTTAAGTTCCCAAACCCTTCTAGGGAGACATTAATTGTGACCAAATATTCCTTATCCCATTTCCTTATATTTTCAAAATAAATTATGAATCAATAAATTTTTCAAACACCAACCACAAAATTTATTTCTATCATAAGTAACTCGATTGGTTTAGATAATTTAAAACTCATAATAACTTAATTTAAAATATCAATTATTCAAAAGTGAAATTTATAACAAATCACCCTATTTAATTTGAAATATATCCAAAGCATAGATTTTATCCGGGCCCATTTCTATATAAAATATAAATAATAAAATAATTTAATCCATCCTAAATGAATTCATAAAAACATAAATCTTTTATGTATGTCCTAGGGGATTGTGTCGTATCCCTAAAAGGGGGGTGAATCGGGATGGCCAATTTTTAACGATTTAAGTTAAACTTAAACTCTTACTTATTTTAAGTTAATAAAACCTCTTTTATTGGTTATAATGTATGGATATTTGGAAAATCACCCTCACCATTTTTTCCATATGCTATGAAGATAATGTAAAGCAGCATGAAAGTATTTTTAAAAGGTTTGGTTCTAATTTGGGTACCTACTTATCTTTGTATCTAGAATTACCCATGACATAGATTTTAAACTATAATATCCATCATAGATTACAATTTTTATAGGGAGTAATCACCCTTAACACAATTAATTCAATATATTATATAATTAAAGTATCTTTATACTATATCAAATAGATGATCTATCTCCCAAAATGCTCTTCCTATATCCCAATAGAAATATTGGCCTTGTTTACACTAGAACCACTAGTTTTTTTAGTAATATACTTAATCTTCCTTATAGATGGATCTTTTACTGCCTAAAAATATTTTGTAGAACTCAATATACACATCGTTCTATTATCCTTCTAGTAAAATATCTATCTAGACCTATCCCTATTTGGGACCTGTCCATCTGATACTTATCCATCTAGTATAAAGTTTCTGGTACCCCACAGTCTGTTACACTGCTATCTAGTATTCCTTCTTTCTAATTCACCTCAATCTGATGTGCCTCAGCTCAATAAATTGTGTCTAGTATGCCTATATCTGATGCACATTTGGTTCTTCTATATCTATAACTTCTCCATCTAGAAATCTTCTGTCTGATTATTCTTTATTTAACCAAGTAGTTTATTGGTTGGTAGATCATGATGAAATTTTAACAATAATACTCTCTTTCACAATCGATCAGTACACAAAATCAAGTGTTATTCCCCTATTTATATAGGTTATTTTACTTTGATATATGTGGGGAACATATAGGCTTCCTTTTGGATTTCCCACCAACTCAAATTTTGAATTGATTGACTTTAATATATTTATAAAGATATTAACATTTTACTTCATCATAGGTCCTGAATAACAAGGTGTCAACTATCTTCAAAACTTCCTCAAATTTAAACTTGATTTATAAATGTTTAATGTACAACTCAGCATCATATCAAAATATTGGAGTGTATAAACATGAAATTAATTCTGTATGATACCAAGTAATAACTTCTTTATCTATTTACTTCACAAGAAATCTTTCATTCAGTAATTTTTCATATAAAAATTCTTTGTCTAGTTCAACTCTATCTAGAAACCTTTTTCTATTGGACTCAAGATTTTCCATCTAGATATATCAAATTTATCCATTCAACGGAATCATAATTTTTCATTTGATTCAACTTTTTTCAATCAACTTGATTTTCTCTAGAAACTTTTTAAAAACCTCTGTTTGATTATCTTTAATTGATTATACTTTTTTTGGTGACATTCAAATTCTCCATCCAATGGACTCATTCTGGTGACCTTAATGTTTCTTTATTCAATCATTATCTGTAACTTTACCACTTCCTAGATTGTACTTTATATAACCGAAAATACATGACTTAAAACTTTGTATAGACTTTATAACTTTAACTTTATATAACATCAACTTTGTACAAACTATATTTTTCTAGAAACTTCAGCTTGAACCATGAAAACCTTTGAGTAACCATGATGTGAGAAACTTTTACGATCAGTAAAGCATCATCTGACTTAATTCTTATAAAACCTTTAGTGGTTTGGGTATCTTGGATTCTTTTGGAATCTTCTTCCAATGGTACTGCAATTCATTCATTTTTCATGATTATGGAATAAAATCACTTTGTAAGGTGAAATCAGCCTACATTCCTTAGGAATAAATCATAGGAACTTTATCAAATCTTCAATGAGCTTCATCCTTCCTCATTATCCTAGATTACTTCATTGTTGTTTTTCTGATGGTTTTACCTTTGAGATCACTTTCTTCAGTAGTTTATTTAATCTCATTATCTATATGTACTTCCTTATTCAACTTACTTATTTACTTTACTAAGAACTATTGATAACAAATACAATATATCAACATCATCATCTGATAGGAGTTACAATCTCCCCATTTGGATTTTTTGACAATATCAAATTCTCTTTAAAGTCGCTGAGATTTCTATAGCCCTTATTTACAATGAATTCAATGTATTTTTTATCTTATTATTTTATAAATAATAATTTAGGGGATTATTTTCTATCCATATTATTGATCTAAATTTTGAATCCCATTTATTGATATATTGGGGTGAGGGAAGATATTTATTCTCACCTTTTCTTATTTTATTATTTTCTTTCATTGAGCTAAATATGAACTTTGAACTTATTTATAGAAGGATATCATCACTTTACTTAATGAAATAATCCCTACATCAACCAAATCTAATTCTACGTGATCCATGCTTAGTATAAAAAAAGAGTGATTAATTCATACATTAAATTTTTCCATGAAAACACCAAGTGATGTGACTTTTATAAAGTCTATTTTAGGGGTTAGTTAAATGGATTTCCATTCATCTTACTTTCCTAAATCCATATTAAAAAATAGATCAAAAATTTTCAAGAAAAAAATTGAACTGGTCTCTCACCCTTTATATTATAATTATTACTTTTTTATATATAAATAAATTTTCCCCTTTTAATTTAATCATCAATTTTTATATAAGTATTGTGAGAGTATATAAAATTTATTATTGATGATAGCAGCTTCGATTCTATGGATCTTTTTTATTCATAACTTCTTCATCATTATCTGGGGATTAATTATTTATGTACTTTTCTTCAATCCACTATATTTTTATGCATTTAATTTTGGAAAATCTTGTTTTTTATGACCCCTTCCCCCCAAAGGTACCCCTCCTAGTCCAGCAATGAGAGAAGGGAGATCGTTTCCACCTGAATATTGCCTCCAATAGGCCATGGGTTAGCAACAAGAATTGAGGGTATAATGAACATAAAAATGGGAGGTATTTCTCTCTAAGAGAACATGTGTAATAGAGAGATAATACAAGTACACCAATCAACCCCAACTCAGATATAGGTAAAATAAAGATCCAAAGTACATACATGTAATGTTATAAAAGTCTAAAACAATTGTAATGGAAACCTATAAGTACCAAAAAGGTAAACTCGACAATGATCACAAATCCAAAATAGCTCATGAACAACCAAGATCTAGTAATATCCCACATGATCTCCAACATGATCCTACTGACCTGAAAACTATTTATATATAAATAGGGTGAGCATAATAGGTATAATCAGTAGGATCCTCCTTAGAGACACTCATTAAAAAGGTAAATAAAGAATGATAAATCCCAGTGAACAATAAGGGAATCTAACTCGTCAACTAAACAGGTATAATAAGTTACAAACATCACCATGTATATTTATAACCAAGTAGCACATATATGATATCATATATTATTGTAATAAAACAATTGTACCCTAATACCAATTCCCCACTGTTTTGGCACTCTACCCTAATGTCGTATGTCCTGAACCATCTTTCTCCAAAATAAGCCAGGTTGATGAAACCTAGGATAAGTATCATAAATTTTATCACAGGCATCACATAATCTCATCATCCCATCCACATCACTATATAGTAACTGATTATTTTCTCAGAGCCACCACATCTCGTATGTCATGTACCAAATATCAGGTATTATACTACAAGACATCACAACCCATACACCAAGTAATGCACCTCGATTCATCATATCTCATATACACCATAACTATAATAAACCTTAGGATGCTATATCTAGAGATATATGCATGTGAAATAACCACAATCCATTAAAACCCTCTACACACAAATATGGGTAAACTATACACCATGCATACTAGTATATAATACTACTAAGATAAGAGAGAGGATCCCGAGGGGGTATTCAGCCATTTGTATCTTGACAACCTAAATGTTGGGGAAAACATCCTCTTAGAGTCCACTGGGTTTCAGTATCCCTATCAATATGGGTGGGGTATCATATTAAATCACAAAACATACATACATAATATATCTCATAACCACATTGTGGGAATTAACCTAGTATTAAGATAAACTGCAACCAGAACCACTTGGACACCCGGTTTCCATCACTAAGAAATAGATATCCTATAAGAAGACAAGAAATTAATAAGTCTTAATTAAATTCATTATTTCCTTTTTAATCAATTCACTTCATGTTAATTAATTTAGTATCCATCAATTAAAATTACTCCAAATTATATTTCATTAACCATTAGAGTGAAGTCCATACCTTCGAAGCATAATCCAACTGAGTCCATGGTTTCTCAAGATTAAGATATTTGTATCATTATAGTTATTACCAACCCCCTGGGTTGAAACATTAAGTATTATTCTACTATTACATAAATTCTAGGAACTCTTGGAAACATCCCAATCCACAATCAAAGAGATGCATAACTAAGCATATACAATTGCCTCAAGCAGTGGGGAAATGAATGAAGATAAAAAATAAACCCAACCATCCTGAACTTAAGAAGAATATTAACAAGAAAACATCTTATATTTCAGTACAACAATGGATATTCCCATATTCAACCCTTCTATCAACTCTAGTGGAATTCCAAACACTATCACACATATTTCCATGCATCTTATCATCATAGGTGTCAACTCTATCCACAAACTCAGGCCTCCTTACCCATATCTCATTAACCATACTAGGATTATACTACATCGAATAGAAAGGATCACATACACAATAACACATAAGGTTAAAAAACAAAAACAAATTCATTAGGTCATCTAGGACCTAAAACAATGCATTTATCCTTTATAAGCAGATAGGCTCTCTCACCCCTAAACACAAGGAATTAATCCTTCATAATCAAACAAGCTCACTTATCCCTGAATATTTATATTTATTAAACAACTAGTTTTATTTTATATTTAATTAACATATTCAGTTATCATAGGTTATAACTATGAGTAACCTAATACATCATCTATAAAAATCTATGAACTATTAAACATTCTCTTCAATCATATCTTATAGTTTCATTAAACTTTAGGGAATAATATTTCATTAACATGCCTTTAATTATTATCATTAATAAGAATTACTAGCTTCATATTATTTATCCAATTCCATTAACATGGAGAATAATAAATTCAGTTAAACCCACATAAATCATCAATTTGATTGCCATCAAATTACAAGAATCTAAGGATTCATTACACATGAATCTTTAATTATTTATCCAACCAACAATTATCGACTTTACATTTGTTACTAATTTAATAAAATTAACATGTGCTAAAACAATAATAAAAAACATTTTAAACATATAATAACCTAGATATCACACTATCTAGTAAATCAGGAGGGAATCCTTTATCATGAGGGAAAAAATGTGATTTCTACACCTGAAAAATAATTCTTTCCATTATCTGGTTTATTCTTTATTAGGTTTAATTCTACCACTACCCAAAGAATATTAATCATGGTCAATTTATGATTACATATAAATAAAATGAGAATAAATTAATCCCCTACCTCAATACATCAATATTATTCAAACAATAAATCTTTCACAATGCGGATATCCAATCACCTCTCTTACAAAGAAATCTACATACCTCCAAGAACATCACACCATAAATATTCCAAAAAACATTAAATAAAATCAATTATAATGATTGATATAAAATACCAAAACATGTAAAGATATAATGGTAGGAAACAATATTGAACATATAAGAAACCATAATAAAAGATTAAGAACTCACCTCATATCACTATGGATCGAACAAGAGAAGTCGAGGATCAAGTTTGATCGGAAGGGGCCTCAAAGTCCTTTAAAAATATCTCTAGGGTTCCTATAGGTAAAGAGAGAAGGATGAGAGAAAAGTGGGTTTGGAGGGGATTTGGGTATTTATAAAATTTTTTAGAATTATATGACCACATTGTAGCCTCCTAGACCATGCTGCAGAACCGAATAAAATAGGGAGGACTACGACATAGTGTAAGGGGCCATGTTGTAACCTTCCTAGTCAAACCCCATTTGATAACCATTATTCCCTATATTCCATATATCCTACAAACCTAAACAGAAGAATTTAGTGTGGGGAAAACCAATACACTCTAGATATCCTCTCCATGGCACAACAACCCAGCCATGCTACACCACAACCTACCATTACAGTGAATCCATGCCAAAAATGGAAGTGACTCTTAATCTCGCAACTCTAACCTCCTATACTACATCCACCCCCACTAGGTCGTATATAACACCCTTATGACATATCCCAAGGATCCATGGTGTATAATTTACTTAACTCCCCATTTTCTTCCAAAACACCTTGAAAATTTCTTCAAAAACCTCCAACACCTAAACTCGTAAAGGAAAGTGATAATATGATCTAGTCCCTTACCTTAGATCGCCCTCAAAATATTCTCATCCCTAAGAATTTAAAACTAACCTTGAGAAAAATAAGGGGGAAAGGGTTGTCCAAAAAAACACCACATGAGATACCTCTCAAAGATCTCTCCATCATAGGAGCACAACCACCTCACTTTGAGGAACCAAGCACAAAACCACACAACAACAATAACCATCTCCAAAAAACTCTCCTAGGGGAGATACCTCTCAAAAAAGATCAATTTCACCGACAAAAATAATGAGAAAGATCAAACCAAATCATAAACTATAAAATATTAACAACTTCAAAGGAGCAATGCTACAAGAGAAGATTTAAACAATAAATTGATTAGGGTAGTGATTGTGTATCAACGAATCACATTCTTGGGTACTCTCCTCCAAAGAATTTTTCCACTAAAGGACATAAAATAAGGGAATATCACATCCACACTATACCTTCCCTTGGTGGTCCCAGATCTCTACAGGACACTCCTCAAAGGTTTCATCATCATCAATGTTGATCTCACCCCAATCGATGATGTGAGAGTCATCATGAAGGTAATGTTAGAGTTAAGACACATGGAATACATCATGAATTCATCTCATCTATGGTGGAAGTGTTATCTGATATTCCATGACTCTAACACAAGACAATACCTTGAAAGTCCCAAAAAACCGAGGAGAAATCTTACTCCCATAACCAAACCATCACTTTCCATGAAAAGTAGTCGCCTTTAGGAGAATGTGATCTCTAATATAGAACTATATAGGTATCCTCATATAATAAACATAGTAATTATAATGATCATACACTTCTTTCATACTTCTATGAATTACCTAATCCATCTCATCCATATATTTCACTATCTTTAGCCTAAGAATTATTGATTGTCTAGCCCCAGTCTAAAAAAATGGAGAATAGAAATGTCAGTATTATAAAGCTTCAAATGGTGTCATACTAATGGTCGAGTGAAAACTATTATTGTAAGAAAACTTGACCAAAGTTAGTTTCCTCGTCCATGAACCTCCAAAATCCAGAACATAAAAACTAAATGTGTCTTCATGATTCTAGATGGTCTGTTCTATTTGAACATTAATTTATGGATTAAAAGTTGTGTTAAGGAATAATTGAGATAAAAAAATCATCTTGGAGACCTCTCTACACCCTGGAGGTAAAATAAGGATCATAATCAGAGATGATAATCCTTGGTAATATGTGAAGTTTCACCACCTCCTCCAGATACTGCCTCGAAAAAACCTCTAATGAGATTTAATTTTTCATCACTATAAAGTGGGATGATTTTTTCAAATGGTCCATTATCACCCATATAGAATCATAACCTCACTGATCTAGAGGTAAACCAATAAATAATTCCATCAATATGTTCTCTCACTTCTACTAGGGAACATCTAATGGTTGGAGTAAACCATTGGGAACACAGTGCTTGACCTTCACCTTCTAGATGAAAAAACATAAAGACACAAACTCTATAACTAAATAATTCATCTCAGGACACCAAAAAAACCTCTTAGGTCTCATTTTATCTTTTTCGTGATAGGATATACCACCTAGGGTAAGCTATGAAACTCATGGATAACCATTTCGCACATCATCGAAGGGATGAAAATACTTCCCTAAAACAACAACCAATGTTTTTCATCCTCTGAATAACCATCATGAGAATCAATAAAGACAACTTGGAATCTCCATAAGTCCACCTCAGAATCTCCTAACTAGGACACCCCCACCTGCTACACCGAATATTATTGCACTATCATATGAAAAAAAAACACCTCTACCATCAACCACTCTCTTATAAATATGTATCATTGAGGTTTATTTTATAACTCTCTAGGAATATCCAAATTCATTCATGGAATCACTATTTGACTTCCTTATTATCACATCATCTACAACATTTCCATTTTTCTGGTGCATATAAAATATCAAAGCCATAATCCTGAAATAACTCTATCCACTTTCACTATAGGAAGTTCAAGTAATGCTAGGATAATGAATACCTCAAGATATTATGAATGGTAAACACCACAAAACACTTGTTGATGAGGTAATGTTTCCACAACTTCAAGAAAAAAATAACTACTATCAAATCAAGATCATGAGTGGCATAGTTATTCTCATGGGTGTGTAACTTCTAATATTTGTAAGAAATGACCTATCTCTACTGCATCAAAACACAACTCAAACCAAGGCATAAATCATCATAGAAAACTTCAAAATAAATCTCTATAATAGAAAACAAAGGACTGGAGAACTAATAAACTTTTTCTTCAAGTACTCAAAATATTCCTGAAGTTGGTCAGTCCACAAGAACACCTGATCCTTTCTAGACAAGGATTTCATAGGAGTCACAACCCAAGAAAAATAAAATATGAACCTCCTATAATAGCTTGAAAGACCAAAGAAACTCCACACCTATGTGATTATATTAAGGGATGCCTAATAAATGAATGATTTAGTCATCTAAGGATCCACTACTACTCCCTACTTGAACATGACATGCCTTAAGAAACAAACTTCATGATCCCAAAACTCAAACTTCGATAAATTCCCAAATAGCTAATGATGATGAAGAACTCCCAAAACAGAATGCATATACTCCATGTGATCTTCCTCAAACAGAGAGTACATAAGTATTTCATCAATGAAGTCCTCCAAAAACTAATACAGGGACTCCCAGAACACTATGTTCATAAAAATCATGACCATAGTTGGAGTGTTCATTAGGTTGAACAACATCACAAAAAACTCAAAATGACCATGATGACATCAAAAAGTAGTCTTTAAAATGTCCTCATATTTCACCTATATCTAATGATATCATTTATATAGATCGATATTTGGGAACCAACTATCCCCTTTTAGATGCTCGAATAAGTCATCAATCCATGGAAGATGATAGTGGTTCTTCACTTTCACCTAATTCAAGCAACGATAATCAATACAGAAACACAAACTACTATAGGCCTTCTTCATGAACAAAACTGGTGCACCATAAGGTAACATGCTTGGCTGAAAAAATCTCAGTTACAATAATTCATTGAGTTATACTTTCAACTCATAAGGATACATAATATACGGGGATATTGAGATTGGAGAAGCACCCAATTATAGATCAATCTAAAACTTGATCTCCCATTAAAAGGGAAATGATTCAACCTCCTCCAGAAAAACATCAGGGTACTCTTTTATAGCCCTGGGAAACACTATTGGATTAACCTCTATTGAACTCAATATCCTCTCATACAATAGAAAATACAAGGATGAAACATACCTCCAACCCATCCAAGGGTATTTCTCTCCAACAAACATGGAAAACTCTTCATCAGTATCATATAATGTAACCAGCATCCTAAAGAAATCCACAATAGATTGCACTAAATATATCCAGTATATACTATGGTTGATTTAATATAGCTATATCCGTAAACATAGGAAGTCAAACCAAGAGCAATGCTACCCCAACACTAGATCACAGACTCTATAAACTTCATACAGATAAACTTGACCTCTAACTGGCATAGTCAACACCAAGGGAATAAAATGTATATCCACATAAATTCCAAAATAATAGACTAGAGAAAGTGATATAAAGAAGTGTGTAGCTCCATAATAAAACAAATAACGAACCCATATAGAAAAAAAGAAAATCATACCTTGAACGATGTATAGATCTCCCAATACTGGAAATACTGAAGCATGAAGCTGAACATGACCTACTCCATGGACTATATGACCTAAATGAATACCACCACTAAAGTAATGATCTAATATTTGAATATGGACTATAATCTATCAACGTTTTCTCCTCTCTGTTGATATTGAGATAGAGCATCATGTTGCAACTGCCTCGATTAAAACTGCCTTAGTAAAGGAACCTAAAGTAGAATGATTGGTGCATTCTTCCTACTAAAAAAAGGTTGATCACTCTCACTTATAATGACCTCAGACTATACAAGAAAAACATATATATAATCTCATGTGAAATACTTGATAGTATCCACCCATAGAGAAATGATATGATAAAAGATAGGACCTACCCCCAACAGCCTAAAATCACTTCTTTCCAGGAAACTAGAAACCTCGGACCATAGATTTGATTTGTTATGAATCTTTATGACTCTCCTTTAATGATGAACCAGTTATAGCTAGTATACTCTTCTAACCAGAACCTCAAGATAGATATGAAACATAAATAGGGTGACCTGGTGTTGGATTTATGGATGAAAATACTTTTAAAAAATCCTAGTCCTGACCTCCACATCTGGAAATAGGTCTGAAGAATAATGGATAAGGGTCTTGAAATAGATCTCAAACACTCATATGTTAAAACTCATCTATCAAAGGGTATGTAGTTTTTGGTGACTAGTCGCCTTCATGATTTAATAAAGAAACTATACTCAGAATTAGTCCATGAACTTCTCTTACAAGACCTCTGAATCCTTATTTTCCTTGATGAATAAGATCCAAACTTCCTTACTAATCTATGAAACATCACCACAACCAATGAAAGTCAATGCTCCTTCCAAGGTTACCCTACTACCACTTCCCCACTAGTTTTGTAATATACCCCAATGTCGTACATCATAATCTATCTCTCTCCAAAAGAATAAATATTTAAGACACTTGGGTTATGTATCATAACATGTATCTCACACATAAAATCATCTTATCATTCATCCACATCTTCATATAGTAACCGAGTAGTTTCTGGGATCCACCACATCTCGTATGTTTGTTATCATACATCAAGTATTATACCTCAATCCATCACATCTCATACATCTAGTAATGTGCCTCAAGCCATCAAAACCCATACATCCCATACCTATAATAATCCTTAGGATACTATATCCAAAGATACATGTTTTTGAAATAACCATAATCCACTATAGCCATCAACACAAATATATGGTGAAACCAACCATTGTTCATACCAGCACATAATACTACCAAGATAAGAGAGTGAAGCCAGTGGGGGTAGTCAACCATCTATCCCTCACCAACCTAGATGTTGGAGAAAACACCCTCACAGAACCCTCTGGGTTTCAGTCACCCTATCGACATGGGTAAGTTAGAGTATGAAATCACAAAACATAAAGTACATAATATATCTCACAAAAACACTATGGGAATTAATCTAGTCTTAAGATCAACTTCAGATATCATTACTTGGACACCCAGCTTCCACCACTAAGAACTAGATATCCTATAAATACACAATAATTTAAGAATATTTCATTAAATTCATTCTTTCCTTTTAAATAATCTCACTTCACCTTAATTAATTCACTAGTTATTAATTAACATTACTCCAAATTATATTTCATTAACCATTAGAGTGAATTCCATGCCTTCCAGCCATAATCCAACCAAGACCATGGTTTCTCAAGATTAATATATTTTTAGCATTCTAGAAAATACCAACCCCATGGGTTAAATAATTATTTATTATTTTACCATTACATAAATTCTAGGTAATCTAGGAAGCATCCTAAGATACCATAAAATATATGCATAACCAAGAATATCCAGCTACTTCAAGTAGTGGGGAAAGGAATGCAGATAAATAAGAAACCCATCCATTCGACCCTTAAGAAGACTATTGATAAGCATGCATCCTAGATTTTAACACAACAACAGTCAATCCCAGATTCAACCCATTCCATCAACTTTGCTGTCATCCTCAACACCCTCATGCACTATGCATCTCACCATCACAGGAGTCAACTTCTATGAAAAATCAGGGCCTCCCCTCCCATATATCATCATCCATTCTAATCTCATATCACATTGCATAGAAAGGCTCACATCTAGATAAACATATAAAGAATTAAAAAACAACTAAGTTAATGGGGAATATAGGCCCTAAAACAAGGCATTAAACCTTTACATACAAACGGGATCTCTCATCCCTAAACACAAGACATGAATACTTCATAATTAAATGGTCTCACTTGACCCCAAACATTTAACTTTATCAAACTGCTAGTTTTAATCCATCTTGAATTAACCAATTCAATTATTATAGGTTACAATGATGGGTAATGTAAAGACCCGTAAAATTCAAGGAAATTTTTTTTCTTAATTTTCTTTAGAATTTTACAAGAGTGCGGTTTCAGACGGCACTTGATTCCGAGGCCCGGAGTGCCCGGAATTAATTTCCGAAGTTTGGCTCGGGTACGTTCAGTGAACGAACGAGCGGGAATTCCTAACTTTTGATCCGGTGCTCGGAATTGAAATCCGAGGGCACCGATGAACTCGCAGCGCCGATATTCGCTTAAAGAGACCTTTTCGGAAGTTGCGTTGGTTGCGGGTTGAAAGTTAGTTTTTGGGTTTTTAGGTTTAAGTTAAATAAAATTTTGTGAAGAACAAAATTTATTTTAACTTGTTAAATCCTACCAAAGGGAGTTGGAAGTGGGACCCACATCCACTTAACCTCCCTTGGGAGTATTAAGTGTGGTGGGGCCCACACGAACCCCTAAACCTTTCATCTTCTCCCAACTCCCTTAACGCCTCATTAAATGACATGAGTTACTTTTTTTTTTGGAGTTAATCCTTTTGAATTTCAAACTTTTGAAATTCTTGTGTGTTGATGTGATAATAAAATAAGATAGTGTCTTATTTTATTTGGGTTAATTGTTTTGTCTTCTTGAGAGGTGGAGAGCTTTTCCTTCTTCTTCTTCAACTCTGACGAAGATCACGAAGAACGCTCAACTTGACGAAGAACGCTCAAGTTCCGACGAAGAACGCCGCTCCGCTCTTCTTCGTCTTCCGTGTCAACGAGAGGGAACGCCGCTTCCTCCTCGGTTTCTCTTCATCGACATAAGAAGTTTCGCCAACTATGTATCGCATCGGACGCATCTCTTCGTCAACGGATTTGACGAACGACGACCGCGACGCCCGACCTCCGCGACGTCGTCTTCCGCGGAACGTAGACAAATCTTCGAACCTTATACCAAGGTAGGGGTTTTTGTTTATTGTTTAATTATTCTATTCTTGCTCGTGGATCGCATGACTAACGTGAGGAATTTGAATTTTTATGTTGAGTTATTATTTAACGTGAGGGGGCCGGACCGCATGAACACGGCCGAACCCCCTCCATCGTTCTTATTGTTCTATCTTGAGGGTGGAAGCAAAGTGGCGTGGTGCCGTCGCACCATGCGGATAATAATATGATTAAATTTCACGGCGCCGTCGCGCCGCGCCATGGAAGAATCATAAAGAACGCGACGCCATCGCGCCGCGTCGAAGGGAATCAAATGCGCGGCGAAGGGGCGCGGTGCCGTCGCACCGCGCCGGACGACGAACACCGCGGCCGGTTCCGGGCCGCGGCGGGACGAGGAGACCGCGGCCGGTTCCAGGCCGCGGCGGGATGAGAAGACCGGCGGCCGGGCCGCCGGCGTCGGAAGCCGAAGAGGGGACCGGATTTTCCGGTCCCGTTGGAGAAAACCGGCCGGCCAGCTGGCCGGCCGGATGCCATTAAACCGGGGGAATTAATCCCCCGGCCAGCACGTTAAACCCCCCTCTTTAAGAGGGGGCGGTTTCCTTGTGGGGGGCAAAGCCCCCC
This sequence comes from Viscum album, assembly GCA_963277665.1. Taxonomy (NCBI): domain Eukaryota; kingdom Viridiplantae; phylum Streptophyta; class Magnoliopsida; order Santalales; family Viscaceae; genus Viscum; species Viscum album. Next base: position 999,123,309 of record OY728128.1, on the reverse strand, counting down.
GTTTCCTGCCAATCAAGCCCCCCACGTGGGGGGGGGCGGTTTTGCAAAAAAAGGGGCGCGGCTATATGCCACGCCGTTATTCAATCCGCGGGGGATTGACTCCCCCCGCGCTGCCTCCGTGCGGCGCCAGGCCGCCGCGGCCGCCGCGCCGCCGCGCCGCCGGCCGGCCGGGCCGGGTCGGGTCGACCCGGTTCGGGTCGACCCGGGGGGGGTCGGGCCGGGTCGGCCCGGACCCGGACCCCCCCGTTTCGAATCATTTACGGTCTTTTGGCCATAACTTGAGCCTCGGACCTCCGATTGACGAACCGACTGCGGTAACGCGATCCTTGGATCAAGACGGTCGTTTCGGTATATCGCACTCAAGGTTTCGGATTACTTTGAGTTCGGCCGGGTTGGTTCGTTCACGAAACCAACCGGGCCTTCGGAGCGGAAACGCTCATATCTTGAGCTACGGACGTCCGATTGACGTGTCGTCAGCCGTGTTGTGTTCCTCTTAGTGAAACGGATCTTTTGGCATACTCTGCCCGAGGTTTGGACGCAGGTGGAGTACGGTCGGGTTGGTTTTGCCTTAAAAACCAACTGGGCCCCGGAGACGAAAATGCCAATAACTCTCAGACCGGGCGTCTGATCGACGCGTCGTCTGTTGCGTTGAGTTCCTGTTGATGATACGGAACTTTTGGATACATAAACTCTGGACTTTGTGACAGTTGATGTATCAGCCTCTCGGCTCGTGGAGCGGACCCTCCGAACGAGCTTGCTGTGTGCGGGAACCCTAGTGCTGCCTGCGACTGTTACTGTGACTGCTACTGCTACTACTGCTACTGTGACTGCGACGACGACAGTACAGAGATCCTGTGTGGATTCGACGACGACGACTTCAGCACTCAGCGATCCTACGTGGATCAGTACTACAGGTCCTGTGTGGGCCCGATCCTGTGTGGGTCCGATCCTGTGTGGGTCCTTGCGCTCAGCGGTCCTGTGTGAACCAGCGCCTACAGGTCCTGTGTGGGCCCGATCCTGTGTGGGTCTTTGCGGGGGTTAGTTACCTATCGATCCTTCGTGGGTCCGACGACTTAGATGGATCAGTGATCATCTTTATCGTCCTTTGAAGAAGTATACCTGTGTGAGCTGAATCCTGTTGCTTTCCTGTGTGGATTGTGTTGTGCAATCCTGTGTGGATTACGTTTTGCTTTCCTGTGTGGAATACGTTTACTTTCCTGTGTGGACTGAGTTGTACTTGGGCACGGAGGTTGGAGCGTATTTGAATTGATGACTTAGGTATATGTATGGGTATATACCTAAGCAGTGTCGGTTGTTACTTCGTGATTATACCTTTCTTCGTGGTTTATCCTTTGTGGATTTGAGAGACCTTCAGGGGTCTCGGGGTCCCTACTGAGTAGTTTATACTCACCCCTGCACGGGCTTTGCCCGCACTACGTTGTGTTGGTTGCAGACGACAGACAGCGTTGACCTTAGCTGAGGCTTGCAGAGCGGGATGGTACCTGGAGGTGGACCACTGGGCGGGACGTGCACGGAGCAGACGGCGGGACCTGTGGAGCAGAGGAGCTATCTGTACCCACCCTTCAGGTGGGATTTCCAGTGGACAGCTCGGTGTAGCGGCATTTACTTTTCAGTTGTTGTTTTCCCTTTCGAGTTGTACTTTACTTTCAGTTTTGGGTTTGTATTCTGGCCCATTTACTTTTCCGCACTTTCAGTTGTACTCTGCTTTTGTTTAGTGTTACTTTCCGCTTGCTTACTCTGTGGTGTTTGTTTACCTTACAAAGGCAATGCCTTCCCTTTTTATCGGGATTTACGCCTTGGTGCTAGTCGCCAGCCCCTGGCCTATGGAAGGCGGGCTTGGGGTAGTCACGGCACGGACCCCGAGGGCGGGTCGTGACAAATTGGTATCAGAGGAGTTCGGTTCTACCGTGAACTCTGATCTTTCTATGTGAAGCAATAATGTTTAGCGTATTGAGTGTGATTATCAGTCCAGGGAGTCCAGTGTTGGTGCGGCGGCCGACGTATCCGTACACCAGGACCCTGACTTCTGATTTCCGACTTAATGCACGAAAACATTAATTGCGTGTGTGTTTCAAAGTTTTCTTTGTGATTACTTATATCAGCTCACCAGGTATACTGTTTTGACCGTGGCGCACCTGTTTCCTTTTCAGGATGGCCCCACGACGGCAGCCAGCTAGGGTTCCGAGAGTCGAGCGTGACGACAGCCCACCGAGCGACGAGGCCTCGGTGCAGGGCCCTTTGCCAGCAGTGGCACCGGCGGTAGCTCTACCCGCCGAGCCCCCGATGCTTCCAGCAGCAGCCGCTGACGATGCACGTCGCCTCAGCGCACTGCATGAGTTTCAGCGCCAGCGACCGCCCAGGTTTCACGGGGAGACGGATCCCCAGGCAGTAGAGGACTGGCTGGAGGCAGTAGTACGAGTGTTTAGGCTAGTGAGGACACCAGCAGACCTCATGGTGATCCTCGCTGCGAGCCTACTACACGCAGCAGCAGGACGATGGTGGAGCCTGATGCTCCAGGTGCACGATGAGGCATCTCTACTTTGGACGGACTTTGAGAGCCTCTTCCGCTCGGAGTTCGTCCCAGCCACCCTTCGTGCGGTGCGTATCCAGGAGCTTCTACAGCTGCGGCAGGGCAGCATGACGGTCGCACAGTACTCGGCGAGATTTACCGATCTCTCGCGCTACTCGACCGACATGGTACGGGACCCATTCTTCCGGGCTCGGACCTTCGAGCAGGGTTTGAGACACGAGATCAGGGCATCGCTGATCTCCCTCAGCATACCGACTCAGACAGGAGTATTGGAGCGGGCCCTTCTGATCGAGAGCTTCCTTGCTGAGTCTACACCAGCACAGAGACCCACCGCAGGGCGGCACGTGGCAGAGTCATCTGCAGCAGGCAGTCGACGGATGACTCAGGGGTCCAGACAGACCAGACCTTCGGGCATACGACCTCGGGACACTGGCTCAGCAGTGCGGGGAACACAGCGCGGAGCCAGTCTTACGAGAGGCAGACAGTGCTACTCGTGCGGCGGGCAGGGCCACATGGCTCGTGACTGCCCGACCCGCCGTGCCAAGGAGCAGCAGACGGTTGAGGGACCACCGAGGCAGAGGCAGAGGGTCGACCGTGGCGGTCCGCAGGGAGGAGGCGGACGAGGCAGAGGAGCTGGACGAGCAGCCGGTGGTGGGCGACGCTTTGAGGCTCTGCCACCACCACCACCAGGAGGTCCACCCCGACCACAGGGAGCTGGCGGGCAGCGACAGGCACAGCTCCAGGCAGCAGAGGCCTACGACCACGGCGCACCCGAGATGATTCGAGGTACTATCTGTGTCTATTCCACCCTTGCTTCAGTTCTTATAGACACAGGAGCGAGTCACTCTTTCATAGCCGCTGCCCTTGTTCGGAGCTTGGAGATTCCGACAGAGCCGTTGGCTCGATCCTTACGGCTAGAGACTCCTACGGGAGCAGACTCGACGATTACGCACTGGTTCCGGCAGTGTGAGCTTACTCTAGGAGGCGAGAGCTTCGGCTGGGATCTTCTTGTAGCAGCGTCGAGGCCTTACGACGTCATCTTGGGCATGGATTGGCTATCTACGGTCCATGCACAGATTGACTGTTTTAGGCGCAAGGTGCGATGTGTACGCACCGACGGGAGCAGGTTCACCTTCACCGGCGAGAAGGGAGCCTTTGTAGCACAGGATGGACTTTCGCGGAGGAGAGGACAGCCCATCACTCATCAGTTAGCTAGCCTCATCCTTGGAGCAGTTGACGTGTGGAGTCCTGGTTTTCCTGCAGTGGTGGATCAGTTTGCGGACGTTTTTCCCGACGATGTTCCAGGGCTACCTCCTCGCAGAGAGGTAGACTTTTATATTGACTTGTACCCCGGGACAGCCCCGATATCCACTCCAGCATATCGGATGGCCCCCGCCGAGCTTCGAGAGCTACGGGTACAGTTGGAGGACTTGCAGGGCAAGGGGTTCATCCGGCCCAGTGTTTCACCCTGGGCTTCCCCGATTTTATTCGCCAAAAAGGCGGACGGGAGCTTGCGACTTTGTGTTGACTATCGTCGCCTGAACCAGGTGACAGTGAGGAACAAGTATCCACTACCGAGGATTGATGACCTCTTTGATCAGCTCAAGGGAGCACGGTGGTTCTCGAAGATAGACCTCAGGTCAGGCTATCATCAGCTCAGAGTCAGAGACGAGGATGTGCAGAAGACAGCTTTCAGATGTTGGTATGGCCACTATGAGTTCTTGGTTATGTCTTTCGGTGTAACCAATGCTCCAGCAGTGTTCATGGCTCTCATGAACAGGATCTTTCAGCCATACCTCGATCGGTTTGTCGTGGTCTTCATCGATGACATTCTGATTTACTCTACGACAGAGGAGGAGCACGCCTATCACTTGCGAGTTGTTCTTGACACACTCCGAGAGAACCAGCTTTATGGCAAGCTCTCGAAGTGCCAGTTCTGGATACGTGAGGTCCACTTCTTGGGATACGTTATCTCTGAGGCGGGAGTTGCAGTGGATCCCGCGAAGATTGAGGCTGTGTTAGCATGGGAGCCACCCAGGAGCGTGACTGAGGTTCGGAGTTTCTTGGGACTAGCTGGATACTATCGGAGATTCGTGCCAGACTTCTCTAGAGTTGCGGCATCACTCACAGCTTTGACGAAGAAGGGGAAACCCTTCGTGTGGTCAGACAGATGTCAGCAGAGCTTCCAGGAGCTGAGACAGAGATTGACTAGCGCACCTATCTTGAGGTTTCCTGAGGAGGGAGTAGGGTACATAGTCTACTGCGATGCATCAGGGACCGGACTCGGATGTGTTCTGATGCAGGAGCGAGTCGTGATCGCCTATGGATCACGTCAGTTGAGGCCGCATGAGCAGAACTATGCTACCCATGACCTGGAACTAGCAGCAGTGGTCTTCGCTCTGAAGACATGGTGACACTATCTGATGGGCGAGTGCTTTACAGTCTTTTCTGATCATCAGAGTCTCAGGTATATCTTCTCTCAGAAGGACCTGAACCTGAGACAGCGGAGATGGCTCGAGTTCCTCCAGGACTATGACTTTGAGATAGTCTATACTCCTGGGAAGGGGAACGTAGTAGCCGATGCCCTTAGCAGGAGGACGGGCATTCAACTACTTGAGGAGGCGACAGATCAGCTAGCCTCTTTACAGATATCCTTCGTGGATAGAGATGGAGTAGCCTTCCTCCAATCTCTCACAGTCACCCCTCCACTACTGCAGCGAGTCAGGGAGGCACAGCGTGGGGACGCTGACTGTGAGACTCGGCGTGCACAGATATCCTCGGGACAGGCCCCTGATGGTTTCTCCCTTGGAGCAGAGCACGGCATCCTTTTCAGAGGACGTACCATGGTACCAGTCGCTTTGCGAGAGGAATTGTTGAGGGAGTTTCACACTTCTCCTTTGGCGGTACATCCTGGAGTGGCGAAGATGTACCAGGACCTCAGACGACAGCACTGGTGGCCGGGCATGAAGAAGGCAGTAGCAGAGTTCGTTTCTCGATGCCTCACCTGCCAGTAGGTGAAGGCTGAGCATCAGGTACCAGCGGGCTTGGTACAGCCCTTGGAGGTTCCGGGGTGGAAGTGGGACGGCATATCTATGGACTTCGTAACTGGACTTCCACACACTTCCAGAGGTCACGACTCCATCTGGGTGATTGTTGACCGACTCACCAAGTCGGCACACTTCTTACCCATCAGAGAGCAGGGCTCAGTGGAGAGCTTGGGACGTCTCTACGTTCAGGAGATTGTGTGGCTCTACGGCGTGCCATCATCTATCGTATCCGATCGAGATGCCCGCTTTACTTCCCGGCTTTGGAAGGGGTTACAGGAGGCGTTCGGGACGCAGCTACGTCTAAGCACAGCCTTTCACCCTCAGACGGATGGTCAGACGGAGAGGACCATTCAGACTCTCGAGGACATGCTCCGTGCATGTGTCCTCGACTTTGGTCGTAGCTGGGAGGACCACCTACCCTTGGTGGAGTTTGCGTACAACAACAGCTACCACTCCACCATCGGGATGGCACCGTACGAGGCGTTGTACGGCCGACCTTGTAGATCTCCTTTGTGCTGGACAGACCCCGGAGAGTCAGCACTGGTGGGACCGGAGATGGTCCAGGCCACGACAGAGAAGGTCCAGGTCATCCAGGAGCGGATGAGGACAGCTCAGAGCCGGCAGAAGTCATATGCTGACAGGAGGCGGAGGCCACTAGAGTTCGAGGATGGCGACCACGTCTTCTTGCGGGTCTCACCTCGACGTGGTATTCGGAGATTTGGCCAAGGCGGCAAGTTATCTCCGCGCTTCATCGGACCCTTCCAGATTCTCAGCAGGATTGGTGAGGTGGCTTATCGCCTGGCTCTACCACCTCAGTTGCACCGGGTGCACGACGTCTTCCACGTATCTCAGCTGAGGAGATACGTGCACGACCCGATGCACATCATTGACCCTGGGGAGCTTGACGTTGACGATGGGGCGACTTTTACGGAGGTCCCGGTGGAGATAGAGGATCGACAGGAGCGGGTCCTGCGTGGGCAATCGATTCCTCTTGTGTGCGTCAGATGGCAGCACGGGAATCTCCAGGAGAGCACATGGGAGCGGGAGGCTCAGATGCGTGCTCAGTACCCTCTTTTGTTTCCCTAGATTTTGATGTATCTTTACGGGGACGTAAAGCCCTGAGGTGGGAGTAATGTAAAGACCCGTAAAATTCAAGGAAATTTTTTTTCTTAATTTTCTTTAGAATTTTACAAGAGCGCGGTTTCAGACGGCACTTGATTCCGAGGCCCGGAGTGCCCGGAATTAATTTCCGAAGTTTGGCTCGGGTACGTTCAGTGAACGAACGAGCGGGAATTCCTAACTTTTGATCCGGTGCTCGGAATTAAAATCCGAGGGCACCGATGAACTCGCAGCGCCGATATTCGCTTAAAGAGACCTTTTCGGAAGTTGCGTTGGTTGCGGGTTGAAAGTTAGTTTTTGGGTTTTTAGGTTTAAGTTAAATAAAATTTTGTGAAGAACAAAATTTATTTTAACTTATTAAATCCTACCAAAGGGAGTTGGAAGTGGGACCCACATCCACTTAACCTCCCTTGGGAGGATTAAGTGTGGTGGGGCCCACACGAACCCCTAAACCTTTCATCTTCTCCCAACTCCCTTAACGCCTCATTAAATGACATGAGTTACTTTTTTTTTTGGAGTTAATCCTTTTGAATTTCAAACTTTTGAAATTCTTGTGTGTTGATGTGATAATAAAATAAGATAGTGTCTTATTTTATTTGGGTTAATTGTTTTGTCTTCTTGAGAGGTGGAGAGCTTTTCCTTCTTCTTCTTCAACTCTAACGAAGATCACGAAGAACGCTCAACTTGACGAAGAACGCTCAAGTTCCGACGAAGAACGCCGCTCCGCTCTTCTTCGTCTTCCGTGTCAACGAGAGGGAACGCCGCTTCCTCCTCGGTTTCTCTTCGTCGACATAAGAAGTTTCGCCAACGACGTATCGCATCGGACGCATCTCTTCGTCAACGGATTTGACGAACGACGACTGCGACGCCCGACCTCCGCGACGTCGTCTTCCGCGGAACGTAGACAAATCTTCGAACCTTATACTAAGGTAGGGGTTTTTGTTTATTGTTTAATTATTCTATTCTTGCTCGTGGATCGCATGACTAACGTGAGGAATTTGAATTTTTATGTTGAGTTATTATTTAACGTGAGGGGGTCGGACCGCATGAACACGGCCGAACCCCCTCCATCGTTCTTATTGTTCTATCTTGAGGGTGGAAGCAAAGTGGCGTGGTGCCGTCGCACCACGCGGATAATAATATGATTAAATTCCGCAGCGCCGTCGCGCCGCGCCATGGAAGAATCATAAAGAACGCGACGCCGTCGCGCCGCGTCGAAGGGAATCAAATGTGCGGCGAAGGGGCGCAGTATCGTCGCACCGCGCCGGACGACGAACACCGCGGCCGGTTCCGGGCCGCGGCCGGTTCCGGGCCGCGGAGGGATGAGAAGACCGGCGGCCGGGCCGCCGGCGTCGGAAGCCGAAGAGGGGACCGGATTTTCTGGTCCCGTTGGAGAAAACCGGCCGGCCAGCTGGCCGGCCGGATGCCATTAAACTGGGGGAATTAATCCCCCGGCCAGCACGTTAAACCCCCCTCTTTAAGAGGGGGCGGTTTCCTTGTGGGGGGCAAAGCCCCCCGTTTCCTGCCAATCAAGCCCCCCACGTGGGGGGGGCGGTTTTGCAAAAAAAGGGGCGCGGCTATATGCCACGCCGTTATTCAATCCGCGGGCGGCGCCAGGCCGCCGCGGCCGCCGCGCCGCCGGCCGGCCGGGCCGGGTCGGACCCGGGTCGGGTTGACCCGGTTCGGGCCGACCCAGGGGGGGTCGGGCCGGGTCGGCCCGGACCCGGACCCCCCCGTTTCGAATCATTTACGGTCTTTTGGCCATAACTTGAGTCTCGGACCTCCGATTGACGAACCGTCTGCGGCAACGCGATCCTTGGATCGAGACGGTCGTTTCGGTATATCGCACTCAAGGTTTCGGATTACTTTGAGTTCGGCCGGGTTGGTTCGTTCACGAAACCAACCAGGCCTTCGGAGCGGAAACGCTCATATCTTGAGCTACGGACGTCCGATTGACGTGCCGTCAGCCGTGTTGTGTTCCTCTTAGTGAAACGGATCTTTTGGCATAATCCGCCCGAGGTTTGGACGCAGGTGGAGTACGGTCGGGTTGGTTTTTCCTTAAAAACCAACCGGGCCCCGGAGACGAAAATGCCAATAACTCTCAGACCGGGCGTCTGATCGATGTGCCGTCTGTTGCGTTGAGTTCCTGTTGACGATACGGAACTTTTGGATACATCAACTCTGGACTTTGTGACAGTTGATGTATCAGCCTCTCGGCTCGTGGAGCGGACCCTCCGAACGAGCTTGCCGTGTGCGGGAACCCTAGTGCTGGCTGCGACTGTTACTGTGACTGCTACTGCTACTACTGCTACTGTGACTGCGATGACGACAGTACAGAGATCCTGTGTGGATTCGACGACGACGACTTCAGCACTCAGCGATCCTACGTGGATCAGTGCTACAGGTCCTGTGTGGGCCCGATCCTGTGTGGGTCTGATCCTGTGTGGGTCCTTGCGCTCAGCGGTCCTGTGTGAACCAGCGCCTACAGGTCCTGTGTGGGCCCGATCCTGTGTGGGTCTTTGCGGGGGTTAGTTACCTATCGATCCTTCGTGGGTCCGACGACTTATATGGATCAGTGATCATCTTTATCGTCCTTTGAAGAAGTATACCTGTGTGAGCTGAATCCTGTTGCTTTCCTGTGTGGATTGTGTTGTGCAATCCTGTGTGGATTACGTTTTGCTTTCCTGTGTGGAATACGTTTACTTTCCTGTGTGGACTGAGTTGTACTTGGGCACGGAGGTTGGAGCGTATTTGAATTGATGACTTAGGTATATGTATGGGCATATACCTAAGCAGTGTCGGTTGTTACTTCGTGATTATACCTTTCTTCGTGGTTTATCCTTTGTGTATTTGAGAGACCTTCAGGGGTCTCGGGGTCCCTACTGAGTAGCTTATACTCACCCCTGCACGGGCTTTGCCCGCACTACGTTGTGTTGGTTGCAGACGACGGACAGCGTTGACCTTAGCTGAGGCTTTCAGAGCGGGACGGTACCCGGAGGTGGACCACTGGGCGGGACGTGCACGGAGCAGACGGCGGGACCTGTGGAGCAGAGGAGCTATCTGTACCCACCCTTCAGGTGGGATTTCCAGTGGACAGCTCGGTGTAGCGGCATTTACTTTTCAGTTGTTGTTTTCCCTTTCGAGTTGTACTTTACTTTCAGTTTTGGGTTTGTATTCTGGCCCATTTACTTTTCCGCACTTTCAGTTGTACTCTGCTTTTGTTTAGTGTTACTTTCCGCTTTCTTACTCTGTGGTGTTTGTTTACCTTACAAAGGCAATGCCTTCCCTTTTTATTGGGATTTATGCCTTGGTGCTAGTCGCCAGCCCCTGGCCTATGGAAGGCGGGCTTGGGGTAGTCACGGCACGGACCCCGAGGGCGGGTCGTGACAGGTAACCTAAGGAATTAGCTATAACAAGCTCTAGACTATTAAAAAATCTCTTCAAGCATAGCTTTCAGTTTCATTAAACATTAAGTAATATTATCTCATTAACATGCCTTTAATTATTATCATTAACAAGAATTTCATGTTTCTTGTTTTTTATCTAATTACATCAACACATAGAAGAAAAAATTAAATTCAACATGCATCAAAAATCAATTTGATTACCATAAAATTATAAGAATCTGAGGATTCATTACACATGCATCTTTAATTTTTTATCTAGCCAACAATTATCGACATTACATTCTTTAACATTTTTTTCAAATTAAAACATGTTAATCCAATAATAGAAAACATTCTAAACATATCATAACCTAGAGAGCACACCATCTATTAAATCAAGAAGAAAACTGATATCATGGTGTAAAAATATGTGTGGTTACTATAACTAAAAACCAATTCTTCTTATTATCTTGTTTATTATTTATTAGGGTCAATTCCACCACCACCCAAAGAAGTTAAAGTATGGTCAATTTATGATTTCGTGTAAATAAAGGTAGAAGTAATGAATCTTATACCTTAAGACATAAATGTTCTTCAAATGATAATAGAATCACAATATGGATATATTATCACCTCTCCTGCAAATAAATCTATGTTCCACCAAAAACTCCATGCCACAAACATGCCAAAAAACATCAAAGAAACTCTATTAGAATGATGGAGATCAAGAACCATAACATGGAAATATATAATGGTAGGAAAAAATATTTAATGGAGAAGAAACCCCAAGAAAAAAGAAGAACTCGCCTTGGATCATCATAGATCAAAAATGGAAAATTGGAATTAAATCTGATCGGATGGGGCTTCAAAGGAATTCATAAAGATCTATAGGTTTCCTAGGGGTTGAGAGAAAATGATGGGAGAAAGTGGATTTAGGGGGGTGTGGATTTGGGTATTTATAGACATTTGGAAAATTAAAATACCATAGTGTGGCCTCCTAGACGACATGAAAAACTAATTGAAATAAATAGGACTACGGTACAATGTAAGGGACAACACCACATACTTCATACTCATCCCGTGTCCGAGAACCATGGTTCCCTCCATACCATAGATCCTATAAACCTAGAGTGAAGACCACAATGTATGAAAACCCATCATGCCACAAATCTCTGCTTCATATCACAAAAACCCAACCAGGATATGTTGCAGCCTACCTCCCCATTGCATCCATTCCAAAAATGGAAGTGGATTTGAATCTCCCACCTCCAACCTCCTACATTAAACTCACCCCCATTATGTCATCACGCCTATATTTATGGTTCATCCCAAGGTCCTATAGTGTTGAATTTAATTAACTCCCCATTTTAATTTCAAAACACCATGTAACCTTATTTGAATATCTCTAATAACCAAACTCGTAAAGTAAAGGGCTATTAGGATCCAATCCCTTACATTGGTTGACCAAAATTACTTTTTACTTCAAATTATAATGATTCTATAATAACCATGTTCATATTTACTTAAAGGCTCCCCCTGAATATAATCACCTTTAATTAACTTTGCAAAGTAATATATTTGGAATATATGAGGGAATAAGGTGAATCTTCCATTATCTTCAATTAGAGAAATAGGTCTAAGAAATTTTTCTCACCCTAAAAAATATCTTCTCTTTAGCCTCATTCTTCTTCATAACTTTATCCTTATCTTTCCAAGTAGTAATATTCATGGTTGTCATGGGTTTCTTATCCTCAATTTTTCTCTTAACATTATATGGTGGATTATTCTTAACTTCAACTAAAAAATAATATGCATTTTTTATTTTCTTTTGATTCTAACTTCCATACCTCATCCAACTATTCTATCCATACAACCATGAAAACCTTTGGAATATGCTTAACTTTCTTCTTGTGTTGATATTTTTGTATAGCATAACTACTTACTTTGGAATATTTTTTAGTTTTATTTTCCAATTTTTCCTATCTTGGTTACTTTATAATGCAATATTTATGAGTTTCTCTGGCCAACTTACACCTTCCATATAGCTTATTATCTTCTAGTAAGTTAATCTTCATAGGTAACTTCCAGTGAACTCTAACTTCTTCATAGGAGATGTCTTCCATCATTCCAATACACTTATGTTTTTCTTAGATTGAATGACTTTAATTGCTTGAGATTCCTTTTGTTAACTTAAACATTCATGGAGAGTGTGTAATTATCCACCAAGTGGATTTTTCTTCCACTGAAGTAACATATTTTATTAGGAATGAAATCTTCCAAAAATGTATTCTTGGGTGAAATATTTTTCTTTTCTTCCATTTTTTTACACCCTAAGGTAGACTTATAGTCTATCTTACTTTTATATTCCTACTAATTTTGTCTATTACTTCCATTTTTTTAATTTTTCTTGGTAGAAGTAAACTATCACTCACCTTTACCAATTCTTCCATAACTTCTATAATATTTTTCAAGATATTATAATATGTTATTTGTCAACAAATTTTTCTTCTTTTGTAAAGGTTGGGTATACTTAGCTGATTTTTCCTTTCCTTTCACTTTTATCCCACTTAACATTGGCCTTATTTGTTCTCAATACCTTTTAATATTGTGCCAATAATTGAAATCCATGTTTCCAAACATTCCAAAACACCAACAATAACCAATATGTCTTGGATTCTTCTTTTGTATTGTATTTTGATTAGTGGAAACTTCTTCCAAAACTTTTTGCTTTTGAATAATTACTTTATTCTTCCATTTATATTTGTGGAACTCCTTCCTTTTTCTTTTCTTACTTTTACCTTCTTAGAATTTGTATTTTTATCAATTTTCTTCACCCATTTTTTTATGGAACTATAAACTTCACTAAAAATATGGTATTTAGTAGACACTAATTCATCAAAATATAGGGTCACCTTTTTCTTCATATTATCATGAGATGATTCTTCCAATGATTTCAAATTCTTGATTACATTGGATTGAGTCTTTAAAAAAAGTAATAATTTATTTACAAACTTTGGTATATATCTTTTTATCAACTCCATGTGAAGATTTATCTTGAGTAGATTCCATGTTTCTCAATATCACTACTTTCACAAGGTACATTAAATTTTAAGTGTTCACCAGATTTTAAAGACACCGCACTTTATTTTCAAATTAAACTTTTAACTTTTGTATCTTTTCATCATATAGTTTACTCACATATTTCAAGGAATGATAAAGTTCCTTTAATTGTTTTTCTTTGATCTCCAGTTGAATAATCTTAACATCAATAATTTATTTTTTATTATCCTTGTGTGCACTGATCTTTTCTTTAACAAATTTTGTTAATATAGATTCTTTACCCAAGATCATATACAAAGCTTCTTCTATAAAATTGAATATTTAATCATAGTATGTTACTGATTGATCCTTAATCTCATTATTTTTAGAAAAAAAATCACAAATATTCTCCCCATGAATTTTTTCTCCATGCATTTTACTCTATTCTTATTGTGATTCTTCAAGCTCATTTATTCTACTAACTTTATCTTCTAACTGAGAGTTCTTGACTTAAACATTAGTTTTTAATTCATGGAATCTTTCTATAAAAATTTCCATTATAAAATTATTCTCACAAAACCATTTTCCAATGATTCTTCCACATGGTTGAACATTTCTTGAGAATGTAATACATTTTCTTCCTTTACTTCAGTGATTTTAGTAAGATTTTTACACTCTTGGAACTTCTTTCCAATTATATCCTCTATCTCATGAAGTTTTGATTTTATTTGTGGGATTTACTCATATTTTACCTTGATATATGTAATTATATATTTTATAACTTCAACAGGTACATTTCTTATGTAAACTATGATTTTAGAATTAAAATCCTCAATAGTTTCCATGGTTTCATACTCTTCATAGCTAAAGAAATATTATTTTAGATAAGATTCATGTGAATTATTACCACACACTTTAAATTTTTATAGTGGTGGATCCTTTTTTTTTGTTTTTTAGAGGATGAATTATACTAAATTTGATATTCTTTCTTCGTTTGGTTTTTCAAATTTTTGGTCAAGACCATCATATTGCTACAACCAAGGATAAATTTTATTTTCTTTAGCTCAGTATTAAATTTCTTATATTCTGTATAAATGATTTATTCAATTTATGGAAATATGAACTTTATATAAAATAGTTAATCATAATTGGGAACTAAAACAAGTATATACAAACAAATATAACCTTCCATTTTATACTAATTTTAAGTCTCAAGGGATCGTACAGTCTCCCTTAGAGGGGGTGAATTAGAGGTTACCAAAATTTATATATTTAAGTTCAACTTAAGATCTTCCTTCATTTATTTTAATATAATCTCTTCTATCAGTTAAAGATATATGGATCTTTGGAAACTCACCCTCACCACTTTTCCATTATGTTATTCAATAATGTAAAGTAAGTAGTAAACTGGTATTTTTATAAGGTTAGGTCCTAATGTGGGTAACAACTATTTCTTGTATCCAAAATCATATATTAAATATATTTTACACTATAATATCTATCATAGATTATAATTTGTGTAGGAAGGAGTCACCCTTAACCCAATTAGTTAACTATATTACACAAGTGAAGGATCATTATACTACATCCCACAGTTGAGATATATCCTAAAAATATCCTCCTATATCCCAATATGAATGTTAGAATTTTTTATATTGGAACCACTATTATTAAAGTAATATCTAAGATCTTCCTCATGGATGGATCTTCGACTACCTAAAAATATTCTGTAGAACTAAACATACATTTTGACATATCCTTCTTCTGGTATAATGTTTTTTCAGATCTCTCACTATTTGGTACTGGTCCATATGTTACTTCTCTATCTTTTATTTTGTGTCTGGTACCCCTCAATCCATTAAACCTATTTCTAGAATTCCTTCTATCTAATGTGCCTCTATCTGATGTACCACTATCTGATATGTTGTGTTTGGTATGCCTATTCCTGGTTCACATCTTTCTAGTTTCTTTCTATCTAGAACTTCTTCATCTAGAACTCTTTCATCTGGTTCTTCTTTATTTAACCAAGTAGTTTATTGGTTGGTATCTCATGATGAACTTTTAATAATAATACTCTCTTTCATAATCAATCATTACACGAGCTAGATTTTTATTCGCCTCTTTATATAGGTGTTATTCCTTTGATATATGTGGGGAAAATGTGAGATTATTTTTTAATTTACCTCTAAATCAACTTGTAAATTGACCACCTTTAATATTCTTATAAAGATATCAAGATTTCAATTTGTCATAGGTCCCATAAAACTTAGTATCAAATATTTTCAAACCTCCCTAAAATCTCATATTGATTTACGAATTTTGAACGTACATCTCTGAATCATCACAAAATATTAGAGTGTATAAACATGAAGGAAACTCTATATGATATGGTGTAAGAACTTATATGAATAGTTCCTTCATAAGAACTTATTCACCTAGTAATTATTTATCTAAATATTATTTATATGGATACACTCTTTCTAAAAAACATTGTTTTTTAGACTCAATATTTTCAATCCAAATATATCATATTTCTCATCCAATGACATCAAACTTCTTTTTCTGATGAAACTTTGTCCAATCAACTTAATTTTCTCAAGATACTTCCTCAAAACCTTTCTCTGGTAGTCTTTGTTTGATGATAATTTTTTGGTGACTTATTAATTATCTATCTAATGGAATAATTTTGGTAACATTCATATTTATCTATCCAATAATTATTTTTAACTTTACCACTTCATAGATTAAAATTTTTATAGCCACAACTCCATGACTTTGAACTTTGTATAGACTTTATAACTTGAACTTTATACAAAATCACCTTTTTAAAAAATATATTTGTCTATTTAATTCATCTTGAACCATGATAACTTTTGATTAATAATTATATTAAATACTTTTAGGATCAATAAATCATCTTATAACATAGTTCTTCTAAAACATTCAGTGGTTCAAGTTTCTTAGACTCTTCGAGAATATCATTTTAGTGGTGTTTCACCTCATGCCTTTATCATTATTATGGAAGAAACTCGCTTTGTAAAGTAAAATCACCCTATATTCATCATGAATGAATCATATGGACTTTATCAACTCCTCAGTGAGCTTTATCCTTCTTGATTATCCTGGATTTCTTTATTGTTTTTATTCATATGGTTTTACCTTTATGATTACTTTCTTTAACTATTTATTCAATTTTATTATCTTTTGTACTTCCTTTTTCATCTTACTTATTGAATTTACTACAACATATTAAAAAAATACAACATATAAACATCATCATCTTATATCAATTACATTTTACTTAAAATTAATTCAACCATAGAATTTATCTTAATCAATTAACTCAAAACTAATTAACCACTTAATTTTTCATTAAATATTAAACATTGATTTTTAATTGAATCAAGAAAATTTTACCCCTAAAATCATAAATAAATTTTACTATAAAAATAACACTTAATAATTATAGGTTGAATAATCCAATAGATTAACCAAAAAAGGTAATAAATAACTAAAATAGTCCAATAGATAACCTAAAATGCAACACACTTTATCAAAATTAGTTGATAGAGGTGATACAACCTACCATTGATGTTTTTCAAAAACTTTTGATGGTAATCTTGTGAATAGAGGTGATGTATCAATTTTTTTCTACAAAACATAACAATCCAACATAAACATGATACTTATAAGCATAATAGATAAATGAAAATCATCATATAATTATTAAGAGACCCTATCCTTTCTTTCATTAATTTATTATCACAAATTGATCATGAAACAAACAACAAATAAGAGTGAAGAAATAAAAATTTAGATAAGAGAACGAAGAAGGGTGATCAGCACAAGGGAGCATAATTGGACCCACTAATTATCTTAAAATAAAAAATTTATTTGTAAAATAAAAAAATACATATATAGAACCAACATATTTTATATTTTATTTTGTATGGAATTATCGTTATCATTATCAACATCATCCTCATAATTATTTATAGTGATGAAGTTAGAAAATATGAATGCTTCCTTTCATTTCATATTGAATTTCACCATAGATGAAAATATATAATATAAAAATTAAGTAACAAGATAATATTTTTTAATGGGAGAGTGCATAAATTGAACTTATATATAAAATTTAAGTTCTAAAAAAGTGTACAATAAAGTAAAAAATGATTAAGAGGGGGGAAATCTTCTTAGGGAATGCCACCCAAAAAAATTATTCCAATGAGAATTACGTCAAAGAAGAGATGAACCATTTTCATTAGTGTTGGAATTTAAAAAATAATAAAAATAAATTAAGTTTTAAAAATAATAATGAGTGATTATAGAAGTATAATGGTGGGGATTTATATAATGGTATGTTGGAGGTAGTCGATATATAGTCCTTAGGGTGGAGTGATCATTGGGGTAAGATATCTATTATATTACCAATCGGATAGCTACTAAGTGAGAGATTATGTAACCATTAAAATTATCCAATGGAAATAATTATTTAATATAATTTATTAAATATTTAATTCATGACATAATAGTGTTTCATTTAATGGTTAAATTATTTTTCTTTCATTGATTTCTTATTTTTTTTATATTTAAATAGAATATTTAATTATTAGATTAATTATATATAGATATTTATATTTATAAAATTAATTTTATATTTTTAATTATAATATCATAAATGTTCTAGTAAAAATATTTAAAAAATTATAAATTTTAAAATACACTGCTAATTAGTGAAACGTGGTAAAATATAATATAATATGGTGTATATAAATGAAAATAAGAATTATTTTGTTAATTAATTAATTTATATAGTATAATTATATAATATGTAGTGAATAACTTAATTTATTTTATAATAATTAGTATTTTATGAATTGTGTTATAAATAAAGAAAAAATATTAAATTGTAAGACATTTTATTATAAATTAATTTTTAATAAATAAATACTTATGTGTCAATATATATATAAAATATTTTTTCATAATTATATATTCATAACTAAAAATTAAATGATATATGACTTAATGATTACTTAGTCACTTATATAGTGTCAAATTAAGTGCTTATACAATATAAAATGAGACAAAAGTGATGGATTAAGTATTAAATAAATTATAAAATGATAAAATTATGAGTGGAAAAGTATTTTAGTAGATTTATATGATAATTATTATGATTCAATTAGTGATTTAAATTTTATACTTTAATTCAAAATATGTACAAATTTTTTTAAATGTGAATTACCAGATTAGCCTTAAAACTTATATAAATTTATGTTTTCCTCTCAATATATATAAATCATCTAGAGGAACATATTATTATCAATTTTTAACTATTAATAATATTTAAATTTCTCTATTTTTATTCTCAGTACTTTACTAAAACCATTTCTCACCACAAGGGTTCAATCAAAGTATATTTTTTTAAGATTAATGAAAGTACGGGTTACATTTCTTTGAATTCAAATTTTTTTTAATTTATATTTAAGTAAGGTTAAATTATATTTGTAAATTTTATTATGTATAAAAATATGTATTATTCCTTACACTTTAATTCTTAAAAATATAAAATACAAAATTAAAAACTTTATTATAAAATATATTTCATCTTCTTTTTTTCTCTTTTATTTTATTTATTTCTTACTTGTTTTTAAATAAGTCACTTATAGGATGGTTTTTCAACAAAATATATAGATGGATAATATTAAATTACTTCAATATTAATTTCACATGGTATTAGTAAAATTCTTCAAGATATATGTAAATTCATATAATTATATATAATTACGGGTTTATTAAATCTTCACAAAAAAAAATTTCTAATTTTATTTGATTTTATTTTAATTTTCAAAATAATTTAAATAAAATATGAGGGAAATAAATCCCATAGGGGATATAGAATATGTATATAAGTATATTTTATCCCTAGTTTTACATCATCAACATAATGAGCTATATATTTATATACATGTTTAACAATGTAAATATAAATTTGGAAAACCCATTAAATTTTGATTTGGTGTCTATTTAATGATAAAATTTTAATAATAATAAAGATAAATAACATGGATAAAATTGTTTAAAATTTATGAAAGTTTAAATTACCAAATAGGACCTTTAAAACTATATTAATGGAAATATTATGATATCAAATTTCATAATTATATAATTTTTAACTACTGTGATAGTGGAAAATCATCTATGTTGAATTCCATATAAAAGAAACTTAAAAATGAAACTAAAATATAATATTATATAGATTAAAATAATTATATTTTAAGGGATATTAATTCTTATTAAAATTATTTAAAATTTATGACAAAATATAACACATCATAATATGGTTTCATATAGGTTCAGTCTCACAGAAGCATATTAGAAGGAATTGTGTTAATTTTTTGTTAATATTATTTTTTTTATTTTACACTTTTTAGTATTTATTATTTTATATTGTGTATAAATTATCTTATAAACATATATTGTTTCAATTTATCTATTTTTATAGGTATTTACATGTGTTATTACTATGAATCATTAATTGATTCTTACTTAAAATTTTACAAAGCAGATAAGGGTATATCTCTCTCTTTCTATTTTTCTATATCACATGGTATATTTTAATTATCATTTGAACATTTTATATTTATGTATTATATATTTTGAATATTTTTAACTCTCTTATTTTGATTTAAGATTTATATATGTCTTATAATATTTTTATGCAACTTTCGCCTCTTTTTTTCTCAAGTTAACCACATTATTATATTATTTTAAAAACTTCCATGGGATATTTTGTATATATTTTATTTTAAAATCTTACTTTAATGAATATTTAAAATATATAATGCATTATGAAATTATTAATTAGTTATCTAATATATTTTTCTTTGGTTTTATAATTTTTATCTATATTTTCTAATATTTTTCTCCATTATTCCATGATATTTATATTTATGTTTCTCTATATTATCTCTATAATATTATTTGAAAATATTATCCCTTGTATTATTATTGATATATTATATTTCTTTAATAATATTTTAATGTTCTCCTTCATTTTCCTCCCAATGTATAATTGGTTGGCCCATTCCATTTGATCCTTTTTTTCCTTGGGTTAAATTATTATTTTGCAATTTTTATGATAATAGATTGATATTAAATCTTTTATGTTATAGTTATTACACATTATATATATTTATGGGTGGTATAAAAATTATATATAACTCAATTGTATTTAGTAAATATGTTATTTTGTGGATAAATTATGATGGGATTTTCCAAGTAGGGCTTCCCATTATATTAAAAATTATTGGTTGAAGTCTGAGATATATGAATATGATGTCCATAAATTTATTATTATTATTCTTTTGATTATATGATTATATGTGTTTTTATTTATTATATTCTATTAAATTCAACTTCATGAGTTTTTTATATGTTTCTTAGATTACAAAACTTATTCACTTTTTTTACCCCTTATTGTGTTTTATGTGCTCACTTGTTATTTTTTCTTTATAAAAATCTCAAGATTTATGAATTAATAGGACAATTTAATAAATTATAAATTGTTTTAGTGTCTCTATTCATAGATTATTCGAATAAATATTTTATTAATATTTTTTATAGAAGAAATTTATTTATTATTAATGTAAACTACATGGTTTTCTCATGTAAAATTTTGATTATTATTTTATTTTGGGGATTAAGGAACTAAATCATAAACCATTACATAGTAAGAGTCACCTCATAATGTATTATGTAATGTTGTGATTTTTTATACTAGATCATTATGTTTGTGATTAATTATGTAAAATTATATTTGGTCAATTTTCATACAATAATTATAACATATTTTTCTTATTACACATCATTTTATGATGTCCGGATAATTGATTTAGTGTTAAAGGAGTCTATAATTTCACTTAATAAATTTGATAGTCATTGTAATTTTTAAAATGGATAAAGCCAAAGAGTTATTCATTTCATAATGTATGAAACTGAAGGACATAAAGGATGATTTATTCAAAAATGAGTTATATTTAAAGAAGTTAATAGACCTCATTTTTTGTAAAATAAAGATTACTCTCATATGAGTTGAATATATCTCATGTTATCATCTCTTTTTTATCTTTTTAGGTGGCTTTATCATGCCATATTAAGGATAGGAGTCCTTAAAAATCATTAAATGGTTTAATTTTTATTAAAAACACCTTTGGTATAGGATTCATTAAATTTCCATAAAGTAATCTCAATCAAACTCAATATTTTGAAAGGTTTTGTATTTTATTCCTCTATATTTTATGGGTTCTACATTTGGGGTCGCAGCTTCGGTCGTGACTCTCTTTATCTGTGCGGCTAGTATCAGCATCTCGTCTCAGAATCAGCTTCTATCTTTGGATCCTAGGTGAGATCTACTCAAATGGGTGTGTGATGGAGTATGGAAGTTACCTCAGGTGTAGATATGGTTGTGGATTTGCGAGATATGGATTTGATGGTGTGGTGAAGTGGTGATCTCTGGTGTTCAGGTGGATGCAGCAGCGTGGCATTGTGGGCATGGCAGGTTTGGAAGGGGTCGACTCGGTGGTGAAATTTGGTGGTTAGCATCAGATTTGGCCGATTTTGGTTCCTACTATGGCACTATAGTCATGGCGTTCGAAGGAGGGTGGCTCAGCGGTGACGTCGGAAGTGATTCTGTGTCTGGTGTGGGATTGACGGTGGTAGAATGGAGGTTGTCCATCAGCGGTGTAGCTTTGTCTGTGGCACAACTCTGTGGTGATGTGATCTGCGGTGGACGACCCTTGTAGTAGGATGTGGGAAAGACGTTGGTGCAGACCCAGATCTGGTCTAATACGGTCGAATCTAGGTGGAGGAGCTTCGGTGACTGGTGACGGTCTTCGACGAAGGATCATGGGTCTGGTCGTGGGTCTTCCTCAGTGTTACAGGGTGGTGGATCAATGAGGGTTGATGCGAAGCGGGATGGGGCGGGGGCTTGGTGTCGGTCAGTGTTCGTGTTGTACGATGGTCATGCAACACAGTTCTGGTGTTATTGATGGTTCGGGTATCATAGTGTCAGGCAGGCACTTGTGTTGCTGCTTTAGGGTTTACTACTTTGTTTTGGGCCTTTGGGCTTGGTTTTGTAATGGGATTTTTTCCACTGGTCTCATGGGCTATGAAGTTTTTCTTAATGGTGTTGTGCCATAGTGCCTTTGGGACACTTTATTATAAGGTCTTTATTCCTTGGATATTTGGGTTCTATTGGGTTTCCCCCTTTTCCTATAAAATGGGTTTTTGTGTGTTTTCTTTTTAAATAAATAGGATTGACCCCAACTTTCCTAGTATATCCCGCTATATTTTATTCTTCAAGTGCTTCTACCCAAATTCCAAAGGTTTTCAACTAGAAGCAAGGGCCTAGGTGAGTCCATGGGGAGACTATTCCCTCATTAGCAGAGTGTAGCACAACAGAATATCAATAAAAAATTAAAATTTCAGAATTAGTAAACCATACAACATAAGTAAACAGTAAAAGACGGATGGTATAAACAACTCAAAAATTATATCATATGCAATATGATGATATATTTCACATGTTTCTAATAAAACGGCCAGATTAGGAATATAAGGGAGATGTACAATCCATATAAAAGTAAAAAAAGGCCAAAAGAATCCATGTAGCATTGTAAGCCTTAGTTTGGTCTCATTCTCTCCTACTCCTAAGTAAGATATCAAGTACCTGAAGGAGGGATCTTTCCCTTATCATTACCTGCAATCATATAATCTGTTTGGGCCCAAAAACATGAGTCAAATAGGGTGTGAGACTAAATCCCAATAGGCAACCACCCAAGGTATGTTCCAATCATTTAGTGAATATATATAGTAGGTAGTGTACAATAATAAAAACATTAATCAAGGGGAAACTCAAAAGTAAACATCCTACATGCTCTGGTTTTCATATCATAACCATTTAACATTTCAATTGTGTTTAAATTTATAAGTCTTGAGATACGGCTCAAGCCTAGCATCCCCTGTATAATTGGTAGCACAACAGATGCCTCATAAGGTCATCTAAACAAGTACAAGTGAATACTGAATCTAAGGTTGTGCTTTGTCTTGGTAGACATGTCATAATTCATTCAATTTATAATTCAATTTAGAACCTGATCTCGTTCGAGAAATTCCTAAGTTGTAATTAAAGTATCACTCCAGGAGGAATATCAACTAACACCCTACAAGACCATCCCTGGAGAACCTCTCAGGAACCTGGTATCTCTCTAGGTGAGGTATAACTTCCCAACCAATCGTACCTCAAAGAAGAACCGGGTTCTTACAAACTTCCCCCCTTAAATAAATTCATCCCTGAATTTCCCTTCCAAGGGTGGATAAGCAATATATGAGAACAACTCTAGCCACTTTGATCAAACATCGTCCTCCCTCTCCTAGATCTCATCCTACACTTAGCCATGTTTCTATAGCACCCGTACTAAAGTAATAGAATGGACTCAAATAACCTTCGTGCTATAATCTAAAATTTATACAGGATGCTCCTCAAAGGACGCATCTTCCTGAATCTCAACCTCCTCATGCTGAAAATCATGAGATGGGTTTGAATAGTAGCGTTGAAGCTAAGAAACATGGAAGAAATCATGCATATCCCGGTACCTATAAGGTAACTGCAACTGATAGGCTACTAGCCTAAATCTCTCCAAAATATCAAACGGTTTGACATATCTAGGCAAAGGCTTACCCTATCTTCTGATCCTCTTGTGTCCCAGCCTCAGTGAAACACGTTGGAAAACATGATCCCCAACCTCAAACTCTAGAAGTAATTTGTGGTGATCGGTGTAAAATTTATAATGTGAACCTGCAGTATCCATCCACTTTCGAATCAATTACACCTATTTTTTGGTCTCCTGGACAAAAAGAGGTCCCAACATAGCTACCTCTCCTACCTCCATCCAAGATAGGAGTGATCGTCTTGGCCTACCGTACAAAGCCTTATATGGATCCATCTGAATAGTATCCTTAAATATATTGTTGTAGGAGAACTCAACCACGGTTATATGCCTCTCCCAAGATCCCCTAAAATCTAATATGCATGCTCACAGCATGTCCTCAAGCACCTGAATCGTGTGTTCTGACTGGCCATCTATCTGGGGGTGGTATTTCATGCTCATAAGAACCTGTGCACACAGAGCCCTTTGTATCCCTTTCTAGAAATTATAAATAAACCAGGAATCCCTATCTAAAATGATAGAATGTGGGATCCCATATATTCATATAATCTCACAGATATACAACCTCCCAATCTCATCATCACTAAAGGTTTACTTGATTGGTAAGAAATGAGAAAATTTCATGATCATGTCAAGAAAAAACCCATACATCATCATTTCTTCAAGGCGATATTGGTAAACCTATCATGAAATCCATCACGAATTCATTACATTTTCACTTGGTAATGGGTAGCTAATGTAAAATTTTATTTGGTCGTTGGTGTTCTGCCTTCACCTGCAGGTAGGTGGAACACATCATGATAAAACCAGCTACATCTCTTTTCATGCATGGATGTCAATACTGATGATGTAAATCTTGATAGATCTTGGTAAAATCGGGATGTACTACCCAATATAAAGCATAAAAATCCCACAACAGATCCCCAAGCATGTCTAAAGAAACCCACATGAGACCATGTACTCGTAGGACCTAATCCTTGCCTACGATCCATCCAGGATGAGGGTCCTCACTTGACACACTCTCCTGTAGAACTAGGCCTTCAGATTCTAATAGCCACCTCATCCTCACTCTATCCATAAGGGTAAAGGTGAAAACTAAAAATGATATAAATGTCTACCCCTGACTTTCGTACACCTCCAAGTGCACCTCAGAGAACAATTCCATAAGCTATCACTCATTATTGTCCTACTGCACTACTAATATCTGAGCCCTATTACTCAAAGTATCATCCACTTCATTGCCTTTACTAGATGTGTAGGCAATCTTGAAATCAAAATACTGAAGATACTCATCCCACCTTCACTATCTTAATTTCAGATCATGCTGTGTAAATATGTACCTGAGGCTTTTGTGGTCCATGTACACTGCAAAATTCTCTACCAGTAAATAATGTCTTCAACAATGCAAAGTGTGAACAACTGTAGCTAACTCAAGATTGTTCATCAGGTATTTCATCTCATGTGGCCTCAACTTCCAAGACCCGTATGTAATGACTTGATCCCCTACATAAGAATTTCTCCCATCTCGATACCTGATACATCGTAGTACATAGTGTAACTCCTACTCGACTGTGTAAAAATCAGTATTGGTGCCAAATTTAATCTCCATTTCAACTCCTAAAAGGTTTTATCATAAGAATATGACCATACA
Source organism: Viscum album (assembly GCA_963277665.1). NCBI lineage: Eukaryota > Viridiplantae > Streptophyta > Magnoliopsida > Santalales > Viscaceae > Viscum > Viscum album. The sequence goes on along the minus strand of OY728128.1, from coordinate 999,097,780 downwards.
TACTTCACACCCTTCTTATTCAATCCCATAAATGGATTTTCTAAGCATGATAAGTCCTGTATGAAATGTCTGTAGTAACTAACCAGTCCTAAGAAACTCCACACCTCAAAGACATTCTTGGGATACTCCTAGTTAACAACCGCTCTCACCTTCACTAGGTCCATTGATACTCCTATACCAGAGATAATGTGACCCATGAAGTGAATCTGGTCCATCCAAAAGTTTCACTTTGTGAGCTTAGAATATAACTGATGCTCTCTCAGTGTATTCAAAATGATCTCAAAATGCTTGGCATGGTTGTGTAGATTTTGATAATACACCAAGATATCATTCATGAAAACCACTATAAACAAATCTAGGTAAGTATGGAACACTCAGTTCATCAGTTCTATGAATACTGTTGGCATTTTCATGAGATCGAACAGCATAACCAAATACTCATATAGACCATAACTACCCATGAAGGTTGTATAAGGTATTTCTAACGGTCTAACACATACCTAATGATAACCAGACCCCAAATCAACCTTTGAGAAGACCCGAGCTCCTCAGATTTGGTCAAATAGATCATCTATCCGCGGTAGAGGATACTAATTCTTAACCATCAATTGGTTCAATTTCCAGTAATCCACACATAGACTAAGGGTATCATCTAACTTTTTCATAAAAAGGACTGATGAAACCCATAGAGAAGTACTAAGTCAGATGAAACCCTTTTGCTCTAAATCCTCTAGCTACCTCTTGAGCTCTTGAAAATCCTATATAGTGACCTTTGAAAGAGGAATAAATACTGGTGCATCTCTTGACACTAGATCGATAGAGAACTCTACCTCTCTCATTATAGGTAATCATAAGAAATTTTCCAAGAAGACATCCCTAAAATGATCAACCACTGGAGAGAAATCAGTCCGAAGTGTTCCTTGATCATCTAGATATAAACTCGCAATATGGGATATCATCCTGCCCATTACATGATGTTCAGGTCTATATCAGCTCACTTGGATATCCCATTCACCCTTGTGAATGAAATACCCATACTCTAGTGATGTAAAACTCACTTTGTGGTGATAGAAATAAATAAAGTCTTGGAAGGGAACCAACTATCCCATCCTGAGAATGATATCAAAGCCTATCATCTCGAGGAAATATAGGTCCCATACAAAGTGAAACCCACCAACCTCAAGGGGGAACTCTCTTCACTGATTCACACCTTCCATCCAGATCCCTAATGAAGTGTCTATCATCATCACACCATAAAAAGTATAAACACAGAGCCCAAGACTCTCCACAATGGTCAGAAATATAAATCTATGTAAATCCCCTATATCAAAAAGTGTATAAGTTAAAAGGGAGGCTACTAGAATGGTACCTATGATAGTAGAAGTCTCAGGATCCTGCTTCTATTGGGTCTATTTCACTGCATATGCCTGGCCTATACTGTGGCCCTATGACACTATCTGGCTACCCTGAGTTGATCTTCCCAGCTATCACTGTGAACCTAGGTTCTGGATACCATGTCTATGATCACCACTATGACCTAATCGGCTTGATGTACCCTAGCTCCCTATATAGAGGGAATATATTGACCTTATTCCTAAATGTGGAGTCTGTGTAAACCTTCTCTCATTGGATAATCATGGAAACATTCTACAGAAATGTTGTAGATATCTCATCTTTATGCAAGATCAGCACTTGACCGGGTCCTTCATACATTGTGTCCTCATATATCCCAGCCTACCGCACTATTATAAACTCACCTAGGTTCTGGAAGGGATTTTTTGACTACTAGTATCACCATGTGGAATCTATGGATGATGCTTCCTACGACCAGTCGGTGTAGTACCAGGCCTAAGTGTTGAACCACCCAAGCTCACACCTCCAGATTCCCTCGAGTTGTGATTTATGATCAGTGCTTGATTCACTATCCCATATATATTATTCAGTTGGAAGAAATTCTCCTATGATCAGATGTTGTATCTAAGACCATACTCGAATCTCTTAGATTTTGATAACTCTTCACCCACCATAATAGGTGTGAATCACTCGAGCTCAGTAAAATGGGTCTAATAGTCCCTAACTAATAGTGCATCCTACTCCATATGTAATAAATCATAGGATCTATTAGCCCTCAAGGTCTCAAGATATAAGTATTCATAAAATTCCATATGAAATCTATCCTGGCCATCTCCCGTTGACAATCAGATAGAGTGATAACATCCCACCACCTATTGGCAGAATCATTCAGTATGTATGTAGTGAGATTTACCCTCCTCTCAGGAGGAGTCTCTAAGTGATTGAATATAGACAGCATTGCCTCAATCCATGACTCTACACCCTATAGTCAATCATCCCTCAAAAAAATGGGCAGATACTACTGCTAAAACTCACACGTTAACTCTTCCATAATCGGGATAGGTTGCAGTGCTCCCTAAATGGTATGCATGAACCATATAAAGCCTTCATGGAACTGTGTCTATGATCTTGTGCCTGGTATAATAGCTGGTTCCACATCTAAAACTATTGGAGGATCTTCTAGTATCCAATGGCCCAACACCTCTGAAGTGTTATCATCTCCACCCTCCTGGTGTACAGCTAGAGGTCATCATGGTGGCATAGCTCTACAATTCCAAACACATGGATTTTTTTACGATCATTTAAGTGTATTCAACTCAAAAGTGAAGATATCTAATAGTATAGGTAGAAACCTTTATCTATATGAACTCACCCTCTACCTACCCCATGGGTCAGGTCTAGGTTTCAAACTAGCGAGAGACACTACCAAAATCCCACTACTAGGGTTGAATCTGGTCAATCTCTCTATCATAAGCCATTTCAGTTTCAATTTATTTCATATTCATTTGATTTAAAACCAAGTTCAAATTCACATTCACTGAATTAATACTCATTTAAATTTTATCTCATCCCTTTTATAATGTTAAAACAATGGTATGCCAAATTACAATCCATGGGAGCCCATAATCCCTGGGGATAAAAGCTAGGCATCCACCTATGGCACATCATAACACAATTCACTTTAAGGATGACCCATGATCTTCCAAATTCTATTCCAAGAGGGACCATACACCTTAGGGACCAAATATTGGTTTCCATCTATTTCACACCATAAATATCACAATATACCTAACACAACAACTGGAATATTTTATCACAGAACCTATCACAACAACATGCAATTGGTAATGCATCCTAAATAGAATGACATAATGCATGGCATGTGAAATCTAGAAGGTTCCTATATGATGCATTATATTTCATACCCTCATCTCATCAATTTTAAGCACTATATAACCCAAAATCATATCTAAAATAAAAAAAACATAAATCAAGTGCATCACCCAACAGTGGAATCAAATCAACTATAATTGTCAAAAAAAATAAAATAGTAATTCAATTTGAGGAAATTTGGGTTTTTTCTGTACGTGGGTTAGCTACACCTAGGAAAAACTCATTACCAAATTCCTATTCCTTTCTATCCCTTTATTTTTTCTCCAAATAGTAAACCAAACTAGAAAATAACCTTTGATACCACTTTGTAACATCCCGTAGTCGGATGCCACTAAAAGGTATCTCAAGCTCGGTGGGTCACATGGCCTCAAGCGCATCTCCCTAAATGTCGGATGATGCTGAATAGCAGCGAGGACCTAGGTGAGTCTGTGGGGAGACTATGCCTTCATTAATAGATTGTAGCACAGCAGAATATCAATAACGGATACAAATAGTAGAAGCAGTAAACCATACAATGGAAGTAAACAACGGAACAAAGGTAGTATAAACAATCCAAAAATCATATCATATACAAGATGATAATATATTTCACATGTTTCTAATAAAACATATAGATTTGGAATACAAGTAAGTTATAAAATGCATATAAAAAAAGTACAAAAAGGCCAAAATAATCCTCATAACATCACAAGCCTCGGCTTGGTCTCATGCTCTCCTACTCCTAAGAAACATATCAAGTACCTGAATAAGGGATCATTCCCTTATCATTACCTATAATAATATAATCTATTTGGGCCTGAAAAAATGAACCAAACAAGGTGTTATACTAAATCCTAGTATTCACCCACCCAAGGTTTATGCCAATCAGCCAGTTAATACATATAGCAAGCAGTGTGAAAGAAGAAAAATAGTAAGCAAGTGATACCTCAAAAGTAAACATCCTATATGCTATGGTTTTCATCTAATAACCATTTAACATTTAAATTATATTGAAATTTATAAGTCTCAAGAATCATCTCAAACTTGTAATCCCCCATATAATTGGTAGCACAATAGATTCCTCAGAAGGTCATCTAAATAAGTACAAGTGAAGATTGAATCCAATTTTGTGCTTTGTCTTAGTAGACACATCATAATTAATTCCATTTATAATTGAATTTAGAACCCAAGCCCATCCTTGAAATTCCTAATATGTAATTCAAGTATCACTCTAGGTTCAATATCAACCAACACCCTACAATCCCATCCCTGGAAAACATCTCAAGAACCCAATATCACTCTAGGTGAGGTATAACTCCAGCCAATCGAGTTTGTCCTCGGTGCTCCTCAACATAAGCTTGAGTATCACCCTTGGAATAATAGTCAAATTCGCTTTGATTCCATCCATGGAATTATCATAAGAATCCATGTATCAATAATCATATTAGTTTAGCCTCAATGAGTATTTCCATGACATCTTTCATTTGGATCCATGTATCACTCATGATAATATAATATCAACCACTAAGTCCATCCATGGAATCCTAGAGTGGATCTATGTTTCAACCAAGGTATAAAGGTCAATAGTCACATGATTCTATACATGGAATTATAATTTAAATCCATGTATCACCCAATAATATTTATCATTTAACTAATTCAATTCCATTTAAACATTTCATTAGACATGTCAAGGTTAAAACCAAGAGCATCTAGTATCACTCTCACCTTAAAGGGGTGACTCAAGCATTGTCCAACCTCATAAGGCTTTACCTTTCATTTACTCACGTGGGTATATTTTTTAGAACATAGTTCAAAGGCATAACAAACTACTACATGGATTGGTTATCATATAAATCACATGGGAAAAGAAATAAAAGGTGCAATTCATTCCAATTAAGGAAATTACAAAATAGGACCAAGCTCAAGGGATTGCCTTCAAATATTCACATGGGTGTTTTTAGAATAACAATCCAAACAAGACTATCAAGCTATCACATTGCATAATTATAATATAAATCACATGGTAAAACCAACATTTATGAAAATTCAATCCAATTGAATCAATTCAAGTCATATTCTATACGTACTCACATGGGCAATGCATAGACAAAACATGAATGCTTAACAAGATATAGCACATATGGGTCAAGAGGAAAGTCTTTCATACCATAACCTCAATTAGATCAATCAAAATATATCAACATTTCAATTTAATTCATAGGAAAATTCATATTTTAACATCCCATGATATGGGGTAAAAGGCATGCCTCATGGGAATCAAGGCCAAAATCCATAAAGGGTCATTCAGGGAAACTCACCGATGGGGTGGTCCTTATTCAAGGTATACAACCTATAAAAAGAATAAAAATTCCTATTAAATTGCCTATATCATGATAGGAAATAACAAGGTTCAATTTCAATTAAAGGTGATGCCCCAAAAATGGGCACACGGCACGCCGACACATATAAATGATCTGACTTTAAACAAAAAGCACATGACCACATACCTTAGTCTCATGATTGATAGATCATCCATTATCAAGCTCTTATTTATCCTAGTTTAGAAGAAATATGAAGAAAGGATGAAGAATAATAAATTAGGGAATATGATCCTAAATCTAAATAGCACAGCCAATTCCTAGAAGAATTGAGAATGTTGAAAAAAGAATCAAGGCCTCGCCGATATAGATCCAAGGAAACAAACCATGCTCAAATAAGAGTTTTAATGGATAGAAGATCTGAATTCCTAGTTTAGGATTCAAGAGGTCTCTCTAAAGATCACCTTTTTTTGCAAAAAATGAAGAAGAAAAGGGGTTTTAGTTATAAAACATTTCCGGAAAAAATGGTCATTTTACCCAAAAATAATGGGTCACATAATTTAGGTTCATAGTTTTTTAAACTGTGCAATAGGTCATAAGGTCTCCTATAGGAGTAAGGGTCGCTCACACGGTCACCTCACGTGATTTAAAAACCATGTGCAAACAATGATAAAACCCTCTGTTAAAGTTTGTTAAAAATGCAGATCTGGTGCCCGTCTGTGTGGATCTTCTCACACGTTTTACCAAAAGTTTGCATCCTATAATCCCCCACTATCTAGCCTCACAAAATTTATTCAAATTGTGCATCCTACCACTCACAGTTTGTACTAACTATGCTCCAGACCAAAAACACCTCAAAACTTGGTTTCAGGCTTCGAACGAGCCCTGAACATCCCCTAAACCTCTTTGACCCCAAAAAGCATTCATAGTAGGCCATGTTTAATCAAGTAAACTAAGAATTGATGGAAACCAGAAGATCTATACCTCAAATAATAATCAGGTTCTTACACCATTTTTAGATCATGGTTTTGAACAAAATAATCATGATTCTTAGAAATTAGATAACTATGAGGAAAAAACATGATCTGGAAAATATTTATAATTCATTATTCAATGTGAGACCTTTGAATAAAAATGAATTATTCTTAGAAACCATGTAATGGTTTAAGGTGTGACCATTGATAAATTATTATTCTTAAATAACTTATATATAGAAACAACATCATGGATCTTAGTTGTGATTTTTTTATTATTAAAAAATCTTAAAAATCATCATCGACATGGGCCCAAAGGGCCCATGCTAAATTCATGTGACATTATACTGTATCAAATGTGGTTTTAATCATTATAATTGTTTAAAGATGTTATATATCATGTTAATTAATTTAATTGTTCATTTATTTAAGAAATTATTATTTTATATCCATGTATATAAATTATTTACATTATGAATTGTAAGAACTCAGTTCTTACTTTAAGGTACAGGTTTCTTTTTTTATTCTGTTGTGGGATGTTTTTGAGAAAATAGGTAAAACTGGATAAGTTTTGGACTAAACTGGGAATTTCTGAAAATTTACAAGGTACACGTCATGTACTTCTAAGTACACGATGTGTACTGTAGTCGTGTGTGAAGGACATACATGGTGTGTAGGCCTGTTGGCAGGGTAGAAATATTTTAGAAATTACACACCATTTATTATTTGTACATTCCGTGTAGAGGGTCCATGTACAGGGATATACATGGCATGTAGGGGATGTCGACTAGGTAGAGAAGTACTTGCCGTGTACCCCTAGGTATACGCCGTGTAGTCATGTCGGCAAGTCGGAAAAGTAGGCCAACCATCTTTGGAACAGTTAAAGAACCCACATGGAATGTATTCCTAAGTACACGCCATGTATTTTGTTTTTTCTCTTAAATCATGTAGTATCTCAATTTTGAGGTTTTGGACAGAACCTCATCCATTCAAGAGACCGGATCTTCGATTCGATCCCAGTTTTTATCTGAACCCCGAATGGAACATCGTCGGATGCATCGGAACACTAACGGTAAGGACTTGATTCCTCTTTATCCATTTTCTTTGATTACTCCTCTCAACCAAGTTATCAGGGGTTGAGAATTTTTTACTTTTTTTTAGATCTACCACATTTTAGACTGAATTGTAGGATGATACCAAAGGTATTTCATTGTATGTGTATGGGGTAGGTGGTTCATACCTTGTTTTTTGTTTTCGTGGACATTTGGGTGGCGTGACCTTTAGCGCATCTTCAGGTATTTTGAGCGAGACCCCATTATAGTCATTGTTGCATATTGAATTGATTGTGAGAACTGTGGGATGCCTTTGGGTATTCCCTGCACATGTTTTGCTTGAGTGAGGCCAGGTGAGGGGTTATTTCTCAAATGGGGCATTTTGTCTGGGTATGCCAAAATGGTTTAAAAATGAATTGTGATTATTAAACTGCTAAGTTAAGATTGTTTAAGTATAAATAAATGTATCAGAGGCTTTCAAGACCTCAGTGCGGGTATGGGATAGCACATGGCTAGTGAAATTCAACTATTTAGTTTGTTTTCCTTTTTTAAAGTGATTCTTTGATTATATATTGAATTTCTGAATTGCATATACTAGAACCCTTTGGGTTGTGTTGGGAATGACCTAGATATTTCTCGAGTGATATTGATCCCTGGTTGGGCTGGGGCCAGATTACTTTGGGTGGTTTTGACCATGGGATTAGGAATCATGGACGTTGGGATTGTGGTAGTGAGACTGTCAGGTTGGGCATGGCTCGGGTTACTTGGATGGAAAGGCCACTGGATACTGAGCAACATGGTCGTAGGGGCATGGGGTTCTAAAGATGTTGTGGCTTGGGTACTATTTTGGTGATTACTACTCACCCGTGATTTAAGTAGTGTGTACACAAAGAGACTCCATGATGAGGTGGTTTGACCACTCATGTGGGTAGATACCCCTGATAGATGTGGTTTAGGTACTATTGGTTTGGGGGTTCTTGCTGTAGGAATCCACGTGGAAGGAAAGGAGCCTTCGGGAGATAGTGATGAGGTTGTCAGGTTGGGGTCTAAGCCTCGCCGTGATCGAGGCTCTGGGTTGGGTCACTTTATTTGAGGGTAGATATCATTGTCCCTTCAGTTACTTTATTTGAGGGAAGACATTGTTGTCCCTCTAGTTACTTATTTGAGGACAGGAATCATTGTTCCTCCGAGCTACTTTTTTTTGGGCATGCCTTCGGGACGTTGGTACCTTGAGACACGAGGTGTCATAAGGCACATGGTGCCAGTTTATGTGATTGAGGTGGAACAAAAGGGTTAACTTGGGATTTTTGATGATAGGGGTACTTGGGGCCATGGTCCAATCACTCTATTTACTTCAGATATTCCATATTTTTTCGAAGCAGGTGAAACTCCATGGTGGCTGCTGAACACTAGTGGATGTTGTGTTTATTTATTTCATTGTACTGGTTACTTTACATAGAGATGTATACCTGATTAAACACTTATACTAGGTATGCACCATATGGGTGGTATCCTACTAAGATTAGTCTCACACCCTACATGGTCCCTTTGGGACACATGTAGACTTTATGTATTTATGTGTAGGTAAAGGATCAGCCTCAGGAGCTGGATCAAAGTACCATTTGGCATGGAGACTGGTATGGACCATGAGTTCATACCTAGCTGAAGTTTACTTGTTTAGTTTTTATTTCCTATACCAGCATACTTACTTGTTTTTTAGCTATTGTTGGTTAGAAATTGGTTCCCTTTTTATATTGACGTGTATACCCTATTTGTTCAGTAGTAGTTTCAAGTGGTTTTTAGCATGCTGGTTTGTTTATTTTCTACTGTATTTGTATTTATATTTCTTCCACTATTTAGTGATATTGAATTTGCTTCCACTCTATAGGTCTGGTTTGAGTCTGTTGAGTCATCTATTTCTGGTACATGTTTATTTATTATACTCATACCAGTACCATTTTATTCCTCTAAGAAGGTATAGCCTCCCCACTATTCCTTTTTACACCCTCGCTGTTAGTCTTCACCCTTTGGTGTTCAGGTAGGTGTGCCTAAGGTAGTAACACCCGACACATTTAGCACTGTTCGGGTGGCTTTTTGGATCTGGGATATTACAAAAAGGTATCAAAGGAGTTCTTGATAGGTATTTAGTAGCATTGTTTTTCTAGATACTAATGAGATTGAGACTTATCTTTTTATTTGTGCTGGTTTACTATATTGGATATGGTAGACTGGAGATAGGTTGTTATTGGAACTGGGTTTCTAGCTTGTGCTTGGGTGCCTGCAGCCCTAGGTACGAGGGATGGACCAAGTTACCTTGGGTGGGAATGATTATTTTTCTTTTTCTCATATTATAGTTTTTGTGATTTCCACCTCAGTGGCTCACTTGGTGTGTGATATTATTGGTTGTGATATATGACCCTTGACCCGATATGGTAAGGGAGAATTTGACCTTGGCTCGGTATGGAAAGGTATGTTTACTTGGTTTTTTGATAGTCACATTGTTAGGTTATTTTGATTTCATAACTGCACACATTCTTTGTGAAGTGATAATATCATGTGAATAATATCAAATGCCATGCTTTGAATAATTTTGAAATGTGATAGGTAAAATTCCTAATAGAATTTTTAGTTTATTACAACATACTATGCCATGCTTTATATATTGGGAATTGCATGTGGAAGGATATTTGGTCCTGGATCTTATATGAACAAGCAGGTACTATGGTTGAGGTGCTTTTGGTCACCAGGATTGGGAGACTAGGTCGTTGGTTTGAGGTAACGTTGGTTGTCGGGATGGGCATGGCCCGAGGTATTTTGATACTTGGCTCTGTTGAGGGAGGGTAATGAGGTCATGAGGTCAGGATGTCGTGGGGCATGGTTGTAGTAGGGGAGAGTAAGGGTAGTAGTTATGCACTTCCTTTTCACTAATTTTCCTATCTGTATTGAATATATTGTTATATATATATGGGTTGTCTAACCATTTATGGTATTCAATGGGTTCCTCCTAGACGGCTCGATGGAGCATCAGATGGGTGATGGTACAGTGTCGTAGGATCACGATCAGGTTCAAACACATGAGTAATAGAAAGAGCATGAGCCTCATGTATAGGCTTAAGGGTAGGATCAAGTTTAAGATATAGTGCAGGCAGATCAGCCGGGTTTGGCAGTATTCAGGTCGTGGCTTGACGAGCAACTCTGAACTAGCCTAGTACATGTCTTGCATGGGATTGACAGAGGTGTGCAAGGTTCAAATCCATCTATGTAATATCTAATGTGGGAGTTCCAGTCATAGTAACTAACTCATTTTTAGGGTGGGGGTGGTCCACAGGTAGCTGAGAATTGGATAGAAAGCATGCAGATGATCTTCGAGCAGCTCGAGATACATCCAGGGTGAAGGGTCAAGCTAGCGACGTACATTTTGAGAGGACTGGTGAAGCATTGGTGGGATGTGCAGGTTTAGGCACATAGACATGAGGGACTAGCATGGAAAGTCTTTGAGGACAGTTTCTTCAAGTAATTTTTTCTAGAGACACTGAGGGCAGAGAGACCTCGGGAGTTATTGAGCCTTCAGTAGGGCAACATGTCCATCATAGTCTATGTAAATACCTCCACTGAGTTTTCTCACTTCTCACCTGGTACGATAAGCGATGACACCTCAAGGGTGAGGTGCTTTGAAGATGTCTTAAATAATTCCATCTGGGAGTAGGTAAACATCTTTATGCTGGTCTTTTTCGTAGAGGCAGTGAATAAGGTGATCATAGCGGAGGAAAAATTGATGGATAGGTCTCATGTGGGTCGATCAGTGGTTTCAGGTGATGGTTCATATATTAAAAAATTAAGGTCTTGATGTGTTCCAACAATTCAATCAGGTCAAGGACTCATTTATACCACCTTGTGGCAATTCAACAGCGGTTTGATTTTAGTGTGGGAAGCTAGGGCATGTCCAAACTTAGTGTTGTGAGCCTCCGAAGGAGTTCTAGGCATGTGAATAGGTTGGTAATCTTGAGAGGTTCTACAAGAAACCTTCTTAGACAGTCGGTAATCAGGGACCAGGATAGACTATGGAATCTGGAGTTGGTTCAGGGTCAGTACCAAGAGAATATAGTCAAGTTTCAACTGCATGTGGAGGACACGGTAGAGATAGTGGGACCCATCTTAGGGGTTAGTGGCCAGTGACTAGTGCAATACCATAGGGAGGAAAGGCTTCAGGCAGTCATGTGTCAGGCCAGGTTCACATCATGGAGCTTCCATAGGATGATCAGGATGGTGAATCGATGAAGATTAAAGGTACACCGTAGGTGTGTCCGTGATCAGTTTTGTTTTTACTTTTTGGCATGGCCCATTGGGGCATGTTTTTTTTGAGTGCACGAGTTGCACAGGATATATGTGGACTAAACAGATACTAGTCAATGGGATTGGAACCATATCAAGTGTGTGATATTTATATGTATATGTATGAGGTGCTTGGAATCGGGGAATCGAGGATACGGGTTACATGAGGTGCCTCTAGCATCAGGGCATTAAGGATGCGGGTTACTTGAGGTTCATGGCACCAAGTTTGTTTTGAGAATCCATGGGATACATGACCTCTTTGAGGCAGACACCGATTTGGTGTGGATAAGTATGGTGTTGGAAGAAACATGGGATCACTAATGAGGTTCGGGAGTGACGATGCATCACAGGGGGGACCATGATTCTAGAAACAGGTTAGTTAACTATTTTTTTATTTAATATTTGGGTTAAATTTTTCCCTAAAATTTTTATTATCCACCCTTGGAAGGGAAATTCGGGGATGAAAGTTTGTAAGAACTTAGTCTTACTTTAAGGTATGGGTTTCTTTTTTCATTCTGTTTTGGACTGTTCTTTAGAAAATAGGTAACACTGGCTAGGTTCTGGACTAAACTGGGTAGTGTTGGAAATTTCCAAGGTACACACTGTGTACTTCTAAGTACACGCCATGTAATATATCCTTGTGTGAAGGCTATACATGGCATGTAGGACTGTTGTCCAGGTAGAAAGATTTTAGCAAGTACACACTGTGTACTATTTGTACACGTAGTGTAGAGGGGCCATGTATGGTGATATACATGGCGTGTTGGGGGTGTCAACCGAGTAGAGAAGTACACACCGTCTACCCCTAGGTACATGTCGTGTAGTCGTGTTGTCAAGTCGAAAAAGTAGGACATCTGTCTTTGGAACAGTTAAAAACCCACATGCATGTAATCATAAGTACACTCCATGTATTTTGTTTTTTTCTTAAATCAGGCAGTAGCTCATTTTTGAGGTTCTGGATAGAACCTCTTATATTCAAGTGATTGGAGCTTTTATTTCATCCTGGTTCTTCATTCGAACCCTGAATCTAATGTCGTCGGATGCATAAAAACCCCAACAGTAATGCCTTGATTCCTCTTGATCTTTTTTCTTTGATTCCTCCTCTCAACCAAGTTATCAGGGGTTGAGAGTTTTTGACCATTTTGTAAATCTACCAAATTTTAGGTCAAATTGGAGGCTCATACTGGAGGAGGTTCATCGTACTCATATGAGGTAGGTGGTGCATACTTTGTTTTGTGTTTTCCTGGACATTTGGGTGGTGAGGCCTTTGGCGCATCTTCGGGTATTTTGAGCAAGACCTCATTATAGTTGTTGTTGCATATTTAATTGATTGTGAGACCTATGGGATTCCTTTGGATATGACCTTCCCCTATTTTTCTTGAGCGAGGTTGGGCGAGGGGTCATTGTTAAAATGGGGAATTTTGACCAGGTATGCCAAAATGTTTTTAAAATTAATTGTTATGATTAAACTGCTGAGTTTATATTGTTTAAGAAATATTAAATGTATCAGAGGCTTTCAAGACCTCATTGTGGGTATGGGATAGCACACGGCTAGTGAAATTAAACTATTTATTTTGTTTTACTATTTTAAAGTGATTATTTGATTATATATGTAATTGATTAATTATATATTCTAAAACCCTTTGGGTTGTGTTGGGCATGGACCGGATATTTCTCGAGTGATGTTATCATAGGTTGGGCTTGGCCCGGATTACTTTGGGTGGTTTTGACCACAGGATTGGGCATCATGGACATCAGTATTGAGTTAGTGAGAATATTAGGTTGGGCATGGCCTAGGTTACTTGGATGGAAAGGACATCAAATACTGAGCAACATGGTCGCAGGGGGCACAAGGTGCCAGAGATGTTGTGCCTTGGGTACTATTTTTGTGATTACCGCTCACCCGTGATTTGAGTAGTGTACACACAAAGAGACTCCGTAATGAGGTGGTTTGACCACTTGTGTGGGTAGAGGCCCCTGATAATTGCAGTTTAGGTACTATTGGTTTAGGGTTGCTTGTTGTAGGAAGCCACGTGGAAGGCAAGGAGCCTTCGAGAGATAATGATGAGGTTGTCAAGTTGGGGGCTAAGGCTCGTCGTGATTGAGTTCATGGGCCGGGAAACTTTATTTGAGGTTAGATACCATTTTCCCTATGGTTACTTTATTTGAGGGCATACATAATTTTCCCTCCGGTTACTTATTTTAGGACAAGAATCGATGTTCCTATGAGTTACTTTTGTTTGGGCGGAACTTCGAGACGCCAGTACCTTGAGACACGAGGTGTCAGGAGGCACATGGTGTCGGGTTACGTGATTGAGGTAGAACCAGAGGGTTCACCTGGGATTTGTGATAATAGGGGTACTTGGGGACATGGCACAAGCACTCTATTTACTTCAGATATTTCAACTTTGGCCAAAGTAGGTGACACTCCATGGTGGTCACTAAGCACTAGTGGATGTTGTGTTTATTTATTGCATTGCACTGCTTACTTTACATAGAGATGCATGCCTAGTTAAACACTCATACTAAGTATGCACCATTTGGGTGGTATTCTACTGAGATTTGTCTCACACCCTACATGGGCCCTTCAGGACGTGTGTAGACTTTATGGATTTATGTGCAGGTAAAGGATCAGCCTCAGGAGCTGTATCATAGTACCATTTGGCATGGATAATGGTATGGACCTTAAGGTCATACCTAGTAGGAGTTTACTTGTTTAGTTTTCATTTCCTATATCAGAATGCTTACTTTTTTTGTAACTACTATTGGTTAGCTATTGGAAACCTCTTTATATTGACATGTAATCCCTATTTGTTCAGTAGTAGTTTCAAGTGGTTTTTAGCATGATGGTTTGTTTATTTTTTTGTTGTAGTGGTATTTATATTGCATACACTATTTAGTTATATTGAATTTGCTTCCACTATATGGGTCTAATCCTAGGTATTATGACCTTGAGACTGATGGACTTTAGTTTGATGAACCCAATCTGATTTACTCAATCTGATCGACTCAATATGATTCTCCATTTCTCAATCTATTCCTTAAGAAACTTTATGTTTTGTCTAGATAACAAAAATTACGCTTCACAGAAACTCCTCAAAACTCAATCCAAAATTCCTTAGTTATATGAATTAATTCTGATGAAATCAGTATGATGAACTTGGTACCAATCTAAGGAAACTAAAACTCTTCTCAAATTCTTAATATGATCATCCTCAGTCTGGTAAACAAAAAATTTAGTAGTCCAAACTTCTTATGAGATCTCAGCCTGAAAACAAAAACTTGGAAATAGATATGCAACACTCTACCTTTTATACACATCAAAAAAGGATTAAAATTACGAATTAACTCTACCTCTATTTATAGGTGAATCAAATAGAAAATGTGGGAAATTGAAAAAAAAATCATGCTTATCCAAATTTCAAAACTCTAAAAAATACTTGCATTTAAGATTCACCTTTGACTAATTCAAACCTTCTCGAACATACTAAATTTTCTTCAGTACGATTTTAAATTCCTCAGCTTCATTATGATAAAAATCCTTATCTCACTATGATTTTAATTTCTTCCTCTGCTCATTACGATATGACATTCTTGCTCTGGTCTTTAAGATCTGGCTTTATTACTCTACTCATTATAGTCAATTGACTTTCCTTATTAGATTCAGTATAATTGAACTTCCTCAGATTTAGTCTGATGGAATCCTCATAATGATGTAATTATCATCATGATAGAATTCCCATTACAATGGATTTCCCCATTACGATGGATTTTTCCCATTATGATGGAAATCCCATTACGGTAATTTTCCCATAACGATGAAATTTTACCATTACGGTGTAAAACCCATTGTGATGATTTTCACATAATAATGAAAAGTATTCAACAGTGAATCCACTTATAAGATTTTATATTCTTCAAAATTTATCAGTTATAAACCATTCATATTTCTAACTACTTCTATGTTTGGTACTTATGGATCCGATACAAACTTTTTCTTGATCTCTGGAACCTATTATATTCTTAAAATTCCACAATTTCTTAAAAATATTTTATCATGGGTATGTTTCATGATTTATGAGAACTTCTTGATCAGCAAAGAATCATGTGACTTAAGGTTAGAAAGTATGAAAACTTTTTAACTCCTGACTTCACTTTCTTAAAAAATTATATTTAGCATCATTCTTACTTTCTCACTCAGCATCTTCTAACTTTCTAATAAAAAATGTGTCTGATGGATCTTGAATTCATACCAATGGACCTATAACTGATGGTATGTCTAATCAACAACTTCATATTTCTAATAGCTTCTTTTTCTAGTGTTTTTTGGTCTAATAACCTAAGTCTAGAAACCTGTTTCTGGAAAAAAAACTTTCTTAAGGATAAAAATTTTCTCTCCATATCTGTTTGGATTCAGAAACATTCACCAATGTATGAAAACTCATTACGATGGATTAGGTCTGATCTGAAAAAATAAAAATATTCTTATACCAAAAAAAGTTAGTTTTTAATAAATACAAAAAAAATTGTTAAAACAAATTATCATAAAGGTTATTAAACTGATACTTCTACATATAATCATTTTGGTGGAATATTAATACCCTTATAAAATTCTTTATTTATTAAAGATTGGGTGGATCTAGAATCAAATAAGACATTAGCAGTTCTAGAGTGGATGTTAAGTGTACCTTTCACCACATCATTATCACACCCATCATCATAGATAGTGATTGAATGTGATTTTCCATTTTCCCTTGGTTTAAGATGTTGCTAACACTAATCATCATCACTAACCCTCGGGTTTGGGCACTAGTTAGCATAATTCCCATTCTCTTACACTTTTATCACTAAAGTAAGGGAGGTGAATTCTGTGTAGTTTTCTCTCCATTCACATTGTTAGCATACCTATTCCCATAACTTCATCAATCAAATTCCCAATTACCTTCCTTTATTCACTTAAAACATTTATCATACCCCTTAATATAATTTACTCCATGATTATTTCCACAATTAGAACATAAAGGAAAGTTCATCTTCTTCTCTTCATGGTTTTTAGATTTTCCTTTGAACTTTATCTTCCTTTTTTCTCACAACCATGAGATTGATATGTAACTCTAACCTCCATTTAAACCTTGATTTCAAAACACTCAATATCTTTATAGCTTATAAATTATCTTATGGCCAACACCCTTATGATGCTTAGCTTTAAGACACTGACTCATTGGTAAACCTTACTTTTTGGTTGGATGATAATGCCAAAAGAAAACCTCATAAGTCTTGTGAAATTATCCTCGTAGGTACCTATAGATTCATCATCCCTTTTTTAACTCAAGGAAATCTTTCTCCATATTTTTATGAATAATCCAAGGAAAGTAATTATTAAAAAATAAGTTCTTAAACTCATCACAATCCATGGATTCAATTTCATCTTATTTCCTTGTATTCTTGATTAGATTCCACCATTGGTTTGCTTATCCTTCTGGATGATAAATAGCCAGAATGACTTTTTCATGTTCTGAACACTAGAGAATGGATAATATCTTTTCATTTATACTGATCCATTGTTCAAAAACAAGTGGATTAAAATACTCGTTGAAAGAAGGTGGATGTTTCCTCATGAAGGACTCGACATAATGTTATTCCCTCTTTTTCTCATTTAGAATTCAAACATGATTCATAGCTTGAGAAAGTTGAGTGAGAATAGCAACAAAATTTTTCATTTCATCTCACATAGAATTAAGATTATCATGAGAACAATTATTTCATTGTATGTCACACTTAGAATTTCCGCAGTTCCTTCAAGTTCCATCCATTGAATAAAACCAAAAATCATTGAGTAAGAAACAATAATCATAGCAGGAAACTACATAATCTTGAAAAAACGCATATCATATGTCTAAATTTTGACACCATATTTAATCTATCATACCTTGGTTTTATCCTAGGTTATTCAAATCCAACTCCTGATAGAGAAAATTTTTGTGCGTATTTTTTATCAAATAATGAATATCTTTTAATTTTTTTCAATGAAAAAATCCATGTATTTCATTTTTTTATTAAAATATTGGGCAATTTGGATTATAGAATGAAAATGAGCAAAATTGTGAAAAGTTCTTAATGCTGGATTTTTTGACATATTTTTACCACAAGGGTATTTTGTTCATTAATTTTAAAGTATAATTCAAAATTGATTGAATCTTATTTTTTTGCAATCATTATTTTATTTTTCTTAAACTTTGTATTCTGAACCAGGAGCTGATTCGGCCATCTAGTGGCATTAAAAAATCAATGAAGTTTAATATATTTTCAGGAAGACTGTGTGGACCCCACCACCATAACGGAACCAAATATCGGCCTACACACCTTCAATTAAGTTTATTTAACATGTAATAGAACTAAGACACATAGGTAAGACTTTGAAACAAATTTGGGGGAGTTTTGAACTCATTAAGGCTACCATTGAATGTTATACTTTTGGAGGAACCTTCCTGGAAACTTTGTCCAAAAAAAGAATCTCCCAATGAAAAATTTATAACTAATTAATACAGTGTCCAAATAAGCTTAAATTTTTAGGGTGAAAGTCCAACAAATTTATAAACAAATTTTATTAAGGGGTTCATGCATGAATTAACCAGTTAATGATCCAACAATGAACAAACTTTCAGAGGACAGAATTCTGCCTATAAAAGGAGACTCTCGCCTCCTTCCCAAATCATCAGCTCGACACCCACAGCCAAGGAGGGATCCCATCAGGGCACGGGATGCTACTTCTCCTCTCTTCCCCCCTAATTTCTTCTTTTTATTTTATTTTCATTTTAGTTTTGTCTTAGTTTTCAATTGTAATTTTTTTTTAGTTTTATTAATCCATGCATTTGTGTTTCTCCATCCATCCCACAGTCCTTTTTCTCAATTATCTTATTTTAATAATAAGTTTTATTTTCATTATTGTTAGTATTAATATTAATATTATTATTATTATTATTATTATTATTATTATAATTATCATTATTATAATTATCACATTCTTATTTTAAATATATTTTATTTTCTCCCTCTCCTTTTTCAAAAACTATTTTCTTAATTATAATAATTATTATTATTATTATTATTATTATTATTATTATTATTTTAAAAATTATTATAAATTATTTATTATTACTCTATCCCTCTATCCTATCTCTCTATTATTCTCTCTCTCTCTTTTCATTAATTCACCATTGTGATCTCTTACTCTCAAAAATGAGAGGCCAACCCCGAGACTTGGCCCGGGGGGAGGTCAAGGTGTTCTTAAATTTTCTTTAAAGTTTATTCTAAATTTGTGATAGACTTGAGTGGTATGCTTGGGTGAGGTGAATTTCCCCAATTGGGTGATGGTCCTCAATGACATGCAACTCAATATATTTATATTCTGGAAAATAATAGTGATTCAAACATGAGATTTCATGTTTGAGTTATTAAACTAGAATCAAACACATAAAGGAGAATAATGATTGAACCTAAGACTAAACCCCAAAACCAAGTTCTTTCTTCATCAAATAATTATGTTTTCATTGAATGATAGTTCTTATTTTTAAATAATTTAAAACACATAAATATTTTCATCACTTTCATTTAAATACAAAACAAAAAAAAAGAAATAGTTTAGGTGAATTAGAATAAAGTAAGTGAACCAAACTGAAAGGCTCCTCAAGAGAGACAACCCTAGTTAGCTTCTATGATTCACTAGGAAAAATTATTATTTATTTTGTCCACACCCCATGATAGGCGTGTGTTAACTCCTATTTAAATCCTTCATGATGATTCATGAATATTTTGTGAATTTCCAAAGCATATCCCCTGGGAGTGTCAAACCAAGTGTGCAGCAAGTCCTATTGTCATGTACCAGGTTACGCTCGATTCTGGTCCAATGCACCTTTTCAAAGTTGTTTCCCCTAGGTACCTATGTACTAGAGCGACATCCACTTGTAGTATCTGGATATGGATGTATTTCCTGGAAACCAATCTCTCTATCCTTTACCAAAATTCCAAGACATTTTCCTATACTTTTTCTTATCCTTAAACTTATCCTTATACATTTCCTTAAGGTTATAACTAAGGTTTTCTAATACTAGTTTCCAAATTTTAACTAAAATTTTTCTCTAATACCAACTATAGTGACCTTCACTTGACAAAAATTAACATTACATCTTTTTTTGCAGAATACTTAATACATTACACAAACAGATTCCCAAAGACCATATTAGTCTAGTGCCTTTAGAAACATGGAAACATAAACACTGGTATATAAGTGAGATACATTATCTATCACAAGGTTCTCCATGACTATAAACCTTCTTATACATATCATACATAATACATATCTCCATAACCTAGGGAAAAGAAACATAAAAAATGGGTGATCTCAGATGCTCAATAAAGTTAAACAAATGAGATATATAGGTATAAACATGAGCATAAGGGTATGATAATGTGATCATGAAATTAAAAGATCATACCCTTTGAAAAAAAATATCATAAACATGATTCATGGCATAAATATTGGCAGTTCATAAGACATGAATCATTAGGGACTCAAGAGAATAATCCAATATAGCATAACATAAGAATAATATATAGAATTTGTGGCAGAAACATAATCATATAAAATCATTTACATAGTAATAAATTCATTGATTATAAGGCCATATTAATAGTATGGGATCACTCCCCATACCATCTTGTTATACATGGTTCACTTCCATTACCATCTTAGTAGTCAAGGTTCACTCCCAAGACCATCTTAGTGGACAAAGTCCTTTACTGAATTGAGTTCACTCCTCGTTCTATCCATGCCTATCTCATAAGATATAAATATTTACCCAATGAATTTTATGGAGATATAGGTCCAACACATATCATAATTAAATCATACATATGTGTTTCGCAAGATCATAAATCATCATATCATAACCCATGACATGAAATGGGTATCATAAACATGTAATCATATCATAACAAGTGGGAAAAGAGATAGGTTTCATAATCATCTCATCAAAGAATAACCTGTGAAAGAAATTGTTTTTCATAACCATATAACCACTGAAATAGAAATAGGTTTCATATACATATAACCCATGAAATATAAACAGGTTTCATAAACATCATTATATATAATCATAAACAATTCATAAAATTAATATGAATGAAACCTTCAGATCATTTTCCCAAAAAGGCATGAGTAACACCAACAGATGTCATCTTAGATGGAAAATAATTTTCAAAGATCATTTAAAACCATTTCTTGAGGAAAATATCCTTTATTCTTTCAAATATTATTTTTAAAACATAAATCCTTTTGAAAACCTTTTTCTTTGAAAACATATTAAGGAAATGTGAATAAAATATTGAAAACCGTTTTATTTGAAAATATCTTTGAAAACTTATAAAAAAAATTAAATCATTTTTCCTTGAAAATGATCTTTAAATGTCATTTTAAAAAAATTAAAAAACATTTTTGAAAACATGTACTTTTAAGTAAACAAATTTCTGACTGAAAAAAGAGAAATGAGATCAGATTTTTTAAAAAACATTTTCTTAATTATCTTAAGTAAAAAAGAGTAGGAAAATGGTACCAATACATAAATATATGATGATTTACTAGAGTATAATATAATTAATGATAGTTATTGAGATATTGATAATAATATTTCATTAATTGAAAAATAATCATAAATAATCCTGATAAATGATAAGATTGTTTCAATAGAGTCCTACCGCTTGGTAACTTTGAATCATACTCCCCATGTAAAAATTGAAATTAAATTAAGCTTAAAATATAATGAAAATAATTATATTCATGATATGAAATTTCAAATATAATTTTATACACCCTATAGAATAACATAGGTCCATATCATGGCATGTGTCTCAAAGAAGGTAAATTGAGACAAAACTACTTTACCGATTTGGTAACTTTTGAAACATAAACCCCATGAATGATAGATCATAAAATGGATATTTAAATAACCATAAATTTAATTATAGTAATAATATAATAAATTCATGTGAATTATATACACCACATAAAATAAATGAGTGGTGAATAAGACATAAGTCTCACAAAAATAAAAGTGAGACGAAAAAAAACCTTACCTTATGTCTTGAGTCTTGTTGTATTCATTCAAACCTACTGTATAATAATTATAAGTTTTTTATAAATGTATAACATAACCATATTAATATATTTAATACCATATATTATTTACTTTTTACTTTATAATACCCATTCATTAATAACTCCATGATAAAGTTACATTTTGGGTGATAACTGCCTTGTTTTTCATACATGTTTTAACTTGTTATTCATAGTCCTCTTACTTAGATCATGATTACCTTATTTAAAAAATTTAAAATATTATATAAATATCATATATATTCATTATATATTTATTTATAATATTCTATAAAATATATAAATATTAAATGAAATACACCGTTCATGGAGACGGTAGGTCGTACGTATGCATGAATGTTGTTTCCGTTTTCTTATCGTATTGAAATAATGAAAGTAAATAAAATATATGTATATATATATATATTATCCTTAAAATATTAATATTATTTCATATATATCATATAAATTTTCTAAACCCATCCTTAATATGTTCCATGTAAAGTGTGAATGAATCACATCGCTTTGCGGAGGTAGTAGTCCACACGTCCACAAACGAAGTTATCATATTTACACAAAATAGAAAGCATAAAGGTATATTTTATATAATAATTAAACAATATTAAATACATAATAAAGATAATATATATCATAAAAATATATTTTCCATCATAATACCCAACCATGATAGGTGTTAAAGGAAAAATGAACAACATCGTTTCGTGAGGCAGTAGTTCTCCGTACATAAGAATAGTAAGTTTGTTACACATTATATGGAAGTGTGTGTAAGTTTAGGTCAAAAACTTTGAATGAAAACATATAAATATATTTATTATACTTATTTTATTATATAATCCAAGAAAAATAATATTTTACAGGTGGATAATGAAAATAAAACAAAGGATCTTGAGGAAGGATGTTACCTCTTCTTTGGGGAACTCCTTTTGGTTTGCACCAAAGGGATTCCTTTGAAAAATTTATTCCCAAAGGGAGGATTATAGGATAAATTCATTAATTTTTTAGGATATTTAAGTATGTTTTTTTTGAGAAAAAATGTATTTAGAGGGGTGAATAAGTGAGAGGGGTGAGTGCCTTTTTATAGTGGAGGAGAAGCATCATTCTTGTAAATTTTTTAAAAGGGAATTACACCCATGTTTTTTCCATAAAAAATGGATCCAATAATGGTCAAAAACTGATTAAAGGTATTAAATGGTAGAAATAGGTACATAAATTGGATTTTTTATAAGTTTATAAATCATTTTGGGCCTTAATTTTAGGACTTATCCATTTGTTAAGCTGATTTTTTTCTTAATCATTGTCATTAATGTTTATCACTTTCACTAATATTTTTGGTAGAAAACTAAGTTTACCTTATTTTAAATTATAAATTATTATGATTCCAGATATGGAATCCATTTTTCTAAATTTTAATCACAAAACTATCATAAATTAATTTAAAATTAATCTCGCAGACATGTCACGACAGCGAGTTTTTAAGAAAAACAAATTTAAAAGTTTGAAGTGTTTTTATATCCAATTTTAATGTAAAATTGGTTAAAATGACCTAAATTGGATTAATTTATGTAAAAATTATCTAATTAATCTTTAAAAATAAATTAAAATATAATTTAACTAGATAAATAAATTAGACGAAAAAATAGTTTTGAATTAAAATTCAGTATTTGTCGTTATTCATCCAAAAATGATGTTTTTCAGAAAAATACCAAAAATAGACCCTAATATAATTTTAACACTATAAATTATAAAATTAATTTAAATTTATTAAATTAAATTTCAAAAAGTGTCTAAAATTAATTTTACTATTGTTCGTAGAAGGAAATAAAAAGAAGTTCTTTTAAGAAAATGGTATTTTAAAATATATAAGGACTTTACTAAAAATTGTATGTCTTATTATCAATATATTTTATTTATATAAAACTATTATAAATAATATTTAAAAATTAGTTATTAATATTCATATTACTAAGTTCAATGGCTAGGTTATAGCTATCTCAATATAATAATAAAATGTTATTTCGTAGAAACTCAGTGTTGTATGTAACACAAGCCAAGTTGATGTTGCGTGTAGCGCAAGCTTAACTCATTATAGAATATAAATAAATCATAATTTTGTCTAGTTTTAAAATCAATACATCAAAGAAAATTAATTTATTCAAAAAAAATTCATAAATAATCAGGGTGTTACACTCTATCCATTTGAAAAACAAGGCATGCGGTTAACTAAGAAGAGCCACATAGTTTGGTCAAACCATTATCAAGCCTTATATAACCACTGTACAACCACCCAAGAACCCACATGGTTTCTTTTTTGAGTTTCATGGTTTTAATAACCATGCTCAAATAGTTAATAATACCACCGGAACCTCATAGATCCATATAATATAGATACCACATGGTTAGACTAACGGTGACCCTATATTTTTAGGTGCATACTTGATTAGAACTCCTTAGTCAAGTGATCTTGGCATTAAGTAGTGGAAATATGGGTGACCTCCTGGGAAGTTCTCAAGGTGTGTGTGAGTGAGGAAAAAACAAACTAAAGGAACATGTATTGGTCTATGGGGATAATCATTAATCTGATAAGTGACCCTGGTGGGTAATTGCATGTGGGGTGTTGGGAAAGAAACCAAGGTATTACAAGATTATCATGGGTTTAGATGATAAATATCATTAACCATGGTGTTATATTCATAAAAAATGGAAACAGATCCAATACCCAATTGAAATTGTAGTGGCACTGCCAAGGTTTGAGGTGTGGGGTCTATAAAGAGGAAATTATTCTTTAAGGGGGGGAGTGTAACACCCTTGGAAAAGTGAGACTTAAAATACTAAATTTTACTACCCATGTTCTCAAGGTGAACCTTTTCTTTAGGTTCTTACCTGATTATAAATCCATAGTTAAGTAAGTTTGTCTTAGAGTGGTGTTAGTATGGGTGACCTCCTAAGAAGTTTCTCAGGGTGTGTGTGAGTGAGGAAAAATCACACTAAAGGAACATGTTTTGGCCTATGAGAATATTCATTAGTATGATAACTGATCCTAGTGGGTAATAGCCTATGGTGTACTGAGAAAGAAACCAAGGTATTACAAAAGTATCATGGGGTTAGATTATTAGATTATGGCCTGAGGTGGTTAGACATGAAATCATTATTTGGGCCAATAGAGATATCATTTACTAATGTGAAATACATGTCAAGAAGCATGGGTTCCCTTTCAAGAGAGGTATTCATAATCATGGTGTTTTCCTTCTCACTTGATGATATCAGAGAGTACTAAAGGGTTAAAACTGATAAAAAATCCCTCAACCTCATTATATGGGGTTCTCCCAAGGTTTTTTCTATCACCAAGGCTAGTTGTTGTGAATATTGAAGCTTATGGATAGCAGTGATATGGAATTAGACCCAAGAAACTATTGGGATATGCTTATAGGCCTCAATGGTGTTGGTATTAGTATAGATATGGGATTACTCTATATTTTCAGTGGTTTTATACCCCTAGAAGTCTCTCCATTTGGATTCTCTAGTATGGATGACTAGGATGGGCATAGCTTCCTCTATAGCTTCTTACAAAATTGTGGTCATACATTAGTGGTAATGACCATAATGAATAGAATCCCTATTGGGAAACTTCTGGGGGATTTCCTTGACATGATGGGTGTCCTTATCCACCTTTTTAATTGAATAAATGTATGCATTATTTTGCTCTGGGGATTGACTATTGAAGTATTTTAATGTGGAAATAGGGGCTACATGTTTCTCTATGGCCTATCATTGATAGGAATATCTATGGGTATTTAACCTATGAATTATTTCAAGAGATTGCCCCAAATTCTATATGGATTCATTGATATGGTATTCCCATACTAGAACATTCATCAAACAGTGTTTTAGGCACTATTCTGGTGATAAAATATGTCGGTTCTCCAAAGAAATTAAGGTTCATAATCAGCATGTCGGTTGGTCATGCATAGTGTCTTGAGGTGTCTTACAAGTACTACCATATTGTTCAATGAGAATGGAATTTATTGGTACATTTTGTGATGCAATTTGAATTAAATATATTTTGGAAGGACGTGAAAAGGAAACACAAATAATAAACCTATCAATATATTATCAAAAGTAAGAGTTCATAGTCGATTAATCGCTTTCATAGTTTAAGGATTCACATCAGGTTCACAATTTTTATTTAAAATGGAAATTCCAAAAAAAGGTGGAACCAAAGTCTAATGGAAAACTAGTCATTTTATTGTGAAAATTTTTTGGAACAATTAAAGAATTAACATAAGGTTCACCATTTTGGTTTCTGATAGAAACTATGATATCCCCCACATTCATGATGGTTTAGTGTGAACATCATTGCAAGCCTACTTTCCAAATTTAGGAATTCACTAGGGTTTTTATCCAGTAATACTTTTGAATAATCATTGGTCTGGGGGAATATAATTTGGGATCATATCACCCTTTGGGGGGATTATTGGTACTCTCTTATGTAATTGAGATATATTCATAAATACTTTCCAAATCCTAGAATGGGACTGGTTACCCATGACCAATGATCTGATCAAAACCATATGTTTGATGTAAATAGCTATGTGATTAGAGGTTCTCCATATGTATCTTATTAGTTAGTGATGATTTGGTTTAAATATGAAGTTGTGAAATCTAGAGTTTATAGCCATATGGTGAGGTATTAGTTATGGTGGATTCGATATCAGTCCCACTAGAGGTATTCCTATATATCCATGTGAAGGGAATTAGAACCCACATAGTTTAGTGCCACTTATTGAGAAATTTTGTACCCTTTAAGGCTATGTGACATGGACCAATGTGTTACCTTTTAAAGTTATTTATCTATGACCAAGTAAAGTGACTTTTAAGGTCATGTATCCAAGACTGATGTGGTTGGTATACAAAAGATGACTTGCAATGATTTGTGTGGGACTTACGCATGAGTGTCCCTTTCTAGTTCATCTTATTTGTTGGTAACTACACATGAGAAGTTATATATCATATTTGGATCATCACCATAAGAACCCTTGGCTAGTCACCCATGATGATTCTCCTTGTTCTCATCAGCATAAGGAGGTATTATGGTCATCACATAGGAGGTAGTTATCTTAGTTTGGGTTTTACACCAAATAGTAGGCCCATATATGGGAACTAAGATGAGTATCTTGACTCAAGGTATACTAGGGAATCTAAATGAGCATCTCAACTCAAGGTAAATTTGGGGATATTATGCTTGTCACATGAGATAAAAGGTATATTTTAGGATATTTGATTTGAACCTCAAAGAGGTGTCTAACATATCCTAGTTAAAAAGAAACAAATTATACATTGTTTGAGTTTCATAGTTTAAGATTGTATGATATAACCGGTCTATGTTGTTAATGTCATGTGTTATGGATGTGATGTTACGTAGTTTATAATCATCCATTTATAACTAAAATTTGATTCCTATAATGCATCACAATTATGTTAACTAGGTGATCAACTAAACCCCTGAGCCCGTATGATTTATGCTCAGTGTAAGCGACAAGAGATAGAAGATTAGTCATGTTTCATTAGAGTGCACAATAGGATATTGAGTGGGAATTATGTATGAGCTACCTGGTGGGATAATTGTCTCGTGAAATATGTTACAATAGAATAGTAAGTGGGGCTTATGCATTAGTGATACCCTTTGATCTTGATTTTTGGTTTACACTAGTTAAAGTCCAATGGTGTTTTATCCCACCTATTAGTAATGAAACATGGTAATAATTCATGGTCAGGGATTATATTTAGGAAATGGCACATAAGTGGTGCTTATGCATCGGGAATGCCCTGAATGAGTGGTCATGGATCATTAACATTTCTTAGTGATGAAATCATTAATGGGAACTATCTTGGGTTGTATATATGAAAAGGAATCCCAATTTACGGATCACATGGTTTAGTGTGGGACTTTTACCTAATGAGAGGTGGACCATATCTTTGGGGGATGCCTTAAGTTGTCCTTAGGGGGGTTTTGACTTAATATTAAGGAATCCATGAAGTTATTTTGGTTTTTTGTCATCCAAATATATATATCGGGTAAAGATTATGATACCAGGGAGGTCTACCACCTCATTCTATAGACAGATGGTGGAGATGAGTGTAACACCCCAAGATTTTATGGTATGTCTCTTTTAAAATTTAACATATTCGATAGTTTATGATTCACACAACACTGAGTTTAAAATTGTAATATACTATTAAATATGATTGTTGTAATAATAATGTGACCATTAGGAATAGTAATATGACCAATAGAATAGTAACTTAACCTATAAAATTATACATAAAATTTAGGTATCTTATGAATGAAAATATTTATATTTATATCATGGAATAAGTAAATAAATGTTTTAAAAATGATAAATTAAGTATTGGTATTTTTGTAAAACATAAATATTTATTCACAATTTTATAATTAAAACAATTATTTAAAAGAAAATTTATTTTCATAAAATAGATTCATAAATTAATATTTTGTTTTCATGTGATTATAATATAATTTTATGAGACCATAATTAATTTTTGAAAGTTTTATAAAATCGGTTATAATATTAAAATTAGTATTTTTCGAGTAAATGATTATTTTATTAAAAAAATAAATTTCACATATTTAGAAAATTATTTTCATAAAATGGATTCTATTTTTTAATTATACATGTTTAAAATAGTTAGGGTGAATCTTTTATATTTTTCTAAAATAGTTAAATATTTGTGAATAGTGTAATACGGTAATTTACAGTATTTGACAAATACATGAATTATTGAGTCGTAGATGATGTATGGATAATATAAAACCATAATATCAAACTATCATTCTCTATTTACTATATTTAATCATGGGAATCAAAACTATTCATAGTATTTAACCAAAATAATAAACTAATGAATAAAATAATCAAAAAATACCCTTCTCCTACACTATAAATACCACCCTTTCTCCTCACACCTCCAAAGCCTTGAAGATTGCTTCTATTCTGGCCAATTACTCTCCCAATCCTATTCCCCATGTTCTAGTTTTTGGTTGGATTAGATTACTCAAGAGGGGGTGAATTGATTATCTATTAAAAAATTCTGATTAAAAGGGTATTCTTAAAAGGTTCCCCAATAGTTAAATACAGCCTAGTTAATCAAGGTTATAGTATTATGAAAGTTTGACTATTTAAATAACTTCTTGGAAGATTTATTAATTCTCACTAATATTAATATTGGTTATTAACATTAATTTTGAAGAAATTATAATAAGGAAATACAATTATAACTTCTTTCCAAGATTAACTATCAAAGTAAATTTAGTGAATTCTGAATTAAATAGTAAAACAGATAAAACTAAAATAGACAACACAGTGGATATAAAACAAGTGGTTCTATCTCAAGTCGATACCTAATCCACTCCACTTGTTGATCACCTACCACCAAGCATTTTATATAAATAAACTTGATACACAGCCTGAACATACTAGTAAATTTATCCAGTTTCTCACAACATAGCCATCTTCCTTATCAAAAGAAAACTAAACATACTGGTAAAATTGTGCAACTAAATTCAGGTAAATATGAATATCCTCCTTTGAAAACCAATCTACCCATCCTTGATCCTTCAAAACTTTCAAAACCAGAGACTTACTCGATAGAATCCACTTAGGGAAAATCTCCTTTTCAAGTACCACTACTCTGTTCACTAGGTTTGGATTCAGAGGGCCCTCGGGTGCTATCTTCAGCATGATTTTCCTCTTCTTATTTGAACTGTTATTCTCAGTAGTTGATGACAAAGGTCGTTTCATCTTGGGAGTTCACTAAATATTCGAGAGAGAGAAGGGATGAATAAGGGTTACGGTTTGAGAGAAGAGAAGAGATCTCAAGTGAAGAACAAGTGAAACTTCTTTTATTTTATCATTTAGGAATACCAGTAGTAACAAAAAAAGCATAGGAAAGTGAAAGGGTAAAATAAGTAATTACTACAATACGGGATATAATGTATAAATAAAACAATAAGTCATCTTTATGGTGAGACAATAACTGACTCTCACGGTGAGACAGTAACAGGCGTTCACAGTGAGACCGTAACATGCGTTCATGGTGAGACTGTAACTATGTGATTTAGAAATTGTGTGACTGTATTGTTTGAGATAGTAAGTGTCAGACAGTAAGCAAGAAATAGTAAATGTGAGACCATAAACATGAAACATTAAGTTTTAAGATAGTAAAACTATAGCACTGTTAGAGTTAAACAGTAATCTCAAGATAGTGATTTGTGAAACCGTAAAGTGTGAAACAGTAAGATATGAAATAATAAGATATATACTTAAGATTTATCATGCCCAATTTATATATGATGTAATCTATTATTTCATAATTTATAGTTTTGGTGAATATATCAGCAAGATGATATTCAGTTCCAATGAAATCCAAAGTGATGTCACCTTTTTGATAAAGATCTCTCAAAAATTGAGGTCTTACATCAATATGTTTTGTTATAGAGTGTGAAATAGGATTTTTCGAGATGTTAATATCACTTGTATTGTCACAATTTATAAGCAAATTCTTGAATTGAAATCCATAATCTAATAATGTGTGTTTCATCCACAAAATTTGTGCACAATAACTACCAGCAGCTATGTATTCAGCTTCTGCAGTAGATAATTCAACATAATTTTGTTTCTTACTACACCATGATAATAATGACTTGCCTAAAAAGTGACATGTTCCAAAGGTTATTTTTCTATATAACTTACAACCACCGAAGTTTGTATCAGAATAACTAACTAATTCAATTGATTTTCCTCTGGGATAGAACAGTCCTAGATTGGGTGTATGCTTGAGGTATTTGAAAATTTTATTAACAGCATTTAAATGAGATTCCTTGGGATTTTCTTGAAAATGAGCACACATACACACACTAAACATAATGTCAGGTCGACTAGCAATTAAGTAGATTAAACTTCCAATTATTCCTCTATAAGTGGTTTGATCAACAGATTTTCCATCTTTATCAAGATCCAACTTAAAAGTGGTACTCATTAGAGTGTCACTGCTTTTAGTGCTATCTAATCCAAAACGTTTTAGAAGGTCTCTAGTATATTTACTTTGATTTAAAATAACACCATCATTATTTTGAAAGATTTTAAATCCAAGAAATAATTTTAGTTCACCCATTAAACTCATTTTAAATTCATTTTGCATCATTTTAGAAATATCAAAACATAAATAATTTTTTGAAGATCCAAAGATAATATCATCTACATAGATTTGAACAACTAAAACATCATTGGAAATTCATTTTATAAAAATGGTAGGATCATCTATTTCTTTTTTAAAACCTTTGAAAATAATAAAATTACTTAATCTATCATACCAAGCTCTTAGATCTTGTTTTAAACCATACAAATCTTTTGATACCTTAAAAATATGATTTATAAAATGAGGTTTTGTAAAACTAGGGGGTTTCTCAACAAATACATACTCATCTATATAACCATTTAGAAATGCACTGCATCCATTTGATATAGTTTTAAATTCAGATGTGCAGCATAAGCAAGAAGAATTCTGATGGCTTCAAGTCTGGCTACTGGTGCAAAGGTCTCTTCATAGTCAATTCCTTCTTCTTGATTGTAGCCTTGTGAAACCAATCTATCCTTGTTTATAATTTTATTACCATCTTCATCTACCTTATTTCTAAACACCCACATAGTTCCTATGATGAATGTGTCTTTGGTTCTTTCAACAAGTTTCCAAAATTTGTTCTTTTCAAACTGATTAAGTTCTTATTGCATATCCAACACCCAAAATTCATCATTGATAGCATCGTTAATGTTGTTAGGTTCAAGTTGTGACAAGAATACTTTATATTCAACCTGATTCCTAAGAGAAGCTCTATTTTGAGTTCCCTTATCTAATTCTCCTACAAAAAAATATAAAGGATGGTTCTAAAGAGTTCTAATAGATCTAGAAAAAGAAGGACTAGTGATTTCAAGTTCATCATTAGGTTCAGGATCATTGTGACTTGAGTCTAAGGAATTTCCAGAACTTGAAGTTTTCACAAATTCTTTCACAGGATGGTTAGGGGATTTTTAATTAATGTCCATATTTGATATATCATCCTCTAGGTTCTCTAGAGTGTTCTTAGGATCATGTGGTTCTATTTCATCAAATTTTACATGAACATATTCTTCCACACATTTAGTTCTTTTATTAAACACTCTATAGGCTTTACTAGAAATTGAATGTTCTAAAAATATTCCTTCATCACTCTTGGATGAAATTTTTTCAAGATTGTCCTTAGTATTAAGGATATATACTTTGCAACCAAAAACTTTGAAGTAGATAACTTTGGGTTTTCTATTATTCCATAACTCATAAGGATTCCTTTTAAGAATAGGTCTAATCAACACTCTATTGATTATGTAGCATGTTGTATTTATAGCTTCAGCCCAAAAATAAATAGGTAGGTCATATTCACTAATCATGGTTCTAGTAATCTCTTATAGGGTTCTATTTCTTCTTTTTACAACTCCATTCTGTTGAGGTGTTATAAGGGTAGAGAAATTATGACTATAGCCATTTTGTGAGAAAAAGGATTCAAACTCTTGATTTTCAAACTCACGACCATGATCACTTCTTAAGGATTTAATTTTATGTCAACTAAAATTTTCTACAGTTTTGGAATATTTGATCAAATGAGAGAAGGCTTCACTTTTGTGAGCCAAAAATAAAGTCCAAGTATATATAGAAAATTCAACTACCAGAACATAAACATAGTGCTTCCCATTTAAGCTAGAAACTCTAGATGGTCTAAAAAAATCCATGTGAACCAATTCAATAGGTTGATAATTTAACACTTCTTTATTTAGTTTGAAGGAAATTTTGTGTTTCTTTCCCTTTTGATAAGTATTACTCACTTTACCATTTGGAAACTCAAGCTTGGGTAAGTCTTTGACTAAGCTTTTTCTAGTCAAATTTCTAAGGGAGTGAGTGTTGCAGTGTCCTAGTCTCCTATTCCAAAGCCATGACTCTTTGTGAAACACTCTTAAACATGAATCATTTTGAGAAGCTAAAGAATCTAAGTTAACATAATAAACATTTTCATTTCTTAATACAGAAAAAACTAATTAATCTTTATAATTAAAAACATTTCAAGCCTCATTTTTGAATTTAACATGAAATCCATCATCACATAGCTCTTAGATACTAAGCAGATTATATTTCAATCCATCAACAAATAGTACTTTATAAATCAAAACTGAGTTAGATTTACCTATTTGGCCAAGGCCAATAATCTTTCCTTTGGCATTGTCACCAAAG
Organism: Viscum album; assembly: GCA_963277665.1. Taxonomy (NCBI): domain Eukaryota; kingdom Viridiplantae; phylum Streptophyta; class Magnoliopsida; order Santalales; family Viscaceae; genus Viscum; species Viscum album. The sequence continues at coordinate 999,064,371 of OY728128.1, read as the reverse complement.
GTGACATGTCCTCTATCAATTTTTATTAAATTATTGAAGCATGAGTAGTCTCCTGACATTTGTCCTGAACACCCACTATCCAAGTACTATATTCTCTTACAAGAACTCTTTAAGCATCTTTACTAAAAAATAGTCAAATAAAAACATATTTTGTTACCCACACTTGTTTGGGTCCAGTAATATTAGTGATAAGTGCTTTAGGAATCCATATCTGCCTCATAGGTTTCCTATAAGCATTATGTAAAGTATTTGAAAAATAAACTCTATTTGGTCCATAAAATATTGAAACAGTAGAAAGTGTATCATAACTTGAACTTTTTGAATATTTTCTAGAACTGGGAGTAAAGTTGTATGTCCTATATTTGGAAACAAATTTTGTTCTTCCAAAATTTCTTTTACCAAGTTGATATCCAATGCCATTAGTATATTTAGGAGCAATTTTTTTACCTAGAATTTGAGTAAGGGTATTTTTCCCATTTTTAAACTTTTCTAAGTCTTTCTTCAATTTCTCATTAGATAGTTTTAGTTAATTGTTCTCTTTGAGTAGTTGAGAATTTTTCTTCCTTTCTATAGTGAGTTCAATTTTAACAGTTAAGGTAAGAGCATGTTGTTTATTCAAAGATTTGTATTTATCTTTTAGTTCATTGCATGTATCATCAAGAATATTATAGTATTCAAACATTTCTTTATTAGAAAAATTTTCAGAGTCACTCTCATCTCCATAATAGTATGAATTTTGTATAGAAGATTCCAGTGTTACCTCATATGTGTTTGTCATAAAACACATATTGTATTTGTTAGCCTGTTCATCATGTGATGATTCTGAGTCACTTGAACTGTCCTCATAAGTACTCCACATTTCTTTCATTGCCATTTTATAATTTCTATCTTTGTCCACATATTTCTTTTTGTACTTTAATTTTGGACAGTCAGCCTTGATATGTCCTTTTCGCTTACATTCATAACAGACAACCTCATCGGACTTGTCACTTCTTTTCTAATATTTCTTCCAAATTCATTTGTGATCATATTTTCCATTTAAGTTAGGATTTCTAAAAAAGTTATTCTTCTTGTAAAATCTCTTTAACCTTATGACTAATTGAGTCATATCCTCATCACTGTCAGGTGATGATTGTTCACTATCGGAACTTTCTACATAAACTTCCAATTTCCCTTTGTCTTTGTGTTTATAGGTGGTGGTCTTGAACACAATAGATTTTATTTTTGGTTCATCCTCCTCTTCCTTGTTGATTTCCAGCTCCTCTTCATACATCATCAGTTTCCCAATGAGTTATTTTAAAGGTAGCTTGATGATATCACATGATTCTCTAAAAGAGATAGAGGTTCCTCTCCATCTATCAGGTAGACATCTGAGAATTATCATGACCGTTCCTTAGCAGTGACTTATCTTCCAATAGAAATCATTGTGTTGACAATTTTGTTGAACCTGAGGTACATGTTAGAAATAGGATCATCAGGTTTCATTTTAAAGTTATCATATTTAATAGTATAGGTATTGAGTCTCATTTCCTTCACACTAGATGTTCCTTCATGTGAAACAGATAAGGTATCCCAAATTTCATGGGCAGTTTTACAAGCAGAGATTCTATTAAATTCTGCATCTCCTAAAGAGTAGTATAAAGCATTCATGGATTTGCAATTTTTATTGTAGGAAATTTTGGTAGGTTCATCCCAAGTGATTATATCAGTAGCAGTAATCTTATATTCATCTATAATTGAAGACCAAATTTCAAATCTCATACTTTTTAAATGCATTTTCATTTTAATTTTCCATTGAGCATAATTGGTTCCATTAAATAATAGTGGTCTATTTGTTGCAGAACCTTTTAATATATTATCAATGATAAAGAAATAACTTAAAAGATCTAGAAATTTATAATTGATAGAAATTTACAGATCTTTAAAGTACAACTGAAATCACAGTTGAATAAGGTTAAAAATAGAGTCTTAATAAGATTAACAAATACTCCTTTGATACCAAATGTTGGTCAGAGTAGAGTACTCAAGAGGGGGTTGAATTGAGTATCTATTAAAAACTTATGATTAAAAATGTATTCTTAAAAGGTTCCCCAATAGTTAAATACAGCCTAGTTAATCAAGTTTATAATGTTATGAAAGTTTTACTATTTAAATAACTTCTTGAAATATTGATTCATTTTCAGTAATCTTAATATTGGTTATTAACATTACTTTTAAAGTTATTCTAATAAGGTAATAAATTTATAACTTCTTTCCAAGATTAACTATCAAAGTAAATTTAGATAATTATGAATTAAATAGTAAAATAGAGAAGACTAAAATAGATAGCATAGTGGATATAAAACAAGTGGTTCAGTATCAAGCTGAGACCTAATCCACTCTACTTGGTGATCACCTTCCACCAAGAAGTTTATATAAATAAACTTGATACATAACCTGTATCGGGCTTTACAACAGTACACAATACTGTCCAGGTCACACGTCCTCTTCCACAGTTCTTCATGGGTATGAACAACAGGTTACATACAACCTATTTCACACTTATTTGTGGGTATACACAAGTGTAAAAATGTGTTTGAGAAATTATATATTGTATCCTTCAGTTTAATGCAGGATACGGTGTTTGTTTTTATACAGACACATACACATTGATCGAAAGATGAAAAATAGTACACAATAGAGTAGAAGTATATAGATAAGGTTAGAAGTGCTCTGAATGTTAGTATATGCAACTCTGGACTTATGAGATGAAACAGATACAGAAATAGAGTCCTATCATGAAAACAGAGTATCATAATTCATCTAGATCTGGCTCGTGTTCTTTGTGGTATTGAAAATTCAAAGATGTGCTCAATGATTCTTATATATGGCATCCAGCTTGTTGATTCAATAATCCTTCGTGTGTTCTTTAGGAATGTTGATTTTCATGTGTCAGTTCTTTTCTCAGAAAATCTCATGCGTTCTTCATTGTTATGCTATCTGTGTATATCGCTACATGGTTTATGGGCCTCACTTTTTCTTTTATTCTTGGAGTGAATGTGTTAGAACCGACAGGTTGCATGTATTCTGAACCTCTTACCTTGTACTGTTAGATGATATGTCTGCAAAGAAACATTAATTATGTCAGCGCATTTAAAACATTCAAATATGACTGTTAGAAATTAAAATAAAAAAGCGATAAAACATATTTAGAAACGGTGTCACAGTTTGTATGTAAACAGTGTCTCCATGAAATAGTGTCTCCTTAAAATAGTGTCTGAATGGTCACGATATCTGGATGGTCAAGATTTCTTGATGGTCATGGTGTCTGGATAGTCACGGTGTATGGTCACGGTGTCTGAATGGTCACGGTGTCTGGATAGTCATGGTGTCTAGTCACAGTGTCTGGTCAAGGTGTCTAGTCATGGTGTCTAGTCACGGTGTATGGTCACGGTGTATGGTCATGATTTCTGGTCACGGTGTCTGGTCATGGTTTTTGGTCATGGTGTCTGGTCACGATGTCTGATCATGGTGTCTGTTCATGGTGTCTGGTCACCGTGCATGGTCACGGTGTCTATTCACAGTTTCTGGTCACGGTGTCTGGTCACGATGTATGGTCATGGTGTCTGGTCATGGTGTCTAGTCACGACGTCTGGGTCCTTTGCTAGAAAAACATAACTGGTGGTAGACTCACGATGTCTCAAACTTAGCCAAATATCTATATTCAGAATTAAGGAGTAAAATTCACAGAATGGATTAGACTTAATCATTCATCAAATAAATCATTATAAATTAAATCAAATATAGTATACAGTAATCAGACTTAATGTATAGCAATTAAGATCTTGGATAGCTTTACTTAAAGCATAAGGATACTAATCATTTGTACATGATTTAATACATATTACACAATATTACTAGGATTTACATAATATATATGATTTTTTATCATTAAATCATGATTAATACATGAGGAGTCTAGCACTGGTCTTACTGGTCTCACAAAAATAACATTCCCAAGTTCCTTAAGTAGGATCTCAAGGAGAAGAAGTTCAAGAGGTAAAATCCTCTTTCATTTTCTTTTAATTTCTTTTCAATTTCTTTTCTTTTCTTATCCTATACTCACCTACCTATACCAAAGTGGCATGATAACTCTAGTATCTTTTATATACTATAATGATATTATGATAATGGTATATCAACCATAAATTCTCTTCTCTTCCACTTTTATTCTAAAAATGAAAACATCATCTATGAGGTACTGATTTACCACCTTCATGGATGAAGACTTTTCATTTTTAAATTACACCTTCAAGGATGTTCATAAAACCGTTGACCAATGTTTTTATGTAGCCAGCGTTTTAAACTTGGTCAGTAGTTTTTTTTTAGAGGAAAACCCCCTTTATTAAACACAGAAGAAATATATCCTTTTGAGTACTGGGAAAAAGGAGGAACCCATTACAAGGACCAAATGAGAACATAAAAACAAACTAGGAAAGAAGGCCTTACATGGACCCAAACACCAAATAATAAACAAACATAAAAATAATAACAATTCAAGAGTCTCCCCCCCCCATGTCTGAACCTGCAACAGTGAAATCATTCGAATATGATGCGCCGCCCCCCTTACCAAGAAATGTGTCGTGCTGGAAACATAGTAAAGGTAAGTCACTCCTCCATCTCACACCGAAATGTAAGAAGAGAACTGGGCGATAGATTCCAACACACCTATCTCTCTTTCAAGCCACCCACCCAACGATACAAGTGAGAAAATCACTACACTGTCAACCTGATGCAGCACACAACCAGACAGAAAACACCATACAGTAACCAATAGAGTACCCATCTATCCAAATGAGGAAAAACAGTAGAATTATGGGAGTAAGCACACCCATCCCTCTTTCAAGGTCACCCACCCGACGCCATCTGCAAGAAACAGGCACGCGTTCCAAATGCAAAGAGACGTTGACCAATTCTCACTGCAACATCTGAATCTCATCTAGCCTTTAGATCCAAAGCAACATGCAGATAAAAAACCAAGCATCCCAAAGCAGAGAAAACCAGTTGAAAACCAATAAAGGAGAAACCAAAACACAATAAAAGTTTAGAAAAAAAACAATCCAAAACTCATTCCAAAAAGATTTTGCAGCGCAATATTCACCCAAAACCAAAACCATCAATGGCAGAAAAGTCACCAAGAAGCAGAACCAACAGCACATCTCAAGCAGGTAGCAACCAAGGCATCACGGCAAGGGATATAGAAACTAACCCCCTTCAAATCAGAGTCTGAAACCCACCACCAAACCATCAGAAAACACCGCTCGAAGGAACCCAAGACCAAATGTATTCCTTCACTATTGCGCAAAGGAATGTCAGAGACACTGCTCAAAGAAACACCACCACTGAAAGCTCTATGGTTCCCAGAACTGAAGTCAGATCCAGAGGTAAAGACAAAACACGGTCTGCTAAAAGATAACTGCTGCCTGCAAGTCCCCAAAAAGAGGTCATGTAGAGATCTCATTGAACCTCATCGGAGAACCATCGGCCAGGACGAGCCACAATTCACGGTGAGGATGAAAAAAACACATCAAATGGAGGGTGGAAGAATGAGAGAAGACCATTGTAGAAGTGTGGAGACGAGGAGGAGGTGAGGTGCAAGAAAGTAAACATTGTTGGGACTATCACAAGTCTTCTTATTTTTCACCCATTGATAAATCCCATGTGACATAGGGAACTCTTTTCCACTCCTTGTGTCTCATAATGAAAATTTCTCATGTGGAATTAGGAGATATGGTAGGGTCTTCCCCAGTATAGTAGAGACACACAAAAATTAAAATATTAATGTCTATAGTAGTCTAATAATCATGAATTTAAATTTTTTTCATATTGTATTGTAAATATTTTTTGGAGTTCAAGTCCTTCTTGGTCCTCTCTTCATGTTGAGTTTTAACTATTCTATGCTACATGTGCATCACCAATATGAAAAAAAACCCCTTGGCCAAGCTATAAAACCCTAAACTGGTAGTAAATTTTCCAAGCTATAAGACCCTAAACTAGTAGTAAATGGTTCAATCTCTGTGACTTTAAACTAGAAGAAACCCCTTTTATTCCAATCTATAAGAACTTAAACTTTCAGAAAATGGTCTAAGATCTATGGCCTTAAACTAGAAAATATCATTTTGGTCCAAGCTATAATACCTTAAACAAGAAAAAAAATTCCAAGCTCTATGGCCTTAAACTATAACATCCTCTTTTGGTATGAGCTATAAGATCTTAAACTAGAATAAAATGGTCTAAATTTTTATGAACTTAAACCAGAAACTACCCTTTTTTCCAAACTATAAGATTTTAAATAGGTATTAAAACCCTGATCAAAGCTATATGACCTTAAACTACAGCACCCACTTCCCAGTTGCATGATGTAAAACTATAATAAAATATCCCCATTACATGATGTAAAATTATGTGGTACCTTAATTCCTCACTTGAGAGGGTGTCTATGCCCCCCCCCCTCCCCCCCACCCCCCACTTCTGGTGTCATTCATCTACTACACCGCATTCTAAAGCTACATAAGTCTTTATTCTTATCTTTAACAAGATACGTAGTGACACCCAAATATCACATCCTAGGCCCAACATAATCACCAACCTATTTCAGGTTCATCCCACTTCATAACATGTTTAATTATTACCAACTAATATACCCATATAGTACATTTGGGTGCATGTATAAATATCCTCCAGAGTGTTTAACTCCCCACAAATATCCCAATATGTTCACTCCCACACTTCAATCCTTCCTTGGTTTGGATCTTCATCATCCTTCTTGTATGATCAACCCTCCCCACCTAATAGTAATGGTGATCATCCAAAATCGCTCACCTCCCATCCTAGGAATAAACCTTGAAATATCACTAGAAATAGATGATGGTTCCCATGTTTTGAAAATGTTCAATAGCCAATTTGACATTTACTTTCCCCATAATTGACTGGTGTGGTTGTGGGACTTGTGTTTCAAACACAGTCAGCAATCGTTCCCTAACCATCGGTCACCCCATTTTGCAGTCCAAATCTTAGAATTCATGATTTACCTCCCTTCCACCTCCCTTTTCTCTAGTGGAGTTTTAACACCATTGGTTTTATCCCACCCCCAACGCATTCATGCATGATGAATAGAAAATTCGGTGTTGTTGGAACTCTCCAAAGCTGACTTCTTTTTTCCCTTAATATATTCTCCCTTATGATAATGGGAACTCCTCATTGATCCTTGTTTTTTCACACCAAATATGGATTTTATGGGCTTAGGAGTTGTGGTAGAATCTTCTCTATCATGGTTAACACTAACAGACATTCCAAAATGGAATTTCTCCCCTCACTCAATCTAATAAGCATGGCTTTAAACTAGAATAAACAGCCTATGGTCCAAGAATCATGACCTTAAACTATGTAAAATTTGTCTCATAGATTTTTTTTTTGTGGTGTAAGCCCCCCCCCCCCCTCCCACCACTTCACATTGAGGTTTTACTCTTCTGTGTTGAATGAACATCCCTGGAACACACATCCCTATGGTCCAAGATATAAGATCTTAAATTGGTAACAACCTCTTTTGGTCTGAGCACCATGACCTTAAACTATTTTCAAATATTTGGTCAAATATATATGACTTTAAACTATAACACTCAATATATTAGTCACATAATGTAAAAATATACAACATAATTTTGGTTGCATGATGTAAAACTACCAGTTAATGTTCTCTTCATAAGATGTTTAACTATGCGATAATTATGGTCCTAGTTGGATAAACTTAAACTGCATGGATATCATCTTCTTATATGACATTTTAAACTACAAAATCAGTTTATCATCCTATCCTAAGATGATATCCCCCTATACTTCTAGAATCGATCTCATACCATGTTGTGTTCCATAACTATGTGTAGCTTGATTATAAGATCCATGGGATATGTAGTTATTCCTAGACCCCCTATCTCAAGACCATCCATAAACCCTCTGGTCACCCATTACTTGTTTTGGCACCCCATGTCCCACTTTGAATATTAGTTCCTTCATACATACCAAGGTGGTGTAATTATCAAATAGAGGTGGTCGAACCATTATGAATTTAAAACTACGTGAAAACTTTTGGGTTATTAGACCTCTTTGTCCCTTTATTTGTATAGGTTTTATAATACTTTATTTTACACACAAGATCCTCCAAATGGTCCAAGAATTATAACCTTAAATTGTTTGAAAAAAATGGATATGTTTATTTGGTATAAGGCCTACTTATCCCTCTATTCATATTGGGTTCTTACTCTACCCCATTCCATACAAACCTTCCCAAAACAACCCCTTATGGGGACTAAGCTATACTACCTTATATTGTTATCCTTTTTCCAAGCATCATGTTCATAAACTATGTGAAATCATCCACACATGAAACCATAAATATGTGACCATCCATCCTGACTAGCATGACTCTAAACGGTCCAAGGTGAGAGGCGTGGATGTCTATAATGTTGAAAACTTTTAAAGGGGAATCTAATAAAAATTCATACTTTCACCTACCAAGTCACCCCTGTGGCTTAGGATAAAGTGATATCATTAATAGAAAGAGGTAAAAAAACCACAGGACTCGCCACTAGGCCCCTATAAAAACCTGGTTTTGCTCACTGAACCCATTGGTTATAGAAAATGTAAGAGGAAATATTTCCTTAATTTACACCCCTCTCATGCGGTCCTCTATGAGGTACCATCCTCTGTGTTCCCCCTATCACACATCCTAGTACATCGACAAGGTATATTCCCTTCACATAGGTTCTCACATCCTCACTGCAAGATGTTAAACTATATGCCTATCCTCTTGGTATGATATAAAACTGTAAAATGTTTTGGCCCTCACTTAAGAGGGCCTTTCACTCCCCTTCAGTGTCAGTCACTTGCCACACCACTTGAGTTCCTTGACCACCGCATAACAACCAAGGTCACACTCATTTTAGGTGGAAAGTATGGATTTAACTTAGGATTATACACCCCCTCGATTTCCTCAAATACTTGATGGTGTAATGCCTAGAGTGTTGAACTCCATTTGAACATTTACTTAGTTTATCCCCAAACTTCACATCATCCTGTATTTGGATCCTCCCGTCTTCCATTTTCAAATGGGATCACATACTAGGCACATGCAACAAAGGAATTAGGATGAAAAATTGATGAGTCTCATTTTTCAAACATATTCAACATTTGACCCTCATTTTTATGTCCTTTCTCTTGGAAATGTAGTTGTGAAACTTTCATTTTGAACATGGTCAGCAATCATCCTAAATCAACTTGTAATCCCTTATTATTTCCCAAGTCCTAGATGTATTGATTCACATTCCCCATTCTACTTTGTTTTATTAGAATCCAATGCCTCTATCATTACTCCTCTCATTCACTCAAATGTGTTGAGAAAGAAAGTTGGTTATACAGTGTCTATATCCAACCAATGTCTCCCTAATTGGGACACTCTCAATGGTCAATGGATCATTTTGACCCCCATATTTCATACACTATTTGGAAATATCATAAAAAGTGAGTGGTATTATATTTTTATCTTATTTCTCACATCAATCATGACTCATGTGGTCTTAGAGATTTATAGTTTTTCATGTTATTAATGTTATCAAGATAAATAAAAAAATATGCACATAGGAAATTAAAACAAATATTTTTTATTTCCTTCATTGAGGAGGGTGATCCACAAGTTAGATTATATACTTTATTAAAAGATAAGAAAAAAATAATAAATGTATCTATGGATTGGCCTAATAAAGGGACTTCCCCAGCTCGGCCAACCCTTTCCTAGTAGCCTTGGGTTCTACTACCACTTAGTGATATCTTCTGTCTCTTTCTTGGCTATAGGGTGAACCTCATCAACTCATATTTTCACCCAGTCCAAATCATACCTACACTTCACATACAAGGATTCCACTCCCACTACATCATCCTCATCCACTTATAGTTATAACCTAACCTAGATGATGATCTCTCCTTTAGAAATGAAAATGCACTTATGCTATTGTGCCTCCCTTTCCAGCCAAGTGACCTCTTATTCAAACATCTGGAGTGTTTTGGTTCCTTATATGGTATGATTATACTAGGAAACCTCAAACTTTTTCCACTCTGCATGCACCTGCTCATTGAGGAAGTCTTAGGGCAATGTGTAAAGGCCTCAACATTCCACCCTTCTAGTCCCTAGGCTCACCATCTGGTGACAAAGAGACCCCATCTAGATCACCAAGTCAACCCATGGGGTAAAGGTGATGAAGTTCCAAATTATCTCTCATGATCTACATTAAACCAATCAGTTCTCCTTAGTAATTGTAGAGATCCACATCATCATAGGTTGTGAAAATCAGGGGAAATATAAAACTTTTGTTCTTGGAAGTGTTTTAGGGGGAAAATGGTAAATTATCCTATAATATGATCTTAGATAATTTTTATGACTACTATATTAGTCCTAAAATAGGGTGTTTAACCTAGGACATAGGTTTGGTGAAAATCTTATCCATTTAAATTTTCAGAAAATATTTAATATTTAATTAATTAAATATTAATTTATTAATGAATTTTAATTCAGTGATATATTTTAAGTATAGCATCAGATGAAGATTTTTTCTTCGCAATTGAGTTAGGAATTTTACTAGGTGAGTTATAACCTTGAATCGGGCACTAGGGCCATTTCCAGTCCCATTTTCCTTTCTTTTTCTTTTTCTTTTTCCATTCTTTTTATTTTTTTTCATTTTTATCCTACCTTTGTCTTGCCATGTATTCCCCCATGGGATTCCCCAATTTTGGATTTTCAGTTGAGAGAGATGTAGAGAGATAATAGGGAGGGGGAGGAGGAGGCACCACCTAGGGAGCTCATTCGGTGGTAGATCAAGCCTCGATGGGTGTGTGGTGTAGATCTGGTGAAAATATTTAGTGGTTTCCACCCATAGGTAGGCATGTTTTATTTTTTTCACTATAAATACTTATATATTTGTCATTTTTTATTTTTTTTAATTCATTTTTGGGTTTTTGAATACCCCCATGGGGTTCGATCTAGGCTTAACTGAGGATAAACGGGGTTTCGGACTGTTTTGGGGGGTTTTCATTCAAGAGAACTCATGTAAATTGCATGTGGTTCAGAGAAAAAACATTTGGTTTTCTTTTTATTCAGGGAAGAAGGGTTTTTTGGAAAACACACTTTGTAGTGTTGCTCTAGGTTTTTGGCTAATTTTTCAACCAAACACCACATACGGGGGTATATGACTGTGTAGGGTACATGGATTGACCCTGTGTGGGATTCATGTCATGTAGGCATACACGGATAGGAATAAAACATGGTCATTATATGTATGGTACATGGAAAAGTACCCCATGTAGGATTACACACTATGTACTAGGAGAACATGTTGTGTACTCGAGAGGGGTACACACTGAGTGGGGTCTATGGTACATGGGCAGGTACCTATATGGGGCTACAAAATATGTATATAAAATATATGTTGTGTGATTTGGAAAAGTACACGTCGAGTGGACAATATAACATGACCATGGAGGACCTCTAGGGTTAAACATTGTGTACCCATAATTTCACATCATGTACCCATAAGTTCACATAGTGTACTTTTCCTGCCTTAACTTGTTATTTCTATTTTTTACCCTAGAGTCAGAATTAGACTTGTGAGTAATCTATTCTAAGTGTTTTTTCACATAGATTGTGATGGTGGAATTATTTCAGTGTTTAGAGTATATTTGGATGTTCTTTTATATTGAGAGAGTTCTATGGAAGGATTTCCTTGAGGTTGAATTTTAGAATCCTCTTGGGAGTTGGGTTGTGAGTTGTGAGGCCTAGGTGAGGATTGTGAGCCCATTGATTAGTCTGGATCAAGTGTTCTATAGTGGTCTATTTGAGGTTCTTTGTACAAATCCCAGAAATCATGATCATGTAGTATCTATGAGGAGATATTTTTTTATCCCTTTATGATGAGAATAGTTTCTCAAGGTTAGAGAAGTTTATATTTAGCTCATGTGTTGGAGGATTAAAGATGTTGGAGCCTTCGGGCTGTGTTGACATCATGGTATGGTAGTTATGGTTGGATGTCACTATGTTATTGATATGAGTCTGAGTTAATCTTGAGGATTCCCATATGGGATGGTTACTAATTTATTGATTAGTGGTTACCATGGTTTATTTTTTAGAATGATCGTGTGGCATGGTGTTTTTTGGATGCCCTTATAGGAAAGTTAGTAGCCCTGAATGGGTTGTTTGTTGGTAAGTATGGTTGATGTTTTCTTATAGTGGGATTTTCCATGATGTTTGTCTTATGCCAAGGGGGAATTTTAGGGTCTTACTTTTGAGGTGTTCATGAGGACCATTAGGAATTACCTTGTAGGTTTACTTTTGGATGCTCGTTGGGTGTGTTGTTGATCAAGGATTGGTTGGAGGTTGGTGAGGTCCATTTAAAATATGTTTATGTACTAGGTGTTTATCATGATTTGGATGATATATAGGAACCCCTTATAGGGTATCCTTCTCTTTATATGTCCTTTGGGCCATTTAAATATTTTTTATAGGCATTGGATGAGATATTGGGTGCAATATGGTAGTCCCTGGTAGGAAGTCACTTTATGTTGTGACTTTGGGACTGTGGGAGTCCCAAGTTATGGTTTGTCCCTGAGGTGGGTTATTGAGAGCTTGTGGTGGTTTTTTTGTTGGATATTGAGATCTAGGGTATTTTAGGGAGGCCCCACAATTTATTGGTCAAGATTTGATCGGTGTTATTAGTTTAGATTTTTGGATGGTGGGTTTGAGGTTAGATCATCCCACATTCGGTTACTCATTGGTCTTGATGTTTGAGGCAATTCTCCTCAAGACTTTAGTTTGAGTAAGAGACCCTTGGGATATCATGTATCAAGCATTGGACAGGAGTTTTGATCCGGTTCTCTCCTTTATTGGCTATTTGTGGTTATAAAGGATTAGAAAGATAATGGGTGATTTGGATGAGTGCAACCCCCATCTAGTTGAGTATTTGCCCTTGCTAGAGTGGCTTCAAGATCATGAGGTGTTGAGGAACTCATTAAGTGGAGGTTTTTTTATGGATTCTATGTTCTCCTCATCCCATAGATGTTTTGTGATCTTGGTTTTATATATATAGTTCACGTATTGTTTAGGTCCATAGTTGGTCCCTGATTTGTTCTTCAAGACTTTCAGGATTGATGAGTTCTCTAGTTGTGTTGACCAAGATGTTATTATCGCCAATTCCAATCATGTTTTTGGAATCCTAAAGACCGTTAAATGAAATTTTTAATGTGGATACCTATGGTTATTCCCTAGTTTCTAGCATTTATTCTAGTTACATTTAGATTTTTAGAGATCCTGTATACTTTTGGCGGATGTGTCAGTTGTTGTGTGGTTGGGTAAGATTTATGTTATAAATCCTCTGGTGGGGTCAAAGTGGGGGTAGATTTACCTCTGGTATCGATCTATAACCTAAAGTTGGCAGTTTTATTTGTTTTGGTTTTTCCCCATTTAATCTCATGCATTTGTTTCTTTTATACTTTTTTTATTATTTTTTGACTAGGATGAGTATATCATGTGTGTATTCACTTGTTATGCCATCAGATTATAGGTTCATTGATATCTATATTTCATGTATATTTTTTATGGTATTTTAATGTATTGATTTCTATATTTTATTAATGAATATTTCAAATTTTTTAATTATTTTAATTGTTTTATGTTTTATGGTAGGATAAAAAGAATCTTGAAAAAGGAAAAAAAAATGGTGAATTTTTAAGCTTAAAGACACTTCGCGCCATGAGAAAAGTGAAGCGGCGTGACACCGAATTTTTTAGGATGATCATGGAGCACTTCTAAGGCACATAACTGAAGAACTGAGGTGAAATGAGGCTTATGAAGTATAAAAGTTAAATTACACATCATGTAAACATTATACGTCCTGTACTAGTGTAATCCGTGAAAAGGACACGTCATGTGGTAAAGAAAATATGTTAGGAAATTACACGTCGTGTAAACACATTACACGTCATGTAAAAGGTAGGGATGGTATTTAAGTGACCAGATTCAGATTATCTTCAATATTTTATAGAATATATGACATGGGACCCACCCAGGACTACCTTTGGACCAATTATTAATGATCTTCATTAATATTGGATCCCATATAGAGCCTAAAAATAGAGGGATATCCTGCTTCTGTTGATGAGATCCTGGAAGAAAAAATCATGGAGTGAATTTTATAATCAATTTTTGATTTTTGGGAAAGGTAATTTTCCAAAAAAAATAATAAAAAGATCTATTATTTGAGGTGAAGGAGGCTAGGTTGGGAATAAAATGAATTTTATCCTCAATTTACCTTGTATAAATAGTTTTCTCTAGCTCGAATCCCATTAAAATTAGTTGAAAATTAAATCGCTTCATAATGGATTCAAAATCACAACTTGGGGTAAACACCTCACCATGAGGTCAATGTTGTGATCAATTTTGTTTAGCCCATGGTAGTTTGTTAGGTTAAAATGGTCATTTCACCCTTTGATCTAAAAAATGACCAAGACACCTATAAATTAAGGATTTTAAGGCTCTATGCACTTAATTATTTTATTGTAGGATATTGATGGAGTGGTAATCCTGATAAGAGACAACGAGCATGTGCCTGAGTGGTAGAGTCTTCTACTTGGCATCCAAGAGACCCAGGATCAAATCTGGGTGAGGGTGAATTTCTGGGTATTGTAGTAGTACTGTAACAGTTACTGTTTAGTACTATAGAAACCAGCATTATTTATCCGATTTGGGCCTTTGGGCCACCAATTTGGGCCTACGGGTCTTAGGGACTTCAGGCCACCAAAGACCTTCGAGCCACGAGTCCTTCAGGCCATAGGGCTTTCAGGCCATAAAAAAGAGCAAAGAAGGGAATACCACACAGGAGCAGGCCCAAACGAAGATTCAAAGCAAAAATATTAACCACCAGAGCAGAGCTAAATGGATTATAAGAATAAGAGGGTATGGAAACTACTGTCAGGACCAGGCACCATGTATCTCTACACAAGGCAATGCTAGCTGATCATCCAAGAAAGGTGGGGAGCTAGGTACCTTCAAGATGCAAATACTGGGGAGGGGATGTTTCAAGTGTGTTAGGTCTTGGTCCTTTAAGTTCATGTATTGTGTTGTGTATGGGCCTTATGCCTTGGACCTACGGTTCATGTAATGGTTCCACTTCAACCCTTAAAAAGGTGAAATAAAAATAAGGTCTTCGGTCCATTCGGGGTAATCCTGATAAAAGGGATATTAATTGTCTTGGATCTGATGTTCTTTATGATAATAAAGATCACGGAGAATTATTGTAATTATATGTTTTAATGTTTGTTTATGAATTATGTTGATGCTAAAAACATAATAAATATATTTTTAATATAATTTATTAAAACTAGAATTATCAATAATTCACCGTGCTAATTTTTGATACAACACATGCATCTGGTTCGGTACTTGATCTCACAACCCTGCCTAACACCCCAACCCCCCTCACCACCACAGTCTCATGTGGGTTCTATACCAATTTTTAGTACATTTAACATATTAATTGATAAAAATAGTTATTTATAATAGTTACCACATCACTTTTTTATTATAACTAATGTGGTAAGTGTAGAGCTGTAAAAAACCCCACAAACCTATAGACTAATCTATTATCCCCTTAATTTTTGTGGGTTATAGCCTTTTATATTTATGCCCAAATAAATGTGGATTAAAAATGATCTGGTCTTTCAAACCCAAAACCTTCATGGATAAGCCCATTCAGTGTCTTCGGGTTCTGTTAGAATTATAATAATAATCATAAATAGCCTAGACATGGATAAAAAATAAATAAATCATGTGCATGATTTTTCTAAAAAAACCATTTATAATAAAATTGAAATTAACTATTATCTCTAAGAAAAATGGCATGTGGGGATATAATATGATGTTTTTATTTTTTAAAATTAATTTAAGATACTCCCTCCAACTCTAATAAATCAATCTCAGTCCAGGTATATTTTGTATCTCCTTCATCACACCACTCCACTATGTCAAGTCAATCCATAAATATATATTTTTAAAATTTTATAAATATATTTTTATTTTATTTTAATAGTTTTTATATTTGGTTTGATTTTAGTATTTGATCTAATTTTAGTTAGTAATTATCATTTGTGAGACTTAAAATTTGTTATTGGATATAATTTTTTTTTTTGGGGGTCGATTTGAGAGTCTACGGGTCCCATTAGTATGGGATAGGGACTTATTTTAAAAGTCCAAATTCTACATAGATTATCCTGACTCACTCTGTTAAATTCTTAGCATGTATGATTCACCTCATGGGTTGGCGCACCCTTCCTCGTTAAAAGATCTTGGTAAATGAGTTTTCTCATTAATTATATTAAATAACCCCCAAGAAAACTATGAATTAAAAAATGATATTACATGTCAATTATTACAATAAATGATTTAAATGATCTTTTACCATGTTTTTTATTATAATAACTATCATGGTAAAGTTTTTTTAAAATTATTTATTACAATAACCAACATGAAATATAAATTACAAAAAATGAAGATGATGCTAAACTACATGCCTATTTTGTAGAAAAGAAAATAGTATAATCATGTTAACAGTAAAAAAAATCCCCAACATTTCCTCTAAACTCAATGATACGGTTAACATACTACTCCAATGGAATCCGGAATAGAAGAATTCATGAAAATGATGAATTTTCTGACTTGAGTTATAAGCAATAACTTGAATCAAGACAAGAGACCAGATTCACCTCGAAGGGAACAAACTTTCTATTGAGTCTTGTGTGTCAATGACCACCTTCTTTTAGTGGATCTACTAGCCCATTTATTGTTTAATAATGGATAATATCTATAGAAAAGATCTCTATGTACTCCATTTTTTAGAACAAGATAAATTCACTCTATCTTTGTACCGCTTATAGGTAGAAGCTAGTAAGTGGTGGAAACTGGTTAAAAACATGAATCTAAGAGGGTATATTGAATCTATGGAGTGGTAAGAGTTCAGGGGAACCTTTTTCAAAAAATATTTCCTTTGTAAAATGTGAACGAAAATAGATAAGGAATTCCTAGAGTTGAAGTAGAAGAAAAATGAATTTTTGGGAATCAATGAGATAAACTTCACAAGAATTTCTCATTAAACCTCTAGATTTTTCATGGATCCAAATGGGAAGTTTGATATATTCTTTGGTGGACAAAGACCCCATCTACATAAGAATCTATAAAATTGAGACTATGAAAA
The DNA here is from genome assembly GCA_963277665.1 of Viscum album. Lineage (NCBI taxonomy): Eukaryota > Viridiplantae > Streptophyta > Magnoliopsida > Santalales > Viscaceae > Viscum > Viscum album. The sequence continues at coordinate 999,047,047 of OY728128.1, read as the reverse complement.
CTATGAGGAGATCATTATGAGTGCTATGAAATTTTAACTGTAGTTTGGAGAGATTCAATGGTCCCATAGATCGAATGAAAAGAAGAGATCTTTAGATCCAAACTTGGGGAGGAGCTTTACTCAATGAATATAAGGAAAGAAAGTGAAACTTTTCACATACAAAAAATGTGGTAAGAAAAATTTGGGGAACTACTTGCTTAGGAGAAAGAAATTTTACAAGTATGGAAGATAAGGTCATATTTCTTGAAACTATCATAGTGAGGTGAAGCCTCAAATTATCAACACTAACAACAAAGGGAAGATGGTAAAATCTTTACCTAAAGTCCAATGATTCAAGTGTGGACAGCTTGGTCACTTTTCCAATCACTATTCAAATCCAAAGTTAATGGAGGAGAATCACTATCAACCTCAATATAGGCCAAGGGAGTAAGGTTGTGTTTTTTCTATCACGATAGTTGAAGTTGAAGCTCCAAATGATGTGGTGGCAGGTACTCTTGTTGTTATCTCATAGCTAGAAAGTACTTTGTTTGATTCTAGTTCTATGCATTCCTTTATTTTCTCCAATTTTGTAAATAATATAGAATCAATACCTAAAATTATAGAAGTATATTTATCAATCAAGACTCCTAGAGGAATTATCAAAGCATCAATAGTGTATAGAAATTCTAGAATTCACTTTGGCGAGCACAATCTCATCTCAAATCTAGTATTTATTCCCATGTTGGAATTCGACATTATACTAGGGATGGACTAGCTCTCAAAGAATAATACTAAGATAAAATACTAAAGTAAGGAAATATCAGTATTCTTGAATGGAAAACCTTTAGTTGTTTTCAAAGGAGATATATATCAACCTAATTTTTTTCTAGAAGCACCACCTGTAGCCTTATTTATGAAGATGATCAGTGAATATGAAGAAGTAAATGAAATTATATGAATAGATAATTTCCCCATCATTTAGGAATAAATTGATGTATTTCCTAAGGAGTTACCTAGACCTCCCCTATAAAGATAGGTAGATTTATCCATTGAACTCATGCCTGGATCCAAGCCGGTATCAAAGACCCCGTAAAAATGGAAAATGTGGAGATGGAGGAATTAAAGAAATAACTCCAAGATCTTTTGGAAAGGGGGTTTATATGAAAAAGTGTGTCTCATTTGGGAGCACTTGTTCCATTTGTGAAAAATAAGGATGAATCAATGTAGTTATACAATGATTTTAAAGAACTTAATGGGATCACAGTGAAGAAAAAGTACCCTCTTACAAGAATTGATGATTTATTTGACCAGCTTTGTGGGGCTCAATTCTTCTCCAAGATTGATCTTTGATCTCGTTATCATAAATTGAGGGTGAAGAAAGAATATATTCCAAAAATTTCCTTTTGATCAAGATATGGGAATTGTGAGTTTGTTGTTATGACCTTCGTCTTGACTAATTCTCCTGCTATTTTTATGGATTTGATGAATAGTATTTAAGGACTACCTTTATAACTTTGTGGTAGTTTTTATTGATGATATTATGATATATTTCAAAATTAATGAGGACAATGAGGATCACCTAAGGGTTATATTTAAAACTCTAAGGATAGGTTGTTTGAAAATTTTAGAAAATGAGAATTTGGGTTACAAAAAGTTTTTTTCTTGGGTAACATTGTAACCAATGAAGGAATCTCAGTTTATATTACTAAGATAAAGGTTGTGTAGGAGTGGACTCATCCTACAATAGTAACTAAGATTCGTAGTTTCCTTGGATTAGCAGGATATTATAGGAGGTTTTTGAAAAACTTTTCATGAATTTCTAATCCACTGACCAAGTTAACTCAAAAAGGGGATAAGTTCATCTAGACTAAAAAGTGTGAAGAAAGTTTCCAAGAGTTAAAGAAGATATTGGTTACTTCACCCATGTTAACTCTACCCTCTATCAGAGAAGGATTCATTATTTTTAGTGATGAATCTCTAAAAGTGATTGGGTGCATCCTTGTGTAAGATGGTAAAGTGATTGCTTATAAATCTTGATAGTTAATGCCTCATGAGAAGAACTGTCCTAAACATGACCTAGAGCTGGCTATGGTTTTTTTTTGCTCTAAAGATATAGAGGCACTATCTTTATGGGGAGAAATGTGATATATACACAGACCATCAAAGTTTGAAATATATTTTCATGCAAAAGGAATTGAACATGATATAGAGGATATGGTTGGAACTTCTTAAAGACTATGATTGTTCAATTAATTATTATCCCAGAAGAACAAACAAAGTCACTAATGTATTAATAAGGAAAGACCCTATTGTTCTGGAAATGATGAGGATTCAAGGAGATCCTTTGATCAAAGACCTAATAAAACTGGTCGTGGGAATTGTAATGTAAGGGACATCATCAACCCTATCCCAAATGATTTCTCAACCATCATTACTAGAAAAGATCAAGAAATCTCAAAGAGATAATCCTTTGTTGAAAAATAATATAGAGATTGTAAAGGGTGGAAAGTTTCTTGAGTTCAATATTGATCAAGAAGGTGTACTGAAATTTCATACAAGGCTATGTGTCTCAGCTATTCTGGAAATAAAGAAGGATTTGATAGATGGATCTCATAGCTCTACATTATCTATACATCCTGGAAGCACTGAAATTTATAAGGACCTTAGTGATCATTATTGGTGGGATAACATGAAAAGGGATATTACCGACTACACTACAAGTTTCTTGGTGTGTCAACAAGTGAAGGCAGAGTGATAACTTCTTAAAGGGGTATTACAACCACTACTCATGCCAGCATGGAAGTGGGATAATATCACTGTGGACTTTTCCACTGGTCTCCTAAAAACATCCAAATTAAATAATGTGATATGGGTTATAATGGATAATCTCACCAAAAATGACCAATTTATCTCTATTTGTGAATATTTATCTCTTAACTAACTTGAAAAGATTTACATAAAGGAAGTGGTAAGGCTGTATTGGGTACCACTCTCCATCGTATCTGATCATGATCTAAGGTTCATGTCAAAATTATGGAGAAGTCTTCAATATGCTCTGAGTACTAAATTGAATTTCAGTACGTCCTATCACCCCCAAACTGATGGACAATATGAAAGGAATACTAAAGCACTTTAAGTCATTCTTAGAGCATGCTTAATGGAATTTAAAGGTGGATGGGATCAACATATCCCATTAGTTTAGTTCTTATACAACAAAAACTTTTGTTTGAGTATTCAAATGGAACCCTATGAAGATATATATAGAAATAGATGTAGAACTCTTGCTTGTTGGGGTGAAGTTGATGATAGAAAGCTTCTTTGACCTGATCTTGTGCAAGAGATGATAGAAAAGGTTCATTCCATCCAACAACACATAAAGGCTGCTTAGATTCGGCAGAAGATCTATGATGACAACCATCAAAGGGAATTGGATTTTGAGGTTAGCAATAAAGACTTCCTTTTAATTTCACCTTAGAAGAGAGTTTTCTGGTTTAGGAAGAAAGGGAATCTTATCCCTAGGTACATTGGCCCCTATGAAATCCTTGATTGCATGGGAGTAGTGGCCTATATGATTTTACTTCCTCCAAATATAGATCAATTTCATGATGTATTTCATGTATTTGTCTTGAGTAAGTACATACCTGACCCTTCACATGTAATTAATTGTGAAGTGGTACAACTGTAACATGACCTCTCTTATGAGGAGAAGCCAATGGAGATCTTGGACTGTAGAGACAAGGTTCTATGCAACAAGACTACTCACCTAATTAAAGTGTTGTGAAGGAACCAAAAATATGAATAATCCATGTAGAAACCAGAGGAGACAATGAGGAAAAAGTACCCACACCTATTTTCAACCGAGGGAATGAGTTGGAATTTTTGGGATAAAATTTATTAAGTGGGGGAAAATGTAACGACCAGGACTTTTTGAATAATTTTACTCTCTTGAAAATGTGTGTTATATTATTTTTTACTCAACATAAATATATCTCTTTAATAATTAAGTGAGTATAATTTGAAATGTGACCAGCAGGATTCAACCATTATATGATCATTGGTCAATATGACCATTGGAAACTATAATCTTAATAATGATTTTAACATTATAATTATTGTTTATAAGTAGAAATGACAAGGGAAAATTAATTCATAAAGAAGAGTTGATGGCCTAATATAGTGGAGTCGTGCCTACGAAGCCCATTTTTTAGAACTTGGGAGAGAGGTAACATCATTAATATTCACTCTTGAACAATCCCAAGTCAAGCTTCAACATGTTAATCTTGAACGAAACCAATTATAAGAGAAGTTTAAGTTAGTAGAAATTACCACTCGGATGATGTTATCTTCGTTGACCCAAGAATCTATCACCATCAAACACCTCACCCATGGTTATTATGTGGGTGTTATACGGGGTTGTGTGTCGAGTCCTTAGTTACTTAATTTTGTATAAATAAAATTATTATTCCATCCATTCCATTTTGAGAATAGTTTTCCTTAAAAATATGATAACTTTGATAAATTGATTTTCTAGACATAAATTGTACTTTTAAGAAAAGATATAAATATTTATAATAAAATAATATATTATGAATAATTATTATTTTAATGAAATATTATGACTAAAATACTCTTATTTAAATCTAAATGATAAAATAATTTTATTTTTTTCAACTGTCAGAAATTTTACTATGCATTTTCTATCCGCTGTTATTTTAAATAAATAAGGTTTTTTATATTTAAAAGTTAGATTTATCATACTTATATAATTATTATGATAAAATAAACATCTTTTTTGAAATCATCACGTCTAAATTAGGTTATGGTGAATTTATAATAATTTTCTAAAATATTTTGTTTTCTGGTGAATATTAAAAATAGAGTTTGGAGTTTTTGGTATGTTTAATGACATAATAATGATGTATTATGAAATATAAAATTCTGTCTGGCTCTTGTGGATTAGAATAACATAATAGATGTCCCAAGTAGCCAATACCATGGGTAAATACCTTGTTCAAGCCTACGTTTTTTCAAATACCACTACTGAGGTGTCCAAGGAAATTAATAAAAAAAACCCTCACTTTTTCTATAAATACCCACCCATTTCTCCATTATATTTCATTAATAATTCATCCTATATGAATATATAATAGTTTTATCTCCCAATTATTCTTCCCAAGGTGTCTTCAATCCCCTGAGGTCCCAATATTTTAGTTTTAGGAGTTACTCTTCAAGGTAAGGGAAACCTCAACTTCTCTTTTCCTTTCAAGTTACCTTTTTATGTAGTATGTATTTAAAATTTACATACTATGTTCTTATATCAACTTTAATCTATCTATTTACTATATTAATGTTCTTTTATTATTTTTATACCCTTTTCTCTTCTATTTTTAATGTTTTCTAAAACCATGTTTCACACTCGTTATGCTTCTAGATTTTCTTCTAAAAATTTCTCTATTTTTCTAAAAAAATTCTCTTATTTTCTATTGTGAATACTCAAACCTCTTAATTTTATAGGGTTATTCACCTTGATGTAAAAATTATCTATTTTATCCTGTGATTAATATACATGAAACCCTCATTCCTTTTTTGTGGGTTAATAATGACATAATGATCTTGTCTTTAAGAATTTTTTTTAAAATGTCCTTATTTTGATATGAAACCCATTTCTTTTATTATCCACAGGTTAATTATGAAATTTTTTATTATGAACTATGTAGATAAAATTAATTAATACATAAGTGTGCACCCTGATATCACTCCAATGCATTGGGTACAGAATTTAATCTTTAGAGATAACAAGTTTTACGATACCTTGGTGAATAACCTTGGTAACTTTTGCGACGCCTCGATGACAAACCTTGGTGATATTTTTATGAATGTATCACTTAAATGTTGTAGACACATATCCAAGTTATTATTAATTTTATTATTATTATTATATGACTCTTTCTCATGCTTTTATTATATTATTCAAGTTCTTTTTTATAATTCTCATGATCACATGTAAACTATTTCTCTTACTTTCCCTTACTGGGCTTTATGGACACCCTTTCCTTTGATGTATGTCCACAGGTTATGAGATGTAGTAATTGTACTTATAATAAACCTATGATGAATACTTTCAAGTGTATTAGAATATTTTTTTTAAGTTTTCATGTATTATGTGCTTTTATCCAAGAAACTAAACTTTAAAAGATCCTCTTTTTTGTACAATGTAATGAAAGTTATGTAATAAAAAGGTATAATGCCATAGAGAAACCTGTTTAAGGGTTGATGCAGGCATGATGATCAGGCATTGATGTAGTCATGATGCAAGTGGGTCCTTCATTCTATGCAATGGTGGGCCTATAGGTCATGTAATGGGCTTCATACCTAATGGGTCTTCGGGCCAAAATTCTTCAAAGTAATAAAGCGACCGGTTGGGTGGGTTATCCCTTGGGGGGACTATGATCTGACTTTCTGGGCTATGTATGTGGTGTGTGTGTATTTGAATATAATTTTACCCCCCAAGTACCTAATATAATATATAAATACTCTTTTTAAAAATTATATATATATATATTCTTGAATCATTAAAAATATATATTAATATATCATATTTATATTAATTATAAATGTGCATTTTTTAATTAATGTATATAAATAAACATTATTTTTTAATATAAATATAATAAATTTATATATATTAATAATATTTTTTATTGAAAATTTTTATCAGGGCTTTTAGCTAGTGTTGATAAAGATGTCTCTTTTATCAGTGCTTTCTATTTAGCATTGATAAAAGCAAGCGCTGATTTTGCACCAATTTGTGGTAGTACCTCCTGATTCTCTCACCATTGTTAATGAATTCTCATGGTGGTTAGGAGTATTCAATCACATTTCAGCATACTTTTAAAGTGATTAGTGAAGGACGGTGAATTTTGGGGATAGTTAATGTAAAGAATGAAGGGGAAATGAAAGGAAAAATTTGGGTTTGGGGTTTTTTTATTTAATTTAATGGGGTTAGGGTTAGATTATTTAGGGGAATGAGGTTTTCAAGCACCAAATGAATTGGCGCTTTTGGGTTTTACCCCAAAAGCACCATTTCATCTGGAGTTTTTGGGGTACTTTACAAAACGCCACATCAAGTGGTGTTTGGCACCCTAACTCCCCCCTCCTCCCAATATATCATATAAATTTATAATTATATATATATATATTTATTTATTTATTTATATTTATTTATAATTGTAAATATATATTTATAATTATAAATATATATTTATAATTATATTTATAAATAAATAATTACAATTCTTTGAATATTTTTATAAATATATATTTATAAATATGAAATTATTTATAATTATATTTATTATTATATAATTATAAATATTTATTTATATAGTTATAAATATTTATTTATAAATAAATTTAAAATAATTTTAAACATATAATAAATTTTTAATAATAACATTATTATTAATAATTATATGTTTTATATTACTAATTTAATTAAGATTTATTTTTAATTATATTATTAACTACTTTATTAGTATTATTGATCTGGACAGGTTCGGGTAGTATTTTTAAAACCTTAACTCTTTCTATGAATACATATTTATATATTTACATATAATTATACTTATAAATTTATATTCAAAATTATATTTATATATATTTATTTAAAATTATTCAAATATATATATATATATATATTTATGTTATTAATAATTTATTTATAAATAAACATTTATAACTATATAAATATAAATATTATTATAATTATATAATTATCAAAATATATATACTGATTTAATTAAGGTTTATATATATATATATATATATTTATAAATGTCTTAACATAATTAGTTGATAATATAATTAAAAATAAACCTTAATTAAATTAGTAATATAGGAATCCACCAAACTAATCATCAAAAAAGGTTCTGAAGCTCTTGTGGAGGTGAATCTGGATGCGGTTGTGGAACAGTTGTCGATGGGTAAGAAATCATTTATTGCTAGGCTTGTACTTCGAAGGGGAGAGAAACCATGGAGATTGGATGAGTTGTCTCATAGAGTTTCCATGATTTTGGGGTTTTCGATTAGAGATGTGTCTTTATTGGTCATGGATTCTTTTACTTTTTTATTCCCTATAATGAATTGAAACAGCAAGCATGGAGCTTCGGATCTATGTTTTTGAAGCTAGGTACCCTCTGTATTCATGATTGGAGTCCTGATTTCAATTTTTCAAATGTTTGGAATGTGTTTTCACAGGTCTAGATTGGGATTCATGGACTCAATTGGATCATATGGAATCCAAAAATTCTCCATGACATTGCTACTGCAATTGGAGTGTCGATTCGGATGGACAGGGAGACTGAGCAGGTGTGCTTTGGACAATTTTCATGAATGCTTGTTGAGGCAGACCTTAGTTCCACTCCCATTGACACAGTAATGATCTCTACTCCCAATGATGATTTTCATTTATGTATTGAATATGAGAAGCGGCCTCATTACAGTGTTAGTTGATATGTTGTTTGCCATTCGATTGAGGAATTTCATCAGGCTGTTGTCTGTGGTAAATGCAATGCTAATGGGCATGTGGTGAAGGATAGGGCAAGTACCTATGCCTTCTCTTCCTGAGGTGGCTTTGCAGGATGACCATCCATTAGAGCAGCATGTCCTCACTTCTAGTGGCTCACAGGATGTGATTGTTCCTAGTAAGAATGAAAACACTGCCCTTCTAGACTCTGGTACTTTTTAAACTTTCTCTTCTTGACATATTAAACCAATCAAGTGGTAAATATTTTTTCTACTAGGAGTTCAACAATGTTCATGGATCTTGTTGTGTTAAACCATGGTCTATTGAGATGAAGAGCACGTCTGATTTTCAGGATGATTCTTCAGATCATGATGAATCTAGTGAGAAAATTTTCATTGGTGGCTTTAAATTGATTGATGAGGATATTGAGCCATTGAGTATGGATGACAAATGGCAAGATCCTAAGAACTAAAAGAGGGGAAGACACCCGAGAAGTTGGGGCGGCCCTCGATGGAGGGTTGGTAGATATAAAAGAAGGTGACTTATGATTATGTTGTTGCTTTTTGTTACATTTTGCCCACATTCCCGCCACCCTCTATTATCTTTTTTGGTGTACTTTCTTTTATTAATAAATTTTTGGGACCATGGATTTTAATTCATGGTTTTCACCGTTCCCAGTATATATAAATATAAAAATATTTCTATAATTAGTTAATAATATAATTAAAAATAAACCTTAATTAAATTAGTAATATAAAAAATATAATTTTTAACAAGGTTTATATATATATATATATAATTAAGGTTTATTTATATATATATAATAAATTAAAATTTAAATATAAATATATATATAAACCTTATTAGATTTAAAATATAATTAAAAATATAATAAATTGTTAATAATATATATATATATACTTATATGTATATATATATAAATAAACATGAATTAAATAAATAAATAAGGTTTATTTATAATAAATTGTTAATAATAAAATTATTAACAATTAAGGATTATTTATATATATATTTATTTATTTATTTATTTATTTATTTGATTAAGGTTTATTTATATATATATAAATAAATTTAATAAGGTATATATATATAATTTTAATATGGTTTATTTATATATATATATAATTATTAAGGTTTATTTATATATTTATATATTTATATAATTATATATAAATTTATAAATTTTAAATATCACATTTATTTATATGTAAATAATTATATATAATTATAAATATAAGGTTTGTTTTATTATATAATTATATAAATAAATTGTTTAAATATAATGTTTATTTAATTATATAAATATTTATTTTAAATTTATTAATATATAATTATATAAATATAAATAAATCATATATTTTAAATCCCTAACTGCCACAAATTTGGGGATTTATAGGCAAGGGGCATGTCGTATAGCGACCCTACTTTTCCTTACAAAACTATTACATCATTTTAAAGAAAAACAGCATTAAAGCATTACACAATCAAGATCCAAAGGTTTGGTGTCTTGGGAAAATTAGGACCATACATAACTTTTACATAATAAAAAATAAATATTAAATAATTCCTTCTTATTTAGCTTTTTAAAGGCCCTTGTGTTCTCTTTAGTACAAGTATTCACCTGGGGATATACATCAAAAGAAGGGGTGAGATAAAAGCACATTAAGAGGATGAATAAGAGACATGAAACATGGGTGAGCATGAAAATCATCATCATAAAATAATCAAAGGTTCATCTTCACAATCATGAGATAAATCATTAGATAAAGGCATGTAATATGAAAATTCATAAAAATGAAACATCATGTATTAGTGGTCAACTACCACATATAGTTTTGAACAAAGCTAACATCATGTCCACGCATAACATATGTGCATAATCATAACATAATCATCATTGTGAACAAATATAGAATCATTTTCATGCATATTTCACATTATATAATGAGATAAATTACATTACCCAATGCATTGGAGTGATATATAATTCTGGTTTCACCTGTCACATCATAACATTTACATAATCATGCATGTCACATAGAACGTAGAATAATATTTTCCATAAAATAACCCATGGAAAGGAAATGGTTTTCATGATAATTTCATAAATAATTCATTCATTAATATACTTTAGGTTTTCTAAAATAAAAATGGAATAACATACTTTATATAAGAATCATCAATCTTGAGTGAAGAATAAACAATCTCAAGAGAAGTAAAAGATGTGTTTTTTAGAAAAAAGAGTTCTTTTGGGAAAATATTTTCATTTATCATAAAATCATATTAGAAGAATGTATATACTATAATAGAAAATTTAAGAACAAATAAATTATACTTGAAGAATATTAAATAACATCCACTCTGAAATTTGGCATGAAAGAGAATAACCCAAAGAAAGGAAATTGGGTTTGAGAATCCCCTTACCTTATGTCTGAATGCTTTCTTTATTTTAATATCCTAGATAATAAAATAAAACTAATTAATTAAAAAATATATAACCTTTTATACAATAATTTTATTCATTTTAGTTTTATTAAGTTCATTTATGGTATTTTCTATGATCAATATAGTTTAATTTCATCGTTTGGGAGTGTTCTTTTTTTTTGTCTTCGTGATCGGTTCACTTGTATACATGTATAGAAGATCGTGTAAAGTGGGGGTAATTATCCATAATTTAAATTATATGTTATTAATGATCTTATATATGTTAAATTGGTTTTATATATTATTTTGTTTCCATATATGAGGATGATTCATTAGATAAAAAGTTAATGATGATCGTTTAGGTTAATTTTGGCTGTTTTTTTATCACAACGAACTCGTTTTGTTTTATCATTTAGTATTATGTATAAATGTAAGTTCCAGAACATAAAAAGGATTATAAAATAAATTTTAAAATATTTTTCAACCATTATAATTGTTTTATTACTATCCTTTAAATCTGTTGAAGGAAAATTAAAGCTTTTCGTTCTCAGAGGTGATAAATCAACACCTCGCGGACAATGTTTTCATTTTTAGAATAAAAGGGAGAGGAGAAGGGGTTTGATGATGGATTATTATAATAGAATAATAAAATTACATTATATGTAAGGTATTATATTTATTATACCATTTTTATGAGGGTAGGTTAGTAGAGTATAATAAAATAAAATAACTTGAAAAGAAATTAAAATAAAAGAAATAGGATTTTACCTCTTGATTTTTTCTCCTTGAGAACCACCTTAGGGGAATTGGTTTTGGTCTTTGGTTGAAAAAAAGGATCCTAGACATGGGGTAGATACATAGGAAGATTATTTGGTAGAATTTGGATAAGGCTCAAATCTTGAGAGGTGTGAGGAGAAAAGGTGGTGAGGGGTGGTATTTATAGTGGAGGAGAGGGGTGTTTTCTCATTATTTTATTCATTAGTTTAGTATTTTCCCTCAAGACTATGAATAGTTTGAGGATTATCACTAAATATATTAAAATAATGAATGGTAGTTTTATATTATGGTGATTATATCAGCAATAAATCAAGTAATGGTGTATTTAATTTATAATGTATATATACTGTAATTTACTGTAATTTACTATTCACTAAAAATTCAAGTATTTTATAAAAATCCCAAAAATCCAACCTTGACAAAAAAAAAATTTTGTAGAATTAATAAAATTAACTCCGTTTTATGAAAATAAATTTTTAAATATGATAAATTAAATTTTTAATTAAAATCATCATTTACTTGAAAAATACTGATTTTAAAATTATAACTGATTTTATACAAATTAAAAATTTTAATTAAGGTCTCATAAAATTATTTTATAATTATAAGACAAAAAATTATCAATCTATGAATACATTTTATGAAAATAAATTTTCTTTTAAATTATTAAATTAATTATAAAATTATAATTAAATATTTATAACTTATAAAAATAACAACACTTAATTTTTCATTTTTAAAAAATTTATTTACTTGTGACATGAAATAAATAAATCATATTTTCATTTATAAGATACCAAAATTTTATTTATACTTTCATAGGAGATGTTACTATTCTATTGGCCAGATTACTATTCCTAAGGGTCACATTAATATTCCAAAGGTCAAGTTACTATTCCATTGGTATAGGTTTTTTAACATCTAGAAATACCACTCATTTAATTCATTATTCATTTATAAATTTTTTATTGTGTTATATACATGATTTTATGTGATTTATACTATAAAAAATAATTATAAGAAGGTGATTTCCCTTGATATAATTCTAAGTTGTTACATTCTTACCCCCTTATGAAATTTCACCCTCAAAATCTCATTTTACAAACTATGGTGAAAACAAGTTAGGGTACTTCCTTTTCATCATTTACTCTAGTTACCATGTTACCTCTTCGTACTTATGGTTCTTCCATATTACTTCAATCTGGTGAGTAGTCTTGTTGTGTAGAACTTTATCTTTACATTTCAAGATCTTCACTGGTTGATCCTCATAAGAGATATCATTTTCCAAATATACCACCTCTGGATTCAATACATGTGATGGATTTGGTATGTACTTCATTAATAGGGATACATGGAATACATCTTGTACTTGAGACATGTTAGGTGGAAGTGCTAGTAGATATACCATAGCTCTGACACAATCAAGAATCTCTAAGGGGCTTATGTACCTAGGACTTAACTTTCCCTTCTTCCCAAATATCATGATCCTCTTCCATAGATATATTTGGAGGAATACCATGTCTCTGACCTCAAAATCTAGGTCCCGTTGATGATTGTCTTCATAGCTATTCTATCAAATTTGGGCTATCTTGATGTGCTACTAAATAGTTTTAACCTTTTCTACCATTTCTTAGACCATTATAGGTCTTAGTAGCTTACATTCACTGACTTTATCCCAATATATCAGTGTTATGCATCTTTTCCCATAAAGGGATTCATATGGAGCCATTTTGATGCTCAAGTAGAAACTGTTATTGTAATAGAACTCATCTAGAGGAAGATGTTAGTCCCATCCTCCTTTAAAGTCCACATAACATGCTCTCAACATGTCTTCCAGTGTCTGAATAGTCTATTCATATTGTCCATTAGTTTGATGATGATAAGTCATACTAAAGTTTAGCTCAGTGTTTAGATAATGTTGGAGACTTTTCCAAAACTTAGAGGTGAATCTCAAATCTCGATCGGATACAATCGATAGTGATACTCAATACATACTTACCACTTATATGATTTATATTAATGTAAGTTGACCTAGTGATAAGTCCTCTCAAATTGTGATAAATTGAGTTGTCTTTGTGATATGATCCACAATAACCCATATTGCATTGTTTCTTATGGATTCCCTTGGAAGTCCGGTGAAAAATTTCATGGTGATTTTTTCCCACTTCCATATTGGTATGAATAATAGTTACATAATCCATTTAGACTTTTTCCTTTCAGCCTTCACTTGTTTACATATATTTTTATCTCCCTTAGAATTAGTTTTGGTTAGGAATCACTACTTTCAGGTGGTTTCTATTGGATTTATTTATGGAACTAGAAACATACAATGGTTCTTTATCCAAAGGGACCTGCTTTCCAAAGGCAGTCATTCATTAGGTTTAGGCCTACAATACTTAAGAACATACATTGGTCAAGAGTATGGGAGGTCAGACTCATCACACCCTTTTGGAGGGAATTATTTCCTACTCTGGGACTCTCTTATAGATTTGAGATATTTTCATGAATCCTTATTAATTCACCAAGTATAATGTATGTTTCCCTTGGAATTTATAATCAATTATTAGCATGTGTAAAATTCATAATCATCTGCATGTATTTGAGGTTCTTCATTAATGGTGATATCCTCTTATATACTATTTAGAGATTCTTTCAGTCATTGTTACGATAATACTAGTTTTTTAAGCCACTCAGTGGGGAACTCTAGAATTTATTATCGTACAGGGAGATAAACATTTGTTTTGATGTTGGGATAATACCCATAAATGGGATACCTATGTATCCTTGTGAAATTAATTAGAACCCTCGTAGTTCGGTGCCACTTAATAGGACACATCATACCTTTTAATTCTGTGTGATAAGGACCTAATCATATAGTTTAATGTCATGTGGTAAGGACATCTAAGCGGAAGGTACTTAGTCAAAGTTTGGTGCGGTACTTACGTATAAGCATCCCAGGGAACCTGGAAAGGATATGAGTTTCCAAGTTGGATTAGAACCCCATTATGAATATGGACTAGGGAGAACATGGTTGATATGGAGTATTGGGTTTGAGCCTCAAGGAGGCTTCTTACATATTCCACTTGGATGGGAATCAAATTCCACGTAGTTCAATGAGTCTCTCAAGGTTGTATGATACTTTGAGAGAAATAGGTTGGGGATTACTCCTAAATAGGATTCCCTTCTAACAAGGTCCATGAGAGATGTATTAACTCATGGAGATTTATTGGGGATTAATTTAGGGCTTACTCCTAAGGAGGATGCCTGGATTAAGGGAATTGAGGTTGGATTTATAAAGAGGATATCCAGTGAGCTCAGGCCCTGGGTGAAGGCTTTATATGTATCCCAATTATGGTGGGAATATGAGTTCTCGTAGTTCAAGAATGGTGGATTGTGTAGATTTTGTTATAATTAAAATTCTCTAAGCCCATGTGAGTCATGATCAGTGTGATAAATAAGAGGATGTGAAAGATTCAACAAACTGCACACTCTCTCTTCCACTGATGGAAGAGGGTCGGCCTACAGAAAAAGAATCTGAGACTATGGTGGGCGAGGGCACAGAGAAATAAACCCTTCAATGTGAAATGAAATTAAAGGTCATTGGATCTACCCCAAAAGGCTAGGGGATTACTCTGGGAGGAATTCCCTATTGGATCCCAAGAGAGTAGGGATACTTTTCTTTCATTGAATAGAAAATCAAGTGTGACCCTCACTCTCCCTATTGGTAACCGGAGGCTCCAGGTCTTAGAGATGAAAAGGGGAGGACAAAGTACCATCCCCAAAATCTAAGACCGAGAACTTCCCAACACTATCTATAGGTTAAGGAACCATGTGACTATAGATATACAAACCTGTAAACATCCCAAGGATCCTGAATCCCTTAGAAGACAAATGTGGGAAACCTCTGACTGTAGATATACAAACCCATATAAAAGACACGTTGATGTGCCCTTCCCAAAGATTTGATAAGTCAGGAGGTTTTTGTGGAGGCTTAAACTTAGTCCCTTTTAGATAAGGGAACCAAGGAATGAGATACCCTTCCATGAGTGGCTTTGAACAGGGTTTACAAGGTGATATGCATAGTCCCTGAGCATAGCTATATAGTATAGCTATACCATGTAGGTATGTCGCATAGGTACATCGTGCAGGTATGTTGTGTAGGTGTGTCACGCAGGTCCTAGAAAGTGCTTAACATAGGAGAACCATGTCTAAGAAATCTTGAAAAAGGACTACCAAGAATAAAACACTTGGGTGATATGTAAATATAAACACCCCAAGTCTCCTTTGGTGTCTTTGGAAGAGCCCCACGTAAGTACTTTAAGGAATACACCTTGCGTAGGCAGCTTATTCTTTAAGGAGTAAGGATACTTAATTATATGTTTTGTATTTCAAACATTGAAAGGATCTCAAAATTGGTTATCCCATATAATTAACTCTTCTCTTGTGTTCTGGAGAGCTGCCTAAGAAAATTTGGGGGACCTGGGTGAAAGAGCTACGCAGTGGGAGCTTCAAGAGTTATTCAAAAAAAAATTCATTCCAAAATGAGGAGCCCAAGGGTCCTATTTATAGGCAAGGAGGGGGATGGTCTAAAGGAGTTTGTAGGAATAGGTCATCCACATAGATTTTCCATGTAGCTCCTCTGCATAGGGGTATATAAATCACATTGCCATGTAGTTTTGCTGCGTAGTTATGTCATGTAGGGGTTGCACAGTGGGCTGTATGAGTAGAATGTATACTGGTTTTTCTAGATGTGGAGGTATACTGCGGAGTTTTCCAGCATAGATACTCTATGTAGGTCTCTTTCACTTTATTTCCTTTACTTCCTTTAGATTGATTTTTTATATTTTGAAATATCCAAATGACTTCTTCATAATCCTTTTTCCTTCCTAAGGAGTGTCAACAAAGTCCCCCCTCAGGATTGGATATGATTAAAAGGAGGGTCTAGTCCTGAGGAAAGATTATGGGGAAAAGATTATGAAGAGTCAATTATGAAATATGCATGTCTGTGGAGTAGGTCTGTCATGCAGGTATGAGGCATAGCTATGTTGCGCAGGTCCACAGTGCAGCTATATCGCGCAGGTCTACCGTGTAGGCTAGAAGTGTCTATAAATACCCCTGTTCCTTTTTTATTTTCTTCACCTAGAATCTTATATTTTTCACTCTCGTTGTGTATCTCACTCATCTATCCTTGTCGCGTTTTTCCCTCGTCTAGGTCCCTTGAAATTTTCTCAAGGTAAAACCATTTTGAACGATGGAGCTATGCAGAAGGATTTCTTTGAAGGACTTGCGCTAGGGGTCTTATCGAAGGACCTATGCTAGGATCCTTGTCGAAGGACCTGTGCTAGGATCCTTGTCAAAGGACCTATGTGGAAGACCTTGTCAAAGGACCTACGTAGAGATTTTCCTTTTCCAGATTTTTAAATTTCTCTGAAGTTAAATTTTAAATTTTCTTAAGACAAAATTCCAATTTAATGGGGAAAATTTTGTAATTCTTTTACAGGAAATGTCTCACTTGATGACTATAACTAAGGAAGATAAATTTCATCAAAACGAGATGATAAAAATTATTAGACTGGATTATTATGATTTTGTTGAGAGTACCCTTCCTGGGTTGCTGAAAGGCTTGATTCCATACCAACATGAATATCCATGAAGCCACTATTTGCCTCTATATAGACATGGGATTTTGAAAGATTCCCAAATTCTGACTATTAAGAGATATTTTTCAAAGACTAGGTTTATCCAATACTCCAACCGTCATTGTATGAATATCACCACAAAGGGTATACATGTTAATGAGGGAATAGTCCCAATTAGATGCATCTTATGCCATAGTGGTTGTACCCTTGATGTGAAAGATCATGTTGTAGAGCCAAGGCCACATTGTTATGATTTAACCTTTCATGCTTCACAAACAGATCATTATAATGGTTGGAAGGAATACTAGGACCTCCATTCTGGAGGAGGGGTTAAACATGAATGGATGTGTGTGTTTTGGGTATGCCGGAATTGTATAGAATTCAAGAAATAACTATCGGATGTTCACATTTATAAAGTTGTCAGGATAGGAAAAACTTATGTTTAAAAAAATGACTTCATTCCTAAATTACTGAGATGATAGAGTCCACAAACAAATACTTTTCACTTGATGCACGGTGAGGTTGGCATCAGTTTGGGGGATGTCTACCAAATATATGGGATTCCCATTCTTAGGAAGATGTATGATGAATTCATTCCACTAGTAACAACATGGGGTGACGTCACTAGGACGCCACTATTAGATCATGAATTATTCAAAATAGCAAAGAATCTGCCGAAAGAAAAGAAATATATTCATGAAAGAGTGTGGATGGAAGATTTTTTAAAACCAATGAAAGATAAAGGTCCCACCTTTAGACATCCTACTATTTTCCCAGCTGCAAATAATCGGGGTATTTCAGGCACATACTGGCCTACATTGAAGAGAGGTGACTACAAACGCTGGGGTTATAAAGTCAAATTTGATATTGATGCAAAGGTATGCTTATCCAGATTCCTTTACATGTGGATAAGAATTTACTTGCTTCCAATTCGTGAGTCTGGTGGTAGTGTAAGGCCAGGGAATTTTGTTGTTTCAACTAAATTGGTAAAGGGGAAATATATTGGGTAGTATCCATGAAAACTATTGTGTGTAGAAATCGTGGTAAAAGTTCTAAATCCAAATATGATATAGAGGCTTTAGAAGCTTCAGAACCTTTAAAACATCTCTAAATAAGATTCACCAAGAAGGCTAAGACTAGGGAAAAACTACCTTCAGCATCGAGGTGATCTAGTCATTATCATCATAAATATATTACCATCCTATTTACTAATTCTTCTAAATAAAGAAGGCCTAAAGAAGCCTTATGATCAAAGGGTGTTGAATTTTCTCCATATCCAACCATATCAAAACTGAATTATGTGTGGCCTTCAGCTATTCAATATTGGGAAAGATTGACTCGTGAACTTAGGGATGCATGGGCATTCCTCCAAAATAGACTTTGAATACCATGTGTGGGTGATATTAAATAACCTTATGATTGTCATCCAGACAGTAACCTGGCTAAATTACGGGATCATATTGTAGAGATTGCATTTTTTAGCTTGAAATTAGGGAAGGAACCTCAGGATAGGTTCTCGATTCACCAAGGTATGGACCTATAGGTTCTCCCATTAACACATTATATGATCTCCCCAAGTCTTCAGAACTTTCTCTAGGAGTGAAAATCGTGAATGGAGTAATGGTGATAGACAATCCTCATCCACTACCTCAGGATTCTACTACCAAGAGGAGTATTTCAATATCTACACAAGCTTATGAAAAGAAATGAAAGTGATCATTGATATTGGACCTAAGGGTATATCAAAAAATTAAGTATTTGTGTTGTCCTCTAATATTATGAATTTCTTGATACACCTTGGTGACCATGTTCATCTTCTCACAGGATCTGCATATCTCTCTTCTCTTAAGGGATTAAAAACTGGTCCTTGAAGAATTGAGAAGGAAACCCCAGGAGAAACATAGATTCATGTTGATGAATCTGTTACCTTAATAGGAAAAGTACAAATAGAGACAACTACATCTATTTATATTTCTACAAAGAGAGGGAAAGGTCATGGTAATGTCAAATACATTTCTTTTGAGTATCAAATTCTTTTGTTAATATTCTTATCTTCATAAAATATCAGATCAATTTCCCTTGCCAATAGATCCTGTAATAATCAATGTTGATATTTTTATTTCTCCAGAAGGAATGAATGAGGATCCTAGGAAATCTGAAGTAGATACCAGTGCTGATCCTAACTTGGTAATACCTGATGATGTTGCACCAATTGAATAATTGACAAAAAAATGTCATCAGATCCAATTTTTTCATCGACCAATGTTTGTTGGATACCTTAAATGGGGAGGATACTATAACATTCAAATATGAATACACTGAAATGATGGATGCCCTTAATCCAAACATTGATATTCCAGGTTCCATCATGGATTTTGGGGACTTCCATGATGAATTGCAAGGGTGTAAGTTATCATTATTTCATTTTCCATACATAATTGTTCTTATTTTACTTGTTACTTCACATCAAAGTTCAACTTATGTAACTTTGTCTATATAGAATTTTGTGAATACCATTCAAGAACAAAGAATTCCACTCTATCCTTCTTCTGTTGAGGCTAGATAAATACCAACTAATAACCCCATGTTGGGAGACACTCCAGAGCCTTTGATTATGAAAACTGGGAAAACTCAGAATAATTACCCTCCCCGATAAACACTTATTCAAACTACTGAAGCTGAGAAAATTGGTAATGAATTTAATCAATCAACCAAATTGTTATTAGGTAAATGTTATTGACTATTTAGATCATGCTCCATTTCTTCTATTCCTTTGAAACTAACAATGATTCTATTTCACTATTTAGGGATATCGGCTCCCACAATTAGATCTGAAGATGAAACCTCTATGTTGGATCATGCGATAATGGAAGGTGAAGAATAAACTATTCTAAAATAAGAAGATCAAGGAACCTCTCTAAGTTATTTGATTATAGAGTACATTTTTCCCCATGGTAGTGACTCGGATTTAGATTTAGAGCTGCAAATTTCTCTTGGCATGGTGAGTAAAAATACATGGAAATAAATTTGGAAGATAATTGCTGAGAAGCCTTTGGATGATATGCCCTCCCATTTTTGAAAACTCCCAGCACTATTTTGCAAATTGGGATTTGATGGATTTAATTATCACCCAATATAAAATGAAATGAAAGAGACCATTCACCAATAGGAGAAAGAACATAAGCTGCGGAAAGATCTTGAAAAGGCCAAACAAATCATTAATGCTCAAAGTTTCCAAGATGTAGTAGCTGAGGCAAAGTCCAACCATAGAAATAGGTCGCTAGAAATTGTCCAACAAATTAAGGAGGCAATGAAGGAGATGATTCATATTCAACAAAAAATGGATGTTATTTGAAACATGCTTGATCAATTGAATCAAACATTGGGATAAACCTAGTTGGAATGGATAAATACTATTTCAACTTCCAAAGAAGCACTTCATCAAGTCGAGGAGGTTGAAGTTTCTCAACTGTCTCAACATTAGCAAGAGGCTAATAAAGCTCATGAAGTCTTTCAAAAGATGAAGAGTTATATTGAGAGTTTATTTTAATACAAGACAAAGAGGCTCCATTCTGTGGATGTTCCTATTATTTTACCATATGAATGAAAAGAATTTTTTCTCCAATTATATATGTCTTTATTCTTTATTTATTTTTGTAATTTCAATATCAAAGGTGATTTTTATAACATCAAACCTTTATTTCAGATAATCATAATTACAATAACAGGAATGGGGTGCTCAAAATTTTCTAATTAATCCAATGGGCCTAGTGAGAATAGTTTTATTTTACTAGTTCTATATAGAAAAACCCCACAAACTTTGTATCTTTTGAATTTTTATTGCTTAATATTGCCTAAACCATACAAAATGTAGGTCTAACGAGTTGAGACTCGAAATTTTTTCAAGGTTCCCTTTGAGGTTTTCAACCTGGTGAGTATTATGTCTCCTTCTATTGGTAGTTTGAAGTCATTCATGTTGGACTAATAAGTCCAGTGTTTAAGGTCGAATAGCTTTGACCATAAATTTTCATATTAGAACCCAAAAAAGGCTTTGATGGTTGGGAAGGTCCTGATATTTTTCAGATACTTCCAAGGGAAATCTTGATTCATGGTTTTTTTTATGTTCACCAAATCTAAAATTTTAAGTATAGAAATAGAGAAGGTAACTTTCAAGAACAAAGTAACCATTTCTTGAAAAACCCATTATAGGGTTTGTATTATGTAGGACCAACTAGGGCATATACTGCATAGCCAAACAATGGAATCCTTTGACTGACAAGCCCATTGTATAGGAGAATTTTATGCAAGTCCAACTGGGTAATATGTTGCATAGTTAGGTAAAGGATCTATTTAAGAATTCTAACATTATATTGTTGATAGAAAAAGGGATTTAAGATTTGGATGTCTCATGGCCACAGCATATGGCTTAACCAAGGAAAGATACTTGAGAATAAAGGGGTCATATGTGCCAACATAGGCTATGAATGGGGAAAACCATTCCTACACAAATTTGATATAAATATAAAGAATGATTAAAATTGTTCAAAAATGGGGCTTTCTGATATTGTGTTGTGCAGTTTAAAGTCATGCAGTAAGGACATTATGTTGTACAGTTTCAAGTCATGTTACAAGAACATTAGAGGTCTTTAATTTAAGGTATTTATATTTTACCAAAGGTTTATTAGTATCCAATTTCTTGATAATTTGTCTAGAAACATACTACCATGTTCAGGTATGGAAAGTAAGAATTGAAAATTGAGCTTTGGGAATTTCCGGATCTAGAGAATGGCATGGGAAAAGGGATAAATACGTTAGAGGAAGTATTTTCCAATAACAAAGTTACCATTATTTGACAAACCTTTTATGGGGGTTGTATTATACAGGGCCAACTAGGGCATATACTGCATAGCCAAACAGTGGAATATTTTGACTAATAGGCCTATTATGTAAGAAACTTATGCAAGTCCACCTAGGGGCACGTACTGCATAGTTAATAAAAATAGCTCTTGGGTATCAAGCATTCTATTATTAAAAACCCAAGAAAGTTTATGGAGATTTAAATTTTCCAAAACACGAAGTCTGGTTTATGGAGAAAGGTACCTGAATATAGAAAGAATATTTCCAATCATGATTTCCAAAGAAAATGAGTAATTGTTTCTCTATTAAGGTATGGCCCAAACATAGGAAGTGGTTCCTGTAGGTTTAATTCACACGACTAAGACCAAAAAATTACAGAAACAATGGATGATATGTGATCAAATGATCTAAGGTTATTTCAATATGCTTTGAACACATGGAGAGGGAAAATGTGTAAACCATGGTCTTGGAGGCTTTCAGATCGAGAGAAAGTTAATGGGACAAATATAAATATATGGCCACTTTAAAATAAGTATTCTTGTATATTTTCATTAAAATTTGAAGGGGATAGAAGATTATTTTGTTAAGAATAGATTTACCATTATTTGGAAAAACCTGTTATGGCGGCTATATTATGTAGGTCCAATATGTTTCATATCCAAACAGTGGCATCTTTTGACTGAAAGATCTATTATGTAGGTGACTCATGCAAGGCTACCTAGGGGAATGTATTTCATAGTCAGGAAAAATAGTTCTCAAGTATCAGAAACTCTACCACCAGAAACTGAAGAAATATTATGAATATCTGAAAGTATTCAAGATTCGGAGTGTGAAATACAAAAGGTTTGATGTTAAATGCATAGGATAAATATTTAAATCAATATTTTATATGAGTTTTGAGTCCCTTATATATATCTTATTCATATATAAAATGGGGATACATTTTGTTTCCTTGGTGGGATCTCTAAGGAGAGGACCCAAAACAAAGACTCCTACATAGATTGTTAATTATATGTGTAAGAGAGGTAAAAATTTATCCCATGGATATGACTAGGAGATAAGTTTTAGTTTTCACTATGTATCTCAATGGGATGAGAATCAAGTCATATGTAGTTCTTTGGGTACTTTTCAGTTTTAATTTTGTGCAGTAAGGACATTATGTTGTGCAGTTTAGATTCATGCAGCGAACATTAAGTGATCTTAACATGAAAATGAATATTTTAGTTGGATGAGAGAATAGAACCTAGGTGTCACTATGTATCTTGCAAAAAAATAATCAATCCACACATAGTTCTTGAAGTTGTTCCCCATATCAATCACATTTTTATGTGGGTAAGAGGGCCTTTTTTGTAGTGGTTGGGCCTAAGATTAGAGATCTAGGTGTCTCTACATATCCCGTTATTATGAGAATCAATCCAAATGTAGTTATTGAGAAAATTGTTCCCCACACCAATTGAGTTTGATGTGAGAGACAAGGTCTTATAGCACATTCCAGAATAATGGTTAAACTTAATACATAAGATGATATGAAGATCAAACCATATATACTAGAAGAGTACTCTATATAGATTTAGTTCATATACAAAAATAAAAAGGGAAATAAATTTCTTTATAGTTGTGGTTAGGCCCAAGATTAGAGATCCAGACATCTCTATGTATCCCATTATAATGAGAATCAAGCCACATATAGTTCTTGAAATGAGGTCTCTATGAAGATCTGATTCAAATATAGGGATAAATGGAACTCATGTGCCACTAAGGAGTAGCAATGATGTGAGTAATTATTAAACATGGAATCTACTCATTTTTTTAAATAACCATAAGTAATTACAATTTGCGGTATCTTAGTGGGTTTCTTAACGTTAAATGAAGAATACATTAACCATACAGTTTAATGTCGTGTAGTGAGGACAAATGATGTCATGCAATTTAACATCATGCGACAAGCACAAAGATGTTATGAATCTTAACATTGTGTAGCATGGATGCATATGGTTGTTATGTAGTTTAATGTATTGAAACTAGGACATTCCTATGTGTGATTACACAAAGTACTTATTTAATAATCTTGCATTGGGTGGAGTTGTAATAACTTCTCCATCCATTGAGATTAGGGAATAAGCTCCATTAGAGTAAACCTTATATATGGAATAAGGTTCTTCCCACTTTGGCTCAAGATTTGGAGGCTTCTTCCCTAGTATCATTGGAGTCTGGAGAACTAATACCAATTCTCCTTGAAGAAATGAGTGGATGTGAACTTTCTTGTTAAAATCTCATGCTATTATGTTCTGATAAACTTCCAAATGATGAAAATTATGCAATCTCATTTTGTATAATCGTTCTTGCTCATCAAACCATTTCTGAGACTGCTCATCTGTATATAAATGATCACAAATGGAAACTCGGAGTGAAGTAAATTGAATTTTAATAGGAAAAACTTCTTTTGTTCTGTACACTAATGATTATAGAGTTACCCATGTGGCAGTATGGGTAGTAGTCCGATAAGACCATAAAGCATAAAAAAGTTTATTAAGCCAAGATTTATTATCTTTATCCATAATTTTATGGATTATATTTGATAGGGTCTTATTGAAAGCATCTATATGTCCATTGGACACTGCATGAGCAAGATGAATGGTTGGATTTGATATTATGCTCCTGATATAACTTATTTACCTCAACAGAACAAAAATTGGTGTTGTTTTCCATTAATATGGTATGAGGGACACTAAATCTAGTAATGATATTAGATTTGAAAAAGCTAACAATGCTTTTTTCCCCAAATTATTTGAGAGGTATTTCCTCATCCCATTTGAAGAATAAGTCAGTAGCAGTAATAATATACTTGAACTGCTTAGTCGTAGTTGGAGGATAAGGTCCTACTACATCCATTCCCCATGTAGAAAATAAAAAAGAGTATTTAGCTATATGTAGAAACTCTAAGGGTTTATGAAGGAAGTTGGAATGCACTTGTCAGGGGTGACATTTTTTGGTAAAATCTGTGTAATCCTATGTCATTGAAGGCAAGAAGTATCCAAGCCTTCAGATTTGATTAGAAATCCTATTCCCAAACTAGTGAGCACCAAAATCTTGTGCATGTACTTATTTCATGATGGATGTATTTTCTTCTCCATCAATACACCTAAATAGTACTCCATCAAAGCCTCATTTGTATAGGATCTTCTGGTGATCTAGGCTATCATAAAGAGTAAAATTGGACACTCATTACCAGATCTGATCTTTTTTAGCTCTATCTAGTGTAAGTACTCCATTTTGAAGGTATTATATTATAGGTGTCATTCATCCCGTAGTATGAACATATGGCTCAGAAATAAGGCTGATTGAATTAATTTCCTCCATTCTAGTTTGAAAAAAAGGTGAAATCACACGATGATGGGCGATACTGATGATTGTCTCATCCCGATTTGGATCTGTTAGGGATATGGTTGCATTATCCAATGCATCAGATTGGGCATTTGTGATCGTGTTATATAGTACAATGTTGGATCTAAGGTAAATTCATCCATTAACACTTAGATGTAATCATACAGAGTGATTAATTCTTCTTTTCTAATACTATAATCCCCATTGATCTGTTTGATTATTAATTATGAATCACCTTTCACTTTTAGGTGGTTCACTTGTACTTGGAGTGCCAATTCTAGACCTTTAATGAGAGCTTGATATTCTTCCTCATTGTTGGTACCACCTTCTAATAACAGAAAGGAATATGGAAACATTTCCTTTTTTGTAAAAATAAGCACAATTCCTAACCTAACTTTTTTTAAGTTTAGGGTTTTCCATTCTCTTCCCCATTGGACTTATAGAAGAACCATCAAATTTCATTTCCCATGTTTGGGGATTATCTTGAATAGAGAATATTTCTTCTTTGGTAAGTTCAGTATTCAAAGATGTATCTTATGCAGATGGGTATTCAGTAAGGAAGTTTTCCAAGGATTGGCCTTTTATTGCTTTCTGAGGCGCAAACTGGATATTAAACTGTTGTAAAATAACTACCCACTGTTCCAAACATCCTGTAAGCATAGGACGACTGAGGATAAATTTGAGTGGGTTATTATGAGATACCAAGTGTACCTCGTGATGTTGTAGGTAGTACCTCAATTTCTAAATTGTAAAGATTAATTCCAGGAATCATTTCTCAATACTTGAATATCGAGTCTCTATGTCAAGCATGGTTTGACTAAGATAGTACATGCTATTTTCATTCTCAGCATCATTCTTTTTCTGCAAAGAAGGCACCCAGTTATCATTATAAATTTTTCATATAAAGGATGATCGCCTTTCCTTCAATAGGTGGTATTAATACTGGTGGGTTCAAGAGATATTTCTTGAGGGTATCAAATGCATCTTGGAAGTCTTCGGTCCATTGATAAGTAACTCCCTTCTTTATTAATCTGGTGAAGGGTAAACACTTGTCTTCCATATTGGAGATAAAGCATTGAATATAGGACAAGTGTCCTTGAATTACTCTCAATTATTTCAAGTTTCAAGGAGGTTACATACCAATTATTCATTTTTTATTCTCAAGATCAACTTCGATACCATGATGGTGTACAAAAAAACTGAGAAATTTTCCTGAGGTTACCCCAAAAACACATTTCAAGGGGTTTATCTTCAAATTATGTTACCAAAATTTACTAAATATGGTCTCTATATTAGTTAGGTGATCAAAAAATTCTCTATATTTAACCACTAGATCATCCACATAACATTCGAAAAATTTTCCTAGGAAGGTTTTGAAGATATGGTGCATGGCACGTTGATACGTTGCACCATCATTTTTTAATCCAAAGGGAATTACCCAATAGAAAAATATGCCTTGAGGGACTCTAAAATCTATATATTCCTCATATTCTAGGGACATTTGAATTTGGTTATGCCCAGAGTATCCATCCATGAAGGAGAGATCTTCGTAGCCAATTGTTGCATCAATCAAAAGTTTTGTGATTGGAACTGGAAAGTCATCCTTGGAAAATTTCTAGTTAAGATCTCTAAAATCAATGAAAACTTTGATTTTCCCATTATTTTTTTTCATTGGGACAATTTTGTCCATCCATTTTGGATATTTCACCTCTATTACAAAGTTATCTTTGACAATCTTGTCGACTTCAGCTTTAATTTTATAGGTGTGAGTTGGGTGTGTTCTTCTTGATACCTGCTGAAATCCTCAATGATCTTATGGAAAACCCAAATGATGAGTGACCACATCGGTATTAAGGCCTATCATTTCTGTATAGTTCCAAAAAAATACACCTTGATGTTACTTTATAAATTAATTATATCACTTTCTCTTTAGAAGTCATGGTTGCACTAATTAGAGTGGGGCATGGATCTTCTTCTGTACCCAGATTTATTTCTCTGAGCACATCCATAGTGGTGGAGATGCCTTCCTCAAATGCTATAGGGTAATCATTAAGATCTTC
Source organism: Viscum album (assembly GCA_963277665.1). Lineage (NCBI taxonomy): Eukaryota > Viridiplantae > Streptophyta > Magnoliopsida > Santalales > Viscaceae > Viscum > Viscum album. Next base: position 999,019,382 of record OY728128.1, on the reverse strand, counting down.
TTCTTCCTCCTCATGTGTCACTTATTCTTTTTATGCTTTAAGGGTATTTGATGAAGCAAAACATTCAAAGTTAGTGGAGTATTTAGTATTTGGACATTCTAAAGAAGAGTTAACCATTTCTGAACCTACTAATGATGAAGAGTCTTCATGGAGCATTTAAGAGAAAAACATGGGTTGGGAATCAACATCTTTTTCTTACTCTACTAATGTGAAAACTTCTTCTAGTCTGACTGATGAAGAAAAGACTTTCTAAATTTCGGTGGATGAAATGAAGACATCTCTATTTAAGCCTTCACCATTGCTTGGTAGATCAACAATTTATCCCATGCCATTAGGCTCGATTTCCATAACTGACATTATAGAAGTCATTGGATGAGTTCTCAGATTTGGGCTTATCCTTTCAATTTTATTTATTGGCAATACATAATCTACACTAAGATTTTTTAATGGGTTATCCATGATCTTTTCCAGACCATTTGGAGTATTGATTCTTGTTACATATTTTTCCATAGACCTTTTTCCCTTTGTGTGATATAATTCTACCTCAATATAATTATATTCACACATTTTAAATTGAGTCTTGTCACCATAAAATGTCCCAATTTTACCATTGAAGTAATACTTGAGACATTGGTGGTGTGATGAAGGAATGGCCACATGTTTATATATCCAAGTCCTTCCAAGCAGAATGTTAATGGTTATGACCTATCAGAAAACCATGAAATTTGAATTAGATACAAGATCCCCAAACTGAGTTCTAAGTGTAATCTCAACTAGAGTTTCTTTTTTATTCTTGTCATAACCTTGCAACATCAAAGTGGAAGTAGATAATTCAGATTTAGTGAGACCCAATCTACGAAGTGTATGGATGGGAATGAGGTTGACTCCTAATCCATTATCAATGAAGGCTCATCTGATGTCTATATCATTAACCTTTCCTTATAAATACAAGGGCATGATGCATCCATATAAAACATCATCCTCATCTTGATCCATGAAATATATAACTGCATGACATTCTGCAGGATCATTCTCTATATGGTAAAACTCAACAACATCAACCTCGGTTTCAAACTCTTAAGGACTTGAAAAAGCCTCAACAAGTGCTTCTTGAAGATCTTTTGAAAGATTCAAAGCATCTAGGATTGATAACTTGGCCAGTACATGGGATAGTTTTTTCAAAACATCATACTTTTGGTTCAAAGGCCTGCATTTTCCAGGATGGGGATGTGGTTTTGCAGACACCTTGGAAGTTGATGCTCCTAATGTAGATATACCATGTGTTGGGGAAGAATTTGGAAATAATTATTCTTTTGGTAGATTAGACTGAATAGTTCTATCTATTTTATGATAGAGTGGTGGTATAGCCTCTAATTGGTCTTCCAAGATGATCATTTCGGGGTCAATCCTATCATGTGTGGGAGAATTTCCTTGTTCTTGGTGAGCCCGCTGAAGGGATCTCCCATGACTTTCTACCACATAAATGGTTCGAGTAGGGGTATAGTTAAAATAGTGGATTCTAGAATATCCACATCTTCCCTCATATCCTCGACCTTAACTTCTTCTCCTAGTTACCTAATCAGGTACAGGGAATTCAGGTTCATAACCAGAATCATCATTTTCATAGGGATTCGTTAAGTGGATAATGTTAACGGAATCGAAGATCAATTCCTCGTCTGATGAAGATTCTACTTGATAGGTCGGTTCTTGTTGTGTCTTTTGGTGGGTCAATGCCCATAATTTTGATAAATTTTTCATTAAATTTTACGAAGTTAAGGAAAATTTGGTTTTGATAGGAGATTTTCTTTTTCTGACTGCTCTTTATCTTTCTGATCATGTCACTTCTTTGAGGATTGACCTTTAGAGGACTGATCTTTTGATTAATATGGATTTTCTGTAGCGGAAGTGGTAGGAGGCACAGTTGTTTGTTTCAAATGTGTTTTTAGAATGGAATGAGTTTGGTTGATCATTTTCCTGACCATCCAATCATCATACTTCTGTGCATTTTTACTTTTTACTTCCTTCCATCTGCCTTCTTCCTCTAGATCGGTAGTAGTAACACATGCTACTTGGGCTGATGAAATTTTTAGTTTTACTTGTCAAAAGTCTACCATTTTTTGCAGGTTATCTTTAAAAAAACACTCCTGAATGGTATGTCCCAACATTTGATAAAAGGGGAAATAATTTGGGAGATCTTCATCTCCTTCTTTATTCAGTTTCTTAATCCTTGGAAAGTGAACTAAATTGTTTTTCAAAGCTGAAATGAAGTAATCGGGAACCTGTTTATTCCAAAAAGAATAGACTTTGTTATTTAATTCCTAAAAATGTCTCTGCCTTTGATCTTTTTGATCATCTTGATGAGGTGGTCATTATTTTTGATGTTCAGTAGGTTAATCCCTTCGGTATGATGAAGGTTTTGAATTAAAAGCAGGTACAGGTGCTTGTTTGAGTGTGATTGTAGCAACATTTGATTTCCTTATTCTTCTTCCTGGAGCTAATGGGATTACACAAGATTTAGATTTGGTTTCCATAATAGAATCCTCCACTTGTTTGAATATTTAAGCAAGGTCTTGAAACCCTCCTATGTATTTCACAGGGAATAGTGGTGTGTATAACTCATCACGTAGATTTTCCACACAAATTGGTAGCAACTATTCTTAAGGGAGTGGTAGATTTAAGGAATATGTTAATACTTTCCATCAATAAATGAAATCTAAAACTTTTTCATTCTCCCTTTGTTTGCAATTTGTAAGATCAAAAAAAAATTTCTTCGGCATTGTTGATCTGAATTAGAAAAGGAATTTCTAACAGAGGTCTTCCCATCCATTAATTGATCGAGACTACAAACTTGTATACCAGACAAAGGTTGGACCCTATAATGATTGCACAAAGCATCTAAGCTTTACTGCTTCTTTTTGTTGAGGGGTCCCCATCATGGGATCACAGTGAGAAATAAAGTATGTTAAGTGCTGCTCCATGTCTCCTGAACCATTAAAGATTGGAAATATGGTATTCACAAAGTTTGGTGGGGGAGGGATCAGATATACCCATTTGGGGTAAGATTTATTTTATGATTATACTGGTGTGAGTAGTTCTTCTATAGCTTCCAATAAAGTTGTTAATTCCTTAATTGTATTCATAAGAATTTGGTGAATATATGGATTAGTTGGGACCTATATAGGTATAGAAGCTGGAGCTTGAACTGGCGCGATGACTAGCAGAACCATTGGTGGTGGTTTTGTTGGTATTTGTCTTAGATAACACATGGAGACAGGCATGTAAGGATGTGTTTGATCATGTTCTGGCTGTGTACCCAATGAAGGGAATTCATTATCTACATCTGTAGTTGAAACAAACCCTCTTTGCTGGTGAGTTCCTACTGGATGTGCAAGCTGAGGATCTTCTTGTGAAGCACGTCTGGCAGGAACTCTGTTTCAGAGTAACCCTGCATTGAGTCTTTTCAACTCCTTCATTTACTCCTCTTGTTGGATAAATATTTCTTAAAGTGAAATATATTAACCTTCCCCAGTGGAAAATTGATACATGATCTGACCTTTACCTATCCCATTGTTAGATGCCTTTCGAAGAGGTGGTATTTGGTTACTTGAGGGACTACCTAGATTCTGGGTAAGCCTCTGATTTTGGGTACACACACCTCATTCATTTTCTTTGGTTTATATCGTATTATAAATAAGAACTTAATCCTTTGAATCCCCTAAACTGGAATCATTTTATATAGGATCTTCCGTAATGGTATTAATGACATTCACTGATGCATAATGCATTGATGGCATTCTGTTAGTATGTTTATAAAATTGTTTCCTTCTATTATCTCCATGAGACTTTGTTCTCCTATATGATAATTTATCAGGAACAGTTTGATAGACAATAACCTAAAGGGAATCCTTGGATAGTTCAGTTGTGTGTTCACGTTGCAGATTTTTCCCTAATCAGGAGAAAAATGAATTTCACTGAGTATGGGATCGTGGATGTGAAAAATCCCTCATCCCTACAGGTTGGGGTTGTTCTTGTTCTTATTATTCAAATCATCAAACTTTTTTTGTTGAATTCTAAGGTTGAGTTAAAAAATCCCCCAGTCCTACAAGCTAGGATGGATCCTGAACTTCTATGACTGATATTATCACAACTTCTCTTCTAATTTTATGAATTTTGGTCCAAACATTGGTTGGGTGCATTATCTGACAACCACTTAAATCGCCTGTTTTGGAAGACCATTGTGTTATTTCATAAATTTTCATAATCTGATGGTTGACATCCTCTAAGTGAGATTCCTTCTTAATGTTCTCAAATTCTTGATGCAAAATTATCTCAACAGCTTTCTCTCTTTGGGTCTAAACTTTGGTGAAAAACGATTGAGGCATGTTCTTATTGAGAATTTCTTCAGTTATGAATAGAATTTCTTTATTGTAACTAGCTTGGGTAAATAACATTGCATGAAACCACTTTCAATGGGATTTGTTGATTTTAGAGTGCAATTAAATTCAATGCTCCATGCACACCCCATACTCTAATATAAACACTAGATGGGGTTTCTGCAATCAATTGTCACAACTTCTTTAATGCTTTGAGGCATGCACATTGAAGAGCTACTTATTGCTTCTCTGCCTTTGGATATTGGGAAACCTGAAGAGATGCTAAGTCTATTTGGCATTGTAACACTTCTATTACCTTAACATGACTTTTATATTCATCATATAGTAATACTTTGGATTTTATATGATGAAGAGTCTTACATATGTTGAGGCAGATATCATGAATGCAATATTCTACCATCAATTCTAGAATGTTGTATTGAGAGGTTTCCAAAGGCCAAAACATGACTGGTATTTCACCCTTATATAGTTTTTTTCTCATATTCAACATATCATCATCATATTTTTCTAGAGATTTATCAACCTGGTCTGACTAGAGTGGACAATTTTTAATTGTCTTATTATAAACAATAGCATCAGTTGTTTTTTCCTCTGCCATATCAGAAGTCAAATGACCCAAGGGAGGTTTAGAGAATAACCTTTTCCTTGGGATGTATTCTGGTTTAGAAATTATTTCACCTATTAGTAACAAGGAATTAGATATGACTAGACTTATGTTGGCAAGTGCCTCGAGATAAGAGGGCTTTCTCATCACTACATTGTCAATTGGAGAATTATCTTGACAATGCGAAACACTGCTACAGAGAGAACTTTCACAGCGAATGCCATCATGGGAAGGACCACTATGGTGGATTACATCAAGGAATAAATCCTTTTGATCCTTGGTCTTCTGGACACACGGAGGGTTGTCGTAGATCTCATCTAGATATAGGTTCTCTAGATTAACTTATTTTTCATTAAGTAAGCATTCATGATAAAGTGCCTAATGGAGAATTTCAGAATTACTGATACTACTCCCATAGTTTGGTAATGGGAGGGTACAATCATGATTTTAAATAGATAAATGTATGAGGGATTTAAGAACTTCATCATTAAGAGGATCCAAATCATAGATTAACTCTTGATTTTCCAACTGTGCTTGGTGAGAATTCTTCTTAGATTCTATTTTACACATATCTAGGGCCAATTGTTGGGAGAACTGGGTATCATGGGCGGGTTTATGTGTCTGACTTGGAGTGGTCATCAGAATAGGATGATTATCTCCAATTGGAAGGGTGTGTGTTCCTGATCTGGTTTTCCGTATGATATGGGGGAGTATACCCCATAACCCTCCTGAACTAGAACAGAGGTATGTATCTACTCCAGGATGACATGTCGATGAGTCATCCTAGGTGTGGATATAGAATTATGTGTTTATTCCCCTAGTACTACTAAAGTTTCTGTTATGATATTATTGAAAGATTCCAAAATATGGATAGGGAATTGTGTCTTCCCCTTCAACATTGTTAAAATGTTTTTAGTGACTTCAGCAAGCAAAGTGGGAATATACATCCATTATGTATCTAGAGTAGGTGTATGTACCTGCCCTTTTCCTCCCTTTCCTTTTAGTGGATACTGATAGTACTCGTGTGTGGGGTAAGAGAGTTTATTTTTCCCCAGGTTTTTCATCAGAGCTTTCTGAATGACTTCTTCGGGTGCTACCAAATGAGACTATTGGAAAGCTTGATGAATGTTGGAAGGTGTATGTGCCTGTTGGATTCTTTCCACCAAGAATATTTGATGGAATTATTTCAATACTAATATACGAGACTACTATCAGTATTGGTGAGTGCAAACAGTTGTATGTTCCTACTTACAAGTTTCCACCATATTTGATTGGCGGGATTCCTTGAATGCATCCAGACAAGTTTGCTAACTAGATGATAGTTTGTAAGAAGGTGTATGTGCTTTCTCATGGTACTCCACTAGATTTGAACGTCGGGATTGGTTGGGCATCACCAGATGAGTCTGCTGGCTGGTGAAATTAAAGCGGATGGGTGTATGTGCCCGTTTGTTGTTTTCCACCAAGTTAGGTTTATGGACTTCTCCGAAGGGGGGAAAAGTAAGAACCTACTCCCTATTGGATGTATTTTTTCCTCGACGGTTCGTCTTGTGTTTCCAGATCTGAGGGACCTGGACTAGATAACCGAAGGCAACACCCCAATCATGTTGGGGGTTCACTACCTCACAATTCTATTGGCGGTGATTGTTAGTGGGATCCCTTAGGAAGGACCCCTATGTCTTCGAGTTGAAGCCATGAGTGACCTTCTGATCCACCTCCCTATAGTATGGGAGGGAATGGTTATTGTGTTCCAAGGATAAGGACTCAAAATGGTTGAAGATGGTGGTTGGAACCATCTACTTCTTGACCATCAGTCATTGCTGACCGAACGATCAGGAGTTGTTGTTAACTTGGAGAGCCTGTCGAGCAGCTTCTAGGGTTGGGATAGTATTGTTTTGATGGTATTCCCAAACCAATGTATTTGAGACCCAGTATTAAAGATGTTGATTTTGTGATGACTTCCTTCTACTGAATTAAGATTCAGCTTGTGCAGCAGTCAGGGCATTTATGGGTGCAAACTTGAAGGAATCCATTTGGAACGAAGGGAGTTCTGAGAAAATTTGACAAATACAAACAATTAACTCCATTAAAGCATCGGTTTTTTAGATGGACACATGCGTGATTAATTCCACTGTCTGGACCTTTTTTATCAATTAATAGAGGCCTGATAGATGGGTAACACTATCAACTTGGTTAAGGATTCACGTTGGGTTCACCATTTTTGGTTTTGTCTCCCCTAGAAGTAGTTCTGGTTAGGAATCACTACTTCTAGGGGGTTTCCATTGGAATATATTTATGGAACTGGAAACATCTAATGGTTCTTTATCCAAAGGACCTTCTTTCTAAAAACAATAATTCATTAGGTTTGGACCTACAATACTTAAAGAACATACATTGGTCAAGAGGATGGGAGGTCGGACTCATCACACCCTTTTGGGAGGAATTATTTTCTACTCCAGGACTCTCTTATATATTTGAGATATTTTCATGAATCTTTATTAATTTACCAAGTATAATGTATTTTTCCATTGTAATTTTCAATCAATTATTATCATGTGTAAAATTCATAATCATATATATGTATTCAAGGTTCTTCATTAATGGATATATCCTCTTATATACTGTTTAGAGATTCTTTTAGTCGTTGTTATGATAATACTGGTTTTTTAAGCCACTCAGTGGGGCACTCTAGAATTTATTTTCATCCAAGGAGATGAAAGTTTTTTGATGTTGGGATCATACCCATAAATGTTCTACCTGTATATCCTTGTGAAAGGAATCATAACCCTCGTAGTTTGATGCCACTTAATGGGACACATCATACATTTTATGGTTGTGTGATAAGGACCTAATTGTACAGTTCAATGTCATGTGGTAATAACATCTAAGTGAAAGGTACTTAGTCAAAGTTTGGTGTGGGACTTACTTCTAAGTATCCCAAGGAACCTGGAAAGGATATGAGATTCCAAGTTGGATCATACCCTATTAGGAATATGGCTCAGGGAGAATATGGTTGATATGGAGTATTGGGTTTGAACCTCAATGAGGCTTCCTACGTATCCCACTTGGATGGGAATCAAATCCCATGTAGTTCGATGAGTCTCGCAGGGGTGTATGATCCTTTGAGAGAAATAGGTTGGTGCATACTCTTAAATAGGATGCCCTTGTAACAAGTTCCATGAGATATTTCTTAACTCATGGAGATTTGGGGGGATTAATTTGGGGCTTACTCCTAAAGAGGATTCCTGGATTAAGGGAATTGAGGTTGGGTTTTTGAAAAGGATATCTAGTGAGCTCAGGCCCTGGGTGAAGGATTCCTACGTATCCCAATTATGGTGGGAATCGTAGTTTTTTATAGTTCAAGAATGGTGGATTGTGTGGATTTTATGATCATCACAATTCTCTAAACCCACATGATTCATGCTTGATATGAGAAACAAGAGGTTGTGAAAGATTCAACAAACCACACTCTATCTTCCAATGATGGAAGAGGGTAGGCCTATGGTGAAATAATCCTAGGCGACGGTGGGAGAGGGCACATAGCAATGAACCCCTCGATGTGAAATGAAATTGAAGTTCATTGGATCCGGTCTGAAAGGATAGGGGCTTACTTCAGAAGGAATTCCCTAGTGGATGCCAGGATAGGAGAGAGATTTTTATTTTGTTGAATTTAATATAAATTGGGACCCTCACTCTCCCTATTGGGAACTGGAGGCTCTGAGTCTTAGAGATGAAAAGGGGAGGATAGAGTCACATCCCCATAATCCAAGACTGGGAACTTCCCAACACTATATCTAGGGTAAGGATCAATGTGAATGTAGATATAAAAACCTAAAAACATCCCAAGTGTTATGAATCCCTTATAAGAAAAATTTGGTAAACCTTTGAATTTAGATATATAAACCCAAATAGAAGACACACTGATGTTCCCTTCCCAAAGTTTTGATAAGTCTGGAAGTTTTGGTGGAGGATTCAACTTAGTCCCTTTCAAATAAGGGAACCAAGGAAGGAGATAACCTAACATGAGTGGATTTGAATAGGGTTTACAAGGTGATATGTGTAGGCCCTGAGCACAGTTATGCATCATAGATATACCGTGTAGGTATGTCATGTAGGTACACCGTGTAGGTATGTTGTGAAGGTGTGCTGCACAGGTCCTAGAGATGACTAAAAAAGTGCTTAACATAGGATAATCAAGCCTATGAAAGCTTGAAAAAGGACTACCAAGAATAAAAAACTTAATTGAGATGTAAATCTAAACACCCCAGGTCTCCTTTGGTGTCTTTGGAAGATCCCTGCATAAGTCCTTTAAGGAATAAGCCTTGCATAGGCAGCTTCTTCTTTAAGGAGAAAGGATCCTTAATCAAATATTTTGTGTTTAAAACTTTAAAAGGATCTCAAACTTGATTATCCCATATAATTATCTCTTCTCTCATGTTTTAGAGAGCTACCTAAGAAAATTTGGGGGACCTGGGTGAAAGAGCTACACAATGGGAGATTCAAGAGTTCTTCCAACTTTTTTTTAGTCCAAAATGAGGATCCCAAGGGTCCTATCTATAGGCAAGGAGGGGGCTGGTCAAAAAGAGTTTTTCAGCATAGGTTGGTTGCATAGCTCCTCCACGTAGGGGTACAGAAATCATATTTCCACATAGTTCTACTACATAGCTCCTCCGTATAGGTCGGTCACATAGGGGTTGCGCAGTGGGCTGCATGAGTAGAAAGTGCGCTGGATTTTCTGGATGCAGAGGTATGCCGTGTAGGTTTTCAGTGTAGCTACTCCATGTAGGTCCCTTTCACTTTATGTCCTTTACTTCCTTTAGCTTCTTTTATGATATTTTGAAATATAAAAAGGACTTCTTCATAATCATTTTTCCTTACTAAGGAGTTTCAACAACATACCAGGCAATTTGATGTATATTCATTGATCTCCTTTTTCATATTATCCCACCAATGGTTCTCTTAGAAATCTCAATACATCTTTATGCTCCTTGGGTGAATAGTGAAGGTTGAAATATGTGCATAATTAAAAAGCTCCTTCTTTATCTCTGGATTGAATGGTATACATAGTCATGACCCAAATATCACAAATCCTTTCTAATCAATCTTGAACTCTGAGGATTTCCCCCTTCTCATGGCTTCCACCTACTTTTGAATTTCTATATCATTTCTTTGAGAATATTTTATTTTCTTCATAAGGTATGGTTGAGAAATAATTTGAGAAATTATTGATGATATTCCTTCCTTAATTATTCTCATGTCCATACTTTGAAAATATAAGAAGATTGTATCCTTCTCAATTTTCATCATTGATAATGTTTAAGGATCCTTTCTACTTAGAGAACCCTCCACTTTATTTGCCTTACCAAGATGGTAGTAGATTGAGAAGTCATAATCCTTAATAAGCCTTAACTGTATTCACTAGTGCATATTAATATCCTTCTATGTGAATATATATTTTAGGTTCTTATGGTCAGTATATATCGCACACTTCTCCCCATAGAGATAATGTCGCCTAATTTTTAACGCAAAGATCACAGCCTCCAATTCCAAATCATGCTTCGGATAGTTTTTCTCGTGAATTTTCAATTCCCTTGAGGAGTAGACCATAACTTTATCATTTTACATCAATAAAAACATAATACCTTATTTGAATCATCGTTGTATACCACAAAGAGTTCCCCACTTTTCATATGTGTGAGTATTAGCATGGTGATAAGCCTCTTTTTTAACTCTTTAAAATAATCTTCACATTCACTGGTCTAGAAAAACTTTTATCTCTTCCAATTTAGATTGGTTAGTGGGTTTGAAAATCATGATAAGTTCTTTAAAAATTTCTAGAAATACCTAGCTAGACCATGGAAACTACGAATCTCCATTACTAATATTGGTTTGGGCCACTCTTCAATTATCTTTGTCTTGGAAGGGTCTACATATATTCCTTTACTAGTGATAACATGCCCCAAGAATGAGACTTATTACATCAAGAACTCACATTTACTATACTTTTCATAATTTTTCTCTCTTCACAAAGTCTTTAACATAGTATTCAAATGCTCCTCATGTTCCTCTTTTCTCTTAGAGTATGTCAAAATATCATCGATAAAGATTACTATAAATTTGTTTAGGTAATCTCTAATGATTATATTAATTAATTCCATGAATATTTAGGAGCATTTGTGAAACGTAAAGGCATCATTGTGAACTCATAGTGTTCATACCTTGTTCAAAAGGAAATATTGGGGATATCTTCCTTCCTTGCCTTTAATTAGTGATATCTTGATTGAAGGTCTGCCTTAGAGAAATACTTGGTCTCATGTAGTTGATCGAACAAGTCATCTATCTGTGAAAGGGGATACTTGTTCTTTATCATGATTTTTTTGAGCTCAGGATAATCAATGTATAGGTGCATTGATTCATCCTTATTATTGATGAAGAGGACTGGCGTACCCCATGGTGAAGCACTCAGGAATATAAAACCCTTGTATAGATTCTCTTGTAACTTATTCTTCAATTCCTCCAAATAAATGGTGGTCATTATATAAGGTTTATTTGATATAAGCAGTGATCCAAAAATAAGTTTAATTGAGAAATCAACCTCTTGATCAGGAGGAATAACATACAATTCTTCAGGGAACACATTAGTGTAGTCCCTCACAATGGGCATGTCATTGATCTTGATTCTATCCTTTGTCTCAATTATTTGAGCTAGATATGCTTGATCATAAGGAAATAATATCCATAATTGAGATGATGAATCTAAAGAAGATTCATCATCCTACTTACACTTGTACAGAATTAGAGGATGCCTCAATATGTGAAGAGTGATCTCTATTTCTCGAAAATTGATGTTGGATTTGTATAAAGATAGCCAATCCATGCCCAATATAGAATCAAGCTCTACCAAAGTAAGTAAGACAATATTTTATGGGAGGTTAAATCCACAAACATTATTCGGGGAGGAGTTATATACTTTAGATGAAATAATTTTCCCATTTGTTATTCTCACAGATAACTCAATCTCCATATTTTAAGGTGGTGTTTGAATAGTTCTTCTAAACTTAAAAGATATGAAAGAATGTGTAGAACCAGAATAAAATAGTATATTTTCTATTCTTGAATGAATAACTAGCATACCTGTCACCACATCATTGTCGGGATCCATCTCATCTGTAGTGATAGCATAAGCTTTCCCTTTCTCCTTTGGATTTGGTGGTTGCTGATGTTGATTACTCTCGAGGACTTGGGGTTTAGTGCATTGGTTGCATAGTTCCCTTACTCCCTTCAGTTGAAGCATTTAACTATAGGTGGTGCTCTCCTTTCCTCCACCACATTATCCTGCTTCCTCATGTCTCTTCAACATTCGTGAGCTTGGTGACCTTCTCTCCCACACTTGAAGAATTTTCTCATACCTTTAATAAAATTACCATGATGCTTCTTCCCACATTTTTAATATGTGAGTGGTTGAGATTTATTTCTACCTTTGTCATTAGATCCCCCATCTTGAAACTCCATATTTCATTTCTTATCTCCATATTTATGGGACCATTCACCAAACTCCATTTCTACTTTGATATCACATCGAACAACTTCTTCATAACTCCCAAAATCTAAAATTTCTAGATTCTTTTGAAGGTGTGGTTTTAAACCACTAAAGAATATATCTATTTTTCTATCATTGTTGATAATAAAACCCTAGGTGTACCTTTAAAGCCTTGTGAAATTTTCTCCGTAAGCTGTGACAGATTCATCTTCTTTTTTCTTTAGATCTAATAATTCTCTCTCCATTTTTGTATGAAGAGTTTGAGGGAAATAATTGTTAATAAATATTTTCTTAGAGTATTCTCACTCCATATCTTAAATTTCATCATTTTACTTAGTGTTCTTAATCAATTTTCACCATTGATTGGTCTCCCCATCTAAATGATAAACAGTCAGATTCACTTTTTCCATCTCATAATAGTGAATCACATAAAAGATCTTCTTCGTTGAGTTAATCCACTGTTTTGTGACTAGTGGATTCAATGATCCACTAAATTTCAGTGGTCATTACCGCATAAAATACTTGATATCCAATTTCTCCCTCTTAGGTGAAGGAGAAAATTCCACATTATTTAGGTTATTTTTCATAGCCTGAGACGACTTAGTAAGTATTGCCATGAAATTTTGAAAACCACCTCCCAAATCATTGGGCATGTAGTTCAGGCAATTGTTGCATTGTCCCTTACATGGGTTGTTGGCCTGGTTTCTCCTGGTTCTTACCATTTTCTAAAATAGAAAAGGTTAGAACAAAACATAAGTCAACAAGTCATAAATAAATAATTTATTCCTTTGTGTAATAAACTCTAAAGCCACATCTTATGGGATCCCTATGTTTAGAATTTTTCTAAAACAACACCTCTTGGGTTCTTAATTATACTTATTCTCATGATAAGGGTTTTCAATAAGGTTATATAATCCTAATTTTCAAATTAAATAAACCATTCTCTGATACCATGTTGGGAAAAAAATCTCTCAAGGTAACATTGCAGTATTTTTGGGTTGGTTGTGTTTATTGACAAAGCAGGTTTTCATAGTGAATTGTCGCATTCCAAAAAAATTATTGTCAATCCATGTTGACAAAGAACCATGAAATTGGAATGGTTGATCTAGAGGCAGTACAAAAGAATAGATACAAGGTGGTGTCGTTTTCCAGTGTTTGCCAAATTTTTGGGGTTCAAAATTTGGAGTTTGGTGATCATTGAGAAAAGTGTATTTCCTTGAAGATCTCATCAAAATATGGAAAATGAATGAATTTATAAAATATGGGCTTCATAAAGTGGATTTCGCAAAGACATAAAGATTGTTGAGGGTGAGCTCTGCAATTACAACGAGCTTCATGAATAGAAGAGGTAAAGAGAATTATGAGGGAGAATTGCGGTAGTGGTGCGAAGCATTTGATAGAGAGAATTATGAGGGAGCATTATGATGGTGGCATGAAGTGTTTGATAGAGAGAATTGAGACAATAACAAATTTTAGTGGTGATTTGTGAAGGGAAGATGCACCGCAGAGATGATTTTGACTGATCTAGAAATAACGTCAGAAGAAGTTGAGCTCTGCGTTCGATCACGCCTATAAATAAGAGTCTACCCCTATTCATTATGGACAAGCTTAAGAGAGAAAATACGGAGTCATTTTGATTTCTCAAATCAAGGGGTGCTTTGTGAAGCAAGGTTTCAAATAAATTCTTGAGCTTTGCGAAAAGATAATCCTAGTCTTGACCAAAATCAATGCCTCTAAGTATTGAGAGCTTTGCGAAGAAGGGGTGTTCCGTGTTGGCTCAATTAGCTTTGCGAAGTAAGTTGTTTCATATTGGATCGGTGGGATTTGTGAAGTCAGGTGTTCTGAGAAGGTAATGTGCTTTACAACGGAAGTGGGATCCGGAGGGGCTAGTTGAGATCTGCAAATGGAAGGAGCTTTGTGGCAGCTAATCGAGCTTCATGAAAGAAGTGTGGTTCACAAAAGAGATTGAGCTCTATGAAGTAGTGTGCTCTATGAAATAGTGTGTTCTGCGAAGCAGTGTGCTTTATGAAGAGGCGGTGACTTCACAAAGGCTTGTTTGAGTTTTGTAAAAAAAGGAGATTTGCGGAGCAGTGAGCCTTGCAAAATTATTTTCAAAGGTTATTTCCCAGTGGTCAGTGGAAAAGGGGTATTCACTAGTGGATGAAAATTGTACTTTAACATAGAATCTACATAAAGTGGAGGATGCATTCATTAGAGATAATGAAGGGAATAAAAAGTCCATAAATTGTGAGTGGATCCCATCCAGAGCAGTGAGTGAAGGAAAAGTAAGAAGGTTATCTTTTCTACAGGCAGTGATCCAAAGAGAGAAATAGGGAGTGACCCCTAGGAAAGCGGTGAGTTGGCCCTAAACTTTGTAAAGGCAGTGTGCCTGGGCATAGAAGTGATATAGCCCGAACACTATTGGCAGTGAGATTTAGTGGATTTGGTATAGTGGAACATCGTCATTGTATGCTCCTTGGACGTAGCCCGGTGAGGGAGAACCAAGTAAAAATCTGGGTTTCTATATGTTTTCTTTCCTACATTACATTCAAAGTATTATCATCATCAGATAAATAAGTGAAAAATAAGATCAACATTAACACATAAATAAAAACAAGGTGACCCTTATAATATTGAGGTCAATATTCAGTGGGGCAGGAAGAATTTTGAAATAGAATATCCATACCCTGATTCACCCCCCCCCCCCCTCAGGGTATCTAGGCCCATTTTGGTCCTAACATACCAACTATAGCGACCCTACTTTTTCTTATATAACTATTACATCATTTTAAATAAAAAAACATTAAAGTGTTACACAACTAGGATCCGAAGGTTTAGTGTATTGGTAAAATTAGGACCATACATAACCTTTACATAATAAAACATAAACATTAATTAATTCTTCTTATCTAGATTCTTATAGGCCCTTGTGTTCTTCTTAGTATAAGTATTCACCTGATGATATACATCAAAATAAGGGGTGAGCTAAAAGTCCAATAAGAGTATAAATAAGAGACATGAAACATGGGTGAGCATAAACATCATCATCATGACATAAGAAAAGGTTTATCATAATAATAATGAGAGGAAGTGTTAAATAAAGGCATAGAATATGGAAATGTATAAAAATGAAACATCATGTTTTAGTAGTCAACTACCACACATAGTTTTGAACAAAGCTAACATCATGTTCATGCATAACATATGTGCATAATCATAAAATAGTCATAATTTTGAGAAAATATAGAATCATGCTCGTGCATATTTCACATTATCTCATGAGATACATCACATTACCCAATGCATTAGAGTAATATATAATTTCAGGCACACCCATCACATTATATAATTTATATAATCATGCATTCCACATAGAACGTAGAATAATATTTTCCATAAAATAATTGATTGAAAGGAAATGGGTTTTATGATAATTTCATAAAGAATTAATTCATGAATAAACTTTTGGGTTTCCCAGATAAAAATGGAATAGAATACTTGGTATAATAATCTTCAATCTTGAGTGAATAAGAAACAATCTCAATATAAGTAAAAGATATGTTTTTTAGAAAGAAGAGTTATTTTGGAAAAAAAATTCATTTATTATAAAATTAGATTGGAAGAATGTATATCCAAAATTATAAAAGGTAAGAATAAATAAATTATACTTTAGGAATATTAAAGAAAATCTACTCTAAAATTTGGCATGAAAGAGGAATAACCCAAAGAAAAGAAATTGGGTTTGAGAATCCCTTTACCTTATGTCTGGATGCTTTCTTCACTTTAATATCCTAGATAATCAAATTAAATTCATTAATTAACAAATAAAGAACATTTTATACATGTATTTTATTCATTATAGTTTTATTAAGTTCATTTATGGTCTTTTTGATGAGTTATAGATTTTAATTTCATCGTTCAGGAGTGTCTGTTTTCTTGGTCTTCATGATCGGTTCACTTGTATACATGTATAGAAAATCATGTAAAGTAGAGGTAATTGTATAGAATTAAAATTATATGTTATTAATGATATTACATAGGTTCAATTGTTCTTTTATTTTTTTCAGATATGTTGATGATTTGTTAGATAAAAAGTTAATGATGACTGTTTAGGTTAATTTTGGTGGTTTTTCGATCACAACAAACTCATTTTGTTTTATCATTTAGTATTATGTATATATGTTAGTTATAGAACATAAAAAGGGTTATAAAATTTACTTTAAATTTTTTTTCAAAAATTATAATGGTTTTATGACCACCCTCAAAGGTAGTGAAGGAAAATGAAACCTTTTTATCCTCAAAGGTGATAAATCAACACCTCACGAACAACGTTTTCATTTTTAGAATAAAAGGGGGAGGAGAAAGGGATTGATGGTGGATTATTCCATTAGCATAATAACATTCCAGTATATTTAAGTTACTTTAGTTATTATACCATTTGTATGAGGGTATGTGAGGAGAGAATAAGAAAATAAAAGAACTTGAAAAGAAATTAAAAGAAAAGAAAAGGGGATTTTACCTCTTGAATCCTTCTCTTTAAGAACCTCCTTAGGCTAATTGGTTTTGGTATTTTGTTGAGACCAAAGGCTCTTAGACATGGGGGAGATCCTTGGGAAGAGGATTTGGTAGAATTTGAATAAGGCTCAAAATTTTAGAGGTCTGAGGAGAAAAGGTGGTGAGGGTGGTATTTATAGTGGAGGAGATGGGTGTTTTCCCATTATTTTATTCATTAGTTGATTATTTTTCTTTAAGACTATGAATAGTTTGGGAATTATCACTAAATATATTAAAATAATTAAGGGGTTTTGAGATTATGGTGATTATATAAGCAATAATTCAAGGAATAGTCTATTTAATTTATAATGTATATATAACGTGATTTATCGTAATTTACTATTCAACAAAAATTCAAGTATTTTAGAAAAATACCAAAAAAAATTCCTAACCATTTTTCGATGTGTGGAATTCAAAAATAAACTCCATTTTATGAAAATAATTTTCTAAATATGATAAATTTAATTTTTAATTAAAATCATCATTTACTCAAAAAATATTGATTTTAAAATTATAACTGATTTTATAACACTTTAAAAAATTAATTAATGTCTCATAAAATTATTTTATAATCATAATACACTAAATAATAAATTAATAAATACATTTTATGAAAATAATTTTTTTTTTGAATTATTAAATTAATTATAAAATTTTAATTAAATATTTATAACTTACAAAAAAAACAACACTTAATTTTTCATTTTTAAAAAATTTATTTACTTTTGCTATGAAATAAATACATAATATTTTTGTTCATAAGTTACCTAAATTTTATTTATAATTTCATAGGTGATGTTACTATTCTATTGGGTGGATTACTATTCCTAAGGGTCACATTACTATTCCAAATGTCAAGTTACTATTTCATTGGTATAGGCTCTTTAACTTATAAAAATACCTCTCATTTCATCAATTCTTCATTTATAAAGTTTATATTGTTTTCTATATATAATTTTATGTGATTTATATCATATAAAATAATTATAAGAAGGGTTTTTTCATTGATATAATTCTGGGTTGTTACACGTCGTGCGTGCAGTTTCGGATGACAGGACGCTTTAGGCGGGCAGCGTTAGTGGTGGTCGTCTGTGGTGGAGGTGTGCAGGCCAGTAGTGCGTTGATGTAGATGAGATTTGGCTGGCAGAGGTTGGTTTCTCAAATGATGGGGGCATGAAGATGATGGTATTTGGGGGCTTTAGCTGGGGACCAGACTCGACGGTGTGGGGCGTTCCCAGACGATGGTGGTGGGCGTCGTGGCGTAAGGTGGAGCAATGAGTGGATGATGAAAAAAATAAAGACTTGATTCCTCCATTGAGGCAGATCCAGATGGGGCTCAGAGCAACATGTCGTGACCTGACCTGTGTTAGGACTCGAGCCGCAACTACCCCAAGCCCACCTCTATAAGTTAGGGGCTAGCAACCAGCGCTGAAGACATAAAAAACTCAGGGAGGCCTTTGCCTAAGTACCTGTACACACACACGTAGCCAACTCAATGAAAAGTGAAGAGGTAAAAGAAAAACAAGATTCAAAACTGCTATAAATAAACCATAAGTATGCATCAACCTCTAAAGAGTGCAAGTACAGAAAAGTAAACTGAAAGGGAAAGGAGAAAAATACACATCCAATCAGAAAAGTGCCACAACCTGACAACAGGTGGAAAAGTAAAATAGTTAAGAGAGTCCTCCCGAATCCCAAGCTACGACCACCACACACGGTCCAAGCACCTTGTATCCCTAAGATCCTCTGATGTCACGATCAACATGTCTATCATCTATAAGGGCACACCAAGTGCGGTAAAATCCAAGTAGGGGTGAGTATAAAAATACTCAGTATGATGCCCTGAAGGATCAAGAGAGCAGAAAAAGGTGTATTTAATATGGGAGTAGTGGATATAACAAGGTACAGTAAAAGAGAGTACAGCTCAACCCAACTAGTGAGTGAAGTAAGTTCATCCAAACACAAGGAGCTAGAAATGGTGAGAAGATGAAATTCTTGTCGAGTCTTCACTACCTATAGTGGGAGAGTAGACTCATCCAACCAAGAGAAGCTATACATGGAAAGCACGTGGCATACCCCACGCTTCTTCACTTCTCCTAGAAAGAGAGTAACCAAAACCCAAGGAGTGGATACTGAAATATGATATATATATATATATATATATGCTCAACCAAAGAAACTCAAATGAGAGAGTAAGGGGATCTCCATATCACATCTTATCCTAGGAAAAGAGTTGTCAATGGTTCTAGAAGTAACCAAAAATGATGCTCAGCATCCTGCATGTTTTCCTTTAACACCCAAGTCAAAGGGACTCAATCACCGCACCTTGATACTATCTGCTTTGGGTGGGTCTGTCTCACCCGAACGGTTTTAGGTCGTGTCACAAGGACGCATCTTAGTGGGAAAAGTGTCCCTATTTCTTAAAAGTCCAAAGGTATGTTAACCACATCTCTTCGCTATGTTGCACAACTGAATTTTAAACCCAAAGTAGAGGATACCCACACCCTGGTTCATTAGGGGTATTCCACTCTTATAGAAGTCGCAGAGGCTACCCATGCCATGATAAGTTAGTTGATAGAAGTCGCAGAGGCTACCCACACCCTAATACATCAGGGGGATTCCACTATGATTGAAGTCATAGAGGCTACCCACACCCTGATATATTAGGGAGATTCCACTCTAATATAATTCTTAGAGGATACCCACACCCTGATACGTTAGGGGGATTTTACTCTGATAGAAGTCTTAGAGGCTACCCACACCCTAATACATCAGGGGGATTTCAGTCTGATAGAAATCGTAGAGGCTACCCACACCCTGATGTGTCAAGGAGATTCCACTCTAATAGAAGTCGCAGAGGCTACCCATGCCCCGATGCGTTAGGGGTATTCCACTTTAGGTCGTCGAGGAACTACATTGGTTATCCTTACTAGATGGTACATCTTGAAAGCACTGGTATTCCAACTCCTGATCACTACCATCGTCGAACGTCACCTGAATAGGCGTCACGTCTGGGACATCTCGAATCGTATCTCAAAATCCACTGCAGAGGGCACCATCGTGTTCTACGTGGAAACACACTCAGGATAGACTACTCGTATGCCAAAATCTGAGTCCAAAATAAGGAGATAAAAGAAGTAGAAAATTCATAGTGTGGTACACAGAGCATGTGGGTCCCACAAAACGTGTGGTCCTACCTCGTCGCATGGTCGTGTACTCAGCCATGCTCGGGTACTAAACTGTTGCACAAGTACCCCCAGGTATGGCCATGTACTCCCAGAGTACATGGCATCTCTAGCCCAAAAAGGGAAGATGAGCGCTTGATGCTCACTGCTGGTCAGAAGGACAAAAACATCATATCCACTAACATGCCTCCTCAAATGTCCCCAAGTAACCAAAAGAAACACAGTGCTGTGACCCTTGCGAAAAAGCACACAGGATCAACTATTTATTTGCCTAAATCGGATATTAGGTGGAAAAGCTTAAACTCCCAACATCGCACATGAATGGTGCTTTTTGGGGCCTATACCTTGATCCCAAAATAAGCCAAACGGATCACACCATTGTGATCCTCTTGGAAAAACACACAGAAATGACTACTCATTCATCCCAAACAGACACCCGGTGAAGAAGCTACATTTCATCATACCGCACATGAGTGGTGCTATGTGGGACCCATGCCACGATCCCGAAACACATCAAACAGATCATACCATTGTGATCCCCTCAGAAAAAAAACACAGGATCGTCTATTCATTCGTCTAAAATGGACACCTGGTGAAAAGGTTGCATTTCACCGTAAACGCCCAAAACGGGGCTCGTGGGGCCTGCACCTCAAAATTTAGTTTAAGCACCTAAAATTAGTATTGAAAATTTCACCTCAACTCCAGGGTCGCAATGCCTCTAACGACACGTCAATCGGACATCGTACGCAGACATACGGTCCGATGCAAAGTTCCTGAATAATAATAATTATATTATTATTATTATTATTAAAAATCAGATGTTTCATGCCCCCAAGAATCGATCCCAAAACAAAAAATTCCAAAAGATGTCTCAAAAGATCAAACTCAAAGCAAGGGTCACATGGTCGTAGACAGCATGCGAAACAGACCCTTGGTTTGAGAGATAAGGGGTTTTTAATAAAAACCCTGGCCCAGACCGGTCGGTCCGGCTCACTCAGTCAGTCCGCCACCGGGTCCCGGCCACACCGCCGCCTAGTGCACCGCACCGCCCTTATCCTTTGGACTCTACCATGCCCGACCGTCACGCCGCCTCTTACCAGAGCCTCCCTCTCTGGAACCCACTGCCGGAAAACTTCTGTGAACCACCACGATCACTCCGGTGATCGAAAAACAGATTCGAGACTAGGTCTGAGATCCTCGGGATGAGAACTTCACAGCTCCAGCCTTTGCTTGACGATCTGTTGATGCTTCTTCATGGTGAAAAGTAACAGATACTTCCACTCGCTACTACGCTTCCTCTAGCACTTGAAATGCAAAACCATCATAGATCTGGAATCCCTAGATCACAACCTTCACAGAACCATGATCTACTCGATGATCGGACGTCGTTTCAATGTGACAAAAAGTTGACTGGCGAAGAACATGAAGAAAGGTGAAGAATGGAAAATCTAGAAATTTAACGATCGATGGTCATTGTTAGTTTGGTCATCAACTAAATTTTTCAAAGCAACGAAGACGGTCAGAAGTGATTTTTTACTATAAAAATTAAAACGGGGAGAGGCAGAATCTGAAATAGAAATCCTACCTAGAATTTGGATCCATAGTTGTGTTTGTTGTACTCTAATCTACTAGCGCCTATATTTTCATCGCAATTCGATGATGTCCGGATGTCGAATCACGGCTAGTCGGAGCTCCATTGTCTGAGAGAGAAATGAGCTAACTCTGTCCCATTTCTCTAGACTCCTATTTATAGGAAACTGTCAATGGTCACGAAAATCGAAACTTTCACACCCTCCCAAATGAGGTCACCCTAAAGGTAAAAATCATGCTACTAACTCAACAGTAGTCTCATATTTCTTATATGAGTCTCCATTCATGATTTATTCTAAGTAGCGTTTCAAACAAAACAATTTTATTTAATTATTTTATTTACAGTTTTTCCCTCTATGACTTTTTCTACAGAAGGTATGCACCGACAAAAGTTATACCCATCTTAGGGTAAACAGCATGCTCCATACTCAACTGTGGCCTCATATTTTTTATCTAAGTTACCGTTTGAGAGTTATTTGGGTTTGAGCTATTAAATGAATGAATTAATACATTAATTCATCCATTTAACATACCGCTAATGAGCGAGGGGTTCAAACGTCTCACGCCGACATATTTTATGCCACGCCTAGGGTAAACACTGTGTTCTGAACCCAACGGTGGTCTCAGATTTCTGATCTAATCAACTATTTAAGAGGTATCCTATTTCTGACACGTGCATAGTACAAAAACACTTAATATTTTTTTATAATTTATTTTGGGCATACCAGGCCTCAGAAGTGCACGTCGTCTCAGCACCTAACTCTGGATTTTTTGTAAAAAAAATTCAAAGTCTTAAGGAAAAAATCGGGTCTCTACGCAACAACACCCAACTTTTCAGGGCTACCAGAGTGGACGAATGAGAGGGTATGGTATCTGTTATCATGCCCAAGCACCGTGTATGTACAGGGCAATTCTAAGTGTGCAACCTTTCAAGGTTTATAGTTTTGATAAAAATATCTATGTGTGTGTGTGTGCTAGTAATGTATGCTCATGTGGTGTCAGTTCTCTTGGGTCTTCGGGCCATTTATTAGGCCTTGTGTCTCTATTACTACAGGCCACATAAGGGTTTCATCTCAACCCAGTTAAAAAGGGGTTTATCCAAATATAAATAAAAAAATCTAAAGGCCTTCAAACCATCACAACTGGAATCTCCACTAGGATTTGATCCCAACATCTCCCACCTACACTCCAACAATTTTAACACCATCCTATAACACATATTCTATTCTTATATTCACATATATATATACACATATTTATATATATATATATATTTATTTATTTATATCAAGGTATTTATTATTATTTTTATTATTATGAAAAAATAATGGGCGAACCTATACACGCGGTTTGAACCATGGGTATTGGTTCCTCATTAAAAATAACACTATTAGGAATTGATCTCAACACCTTCCACTTATAATATAATGACTTTACCACTATCCTGCAATATATTTTTATTCTTATATTCAAAAATACATATATGTATTTATATAAAAATTTATTTATATTAAATTATTTATTATTATAATTATTATTATTATTATAGAAAAATAATGGGCCAAACTATACCGACAGTTTGGTCAAACCATGGGTAACATATGCCAACGATTTACCAAAACCATTGTATAGGTTCCCAAAACAATTTACAATACCCACGGTTTGGTCAAACCATGGGTATAGGTTTTTCCACGACCTTCCCGCAATTTTTTTTCTGTGCAACCTATTTCCACAGTTTTCAAAAATCATGAGTATAGGGGTGACTTTTACCCACGGTTTTTGGAGAACCGTAGGTATAGGTCCTTACTGTGAATTTTTTTCCTACAAAACCAATTCTCATGGTTTACAAAAACCATGGGTATAGGTCCTTCCCATAAAAAAAATTCCCGCAAAACCTACTCCCATGGTTTACAAAAACCATGAGTATTGGGGTGACCTATACGTGCAGTTTTTTGGAGAACTGTGTGTATAGCCTTACTTTCCAATAGTGCATTCAGAGTATGTATAAATTTATAAATTTATATAAAAAATTTTACATAAGGTTTATTTAATTATTTAATTATATAATTAAATAAGATTTATTTATAACTATATAAATATAGATTTTTAATTATAATTATAAATAATTTCATATTTTTAAATATATATTTATAAATATATTCAATGAATTGTAGTTATTTATTTATATTGAAGGACCTCGGAATATCCAGAGAGGGGAGGGGTGAATCAGGGTGTCAACTTTTTTTCTAAAATAATGGATCTTGTTCTCATGTTGGTAAAAACATGTTAAACTTGTATGTTGGTAATGTGCAGTAATTTAAACAATCATACGTAGAAGGAAAACATAGAAATTTTACTTGGTTCACCACTAAGGGTTAGTCCAAGGAGCACACGCTGACAGATTGTTGGTCATACCTAAATCCACTAATCTTCACTAGTTGTGGAATACAGAAGTTCAGACATAGTCACTTCATGCCATACACACTACTTTTACAATATTTTAGGGATAGATTATTGCATCCCTCAGAACACTTCTGTCGACTCCTCCAAGCTCACTACTTTGAAAGAAGTCTAACTCAGTTTATCGACTTGAAGGTCGCTTCAATGGATTGACATTAAAGTCTTTTTCCTTGTCTAGCACGAGACTTTACTTGCTTTGTAGACCTGAGTTGATGCACTTTGAAATCACTATTCACTGAAAACTGATTTTCAAAACTTCATTTTGCGAAGCACCCTTGCCTTCGTGAAACAAACTACCTTCGTGAAGCTCACTACCTTCGTTGAGCAAACTATCGTCGCGAAGCTCACATAGTCAATGCGAAACACCCCATCATCACAAAGCACCCTTTTCTCATAAGCATTGGTATCAGTTGATACTAAACAAGTCTCTTCATGATACTCAGGCTCCACTACTAGAAATTGGTACATTTGTGACGGGGTATTTGCGATGAGATCTTGTTGCAAATGCCCCGTTGTAGAAAAGGGCATCACAAATATAGTTTTTTGTGACGACCCGTCGCAAAAAGAAACTATTTGCGATGGAATGCGGATTCGTCGCAAATAGGTGGTAGACTCGGCACAAAAAACCTTACCGAGTTTTTGAAACCATTTTTTTCAACGGGACCTGTCACAAAAAGTGTAAAAAATGAATAAAATAATAAAAATATTAATATTAATATTAATAAAATATTAATATTAATATTAGTAAAATAAAATAAATTATAAAATAATAAAATAATATTGATAATATAATAATATTATTATTATTAATATTAATGAAATAATGATATTAAAATTAATAATATAATAAAAAATTAAAAAATAATGAAAACCTCAATATTCGCAAAAAATATAAAAAAATTAAAAAAAAAGTAATCAAAAATAATAATTAATAAAATAATAAAAAATTAAATAAATAATAAAAAATGTAATATTCGCAACAATATAAAAAACGCACTATATAGAAATGTAGATAGTTAATATTACAAATAAAATTTACATTCAAATGCTTTATCATAAAAAAATAAATAGATCACTGAGGGGAACGGTCATCTAGAGGAGCTCGAGGAGATGGTGGATGGAACTTCATCCCTAAACCATGAGTCTGACATCGCATGTACTCCAACTGCTCATGCTCCTACTGTTGCTGCCATCGACACATCTCCTCCTGCATCTTCTCCTATTATTATTGTTGTTGTTTCTGTCATAGGAGCTCTTATTGCTGTTGTTTCCATTAACACATAGGCTCCTGCTCCCTACGCATACTCTCTATAAGCTCACTCTGACCTCGCAGCTTCTCCTGATACTGTGTAGCAGATGATGATAACTCTCCATGAGATCCTCTCGAGCTGGATACTGATATGACTAATTATTAGAATTTATTACTAATTATTACAAATTGTTGTAATTTATTACTAATTGTTACAGTTTATTACTAATTGTTGTAATTTTTTACTAATTATTAGAATTTATTACAATTTATTACTAATTATTACAATTTATTACTAATTATTAAAATTATTATAATTTATTACTATTTGTTGCAATTTATTACTAATTGTTGCAATTTATTACTAGTTGTTGCAGTTTATTACTAATTATTACAATTTATTACTAATTATTGCAATTTATTACTAATTATTAGAATTTATTATTAATTATAACTAATTATTAGAATTTATTACTAATTATTAGAATTTATTAATAATTATTAGAATTTATTACTAATTATTAGAATTTATTACTAATTATAACTAATTATTAAAATTTATTATGAATTATTAGAATTTATTACTAATTATTAGAATTTATTACTAATTATTAAAATTTATTACTAATTATAAGAATTTATTACTAGTTTTTAGAATTTATTACTAATTATTAAAATTTATTATTAATTATTATAATTTTTTACTAATTATTATAATTTATTAGTAGTTATTAGTAGTTATTTCTAATTGTTACTAATTGTTATAATTTATTACTAATTATTACAATTTATTACTAATTATTACAATTTATTACTAATTATTACAATTTATTACTAATTATTACAATTTATTACTAATTATTAGAATTTGTTACTAGTTATTTCTAATTGTTATAATTTATTACTAATTATTGCAATTTATTACTAATTATTGCAATTTATTACTAATTATTACAATTTATTACAATTTATTACTAATTTTTACGATTTATTACAGTTATTATAATTTAATACTAATTATTATAATTTAATACTAATTATTACAATTTAATACTAATTATTACTGTTTAAAAATAATTAATATAATAACTATTAATTAATACTAATTCATACTAATCACACATAATTATTTGTAAAAATAAACATAAACAATGATAAATAAAACTATCTAATTCTAATTTAATTTAATTGCAGCTAATTAAAAATAATTATAACTAAAATAAAATAAAATGAATTAACTAAAAAATAAAAGAAATAGATAAATACTTTAAAACTGAAGCTTTCAAATGATATAAGGTGTGAATAATGTCCCGAATTAAAATTTTAAACTGTGAAAAATTTTGAGAGAAAATTTTTCACTAGAGATAGAGGGGAGTAGAGAAATGAGTGGAATGAAAAGAAAAACGGGTGAGGGTATATATAAGCTAGATTAGCTGCGACAAGATTATTTGTGACGGGAGTCTCGTCGCAAATGTCCACCGCCCCTATTAATTAGGGGCGGTGGTTAAAAAGTCTTTTACGACGAGGCCCGTCGCAAAAGACAATATGTCGACATAGTATTTGTGACGAGATTTATATTCCGTCGCAAATAATAAAAACGCCATCGGATATTTGCGACGTGCTATTATAGCCCGTCGCAAATATCATTTCCTGCGGTTTGGCGCGGCAAACCTTTTTCGACGGGAACCATCGCCCGGTCGAAAAAATCTTATTATTTGTGATGGGCTGGTGCTCCTGTCGCAACAAAGCCCTTCTAACGAACTATTTGCGATGGGGCATTGACCCGTCATAAAATGCCCACTTTCCCCATATTTCTTACATAGAAAGCAAGATTCGTGAAACTCCCTTAACTTCGCGAAATCATAGAGTTTTCGGATTTTCCTTAAAAACTCGTGTTAAATGAAGAGGGGTAGCCTTATATTTATAGGCTCGATCGTTCGCGATGCTCCACCACCTCTTAGCAGATTTTGCGAATCTTTCAAAACCATCTTCACGTAGCTCCTCCATTCATGATGCGACATTTTGATTTATCGTTATCTCAAAGCTTTCCGTCAAACCATCGTGACCGCGATGCTTCAATTCTCATAATCGTGGAGATCACTGTCACCGTTCTTTGATCCTCCACGAAACACAATTTATGAAGCCCATCTTCGCGAAACTCATGTTGTTGTCATGTTTTTATAAGTCCTTCAAGTAAAATCCACTTTTTGCGATGCAAGTAATCCTCCAGATTTTGAACCCCAAAAATTTGACAAACATTGAAAAACAACATCACCTTTAATATTGTTGTTAGCTTGAACTGTAAGATCTCTTTCTTTGAAAACTCTCTCATCTTCCATGTGAGGTGTAACATCCCAGGTAAATAAAGAATATGACATTTTCATATTTATTAATATTTGCGAATTAAATATTAATTTTACTTTAAAAGGGATGCTATGTTCGATGGCGTACCCGACACACAACAATGGGTTTCTTCGAAATCACATGTTGCACACAAGGGTGAGTCATACTGAAAAATAATAATATTATATTATTTTAAATGGTAGTTAACGCCTAGCCGTTGTATTGAAGGGAATAAACATAACTAACTAAAATATGATTATGCATGTTTGTTAAATATTTTTACATTTATCCAATAAAATTTAGAGGCTTAAAACGAGAATGAATACAATTTTAAGCATAAATACTCTAATATTTTTAAACGGTCATTTTACCACCTTTTGATGGTGAACCCCTTTTAAATCTAGTTTTTGTTACTTTTATATGTTCCATTTGACAAAATAAACTTCTTCTTTATAAGTGGGACATCAAAATTTACTTTTGGTAAATTTTTGGTATTTTTCTGATAAAGTTCATTTTTTTATGAATAGTGAAAAATACTGCATTTTAATTCAAAACTGTCTTTTAATCTAATTTATTTATATAGTTAGATTGTTATTTTTATTGGTTTTAAAGTGTAACTAGATTATATTTTTACCATTTAATCCAATATTGGTCATTGTAAGTAATTTCACTTTGAAATTGAATATAAATAAGTGTCAATCTTTTGATAGTTATTATTTCTTAAAAACGCGTTTTTTTGTTTTGACAATGAGAATTAATTTTAAATTAATTTCTGCAACTTCTGTGTTTTGAATTTGAAAAAATGGATTTCATATTTGGAATCAGGAGGTCCAAATTGTGTAAATATGTAACTTTTATTTTTAGACATTATGAATATTTACTTCAGTGAATATTTTATTTACTATGGTTAAAGGGAAAATCTGGTAAATAAGGGTAAAAAATAATATTATAATAATATTAAATTACCCTTACACTTATTCTAACCCTATTGGATGAGATATTTTCGACCAAGGGAATCCTTGGCTCAATTTTGGGACCCCATGGAGTCACTTGGGAGTGATAATGACATTTTATATTAATTAATTTAAAGTAAAGGCAAAAGTAACATAAACATATATCTTTTAGTAAAATATTTTTTATATAGAATTATATAAGTGATCTTTTCGACTATAAATATTCATTAAAAAGATAAAAATATTTCCTATATCATGGTATTTTATTTATAATTTTTAGATATCATATGAATAAATTTATTTATGAAACAATGGTGATATAAGGATTACCTATTTAATGAATGTTTTAAATAAATAAGATTATAAATATTAAAATAAATCTATTCTGAAACTGTTTATGACATCCAAGAATTTTATAGATTATGATGACTTGTTATCTTTGAATTAATGAAGTTTTTTTTAAAGAATCAAGTTGTTATGGATTTTTAAAAAATTCATGATATGAATAATATAAAAATTGACATAAATGAGTTTTTAAATCAATTAATATTTTATTAAATGATAAAAATAATCCTAAAAATCTAATATTCTCCCAAATGACAAATATTATGTTAAAATTTTCATTAATGATCCATTTTGGGTCACTTGACATTTTATAGTAAATATATTAACCATATAATATGAATATATAAGAGGACATAGTAAAAGTTAAATAAGTTAACAAAATGTTAAATAAAAAAGATAAGGATTAAAATATATCTAAAACTTGTCCAATTATTATTGGATGGTTTTATTTTGACTTATATGTACCTTATCTTTGAATTAAATAATTTTTTGACCTTTTGAAACTGAAAATAATTTTATAATAAAATAATACTTTCAAACTTTCCTAAAGAGCTCCTCCTTCCTCTTATAAAAGGCCACCACCTCTAACCCATTACTCAAACCTGTCAAGCCCATTGTCTCATCCAAACTTTGCTTCAAGAAGCTCCCAAAATCTCTCTCTTCCTCCTAGAATCCTTCCCCTAGGTAGAAGGCAATTCAATAAAGCCTTTTGGTTCAAACCAAAGGGAGTTACCCGATTTAAAGGCAACATCTTCTCTCAAGTTCTTTTCTTTTATTTTCCTTCTCCAACCCCCTAAACTCACTTTATTTCATTATTTTATAACAAAATCAGTATCCTCAATATTCTAGGATGTTTTTATTAGAAGGATTCTAACTACACTTCCACACACCTCCATCTAATGGATACAAACATACTGTTTCTGTGGACGGCGAACTACTGTCTCACGAAATGATGATTGTTCAATTATCTCTTACCGCCTCTCATGGTGGCCATTATGATGGAACTGTATTTGTATGTGATATATAATGTATTTATATTGTCTATATGCTTCTGTATTTTTTATTTATAGCATTCCTTTATGGTTTCCATAATGGTTAAATACGATAATTTCATTTGAGGAAGTGCGAACTACCGCCCCCTCAAAGTGACATGACTCGTTCATGTCATACGTGAAACGTATAAAGGATAAAGTTAATGAAATTATATATGATATTATAATGGAATTATAATATACCTATTTATCATTAAATTTTTATTCCATTAATTATGAAATAGAAATGAAAGTAGCGTTCATGCGTACGTACGGCTTACCGTCTCCATGAACGGTGCATTTCATTTGTTATCTCCAAATGTTATGTACTATTATAAATACATATATATATATATATACTAGATATATATGATATATATGATATCTAAATCATTAATATCATTCTATAGATAATGTACTTTTGACCACATAGAGAACTTGTAATTATAAAAAGTTTGTTTTTGACTCAAGTACCAAATATCGACAAAACGACCGTTATTAACTTAAATGATTTTGTAATGTTTATAACGTGGTAATAAGTGATATAAAAGGAATAATAAACTGAAAAAGTTTTCTTAAGCAAATAGAAATTAACTTTAGTTTATTATTCAGGAGATTAAAGAACGAACGATTCAAGTCGGACATGAGGTAAGAGAACTTCTTAACCCAATTTCCATTCTTTGGGTTGATCTTCTCTTTCTTATTTATGTTATTCTTTGATTATGTGAGAAATGAATTTTTATATCTTATCATGTATTTATACTTACTTTATGTGTGCTTATAGTAAATACACATAATCGATCTATTTTAATTACAAAATAATTTTTGTAAGAGACTTCGTCTCAATCTTCTTTCATTGAGGCATATTTTGATTTCTACACGAATTTCTTTTATACGGTGTATAAACCCCTTTGAAATTTCATTTCATTCAAAGGGAATTTTTTTCTACGTAGCATTTTACTAAATGACAAAAATGAATGTTTCTTTTTAACGTACGCAGTAACAACGACCTTTCCGTCGCCGCGAGCATTTTGATATTTGGCTTCCCTAACAAGTCGTAATGTTTTTAAAAGGAAAATAAATATCATATACTCTTTTTATGTATTTTGGTATTGAAGATGGTTTTGAGAATGGATTGATTATGTCAATATATTGAAATGTTATATTGTTATTGTAATGTGAAAATATTATCTTTCCTTTATGTTTGTTCATGTGTTGTAATTATGTTATGGTTCTTGGGCATTGTTTACACATACGAGTGGTTTCGTTATAAACCTAGGGCAGGTGAGCCTGAGATAGCTCTCCAATGCATTGGGTAACGTGACATAGGTAAATTTTAATGTTTCTCCAAAGAGATTTAGGGAATATACTGTGATGGGTATTCCAAATGTAACTCCCTATGTAGCTGTGAAAGTTACAACGTAAGTATGTTATGGATGCCACAAGTTACCTTTATGATTTATGATTTTTGTGTGTTATTTATAAATCTTATGATTTTGTGTAGTATGTTAAAGATTTAAAAGTATAATTTCATTGATTTGTATGTATTGATGGACTAATGTTTTCTTTACTTGTTTTATAACTCTTACTGAGTTTTTTATACTCATACCAGGATTTTGAAATGTTTTTCACAGGATATAAGGCATGGTAAGAGAAAGGAAGAATTCAAGAAGATTTATATCAAGAAAAGAATTCTTATTTTCTTTTATGAGCTTTTATTTTATGAAAAAAAATGGATACTGAGTAGAAGTGTCTACATGTAATATTCAAGTTGTTATGTATAAGTTATGACATAATTCTCTACAACTCTAAACCTGAAAAGATCCTCAATGATAATTCTTGATTTAATTCAAGATTATGTAATGTCTAAGGCTGGGGCCTTACACGAGGATTGACAACAAAAACAAACCATACTTCATTTTCATCAAAGAACAACCTTGGTTCCAACATATATAACTATATATTTACAATTATAAACATGTATGATATATTATGAGGGGCGTAAGAGTGAAAAACACCATTTGATATGGCATTTTGTAAAATACCTTAGAAACGCCAGATGAAATGGCGCTTTTGGGGTGAAAATTAAAGGCATCAATTCAATTGGCGCTTAATAACCCCGTATCCCTAAATAATGTAACTGATAGAGCACTGTCGTGGGCGCCCTCAAATGATTAGTGTGATTTTGGGGTACTTAGGTGCAGCAGAGTGGCTGACCAAAGTCATCTCTCAAAGGAGGAAGTGAATTAAAACAACTTTTCAGAGGTATTATAGAAACAAAATAAAAGGGAATAAAAACACTACTTGAAATTATGGGGGTGGTTGTTTATAGTTTATAAATCTAGAAGAAGTTTGCTGGAAGAAGATTGCATTTTTTTGTTTTTAATTTTGAAATGAAGTTTGATTAAAAAGAAACAACAAGAAGATGTTTTTTTAGAAAATATTTTAAAAGGCGTAATCGATCTAACTCTACATATTCATTCAATTAATAATCATTATAATTTAAATTAATATCCAATTAATTATGATCCCTTAATTTTTTAAATCCCTAACCCTACGAGAATTAACTTTACCACGAAGATTGAAGTGAATTTAACCTTAGGCTAACTTCGGAACATGCAATCGCAACACCCTGCTTTGATTGCTGTTATAAAATTATCTTATGGTAAGTGGTAAATTAAGGCACATAACCACTCTGGAAATGAGGATTAATTGAGTTTAGGGATTATATTTGAACTCTACAAATTGATCCTGTGTGGTTTTGAATTACCGGTTAAGGTTGCGCTCTCACAGTTCACACAATTCCCGACCTCGCGTGTTTTGTGTTAACTATTCAATTGCTTGCTTAGTTTAATTTAAATTAAAAACTCAATTAATAGATCATAATATGTGAATTAAAGTATCTCATTAATTCAAAATAAATGAATGAAGAAGGATATAGGTCGATCGATTACTAAAAAGAACTACTCTTCCATGGGTGGTGTAGTCATCGTGGAGACGTTTTGCATAAGCAAAGGATTGAAAGGGTAGAACCCAATATTGTATCCACTCTTGATTACAAACCAATTAAGAAGATTAATAGAAGAATAATAGGGATTAACACAGAAGATTATTTGAAGAAAAATTCAAGAAACAAACATGAAAGAAAAGAAATACAAAGAAGAGGTGGGAGAGGAGAGCCTTTTTGGAAGAGAGGTTTGCACAAATGCTTACTTCTTCCAAGAGTTTTAAGGGGCTCCCAAGAGACACCCTTTCTTCCACACCTTCACAAAGCCTCTACAAGCCCTCTAAAAGAGTTAAAACCCCCTTTAAATAGAGTTTGTGAGGGTTAGGGATACATAACTTTTTAAGTGTGAAATGAAAAACTCGGCCAAATACTTTATTCCAAGTTGCACCGCCTAGTTGACCTCCAAAACGCGTGAATTGACCGTCCTTCCAGAAGGATGATTTGTGAAAAATCATGTCCCCGATATTTTTTCAAAATTTGGGCTCAATCCAATCCTGGATGTAGAAGATATGGCCCAAATACAGAACTCATGTCCATTCTACCGAGTCCAGCCCACCATTGGATTAATGGCCCATTTACTTCATCCAAATGCACTCTTTAGCTCTAGTGTCATGAATGAAAGTTGTAGAAAATTAAGTTATTAACACTGTTACAAAATTTAAAATTCAAATAATAAATATAAAAATATTTATCTTCGAAATACTACAGTGCACTATTAAGGGTAAAACTGGAATTTTCACCAAATTTTCAAATGAATGATCAAATCCCAAATATTTTATAAATAAAAATATTAAACACAATGTGAGGAAATTATATCATTTATTATCAATAAAATATTCAACAAAATAGTGTTTTATCAACTCCCCCACACTTACCCTTTTGCACTCCTGAGCAAAACCTCATATCAAGTAAACATCAATATCAAATCAAAACCAATTTTAAAACACATATCCTTGAGATCAATCAATTTCACACCAAGAATCAAAAGATATCATGACTCATAAAAAACCTTATTTCAAGTTCTTCATTTATATCATTTAATATATTTCCACTTCATTTATCCTCTCATGTACAAAACACTTACCTCGCTTGAATTTTCTCTTATCACACAAATGTCATTTTTTTTGCAATGTCTTTCTCATCCAAACTCATACAAGGGTCGACATAGGCTTGATAGATTCCTACATCGCTACCCGATGTGAGTCAAGGACATATGTTTATCATGAGGACTTTCCAGGGTTGTTCTGTGGCTTTCGGTTGGTAGGATTTAGATGTGAAAAAAAAATTCTGAGTCTGAATGAGGAGGGCTTGACTCTTTTTGAAGCAAAATTGCATTAATCTAATTTTCACTTAAATATGATCTTCTCCTCAATCCCTATAGTATCAATTCAGCTCCATCATCATGAAAAGTCATGAAAATTTTACACCATTCATCATTTCAGCATCAAAAATTTCAATCTTCTCAAACATGATTTTCTTGAAAGCTCCAGATGGGCACAGCTTTCCACCTCAATTAGAAGCTCCAGAAAAGGCACAGCTTCACTTGTCATGAAAGCTCCAGAAAAGGAACAACTTTCAATATAATGAATTTCTTCAGTAGAAAACACATCTCTTCAGAATTTAATTTTCCACCCAAAGTATCACAGAATGTGGTGGCACAACACAAGATAGATTCCCCCACACTTAAGCTTGACTAGATTATGCAATTTCACTTTAAGAGTTGGTTGGATAGGGAAAATTGGCTTGTAATGTGGCTGACCTAACAGGCTGTGCATGGATTCTAAGGGCTACAAAGATTAAATATTCAAGGTAGGCCATTATAAAAAAGGATTCTTTAAAATATGGGCTTTAATACCAAACAAATGTCTCAATCATTTAAACATATGTACCTCAAACCCTCAATTTTTGACAGGAATAGATCAAATTATGGTTAAATCAAGCATGGTTTGGTTCTCTCAAGAAGTGAGGTGAATGTAAAGAATATGAAAATAATGGTTCAGAAGCCTCACAGGAAAGTGATTTCAAATATAAAGACAGTGAGATGTGGCATGGGATTCAAAATTCAGTGTACTTTTCATGAAATTACTAAATATTTGAACTTGAAACAAAGTCATTTCAGCATTCATTTAAGCTCAGTTTCATGGGATAAATTGTTTCACTCATTTATATGCATTTCAAAATTGTGATGAGAATCATTTTAGCTCAAAAATTTCAAAAACACAAAGAAAATTGAAAAAATAAACACACAAAATTTGAAAAACACAATTTTTTTTTGGTTTTTTGTTTAAAATAGGAAAATAGAAAAACAATTTAAATTACTAAACTAAAAGGTTCCCTCCCCACACTTAAAATATTGCATTGTCCTCAATGTGAACCCATGAGATGATATATGCACATGAAATGCAGAATTTTTAAATAGGACAAATAATATAAAAGTGAAAGGGTTAGGAATAGCCTGATGTGATCAAGCGATGATGGGGTCATGCAGTGTGATAAAATCCACTACATCAGTAGGAAGTCCCTCAATGTATCTCTTCAAACGTTTCCCATTGACTGTAAAGCTCCTTCCAGTGTCCTCTTGTGTGATCTCCACTGCACCATAAGGAAAAACATTAGTCACAATATAAGGACCTAACCATCTGGAACGCAACTTACCAGGCATCAGCTTGAGTCATGAACTATAGAGAAGGACTTTCTCTCCAACATGAAACTCCCTTTGTTGGATCATTTTGTCATGAGCTACTTTTGACCTTTCCTTGTAGAGCCTTGAGTTCTCATATGATGACAGTCGAATCTCCTCAAGCTCTTGAATTTGCAACTTCCTTTGAATTCTAGCTTGGGCCAAATCCATGTTGCATTTATTTATAGCCCAATATGCTTGATGCTCGACTTCCACTGGGAAATGACATGCTTTCCCAAAAACAATCCTAAATGGGGACATACCAATGGGTGTCTTGTATGATGTCCTATAAGCCCACAATGCATCATCCAAGCGCTTGCTTCAATCCTTCCTATTTGGATGCACAATTTTCTCTAATATTTGTTTCAACTCACGATTTGAAACCTCAGCCTGGCCATTTGTTTGGGGGTGGTATGGTGTTGATGTTTTGTGTGTCACCCCATACTTTCGAAGGAGGGAAGCAAAATTCCTATTGCAAAAGTGTGTCCCTTGGTCACTGATGATGGCCTTTGGTACTCCAAACCTGCAAAAAATCTGTGCTTTGACAAAGTCCACAACATCATGAGAATCGTCAGTCCTGGTGGCCTTGTCCTCCACCCATTTGCTCACATAATCAACAACAACCAAAATATACAAGAAACCATATGAACTTGGAAAAGGACACATAAAATCAATGCTCCATACATCAAAAATCTCACAGAATAGTATGGGTTGTTGGGACATCTCATGTCTCCTAGAAATGTTCCCAGTGTGTTGGAAACGAGAGCATGACTTACAAAACACATGGGCATCATGGAATAAGCTAGGCCAATATAATCCAGAGTCCAAAACCTTCCTAGCTGTCCGTTGGGATCCAAAGTGTCCACCACAAGCAAGTGTATGACAGAAATGCAAAACAGAATCAAACTCGTGATCGGGAACACACCGCCTAATGACTTGGTCACTACACATGCACCAGAGGTAAGGATCATCCCACACATAAAACCTAGACTCAATTTTTAATTTTTGGACTTGATGTTTCTTTAAAATTGCAGGGATTTCAGAGGCAACAATGTAGTTAACTAAATCTGCATACCAAGGATGCGTACCTGAGATGGAATAAAGATGCTCATTGGGGAAAGTGTCCCGAAGTGGTACCTGGTCCAAGGTGTCTTCCTCTAGTGTGTGAGTAAGCCTACTCATGTGGTCTACCACCAAATTATCTGATCCCTTCTTGTCCTTTATCTCAATATCAAATTCCTGAAGAAGGAGCATCCAACGGATAAGTCGTGGCTTTGCATCTGGCTTCTTTAGGAGGTACCTCAAAGCTGCATGGTCAGAAAAAACAACTACTTTAGAGCCCAATAAATATGAACGGAATTTATCTAAAGAAAATATGACAGTAGGAAACTCCTTTTCTGTGGTTGTGTAATTTGATTGGGTTGAATCCAGTGTCCTTGATGCATAGACGATCACATGTGAACGTCCCTCCACCCTCTGAGATAAGACAGCTCCAACTGCGAAGTTGGAGGCGTCACACATAAGCTCAAAAGGAATCTCCCACCGTGGGGGCTGTATGATAGGTGGAGTGGTCAGACGTTGTTTTAGATCATCGAATGAATTCCTGCAAGAAACATCAAACACAAAATCAGAATCCTTTTGAAGTAATCTTGACATAGGAAGAGCAATCTTACTAAAATCTTTGATGAAGCACCGATAAAATCCTGCATGGCCTAGGAAAGATCTAGCATCACGCACACATGAAGTATATGGTAAGGATGAAATAATATCTACCTTTGATCTATCAACCTCTATCCCATGTTTTGACACTACATGACCTAAGACAATGCCATGCTCTACCATGAAATGACACTTTTCAAAGTTTAGGACCATATTCTTCTCAATAAAACGATTCAATACCTTTCCCAAACTATTTAGACATTCATCAAAAGAGGATCCATACACTGTAAAATCATCCATAAATACCTCCATGAAGGTCTCAATAAAATCAAAAAAAAAATACTCACCATGCATCTCTGGAAGGTACCTGGGGCATTACAAAGTCCAAATGGAATCCTTCGGTAGGCAAATGTGCCAAAGGGACAGGTGAATGTAGTCTTCTCCTGATCCTCCGGAGCTATAGGAACCTGAAAATATCCAGAAAATTCATCCAAGAAACAATAGTGTGTTTTCCCAGCTAGTCTCTCAAGCATCTGATCAATAAATGGGAGGGGGAAATGGTCTTTGCGAGTGGAATGATTTAGTTTCCTATAATCAATACACACACCCCAACTGTTTTGCACCCTCATTGGTATTAACTCATCTTTCTCATTTTTAACAATAGTAACACCACTCTTCTTAGGCATAACCTAAATTGGACTTACCTACTGAGAATCTGAAATGGGATAGATTATACCTGCCTCGAGCAATTTTTCAAATTCTTTTTTAACAACCTCCAAAAGTGTTGGATTGAGTCTCCTTTGTGGTTGCCTCACCGATTTAGACCCATCCTCCAAAAGAATCCTATGCATGAAAATGGAGGGGCTAATACCTGATATGTCATCCAAGGTCCACCTGATTTCCCTGATGTTCTCCCTCAAAAGATTCAAAAGTTTTTCTTCATGTTCAAAAGGGAGATTGTTAGTAATGATAACAGGTAATCTCTCACCACTCAATAAGTATGAGTATTTTAGATTTGGTGGCAATGGCTTGAGTTCCAGTGTAGGGGGGTGGTGTATGGATGGGGTCATAGAAGGAACTGAAATATGTGCACAAAGAGCATCAGTATCAAAATATACATCATCATAATCAGAGAATAAAGCATCAAATCCATCAGCATACTCAACAGCCATGTCATAATTAGAGTTCACGTGATCAAAATCCGAATATGAATCCACATAAAAATCAAATCCAAGAGAGGATTGTGTATCAGCAACATGTGTGGAAGTGCTCTTAGACATCAAACTCGAACCAATACTCATAATCTCCCTAAGCATAGGACAATCAAATTCCATGGAGTTTTTATTTGGTGGTTCAAAATGGGAGATAACAAAAGCTGAATGGTCCTCTGAGGGGTACTTAATAGAATCCATAACATTAAATATCACAACTTCATCTCCAAACTCCATGGAAAGTGTACCCTCATTGACATTTATGATAGTTTTTGCAGTTTTGAGGAAGGGCCTACCTAAGATAATGGGGGCATGAGAACTTACCTGATCATCCTCCACGTTAAGAACATTGAAATCCCCTGGAAAGATCATGTCTCTTACCCGGAAAAGTACATCCTCAAGAACTCTCGCTGGATATGTCGTAGCTCTATTCGCCAATTGCACCACTACTCTTGTTGGCTTCAACTCACCAACCTGCAAGGAAGAGAATACAGAGTGAGGCATCACATTTATGGAAGCACCTAAATCACAAAGTGCATCAGAAAAGTGAAACTCCCCTATGGTGCATGGGATGGTGAATGTCCCTGGATCCTTGCACTTTGTTGGCATTGCTAGAGTTGGTGAAATGAGAGCTGAGACATTCCTTCCAAGGTTGATCCTCTCATTTCCCTTGAGCCCTCTTCGATTGGTGCATAGTTCTTTTAAGAATTTGGCATACCTTGGGATTTGCTTAATGGATTCAAGTAGAGGAATGTTGATCTCCACACGCTTGAATGTGTCCAAAACCTCCTTTTGCATTGCTTCTTCAGCCATCTTCTTGGTTTGAACAACCCTATTGGGAAAAGGAAGGGGTTTAGAAGGAACATCATCAATCTTTTTCTTACCTTTATCTTTCTCCTTGGATTGCTCATCAGTTGGTATGGAATGCGGCTTCTCTAGAGTTGAGGTAAATCCCGGTGGAATGGTAGGTACAAATGTATCGTTCATTTTCTTCCCACTTCTCAATGTGATGGCACTAACATTCCCCTTTGGATTTGGAGTGGGTTGGGAAGGTAGATTTCCGGAATTCTTACTTACAAGTTCATGGAGGGCGGTGACAATCTGGCTCATTTGAGTCTTTAACTCCCTCAGCTCTGAACTTTGACTCTTCGGCTCATTCTGTTGATTAAGAACAATTTGCTTCAAAATATCATCAGTATTAGAATCTACCTTTGGTGGGGGATTCCCTTGTTGTTGGCTTGTTGATGCTTGGCCTTCAAATCTCCTTTGGGGTTGTTGGAAACCTTGCTGGTAAGGCGGAGGCTGCTGGAAGTTTTGTTGAAAGGGTGGCCTTTGTTGTTGTCCAGAGACATACCTCATGTCCGGTTGATCTTTCCACCCTTGGTTGTATGTTGGAGCAAATGAATCAAACTTCTTTTGGGGATATGGTTGTTGTTGCTTCTGAAATGGTCTCCTTGGGAATAATGCTGCGCAATCCTCTGTCTCTTGTAGTTATGGGCAACAGTCAGTTGGGTGGCTTGTCTCAGTGCAAATGCCACAAGGCCTTGAAGGAGGGGGTAGAGATGTATTTTGTGCCAAAGCAATTTTCCTCACCATAGTTGTCAATTCTTCTAACTTGGTATCAATCAAATGACTCTTATGAGAAGAAGGACTTACCTGATGTACTCCCCTGATATGTGGTGTACCTCGATCACCAAATTTTTGGGAGTTTTGGGCCATCTTATCGATCAATGCACGTGCGGCTACTGGTGTCTTGTCCACCAATGCTCCTCTAGCTGCAGCATCCACCATGCTCCTCTCCATGGGTGTGAGTCCTTCATAGAAGTATTGTATGAGGAGTTTCTCACTGATTTGGTGATGCGGACAGCTTGCGCACAACTTCTTGAATCTC
This sequence comes from Viscum album, assembly GCA_963277665.1. Classification (NCBI taxonomy): domain Eukaryota; kingdom Viridiplantae; phylum Streptophyta; class Magnoliopsida; order Santalales; family Viscaceae; genus Viscum; species Viscum album. Next base: position 998,978,689 of record OY728128.1, on the reverse strand, counting down.
TCCCAATACTCATACATTGACTCCCCTTGTGCTTGCTTGATCCCCGAGATCTCCTTACGAATGGAAGTGGTCCTTGATGCTAGAAAAAATCTCTGCAAGAAAAGACGTTTCAAATCGTTCCAACAAGTTACATCTTCGGGTTGTAAATAATACATCCAATATTTCGTAGCTTCATCAAGTGACAATGGGAATGCTCTTAATTTGATTTGGTCTTCAGATACATTTCTTGGTTTCAAGGTTGAGCAAACCACATTAAATTCTTTAAGGTGTTTTTTGGGATCCTCACCAGATAAGCCATGAAACTTTGGAAGAAGGTGAATTAATCCAGATTTCAATTCAAAGTCCGATTTGAGATTTGGGTATGCAATACAATTTGGTTGATAGTTAATATTCGGTGCAGCCAATTCTCGAATGGTTCTATTAAGTTCATTTCCATTATTTCCAGCCATTGGTTCCTCTTTTATGTTTTAATTTGAATTGCTTCCAATTTCAATGTTTTCAGAAGAGAGGAATTCACCAACTGGTTGAATATTGAAACTTCCCGTAGACTGAGAATGTCTGATTCGAGCCCTAAGGCTACGTTCAATCTCAGGGTCAAGATCTAAGAGATCTTTGGGATTAGTTCGTTTCATCAATCAATGAAAGATGAAAAGAAGGAAATTGGACCATAGTAAAATAAAAATTAGAAGTTTGAGTTGATGGTCCAAAAAGAAGTAGAAGGAAATAAAAGGAGAAAAAAAATAAGATTGGGTAAAGACGGAAGAAAGAAGAGAGGAAGAGAATAAAATGTAAAACAAAATAAATACCTCTAATTAGTTGAAATAATTACTTGCCTCCCCGGCAATGGTGCCAATTTGATAGAGCGTTGTCGTGGGCGCCCTCAAATGATTAGTGTGATTTTGGGGTACTTAGGTGCAGCAGAGTGGCTGACCAAGGTCGACTCTCAAAGGAGGAAGTGAATTAAAACAACTTTTCAGAGGTATTCTAGAAACAAAATAAAAGGGAATAAAACACTACTTGAAATTATGGGGGTGGTTGTTTATAGTTTATAAATCTAGAAGAAGTTTGTTGGAAGAAGATTTCATTTTTTTTGTTTTTAATTTTGAAATGAAGTTTGATTAAAAAGAAACAACAAGAAGATGTTTTTTTAGAAAATATTTTAAAAGGTGTAATCGATCTAACTCTACCTCTTCATTCAATTATTAATCATTATCATTTAAATCAATATCCACTTAATTATGATCCCTTAATTTGTTAAATCCCGAACCCTACGAGAATTAACTTTACCACGAAGATTGAAGTGAATTTAACCTTAGGCTAACTTCGGAACATGCAATCGCAACACCCTGCTTTGATTGATGTTCTAAAATTAGATTATGGTCAGTGGTAAATTAAGGCACATAACCACTCTGGAAATGAGGATTAATTTAGTTTAGGGATTATATTTGAACTCTACAAATTGATCCTGTGTGGTTTTGAATTACCGGTTAAGGTTGTGCTCTCATAGTTCACACAATTCCTGACCTCGCGTGTTTTGTGTTAACTATTCAATTGCTTGCTTAGTTTCATTTAAATTAAAAACTCAATTAATAGATCATAATATGTGAATTACTGTATCTCATTGATTCAAAATAAATGAAGGAAGAAGGATAGAGGTCGATCGATTACTAAAAAGAACTACTCTTCCATGGGTGGTGTAGTCATCGTGGAGACGTTTTGCATAAGCAAAGGATTGAAAGGGTAGAACCCAATCTTGTCTCCACTCTTACTTCTAACCCAATTAAGAAGATTAATAGAAGAAGAAGAGGGATGAACACAGAAGATTATTTGAAGAAAAATTCAAGAAACAAACATGAAAGAAAAGAAATACAAAGAAGAGGTGGGAGATGAGAGCCTTTTTGGAAGAGAGGTTTGCACAAATGCTTACTTCTTCCAAGAGTTGTGAGGGGCTCCCAAGAGACACCCTTTCAGCCACATCTTCCCAAATCCTCGACCATCCCTCTCAAAGAGTTAAAACCCCCTTTAAATAGAGTTTGCGAGGGCTAGGGATACATAACTTTTTAAGCGTGAAATGAAAAACTCGACCAAACATTTTATTCCAAGTTGCACCGCCTAGTTGACCTCCAAAACGCGTGAATTGACCGGCCTTCCAGAAGGATGATTTGTGAAAAATCATGTCCCCGAGCTTTCCGGATGTAGAAGATATGACCCAAATACAGAACCCATGTTCATTCTGCCGAGTTCAGCCCACCATTGGATTAATGGCCCATTTACTCCATCCAAATGCACTCTTTAGCTCTAGTGTCCTGAATGAAAGTTGTAGAACATTAAGTTAGGAACACTGTTACAAAATTTCAAATTAAAATAATAAATATAAAAATATTTATCTTCGAAATACTACAGTGCACTATTAAGGGTAAAACTGGAATTTTCATCAAATTTTCAAATGAATGATCAAATCCCAAATATTTTATAAATAAACATATTAAACACAATGTGAGGAAATTATATCATTTATTATCAATAAAATATTCAACAAAATAGTGTTTTATCAGTAACCTTAACCCCATTAAATTAAATAAAAAAAATCCTCAAATCAAAATTTCGACGAAATGAAATGTTGGGAGGGACAATGAAAAAAAACATATGGTATGATAAATTTATATGAGAGGAACTTTTTAGCATTGGTTCTATACAAAATTAATATAAAAAATATGCAAATAAAATATTTTTGACGTTTAGTATGTTAAAAACATGGTTAAGAAAAATGGAAAAAGTGAAACAATTGTGATATCATGATAAACTAGAAAGTAAGAAACTTTGAATGTCAGTTATAATAAGAATTAACTTAAAAACTTACAGAAAAATATTATAAATGTTAGTTGTAATAGGATCTGATGTTAAAAATACTTCCATTTTTTTAATGTTTTTTTATACATAAACGACATGAGAATTTAGAAATAAAATATATTTAACATTGGTTATAAGAAATATGACACTGAAAATGTGAAATTATTGTTTTTTATAACAATTTTAAAAAATACACAAGATAATAATGATAACAATAATGTTGGTAATTTTAAAATCGATGTGAAATATTTGTGAATAATGTATTCAACGTTGGTTTGTGTCAGATGTGGAAAACATAATCCACATTGTGTTGGGCGGAGAAAGAAGGGAAGTGATGGCAAGAGGGAGGGTGAATTGCCTTTTAAAAAAGAATTAACAAATTAAAAACAAAGTTAAAAGTGCAGCGGAAATAAAGAGGCAAGACACAAAATTGATAACGGAGTTCGGCCAAAAACCCGGCCTACGTCTCCACTCCCAACTAAACCGTTGAGAGATTCCTACCGCTTGCTTTTCAATGGTTTTAGCAAGAAACCCACTAGGCTTTGAGGTAGCACTAGAACCTATTACAGCTTTCTTTTGATGGTTGAGCAAGAACCCACTTGCTTTTAATGGTTTAGCAAGAACCCACTATCCTTCTTACAGGTGAAGGATAGCTCACCTATGTCTCAAGCTATTTAAAGGAAAGCTTAACAACCTTTTCACACCTTAATGGTGATGTGAAACCCAAAAGAAGGAGGGGATGAGAAATAGAGTGGTTTGTAGACACAAACCCAAATTAAGCTCAAAAAGATAAATACAATAAAACCCGTAATTGGAGAAGCCTTGGGCGCCTTTGATTGATAGGAGAGTTTGAAGGCCGCTTCCAAGCTTCTTTGGTGGTGCTCTTGGATGTGGAATTGGATGGAGCACTTGGGGTTCCTTGAGGTGGCTCGCCGGAGGATTGCCGAATGATCAACAAAGTGTCCTTGGGCTTGGTTTAAGTTCCGGTGAGTGTCCGGGGCTTCCTCAGCCTTTATTTATAGGCATGGAACCCATTGGGGGCCTTCGGAGCCGTTGGAGAAGTCCTCAGAGCCGTTGGAGGCCAAAAGAGGGTTGACTGGTCAAACCCAACGGCTAGTTTGACTGGGCTACCAGCTGGCCGGTACAGCTCCACCGGCTGGCCGGTGCCTTGGCAGAGGAGAAGAATTTTGGTCCAGGCTCCACCGGCTGACCGGTGGAGGAGCCACCGGCTGGCCGGTGAGGAGACAGTAGCTGGCCAATTGGTCTGGGTGCCACCGGCTGGCCGGTGACAGAGCCACCGGCTGACCGGTGGAACCTGGCAGTGGGCAATGCCTCTGCCAGGTCCACCGGCTGGCCGGTGCTATCACACCGGTTGGCCGGTGGACTGCAATTCAGTCCATTTTTGCCAGCTTTCTTGGGCCAATCCTTTGGCAATATTTTGCCTATCATCCACAACACTTAAAAACAAGGTTAGACAAATAATAAGGTGATTGTGATCATGAAAATCAAACAACGAGGGGAACGAGAGGTACAACAATCTCCCTCTATTTTGATGATCACAATCACCAAAACAATAAATGTAAAATACATAAAAGAAAGACATGCTTAAAGGATAAAGAAAGTAAATGCTAAGCATGATCAAAAGGATTCTCCCCCAATCAATCAAGAATTTCTCCCCCTTTGTGATTATCAAAATAGCACGGGGCATAAAACTTGATTGAGGGAAAGGGTTTGAAAAACTAGATATGAGAATTGAAAAATCAATTGAGATTTTTGAAATTGAAATGAAAATTTGAATAACAGTTTGAATTGAAAGTTTTGAATCAAAAACCAATTGAAATTTGAAATTTGAAACCAAATGAAATTTTTGAAATTGAGAGTTTTGAATCAAAAATGAATTTAAATTGAAAAATGAATTGAAAGAGATTTTTGAATTTAAGAAAATTTCTCCCCCTAAATAAAACAAAAGATCATCGGGGAAACGAAACTATTTTTGGCCTGGAGAGACTCGTCAAAAGGGATTTTTCAATCCAAATTTGTTTCATGGCGGGTCTTCTCCTATAGAATTCATCCGAAAAGAAAACGCCTTTGGGCCTACCGTACCGGGCATTTTTGCAATTACATTCATATATCATGTGCCCGGGTTTTTTACAATAGTTGCAAAATTTAAAACTAGAGCTCCCCCTTACAAAAACAGTTGGAGCATGGGAGGAGGAAGCTACATTGGTATATCCTAGCCCTTGGGTGGTTCTTGAAATTCGTTGGGAACCAAGCAATTTTGAAAGATTTTGTTCCCCTTGGGTGAATTTGGCTAGGGATTCTCTAAGGTCCTTGATGGTTGATTCCAAAGAATCAACATTTGGGAAATTTTGGATTTTTAGGGAGAGTTCCTCCTTCTCTTTGAGAAGTTGTTCTTTTTCGGAGGAAAGTTTTTTGAAATTCTTTTTCAAAGAAACAAATTTAGAAGAAAGTTCATGAAAACCATTTTCTAATTGGTCTCTAGCATGTTGGAGTTCTTCATATGATAAATGATTAAAAGAATTAGAAGAACTAGAGGATGATGAGGAAGAAGAGTCGGAAGATGATACCTCATGTTTTTCCATTAGGCATTTTTTACCTTGGTCGCTCGAGGAGAAGGAGGAGAAGGAGGAGCTATCACTCCATGTTGCCTTTGAAGCCTTCTTCTTTTTCTTCTTCTTGGCCCTTTTCTTGTGAAGTGGGCAAGCGGGTACGGATTTTGCATCGGGTTCTTGCTTTTGAGCGGGTTCTAGCTTTTGAGCGGGTTCTTGCTTTTGAGCCATGCTAGTACCTTCATGGGTTAGCTCTAAATATTTCCAAATATCATGTGAAGTAGAGCAAGTAGAAATGCAATTAAAAACATTACGGTCAAGACCACAATGAAGAGCGTTCATGGCTTTGCCATCAAGCTCAAAATAAGCAATGTCATTGGGGGTCCATTTAGACTCATCGGGAGAGGAGAGGGAAAATCCTTGCATAACAATTTTATAAATTGGATAACCAATACTTTTTAAAAAAGTGGTCATGCGGGTTTTCCAAAAAGAATAGTCGGTTCCATCAAACAATGGAGCACGACCCAATGAATGACCTTCGAGAGTTTGAGAAGAAGAAGCGGTAGAAGCCATAAAAAAGGATCTTTAATTTGAAACCGGTTTAGGGAATTATTCAAATTTTCCCTCTGATACCAATTGTTGGGCGGAGAAAGAAGGGAAGTGATGGCAAGAGGGGGGGTGAATTGCCTTTTAAAAAAGAATTAACAAATTAAAAACAAAGTTAAAAGTGCAGCGGAAATAAAGAGGCAAGACACAAAATTGATAACGGAGTTCGGCCAAAAACCCGGCCTACGTCTCCGCTCCCAACTAAACCGTTGAGAGATTCCTACCGCTTGCTTTTCAATGGTTTTAGCAAGAAACCCACTAGGCTTTGAGGTAGCACTAGAACCTATTACAGCTTGCTTTTGATGGTTGAGCAAGAACCCACTTGCTTTTAATGGTTTAGCAAGAATCCACTATCCTTCTTACAGGTGAAGGATAGCTCACCTATGTCTCAAGCTATTTAAAGGAAAGTTTAACAACCTTTTCACACCTTAATGGTGATGTGAAACCCAAAAGAAGGAGGGGATGAGAAATAGAGTGGTTTGTAGACACAAACCCAAATTAAGCTCAAAAAGATAAATACAATAAAACCCGTAATTGGAGAAGCCTTGGGCGCCTTTGATTGATAGGAGAGTTTGAAGGCCGCTTCCAAGCTTCTTTGGTGGTGCTCTTGGATGTGGAATTGGATGGAGCACTTGGGGTTCCTTGAGGTGGCTCGCCGGAGGATTGCCGAATGATCAACAAAGTGTCCTTGGGCTTGGTTTAAGTTCCGGTGAGTGTCCGGGGCTTCCTCAGCCTTTATTTATAGGCATGGAACCCATTGGGGGCCTTCGGAGCCGTTGGAGAAGTCCTCGGAGCCGTTGGAGGCCAAAAGAGGGTTGACTGGTCAAACCCAACGGCTAGTTTGACTGGGCTACCGGCTGGCCGGTACAGCTCCACCGGCTGGCCGGTGCCTTGACAGAGGAGAAGAATTTTGGTCCAGGCTCCACCGGCTGACCGGTGGAGGAGCCACCGGCTGGCCGGTGAGGAGACAGTAGCTGGCCAATTGGTCTGGGTGCCACTGGCTGGCCGGTGACAGAGCCACCGGCTGACCGGTGGAACCTGGCAGTGGGCAATGCCTCTGCCAGGTCCACCGGCTGGCCGGTGCTATCACACTGGTTGGCCAGTGGACTGCAATTCAGTCCATTTTTGCCAGCTTTCTTGGGCCAATCCTTTGGCAATATTTTGCCTATCATCCACAACACTTAAAAACAAGGTTAGACAAATAATAAGGTGATTGTGATCATGAAAATCAAACAACGAGGGGAACGAGAGGTACAACACATTGGTTATTAAAAAATCGACATGTTTGACATTAAAAGTAGTGTTTTTACTTGCACGGGATGAGTTTTATAGATTTAAGTGTTTTAAAGTTGGTAGTGTAGGCACAGGTTGGAAACTTACTCATAACTCATGGGCACTTTAATGTAAAGTATTCGAGGATAAATATTTTTCTAATTATGTTTTTTTGGAGTCTCAATCTTGGCTCCAAGGTTTCTTTTGTTTTGTGGGGTTTTTTTTAAAAGCACAATAACCCTCGGAGATTGAGATGTGTTAGAGTATCGAGAATGATGAAATTATACAATTATGCCAAGATGCGTGGATATCAACTCTGTCAACTATTAAGGTGGTTTCTCCGTATCGTGATGTTGATTGAAAAATACAAGTTAGTTCTCTCATTCTCCTTGACCCATTTTGGTGGGATGTATTTTCTTTCTTGTGAAGTTGAAACCATTTTAAACATTTTGTTGAGCTTATTTGAACAACCCCGTGATATTGATTTCCCCCATATTTGTTTAACCTATTTTGTGGCATGTTGCCCTTTTGAGGAGGTGAGTAGGAGTAAAATGGACATTCCATCCACTTCTCTTGACAAAGTACGAAAGAGGCTTTGAAACCCTGAACTCTCACGTATGGCGCAGGTTGTTGGTTGGAGGCTTCTTAGACATGTTCTTCCTACACGCTATATTTATTCCAATAAATGCATTGTTTGAGTAATATATTTCCTACAGTGTAAGCAACTCTATGATCCTGACCAGGATTCACGAGCAGTTGAATTTTGGAATAATTCAAACTTCAATCTTCCCGCATGGGTGAATGTATTTTTTGGAAGTCTTCCCCATGTATCTTGTGTTTCTTTCATGATAACCAAACTAAAATTTTCATTACCTTTTCACATGCATTATGGTATAGTTATAATGAGATAATCTTTAAAGAAAATGATGAGAATTTCAATAAGCTCATATGTTGGTCAAACCGTTTGTCGAATCGCTTTAGAACAATGTTTGAGTTTGATCCTGTCTCTCAAGTCTTCGTTTAACAACCGTTGAAAAGCTGGATGTTGAAGAAGGTTGTTTTCTTCTAGGTCTTGGTTTCAATGTAACATGAGGTGTGGTTTGAGGTGAGAAAGGGGGAGCATTGTGACATAAATATATGAATGATCTAGTCCATTAGATAGAGGTGCCAACTTTCCTTTTGAGGGCTAAGTTTTTTTTTACTACCTAATTCAATGATTTTAATATGTTAAAAGTCATAACACACACACACACAAAAACTCTAGTAGTCACCCAACTCTTTACCCATCATTCTAAATTATGAATCTCTTTACTGCAGATGATACTTCAAAATCCATACAACAAAAGGTCTTATAAAAGATAATTAATGCTAGGGCATATTATGTGTATCAGGTGGAAGAAATTTGAAACAATCTCCACTTACAAATTTGAAAAGGTTGTGAAATTAGTATATAATATACAATCATAACAACATTTCCCGCTTACCACACATCGCCGATTCGATTCCCTCTTGGATCGATCAAATTCAGCGTCTCGGCAAAAAGCTTCTTTACAATTTCCCACGCACGCGATATGGCGCCATCTCTGCTCCCGCCACGCCGCCGCTGCCGCTCGTCGCCCTCAAGGCCCTTGCACTGGTACTGCGTCTTCAGAAACGCCGGAATCCGAGGTTTCTTCTGCCCTCAGATAATCATGCACAGTAGGGATCCGGGGGTTTTACAAGGAATGTTCGCGATGAAATGAACTGGCTGGGATGGTTTCGTGGAATGCGTCTCCATGCCTGCCACCTTCGCCATCCCAGGGAAACGCAGGTGCCAAGAACCCTAACCCTGAAGAGTTGAAGCCCCTCTCGAAACACTCCTGGCCTCGCCTGCGGCCCCCTCAGGAGCTGCGATCGAGGCATTCGGATCCTCAGATGAAAACACAAAGATCGTCTAATTGTGTGGAGGAGCCGGCATTCGTATGCGTTGAGTCGGTAATCTTTTGTTTTTTTTAATTTAAAAAATCTCCATGTCTTCCGGGAAAATACACTTGATCGATACTTCACCCTTTCTTTTATCGACAGCACTTGATCGATGCTTGATTTGGTGTACTTCATTCGATAAATTATGCTAATATTCAAAGCCTTTCTGGCTGGTCCATGGAAGGTATAACCGCCATGGCTCGAACGTCCAATTGCTGCAATTGCAAGCTACGCAAAATTCACCTAACATCGCTCTCTCTCTCTTTCTTAGGGACTGCTAGGTTGAAAGATCCTTCTCATCTTCTGTATCGTCACTAAGAGTGCCGCCTCTGTCTCAATGCTCACATTAAAAGATGCATCGTTCTTTCATCACACCAACCGTTTATCCTTTCTTTAACCCCAAGTGCTGGTTGATTTATCCCTCCTTATCACCGACTTCCTGATCGCATATCTATTGAGGTTTCTGCCCTACCGTTTTCTAATCGCCTGGGAGTTTGTCCAAGGGAACTGTGGTGCATTTTTGGCCTTATCAATGGCAAGTCCTGTCACCAATCTGTCAACGCACATGTCAGTAGATAATGTGAGTTCATTTTAGACTTTTATCTTCATATTTCAAGTTGCTATCCCCCTCCTAATTATCTCTGAGTGACTTAAATTTTAATATAATGTATACTACTAACATTGATTATCCATCTCTATACCCACTCACTGCTGTTATTTTATTGATAGTAGAAAGCAGTAGGTGAAATTGCAGGCCCAAATGATTCTTTTCCATATATTTCCTGCAGTTATCATTGATTTTCTCTCTCTCTATACTCATTATGCATCAATTGCATGGCAGATGGCGAAGAAGATTATCCAGCAGCAGAAACGAGGCGAGCTTGAACAAGAGGTATGGAGTTTTGTTTTGATATGTTCGAATTATTGATTTGGCATTGTTTGTTGGTTGGCATGGTAAGGGGTTTATGCTAACATATTATGAGTAATTTTAGGGTTATCCTTCACAGCCTTACAATATTCATAGTTTTAATTCCCTTGTTGAAGAGTTTAGGTCTCTTGTGGCAGTAGCAAATGAATTTATTGCTCCTTCCATTTGAATCGTTTGACAGCACTTGTTGAAAGCTGTTCACTTATGTAAGTGCTTTTGTGAAGGCATTTCCAGATTGCTTATTAAAATTGTTTTTTTCTGCTAATTTTTTAAGTAACTTTCTTGGAAAATTTATGGATCTGTTTAGCAGCACTTAATGAAAATTGCTTATAGCTCTTATCACTTATGATAAACAGTTTGAAAAAATAAGTAGTGCTTGTTTGAACTACTTATATTGAAACACTTATCATAAGTGATAACTACTATAAGCAGTTTTCAATAACTCATGTTACATAAACCCAAAGTATCAGTGTTTTTTCAGCAACAAAAGAACCGCCATTTATTTATTCAAATTGCTCATCATGAATGGTAAGTGCTATAAATAATTTTCAATAAGCGATGTCAAACAGAGCCTTTCTGCAAAACAGTGTCATTGACAAGTGGCATGTTGCAGATATCCACACTTCAAGAAATGCTGACACATGAAGAAAAAGTGCATGACATTTTGGAGCAAATATATAAAGGACATGGTAATTCTGGCATTCGCATCCCAAACTACATCCCTCCTGAGGTAATAGTTCCTTTCAGAAGGCAGATTGAAAACCAGCAGTCCTTTTGGTCGAGGTGATTTGAGGATAATTGAAAGGAAATGATTATCTCCCAATTTCTTCTCCTTGTTTGGTTTAATGAAATTAAGTATGAAGAGAAATTGATTTCTTCCCAACAGAATATTTCAAATCACCCCCAAAGGGAACGATTTTGGAAGAAATCATTTTTTTACTACTTTATTCAAACATAATTAGAGTAAATCATAGTCATTTCATCTCTTTTCTTTTCTTTACGAATTAACAATTCATTTCTTTTCTCTTATGAACTATTTTGCCAAAGTGTAAACCGCAACCTTGACTCTCACATAGATTTTGCAGATGAAAGAGGCTTTGCAGGAGTTGAGTGTGGTTGAGGAAGAAATAGCTCAACTTGAAGACCAAATAAAGAAGCTGCAAGGTGATCTAAAACAGGAGCAGGATGCCACCAAGAAATCAAAATCCTATCAATGGCGACATGGAGTTTCAGGCATTCCCCGCAGCCCCCGCGGATGCTCTTCACTTCCACCAATCCCATACCCCAAAGAATCTCATGAAAGGGTGGAATATGAAACCAAGGCACTGCACTTCATAAGCAAAGCCATAAAAGGAGACCACAATCTCAATAACTTTAGTCTTAATGAAAAAACAGGGAAGTTCTCCAGATCACTGCCTGATTATAAAAAGGAAAATCATTTTCCTGAGGCTGAATTTCCTGAGGTTTCCAGGAAAAGTGGGGCAGTGAAGCCGGCCTCACCCTTGCGAGCTTCCATACATACAACGCCCAAGGTATGGACTATGGAGTGGAATTTTGGCTTCTAAAACAATATGTTTGTGTTTGGTTATGGCAAACACTTCCTGTTTTCATTCCACAAAGATCAATTTAAGTATATGTTAGAAAATGTTTTGAAAAGTGAGTAAAACAAGCAATTATGCAAGTTACCTATCTAAGCATTTTCATTTTCTGAAAACATGAAAACGTGTTTTTTTGTTATCCAAAAGTCTCTCCTTGGCATTTTCATTTTCCAAAAAAAACGGACATGCACAAAATCCAATGCATTTCTAATGCGTTTTTTGTAAACTAAAACAGAATATGTTTTTCATAACCAAACACAACCTAGTCCTTATCGACTTAAATTCAGAATATTTGATTTAACTCTGCTGAGTGTTCTTGTTTTCCCTTTTTTGTTAGTATTATTTACTGATGAAAGCAGGCTGTTCTCAGGATTTTGGTTTCCAAAGTTTGCTTTCCTTCTGCTTTTTACTCAAAATGATTGTTATTGTCAGGCCCTGTTCAATAACACTTTTTTGAAAACTGCTTGTAACACTTATCACTTACGATATGCAGTCTGAAAAAATAACTGTATTTTATTTCTGAAAAAACACTTACATTTAAGTTTCAGGAGAAAACCACTTAAATAAGTGGTATAAAAGCTCCTTTTCAATTAGCAATCTGGAAAAACCCAGGGCCTGTTCAACAACACGCGTTGAAAATTGCTCATAGCAATTATCACTTATGATAAACAATTTAATAAAATAAGCGTTTTTTATTCTATTTCAAAAAGAAAATACACTTATACTTAAATTCCAGAAGAAAAACACTTAGATAAGTGGCATAAAAACGCCTTTTCAATAAGTAATTTTGAAACACTCAGGGTTTTGTTAAAAATTGTTTATAACATTTAACACTTAATTTATATTCTAGAAGAGAACCAAAAACACTTTTTCAATAATCAATTTGGCAACACTTACGACCCATTTGATAACTCTTTTTGAAAATTGTTTATTGCACTTAGCAATTACGATGAACAATTTGAAAAAATAAATGATGTTTGTTCTGTTTATGAAAAAAACACTTGCACTTTTTTCCAAAAAACTCCTTAAATAAGTGGCTGCAAACACTTTTTCAATAAGCTATCTGGAAATATTTATAAAAAAACACTTATCATAATTGATAAATGTTATAAACAGTTTTCAGTAAGTGTTGTCAAACATGGACCTTTATACAAAGCACTTAATATAAGTGAGTGGTATACACAATTATCAGTAAGTACTGTCAACAGAGCTGGAGGGATGGATGGGTATTGGTTTATGGTTGCTCATTCTATTTCACAATACTTGACAGAGGGAGCGTAGCGCAGAGCTCCCATTATCAGATCTTACTCCAGCTTCTCAAAGTAACTTGATTTCACCTGAAGAACTCAATCAAAAGTGGCAGCCCAACAAGTTATCCGAGAGCATTGTGAGGTGTTTGATTTTCATTTTCGTGAGACTAACCAGGACATCAAGAACAATGGAATTGGAGAAAGCAGGCTCCATTACGAGGCCCACCAACCCTTCATCGAGCCCAATGAGCTTTAGGGTCGATATGGGGACGAACTCGAAGGCTAGCATTATGCTGCAGAGAGAGTCAAAGCAGCAAGATCCGTACGGCATTTTTGAATCTGAGGAGTCCATTCCCAGGGACATCGGCCCTTACAAGAACTTGTTAATCTTCACCTCAAGCTCTTTGGACCCAAAATGCATCTCCAATTCTAGTTCTATTACCCTGCTCGAGAAATTACGGTATGTGTATCAATCATAATGGAAATTGTAGTTATTAATGTTACACATTGATTTGGTGTTCACGACTTCTTGTTGCTGTTGACTTTAGGGGTTTAATGAACTGTCTCCAGAAGGTGGACTTGAGATCCCTGACTCCCCAGCAGAAACTTGCTTTCTGGATCAACATGTACAATGCTTGTATCATGCATGTATAATATTGCAAAAACCACCATTCTTTTCAATTCATTTGTTTTTTTCATGTCCTCAGGCTCGTGTTTTTTCCTGTGTTTCTGATTCAGGGCTTTCTGCAATATGGGGTGCCTTCAAGCCCTCAAAAATCGATGGCGTTTATGAACAAGGTATACAATATCTCCAGATTTTAATTGATAGCTTAGAATCTAGTTAACCTTAGGGAAAAAGTCTCACAGTGGTTTGCCACTGTACTAAGAAAAATGTAGTATGCAGCATTATGCTCCATTTGACAGTCCTTATTGAAAACTGTTTACAACACTTATCAATTAGCAAGTTGAAAAAATAACTGGAGATTGTCATGTTTAAGTCATTTATAAACAGTTTTCAGTAAGTGGTTTCTTGTAAGAAACAATGTATGTGAAGAATTTTATTCAAAAGAAATCAGAATTACAGTTAACAGTATAATAGAATACAGAAGAAGGAAAAATAGAAGAAAGCATCGAAAAACTGACCATCTTCCTTTCCCCCAGTCAGCATATATAGACAGGAAGGCCTCTTTAACCTCGTAGTAGCTGGAACCTTCTAGACAGCTGGCTATAACCTCCTAACTACTCAACTGTCCAACTGCCCTAACTTCCTAACTACCTGACTGTCCAACTGCCAAACAACCAAGTAAACTCTTCACATAATCAAATTCCTCGTTTACATACAAGCTTCATAACAGTTGTAAACAATTTTCAGTAAGTATTGCCAAAAGAAGCCTTATTCTGATTTAATATGATGGTAATGCAGGCAACTCTCAACATTGGAGGCAAAGTAATAAATGCTCAAGCTATAGAGCATTTCATTTTAAAGAAGCCAGGCTCATCTATCCCTCGGGAGGTAAACTACAATGAAGCTTGTTTAATGCAACCACTGCAGTGAACATTTCCTGAACTGGTCTTGGGACTGGATTTTGTATTTCAGAGGAGCAAAGGTGACGATAAAGAAGCAATGATTCGTGAATTCCATGGATTCGAGTCTTCGGATATCAACGTACCATTCGCGCTGTGTGGCGGCACTCGTTCTTCTCCTGCCGTAAGCCAGACGTTCACTCGCTCCCCTCGCTGTTCTTGAGATTGTGAGTCGTAATGCGCAAATGAATGTGCAGGTGAGAATATATACGGCGGAAGGTGTGGTGGCGGAGCTGGAGAGATCGAAGGTGGAGTACCTGCAGGCCTCGATTATGGTGAGCCATGCGAGGAAGATGGCCTTCCCGGAGCTGCTGCTCCGGAACGTGCCCGGCTTCTCAGGGGACCCTGAGTCGTTGGTGAAGTGGATCTGCGACCAGCTGCCCACCGCGGGGACTTTGAGGAAGTCTATGGTGGATTGCTTCAGGAGTCACGGCGGCGACGGACTGTCCTCCGTCGTCGAGAGGATTCCCTACGACTTCGAGTTCCAGTATCTGCTACCAGTATGACGTCGAGAAGATTCCTTGCGACTTCAATTCATTTAATTAATGGAAAGATTTTTACTACAGGTAAGATTCATCCTTTTATTTTTTGAGTAAAAAAAAAAATGATAAATTGATTTTCATTTATTTCCGTTAAATACGTACATAAATTTACTTTTTGCCAACTCCTTATAGCCTAGCCAATTTTAAAATATCATTTAATTAATAAATTCTAAATGAAGAAATTATAGCTTTTGTATAGAAAAAAGACGCGATTAATTTATTGAAGTCTATTTTCACATCACGCACGGTGACCTAACAAGAGGAAAATGTTGTTAGATTATGTTGGTAATAATTTGAATCAGCCTATGATATTGTCAGTGCTAATCCTTTCATATTTTCAATTGTCCTTGTGATCAATGAAATTCTATTTATCACTCTCTCTTATATTGAGTGGTTGCAACATGAGAATATATTATCGTCTTCCGACATAGATATATTAATTATTCTTGTTTATAACAAAAATTTTAACAGAATGAAAAAGATTTTCTTTGCTCTTCATAATGTTGTAGCATCAATTAATAACTCTTTCACATTGTGTTGTGCGCTCTATAAACATCTTCTAAGTACCCAAATCTTCCTTGTGTGATGATTATAATGAAATTTAGAAGAAATATCCATCCATTTGACTATAATATAAATTTTCATTTAAATATACATCTAGGAAGAATCTTTAAAATATTCACTTGGTGGCTTTCAAATCTCATCTTCAAATTTTTAAGAAATCTTTATGAAATATGAAATAATGCAAAAACGAGGCATTATATCCTCATTTAGATACCTTGATATCATATACAATGATATCTCAATATTTTGATGGAGTAAAAATTCATGGTCATTGTTTTTCACAGTCACTTGGTTTGTTACGATCAACTTTGAAATCTTCATGGTCACTTCATTTGTTTTACATGGTCAACTTTAAACATGTTCATAATCACTTCATTTGTTCTGCACGACCGACTCTAAACCCTTCACGGTTACTTGTATTTGTTTTGTATGTTCAATCGTGAATTGTTTGCCATTTTTTGGACCCAAATTCCAATGCCTTTAATAACCTTCAAAATGCTTCCAAATCACTTCCAAGGCATAAAAACACTAAAAAAAAGATGTTTTGAGCATTTACAAGCTCAGTTTTAGTCAAAGAACCAATGAAACTCAAATAAGTGATAATGACACTCATTTCAACTATTTCGTCACTGCTTTTCAATAAGATGATTTGTCACTTATAACATTGAAAACAAATACAACAAACTCCATGAGTCATGTCATCACCCCAAACTTTGTCTTCACAATTACTTGGGGTTTTCAATCCCCTCATTTAGATCTTCTGTCAATTTAATAAATCTATATAGGTTGATCAATTTTCAAATTTTTTATTTGCATCACTTGAGATGTGACTGATAAATATGAACTCAACTCTCATAGTCTTTTTTCAAAGAGAAAACAATCACCATGACATCATTGGACCAAGTAGTGTTTTTTTGAGAAATTTCTAGCTCTCGATGACAAACAATTTTGTGGCTTAGGAAATAATTTAAATTAGTTCTTAACCACACCTTTTCTCATCGTTTTTCATTTATTCAACTCAATTGAAATTCCCCTTTCACTTCCCCCTGTTTTCAATAAAACTAGTTATGGATTAAACTAATGATAGCAATGTCACTGAATATCAAGTCACATAAGATCTACACATATTCTTCCCCTTTGATAACAAAATCTAAAGTAGTGGGAAGAAAAAAAGCACCGCACATCACCTAAGTGGGGAGGACTTGAAGGGTTTTGTGGGACACTTTTATGCCTAAATGCAGTGAAAGAAAAACTCAAAACCCATATACAAGATCTACAGGGAGAGGAATTAATAAAATGAGATAAAAAAATAAAACAAAGCGTACCTCATTGTCCATGTTGAATCCATCACAATCGTGAGTTTGATCGAGTTCCCTTATTACCAACCAATGAGATCCTGCCTCCAAAGGTATCCATGAACCACTGAAATCATCGAATGCTTTGGTAGGATCCATTCTCCTTCAAAGGTATGCCAACACCTCCTTCGCAAAGGAAAATGAAGAGGAGCGAATTAGAGAGAGCTTCAACCTTGTCAGAGAATGGTCCCAACTTTCAACAAATGAGGTTCACAAACTCCATTTATGAAACTCCTTTATTGAATGAAGGATCCTGCTAGAATTCATACGTTCCATACTTCAATGGCCCAAAGGCTTTCATTTTTTTATTGATTTTGATAATCCACCTTTCAAGGGGTGAGGTGGAACCCTTACAAAACCCGTAGGCGTAAGTATCATATGGCCCGTAGGCCTTAGAGGAATTCATTGCCCGTAGGCTTTCAAACATTACATACAACCCAGACTAACTACTTGGAACTGCTCCTCCCCAGCATCATCATCGTGAAATCAACTCTCCCCTCCGCATGACTGTTCGATAGACTTTCCCGTGCATGCACATGCTTATCCCGATGACAGATGCCATACCCTCTCATTCTTGCAATCCGTTTAGCTTCTGCTGCGGTGAAAGCTCCTTGCTCATCCTCCTTCTGGAGCTTGTTCCTTGTAGGTTGTCTGGTTTGCATATGCACTTAAGGTGGCCCGAAGACCTTAAGGTGACCCGAAAGCCTTGAGGTGGCCCGAAGGCCTTACTGACCCGAAGGCCTGGGTGGCCCGAAGGCCTTAAAGGACTCGGGGACCAAATCGGTGGCCCGAAGGTCCAAACGGGGGAATAATCCCGACTGCTACAGTGCTAAACAGTCCCGCTACAGTCCCGCCACAGTACTGCTACAGTTCCTGCTACAGTTTTGCTACAGTACCCCCTGAAAATTATGCCTCTGCTTGGATTTGATCTCAGGTTGTCTGGATGCACTTAAGGAGTCCTCACTAACCGGGCTGAGGCTGATGTGCAATTCATACGTTTCATACGTTATGAAACAACCGTCTCTTTGCCTCCACTATTATAACTCTCAAAACACTTTCTCATTTACACATGTGATTGTTAAACTCCTTTAACAATCAATAATCCATCTATATATCATCATATGATGTATCAAAAACCGAAACAACATATAATCATTGTAAGAGAGTCAACTGAATGATATCTAATACGATTCATCATATACATCACGACATGGTATCACGAACTATGAGAGATCACAGACTATAATTTGGTAACACCAACCACAATGTGATGATTTTCATCACATCGTAGTTTATGCTTTAGTGTATATTTTCAACAATCACCCACTTACACTAATGCTTCCCAGACTTTATACAAACCTTCACAACTCTTTCTGAATTCATCCAAACTCTTTTGGATATGATTATCATATAAACTCTCTTGAATCTTGGACAAACATTTTCTATCAAAATTAATCATTATTCCATGGCCTAATGTGTGATCCTATGTGCCTTTATATCGTTGATAAAAAGTATGAATTCTACAATCCATAATTACAATTAAAGAGCGTCCTTTAAAAAAACATTATCACTACTCAAGCTACAAAGGGGTCTAGCATGATCTCGACCAAACACACTCAAATCTCCACAAAACATTACCTCCATAAGATGTATCTCTATACTCCATATGAATACATATAAGTTCCTTTGTCCATGACATCAAGTGCCTAATTGACTTGAAACATGTCAATCTAGTATAATCCATCTCATGCATTTGCGATTCTCTCAAATAAATAGATCAGATGGAATAAATACATCAAATGTCATTCATCTAAATAGTTAAGCACATCACATATCACTTATTTAAGCACGACTACGTATTTGAAGGTACTGGGCATGCAACGAAAGCCCCGAAAGATGAGATTCTAAAATTTCCACCGACGATCGACATAAATCCGTCGACGTCGATGAATCACTGCCCGGTTTAAGCCGAGGATCGATGCGTGAAGAATTTTAATCATACAAACAAAACCATAAATACCTGGTTTGATCTGAAGCAATGCTCGACGTCTGCTCATCATTGTTAATCGCTGCTCGAAGAATCCAAAGCCAAATTCCTCTAGATCGTCCACATGCACTTTTATAACTCGCAGGAGTGCCGATCATCAAATTTTGGGTGCTAGTGTCGAGATTCGACGATGCCTTCGACGCTCCGACGATCACCACATCACCTTGTTTGCGATGTAAAAGAGGGAGCTCAATCCGAGCTCCTAGATCCAGAGCCTCTCTCTCTAGATCGCAGGAGAGAGAAGAAGAGAGAGAAAGCCAATGAATAGTCATTAGTGTGAGCCACTTTTCTTCTATTTATAGGGTGTTAGGAAATTATCTGGTATTGCCTCCCCGACCCTCGAATAATTAACACTATATAAACAACATATTATGACTACTATACTAAGTCATAAATATTATTATCACTTTCATTTAATATAATAAATATATTACATGATAATAACTGATCCATTAACTCGACTCGTCGTTCCCGCAAATATTAAATGAACATTGAGTATTTTAAACTAATATTCGTTCAAATAATATTTTTATGTATTTACTTTAAAACTTGTAAATACATTTAATAAATAAATTCAATGTCAATTATTATTAACTTGAATAATATGAATTTATTTATTACTTTAGTGATCAATTATCCTTGGACAAAACTCGGAACCTAGTGGTGGGTCCCACCATGTCCAATATACCTATTCAAATGAATCAGGAAAATTCTTGAATACGCTATTGTGTGTGACCCTTTAGTCCATTATCTCGATAGTAGTGCATACTATTTACAAACCAAGAGCAAGATCTAGCAACCTATCATGGCCCCTAAAAAGATAAGAGATTGTCACAGTAGCTACAACCAACCTACGAACACACACTATGTAATATAATCTCTTTGTCCTTAATATCTCATAAAGAAGGACACACACTTATGTCATCGTCCTTTTCTTGCTTTATTATTTGTTTATCTAACTGGATGGATTTACCTTTCAACTACCGTGGCCATGGATTTATGAAGGTACTACCATCCTGATCAACCAGATCCGAGATATGTTACTTCCTTATCCTGGAAGTGAAAAATTCTTTCTTGACCATTCAACCAATGTCATAGCACAAATGACGCACCCAATAAAAGCTACCTCACAATGATTTCATTATCATGTTTTTTTCCTTACATCAAAGTATGTGATCAAATGACATACATTGGCAACAATCTCAAGTCAGGAGACCAATATACATGTTTGTAGATAGGAATAACCAATGACACCCAAAAAATGTAATGTTTCTATTGAATGGCATGTGCTCATGATCTCACTACTAAAGATCACAAAGTGAGAACTTCATGAGAATAAGTCTCAATGCTTATGAGCCCCCGACACCTGATAGTTAAACATCTATTGTGTCTAGTCAGTACGATGTTTCTAGACCATAAGGCCTTTGTTTAAGATTAATGTCTCAGTATCTCAAGGTTCTCATTATAGCCTGTGATCTACTATAACCTTTTGATACAATATTTAATCTATGACCATTACCATTAAATAGTGGGCATAGAAATATCTACACTATAATGGTAAGAATACATCATGTATATTTAACTGTATACATAATATGGTAATAAAAAGTACTATATAGTTGGGTCTAGGGAACCCACTATTACAACACTCCCACTTTCACTAAATCCAACTTGATAACCTACCTTGTTAGCTCTCACATGATTAAGATCATGTTTCTGCTGAGTCGCGACTTTAGCTGCTGGGCCTGCCACGATTTCGCTGCATGACAATTCTGCTATTTTCGACCTCATCTCCTTGAGTAAAACTTCTCAAGAGATGGTATCCCCGAGTATATACCTTTTGTCCACTGTCAAAACTTTACATCTTGGCTAGTACGAATATAATAATTTTCATTATGAAAATTCTTTACTTACTAGGTGTGATTCCAAGAACTAGAACAAATCGTTGCATTTAACTACTTCTTAGCCGCCTCAGAAGCTTCAACGTACTCGGTATTTGTAGGTATGGATACCATTGGATTATATGAGCTTGTATCTCTCATCACCTTAGCCTAAATGTGATATTAGATCACATGGATCTAAGGAAGACTAGTTTGTGTCCCTTGAAAACTAGTATTCTTTCTTCTCCACTTACCGGGTACATATCTTTTGTACTTTCCAAAGTACAATCAAATAGTTATGACTACTTCACTTGTAGTTCTCCTGGATATAACTGATATTTTCTTACTATAAATTATATCTTGGAAATATCAGTTCTTGTACATATCATGGCATACACTTAAGCGCATGGATTTCAGCTCACCACATTAATCTCCTCCCATGTCCCAGACATGTCAACCTGGAGAGATATATGCCATGCGACACTAGCAACAATTCTTCCCTTGAATTGTTCCAGATTGTATTTTCCAATACCATGTCACTATTTGTACGATTGACTAGGTCTAAGAAATCATTAGATCTACCTCATTAGATCATGTTCCCCAGAACTTAGGTTGTTACTTTAAGTCAATCACTGGAGAATAAATTTCATCCTGTTCTTAACTAACTGTAAGACCAGTATCTATTTTCCATATGTTGCCTAACATATTTTACTTGGAAAGCAAAAAGGTGATCCCACTAACCTATGGTAAACACATGGAAAAATTTTATTCCAAATGTGTAGGACCCCGGGACACCCTGAGAGGGGAGGGGTGAATCAGGGTGGCAACTTTTTCTTCTTAAAGTTGTGGATCTTGTTCCCACGTTGGTAGGAACTACTTAAATCTGTATGATGGATATGATCAGCAATTAAACATTCACATGCAGAGACAGATGACACAGCTATTTTTACTTGGTTCACCACTAAGGGCTACGTCCAAGGAGCATACGCCGACAGGTTGCCGGTCGTACCTAAATCCACTATGCTTCACTGGCTGCGGATACAACTGTTCAGGCACAGTCACTCTGGCCCAGGCTCACTGCCTTTACAAAGGTTCAGGGATAGCTCACTGCTTCCCTCGGGTCACTCCCGTTGACTCCCCCTGGCTCACTGCCGTTGGTGAAGTCTCACTCAGTTTATAGACGTGAAGTTCTCTTCATTAGATAGACATGAAGTTCTGTGTCTCCTGTTCAGCATGAGACTTTGCTTGCATCAGAGTTCAGAGTTGATGCACTGTTCTGTTCAATCCTCCTTTAGTGCAATGACTGAATGCACTAGATCCTTCTTCTTCTCTTCCTTTGATTCTCACTACTAACACCTGAGTGTATTGATATATTCCCCTCTTTCTGTACAGATCTGAGTTTAGTTACACGGTCCGTTCTTTTTCTCTTCGCAAAGCACAATGAGGATGATAAACACCAGTCATGTGTGTGCGGTACCACTTCTCTTCATAAAACCAAATGGTTTACTGTTCTTCTATCTTCGCAAAGCAGATTTGAGAGTGCTAAGCACCTGTCAAAGGCCTACGGGACCCCCAAATTTTCGCGCACCCTTCCCGGTGCCTTGCGCGTAAAATTTAAACCTTGCGCGTAAAAATAACTTTTGGCGCGTAAAAGGCTTTTCGCGCAACTCTTCTTTTTCGCGCAAGTCTTCCCCTTTTGCGCGCAACACCTCCTTTTTCGCGCAACCCTTCTTCTTTTCGCGCACCACTCTATACCTTAGTTTTTTCGCGCATCAGAGCTCGAGATTTGTCTAAGTGTCGAGCCTCTCTGAATGAGAGGGGATCACCTCATATTTATAGGCGTTTTTGATCCTGCGCGTAAAACCTCTTCCTGCGCGTAAAACTGTCTCTCATTTCTTTGAGTTACGCGCATCTTCCATTTATTCTCGCGCACCGCCTTGGTTTTTCGCGCATCTCATTACTTCTACATTTTTCATCATTCTGAACAGGAATCCTCTCTTGCGCGTAAGACTTCAAACCCACATTTTGCGCACAACCAACTTTACGCGCAGCAGTTTGATTTTCCGCGCACATGGTGCGAACATCTCCGATTTTTCGCACGCTTCTTGCCTTTGCCGATTTTCGGTATTTCTGATTCGATACGCTGATTGCGCGAAAAATTCACCCAGTAATTCTGCGCACAACATTTTTCGTGCACATTCCCATTTTTCCGCGCACAGCTCTGGTTTTTCGCGCAGCCCATGCCTTTACCATTTTTCAACGTTCTGATTCTGAAACACTGTTTGCGCGAAAAACTTCGCTCCACTTATTTCGCGCATCCCGCTGTTTTCCGCGCCCAACTTAAGTATTTCGCGCAAACCTCTTATATTTCGCGCACCACTTCCTTTTTGTGCGAACTGCCTTTTGCAGACAATCCATGTCTTCATTTTCCGATTTTGAGGCCCAAAAATTTGGCAAACACTGGGAAATAGCGCCACCTTGTATCTGCTCTTTTTGTACCGCCTCCAGATCATCCATTCCTTTGTCGACATTCTCTGACCAAACATGGATCATTAACCACATCCCTTGAACTCGACATACCACCATGGAATCTCCTTTGTCAACAAATTTGTATGTCATTTGTTTGTATTGTCAACAAGCACGATCACCTCAAAAACACTTCTTCTCAGTGATCTGTATCCTTCAACAACTCTTCTACTTTAATCACAAAATCCACTATCGTGATATGTATTCCTTGAAGGAACAACTTTAGCATCATCATCTTCTATGACAATGTGACGTGCATGGCCATATCAGAATTCCAATCACTTGCACATTGTCTTCTTCTTCAAAAATCATTATCCTCATATGGATTATCCCTCACATCTTCATTGTTGTAAACAATGTGTCACCTTTGACACATGTTCTTTGAACTTATGATCAGTACAACAATCATCTGAATTTCCATTCCTCCATTTCATTGGAGTACTTCATGATCTCCTTCATTTTGATATTCCATTGACAACTATTGACAACAAATACAAACCTATACACAAAGTGGTTCCAACAATCTCCCCCTTTGTATTTTGTTGTCAATACCTTAAACATCTTCTGAAATGAATCCGTCAATGTCAAAATGAGAATCTTCTTCATTTCACTTTCTCTCCCCCTTATTGACAAGAAATATAAAGTGCATGGTAGGGAGGGTATCAATCCTCACTTAAGAAAAGTTTCATTAATCATTTCACTCTAAGTCTACTTGAGCAATGCTCGATGTAGAAAACAAGAGGATTTGATTAAGTCAACAATGTTGTCCATTACTCACAGATCATGATACCAACATGAGATGAGAACTCATGTATCTTGTCTTCAAGGGTTTACCACTTTTATTCCAGGCATTAGAAAAAAAAAATCACTATGAAAGAGAAAGACCAACCTGAAACTCCTGCACTCACATCAGCATGTGGATCAAAAATATTCAAGTGAAATTGGCAGGATAAGTGACCTCGGGGCACTTCCATTCTCTTTATGTCACTTCTCCATTGGTGTGTTCTTCAAGAAATTCACAGAACAACTGCTTTTGAGTCCACCTGGAGTTGATATTGATTGAAACAGTGATTATGGAAGCTTCTTCATTTTTCTCCCCCTCAAGGGAAACACTCCTCATCATCTTCATCAAGAGTGATCCTTCATAATCATAATCCTTGAATATCAATTGAAGAATCCACTAAGGATGGAAACTTCTTCAGCTTCGCTATCAAGAGTTGACAGCATTCACTACTTCTCAGGTTCTCCCCCTGAGAGTATGCTTCACCTTCAATTCCCTGCATTGTTAGCACAAATACAATACACAAATGATTACGGGAATAAGGTGGATCCTTCTTGCTTCATCAAGAAGACTTTCTTGGTTGAGGCTCTTTTCTCAACCAAGTTACTCTGTTCACTCCAGTCTTCATGCCTTCTCCTCTGAACATATGTTCTGACATCTGTTGGTGTGGCATGGCTCTCTTCACACTCTCTTCTACTTTGTGTGAGGAATTGTACTGCTTAGCAGCTAACATGTAAGATAACTTCTTACTCCTCTTAATGACTGCTTCTTGCTCTGGTATTAAGGTTAGGCAACCTTTTGCAATATGACCAGATTTATTGCATCTCTCACACAGAACTTCTTTGACACGTGCATTTCTCTTTGTTTGCAATCTCTCCTGCACTGTGCCTTCAACATGTGAAGGTTTCCCTTTTCCTTTGTCACCAGCCTTGGCCTTTTCAGCTTCAAGTTTCCTCATTCTATTCAAATCTTCTGGCCAGATGACCAACATGTCATTGGGAACTTTTGCAGCTGGTTTGGGTCTTCCACATGGGTTCTTCTGAGTTTCATCCCACTTAGTGTTTCTTTTGTATGAATGACCCTTCAATTTCATGGATCTAAAATCCTGGGTCTTCTCAGCTTGCCTACTTGAAATATTCTTGGGGAGAGGTGTGTTTTCCATATTCTTCTGATTTCTTCCCAAGGTACTTTCTTTATACTTAGATGGATTTTGTGGTCTTCTGTTCTTATCAGCTCTGGATATCTGTTGACCAAGGCATGCACCATTCTCGTGACCACTGCCGTTGCATACATCACAGATGTTATCAAGAATTCCAAATCTGTTTGCGGTGAACAGATGCTTCTAGATCTGCTGATGTTTCTTCTTCTTCTCTGGGTTCCTTCCCTTTGATATAGGCTTTCCCTGTGCTTTTCCATGAAAGGGATTATAAAAACAATCCAGTGCACAGTGCCCATATCTGTTGCAGCACCAACATTGACCCACAAATCTTTTCTTCTTTGTGTCTTCTGTATTAAGTTGTTGGGCCATCTACTTAATCTTTTGTGCTCTATTTGAGGAACCCACTTCCTCTTTTTTCTTCCCATCCACCCTAGCCATGGTGGTAGGTTTCTTCTTCTCACCTTTCCTCATCCATACTTGTTTAGATATTTTCTTCCCACCTGCACTGATTGTAGGAGTGTATTTAGAAATATGAGTACAAGATGGATCGGATGGTACCTTCACTTTCTCAGTTGCTTGTGATAGATCAAAGAGTGAAGTCATGATCTTCTTATCACATGTTGGAGGTCTTTTGACAATAGAATCCTCTAGTGAGCATTGAGTACCAGCAGCAACTGATTCTTGATGTGGATAATCAAGAGTTGTCATAATCTTCTTATCACATGTTGGAGACATTTCAGCTTTAGACTCCTCCAACGAGCATTGAGTGAAAGCATCACTAATTTCATTCCTTTTTGAAGGCTCAATATGTGTGTTCTCAATCTCGGTCAACTGATCTTCCAATTTTTGACCCACAATATTGAGGATGATCTTCTGATCTTCAATCGTGATCATCTTCTCTTCACAAGTCTTCTTTAACCTTTCAACCTCATCTTCATGCATCTTAACTTTGTTTTGTAACAAAGAGTCAAGTTCCCTGAATTTAATGGAAGTTTCTTCCAAACAAAAATTCTTGACTTCATTGCTCTTCTTCAGCTCAACTTCTAGTGCATGGACCCTTTCTTTTAGAGTCTTATTGACTGCCTCGTTTTCTTCAAAGACTTTCACCTGTTTGGTGAGCTTCATGTTTTCCATAACTTTTCTTTCCAACCCCTCTTCCATATTGTCAGCTTCCCTTTCTAATCGAGTGATCTCAACCTGCATAGATTGGAATAGGCTACAAATAATCGCAACCCTTTCTTCAGGAATATCACGCAGATATGTTTTGAGTTTTTCTTGAAAGCTTGAATAGGGGGTGTCATCCTTTCCTCTGGAAGAATCCTGAGCCACCTGCTTGATACTTTCCAGGCCTAAAGTTTCTTCATTATTGGAATGGGATGGAGAACAAGACACTACATCTTCTTTGGATGTGGGGGACTTCTTCATCATCTTCTTCTCTTTCTTTTTCCTATTTGTCAAAGTCTTGGTGGATATGGATTTCTGCCCAGAAATGACTGCGTCATTATCAAGACTGCTCTTCATTGTTGACTCTAGGAAAGAAACTCAAATCCTCTTCTCAATAGAATTACTGGAGAATATCCAACATACGTTAACCTGGCTCTGATACCACTTGTAGGACCCCAGGACACCCTGAGAGGGGAGGGGTGAATCAGGGTGGCAACTTTTTCTTCTTAAAGTTGTGGATCTTGTTCCCACGTTGGTAGGAACTACTTAAATCTGTATGATGGATATGATCAGCAATTAAACATTCACATGCAGAGACAGATGACACAGCTATTTTTACTTGGTTCACCACTAAGGGCTACATCCAAGGAGCATACGCCGACAGGTTGCCGGTCGTACCTAAATCCACTATGCTTCACTGGCTGCGGATACAACTGTTCAGGCACAGTCACTCTGGCCCAGGCTCACTGCCTTTACAAAGGTTCAGGGATAGCTCACTGCTTCCCTCGGGTCACTCCCGTTGACTCCCCCTGGCTCACTGCCGTTGGTGAAGTCTCACTCAGTTTATAGACGTGAAGGTCTCTTCATTAGATAGACATGAAGTTCTGTGTCTCCTGTTCAGCATGAGACTTTGCTTGCATCAGAGTTCAGAGTTGATGCACTGTTCTGTTCAATCCTCCTTTAGTGCAATGACTGAATGCACTAGATCCTTCTTCTTCTCTTCCTTTGATTCTCACTACTAACACCTGAGTGTATTGATATATTCCCCTCTTTCTGTACAGATCTGAGTTTAGTTACACGGTCCGTTCTTTTTCTCTTCGCAAAGCACAATGAGGATGATAAACACCAGTCATGTGTGTGCGGTACCACTTCTCTTCATAAAACAAAATGGTTTACTGTTCTTCTATCTTCGCAAAGCAGATTTGAGAGTGCTAAGCACCTGTCAAAGGCCTACGGGACCCCCAAATTTTCGCGCACCCTTCCCGGTGCCTTGCGCGTAAAATTTAAACCTTGCGCGTAAAAATAACTTTTGGCGCGTAAAAGGCTTTTCGCGCAACTCTTCTTTTTCGCGCAAGTCTTCCCCTTTTGCGCGCAACACCTCCTTTTTCGCGCAACCCTTCTTCTTTTCGCGCACCACTCTATACCTTAGTTTTTCCGCGCATCAGAGCTCGAGATTTGTCTAAGTGTCGAGCCTCTCTGAATGAGAGGGGATCACCTCATATTTATAGGCGTTTTTGATCCTGCGCGTAAAACCTCTTCCTGCGCGTAAAACTGTCTCTCATTTCTTTGAGTTACGCGCATCTTCCATTTATTCTCGCGCACCGCCTTGGTTTTTCGCGCATCTCATTACTTCTACATTTTTCATCATTCTGAACAGGAATCCTCTCTTGCGCGTAAGACTTCAAACCCACATTTTGCGCACAACCAACTTTACGCGCAGCAGTTTGATTTTCCGCGCACATGGTGCGAACATCTCCGATTTTTCGCACGCTTCTTGCCTTTGCCGATTTTCGGTATTTCTGATTCGATACGCTGATTGCGCGAAAAATTCACCCAGCAATTCTGCGCACAACATTTTTCGCGCACATTCCCATTTTTCCGCGCACAGCTCTGGTTTTTCGCGCAGCCCATGCCTTTACCATTTTTCAACGTTCTGATTCTGAAACACTGTTTGCGCGAAAAACTTCGCTCCACTTATTTCGCGCATCCCGCTGTTTTCCGCGCCCAACTTAAGTATTTCGCACAAACCTCTTATATTTCGCGCACCACTTCCTTTTTGTGCGAACTGCCTTTTGCAGACAATCCATGTCTTCATTTTCCGATTTTGAGGCCCAAAAATTTGGCAAACACTGGGAAATAGCGCCACCTTGTATCTGCTCTTTTTGTACCGCCTCCAGATCATCCATTCCTTTGTCGACATTCTCTGACCAAACATGGATCATTAACCACATCCCTTGAACTCGACATACCACCATGGAATCTCCTTTGTCAACAAATTTGTATGTCATTTGTTTGTATTGTCAACAAGCACGATCACCTCAAAAACACTTCTTCTCAGTGATCTGTATCCTTCAGCAACTCTTCTGCTTTAATCACAAAATCCACTATCGTGATATGTATTCCTTGAAGGAACAACTTTAGCATCATCATCTTCTATGACAATGTGACGTGCATGGCCATCTCAGAATTCCAATCACTTGCACATTGTCTTCTTCTTCAAAAATCATTATCCTCATATGGATTATCCCTCACATCTTCATTGTTGTAAACAATGTGTCACCTTTGACACATGTTCTTTGAACTTATGATCAGTACAACAATCATCTGAATTTCCATTCCTCCATTTCATTGGAGTACTTCATGATCTCCTTCATTTTGATATTCCATTGACAACTATTGACAACAAATACAAACCTATACACAAAGTGGTTCCAACAAAATGAACATTCTACGACCCTATTGCATATTTCAAACCTAAACTGTATTTCAGTAACTTGAAACCTTTATTAGCATTCTGTGCCATGACCTTCCCTTTTTGGTTGCATCGTATAGACACCTTCCACGATTGGTGGTCATGACATCCAATGCTCAATGTAATGATAATAGAAATTAGCTATGACAAGTAAAATTCTAATGGATTTAGACATCATAACTTGGTATAACCAATCAAGCCTTATTGGTATTATACTTGTACCATCCATGTATCATCTCACTTGAATACCCAATGCAACATTCAAAATAATAAGCCACTTTCCTTTGTGATACATGGAATCCATAATTGATTTTTCATTGATCTTTTCAATCTTATCTTATTGCCCTATACTGCTCACTTGTAGGAATAATTATTCTCAAATAATAATGGATCACCGACCATGGTGGATTTAAAACCATCACCACAGTTTTATCCTTCCTACAAAGTATGTGTCTTTGGAACATTCCTGTTCCACATGCACTTGTGGAACTAGTTCCTATGCCAACTATATGTGCATCTCAGGCATTGACTAAAACCAAGTCAATTTTTCTCCCACTATCTCAAATAAAGATGTGCACCCTTATATAGAAATGTAGTCCATCACCTGACTACCAATTTTCCATCTTAGGGATTTATGTAACATCCCAAGCAACCTTTAGGATAATTAGTTTAGATGCACATTGTTTTTTACTTTATGCAAGTTTGATTATACCCAAACAAAATCTTTGCATCTAAACATATGTCCATATAGATTTCCATCATAATACAACTATTATGATATCCATTATTCATTATAGTTGGCATGTAGTTATGGGATATCATAATTATTTACGAAGCATGTCATGAATTATAATATAAGTTTCTGAAAGTTGCAACATTGATTCTACTTATATCATTACTCTGATGTATAAAATGTGCATTTAGGAATTGATCCATGCTATATTTTGTTGATAAATGTTAACATGTAAGACTTCATCGTCAATCCTAATCATTAACATCAATGACATGATGTAGATAAGGTAACATGCATTTAGGAATTACTCCACGCTATATTATATTGACTGATGAATGCTTGGTCAAGATATTCTTTAGTATGCTGCCCTGAAGCAACTCATATCTTCGAACCATGCATATATCATACTTCACTTTACTATTACTTAATGACTTAAAGGAATATAATGAAGTATATATACCGCTATCTTACCCTTGTAATCACTACTGGAAATGAACCCTTTACCAACGGTTCCAAACCATTGGTAAAGGCTGGATAACCGTTGGTATAATATATACCAACGATTATCCAAAACCGTTGGGAAGTAAGTCGTAGGGAAAAACATATGCCAATGGTTTCTGGAAAACCGTTGGTATATTTTAGGAAATCTACATTATACCAACAGTTATGTCAAACCATTGGTATAAATTTTCACCAACAGTTTGAAATCGTTGGTAAACATACTATTCCAACAGTTTCAAACCATTGGAATATAATTTTGTAAAGCTTTTTACTAATAGTTTACACAAACCGTTTGTATATCTAAACATTTCACCTATATCCCAATGGTTTGTAAACCGTTGGGAAAGTGTTTTTACCAATAGTTCTCTTAGAACCGTTGGTATAAAACACATTCACAGCCCCATGCCAATGGTTGTAAACCGTTGGCATAGGCTTTGCTGTGCAATTCAGGCAGCAGTCTGCTGCTCTGTGATTTATATTAGCAGGCTTCCCTTTCTGCATTTCCAGCTTCCCCAACTCCAATTACCTGTAATAACCAACTATAACACATACATATACACAATTAATTCATATATATTTAACAAATAATTCACCCTGCAACTATACACATACAGAATTAAAACATAATTCATAAGGTAATTATAAACATACATAATTGATTTAGAATTCAATTTAGAATTGAGATGACAATTACACGTGAAATCCGGAATTCAATTCATAATTGAATACTGAATTGAATACATACATAATTTAATTATCAATTATGAATACAATACATAAAAAATTGAATACGTAATTATATGTGTTATATAGAATTAAGAATACATATAAAATTGCATTTTGTATAACACATATACGATTGAATTCAGAAATTAGAAGCTAATAACCCCAAAATAAGGAAATGGATAAATGAATTCAACCAAACAAAAATATAACATCCCATGGTTTGGGGCGGGTGTCTTTGAACTTAGTGATGATGATAATGGGTGTGTATCAATGAGCTTGTGTGACTTAGGGAATGTAGTTGTCCTTGGCGTATTAAATGTCACGTGTTTTAGAATAGGGGTAGGAGTTCCTCACATGAGAAGTGGATTGTGTGAGGCTGGACCATGGATCCTTGTGCTAAAGTATCAACACAATATGAATACGTTTGGTTGGTTTTCCATATGCCAGTTGTTTTAACTTAAAATGATGTCCATTTTAAACAAAAGACAGACACTTTGAGTGATACCGACCACACCATGCCTTGGATTGAGGCGGGGTTGACTTTTACACGTCACATATGACCCATGGATCATTTTTCTAAAGTATCAACACAATCTGAATGCATTTGGTTGGTTTTTCGTATGCCAGTTGTTGTTTTCACTTAAAATGTTGTCCATTTCAAATAAAAGTGAGTCACTTTGAGTGGTACCGGCCACATCGTGCCTCGGATTGAGGCGGAGTTGACTCGTACACGTCACAAATGACCCATGGATCATTGTGCTATAGTATCAACACAATCCGAATACGTTTGGTCAGTTTTCCGTATGCTAGTTGTTTTTACTTAAAATGATGTCCATTTTAAACAAAAGAGAGACACTTAGAGTGATACCGGCCACATCGTGCCTCAGATTGAGCTGGGGTTGAATTTTACACATCAAAAATAACCCATGGATCATTTTTCTGAAGTATCAATACAATCTTAAAGAGTTTGGTCGGTTTTCCGTATGAAAGTTGTTGTTTTCACTTAAAATCCTGTCCATTTCAAATAAAAGTGAGACAATTTAAGTGGTACCGGACACACCATGCTTCGGATTGAGGCAATTTTGACTTTTACACGTCACAA
This sequence comes from Viscum album, assembly GCA_963277665.1. NCBI lineage: Eukaryota > Viridiplantae > Streptophyta > Magnoliopsida > Santalales > Viscaceae > Viscum > Viscum album. The sequence goes on along the minus strand of OY728128.1, from coordinate 998,946,237 downwards.
ATGACCCATAGATTGTTGTCCTAAAGTATCAATAGAATCCGAATGCGTTTGGTCGGTTTTCCGTATGCCAGTTATTGTTTTCACTTAAAATGTTGTCCATTTCAAATAAAATTGAGACACTTTGAGTAGTACCGGCCACACCGTGCCTCAGATTGAGGTGGGGTTGACTCGTACATGTCACAAATGACCCATGGATCCCTATGCTAAAGTATCATCACAATCTGAATACGTTTGGTTGGTTTTCCGTATGCCAGTTGTTTTTACTTAAAAGGGTGTCCATTTTAAAAAAAGAAAGACACTTCGAGTGATACTGGCCACACTGTGCCTCAGATTGAGGTGGGGTTGACTCGTACACATCACATATGACCCATGGATCATTTTCCGAAAGTATCAACACAATACGAATGCGTTTGGTCAGTTTTTCATATGCCAGTTGTTGTTTTCACTTAAAATGTTGTCCATTTCAAATAAAAGTGAGACACTTTGAGTGGTATTGGACACATCGTGCCTCAGGTTGTGGTGGGTTTGACTCGTACATGTCAAAAATGACCCATGGATCCTTGTGCTAAATTATCAACACAATCTGAATAAGTTTGGTTAGTTTTCCATATGCCAGTTGTTTTTACTTAAAATGATGTCCATTTTAAACAAAAGTCAGAAACTTTGAGTTATATCAGCCACACTGTGCCTCAGATTGAGGCGGGGTTGACTCGTACATGTAAAAAATGACCCATGGATCCTTGTACTAAAGTATCAACACAATCCTAATACGTTTAGTCAGTTTTCTGTATGCCAATTGTTTTTACTTAAAAGAGTGTCCATTTTAAACAAAAGAACAACACTTCGAGTGATATCAGCCACACCATGCCTTGTATCGAGGTGAGGTTGACTTGTACACATCAAAAATGAACCATGGATCATTTTCCTAAAGTATCAACAGAATCCGAATGCATTTGGTCGGTTTTCCGTATGCCAGTTGTTGTTTTCACTTAAAATGTTGTCCATTTCAAATAAAAGTGAGACACTTTGAGTGGTACCGACCACACCATTCCTCGTATTGAGGCAGGGTTGACTCATACATGTCACAAATGACCCATGGATCCTTGTGCTAAAGTATCAACACAATCCAAATATGTTTGGTTGGTTTTCTGTATGCTAGTTGTTTTTACTTAAAAGGGTGTCCATTTTAAACAGAAGAAAGACACTTTGAGTGATACCGGCCACACCATGCCTCATATTGAGGCGGGGTTGACTTGTACATGTCACATATGACCCATGGATCGTTTTCTGAAAGTATCAACACAATCTTAATGCGTTTGGTCGATTTTCATTATGCCAATTGTTGTTTTCACTTAAAATGTTGTCCATTTCAAATAAAAGTGAGACACTTTGAGTGGTACCGGCCACACTGTACCTCAGATTGAGGCGGGGTTGACTCGTACACGTCAAAAATGACCCATGGATCCTTGTTCTAAATTATCAATACAATACAAATACGTTTGGTTGGTTTTACGTATGCCAGTTGTTTTTACTTAAAATGATGTCCATTTTAAACAAAAGATAGACACTTAGAGTGATACCGGTCACACCGTGCTTCGGATTGAGGTTAGGTTGACTCGTACACGTCAAAAATGACCCATGGATCATTGTTCTAAAGTATCAACACAATCCGAATACGTTTGGTCGGTTTTCCGTATGCCAGTTGTATTTACTTAAAAGAGTGTCCATTTTAAACAAAATAAAGACACTTTGAGTGATACCAGCCACACCGTGCCTCATATTGAGGCTGGGTTGACTCGTACATGTCACAAATGATCCATGGATCGTTTTCCTAAAGTATCAATAGAATCTGAATGCGTTTGGTCAGTTTTCTGTATGCCAGTTGTTGTTTTCACTTAAAATGTTGTCCATTTCAAATAAAAGTGAGACACTTTGAGTGGTACCGGCCACACTGTGCCTCATATTGAGGCGGGATTGACTTTTACACGTCAAAAATGAACCATGGATCCTTGTGATAAAGTATCAACATAATCCAAATACGTTTGGTTAGTTTTCTGTATGCCGGTTGTTTTTACTTAAAAGGGTATCCATTTTAAACAAAAGAAAGACACTTTGAGTGATACCAGCCATACCGTGCCTCAGATTGAGGCGAGGTTGACTTTTACACGTCACATATTACCCATGGATCATTTTCCTAAATTATCAACACAATTAAAATGCGTTTGGTCAGTTTTCCGTATGCCAGTTGTTGTTTTCACTTAAAATGTTGTCCATTTCAAATAAAAGTGAGACACTTTGAGTGGTACCGACCACACCGTGTCTCGGATTGAGGTGGGGTTGACTAGTACATGTCAAAAATGACCCATGGATCGTTTTTATAAAGTATCAACACAATTAGAATACGTTTGGTTGGTTTTCTGTATGTCTATTGTTTTTACTTAAAATAGTGTCCATTTTAAACAAAAGAGAGACACTTTGAGTGATACCGACCACACCGTGCCTCAGATTGAGCCGGGGTTGACTCGTATACATCAAAAATGACCCATGGATAATTTTTATAAAGTATCAGTACAATCAGAAAGCGTTTGGTTAGTTTTCCATATGCAAGTTGTTGTTTTCACTTAAAATATTGTCCATTTCAAATAAAAGTGAGACAATTTGAGTGGTACCAGTCACACCGTGACTCAGATTGAGGCGGAGTTTACTCGTACATGTCACAAATGACCCATGGATAATTTTATTAAAGTATCAATAGAATCTGAATGTGTTTGGTCAGTTTTCCATATGCCAGTTGTTGTTTTCACTTAAAATGTTGTCCATTTTAAATAAAAGCAAGACACTTTGAGTGGTACCGGCCACATCATGCCTCAGATTGAGGAAGGGTTGACTCGTACACATCAAAAATGACCCATGGATCCGTGTGCTAAAGTATCAACACAATCCAAAGCTCCCAATAGCTCTTAAGGGTAGATATCCTTCGATCCTTGGGCGTTTTGATTGCCGTCAAGTGCAGATTGAAGATCCAGGTGAGTCTAATCCCCTCCTTGCTTCCTCTTTTAGATTAGGGTTTTCACTCTTCTCTCATCTTCTTCCGAAGATATAAAACCCTCTTTTCCATTGGGATTTAGGGTGAATCTTTAAGAGAGCTTAGATTGGGATCTGAGACGCCGAATTAAGAGTGTGATTGTCTTCAGAATCAAGGTAGGTGGTCCTTAGCCTTTCGTGAATTGTCGTGATGTTTTATATATGGAGAATCGCCACTCGCCCAATGTTGGGGTGTCAAGTCAGGGGGCTATCCGAGGTCCAGGGAGGGGGGGGGGCTATCCGGGGTCCAGGAAGGAGGGTGGGGGGGATGTCCGGGGTCTAGGAAGGAGGGTGGGGGGGGGGGGGGCTATCCAGGGTTTAGGGAGGAGGGGGGGGGGGGGTTTCCAGGGTCCAGGAGGAGGGGGGATGTCCAGGGAGTTCCCAAACACACAAAACTCTACAAACATCCTCAAGATACACCTACATAAAAAATAAACACATAAAAATAGCCTTGCATAAAAAAAACACAAAAAATAGCCCAGCCTGCATAATACACTGCATACACCTGCATAAAAAACACACATAAAAAGAGCACAAAAAATAGACAAACTGCATAACACACTACATAATACATTGCATACACCTCACTGCATACACCATCATAAAAAACATCACAAAAAACATATAAAAACATACTTCAAACACCATAAAAAACACCTTTAATAGCACAAAAAAACACATATGTTCAGAGAGAGGGGAGGGGGGATGTACGAGGTCCAGGGAGGAGGGTGAGGGGGATGTCTAGGGTCCAGGGAGGAGGGTGGGGGACTATCCAGGGTCCAGGAAGGAGGGGGGGTTGTCCAGGGTCCAGGGAGGAGGGTGGGGGGCTGTCTGGGGTCCAGGGAGGAGGGTTGGGGGGGGTGTTCGGGGTCCAGGGAAGAGGGTGGGGTGCTATCCAAGGGGTTTTCTGGGGTCTAGGAAGGAGGGTGGGGAGGCTGTCCGGGGGTTGTCCGTGGTCCAGGGAGGAGGGTGAGGGACCTGTTCGGGGGGCTGTCCTAGGTTCATGGGATGATATTTACATATTTTTTAAGCAAATTAATTCAAGGTTAAAAAATAATTTCATTATATCAACTTTTAATCAGACCACCAATTTTCTAAATTCCACTAAAAAATTACAATTTCATTAAAATAGGGGGATTTCACAACATCCGTGCTTTTAAAAAATAAAACATTCATAATATATAAATAATCATTTAAATCATTTAGAATCTAATTTACTATCAGTCATTAAATTTAAGGTTTCATTTATGGAGAAAAATATTATGGAACCATCGATGTTTTATCAATGTTCAAATCAACACCCACAACTGGACAACCCATGAACAGAGGGTGGGGGGGCTGTCTAGGGGGTGGGCGGGCAGTCCACGGGGGTGGAGGGGCTGTCCACGGGGGTATGGGTTTTACAGGGTGGTGGGGGGTGTCCAGGGGGTGGGGAGGCTGTCTAAGGGAGGGGTGAATCAGTCACAATAAATCATCAAGTCAAGTTTTATTATTTATAGATAAGAAAATAAAGATAATATGACCTACCTAATCACACATATATTCAGGCACAACAAATCAATAAACATCAAAGGGCATTAATATCAGTAAAAAATGTAACGGATCAATATGTCCCTCATCACCATCATCATCACCCTCACCCTCGTCCTCATCGTTGTCCCCATCATCTTCCCTTCCCTCCTCCTTGCCCTCGTACTCAACCTCAGCCTCCTCATCACCCTCCTACTCCGCCTCAGCCTCCTCCTCAGCCTCCTCCTCCGCCTCAGCCTCCTCCCTCTCCGCCTCAGCCTCATCCTCCCCATCATCTCAAACACCACGAGAACTATCACCTGGTGCACCATATATAGAACACATCGATGACATATATTCATCACAAGCAGTGTTGGCCTCTGGTGGAAGTGTTAGATGTAAAACTTCCATTAGTTTCATAAATGTAGTGTTTGCCCTAGCAGACTATTCTGCCATCTCTATGGCCCTTTTTTCAGCCCGTTCTACTTGTGCCTTAACCTACTGCAAATCGGTGGCACTACAACTCGTACCTGAGGAGGGCCAATACCTCATCGGAACTACACTCTTCCCAGGTTGGCAGCGTACTCTACCAGGGTGCTCATCTCCCAACACCTGATGTAAGTGATCGTTTGGCCCAAAATTGTCAGGTTCATGGGCATCAAGAGCCTCTAAAGCAGCCCGTTACAAATATAAATTGATTATTAAGTTACAAAATAGATATTAAAATTTTAAATCTACAAAGTAAAACTTACAATTTGCTGCTAAGTTGGTTCAGTAACCGCACTTCCATCTTTCTTCTTTCTACTCGAGCAAAACAATTTTGCTCGAGGCACACATCCTTCTATATTCAATTTATGCCTCTACAATGACATTGAATGTAGGAAACCATAATTAAAAATAGGATACAAAAAAAAACAGTAATTGCATAACTAAAATTATATAACAAGTTTAGAAATCGAATAAATTATGGAGGAAGCAATAGAAAGTGCAAGTCGTAAAGAAAGATTATAAACTGTCATACCTGCTGCCTCTCATGATCTGGCATCATAATACGTCCTAATGCGTGGACACATTTCTTAGAATCAATGTTTTTTTATTTCTTCTAGATGCATCCTAAATAAAATTCAATAATCAGTATTAACAAAAAAACATGAAAATTTTCATTTAAATACCTCTAATTTGATTAATACTGTAAATTGGCTAGTCGTCCAATGAGTAATCATCTGTCGGTATTGTTCTAATTGACAATGATCCATGACAGGTAACGCCTCTAACTCTATGCCCAATCTAGCATGCCATCCAATGTACAACTCATTCTTATAAGATCTCCAAAGCTTGCTTAAATCCTTTAGATGTGCTGGCCGTGAACCCTCACATCGGGGAAATTAAACCACAACTGACACCAAAATATTAATTCATATAAATACAAAAATTAATATATTACATTAAATATAATAGATTTTTTTACCCATATCTCTACCCAGGCTTTATCTTTGACTTAATTTGGCAGCTGTCTCTATGAGAGCGGGCTGACAGGAATGATGTCGGAGTATTTGACAAGCGTCGCTAAAAAACTCCGACATTGCTGCCCTGATTTTTCAATCATTTGACTATCTTCATTGCAGTCCACCATCAACTGCGTGCGGCGATTCCACACCGCACGCATGCGTGTATTCCCCTGCCCCCACCTCCTATCAGTAGATGTATCTATTATGAAAGAAAAACAAATATTTTATCAATACATGTTATAATGAAAATAAATAATGGTGTAACAATTTGTTAGGGTTGTATAAGTATATCTGTGGTAGTCTGATCAATGGGCATCGTTGGATCCACATAAATTGAAGGAACACCCTGTACAAATGGAGTGGGTCCCAATGTATGCTCCGTAAGGACAGACTCTGGCAGAGCAAGAGTTGAAGAAGATGGAATATAAAATCCCATAGAGAAGGAAGCAAAAGTAAAAGAAGATGATAAAGATGGCTGGACAAATACTGGATGAGGAGTGGGAATCATCATCGGATATGGTTCAGATGGGTGAGGAGGATCAGATGTAAAGGGTGGTGAAAACATGGGAGGCCTAAATATCCCGTGTGTCCCTAACAACACACCGGGATCAGAATGTGGGATGGATGGTATGTCTGTGGGAGGGGCAGGGTCTAATTGGGCATGCCGACCGGATCATCTAGCTCCCGTACCACCCCCCTCGTACAAACACCCCGAGTACAGGGACCACTACTAGGCTTCTCATCAAATAACTGTCGCCTAATAGATGGATCCTGAAAAAATGTTAAAAAAAAGTTAATCACATGACATTATATATTATTTAAATAAATATATTTGAAATAAAATACTCACTGCAGACACTAATGGTGGAATTCCCAGCTCAGTCATGCGACGATTGTTATCCATAATATGTTTTCATCGCCTCTCTTCAATTTGTTTCATTTCCTGCACTTGAAAACAAATATGGAAGTAAATAGAAAAGTATAACTAATGTGTAACCCAAAAAACAAAATAAATGAGAGGGAATAGGGGGATTCATGGATAATTTAACTAACCATTGTTTTAGGTGAGCTTTAAAAAATATATAATGAAGTCAATAAATCATACAAGATGTAATAAAGAAATTTAATTTTTAGTAGGATGATTATTTACTAAGTGTCATCAGTATATTAAAATCATGGAACGTTGATTTTACCAGATTCATAAGTGGTAAAGCAATTGTCAAAATTAAGGAAAAATTTAATTTCTTTAGCTCAGGTAGATGATTCAAATTTCAATACATGTTTTTCATAAGAATACAAACCATCATGTTCATTACTTGGTAAAATGTTAAAGGAGGTATTATAGTCATACAAATTTTATACAAATCATAGTTGAAGCATTGAAATGTTCACCAAGTTAGAAATGTTGGTTTCATAGGTTTAAATACAGTTCAATTCCAAATTAGAAAATGCAATTCAAATAAAAATTCCAACCAATAAACATTGAAAATTCACATAACGGTCAAGTCAGATACAACATATTTTTAATCAATATTAAATCAATTTTAATTGTACCAACCTCAACAATCCAACTCGAGGTAAACCAAAATAATTGAAAACATGGATGGATGATTCTATATATTTTCCACCACAACTTCAGGTTCACAATCAACTCTGACAATTGAGATATTAGAGTTATCAAAAGAAATAAATGGATTGGTTCCAATGGTATTAGGGAAAGTGTCAATTCCATCATCACCATCATCAAAAATATGTATTGGAATTACTTCAACCATGACACCAAATTCAGGTCGAAGTTGGTCTTTGACATAAAAAACTTGTTTAGCCATTGATGCCAATACATATGGTTCTTCGGTAGCAAGAGTGTGAGTCATATTAATTACTCAAAATCCATAATCATCAATAAATGTGCCTTGTCTCTTCATCGAATCAAACCAATGACATTTCATCATCGTGACTCATCCATGAGAGTAATAATCCAATATATTTTTTTTAATGACTCCATAATAACCCACATTTTCAAATCATGGTCTATTATCTGATGCTTTGGAATAACAATTTGTTGTGGTAGTAACCATAACACCATCATGTTGTGTTCTCATGTTCTTTGCTCGTTCAATGACAATAAATTTGTACCCATTGATAACAATTGATTTACAGTCACGAACCACGATATTAGGACCAAAATCCAAAGCTCTTATTTCCTCAGAGACAGAGTCAACAGGAAAACTCAATACCTGCAATATAAATGAATATTAAACTTAAATAAATATTGATTTAATTATTTTAAACAGTAATATTTTTACCTTCAATTTTAACCAAGCAGAAAACTATTTGCTATGCAAAGTCTCCCTCATTCTAAAAGATAAAGAACAATGCTTTCTATTTAACATTATTTTATGTTCCCTATAGATAAAAAATATTAATAGTTTAACAGATATATATGTAAGATATACATATTCAATTTAGTTACCTAATGTATTCATCGAACAAATCACAGTTGAACAAAACTATGCGATGTGCCATCTCCCACTCTTCATGGCTTAATATCTTCAATTTATATGATCCATGAATTCCTCCTATTTGAGGAAGTGATGGAAAACTCGGTTCAATTTGCTCATACTTTTCTTATTAATTTCTCATTGGTCTGTTCATTCTTGTAGTAAAATCAGACAAATACATTGAGTAGAAATCCATACATTCTTGAGACAAGTAACCGTTCACAATAGAACCTTTGAGATGATTCCTATTTCAGACATAAGACTTTAATGTGTACATATTTATTTCAGTTGGTTGCATCCAAAAAAAAAGAAACAGGTCCTCCGAGAAGTATTTCAGTGGGAATATGGACAGTCAGATGCAACATGCATGTGAAAAAAGATGGAGGAAATATTTTCTCCAACTCACACAAAATTAATGGGGCATCTGTCAACATTTTTTGAAAGAAAGAGTTGTAAAACTTCTTAACACAAAGATCTATAAACAAATGACACAACCTAATAACAGTCACCCTTACATTATTGGACAAAAGATGACGGATTTCTATTGGAATCAACTCATGCAGAAGAACGTGATAATCACGAGTCTTCAAAGATTTTAGCTTCAACTCTATTCTATTGACCCATTTAGATATGCTGCTTGAATAGACATCAGGAACTATAATAGTCTCTAATACTTCTAGAAATTATTTTTTTCCCGTAAGTGTCATCACATAATAAGCACATGGAACTTGCCATTTATTTTCACCGATACGCACAAGATGCAATTCTAGTCTGATGCCCCAATCCACCAAGTCACGCCGAGACCGTAAATCATCTTTTGTCTTTCCCTTAACATTTAGAAGTATCAAAAGCAACATTTCACACATATTCTTTTCAATGTGAATTACATCTAAGAAATGACGTAACAAATTAGTTGACCAATAAGGAAAATCAAAAAAGATACTCCTCTTCCTCCAATTGTAACAGGTTTCAGTGGAAACATTATTTCTCTTTCCAGATTTCATTTGACCCTTCCCAAATGAAAAACTGAAATCTTTCAATTCATTAAGCACATCAGTTCCAGACATACGCCGAGGTGGATCATCGGTCTCTATGTTATTATCAAATCTTTGACGATTATTTCTATATGGATGGTCCATTGGAAAGAATCGTCGATGTCCCATAAAACTAAAACTACAACGATGTTTCAGTCTTCTGGATCATGTATTCTTCATACAAACAGGACATGATAGTTTTCCCTTCGTGTTCCATCCAAACATCATTGCATAAGCCTAAAAATCATTGATCGTCCACATAAGAATAACACACATCTAAAATATGTCTTTCGAATATGCATCGTATGTGCACACACCCACATCCCAAAGAAGTTTCAACTCTTTTATTAAAGGTTGCATGTATGCGTCAATATCAATATCGGGATAAGAAGGTCCAAATATGAGTATACTCATGAAAGTGAAAGGTTTTTTCATACACAACCATGGGGGAAGATTATAAATGTGTATAAAAATTGGCCATGTGTTGTATGAAGTAAGCATCTGCCCAAACAGATTAAAACTGTCGTATGAAAGACACAACCTCACATTACATACGTCAGTTGCAAAATCAGGATATCGAGCATCAAATCTCTACTATTAAAATCCATCTTCAGGGTGAACCAACTCATCATTAGTCTTCTTTCTATTGGTATCATGCCATCTCATTTTTATTGATATTTCATTAGACATAAAAAGATTCTAAAGTCTGGGGATCAATAGAAAGTACCACATTACTTTCTGTGGCATGCGGGGTGGTGTTCCATCATATTTTGACTTCCAGCGGGATGTGCCACATTTTATACAATCATTTAATTCAACGGTTTCCTCCCAGAATAAACTGCAATCTTTCGGGCAAGCATGAATTTTGTTTTTTGAAAATCCAAGTTCCTCAACTAACTTCCATGCCAAATAGTGGTTTGAGGGAATATCTGCATCATCTAGAAGTAAATCCTTAAAGAAAGTAAGAATGTAATAGATTACTGTATTAGAAATCCCATACATAGTTTTCCCATGAAACAATCGGATTAAAAATTCCAGCTTTTTCATTTTATCGCATTGTTGATATACTGGAGTCGTGGAAACATCATTCAATTTTTTCACCCTAACAATATCACCATTTTCTTATATGCATCATCTGTCCTCATATTGAAGTCTTCTTGAGTCAAAATCCTTTCTTTTTCATGATGATGAATAAACAGAAATTGGTCATCTAACAAATTCTCCAGTCCAGTCCTTTCATTTCGATCATCAGCAATTTGAGATTTCATTTTCTCCCCATTGTGATACCACACATAGTAGTTTTCTTGAAAACCATATTTGGTTATGTGGTAGCTGACTTCTTTACGGCTCAACCAAGGTCTACCAACACAATTGGAACATGAGAAGTGTATGCGAACACTATCTGAAGCACTGTGAAATGAAAAATCTAAAAAGCTCTCCAAATTGTTTTGAAAATCACTAGAGATCTGATCGGTTTCATACATCCAACTTCTATCCATTCTGTAAAAATAATTGTTATAAGTCATTTCGTCATAAGCAATTAAATAAGATTAAAGTTTAATCGAAAATATATTTAAGTAAACGATAAAGGAAGGAGTTTCTAGTTGATGTAGTGAACTATTAAAACAATATAAATATATACTAATTTAGTTATTTGTGCCTAAATTTGAGGTGAGATGTGTTTTGTAATTTTTTCATTTATCACACACAAGAAGACACCATAGACCTGATAGAATATTGTTCAATATATTACAAAGTGAAGGCTTTTCATGAAATATGCAAAATGTGTAAAGAGAGTTTTTTAAATAAGTTATTGATGCTAAAAAATGGAAATATTGTGAAAAGTTAGTACATTTAATAACACCCAAACTAAAGTCCACATAAAGTATCATATCACCCCACTAAAAAAAAGGAAAACCACTTACCTCACTACCCCAACCATCCCCAATCCCTTGACATGGATCATCCTTATATCCATTACCCACCTCGAGAAAATATGACTAAACAAACCATTTACCATCTTTGAGTGGGGATACATCTCACCAACACCTCCATTAGTCGATATGATTCACTAAATACATAAAAGGAGTGGATATGAAGACTTCAAATCAAGTTTATTCATATAATAATGACACTTGAATTGTAAAATGAAAATAGAAAACAAATCAAACTACACTTATTGGGTATGTCATGCCACACACGTCACCACCTAGTTTAGGTCAAATCAAAATAGAAACAAAGAATAATAGATTCAAAACATTAAAACTAATTTAAGACTTACATATTTGGACTGTAGAACTAAAAAATTGATTGACTTTAGATGGATTTATAGGGAGGAAAGAGTTCCTATCCTATGCAAAGAGAGAGGCCTCTAGTTTAGAATCCAAGGGGGACTTCCCCAAGGCTTCCTAAATCATAATCACTATGAATCCAAGGTATATTTCCCCAAGGTATTCTAAACCAAATCATCATGAATCCAAGGGGATTTCCAAATGGAATTAAAATCTATGTTTTTAACATGAATCCTTGGTTGGTTTCTTCAAGGAATTCCAAATCATTAATCAAAGAACAAGTACTCAAAAATTAAATTAAAATTTATTTATATTCATTTTCAATAGGTCTCATATAAGAGGCTCATGCCACAAGTCCCATTATGTGTTATAAGAATCCTAAATCATTCACTCATGTTCAATAACTCATTCTTGGCACCCCTATGGTCATACCTTTCATTACCGAATTAGTTCCCCAAGTCAAGCGCACCCCATGGGTGGATAAAGTTTAGGCTTCTACACTAATAGGTTGTTCATGGATTGTAAAGAGGTTTAATTTCATAAATTATAGACAAAAACATTTATTTTTAAATTTGAGATTAATAATAAAGTATGTCAATGATACTACAGATCATAAAGAACAAAAAACAATGATACTTTTAAGGGATAGTTTATAAACCATCTTCTATATACTCACAGACATCTACCAATCAAGTATTAGTCATTGATTCAATATCAAATAGTGTGAATCATAAAATTTTCCAAAATCCCTAGAAATAAGGAATAATGACGTGATCTTTATAGATAGTGAAATAAATGGAGAAAGGTTGAGAATAGAAGGATATCCTTATAACTAGCTCATAGTTGGGATGAACAACACTAGAAACGAATACGATACCTCAACTCACCATGTTAGCTCATAGAGTTTGGTAGACCACACACCAACCATGTAAATTACCTCAATGAGGGATTCTATGTATTTATTTGGGAAGAGGTTGAAGGAGTCTAACCTGGATGGGGGAGTTGCAGTCGATCAGATGGAAGACCTCGGGTTAGGGTTCACCTACACGGGGGCTTCTGGAAATCGGGGGAAATGCAGAGTTATCTGCTTCTATGTAATCGGGGGCAATTTTACTGCATTTGGGGGGACTTTTCTCAATGTTTTTTAAAAACCGTTGGTAAAATCATGGACTTTACCAACAGTTTGTACAAACCATTGGTAAAGGAAGAAAATTTTTTAGATTTCCCAACAGTTTCTTCAAAATGTTGGGAAATAATTTACTAACTCAACCTTTACCAACGGTTTATTCAAACTATTGGTAAAGGACCCCTATACAAATGGTTCTGTTGAACCATTGGTATAAAAGTGTTGGGAAAACCCAACTTCCCAATAGTGAATAGTTCACACTCACTAGCTGAACTAATTCCAAAAGCCTTGTGGCTTACCTTTATTTCTAAAGGTTCCTTTTTCCAAACTAAATACATCGATAATACCAATGGTGTTTAGATTTACTGAGCCTAAATAACAAACTAGGTATATCTTGAATGTCTACTTTTAGTTTTACTTGACAAAGAATTATCATGCCACAACTGGGTATAAAAGTTTTACATTTTATATTCATCACTTATTGCCTATGATTTAAGTATCACTGATCTATTGGTTGGGTATATGACACCAAGAACAAAATTCATTCCAAAAATTGGAATAACATCTCCTTATGTTCAAAGGTAATGTAAGATAAATGTTTTGATAATACTCAATAATAGTTCTAAAAGAATAATTTACTTGGAAATATTGAAGCCATTTAATTCTCACCCATGACTTAGGAATCAACCCTTTTCAGATGCTTAAAGAATACACCCAACGTTTATATACTCTCATGTTTACCATATTTCAATACACATATGTGATAGACATATTGTATTTAATACCCAAGTAAAACCAAAACATTACATTTTATTTGATGAATATACCTGAAGAAGAAGCGGTAACTTGCTTCTTTAATTCATTTTATTGTGGTTAAAAACACCTCTTTCATTGAAGGACATTGCGGATGTGCTTTTTGTGTTACTTACCATTGTACTTTTCACCTTGTCTTTTAATTTGTTCATCATAATAACTAAAGATAAAACTTTCTTTTATATTATTGTTTTTGAAAAAACTTACCTAAATAGGTAATGAATCATTTACTCAATATTATTCATTTTGTAACCTAAAATGATATTGAAGTAAATCAGTGTAGGAATGGGATGGCATGAAATATCATGATCTGCCTTCCAATTTACACATAGCCAGTGTAATAATATCGTTCTTATCATGCTTCACCTTATCCTTGAAAATTACTCAAAGATGAGACTAAATGTTATATCATAAATGTAAAATGTAATGACCACAACTAGCATCAGACATTGATGATTGCATAATGAAATACCAACCATATGCACTATACATTAGTCACATATAAGAAATTTTTACACCATCGCTTCCTGAGGTAGTTTAACAGGTATTATGGACACTGGCACCTAGAATTTCAAATATCGAAGTTTTTTTCGCAAGTGACTGTACTACTATTGAAAACTCATACCAGTATGGAGATTTACTTTGTCCATTATTTATTGCAGTATTACTTATGGTAAAAATTTCCATTTCTCTACAAAAATAAATTTTATAAGATTAGTAATTTTTATCTAGATTACGGATTTAGACATTTTAATTAATTAAATTAGTAAATGTCTCCCACTATTTTTTCATATTCTAGGAACCCTTTGTGTTAGAATCAGAATACTCTGTCGCTTGAGTATTCTAGTGGAAATGATCCCTGAACCCCCTTCACATTCTACAAGATTTGTCTATGACACTACTTGAAGGGTTTAAGGTAGGTGTTTGACTGGCCAACCACATTAACACATGGTTCCTTGATCTGTTGAGTGAAGTCCAAGCTTCAAAAATCATAACATGATTTTCTCAACACTTGACTCTAAAATGATAGAAAGTTAGCTTTGGATAATCCTTAATACCACTTTAGTTAAGTCAACCCACCACTCTTATAAGAACTCCCCGATAGTAAGAGGTACCCTCAGTTTTGGCATGATGAGCACCTCAAACACCCGATTTGTCCAAATTTGAATGTTGGAAGGTAGTTACGACTTAATATTCTTTTGAGGGGTTTATTGTTTTTTTATGATGAAAGAAATCATTTTATTTATTCTAAGCATGTACTAAATGATCACAATCACAACTGACCATGAAATAAATAGAAAAATATTCATCGTGTCACATGTTCATTCTATCTAGGAATGCTTGTTTATTATTCTATGTGATCACATGTAAACTGCACATTCATAAAATAATAAAACATGAAAAAAATAAAATGATGACATGATCATGATTCGATACTAATGGTTGATACATTGAGTGAATAATGGATCAACCTAGACCCTAGGGGTAATACCTTGAGGCGCATTGCTTGCATCGCGAGTTGCAACACCTGCCCATCCAATGCATCAAGCTCTTGTCTGGTGCGTTGCCATAACTTGACGTGAAGTATGTCTCAGCTCGTCTCATCATTATACAAAAATACTCACACACAAGCGAGGGGAACTAGGGAGTATAAAATATAATCCTGGTATGGACATGCAAGCCCTTATATATATAATGATTCTTAAATGATACACAAATCATATTTTAATTAAAATAATTATTACAAATAACCATTGTAATAATTAAATAAATTAAATAAATAAAACACCAGACATGCTTTGGTCGGTTTACGGCTCATGACAAGTCTATATACATTAACTCGCGTATTAAAATAAATGCATAAATATATTAAACTTGCATTAAAATATGCTTGATGGAATTTTTATTGAATTAAAATTCACTCTTATTTTAATTCAATATTTTTCATCATCCGGTCCCATTAATTAATTTAATTTTAAAACATAAAATTGTATTAATTAATTAATTTAATTTAACACCAAGGTTAAATTAATTTAAGCCTCAATTAATAAAACAAAAAATTAATATTTAATGAATTTATTTTTCAACTGAAATTAAATTAATAAATTTAATAAATTTATCATTATATTATAATTAACCGGGACCTGAAAACCTTGGCAGGGCCTTTGCGGGTCGGGTCAAACCCACGCAGGCCCACTCCGGGCTGTGCCGACCCCATGAAGGGGCGTTCAGGGCCATCTAGGTTTTACTAGATCCGTTTCAAGCTGAGAAGACCCACCTCCACCTGTTCGGGGTGTACTGGGTCTAAGAAGAACCATGCACGAGTTACATCATGCTTGGGTCTGCAATAGGGATCTACCGAGCCGGGAAGACAGGTGCTACAGGGGGTCCGACTCGTAGAAGGGTGCAAGGATGCCGATGCCGAGCATATCTGTCCAGTCGAGGGTACGCCGTAGGTGATTCGCGGTTTGGCTGAGAGGCGACGATGGCTTGGGAAACCTGGTATGTGGATGATTGAGCAGATATATGCGGATTGAGGTGGCTTCATTGGATAGATGGAGTGACATGGGCTTGGTCTTCCTGGGTTGAGCAGGAGGGCAACAACACCAGTGAGCCTAAGGAGGGGAGGCTGTGGGCCTACCGTGAGGGTGATTGGGAGAGGGTTCGTGCTACTTAGGGGGAAGGATGAGTGGTCTAATGGAGGGGTAGCATCCAGGCGGTGGTGGATGTGGATGGATGCTGGAGGGGCCACCAGACCAGTGGTGTGGGACGATGTGGTGACCTGAGGCAGCTCCCCGAACTTGTGTGGGAGGAGCGAGGTGGGGGAAAGGGGTGGCCCACCCCTCATACAAATCTATTTCACCCCTTTTTTTGAATGATTCGAACCAAGTGGGCACCTTGACCCCAAATTTTATTATTATTGATCAAATTCCACCCGCATAGATAGCCACCCAACTAAATTTTTTTCCAACCCTCTTTTAAAATTTCCATTTGGTTATTGAATTGTATTTTTTAAAAAATAATAATAATATTATAATAAAATTATTATAATAATTATTTTATTATATTAAAATCATTGGATCCAGATAAAACTATTCTGGTGATCAGTATCATACCAGAAATCAGGTTCATTAGAAATAAAATCAAAACTAACTAGGTTTGGATATTTCAACACACACACAAACACACATATATAAATATATATGTTATTCATTTTAATACCAATAAAACTGATTTTCAATCCATATTTATAACTTTGGACGACCGAACTTGGTCATCTGAGGTCGGATTAGAAATTTGTCTGTGGCATTGGGACCGTAACGACACCCTTTATGAAATTTAATGAAAATTTAATATTTTTCTTGGATTAAAATCATCACGCATCTCTTTTATACCAATTGAAGGTACCAAAAATGTATTAGAATCACTGAAAGATGGGATTTTAAAATTTTACACTAATGAACGACATGAATTCATCGACATCAGTGAATTGCTGCCTGATTTAAGCCAAGGATCAACATGTGAAGAATTTTAAGAACAAAAACAAAACCATAAATACCTGGTTTGATCCAAATATGTGATCGACGTCTTCTCATCGTTGGAGATCATTGCTCGAATAATCTGAATCCATATTCCTCTAGATCATCCACTCATGCTTCTAGAACATACGAGAGCACCGATCATCAAATTACGGGTGCTATCATGGAGATCTGATGATGCCTTCAACGCTCCGACGATCACCAAATCACCTTGATTGTGATGAAAAAGAGGGAGCTCAATCTGAGATACTAGATCCAGAGCCTCTCTTTCTAGATTTTGGGATAGAGAAGAGAGATCAATCTAATTAATAGTCATTGGTGTGAGCCTCTCTTCTTCTATTTATAGGGTGTTAGAAAATTATCCGGTATTGCTTCCCTAAACCCAAATAATTAACACTCTATAAACAAAATATTATGACTATTGTACTGAATCATAAATATTATTACCACTTCCTTGTAATATAATAAAAATATTACATGATAATAACTAATCCATTAACTCGACTCGTTATTCCCACAAATATTAAATGAACATTGAGTATTTTAAACTAATATTCGTTCAAATAACATTTTCATGTATTTACTTTAAAACTTATAAATACATTTAATAAATAAATTCATTGTCAACTATTCTTAACTTGAATGATATGAATTTATTTATTACTTTGGTGATCATTTGTCCTTGGATAAAACCTGTATCCTAGTGGTGGGTCCTACCATGTTCAATATACCTATTCAACTGAATAAGGAAGACTCTTGAATATGCTATTCTGTGCGACCCTCTAGGACCTTATCTCGATAGCAGTGAATACTATTCACAGACCAAGAGTGAGATCTAGCAACCCATAATGACCCCTAAAAAGATAAGGATTGTCACAATAGTGACAACGAACCTATGAACACGCACTGTGTAATATAATCTCTTTGTCTTTAATATCTTATAAAACAATATTCACACTTGTATCATCACCCTTTGCTTTATTATTTGTTGATCTAACTGGATGAATTTACTATTGGACTACCATAACCATGGATTTATGAAGGTACTACCATCCTAATTAATCGGACCTGAGATATATTACTTCCTTAACCTGGAAGCAACACATTTTTTTCTTAACCATTCAACTGATGTCACACCACCAATGACGTACCCAACACAAGATACCTCATCATGATTTCATTATCATGGTTTTTTCCTTCCATTAAAGTATGCGATCAAATGACATACATTGATAATGATATCAAGTCAGGAGACCAATACACATGTACATAGATAGGAACAACCAATGACACCCAAAGCATGCAGTGTTCCTATTGACGAGTCTTTCCTCATGATCTCACCACTAGAGATCACCAAGTACGAACTTCATGAGAAGAAGTCTCAATTCTTACGAGCCATAAAACCTAATAGTAAAACATCTACTGTGTCTAGTCAGTAGGATTTATCTAAACCATAAGACCTTTGTTTGAGAATAATGTCATAGTATCTTGAGGTTCTCATTATAACCCGAGATCTAATATAACCTTTTCATACGACATTTAATCTATAGAAATTACCATTAAATAGTGGACACTGAAATATCTACACTATAATGGTAAGAATACATCATGTATATTTAAATGTATATATGATATGGTAATCAAAAGTACTGTATAGTTGGGTCTAGGGAACCCACTATTACAACAACATTTTCTTAGTCTAAATCAATCTATGGCCTATATTTCATAATTTTCATACAAGAGTACAAATATTATATTGGTTAAACTAAAAAAAAGATATAAACAACAACATACTTAACAACCCATGGTTATCTTAGCCTCAAGACTAGTGTAATAAAGGTATTAAAGTATAAAGGTTCACATGCTACACATCTTTTCAACCTCAAGTAATAAGGAATCATATAAAGGATACACCAATAATTATATCAATTACTATATGATATTCCATGTGATATAAAATAGAGGGATGATCAAAATAATAAGTCTCCACTCCTGAATTTCCTTCAATAATAGCTAGGGTTTCACTTGGTTTCATCGGCTATCAGTGATGGTGATTCCTTCTTACCCAACATCTCTCTTTCCCTTGGTGTCTTTACTCACCTCAAAAACTCAACATTTCTTTAGTTTTTGGGTTTCTATTTTTCCTGTGGTTTTGTTCCCGAGGTTCTTCACTTATCTTTAAAGCTTCAATCTTGTTTGTTTTCCTCCTTATTTGATATGGATTATGTGTTCTCCTTGTGGTTGTGTTGTATTATGATACTCCCCTTACTGAGTGATTTTGGTTTATAGATATGAATTCAATTCATCTTACCCAATGGGATTTAGTTCTTCATTATACTTCTAAGGAGGGGCTTCCATCCATTTAGTGGAAAAGGATCCTCTTTAATCCTTATGAAGATCAAGTTTGTTTGTCTTACTCATCATTCCATGGTTGCATTCCCAACCCTTTAGTGGTGGCAGTAGTCACATTTCTTGTAAGAACCTGGGTTTTTTATGAGGTATATATCCCTTATTTTTCAGTCTTAATGTTTAAATATGGTCTAATATGAATTCCCTTTGATTTCATGGAGGTATGAGGGGTGTCCAAGGCTTATTCAGAGCCCAGAACCCAAGTTTTGGGGTGAAAATGGCATGGTGCACGGTTAGTTAAAACCATGCAGGGAAGGCCGCACAATCTGATAAATCGTGTGAGGCATGGGTAGAGAGAAGGAGGAGGACACATGGTTAGGCCAGACTGTGAGAATTGAGGCACACAACCGTGTGAGAATGTATACAATTTTGATAGTGGCCTTTTTTCATGGTTTCTGCACAATTAGTTAAACTGTGTGAGGTAACAGTGTGGGTGACCTTCTCCTACAGCTAAATGTGCACAGTTGGCATAAGATTTGTTAAACTGTGAACTCAAACTGTGAGACTCAGATATTTTGGGTAAATTTTATAAATTTTAATTAAATTAAATTCTATTTTCAATCCTAATTTCACTTTTACTCTCCCATACAACAAACTCACATTTTGAGAGCTTATTTGAATCTCTAAGGTAGATTTTGATCCCAACTCTCCATTCGATATCTGATTCAAGAGTGAAATGTCTCAATAGATCCATATTAGTGAGTAATCAATTCCTTTTTAGCCATTTTTCATTCTTTCTCCTATCAACGATGCTATTTAGGTGTAAGATGATTTTCCTTAATTTCAGCTTCTTCATCAGTTCTTCATTTTTCTCCCGATCTGATTCGAATCAGGAGTTGATACTGGATGAGCACTCTACTACCAATATACAGTAGGTGGTATATACTTTTCACATTGGTTTTGGTGCTTTATAGACCAAGATACTATTTGTCCACCCACCATAATTTCTGGAACAACCCTAAAATTGGACTGGTTAATTGAATTAGATGTATTTGGACCTTTTAGGGGTTCCCTTAGGTTCCTTTGACATGTATTGGTGGTGGTTTCCCCACCCAAGGATACCCATGGGGTGTGCCTTTTGAATTTTTCCTGTTTATGTCTTGTAGAACTACCCATGGGGTGAGTTGATGCTTGTATAGTTTGATTAAGCTTATTAATAAATGGATTGAATCGAATTGGTTGAATAGTAAGTGGGGTACCTCCTCAACATGTTGATGATTTTGATTAAATGGCTTAAATGGAACTTTTATATAATTAAAAGGATTTTTTAGCAATCTGATAAATGAGTGGGTATACTCACTGGTTTCCATTGATTGTGATTATGGTTAGATGAGTGGGCATACTCTTTGATTGTGTTTAGACACAAATGGTTATATGAGTGGGTAGAATCATATGGAATGAAATGGAATATGGTGTGAAATGGAGAATGAATAAATAGATTCCTTGGATGATGCTCCTTGGATATTGAATGCGATAGTGGATGTCTTGGATTGAGTATGCTCCTTAGGGTCTTGATTCCATGGGATTCCTTGGGCCTTACTACCCCTTGGATCTGACTATCTTGGACCCGCATAGGAAATGTTTGGTTTACATGCTCCTAGGAATCTAACCAATGCCTAATCGAGTTTCCATCGAGATGCTCCTAGGACTCGATGAGGATGCCTTAGTCTTCTACACCTTGGATTTATCCCTTCATGGTCTGACACTTATGGTATATGGTGTGGCTGTGGTAAATGTGACATGTTTGGTTATATGGCTTGACCATGGATGTTCTGACTCTTCTTGTTATACAGAAAGGCCATGGTTGTTATGGTTCTATGGATTATACAATGAGGCCATGGTGCTTATTCCTTTTTTACTTGTAGCTACCTTATTAGGATCTTGGCACTTGTTTTGTAGGGAGCCTTGAGAGGCTAGTCAGTACCACCTGCTTAGTAGTGGACTTTCCATGGGAACATTACATTTCTTTACTGCTTACCTTTTTACCTGCACACTGTTTAGCTTATTATATTGCATATCCTGGACTTTTATAGGCCTTTGGGTGATTACCTACTGGGATTGTATCTCACACCCTATTCAGACCACTATTGGGTACCCGAAGAGACTATTTGGATGCAGGTAGGGATTAGGGAAAGCGCACATAGTTCAAGGGTTGATTTTGTGCCATGATTAGAAGTATAGGATCATGAGATTGAGTGGAGGCTCGTGATGATATTCAGAGATAAAACTTTTTGGTATTTTTGGTATTTTTGATACATGTATTGTACTGTACTATTATGTACCTGTTTTGGATGCTTTGTAGAGACATGTATCATCAACATTGTGTATGTGATACCTTATTGCATTGTTATATATTCATTCTCTTCATCTATTGTCTCTATGATTTACCTCCGCTACTTGTATGTTATTGATATTCTATAGTGTTATGATGTGTCTCATTTTTAATGCTCTTTGCCACATCCTTTTTTATATTTTTGTTGACTTTTTAATATCAAACTATTGTATTTTGTGTAATATTTATCAATTCTTGTATTTTGTAAATTACATTATGAAAAATGTGTTTATGTATTAAAAGTGTATTTTTGTTGTTTATTTTTTTATTGTTTTTCAATAATAAAATTAAGTTTTTATTTTAATTTAATTTAATTAATTCTTTATGTTATTAGTTTTCAATAATTTTTAATTCATTAATTAAATTGATTAATTATTTATTCTTAAATTGTAAATAAATAACTCATTTTAGTTTTTATTATTTTAACAATTTAATTAGTTTTAACAATTTAATCTTATTCAATTAATATTTTTATTCTTTAATTTAATTAATTCTTTAATTAATTGGTTAATTAATTTAAGCAAGTAATTGTAAATATTTTAATTTGTTCTAGAATTAATTTGTTTATTTTATTTAATCCAAATAAAATTCTTTCTTTTAAACTTTTCATAATTATTTTTATTATTTAACTTAACTTTGTTTTATTTATTTTTTATTTAGTTCTTAGTAAATTCTTTTAATTTTTGGTGTTGTTGTATGATTGCAGGTGTTGGTTGGACGGTCCTCCGTTGCTGTCCCATCACGGTGCTCGTGCCACCGTTTCCACACTCACGATTCCACAGCAAACCCAGGCACCGTAACCCATTGCTATCCCACCGTTCCACCCCCATCCACCATTTCTTTACGGTCTCACCATGAGCATCATTCACGGCGCCTCAATCATGGTCACACCATTTCCCATCATGCCTACTGCTTCAACCTTACAGTGCCATTGTATATCCCACCTCGCAGTGAGACTGTGAGAAACACTCACAGTGCCACACACCTCCATTCCCACCACACTTTATTCCACCCACCATTCACTTCACGGTTCTACACTCACAGCAACATAACAGTGCCTGTCTCACCATTCCATGCCCTAGCACCCTCACTCCATCAAACCTCCAGCTTCTTGCCTGCCTCCTTTCACACCATCCACGCAGCACCACAACATCACAACAAACATACCACACAACAACAACCAATCAACCAAGCAACACAACATGAAGAATACACAATAGATTTCAGAATCGAAAACCAAATTTACAGCAGCAAAAAATCAGAATTTCAGCATTTTCAGAATTAATTCGTGCAAGAACAAATGAAAGATTGAAGAAAAACGTATCAAATTTTCCTTTTCTACCCCGGGATCCATTCGTATCTCCTACCACCGCGCCGTCAAAGCAGAACTCACTGCAAACTAGTTAAAGAACCGCTGCAATCCCGCTCCGCCGCTGAACCCTGTTCACCAACTGAGGACCTCGCCGCTCCAGATCTACTCCACCCCTCGCCGCACGCCGCCCCTCATTTCTCATGATGAGCTATGACCTTTCCTCGGCTCCCCTGCGTCGTCACTCCCCCGGTGCGCTGGATCCCCCTTCTCCCTTCCAACATCGCCACCGCTCCTAATCCCCTGTCCGAACTAGGCACAATGCCATCACCTCCATGATAGACCACTGTGAGCAGATCCCGAAGTCACATCAGCTCTCCACTGCAAGCCTTCGCCTCTACCAAGCTACTGCCGCCTTCTTCCTCCAAGTCGGGACCCACTTCTCCCCTTGCGCCGCACAAACAGAACCACCCCCTTTCGCTTTTTTTATGTCTTTTTAGTTTTTTATTATAACATATAATATAATATATATATTATTATGTGTTATATAAAATATAATAATAATAATAGGTGTACCAATAGAAGTATATAAGTTTATATATATCATATACAATATTAATTTCTTATATAATAATATATGTTATTAATTAAATACATTAGTTATTATATTAATAAAAGTATTAGGGATTACAAAATATATATTCTTATAAGTATTTATGTGTAATAAATATATATTTTTATGTAGTTATATATATATATATAAATACATAATTGTTTCATTATATTTTTATCTGACTCACGTGCACTTTTTGACTCTGGATAGGGGGAGTTGGGTGTGCGAAGCAATTTATGGGCACTCTGCGGGAAAAGCATTAAAGGATTCACAAGTTGTTGCAAGGGATCAGCTTCGTTCAATGAGAGTTTACAAAAAAGACGGTGACATGCACATAAAAGCGCACCACATGGATTTACTTCTTGTCAGTTTGCCTATTTTTTTAGTTGAGTTTTTCAGAATAAGAGGACCCTAGACTCCTCTCTTCCCCGGGGACCAGAGGAAGCAAAAGGGGGGGCATCATTTCAAGGTGGGGTAGGAGACTCCACCACTATTCACACATCCATCCCATCCACATCTCACCAGACTGGAAACCGTCTTCGACATGGATACGGGATATGCTCCTCCATTCTCTGCCTCTTCTCCACTACTCTGTTTTTTGTGTTTTATGTTAAGCCTGTAAATACTCTCGTAGTGTTGCATGTTTAGTTAATTGAATTATGATGTCTGTTTCATTTGTTTTGTGTCGTTCATTCATTCTTGCTTCGTGTTGTGATCTTTAATCTCTAGAAATGGAGATCTAACTTTCGGGGATAGATCCAATTTATGAAACCCAACATGATCTGAAGATCCGCACATTAATACGATCACGTTCTTTTTATTCACCTTGGTAGATCGCGACTGCGAGTTAGATTGAGCGAGAGTGAGATCTTGCATAGGATGATCGATTACTTTCTTGCTTAATTTATTCTCCCCTTCCTATCTTGATTTCTCGAACTAAGAATCAATATTGGTTGTACAATTTGACAATCTCAGCATGATCATTTCTCCGAGTGACAATATTTGGTTGGAATGATCTTTGCTGAGTGAATCACCTTGCAGTTCAGAGGAACGCTTGAGTATTGAATAAATTTGATGCTTGAGTGTTTAATTTATAGGTGAGATTGGTGTGTGATCTGAGACATTAGTCATGAACTGAGTGAATTTGATAATTGATGATTAATTTCTTAAGTTGTTATAGGATAGGGAGTAGAGGGTGAATTAATCTGGGTCTGGCCCTATTCACAATGACTTTTGTCTTCTAAGTCTTGGTGTCATCTATTTGTTCTGTGCCTTGTGTTGTGTTTGCACCTACTTTATTTTCTTGGTTTTGTCCTGTGTCTCTATGTTTTTTTGCACTTTTCCATCACTGTTTCCCTCTCCACTGTTCTCTTTAGCATTGATTAGCTATTTCTTAGGAGTTGTGTTTTTATGTTTTCAAAGTATTTAAAAAAACACAAAAAGATTTTCGGAACAAACCACTTAGTCATTCGACATTGCTTCCTTGAGAGTGACCTCAAGGTTATCCACTGTGCTATATCTTGGGTCTTTATAAATGTAAACTTGACCGTCCTCATGACAAGTACGCCCATCAAATTTTGGTGCCGTTTCTGGGGAAGCAACAAGTGTCTCAGTGGTTTTTACAATTTTTATTTTATTAAAAAAAACATATAAAAAACATATAAAAAACATATAAAAAATCATAAATAAAAAATCCACACACACAACAGTGATGAACTCTAACGAATTTGATATAGTGTCACTGTTTGACCCGGTTCAAGAGCATGACGAGGCTGTTGCAAAATTTCAAAGTTGGATACATGAAAGACAACATCGAGTCCTTACTGATGAGGAGACAACTTATTATCATGAGATCATGTAGTTGATGAAAAAATCCATGGATAAGGTCAAGGGTAACCAAGAAGATAGTGCAATACCACCACCTCCCACAAAAGTCCAATATTCTGGAAAGTCGTTGAGAAGGAAAAAGAAAAGAAAAAGAAGAAAGAAAAAATTAGAGTTTCCCAACTTTGATATGGAGTTGTCCCTGGAGTCAAAGCTAGAAATTCCAGAACCAATTTCCGAGGATGTTTTCAAGGGTTGGAAGGAGATGGAACTTTTAAAGAATCATGATACTGAGCATTTCTTTGATGATCATTTTCCCCTGATTTCCATTCTAACGACTTTGCTTGCAATAGCTTTTTTAATGATTTTTCAATACTTCAACAGGTAGAGCTAGCACATGAAATCCTAACACTCTCTTTAGAAGATTCAGGAAATGAGGTGGTGTGTTTTGAAGAGAGGCTAGAAGAGGTTGACTACCTCTCTCTTGCCCTGGACCCTCTCCTAGGATCATTATTCCATCACGAGGAGGAACAAGCTGTACTGATAAAGGGAGTTAACAATTTTATGGAAGTGGTCATATTTTTATTCAACTAGGATTACATCAAAGCTGATTGTAATTGTGTTTCTCCCTATGAAGGTATTATAGCATTCTGCCTTTTTATCACATAAACTTTCATTACATTATACAAAACTGAGGATCTTTAAGGTTTAGTGTCTTGGAAACCAAGAACATAAAACATGAAAACATAAAACATTCTTCTTAAACACTTGAAAGTCTTCTCCTCATGTTCATCCTAGGTTCATTACTACATCTCATAACCTGGGGACATACATCAAAAGAAAGGGTGAGTAGAAGGCCCAGTAAGGGAAACAAGGGGAAACATTTAACATGTGAACTTGGGATACATCAACAATGTCATGAAAAAGAACTTTAAGGAATGAGAAAGAAATCATGAGGAATATCATAATAAAAAATGACATTTTTCATAAATTGAAGATGTGGCTACAACATTTAATATTGACAATAATTCCATTTCACCAAGGTCCATCCCCAAGGTGTCATTAAAAATTACCAAGGTTATTCACCAAGGTATCAGTCTAAAAGGTCATCTCTAGAGATTAAGTCTTTACCCAATGCATTGGAGCGCTATCAGGGCGCACCTTTGACATGTCTTTATTATCATGTGAGCCACATATATCATCATCAATAATTTTATAAACAACCCATATAGCATAAAATAAATGGGTTTCATTTCATAATCATAACGTTTTAAACTGCTTTAAAGACATGATCTTTATGTCACTTTAAACCCACGGAAAGGGAAAGCGGGTCTCATGTATGTAAATACAAGAATTTAAAATAGAACAACTTGGTATATATGTGAATACCTCTATAGAAGAGATATCTTTGAGTATTCACTTAATAAAATAAAAGAACTTTAGAAAAAGAGAGAGACATTTTGAGATGGAAATTCTGCAGCATAACGGCTATGTTTCGGGGTTTTAGAAAACATTGAAAAGAGAGGGGACATGGGTCAAACATTCATAAATGATCCATAAAACAGTAGGGGGAAAGAATATAAAGGATTTAAGAACATGGTAATGAAATTTGAAAGATATACCATATGAAATGAAGAACATGAAAGGAAGACAAAAATAAGATTTCTCTTATGAAAATTCGGCAACCTAACGACGTCACTTAAAATTCAACAAAAATGAATTGACGAGATCAAATAGGGTCTCTCATCATATGAACATAAAAGTTCAGTATTATATATATAGATATCATACCCCAACATAATAAAAAGGAACTTGGAATACTTGACATGAAAGTAGAACTTTGAAAAATGAGAAAGGTGAAAGAATCTCTTAAAAATTCGGCAGCCTAACAACATCACTTAAACTTCAACAAAAATGAATTGACGAGATAAAATAGGGTCTCTAATCATATGAACAAAAAATTTCAGTATGATAGATATAGAGATCATACCCCAACATAATAAAAAGTAACTTTAAAGACTTTACATGAAAGTAGAACTTTGAAAAATGAGAGGTGAAAGAATCCCTTAAAAATTCGACAGCCTAACGACGTCACTTAAACTTCAACAAAAATGAATTGATGAGATCAAATAGGGTCTCTCATCATATGAACATAAAAGATCAGTATGATAGATATAGAGATCATACCCCAACATAATAAAAAAGGAACTTGAAATACTTGACATGAAAGTAGATCTTTGAAAAATGAGAAAGGCAAACGAATCCCTTAAAAATTCGACAGCCTAACGGCGTCACCCAAACTTCAAAAAAAAAAAATGAATTGATGAGATCAAATAGGGTCTCTAATCATATGAACATAAAATATCAGTATGATAGATATATATTTCATACCCCAACATAATAAAAAGTAACTTGAAAGACTTGACATGAAAGTAGAACTTTGAAAAAATGAGATGGGTGAAAGAATCCCTTAAAAATTCGACAGCCTAACGACGTCACTCAAAAATAATATTTCTATTTTAAATTCAAAGACATGAACTTGTTTGAGGACAAACAAAGTTTTAAGTGTGGAGGAGTTTGATGCAGCTCATTTTTAATGCTCTTTGCCACATCATTTTTTATATTTTTATTGACTTTTTAATATCAAAATATTGTATTTTGTGAAATATTTATCAATTCTCGTATTTTGTAAATTACATTATGAAAAATGTGTTTATGTATTAAAAGTGTGTTTTTGTTGTTTATTTTTTGATTGTTTTTCAATAATAAAATTATGCTGTTATTTTAATTTCATTTAATTAATTCTTTATGTTATTAGTTTTCAATAATTTTTAATTCATTAATTAAATTGATTGGTTCTTTATTCTTAAATTGTAAATAAATAACTCATTTTAGTTTTTAGTCTTTTAATAATTTAATTAGTTTTAACAATTTAATCTTATTCAATTAATATTTTTATTCTTTAGTTTTATTAATTCTTTAATTAATTGGTTAATTAATTTAAGTAAGTAATTGTAAATATTTTAATTTGTTCTAGAATTAATTTGTTTATTTTATTTAATCCAAATAAAATTATTTCTTTTAAACTTTTCATAATTATTTTTATTATTTAACGTAATTTTGTTTTATTTATTTTTTATTTAGTTCTTAGTAAATTATTTTAATTTTTGGTGTTGCTGTATGCTTGCAGGTGTTGGTCGGACGGTCCTCTATTACCATCCCATCATGGTGCCTGTGCCACTGTTTCCACACTCACAGTGCCACAACAAACCCAGGCACCGTAACCCGTTGCTGTCCCACCATTCCACCCCCATCCACCGTTTCTTTACAGTCTCACCGGGGGCATCATTCACGGTGCCTCAATCACAGTCTCACCGTTTCCCATCATGCCTACTGCTTCAATCTTAAAGTTCCACCGTATATCCCACCTCACGGTGAGACCGTGAGAAACACTCACGGTGCCACAACCCTCCATTCCCTCCACACTTCATTCCACCCACCATTCACTTCACGGTTCCACACTCACAACAACATAATGGTGCCTGTATCACCATTCCACGCCACAAAACCCTCACACCATCAAACCTCCAGCTTCTTGCCTACCTCCTTTCACACCATCCACGCATCACCACAACATCACAACAAACAAACCACACAACAACAACTATTCAACCAAGCAACACAACACAAATAATACACAATAGATTTCAGAACCAGGAACAACGCCATCACCTCCGCACTGGACCACTGCGAGAAGATCCCGAAGTCACCTCAGCTCGCTACCGCAAGCCTTCACCTCTACCAAGCCGCTGCCGCCTTCTTCCTCCAAGCCGAGACCCACTTCTCCCCTTACACCGCACGAACAAAACCACCCCCCTTTCACTTGTCTTTTGTATTTTTAGTTTTTTATTTTATTATAACATATAATATAATAAATATATTATTATGTGTTATATACAATATAATAATAATAATAGGTGTACCAATAAAAGTATATAAGGTTATATATATCATATACAATATTAATTTCTTATACAATAATATATGTTATTAATTAAATACAATAGTTATTATATTAATAATAGTATTAGGGATTACAAAATATATATTCTTATAAGTATTTTTGTGTAATAGATATATATTTTTATGTAGTGATATATATATATATATAATTACATAATTACTTCATTATATTTTTATCTGACTCACGTGCACTTTTTGGATCTGGATAGGGGGAGTTGGGTGAGAGAAGTAATTTATGGGAACTGCGCGGGAAAAGCATTAAGGGATTCACAAGTTGTTGCAAGGGATCAGCTTCATTCACTGAGAGTTCACAAAAAAGCTGGTGACATGCACATAAAAGTGCACCATGTGGATTTACTGCTTGTCAGTTTTCCTCTGTTTTTAGTAGAGTTTTTCATAATAAGAGGACCCTCGACTCCTCTCTTCCCCGAGGACCATAGGAAGCAAAAGGGATGGGGGAATCATTTCAAGGTGGGGGAGGAGACTCCACCACCATTCACACATCCATCCCATCCACATCTCACCAGACTGGAAACCGTCCTCGATATGGAGACAGGACCTGATCCTCCATTATTTGCCTCTACTTTGCTGCTTTGTTTTTTGTGTTTTATGTTGAGTATGTAAATAATCTCGTAGTGTTTCATGTTTAGTTAATTGAATTGTTATTTCTGTTTCATTCGTTTTATGTCGTTCATCCATACTTGATTCATGTTTTTATCTTCAATCTCCATAAATAGAGATCTAACTTACAGGTCTAGATCCATTTTATTAAACCCAACATCATTTGGAGATCTGCACATTAATGTGATCACACTATTTTTATTTTCCTTGGTAGATCTCGACTTTGAGTTAGATTGAGAGAGGGAGAGATCTTGCACAGGATGATCGACTACTTTCTTGCTTAATTTCTTCTCCCCTTCCTGTCTTGATTTCTAGAACTGAGAATCAATATTGGTTGTGCAATTTGACAATCTTAGTAGGATCATTTCACTAAGTGACAATCTTTGGATGGAATGATCTTTGCCGAGTGAATCACCTTGCAGTTCGGAGGAACGATTGAGTATTGAAGAACTTCGATACTTGAGTGTTTAATTTCTAGGTGAGATTGGTGTGTGATCTGAGACATCAGTCATGCACTGAGCGAATTTGAGAATTTTTGATTAATTTATTAAGTTGATCTAGGATAGGGAGTAGAGGGTGAATTAATCTGGGTCCAGACCTGTTCACACTGACTTTTGTATTCTAAGTCTTGGTGTCATCTGTTTGTTCTGTGCCTTGTGTGGTGTTTGCAGCTGCTTTCTTTTCTTGGTTTTGTCCCATGTCTCTATGTTTTTTTTCACTTTTCCATCATTGCTTCCCTCTCCACTATGCTCTTTATCATTGATTAGTGGTTTCTTAGGAGTTGTGTTTTTATGTTTTTAAATTATTTAAAAAAACACAAAAAGATTTTTGGAACATACCACTTAGTCATTCAAAACTGCTTCCTTGAGAGTGACCCTGATGTTAGCCACTGTGCTATATCTTGGAACTTTATAAAAGTAAACTTGACCATCCTCGCAATAAGGACACCCGTCATGTTACACTCTAATAATTAGGGTATAGTCTACCCATTTCCACATATAATCCCTCACTACTAGTCGACAGCCTCTGACATTTGGTAAAATGTGCTTGAGGCCATGTGACCAATCGGGCTCGGGGCATTGTTGACTGGTGTCCGGGTCTGGGAAGTTACAAAGTGGTATAAGAGGTATTTTATTTTCTTGTTTAATTTATTTTTTAGTGACAATAGAAAAGGATAAGAAGGAATAGGAATTTGGTAATGAGATATTCCTGGGAGTAGCTACCCCAAGTATAGGAAAAAGCCAAATTTTCTTGAATGAAATTGCTATTTTATGGATTTTGGATATTATAGTTGATTTGATTCCACCGTTGGGTGATGCACTTGAATTGTGGTGTTATTATTGATATGAATATGGGTTTTATTTCTATTTAAACCTGATGAGATGAGGGTATTCCATCTCATGTATCATTTTAGGCACTTGCTAAAAATCACATGCCATGAATTATACCATTCCATTTAGGATGCATTACTTGTTTCATTCTATTTTGATAGGTGTTGTGATAGATGTACCTGCTGTTGTAATAGATTTTGTGTAGTGGATAGAGAAGTGACGCTATATTTTAGTTCATAAGGAGTATGAGACCTTATGGACAGAAAGTAACACAAATTTTGATTTAATCATTTAAAGTGAACGTGACATTGTGTGAATTATATGGGCGCCACATCTTGATTCATACGGTGCATGGGACCTCATGGATCATAATTTGGTGAACCATTATGTAATGTCCTAGCCCAGGCTCCACACACCGGCGCCCCAAGCCGATTGATCACATGACCTCAAGCATGCCTCCCCATACGCCATAGGCTACTGACTAGCAGCAAGGGTATGAGAAGTCAATCATGGGGAGACTACACCCTCTTTTATCATATTAATACACCAAAAGAAATAAATAAACAATATAGAATGAATATATAACCATTAAAAATACCAATATATCAAGATAATCAAAGTAGGAAATATAATATCCAACTATAGTAGAAAACGTGCCATGCCAATGTAAGTGTCAAGTGTCTAAAATTAAAACTAAAAATAAAGACACCGATAACTCCGAAGAGGGTCCCAAACCACGTACCATTCCATCATCCAAGATCCATTCCCAAATCAACAATCTAAACCAGGGCCATTTCCCTTAACCTGTCCTGTAATAATAAATTCTATTCAAGTACCAATTAGACAGCTCGAGTATGGTGGGAGTATGACTCACCAGGACACCACCAATGGCGTCTAAAAAAATCCATTCAATAATAGTGTATGTAGTTGTATAAAGGAATAAGTACAATGCATAAATAAACATTTATCACATTATTAAAAATACTCTATTTAACCACATAAACCCTCAGGTTTCAGAGGACACCCAAACCTCAATGCTTACTTTAGCCCATGTTGGATTCCGATCTATCCCCAAGGGATTTCAAATTTGAATGTCCATGTTACCATTCTTAATACTTGGCCAAATGTCTATGTTTCCATTCACCGTCTAATAAAACATAATTTAATGATCATGTTACCATTCATAATACTTGAAAAAATGTCCATGTTACCATTCATCATTTAATAACACATAATTTTATGATCATATTACCATTCATAACACTTGGTCGAATGTCCATGTTACCATTCACCCTTTAATATCACATAATTGAATGAGCGTGTTACCATTCATAATTCTTGGCCGAATGTCCATGTTACCGTTCAACATTTATAAAACATAATTGACAACATCAAAATATTACATATATCTAAAAAAACCATTAATTAATTCACCAATTAATTATTCATACTCACAATTTCAATATCTCATAATTAATTCACTAATTAATTATTCAATTATTAACATAAATATCCCACAATTAATTCCACTATTAATTATCTATAACCATAATATCAATATCAAATAATTAATTCTACCATTAATAATATCAATTTATAATATCAATATCCCACAATTAATTATACTATTGATTATATCAAATAATAATATCAATATCACATAATTAATTCCACCATTAATTATCTCAATTTCTATAATTTCATAATTCCTTCATTAATTAATTTACCAAATTAATTAATTCCATTAGGAAATTAAATTTCTAAAGAACCCTAAAAATTATAAAATTTTAATACACGTAATAAAAATCATGACTATGGGAATTGAATATTAGACCACCTACCTCAATTTTTCAACGAACAATCACCCAATAGAAATCCTCAAAAATTGAGCAGTATGATGACACAGAATGAGATCCGAATCTAAAAACCCGAAGTCAAGATTAAAGAAATAAATATCTCCTAAATTTATATCTAGATATACAATAATAGATATCACCAAATAGATTTAGATCTAACCAAATAGAGGATTACTTTACTAAAATAAAGTGAGAAGAATGGGATAAGAATAATAAAAGACCCGAGATAGGATTCACTTACCGAGAAATATGTGGATCTTCGATCCAAGCTTCAAATTGTGAAGAACGGAGGCCACGAAGGATTGTAATTCGTTTTTAGAGCTCCAAAATTGTGAAAGGGGACCTAGGGTCGAATGAGGGTCGATTTAGGATTAATTAGGGGGTTCAGTTAGTTAAACAACTAATTTTTGGGAGACTTTAATTCTCACACATAGTTTGCTGGATAGGGGAACACAATTTTCCCTAACTATGCACCTAAACCACACACCTATTTTATAAGGGTGCATAGTTAATCCTAATAGGGAACATAGTTTGAAAAACCATGAACCAATCATGAAATTCCCCTCTATCCAGGGTTACACGGTTAGCTGGGCTAGGGTGCATGGTTTTCTCTAACCGTGCGCCAACCGTGCATAGCCCTGTTTCTTTCATTTCTTCTAATTTCCACCCAAAAACACCCCAAGGTAGAACCTAAATGAAAATTACTCAATGATAAAAAAATACTACCTATAAAAAAGCCTAAGAGAACTCCAAAAAAGGCTGATATCTTACACATTAGTTCAACCTTTAAAAATGAATTATGATATATAATGAAGTGAATATGAATTGAAATAGAAAATTGAACTTGGAAATATATACTTGACCCGGACCTAGATTATGAGTGGGAAAGAGGTTGTGTATCTAGTGGTTTTTATTGACTATTCTTTTTACAGTCCTGAATTTAGGAGCAGTCTGTGTGCTGTGACCTATTTTAGGAGGGTTTTAACCTATCCTACACTTTTGAGCTGTGAAATTTGATGTTGTTCTCTTTTGAGGTGTATTTTTGGCATTGTAGATGCATGATTCCACGAAAACCTCCAGTCGTATACTAGGAGGGTGGATATGATCACAATCTAAAGGTGGTGGGCCATGGGATACCAATGTATCCTCTTTTAGTTCCTACTACGACACCAATTGTTCTTCCAAACGTAGGTGATGAGGAACAATTCTGTGAGGGATTATTTCACTTCATGTAGAATATTCAGGGAGCACCACAACCTGAATTGTCTATGGATGACCTGAAATGTGTGTTCTAGTAGAAAAATCCTCCCATGTTTTTGGAGGATGGAGGTACATAGGCTTATGATCTATGGCTAGATACTACACTATCAATCTTCAAGCACTTTGAGACACCTCCTGAGAGGAGAGTGAAACTCGCAAGTTACATGCTTTGTGGAGTAGAAAAGTGCTTATGGGATGTTCTAAAATAGGATGAAAGTTTGTGAGATATGGTTTGGGATGATTTCCAAACTAGGTTCTATAACTATTTATACCTTAATACTCTAAGGGCAGAGCATGCTAGTGAGTTTATGCATCTGGAGCAAGGCGCTATGACAATTATGGAGTACTCGAAATGCTTTATAGATTTGCAAAATTTTTCACTGATGTACCTTACTGATGAGATATCGAGAGAAAGACACTTAGAGGAAGGTATCTAACTTTCTATCATATCTTATGTAAACATGTTCAGACTGACCTCTATTACTAAAATTGTGAATTAGGCACTAATTACAGAGTGAAACCCGAGGGAAGATAGGGGTGCAGAGTAGAGCAGTGTGGTCTCTCAACCTAGTGGTTCAAAATCTTCAGGTAGGAAGTTCCATTTTAAGGCTTCCCATGAGATGAGTACCAGTCAAGTTGTGAGTATTGGTAGATCATTTTTCTATCATCAATGTGGTAGATAAGGCCACATGAAGAATCATTGTGACCGTGAATCAGTCGAGTGATGATATTGTGGAAGGATGGGCCACGTGAAACATTTCTGTATGACCTTCCCTACATTTGTGAGTGGTAGGGGGTCAACTATGAAACCAGGTTTAGGAGTAGGTTTATCATCTCCACATCATGCAGGGAGCTGGAGAAATGCTGGTCGATTAGGCTGGGGTAGTGGTGGTCATGGATGAGGTAACTAGGAACCTGTTACACCGAGATATCAGAGTAGGACTACTCTAGGTAGCGAGGTTGTGTAATAGGGATTTGGTTTATTCCAGATCTATTCTATGCAGACTACCCCTAAGGAGCATGTTGCTAGACCTTTTACAGTGAGAGGTACAATCTTAGTAGCCTCTACTATTTGATCTTCTCTTTTTGATACAGGTGGATCACATAGTTTTAAATATGCACCTATGGAGAAAACCCTTGGGATCATTATACTACCTTATGAGAGAATTATGATGATATAAACTCCATTGGTAATCATAACAGAAGATGTACGCCACTGAAACAAATGACCCATTTAGGTTGTTGGGTGTCACTTTGTTTGGGATCTTTATATACTCAAGATGACAAGGTTTGACATCATAATCGGGATGGACTGACTAGTATCTTATCTATATTACATTGAGTGCTATCACTAGAGGGTGACTTTCAAATCACCAAAAGGTGATGTTTATACTCACAAGGGTTAATGGGATGTATAGGTGAGCTGAGCTAGACCAGAGCATCGTGGGCTGGGTGGGGTGACAACCCAGATCGGTAGTTTGTATCTAGATGAATAGGGAGCTCATCATATGGAATTTCCTCTAGTGGTTTATTATTTCATAGATGTGTTATCAAATGAATTTTATGGTTTAACTTTTGAAAGATAAGTGGAGTTCTCCATCGAGCTAGTGCCAAGAGATGCATCAATACCCATTCCTCCTTACAGGATGGTTACAACAAAGTTATAGAAGCTCAAGAGGTAGCTAGAGAATTTAGAGTTAAAAGGGTTTATTCAAGCCAGTACTTATTCATGGGGATAACAGGTCCTTTTTATGAAAAAGGAATATGATAAACTTAGTATATGTTTGGATTATCATAAATTGAACTAGTTTATAGTTAAAATCTAGTATCCCCTGCCATAGATAGATGACTAGTTTGATCAGATTTGAGGAGCTAGGGTTTTCTCAAAAATTGATTTAAGATCTAAATATCACTAGGTGTGTATTCAAACTATATACATACCTAGTACAACCTTTGGTAGTAGGTATGTTCTATATGAGTATCTGGTTATGTTTTTCGGTCTCATGAATGTGCCAACAATTTTCAAGGAACTGATGAACCGAGTCTTCCATCCTTATTTGGATTTGTCTGTGGTGGTTTTTGTGGATGATATATTGGTGATTCTCAAAATCAATATGACCATGCCAAACATCTTGAGATAATTTTGAATACATTGAGAGAGAATTAGTTATATGAAAATCTCACAAAGTGCCACTTCTAGATGGATTAGATTCACTTCCTAGGTCACATTATCATAGAGACAGGAGTATCAGTTGACCCAAAGAAGGTGAGAGCTGTAGTTTCCTAGGAGTATCCCAAGAACATATTTGACATATGGAGTTTCATGGGGCTATATGGATATTATAGGAGTTTCATACATGACTTCTCACACTTATTAGCACCATTGATAGGCTTGACTAAGAAGGGTGTGAAGTTTGTATGATCAGATTCCTACGAGACAACCTTTTAGGAGCTGAAAGGGAGATTAACTTCAGAACTATTCCTGATACTGCCAGAGTAGGGAAAGAACTACACTATGTATTGTGATGCATCAGGTATTGGGCTTGGAGTAGTAATGATGCAGGGGGATAGATTTGTGGTGTACAAGTCTCGGCAGCTGAGGCCACATGATAGGAACTACCCGACGCATGATCTTGAGTTAGATATGGTTGTTCCCACATTGACCTATTAGAGACATTACTTACTGGGATAACATTTTTTGGTGTACGTGGACAAAAAAAATCATCAAGTACATATTTACACAACATGATCTAAATCCGAGGTAGTGAAGGTGGGTGGAGTACCTACAGTCTTTTGACTTCGAGCATGCATACACACCTAGTAAAGGTAATGCAGTGGCCGATGCACTAAGTAGGAGAACTCAAATATAGGTAGTTCAGTAATTCAGTAGTGAGTGGAAGCTTATGAATTTATTCTCTAAGATGCACTTGGAGGTGCAGGATCATCAGGGACATAATTACCTATCATATTTAGCTATTTCATATACCCTACTAGACATAGTGAAGATGAGACAACTATCAGACTTATAAGGCATAGTCTTATGGGAGAGTGTGGAAGGTAAGGACCCACCTCCTAGTTGGATGGTAGGTGAGGATTATATTCTGCATATCCATGGTCGTGTTTTGGTTCTAATGGACATTTGTGAGGAGTTGATATAGGAGTTTCATGCCTCATCTTGGGTAGTGCACCTCAGATTCACCAAGATGTACCATGACTTATTCCATTAGTACTGGTGTCCAGGTATGAAATGTGAGGTAGCTAGTTTTTTTACAAGGTGTTCCACCTATCAACAGGTGAAGGTGGAACATTGAAGACCATCTGAACTTTTACAGAAGATACCTATTCCAGAGTGTAAATGGGATGATGTTGTGATGGATTTTATAATGGATTTACTGAGGCCACCTTTAGGTAATGATGCTGTGTGGATTGTTGTTGATAAGATCACAAAGGTTTCTCATTCCTTACTGATCAAGGATACCTTCAATGTGGATAAGATTGGTAGATTGTATATATGTTAGATAGTATGAATTCACAGGGTCCTGCACACTACAATTTCAGATAGGGATGTTTGCTTCATGTCTTGTTTCTGGAAGAGTTTTCAGAGGGCACTAGGTACACAAGTGATTCTAAGTAGAACATACCACCATTCAATTGATGGTCAGTCAAAGCATACTATACAGGTTCTTGAGGACATGATGCAAGCATGCGTCCTAGATTTTGGGGGCTCTTGGGAGAGGCATATAACCCTAGTTGAGTTTTCCTACAATAACAGTTATTAGGTGACAGTATAGATGGAACCTTATAAGGATTTGTATGGTAGACCATGCTGATCACCCTTATTCTAGTTAGATATAGATGAGATATATTTACTGGGGCCACATATCATGAAGGAGACTTCTGAGCAGATCCAATTGATTCATAAATGGATGGATACTACACAATATCGATAGGAATCCTACGCCAATCACTGCAGATGAACTCTAGAGTTTGAGGTCGAGGATTGGGTCTTCCTACGTGTTTCACCAAGGCTGGGACATAGATAGATCAGGATATAGGGTAAGTTTTCCCTACGATATGTTAGTCCCTTCAAGATTATGAAGAGAGTCGGGTTGGTAGCCTATGAATTTAATTTAACTCATAGGTACCAACCCATGAACGACACCTTCCACATATCTCAGCTACACCACTATCACTCAAACCCATCTCACACTTTTCATCCCAAGGAGGTTGATTTATAGGTTGATGAATCCTTTAAGGAGCATCTGATCTGTATCATTGATAGAAGCACGAAGGTTCTCTGGAGCCGGTCAATTCCTCTAGTACGAGTTCTATGGAATCATGAACTTTTATAGAATGAGACTTGGGAGTGGAAGGCCGACATATGTGCTCAGTGGCTGGAGTTGTTCTCAGACGAATCTTGACTACCCTTCAGAGGGTAATTCAGGGACGAATTGCTTCAAGGGAGGAATATTGTAAGAAACCGGGTTTTTATATAAGGTAAATATCCCTTATTTTTTTTGTTTTAATATTTAAGTATAGTATAATGTGAATTCCCTTTGAGGTTATGGAGGTATCAAGGTGTATGGGGCTTGTTTGGAGCCCGAAACCCAAGTTTTGGGGTGAAAATGGCCTGGATTATGGTTAGTTCAAATTGTACGGGGCAGGCTGAATGGTCTAATAAACCGTGTGAGGTATGTGTATAGACTAGGAGGAGGCTACATGATTAGGCCAAACTATACGACTTGAGGTGCATAACCATGTGAGATTGTTTTCAATTTTGACAGAGTCTTTTTAAATGGTTTCCACATGGTTAGTAAAACCATACGAGGTAACTATGCGAGCACCCTTCTCCTACAGCTAACCATGCATGGTTAGCACACGATTTATCAAACCGCGC
This sequence comes from Viscum album, assembly GCA_963277665.1. NCBI lineage: Eukaryota > Viridiplantae > Streptophyta > Magnoliopsida > Santalales > Viscaceae > Viscum > Viscum album. The sequence continues at coordinate 998,906,357 of OY728128.1, read as the reverse complement.
ACTCAAACCATGAAACCCAAATATTTTGGGTAAATTTTATAATTTTTAATTAAATTAAATTCTATTTTAATCATAATTTCACTTTTAATACCCCATACCGCAAACTCACATTTTGAGAGATCTTTTGAATCTCTAAGGTAGATTTGATCCCAACTCTCTATCCAATCTCTAATTCAAGTTCAGAACATCTCATTGGATCCACATTGGAGAGTACTCGATTTTTTAGATTCTCTTAATTCTTCCTCCTATCGATGATGATATTTAGGTTCAAGATGATTTCCCCTAATTTCAACTTCTTAAACTATTCTTCATTTTTTTCCTAATCTTAGTTGAATAAAGAGTTTATACTAGAAAACACTCTACTGTTGAGCTACGGTAGGCAATATATACCTTTCCTATTAGTTTTGATTCTTTATAAACATAGATTCCATTGTAATACCCACTAGACTTTTCGGATGACCTAAGAATTGAACTGGTTAATTGAATTTGATGTATTTGGACCTGCTAGGGGTGACCTTAGGTCCCTTTGAGATGTATTGGTGGTGGTTTCCCCACCCAAGTATACCCATGGGGTGTTCCTTTTGAATTTTCCCAATTTATGCCTTGTATAAATACCCATGGGGTGATTTGATGCTTTCATAATTTGAGGAAGCTTATTATTAAATTAATTGAATCGAATTGGTTGAATAGAAGGTGGGTTACCTCCTTAGTATGTCAATTATTTCATGTAAATGGATTATATGAAACTTTTATATGCTTAAATGGATTTTTTTTATCAATTTGATAAATGAGTGGGTATACTCATTGGTTGACTTTTATTGTGATTATGGTTAGATGAGTGGGTATACTCTTTGATTATGTTTAGAAACAAATGGTTATATGAGTGGGTAGAATCATATGGAATGAAATGGAATATGGTATGAAATGGATAATGAATTAATAGATTCCTTGGATGATGCTCCTTAGATCTTGAATGCGGTAGTGGACACCTTGGATTTATTATGCTCCTTGGGTCTTGATTTTGTGAGATTCCTTGGGCCTTTCTACCCCTTGGATCTAGTTTTCTTGGACCCACGTATGACATATTCAGTTGACATGCTCCTAGGAATCCAACTAGTGCCTAACCAAGTTTCCATCAAGATGCTCTTGGGACTTGATGAGGATTACTTGGTCTTCTACACCTTAGATTTGAACCTTCTTGGTCTGACACTTCTGGTATACGGTGTGACCATGGTAAATGTGACATGTTTGGTTGTACGGTCCAAACGTGGATGTTTTGACTCTTCTGGTTATACAGAAAATCCATGGTTGTTATGGTTCTATGGATTATACAGTAGGGCCGTGGTGCTTACTCCATTTTTACTTGCAGCTACCTTATTAGGAGATTACAACTTGTTTTGTAGAGATCCTTGAGAGGATATTCATTATCAATTTCTTAGTAGTAGACTTTCCATGGGCACTTTACATTTATTTACCACTTAACTGTTTACCTGCACACTGTTTAGATTATTATACTGCACAACCTATAATTTTATAGTCCTTTGGGTGGTTACCTACTGGGATTGTATCTCACCCCCTATTCGAGCCACCATTGGGTACCCAAACAAACTATTTGGATATAGGTTGGGACCGGGGAAAGCACCCATAGTTCGAGGGTTGATTTTGTGCCATGATTTATAGTAGAGGAGCATGCAATCGAGGGTCATGATGCTATTTAGAGATAAAACTTTTTGGTATTTTTGGTATTTTGGATACATTTACTGTACTGTACTACTATTTACATGTTTTGGATTCTTTGGAGAGACATGTATCATCAAAATTTTGTATGAGATAACTTATTACATTGTTATATATTCCTGATATTCATCTATTGTCTTTATAATTTACTGCTTCCTCTACTTTTCTATTGATATTCTGCTATGTTACACTCTGGTGATGAGGGTATAGTCTCTCCACTAACACACCAAGGTCCTCATTGCTAGTAAAAAACCTCTTTCATTTGGGGAGATGTACTTGAGGCCATGTGACCAACCGGGCTCAGGGCACTATTGAGTGGTTTTTGGGTTTGGGGCATTACATTTCTTCCCAGTGGAGGCATGGTTCAATGATGGTGGCATGTGAATATTATATTACCGGTTTATTGTGTGTTTTACTTCTCCTATGTTATATTTCCCTAGTCCATTGATTTTTTAGGGTGGTCTTATCATGTCTCATTTTTTTGAGAGTTGGATTTGTTCTGGTGTTCATATCAGAATGGTTCCCATACCTTTAGTGATGGATCTCACCTATATTTTACCCAACTCCCAACCTTGGTGGTTTATATTAGGCTTCTTTGATGGTTCTTCCATCCCTTAAAGTGGTGTTAATATACCTCTATTTTTCCTAGCAGATCCATGTTTAGTGGAATGGTGGCATTTATCCTTGGATAGTGGCGGGGTTGGTGGTGAGCTCTTGAAGATGTTGATTCGTTGGGTGCTAATGTTGTATGGAGTTGGTTCCCCTTGTCAATTTCAGTAGATTATATTGGTTAGATTTCAACATTTTCCTTGTTTTTATTTTGTCTTCTGATATGTGATTCATAGGATTGATGGTTATATATTCAATATCTTGATCTCTTCCAGTGGTGTCTCCCTTGATAGTGACTATTACTGAGTTTGGGCCAGGGTTTCTATTTTTTAGGGTTTCTTTTGAGTTTTTTCTATCATGATTTGTGGATTTATTTCATGGGTATGTTGGTTGTTTGACTCCAACATAACCACAAAGTGGATTTATATAATTCAAAAAGAGAGAGGAATGACATAATATTCCATGAAGATCATCGATTAGGAGAATCTCAAAGTCATACTTGTAAGGGGTTTTATCATTACATTTTTATGTAATATATATAACACACATGAATGAATGGAAAATAAATAGAGTTTTCCTTCATTATAAAATCATGATACATTTACATTAACAACAACCATTACATCAAGTATCTCATGTATATAATTCCTAATTATTTTACATGACTCTCATGTTTCTTATATTTTAATGAATTAATCAATAGATTCTCTAAATTCTATTATGTAGTCACCCAAAAAATATTTACATACCCCCTCTTAGAAATTTATCAAATGAGATTGTATTTGTGAAGAATGTATTTGGTCCTCCAGTGAGACTAGGTTTACTTCTATTCATAAATAACTCCATTGTTTTCATAGTAAATCTCAATTGATCACAAATTGTTAGGAACCACCATGAGTTCATAGATTCACTTATTGATCCAAAAAAATTCTTTCACATTATATGATGTAGCAATGACCTCTAACTATGTTGTCAAGTCTTCCACTTAAGGATATTGGATACCAAATTTGAAATTAAGTGGTTCAAATATGGTAAATAGCCCCCTTTTATTTTTTGTCAATATGAATAACAACCATAGTAAATTTTTATTACCACTGTAAAGATAAAATGAGTTAATTAGGGTTACAACTAAGTGTTAAGATCACCATTTTTAATGTTAAATATTATTATATGAATTTAATTAAAAAATTATCACCTTAGGCTCTACATTTAATTATTTAATGGACACTAGTCCATGAAAATGACCCATAGAATATTTAAAGAAAATAAAAATACAAAATGTCACTCTATTACTTTTAAATATCTCTTATGTGTCCACATAGGTATAAAAGAAATTTATGAATGAATATTAATGTTTATTTTGAGAATAATGAAATTATTTTCATTATGGTAATATATTTATATTTTTAGTGGATATATAATTATCCTAAATTCTTATGAAATGTTGACACTGTATTTCATAAATTAATTGAAAAATAAAATAATTGAGGTTAAAAATATTAAAATTAATATAATTTGAGTGATTTATAATTTTACATTAATTTTATAGATTAATATAACATATTATTGATGTGTTAAAGGATTATATTCAAATTCCATATTTGTATTGATGTATTTAATGTCAAATTAAATTAATAGTGTCAAAAATAACATTAATGATATTTTATTAAAACAATATTTTATTAAATTATTTAAAAATCATAAAATCTTGAAAGTGGAAAAGGTGGATAATATATAGTAACAAATTTCATCTTTTTTTTTTCATTTATGAGCCATTTTTTACTATATAAGTAAAATTATAACCCTTTAAAATCGAAAAAGACTTTATCACAATTAAAGTTAAAATAAGTTAATTAAGGGGTTAAACCAAAAGATAAGGTTTAAAATACCAATTAAACCTATAAAAATTTAATTGGTTGATTGGATTTCAACCAAATCCTACCTTATCTTTGAATATCTATACATTTGGAAGCATTTTTCTAGAGAATAACTATCAACACCCAGCCTTAAAACATTATATAATCTTGAATTTTAGTCAAGAAGATACATTTATTACACATTGGGGATCTTTTAAGGTTTAGATTTTTATAGAGTTAGGATATCTTACATACATAACATACCACATTCAAACAAATAGGATACCATTAAAAATAGTATCCATTTTTTTCAAAGTATAAAATATTAAAACATAAAACATGGTTTCTTTGAAAAATCTTCATAACATTCATCATGAATCCCTTTGTACTCATACCCATCCTTATATACTTTGGAAAAAATTTAAAAAATGTGGGATGATTACAAAATTCAGTAAGGGATATAAAGAGAGAAATCGTTAGTCAAGTGATAACATAAACAAACAATAAAACCCATATAATAAAAACTCAAATGCATATAATAATCATGTAGTTACCTTGGGAAACATTTACCATATCATTATTATATTCACCCTTACACTTGGAATAACCATTTTGTCAAATTCCATCTTTGGAGTACCCAATTCATTAAAGAGCTATAATGGGGCTCACCCATCATATCTTGAGCTATAATGGGCTCAACCCAACATATCTTGAGCTATAATGGGGTTTTACCATCATATCTTGAGCTATAATGGGATAAAACCAACACAAATAATGTCCAAGGAACATACCATGAATAAACAATTTCATAACTCGTATACACCCTTGAGAAAAACATATTCACATTTCAAAATACCATTTTCTCATAAAAATCACTCTTAGAACATAAAAATCCCACAAATGACAATGAAATATTATTATTAAAAAAACCATATAAAAATATAAGGGATACACTATGGTAATAAAGCATCATGAAATCATAACAGTACACTCATGTTAAAAAAAGAACAATCACTTTGGATTTCATAAAGGAGACATTTAAAAGGATTTTAAGAGGGAGGTCCTTTACAAATACCATAATATTGAAGAGAGAATTGATTAAATGAAGGAAATATGTATATATACTATAAATAAAGATATTAAAGCATTATATAATGAAATTACATTTCAAAATTCATCTTATCATGATAAAAATCATTGAAGTTAAAGGTTAACCCAAAGAATAGAAATTGGGTTTAAAACTCACTTATGAAATTTAGGCATGGTATCAGGTTTACATGGGAAGTCTTAATGAGAAAGAATGGGGTATATCATCATCAATATATAATAAGGTAAGTATGGGTGAGGTGATAAAACATACCCCATCATTAGGAATTAAAAATAAAAGGACACAACATAGAGGAGATTCTTGAGTGAAAGTGAGAGAGAGAGAATCCCTTACCTCAGGTTCGACTTCCTTGAAACGTGTTTAAACCTTCTGTATAATGGTTAAAATAGTTTTATTATGATTTTAAAGAAACATTTTCATGTTTATAACATATTTTATGATTAATTTATAACAGAAATTCACCCATTAATTAATAATACTTTGTTATTTCCCTTGTTTTGGGTGCGTGCATTACAGGGTTTCAATGAGCGGTTTGAAATGGATTTTTATATAGGTTGTAAAAGAAACTCTAGAAGTAGAATGAAATGGTATTTAATGTTTCCATAACCTTAATTATAAAATTTATAATTTTAATTCTGGTGTGAGAAAGATTCATTAGTTAAAATATTAATGATGTTCGTTTAGATCATTTTAGTGGTTCATTGATAATAACAACCTCATTTTGTTTTATAAATTAAAACAATGTGTAAAAAAGGATTACAGAACCATGGATGAGACATAATAAATATATTATAACATGGTTCAACTATAAAAAATGTTTCATGACCATACTTGAAGGAATTAAAGAAAATTGAAATCACATCGTCCACGATGTTGGTAATTCGACACATCACAAATAATGTTTTTATTCCTTGAATAAATAGGAGAGGAGAAGAAGAATGAAGATGAATTTTACATAAACATGAGAACATATAAAATATACAATATTTTTTGAGATTTCATTCCTCTTGGATAAGAGTATGGTAAGATACTATAATAAACGAAAAGGAAAGGAAAGGAAAACACATAAAAAAGGAAGATGATTTCTTACCTCTTGATCTCTTCTCCTTGAGATTCTCTTTAAGGCCTTTGATTTTGGCCTTTGGGTGAGACCATAAGGTCTTGGACATGGGTAAGGAGATTGGGGAGGGAATTTGGCAGAAATTATACAATTAAAAAGGCTTTAGAGGTGTGGTTTGGCAAGGGGAGGGAGAGGGGTTATTTATACATGAGGAGGGGGTGTTTTTAGAATAAAATATTGAATAAAATAATATATCAAATGTTAGACTTGTAATATTAGTTTTTTGAGAACATAAATAATATATTAATATAATATAATTATTTTTAGACTTTAAATCATCTTTATAATTTGAATTCATCAATTTATTAAAAGGAAAGTGAAAAGAAATAGAAAATGATACTTTAAGGAATCACTTTTTGACTTTAGGTTTTGGATGGTTATTTTTAGGTTTGGAAATTGAGTTTATTTTATTTTAAGGAAAAATTTATGAAATTAAATATATAATGGAAAAATATAAAGTTATAGAAAGTTTATTTCATCATTACATCATGAATGATTTAATTTAAGATATACCAGTTATGTGAAAAACTGTATTTTTACTATTCACTCGAAAATTGAAGTATTTCATTAAAATCCCAAAAATTAACCATAACAATTTTTTTAAGTGTAAAATCCAAAAATGAAGTCCATTTTTCAAAAATAATTTTATAAATATGATTAATTTAATTTTTAATTAAAATCACAATCTACTTGAAAAATAAAAATTTTAAAATTAAAAATGACTTCATAATGCTTTCAAAAATTACATAAGGTCTTATAATATTATGTTAAAACCTAAAAGACATATAATTGTTAATTTATGAATTTTTTTTAGGAAACTAAATTTTCTTTTAAAATAATTAATTAATTCTAATTAATTATTTATGACTTACAAAAACACCAATACTTTGACTATAGTCAAATTGTCACTTATAAGTTGCCTAAATTTTATTTAATCATTCATGGGTAAGGTTACTATTATTTTTGATGATTTATTATTCATAAGGGTCATACTACTATTCATAAGGGTAGGTTACTATTCAAGAGGGTAGGTTATTAGTCACAAAAAATTAAGTTGGTCTTATAAGACTCTAAATAACTTACTGATCCCAATTGTAGATGATCATTTTTTGAAATTCAAAACATATAAGTGGGAAATTAAGTTTAAAGTTAATTATATTATAAGTACCTGGGTTGTTACATTCTCCCCACCTTCTGGAAATTGCGTCCTCACAATTTTTATTTACTTACCCAAATAAGTGATGGTACCTTTCTCTCATAGCATTCTCAGATTCCAATGTTGCTTCTTCAACCATGTGGTTTATCCACAAAAACTTTACCTAGTGGATTACCTTATTCCACAATACTTGCTCTATGCAATAAAGAATCTGAACAAGTTTATCTTCATAAGAAAGGTTCTCTTTATGCTAAACAAGTTCTAGACTCAAAACATGAGATGAATCTGGAACATACTTTCTTAACATTGAAACATGAAAAACATTGTGTACTTGAGACAAACTCGGAGGAAAAGATACTTGGTATGAAATTGGTCCAACTTTATATAGGATTTTAAAAGGGATGATGAACCGTGGAATTATCTTTCCTTTCTTGCAAAAATGCATCACACTTTTCCAAGGAGATATTTTAAGGAAGACATGGTCATCTACCTTGAAATAGAAGTATTTCCTTCTGTTGTCTACATAAATTTTCTACCAACTATGAGTTGTCCTCATGTGCTGCTGGATCATCTTCACCTTTTCTGCCACTTCCTCTCATAACTCTAGTCCTATAAACTTTCTTTCATTGACTTCATCCCAAAATGTTAGAGTCTGACACTGCTTCCCATACAAATCATCAAAAGGTTCCATCTGAATATTGTAATGAAAAATGTTATTATAAGAAAACTCAACTAAAGAAAGACACTGACCCCAAATTCCCTGGTAGTCCATTGAACATGCTCGAATCATATCCTCCAAAGTTTGAATTGTTCATTCTAACTGCTCATCTGATTGAGGATGAAAAGCTATACTAAAATTTAATTCTGTTCCCAACGACTTATGAAGGCCCTTCCAAAAATTAGAAGTGAACCCAAGATCACAGTCAGAATCAATGGAAAGAAGAAATCCATGTAACCTGACAATCTCTTAGAGGTACAGTCAAGAAAGATGATCCAAAGGCATTGTATCTCAAATAGAAAGAAAATGTGCAGATTTAGTCAGCCGATCAATAATAACCCAAATCACATTGTTACCTCGAGAAGTCTTAGGTAACCCCACCACGAAGTCCATGAATATATTCTCCAATTTCCACTTCGACACTAACAGTGGATGAAGCATCCACTTCAGTAGCTATTGCTCTTTTTTAACCTGTTGACATGTCAAACATTTCATAGTAAAATCTGAGATATCTCTTTTCATTCCATCCCACCAGTAATACCCCCGAAGGTCTCGGTACATCTTAGTACTTCCAAAATTAACTCAAAATATAGAACTATGAGCTTCACACAACAAATATTTCTTCAACTAAGGATCACAAGGTACACAAAATCTTTTCCCAAATATCAAAACACAATCTTTATCAATGTTAAATTCTAGAAACTTACCCATTTTAACCAATTATACCTTTTCCTGTAGCTCATGGTATTCTTTCTACGCTTGCTTGATTCTGTCTAATAATGATAACTGCACCAAAACCTGAAATAAAACAGATGTATTTCATGCACCAAAAACTTCTAAGTCAAAATTCATCAAATCATTAATCAAGTGATCATGATCCAAACAAAACATGGTTAATGATGCGTGATGTTTTCAGATCAAGGCATACAACACTTTGTTTTCTTTTCCTGGATGGTAATTGATTGTGCAATCATAATCCTTTATCAGTTCAATCCATATTATCTACATAATGTTCAATTATTTATGAGTGAATATATAATTCAAAATTTTATGGTCAGTATATATTTCACATTTGGATCCATATAAATGATGCCTCCAAATTTTTAAAGCAAAAACCATAGCTGCTAGTTCCAAATCATGTGTGGGGTAATTTAACTCACGAGGTTTCAACTGACATGAAGCATAAGCAATTAATTGATCATTCTGCATCAGAACACAACAAATACCCTTTAAAGAAGCATCACTATAGATAATAAAATATCTATTTCTGGAAGGTAGATTCATAACTGTAGCATTCACCAATCTTCTTTTCAATTCCTAAAAACAATCATCACATTCTTTTTTCCATAGGAACTTAACACCTTTTCAAGTTAACTTAGTCATTGGGATGGATAACCATAAAAAAGTTTCAACAAAATGTCAGTAATAGATCACCTAACCAAGGAATTTGCGAATTTCAGTTATATTTGTTAGTCTTGGCCATTTTTTAACAACCTTTGTTTTATAAGGATCAACAGTTATTCCATATTTAGAAACAATGTGACCAAGTAATGAAATTTATTGCAAATAGAATTCACACACTCTGAATTTTCCATAAAATTTCTTTTCTTTTAAGGTTTTAAAAACAACCGTTAAAATGTTTTTTATTCTCCTCTTTACTTTTAGAAAAAACAATAATTTCATCAATAAACACAACCACAAATTTATCCAAGTACTCATGAAATAATCTATTCATAAGATCCATGAATAAAACAGGTGCATTTGTCAAACCAAAGTGCATAACCACAAACTCATAATGCCCATATATAATATGAAAATATGTTTTCATAATTTCATCTTCCTTCACCTTCAGCTGCTGGTACCCAAATCTCAATTCAATCTTAGAAAAAATACTAAGTTCCCTAGATCTGATCAAACAACTCATCGATATGAGGAAAAAGATACTTGTTTTTAACAGTGATGTTATTCAAAGCTCTATAATCAATATAAAGTATCATGTAACCATCTTTATTTTTAATGAACAAAACAAGTACACCCCATGGTGAAGTTCTAGGAAGAATAAAGCCTTTATCAAGTAGCTCTTTCAACTAATTTTTCAATTCAAGTAGTTCCACTTGTTCCATTTGATAAGGGGGTTTTAAAATTGTCTTAGACTCAGGAACTAATTAAATTGTAAATTCCACTTCCCAATTAGGTACTACACTGGGAACTCATCAGGAAAAACATCCAGGTATTCATTTACCACTGGAACATCATTAATCTAAATAGTTCCCTTATTTTCAACAATGTGAGCAAGGTAACATTCATTTATGTCTTTTAATAGTTTTCAGATTCTTGGTAGGTTATCAATAGTATGGGTTAATTCTTATACACAAACTGAAACTCAGCATGAAAAAAAATTCTTTAGCTCTACAATCTATCTTAGAATGATAAACATAAATCCAGTCCATCCCCAAACTAACAACAAACTCTACTAGAGGAAAAACAACAAGCCTTGTAGGTAAAATATTTCCACAGACAAAGATAGTCAAATTCTTATAATTTATTTTTTCCACCATATTTCCTCTTGGCGTCTTTACTATAAGTTTTATATTCATTTCTTGAGGTTGAATTTTTAATTTGGCCAAAAATTTCTTAGAAATGAAAGAATAAGTAGACCCCGTATCAAACAAGACTTTAACAAAATCTGAGTAAACAAATAATGTACCTGAAACCACTTTATTTGATGACTCAACAACTATTGAAGTAGTTGCAAAGGATTTTTCTACACCCTTCTACTTCCAATCTTGCTGATCTCTTGCCTGAGTGACTAGCTTTGAAAAAACATTAGCATAATAAACCAATTCCTTACAATTAAATCATCTCACCACTGACTTCTCATTACTTTTTGGATCACTTTCCTTATATTCAAGAGACATATGACCAAACTTTACACATTTTTAGAACTTCCCAGAATTCACAAGACATTCTCCAGGATGATTTTTACCACACTTTTCACAAGAAGGAAAATTCATTTTCTTACCTCCAGACTTCTTTGATGAGTTCTTCCCCATTGCCTGCCAACCCGACCGCTTCTTATTCTTTTCATCACAAGGCACATATGTGTTAGTAAAATCCATATCAACTTTTTTATCACACCAAACAAGTTTCTCATAGCTTTTAAACTCTCATGAATCCAAGGCCCTTCGTATAAAAGGTTTCAAACCAAAGTAAAATCTATTAATTTTACTATCAAAGTTTGGAGTAAAATCTGGCACATACCTTTACAGTCTTGTAAAATTGGATTCATATGTAGCCACATATTCATGATCTTTCTACCTCAGTTTCAAGAATTTTTTCTCCATTCTGATTTGAACAGTTTTAGGAATTTTTTTTCCAGAAAAAGATTCTTAAAATCTTCCCATTCTAGACTATCAAGATCAACGTTTTCTATCGTATTCTTAACTAGAGACCACCACTGATTAGCTTAACCTTCAAAATGATAAATTAATAGTATTACCTTTTGGTATTATGAACATCCCATGACATCAAATATCTTTTCGAGAGAATTGATCCATCCCTCAGATATCACTGGATCTGTAGTTCCACTGAAAGCTAGAGGATGATACCACATGAAATGCTCCACAAAAGACATGTTCCATCACGGTAGATTAGGTTACTATCTAACATGGATGACACCACCATTTATCTCTTGCGTTAAATGTTCCATTACTGTCACAAACTGCTTAGTTCCGATTCCCACCATTCTAGGATGCAAATTCGGGCATGTATCAGCCTATTGGAACCTTCCTACATCAGATTCCCTATTTCTTTTGTGGAAAGACATTATGAACAGACATATATTAGTTGAAGAAACGTGGTAAACTTAAAATGCTATGTCATTTTAAATTAAACATAAATTAAAAATCATATAGGGTATTCAATTAACATCATTCTAACCCCTAAAGTTATCTAAACCTGCCTTTGATACCAACTATCAAGACCCAGCCTTAAAACATTACATAATCTTGAATTTTAGTCAAGAAGACACCTTTATTACACATTGAGGATCTTTTCAAGTTTAAAATTTTAGAGATTCATGATATCTTATATACATAACATACCACATTCATACAAATAGGATACTATTAAAAACAATATCCATTTTTTTCAAAGTATAAAACATTAAAACATAAAACACGAATTATTTGAAAAATATTCATAAAATTAATCATGAATACCTTCTTACTCATACCCATCCTTATATCTTGTGGAAAACATTTAAAAAACACAGGATGAGTACAAAACTCTATAAGGGATATAAAGAGAGAAATCGTTAGTCAAGTGATAACATAAAAAGAACAATAAAAACTATATCATAAAAAATTGAATGCAAAGAATACTAATTTAGTTGCATTGGGAAAAATTTACCATATAATTATTATATTCACCCTTACACTTGGAATAACCATTTGGTCAAATTCCATCTCTGGAGTACCCAATGCATTGGAGAGCTATAATGGTGCCCACCCATCATTTCTTGAGCTATAATGGGCTCAACCCAACACATCTTGAGATATAATGGTGCTCACCCACAATATCTTGAGATATAATGGGATTAACCAAACATAAATAATTTCCAAGGAACATAACATGAATAAAACATTTCATAACTCATATACACCCTTGAGCAAAACACATTCACATTTCAAAATACCTTTTTCTCATAAAAATCACTCTTAGAACATAAACATTCAAAAAATGATAATGAAATATTATTATTCAAAAACAACCATATAAATATATAATTGAGACACTATGGTAATAAAACATCATGAAATCATAAGATTACACTCATGTCAAAAAAAAGAACAATCTCTTTGGATTTTATAAAGGAGACATTTAAAAGGATTTTAAGAGGGAGGTCCTTTACAAATACCATAACATTGAAGAGAGAATTTATTAAACAAAATAAATATGTATATATACTATAAATACAGATAATACAAAATTATATAATCAAATTAAATTTCACAAGTCATCTTATCATGATAAAAATCATTTAAGTTGATGGTTAACCCAAAGAATGGAAATTGGGTTTAAGATTCACTTATGAAATTTCAGCATGGTATCGAGTGTACATGGGAGGGATTAATAAGATAGAATGGGATATATCATCATCAATATATAATAAGGGAAGTATGGTGGATGTTCTAAAACATACCCCATAATTATGAATTAAAAATAAAAGGACACAACATAGAGGAGATTCTTGAATAAAAGCGAGAGAGAGAGAATCCCTTACCTCAGGTTTGACTTCCTTGAAACGTGTTTAAGCCTTTTGTATAATGGTTAAAATAGTGTTATCATGATTTTAAAGAAATATTTTAATGTTTAAAACATATTTTATGATCACTTTATAACATCATTCCACCCATTCATTAATAATACTTTGTTATTTCCCTTGTTTCAGGTGCGTGCATTACAGGGTTTCCATGAGTGGTTTATATTGGATTTTTATGTTGGTTGTAAAAGAAACTCTAGAAGTGGAATGAAATGGTATTTAAATGTTTCCATAAAATTAATTATACAATTTATCATTTTTAATTATGATGTGATAAATATTCATTAGTTAAAACATTAATGATGTTCATTTAGACCATTTTAGTGGTTCTTTGATAATAACGACCTCATTTTGTTTTATAAATTAAAAACATGTGTAAAAAAGGATTCCAGAACCATGGATGATACATAATACATATATTATAGCCTGGTTCAACCATAAAAATGGTTTCATGACCAGAATTTAAGGAATTAAAGAAAATTGAAATCACATCATCCATAATGTCGGTAATTCGACACATCACAGACAAGGTTGTTATTCCTTGAATAAATGGGAGAGGAGAAGAAGAATGACGATGAATTTTCCATGAACATGAGAAAATTAATAATATAAAAGATTTATGGAGCTTTCATTCCTCTTGGATAAGAGGATGGGAAGAGACTATAATAAATGAAAAGTAAAGGAAAGGAAAACACATGAAAATGAAGATGATTTCTTACCTCTTGATCTCTTCTCCTTGAGATCCTCTAAGGATTTTGATTTTGTCCTTTGGGTGAGACCAGAAGGTATTGGACATGGGGAAGGAGATTGGGGAGGGAATTTTTCAGAAATTAGACAATTCTCAAGGCTTTATAGGTGTGGTTTGGCAAGGGGAGGGAGAGGGGTTATTTATACATGATGAGGGGGGTGCTTTTAGAATAAAATATTAAATAAAATAATATACCAAATGTTAGACTTATAATAGTAGTTTTTTGACAACATAAATAATATATTAATATAATATAATTAGTTTTAGACCTTAAATCATCTTTATAATTAGAATTCATTAATTTATTAAAAGGAAAGTGAAAAGAAAGAGAAAATGATACTTTAAGGAATCACTTTTTGACTTTAGGTTTTGGAAGGTTCTTTTTAGGTTTGGAAATTGATTTTATTGTATTTTAAGAAACCATTTATGAAATTAAATATATTATGGCTTGATATAAAGTTATAGAAAGTTTATTTCATCATTACATCATGAATGATGCAATTTAAGATATACCAGTTATGTGAAAAAAATGTATTTTTTACTATTCACCTAAAAATTGAAGTATTTCAGAAAAATCCCAAAAATTCACCCTAACCAATTTTAAACATGTAGAATCCAAAAATGAATTCCATTTTTCCAAAATAATTTTCTAAATATTATTAATTTAATTTTTAATTAAAATCATAATCTACTTGAAAAATACAGATTTTAAAATTTTAACTGATTTCATAATGCTTTAAAAAATTACATTAGGTATTATAAAATTATATTAAAACCCAAAATACATAGAAATGTTAATATATGATAACATTTTAGAAAAATAATTTTTCTTTTAAATTAATTAATTAATTATAATTAATTATAATTAATTATTTATGACTTACAAAAACACCAATACTTTGACTATAGTCAAATTGTCACTTATAATATGTATAAATTTTATTTAATCATTCATGGGTAAGTTTACTATTATTTTGGATGATTTACTATTCATAAGGGTCATACTACTATTCATAAGGGCATGTTACTATTCATAAGGGTAGGTTACTATTCACAAAAAAATAAGTTGGTCTTATAATACTCTAAATAACTTACTGATCATAATTGTAGATGACTATTTTTATAAATTCAAAACATAGAAGTGAGAAATTAAGTTTAATGTTAATTATCTTATAAGTACCTGGGTTGTTACAATGATTTTTTTTATATTTTAATCTTTTAAGAAATTCAAAGAGTTCTCCTCCCCTCACTTATAAATGGGCACCCATCCTTTCTCTTCTTTACACCACTTTGAGTCTTCTATATCAACAAAAACATTACAAATTATCACCTAAAAATCATTATCCACATTATATAGGTGATTTTATTCCCAAAATACCAACCCTAGGGTCCTTAATATGAGTTCTAAAGGAGTTCTTTCAAAGAAGAGGTAACCAACTTAATCGATCACTTTGTTTTAAATTATTCTTTTACCTCCTATAAATACATGATATTTATCATAAAATAATAATTCATTATACTCAATATAATTAAATTTTATTATTATTATTAAATCACAATTATCCACCCTCTTTCCCATAAAATAGGATGTGAAAGTATCGCTTATGTGTATATACATCTTACCGTCTCCATGTAGCGAGAAAATTCATTTTTTATAACCATATTTTATAGAAAAATATTATGATGGTTTTAATGTTTTATATTATATTTATTATATAATTATGATTCTTTAATTATAATATCATATCTAACTTCTTAAGTTTCAAACCGGTGTAAAATAATAATGTTGCTCGTGCGTACGTGTGGTATACCACCTCCACGAAGCAATGCGATTCATTTTTCATATCTGATATACATAGATGGAAATAAGGATATATTTAATGAATATATATTATATATATGATATAATAGTTATTTTTAATGGTTAATTATTATTAAATTTTTTTCATTCCATCTTTTGAAAAATGGAAACAACGTTCATGCGTACGTATGACCTACTGTCTCCCTAAATGGTGTAATTCATCTTACTATCTATATATTTTATAAATAAATATAAATATAAATATATATATAATGAATATATATGATATTTATATAATTATTAAAATTATTAATATGATGGAATCATGATCAATGCATAATGACCAGGACCGCCGAACTTAAACATGCATGAAGAAAGAAGCAGTTATCACTCAGAATAGCGATTTTAATGAAAAATTGTTAATAAACAGATGATAATATGTCATAAATAAATCAAAAATTGTATAATAACTACGATTATTCTTCTATAATACATTTATAATAAATATATATTTATTATACATGAGGTTTGAATGTGTATAAATAAATATGGGACTTAAGGTAAGAGATTAATGTTTCAATCCTATTTTAATCGGCATTGTTTATGATTGAATTTATATTAAGGAAATTTTATGATCCTTATATGATAAATAAATTTAATTTTTTATTCTACTATAATTAATTATTAATAATACATGTTTTCCTTACATTTTCCTCACTTTAAATATTAAATAGATTGAAATAACGTTTTTAAGGAAAATATGCTTTATTTATCTCTTTAGTCGAAAATAATTTTTTTCCATATCCATATTTTATAAAAATATTTTTAAGAATATTTTTAATTTCATAATATTATTGTTTAAATTAATTTTAACCCAAGATTTATTTTTTACAAAATGGGTTAAAAGGAATATTCTTATTGTTTTCCTAATGAGGCAATGTTTGAATTTTTACAGAAGTGTGAAATAAATGTTTTCTTTTAACTTATACAGCATGAATAGAATTTCTAGATATCATGAATTCTAAATTATTTGAATATTAATTTAAAAATTTTCATAGTTCTTTTCAAATAAAAATTTTTCCTTACTATTTGGGGAATTTTTAGATTTTAAATTTAGCTATTTCAAAGTGAAAAGGGTATTTTCCTTAGAAATTATTCTTATGAATATTTTAAAGGAATTTTTAACTATAATAACATCCTTTTATTTTAATTATTCTTTAATAGGGATATTATCCAATGATACTATCCTTATTATTATTATGGATGGTTTATGATTATTATTATGAGTTTTTATGAAACCCATTTATTTTCTATGGGTCATACTATGATGAATTTATGAAATATTTTTGAAACCTATTTTATTTGCATGGGTTATGATATGATGAACGTTTTATGATCTTATGACACACACATATATGGTTTTCATTATGTGATAGGTGGGACTGGAATTATATATCCCTCCAATTCATTGGGTAAAGTTTTATATCTCATGAGATAACTATGGGAAACAAGTCGACGTGCTTAATCTACTATGGAAAACAAGTCGATGTGCTTGATCCACTATGGGAGACAAGTTGATGTTCTTGATCCACTATGGGAAGCATGATATAATGAATGATCTATTTTTGATATGGGAAATAAGTGTTGATGCTTGATCCACTATGATTTGATGGTCTTAGTAGTTAACCTTGATATATGAAATGGTTTCTATACTTATAATGGTGCCACAATTTTATGACATGAACTTATGGTTAATGATTTATTTATGATTATTTCTCACTCTTATGATACATATAATTTGAAATGATAAAATTTTATGCCATGTATCATTCTTATGATCTATTATAGATTGATTATGAACTTTGTAAGTTATTTTTGTGATCTCATACCCTTAAGTTTATCTTATACATTCACATGATCATAGATTTTTATCTCCCTTGTTTACCCTTACTGAGTATATTAGATCACCCTTTATTATGTTTCCTTTCCCTAGATTATGAATAAATTTTTAATTAGGGAATGACTATGAAAATTATTAAGTGGGAAGTTCTTTATGGGTGATTTTGAAGGTCTTTTATGAAATAAGAAGATTGCATATCTAGTATCCAATGACACTAAAATTTTGTGGTCCTTATGCATGTATTTGTAAAATATATTGAATATTAATCTATAAATATGTAATATTTATGTATGAAAAGTATGGGTTAGTATGCTGACTCACTTTCCATCTCAGGAACCATTCTTGTTTTTTGGTTTTGAACTTCTTGAAGTCCAATTCACATCCTTTGACTCCTTGATTCATGCAATCCTTCTCAAATAAAACACTATGTCAAGACAAAAATACTTTTTTTTTTCAGTGGGATTATAGAAATAATATCCCATAATTTTATTGGGATAACTAATAAAAAATATTTATCCAATTTAGGGCCATGTTTTTTATAATCCAAATGTCATGCCTATTATTTACAACCCTAAATCTTCATAAAAGACAAACTGGGATGCTTCCCAGTCTATATCTCATATGGGGTATTTATAACCAATTTATATGAAATAAAATTGAGTAATAATGTATTAATTTCTAGAGAATGTCCCCAAAATGATATATGAGATCACACTAACTCATCATTGATTGAAACTTGTCCAACAAGGTAAGATTCCTCCTCTCAAGCACACTATTCCATTATGGGGTTCTAAGAGGTGTAGGTTATGAAAAATTTCCTAATATATAAAATGATCAATAAATTATTAGATCATGTATTCACCACCATAATTTGATTTTAAAATCTTAATACTTTTTCATAGTTGATTCTCTAAATTGTTTCTAATCTTCTTAAAATTTTCAAAGGTTTCATACTTGTGCCTCATAATAAACACATAAATATACCGATTAAAGTCACCATTAATGATTAAAAAGTACCTTTAACCATCACTTTCTTTTTCACTGGTTGGTTTATGTATACCACATGTATTTGATCCAATAGTTCACTTGATCTCTCAATTTTTCTGCTAAAAGGTTATGTGGTCATTTTTTCTAATGAGAAAGACTCACATTTATCAAAATATTCATAATTGAATGATTACAACATGCTAAGTAATGAACTAAATGAAATATTTGAGATCCTTATATTGATGAATCATAATACACTTTAAATATTTTAATAATTTTTACATGAATTTATATTATAGTAAAATAACTAATCATCCAAACATACTTCAATTTGAACTATGCACCTTTCAAACCACCTCCATACTATAATAAATTAAATTTATTTCTAAGAAAATAAAAATATAAGAACTATTATATAGTCCATTTATAAACTTTAAATAATAATACATTAGAAGACAAGTGGTGGTCAATATTTTTAGATATATTTTTACAACAATAAAATTCTTAAATCATTATAAATAAAACACGAAGCTTGATATTGGAGACAACTGATAAAAAATCATTCAAGATATTTTTTAGGATTACAAATGGGATATTCCCAACATTGAGAGAGAGTGGGGGGGGGGGTGTTGGTATACTTTAAAAACAATTTATACTTTTTATACCTTGTCACTTATTCACTTATTCAGTGAATATATTATATCTTTCTCTCTATCTATCATTTGGTCAATATGAATAAATATGTAGAATATTAAACCAACACAAAATAACACTAGGGTTTGTTGATGAGGTTCACCTCCCTAAGGATGACTATACCCCTGGAGAATCATGGTTATAATCCCATGTGCATAACTTCCTTATTATTATTAAAGAAATCATGAGTAGGGGTATGAACTTGAACTCATTATCCTGACATTGACTAGGTACAAAGAAATCAATATCTTTTAGATATGTAACTCTTTAAAAAATATAGGAGTTATTCCACACCATGTTAAGTAAATCAATAATGAAATCTCATGTACCAATTGGATAGTGTAGGTGTGGTCTTCCTTCCTCACTTTCAATAGTCAAGTGAGATACCTAAATATTTTCAGATTTATACAATAGGATACTATAGGCTAGAATTCACAGATGTTTAGATTGAATATGATTTGCATTTAGCATAACTAAATTCTACTATACCCATTCTTCTTTTCCTTCATTGTGTAAGGGATGAATTCTTCACGCAGTATTGGAAAACCTTTTTCTTCCCTTGAATTCATAAAATAAAAATATACATAACAATTCATATCTCTCTCACTCTTCTCAACTTACAAAATATTCAATAATACTTAGTCAAACCTATCTTTATTCTCATTCCTCTATTATCAATATTCATTTTATATGAATATTACTCTCAATATTCAAAATTTCAATACCCCAAAATCTCTTCTATTCAAAGATTTTCAAAATATTTAGTCTTCATATTTAACATGTTTCCTTTTATCATTCATGAAGAATCGACATTTAATATTTTATAAATACCATTCTTTGAATTTTAATAACTCATAGTATTTAAGCTTCCAAAAATATAAGTGTTTAAAAAATCCTCATTTTTTCCTTCTTACTCCTTTAAATATCCACAAATTCCATATGGAATAATATATTCATAACTATATAAATTCATTCACCATCAATTTTGGGTTTGGATCCTTTATTTTTAGTGAAAGACACTATGTGAATCTATGGAAATCATTAATACATTGACAATAATGTGGTTAAGTCTCCCTATATCTCACAGGTAGTTTGTAATATAACCATGATTATTACTATAGTGTGTTCACCCCTTAGGATACCGAACCGACTCTAACTGATATATCTTCCATATCCATTCTCCACCATCAAATTCCTTTGCATGAATCACAACTAACTCATAGAAACATTATGATATTTGAATAATGAGGAATAACATAACATCACCTTATTTCACTTGTTTATTAATAATATTTATTCGTAATAAATTCTACTTTTTTCTTACCTATAAAAAACTCTTCATTACCCTTGCATAACTCATTGAACACTGAGGTTACCTTTAAATAGCTAAAAAATGACATTTATGTAGTAAAATTTAAGAATGAGTTACCTTTATATAGTAAATAGTTACCCTTACATAGATCAATGACACCTTTATATGTGTGGTTCTACCCTTATGCATTCCAAACTTACCTTCATACAACTGATGCATCTTGAATATTACCTTTACATATCCCTCAAGATTTCCTCACTACCTTTACACATGTGAAGATAACCTCAACACATATCTATAATGATAGGGTTACCTTTACCCAACTAGATATTACCCTTACCTATGTAACTGTACTTTATAATCACCTTTATGTGGGTATTGGTTTACCTTTATGTAACTCACACTTACCTTTACTGACCTTTACACAACAAGTGAATTTGATGAAATCACCTTGACGTAGTGTATACACTTCATTTTTACTCATACATTGTGGAAATTTAAAATTTCTGCACAATCTTATCTGATTCAGGACAATATTCTCATGATCTTTCATGGTAATTGGATATGGTAGGTTTCAAGCTCAATTAGATATGACACAAACTACCACAAAAATAGAATCGTTGGCATGAGGTTGAAGACAACTAAGGATGTAACCATCTCATTTTAAGTCTCATGTGTGTTTATATTTTAAACATATGGATAGTTTCACACTTCTACAATCCCACATCGAAAGAGACTTTAGTATGTTGCCACTTAATAAGCTAACACTCTCCCTCACCGGCTTAATGAAGTCTAATGGGAGCCGATTCTCTCCCATGACCCAACGTGCCAACCCACACATGTGGATTCTAAACACCCTTAACCTACCTTCCTATGTCGACCCACACACTCAAACCTACACCAACCCATGAATTATTACAAACTTAACTCTGCATCCATTCTATATGAAATATGAACTTGACTTTGACAAATCTCAAAAACTCAGAAGTCATAGGAAATTCTTTATGAAGTCATTCTAAACTCAATTGTCTTCTTCAAATAACCATGTGATATATAAAACACAGTGGAAAAAATATAAAAACCTATAATTTATACATAAAAAATAATCCAACCCTTCATTTTAAATCTCAAATTCATCTAAATAATTTCCAATATAATTTTTTACTTTTCAATATTATAATCATAAGGACAAGACACTTTAAATCAAACCATTATCATTTAATCATTCTTTCTTGAGAACTTCTAAAATAACCTCTAAGTATTTCTTCATTAAAATATTGAAATCATGTTAACATCACATATCCATTGAAAATAAATAAAACACAAACAAAAAAGTAGGCTTATCAATCTTCCCCTTTTTGTTTTTTTTTCAATACCCATGCTAGAAAATGGTATGTTAATATGCACCTAAAATTATTATTTACTCCATTATTCATCATTTTTCTTCTCTCCTCTATTATCATTGAATCCTATAATTTTATTCTTCCCCCATTATTGATAAAAAATAAAAATTACATGGAAGAGGGTGGTATCAATTTATTCTTAAGAAATGTTCCCTCATTCATCTAACTCAAAGTCTATATGAGGAATACTTGATACGGAAAACAAGAGGGTTTGGAATAGACAACAAAGCTATCCATAATGAAAAGAACTTGATACCAACTCATACCATTGTCATTCTTTATCCTCAGGGACTATAAAATCATTCTTAAAATTTAAACAATTAATACTAATTGATAAATATATTTATTTTAAATAATTTTAATCCTGAAATTACTACACTCATCTCAATACACAAATTAAAACATTCAATGAACACAACTTAATATCTTATTAAATATGTGACCAAACCTATAATATCTTAAAAAATTTCATCTTTTAATGTCAGTGATGAAAAGAATACCCCATTAATATCAGAACCAATTCTTGAGAAACGAGGATGAGATAATATTCATTCATACTTTCTCAATGACAATTTTTCAAGAAACTTCTATAAATTTTAGAATTTCATGAGATATTAGAGTTTTTGAAGCTTCCCAAGATCAACCCCCATATAGGGATGATATCCATATCTACTTTATATAAGTATAATTTTTTAATTATAAGTTATACATCTTACCATGATGGTAACTTCTTCAGATCTGAAATAGTTACTCCAACTTACTTCACTTCATTATTTCTCAACTTGATAACTAAAACCACCCTTAATTCCCTACATGGATAACACAAAAATACAAAACAAATGATAAAAGAATAATGTGGAACCTCATTTATTCCTTATTAAGAGCAATAAGGATGATAACCCCTCCTCAACCATGATACACTTTACTTTTTGGATTTATATTAATGAATATTCTTCAGGATGATTTTTCTAGATTTCACAGTAATATTGGATAACATAGATACTTTTTACCTTTCAGATTCCTCTTTTCATGGGTAATTATTCTTATTATAAGCCATAGAGGCACAAGGATCACTTGGGGAAATATACACATTCTTTATAATCACTTCTTGGTAAGGTATAATTGTTATATAATCATTTGTGATGTGTCCAATTTGCTTGCATCTCCCACACAACTCCTCATGAGATCTAAGGATTCCATATTTTGACAACCACTCATAAAATTTGTCTTATTATTCATGTGTAATATTTATTTTCACTTTTTAATTTTATATTTATTGTGCCTCTTCCATTATCACAACTTTTACAAGATCACCTAGACAAATAATTAAACATTCCTCAGGTGTCTACTTGACCTCATTGGTTATTACAGATGGTTTCTTTAGAATTAATTTCACTAAATAAGTCCTATTATCCTTTTATTAGAATACCCTTATAGTTTTCTCATGCTTTATTATATCAATATTCACATTCATGTCTTATTTATAAGCATCCATTATGTGTCCTATTTTTAAACAAAAGAAGCGATTTTTTCTTTTCGAAATGGTATTTTTCTTTTTCTTCTTGGGAGTATCTTATTTAATAACTTTCTCTTGATTTTTACATAAGTATGGAATATATTTTCTCTCCAAGTTTTGTGATTTTATTTTATTGTTTGTTTTTGATACCTTCTTAGTTGAGCATGCACTATCCTTATGATCACTGCCATTGTACTTTCCATAAAAATTTCTAAGTTTTCCAAATCTTTCTTGAGTATACTAATTATTAATTTTTTCCCATGGCCATTTCTTCATATCAATATTGATACCCCTCAATATAATCTCATATTTTCTCATAGAGGTTGACACATTATGCTAAAAACCACCATCCATGTGCCCAAATTTTTTCAGGAAAACCCCCCAAAAACCTTGATTTCTTATTTTGTATCATAGTCTAGCCAGATCTCTTTGCATACTATTTTTGTGCCTTTTCATTTACCAAATGATACTATTTTTGAAAAAAACAACTTATACAATTGATTCCAACCATTTTGTATGTGGTGGTGGTATCCTCATGATTTTTACTCATACACTTTGAGTTTAATCCTGAATTGTGAATAAAAAAAGATTTAGTAAAATCACTATTTATAGAAGTGGATGGTACCTTCTATTCTTGGGATGGAATAATCTGATTATTGGATGATATATGGATTTTTTTCCACCAGATCGAGTTATTTTGAAATATTACCCCTCTTATAATTTTTTATGGTAGTGACTTTCATTTTAACTTGTTGTGAAGACCCATGTTGAATATTTTATAGATTTGTTTATATGATTTTCAAATCAAGACATTTCATATTTAATATATTTTTCTCATCCTCATCTAATTATATTTTTTCTTCAAACTCATTCTTGATCTCTATAACATGCATTTAAAAATCTTAATGCATTATAGGATTCTATTATAATAAATAATCAATCTCTTACCTTGTTATATTTGATCACTAGTTGATCATTTTTAACATCAATGATATCTATTTTCATTTTCTCTAAAGTATATAATTTTTATTCAATCTTATTAATAGATTTGTCTTTTTTAGGATTTCTTTAAATAAATATTTCCCAAATTTGAACCATGTTTCTTCAATATCCATGATTCTAGAACTCATAACACTGCATAGATTGGTGATATTAACACTCATCATCACCTTTTGTGCTTGCGATTCCTCTATTTTCTTTGATTATTATTCAAGGTGGGAAATCTGTTTTTGCAATCTTTTAAAATATCCACAAATAGAAGTGAATATATATTTTATACAATTATAAAAGATTTCCTTTAAGGATCAATTGATTTATCTTGTGATTTATCAAAATTGTGATATTTAACATTAATACTTAGTTCTTTGATTGGATAATTTTGGTAAGAATATTCTACTTACTATTTAGCACATAACTGATTTGATTCATTAGAGGTATAAGAGTTTTCCATATCCTTGATGGTTGATTTTATCACCAGATCTTCTTTATCTATGAAAGATACTTCTTTATTATGATTAAATAATGGGAAAACTGCTTCATCTTCATCTTTGTATAGGTGGGTTATCTTCTCATTACAAAAATATTAAAGTGGGGACTTGTTATCAGACATAATATTAATACATCCAATTTGATTACCTTTAAATAGTATAGAGTCATCATTATTTGAAGAGGAATTTCTCAAATTATTTGTATCTCTTTTATTTTTATTCCTTATTACCTTGGAAAAAACATCTTCTATGGTTTATTTGTATGATCCTAGAACAACCTTAGAGGGGAGGGGTGAATCAAGGTGTCAACTTTTTCTTAAAATGAGACGGATCTTGTACCCACATTGGTAGGAACTGATTAAAACTGACTAATGTAATTATTCAGTTATCAAATACCCAAATGAAAAAATAGAAACACAAAAAAATAGTTTTACTTGGTTTATCACTAATAGTCCAAGGAACATATGCTGAAAGTGAGTCAGTCATACCTTTATACACTAAACTTCACTAGTTATTGTGTATTACAATTTTTTGGACATGGTCACTCTATTATAGGCCCATTTCCTTGAAAATAATTTTAGGGATAAAAAAATTCCTCCACCATAAAACTTCCATAGACCCCCCTTGCTCACTGCATTGGGTGGAGTCTTAATCAGTTTTTCAACTTGAAGGTAACCTTAGTATATTGGGCATTTAAGTATTTGAACATGATAAGAATGAGACTATACTTGCACTGTAGACCTAAGTTGATGCACTTGAAAGAACTGTTTACTTAAATCAAATGTTCAACATTATTTTTTTGTTAATCTCTTAGCCTTCACGAAACCTCATTCTTATTTCCAGGAAACTTCAGCCTTCACAAACCCACTACCTTTCATGAAGCTCCCATCCTTTGCAAAGCTCCGATCCTTCACGAAGCTTGAAAAAATAGTGATGTTACCAACCTTCATGAAACACCTTTCTCTAAAATTACATAATGTCAATAATTTATAAACCATAATTTTCATGAATCTTGAGTTCACAAATAGTTCTAGATTTTCAAAAGGATTTTCTTCACAAAGCACATTTGTGAAATCAGATCATTTCACCATTTTTCCAAATTCTCTCTTTGTGAAAATTATGTGGGTGGATATCTATTTATAAACTTTTCCTTTTATGAATATTTCAAAATCACCATGACTTTTTCATTAACCTCTATAATCATGTTAAAAAATATCCTAGTATTCAAGAAACTCTAGTGAAATTTACTTATTCTATAAGTTTCTCTAATTCACGTAGATTACCATCACCCCATTACAACTCATCCATTTTTGCGAACCTTAAATACTTCATGACAAAAATTTACTTAACGAATATACACATCTTTATGAAACTACAATCTTCATGAAACCCATTCCTTTACCATATATTTGAAAAGTTATTATTGGAAATAACCTTTTGCAAAGCTCTATCCTTCCTCATTATTTTTTGCTCAAAAAATTTGGAAAACACTGGGAAATGATGACACCTTCAACACTGAAGCCTCCTGCACTGTAAGATCACTTTACTTTAAAAATCCTTGATCAACCCTATTCTGGATTGAAAGAATATACAAATTATACTATGTTTCCATCAGTGAAAATCTTTGGTTCCAATAATCTACCCCTTTAGATTTGTTGGCAATTTGAAAATAAATTCAATAAAGTAACAACCTTGATAAAAAACTTGATAGGCCTAAAATAGATCATCCATCACTCTAATTCTACATAAAAAAATCTTGGTATAGAAAACAAGAGTGGAAGAAAATAATTTCATGCCTTGATAGACCATTAACCAATCCTGTAAACCTAAAAATCATTGAATTTACACTTATCACCCCATTTGGGAATAAATCCAAAGAATATGTATTTATACTTATAGTTCCAAAAAAACTCCCCTTGGTCATATCTCCCCCATAGACCTACATCACATCAACAAACAAATTAAAAAAATTAACACAAATGGGTAGAGTAGAATAACCAAAACCTTCTCATGTAATGGGAGATGGATGAACACCGAGGTTCAAATAATGTTTCTCTAACATTTGTGGTTCCATTAAATTAGTTAGAATTTCTGCCACTTGATCCTTAGTTTCAACATGTTTCATTTGAATTTCACCTTATTAAACCTTTTCTTTTATGAAGTGATATATGATCTCAATATGTTTGGTATGAGAGTGTTGAAATAGATTTTTTGTAAGATCAATCACACTCTTATTGTCAAAATGTATCACCATCGGTTGTTTCACCTCATCTCCAATATCAGTAAGTTTCTACTTCATTCAAAAATAGCAGAGTGTATTCCTTTTTCACAATTATATACTCTGTTTTAGTAGTACTAAGAGAATTTATTTCTTATTTCTTGCTCAACTATCCCACACATTTGTTTTCAATAAAGAATTCACGACCACTAGTGGAATTTTTATCCACCAAATCTCTAGTCCAGTCAGTATTAGAAAATGTTGATAATTCATTATCTCTTCCTTATGAAATGTATAATCCAAAGTTGAGAGTACCTTGAATATACCTCACAATTATTTTAACTACTTTCAAATGATCCTACTTCATATTACATTAAAATAGACCCACTAATCATGTTACAAAGAAAATATATGTCCATGTTACAATCAAATATAATAAGATTCTAATGATTCTATTATATAGGGTGGGATCCACAGATATCTCATACTTATGATTTCCAATTTTTTCCCAACCATAATCAGATTCAATATTGGTTTGTATTCATACATATTAAATTTATTCAGAAGATATATTGCATATTTTTCTTTAGAAATGAAGGTTTAATCCTTATTTTTAATCACCTACAACCCTAAAAATTATGTGAGTTTACCAATCACATACATTTCAAATTTTGATTTCTTGTGATTAGAAAATTATTCTACTAATCCCTCCATTATTCTACCAAAAATAATATCATCCAAATACATAAGCACCATAAATTGATCTTCTTGAGAATTATTCACATAGATAATATGGTTAAAACATCCTCTTTTAAATTCTATATTCTTTAGATAACCAACTAGTTGATAATACAATGATTGTGGTGCCTAATTTAGACTATATAGAGCCTTATTTAATCTAAAAACCTTTTATTCATCATTTATAATTAGAAATCACACTAGTTGTTTAATATAGAATTATTATTCAATAACACCATTTAATAATTCCATTTTAACATCCATATGATAAAACCTATATTCTATTTTAATTTACATGAAAAGGAAGATCCTAATCGACTCTAGTAAATCTAACAGAGAAAAAATTTCTTCAATATCAATGCCTTCAATCTCTGTATAGACTTTAAACACTAAGCGTACCTTATTTCTGATCACATTTCCTTGATAATCAAATTTGTTTTTAAAGATCCAGTTTGTTCCAATCTCATTGTGATTTTATGGTCTCTTAATAAGATCCCATGTCTGTTTATTTTCAATCTAATTTAGTTCTTTATTCATGTCCTTAAACCACGATTCATAATTTTCTATTTATTTAAACGAGGTTGGTTCCAAAATTGATTGAAAGGAAGAATTTTATTTATTCCTCATTCTCCTTGTATGTGTAGATGTATTCCAATCCCCAATGATGTTAGATTGATCAAGTTACACTCTTTTATTTATCCTATGAAGCTTTAATAAAGTTTCTTCATCAACAATATCCTCTTATGACTCTTCTTTTGAATCATCATCATTTTGAGATCCATAAATATTTTTCAAGCCTTATACTATTTCTATATTTGAATCTTCCCACTATCCACTTTCTTCTTCATCTTAAATCATATCAACATATGAGCCCCTTTAAGTATTTATAGTTTTATACTCAATGATCTTGACATCATTGATTTCCACAATCTTTATGTGATAATTATTGTAACATTTTTAGGCTTTATATTAATTGAATATCCAAGGAATATTTCCTCATCAGTACCATCACCATACTTTCCTTTATTTTCTTATTTGTTTTAGATACAAAATTTACTTCTAAAAACACAAAAATAATTTAGAGAGGGATTCCTTCCATTCCATATCTCATATGGTGTCATGGTCTCTCCTATAAAAAGATCTATTATTTTTTGAGTGTACATCGCTACTTGAACAAACTATTTTCAGTAATAACATGAAACATAACTCTCAATAAACATAGTTCTATCCATATTATTCACCTATCAATTTTTTCATTCAGATACCCCATTTTTTTGAGGGGTTATCAATGAAGACACCTCATGATTTATCCCATGTTTTTCAAGGTAATTTTAAAATTCAATGGATTTGAATTTTTTTTCCATTTTTATATCATAAAATATTGATTGTGTAGCCAATTTCATTCTTAGATATTTGATGATAACTCTTCATGTAATCAAGAACTTGTCATTTATTCTACATAAACATCACAAAATACATTATACTATAACCATCAATAAAAATAATGAAGTATCTCTCTAAACATGTGCCAAACACATTTATTGGACCACACATTTCTGTGTGGATGAGATCAAGCAGATTCAATTCACTTTTGTTCTTTGGAAGATATGAACTCTGAACCATCTTTCCTCGCATGAAAGCATCACATGTATTTTGTAAATCAATCATCATATTGGTAATTCCAAAAATAATATTTATCTTGGAAATTTATCCCATTATCTATTGATTAATGTGACCCATCCTCCAGTGCCACAAGTTGTTCTCTTCTTCAATTATGAAGAAACAAGTGTTTTATTTACCATCAATGTGCTATAAATTTTCATTTGTTCTATATGATTTCATGATAGGATTACATATCTTTCCTTTGATAGTTCACCACTTCTAATTAAATGTCACTACTAGTCTTGATTCATAGATTTGACTCACACATAGAAGATTATGATGCAAACCTTCCATGGAAAGAACTTCAATTTTCATTAGCTCATCATTTTCTTGTTTTTTATTTCCACTACCTTTGATATTTAAGGCACCATATTTACTGAATATCACTATTCCATCAACCTTTTTCTTAATATTTTTCAAAAAAATATGTATTTCCTATCATG
The DNA here is from genome assembly GCA_963277665.1 of Viscum album. Classification (NCBI taxonomy): domain Eukaryota; kingdom Viridiplantae; phylum Streptophyta; class Magnoliopsida; order Santalales; family Viscaceae; genus Viscum; species Viscum album. The sequence continues at coordinate 998,875,822 of OY728128.1, read as the reverse complement.
TGGGATAAACATATGCTATCAAGAATCAAGGCGCTACTGTTATTTATATATTGGAGAGAAATTTCTATAAGGTTGGATTTGTCAATATTATTCTTTTCCTTCCATAAGATACCTAATTTATTAGAGGAAAATGAAGGTATTTACAATATATTTTCAATATTCATGGGTTTATCATACTCATATTCTTCCTCTTTCAAAGGAGAATACCTATTTTCAAGAGCGATCCTGCTTGGTTGATGGGTGTTGACTTGTCTCAGAGTTCTGTAGTTATAGCTCACACCTTTCCTCTGCCTGCAATGAATAACTTTATGGCCATAGTTATAATAGTTAAAACAATATCTATAGAAACTATTTCTTCTCTATGATGAAGGATATGATATCATTCTCCTTTGTTTAATTCTAGGTGATTCCCCATTTACATAGCTCCCTACCACTTCATAGTAATACATGGTATGGCCTAGAAATCTACCTAATTGAAAATTCATAAGGGGAAATATCTTCTCACTTTCTTTCCTCCACATGTACCATTATTTTGAAAAGGTATTTGATTAGTGATCCTCTATAGATACCTGAGGATTATTTTAAGCTCTCTTTTATGTTTGGTTCAAAGCAATCTCTATTGGGACATTAGGTGCCTTTGTGATATGTATAACTTTATTCTTCCCTTTACTTGACTCATCAAATTTACAACCTTTGATGTTCCTATATCATATCAAATTACACTTTTCCCCATAAATTTGGATTGCTAATCATTCAAGGACTTCTCTACTCCTTCAGAACCATGTTTATATCTTTCCAACAACTCTTCATATGAAATTATTCCAAAATACAATTTCTTATTTATTTTCCTTGATTTTGATTCAATTTTTTTATTTACTCCTTAATGTAAAAACTTCTTATTTAAGTCCCTCAACTATAATATCCTTTTCCTCTAGTCTCTATGTAAGGTCATTAATAACTTTTTCATTCTCTTCAATCCTAAGTTTAAACTCCACAACCTATTCTAATATTTCAATAATTGTTAAATGTTCTTCTGATTTTCCTTCTAGTCAATCAATTTGTTCTTCAAGTTGATCCACATACCCTGATGACTCTTTCAAAAAGGATCTTATCTTTATATTTTTATTTTTTTTGAATGTCAATCTCATCAAGAGCACCCACAAGTTCCACCTAGAGATCAACAAAACCTATCATCTAATTATCTTATTATTTTTTAGGTTATACCTTTTCAATTGTATCCATCATGAATGCTTATGTATTTGGTTTAAACGTTGGTTCTACATCCTCCAAAAAGTCATTATTATCTTGTTCCTCTTTGTATATGAAGCTATTTATTTGTAATTTATTTCTTGATTTGAAGTCTCCATTTTAGGGAACATTTTCTAAGGATTATCTATGATTTCTAATTCACTTTATACATCATCTAATTTCCTTGAGCACAAAGTAACAATTTGACCTACTCCGCCATATCGAAAACAATCTAAAGGAAGCTTTCCTTAAAATATCACTTTTCCGCTCTTGAATTTCTTTGAAAAAAGAGAAATAAATTCATCTTCCTCATCATCTCCATCAACACTAACTCTGAAAATATCATGTTTTTAAATGTATTTGAATTATATTTCCTTTCTTACTCGAATTTTTTCATATTTTGTTTTGAATCTCATTTCATAATCCACTAGGATTCTTATAAGATCATCAAGATAAATATTAGACAAATCTATTTCCCCAAGGGATGAAACTATTGGATTATACGGAGGTGGTATCCTTACTAGGATTTTATTCACAATGTAAATATTCTTAATTTATTCTCCAATTCCTTTAATAGCTCCAAAAACTTTAGTTATTCAATTAAAGAAACTATTTTCATTTCTATCTAGATGAATTTTCAGATCATCAAACTGATTTTACAAGACATGAAGTTTTTCCTGTTTTACTTTTTTATTACCTTCATATATATTTCCAATTTCTCATACTTGGAATTTCCTATAGTGAAACTCATCATCTTCAAATATATTTGATTATATAGAGCTGTAGTAAGATAATTTTGAGCTTTGGAATCCACATCAAACATTTTCCCGTCTATTTCATTCATAGAAAGATCTATCACATCAGTGACCTGGATCCCCTAAGCTAGGGAATAAATAACTTACATACTAAGGGATATAAAATGAAATCTAATCTTATTATTAAAATCTATAAGTTTCTTCCATAAAATAGGGGAAATCCCCTAACATTCACTAAATTTTCCATTAAAATCATAAAGGAAAAATTTAACACCTATAATCTGAACCTGGGCACTTATTCCACTTGTAGAACCCTAGAACACCATGAGAGGGGTGGGGTGAATTAGGGTGTCAAATTTTTCTTCAAATTACATGGATATTATCCCCATGTTGGTAGAAACATGTTAAGAATTTCTAATGGAATCATGTAGTTATCAAACACCCAGATGTAGAAATAGAAACACAACACATCAGTTTTACTTGGTTCACCACTAAGTTATAGTCGAAGGAGCATATGATGATAGTTCATAATTCATACCTAAATAAACTAAAATTCACTAGTTATTATGGATTACAATTTTTCAGACATAGTTACTCTGTTCCAAGACCATTTCCTTTACAAGAATTTTAAGGATAACACACGCCTCCCTCAAACCACTTTTGTCAACTCCCCATTGATCACTTAATTGGGAGAATTCTTACTCCATTTATTTACTTGAAGGTCACCTAATTATATTGGTAATTTAAGACTTTATCCCTAATTATAATGTGTCTTATATCATAGACCCAAGTCAATACACTTGAAATCACTATTCAATTAAATCAAATGCTCAACACTACTGTTTGTGAATCTCCTAGACTTTGAAAAACCTAATTCTTATTTCAAGGAAACTTCATCCTTCATAAACCCACTAACTTTCATGAATATCCCAGCCTTCTCAAAGATCCTAGTCTTTGAGAATCTCCCAACCTTCACAAAACTCCACTCTCTGAAATGTCTTAATGTCAATAAGTTATAAACTATAATTTTTAAGAAGCTTGAGTTTGTGAAGAGTTCCGTATTTTCAAAAGGATTTTCTTCAGGAATCACCTTTGTGAAATCAGAGCATTTCACTCTTTCTCCAAAATCACTTTTTATGAAAATGATATGGGTGGATACCTATTTATAAACTTTTCATTTCACTAATCTTTTTAGCTCATCATGAACTTTTTGCAAACCTATACAATCATTTTCATGAATATCCTTGTCTTTATGAAGCTCTGATGAAATTTACCCATTTTCTAAGATTCTCTAAATAATGTAGATTAACTTCACCCCATTTCTAATCAACCATTTTCACGAACCTTCAGTCCTCCATGATAGATTCCTTTATAAATCCCCACATCTTTGTGAAACTTAAATCTTTATAAAACCCATGAATTCAACATATATTTGAAGAGTCAGTCCTAGAAAATAATCTTTCATGAATCTCACTCCTTCATACTGATTTTGAGCTCAAAAAAATTATAAAATACTAGTAAATTATGGAACCTTCAACACTAAAGCCTCCTATACCATAAGATCACTTTCCTTGAAAACTCCCTGATCAACCCTAGTGTGGATTGACAATAAACAAAAAATACACTCTTTTTCTAGCTGTTAAAAAACTTGGTTCCAATATTCTTTGATAGATAATTCATAGGATCATTTAGATCTATACTTATTATACCATTTTAAAATAGAAACTAAAAAAATTCAAATAAATTTAACTAAATATTAAGGATAATGCAATCAGAGGTGTGTCTTGATGCTCTAATACTAATTATTAGGGTCAAAAATGGATTTGACCAACATTGATGGGGGGATCAGTTTTGGTATACCTTTAAACCAATTTAAAATTTTATCCCTTATTTCCACTTATTTTTTTAGTGAATGGATTATCTATTTTTATCTGAATCTATATTGGCTGATATGAATGTAGATGTAGAATAATAAACCAACAAAAAATAACACCAAGGTTTTTTGATGAGGTTCACCTATATAAGGATGAAAATATCCCCAGTGTATTGTGGTTATTATCCCATATAAACAACTTCCTTATTATTATCAAATAAATTATGAATGGGGTTATAAACTTCAACTCATTATCCTAGCACTAAACAGGTACAAATAATGAAATAAATTACTAATCTATAACTTCTTAAAGAATACAAGAGTTGTCCTACACCATGATAAGTATATCAATAATTAAAGATAATGTCCCTCTTGGATAGTGTAGGTGTGATCTTACTTCCTCACTTATAGAAGTTAGGTGGGATACCTCAAGATCTTAATACATCTATAATATGATTATATATGCTAGATGATGAAATCATTGAGACTCAAAAAATTAACTACTTATACCTTCTTACTCAAGTATATTAGAGACCTTGGTCAATCCATCAGGGAAGGTGATAAGTGAGTGAAAACCAAGTAAAGGAAACAAAAATGTAAGAATCAACAAAAATGAAACAATAATAGGTAATTGAAGTGATAAAAATAAAGAAGCATAATGAATAACAGTAACAATTCAACATAGAATAGAAAATCATAGATCAAGAAAGGACAATTATTTTTGGGGTTGGGAAATTTGGTTAGCTTGTTAGAAGATATTTTCATTTATTCATACAAAAAAATAATTAGAACTAAATTGAAGGAGGCTGAATAATTATGTAGGATGATAAAACTATGACTAATTGAAACCTATATTTGTTCAACTTTAGAACCCACTCATTCATAAAAATGATATACTCAATTATCACCAAAATAAAATTGTCATTTGATCATTGTTCATTACTCTCAAGAGAAGTTAACTTATCAGATTGATCCTAAAATTATTATTCATCTTAAAATATAATTCAATAAAGAAAATTATCACTAATTCTTGATGTTTTGGAAAATTAAATTGCCCAATAGTTGAATTTGAGAGCAAAATCCAATAAAGAAAGGCACAAATGAAGTAATAAATATAACCATCACAATATTATTACCCAAATAAGTTTCAGATGATGATTATATTTTATTAAATAATATTTAATAATTTAATTACAAATAGAAAACGAAATCTGGAAGAAAGGAAGAGGAATATTCTTTATTGAGGAACTCCATTTACAATTCAACATCCATCTGATTGCCTAGTTCTTACCCAATCACTCCCAATATCCCCAGGTCCTGGTTCTCTTTGATCTATCCCCCCAATAGGTTTACCCTATAAAATTTATATATATATCCTTGAATTTTGATTTTCCCTCTTAAAATATAATTACACGCCAATGCCCAACCTCTAGATCATAGACAACATCATCAGAATTGTCTCCCACATATTCCAAGTGAAACACCAATAACTTCTCTTCATATTCCTCACATGAATCCAATAGAAATATCTAACTAATATTACCCCCTATGTGGGAAAAATATTGACCTCACATGAGATAAACCTTGAGAATATTCAGTAATCTCCAGAAGCTTTTGATGCATTTATCAACACTGAGCTCAATTCCAATTCCCTAATACACATCATCACAAACTCATCTCCCCCTTTATCAATTTGAAAATTAGAAAAATAGGGTGCTATAGGTAATTACACTAAATCAAGAATTTCTAGAATTTAGAATTAAATTAAAGGATATTCCAACAATTGATATTTAAAAACAATAGATCATGTAATTTTATAAGAGTTAAAATAATTACCATAAAAAACACAACAAAATAATCATTTCAATAAGTGAATCACTAATCAATAAAATAATTTTCTATTAAATTAAATTTAAATTAAATTAGAGAAAATTTAATCAATTAAAGATAAAAAATAACCATTTTAATTAAGATATTTAAATAATGAAAAATTCATCACAAAAATTCATTAATCAATAAATCTCCATCTAAACAATGTTTTAACATTAATTATTCCAAAAATCCCCAAAACATATTTGAAAAAATGTATTAAAAAAAGTCACATAAAATTCCCCTACACTTAGAAACTTTTTTTCCTCAAGAAATATATCTATCAAGTTTAGTGGTAGAAAATAGGTCTCAAGATTGAAAAAATAGTATGCCATATAGAATTGGTTTTCAAAAATATTTTACCTTATGGAATATCTCATGTTTAAGAAGTGATTTACTTTTTAAAATTAAATGGTTTTAGTGAAAAATTGGTTTCCTATTTTAAAAGAACTGATTTACTTTTAAAAAGTTGAAAATAATTAAATGTACTACAATTTTCATCCAACTAGAACCTCCAAACTTCTATTTACCTTTAGGTGAACATATACACCTAAATTAATATATAAAAATAAATTAGACACAATATTTCATGGGAATGGATGAGAAATTAATGGAATAAATTAACCCATATAATAGTAATATAAATAAGTAGAACGAGTTCAACATGGATTAGAATTTTCATTTCATAGACTCTTTGGATGCATATATTTTGAGTTTAATTAAAATAAAAAATCAGAAAGTCAATGATAATTTTAAGGTTTTCTCAAAAAGTTTTACCAAAAGTAATTATTTTTAAGAGTTCAATAATATGATGTTATCAATTAGACTCAAATGATAATTGAAATTACCACCCTCAAAATTTAAAAACAATATTCAAAATTCAAAAAATATGTGACCCACTAAAAGTGATAAAGTGTTCCATGATTTTTTTGATTTTTTAAGAATTTATAATTTTTTAACATTTAAGTATAGTTTGAGAATATTTAAGACCCCTCCATGAAATCATTGAGAATAAAATAATTAATTATATATACCCACTAACACTAGTATAAAAAAGAGCATATTCAATCCCTTAGGGAATGTGATAAGTGGGTGCATACCAAGGAAAGTAAACAAAAACTCAATAAAGAAAAGAAAAACAATAAAAATAGGTATTAGAGTTACTAAAAAATAAGAAGTAGAATGAATTAAAGTAAAAACTGAATAGAGAACAAAAAATCATAGAGAAATAAATAAAAACAACTGATGAGGTAGGGGAATTTGATTGGATAGTTAGAAGATGTTTTAATACATTCATGTATAAAAATAATTGAACTAGAAGAAATGATTTTGACAAAATATGTTAGCTGATCAAATTATGGATTATTAACACTCACATTTTTATAAATGTAAAACTCACTCATTAAAAAAACAATGAAGATAGGTATTACTATATTCAAACTATCATTTGATCTTGGTATGTCACTCTCAAAATAAAATCACTCTTCATATTGATACTTAGATGATTGAGTAGATTAAAATTAAATTGTATAAAGTTCAATTATCACTGATTCTTGATTCTTTGGAAAATTGAACCACCTAAGAGTTGAATATGAGAGTAACATCCAACAATGGAAGGACGAAATGAAGTAATAAATGTTACCAACACAATATTATTCCCCAAATAATTTTTAGTTGATAATCATATTTTATTCAGAAATATTTAATAATTTAATTAAAAATATAAAAAAAACTACAAAGAAAGTAAGAGGAATCCTCTCTATCAAGTAACATCACTTCTAGGTTAACTACTGCCCGATCACCTGGTTCTTGCCCAATATATCCCAATAACCCTAAGACTTGGTTCTCTCTAATATTTCCTCCCAATAAGGTTCCCATAGAGAAGTATTATAGAGATCCCAAAATTTTTATTTTCCCTCCTAAAATAGAATCGTGCACTAATGCCCAACATCTAGCTCCCAGAAAACAACATCAAACTTATATCCCCCATCTGCCACATATCCAGTCATTGCTCTTCATATCCCTCATGTTACTTAAGAAGATATCCATAATTTATGTGCTCCCACCCATAGGACCAAGATCCATCCTCTTATGTGATGAATCTTATGTTGATTAAGAAGTTTTACTTCTTACTTTTCCATTCTTTTACTTTTTTAAATCACAAATACCTTCTTAAAAATATGTTTACTAACTTTTTATGTCCCAAGTGTTTTAGTATGTTTTTGTAGAAAACATTAATTTTTACCTAACATAGATATAATTCTAAATTATTATGAATGTAAACATATTATTCTTCAATAAGATCCATCATATCAAGGATGCATTCGATTCATTAGACTGAACTCTATCCTGATCATTGGTTAGAATTTTGACTTGTCTCTTGTACTGAAAAAAGTCATGACCATTAGACTTATACTGGTACCGATACATCATATTAATCTTTATAAGGCTTATAATATTGAAAAATGATAAGGAAGTCCATGAAAATATCCTAATTTTATAATCCTAATATATATATATATTGTTTCTATTATAAGGAATACAATTTAGTAATGTAATGGTGCTAAAAATAATAATTTTGAACATTTAGTTATGCTAGATCATGATGATTTGTCAAGTTAAAGCTATCCAATGCCGTTGAAACTGACTAAAAAATATGATCATTGTATATTTTCCTATAAATATCTAGTCATTTGAAGAGTTGGGTGCTCATACATTTCACAACTCTAGTAATATAAAGTTTGATATACATAAACATCTTGTTCTTAGTCATTGTAATATTTTAGAGAGTAGTCCTTCTAAAGAATCCTTGTTAGGGTTATATCCTTTAGAAAATTTTCTTTTGTATTCTATGTCCGATCATTATTACGACTAAAGTCTTCTAGGTATAGAAAGAAATTAAATCTTATCCATCAGATCGAGGGATTCCAAGATTGAAAGATGTATGATGATCATCATATATAGGGATTCTGAGGATAGGAAGACAAAGAAATTCTGATCATCGTATTGAGGTATTTCCTAGTAAGGAAAGATTGAATTTATAGTAAGTATAAAAATATGGATACCATTAGTCAGAGTTGATGACTAACTTTACTCTTAAGGTTAAAAGAGTTATTTATTTTAATGTAGCTTGTAAGTAATTCTTACATTATAAGATTTTTTATTTTTTATTTTTACAAGTCTTTATTCCACTGTGAATATTACAATATAAAGTTTTTTTTAAAAATATTTCTTGTTATTTGTTTTATTGGAGTATTTTTAATAATTATAAAATCACACTCTAATATAATCAAACAATCAGTGATTATGATTCTTACTATGATAATCAAATGATCAATGAGTCTGATCTTTTTACTTAAAGAGGTATTGTGTTTTATTTTAGTTTAAAGTTTTTAAACTATAATTCATCCCCCTCTTGTAAGTATATCCATCATTTTATTACTCTTTCAATCCAAAAAATTGGTATCAAAGATATTTTATATTTCTATAACTTGATAAGTTTTTTTACTTTGTTTATCAATTGCAAGTTTATAAAGTTTTATTATAAACTCCTTGTTTATAAATTGTTTTACACTAATGTGTTTTAGTAGAAAAATAGTTTTTGTTTTTGTTAAGAGTGAAGGTATGAATATTGGATCTCTTGATAATATAAATCTTAGTCATCCACCTAACTTTAATGGGAATTAATATGATTATGGGAGAGATAGAATAAAAAATTTTGTAATCAACATTGGAGTTTATAATTTCTTAATTCTTACTGGGAAGTACAAGATACCTGACAAGGAAGTCTCTAATTTTACTAATTCTGAGAAGTTAGAATATTAGTTGAACTAAAAAGTTTGAAATAAATTTTTGTATTCTATTAAGAGTATTATTTATAGTTAGATATTGTCCTATGAATCTGCCAATAGAATTTGGAGAAAGTTGTAAGTAACACATTTTGGTACATCCAAAGTCATTGAAATAAGAATATCCATGCTTCAAGAAGATTACCAAGCCTTTTATTTTCTACCTGGTGATACAATTTCCAAGATTCACTAAAGGTTTATGAAAATTATCAATAGTTTATAGTATCTTGTTGAAAAAAGTATTTATGAAGATATTTTGGTTGAAAAGATTATTGATAAATTCCCAATGAGTGGGAATCTAAAATAACTATTGTGGATGATACAAAGAATATTGAGAATCTAAATATTGATGATCTTATTGGAACCATAATTCAATATAAAAGGATATATAATTTTATAATTCATCAGAACACAAGAAAAACTTGCTGATATTTTTACTAAACCCCTTAGTTATGATATATTTGAATACATTAAATAAAATTTAGGAATAATCAATGTTAAGTGACCATTCATATATACTTATTTTTTACCAATATACTTACATTAATATACTAATTTTATTAGGTGGATTACATAGTTTTATGTTCTCTAAAAACTTTTTGTTTTCTAAAATTTTTAATTTTTATAATTTTTTAATTATAATGACTCTTTTGGACTCAAAATATTTTACAAAAATATATCAAAATAAAAAATTGTTATAAAATTTCCGAACTAAAAAGTTATTAAAAACTTTTATGGAGATTAGTTTTACTTATAAAACTACCATAATTAGTTTTCATAATAAAACTATAGTAATATATTTGCATTAAAAAACTATTGTAATCAGTTTTTTTAATAAAACTATTGTAATCTATTTGTATTATAAAACTATTATAATCTGTTTATGATAAAAAAACCAAGAAGAATAGGTTATTCATACTATTGAAACTTACTACTTTGAAAGGTATTGTTATTTTATTTTTTACAATAATTCATTACTTTATTTTATAATTTTTGTTGTGATCATTCTTTTATATTCATAAAAACTTTGATTTTTTTTCAAAATTCTAATTTTTTTTATAATTGGAATGATTCTCACTCTGATAGAATTTTTTTTAAAAACTTTGAGAGTTTAAATTTATATTTAAAACTTTCTTCGATTAAATATCAGTCATCAAATTAGTTAAGGATTAATCTTATCCATTTAAAGTTTTTAGGAATATGAATTGTCACCTCTCCATGAAGGGTGGGAAACCTCCTATCCCACATCAGTTTCCAGATATTTCATTGCTGATTCTCATCACTCCTCAAAGCCATTAGTCTTATTTTTTTGAATATATCAGATTATTAGCTTCATTCTCATTATGATGGAAAAAGGAAGATTATGTAAAAGGCATGTTTTTAGATAACATCTCATTAAAATAAAGTGGTTAAATAATTATGATTCTTGTCTAAAAAATATCATTAATTTTCAAGTATGGGATGAAGTATGTGTACCGAAACTAAATAATGATTTTTATCTATATTATCCTTAAATCATGAAATATTTCTATGATTATGTTATGTTTGTTAAAGAATATTAAAAGGAACATGTATTTTTATCTTTTTTTGGGAAGAAATACAAAATTTATTATAAAAGAGTTGTATATTTGGTTAGAGTTCCTACCAAATGATAAGCCTTATTACCCTCCCACAAATTACCTGATAGTCTTGGTTCTTTTGAAAGAAATAAAGTAGAATATTATTTGTTTCTGTGTAATGGTAAATTAAGGAAAGTATCACATATAACATCATACAACATAATTGTAGATTTATTGAAATAGGGGTATTTAATACACAAGATGGGTGATCAAGATAATATTAAGGTATCAAATATCTTTGTTTTGGACTATTTGGTAAATATGAGGAAAATTAATTTGGTCATTTTTTTTCATTACAATAGAATCCCTCAGGAATGACTCAATAGAGTCAAAGATTATTATATTTCCTTCTTTCATTAATAAGTTACTTGTGAAATTTATGAAAATTTTCAATGTTGAGAACCAGGCGTACCCAATGTGAGAGAAAATTTCATTTATCAGTGAAGATACAATTTCTAGAATGAATATAGTCTTTGATTAATATTCTAATAAGTTTTAAGTTAAGGTTAAAAGAGATGTTTCTAAATCTCAACATTTAAATAAATTTTAAGATGAAAAGAAGAAAATAAAGGTAGATTCATCCCAACCAAAGAAAGAAAATAAAGAAAAGAAGGTGATGGATGATGAATTTAAAAAGTTGACGGAACATAAAGCATAAAAGAAACTAAGGGACCCTAAATTTGGTCTTGATCCATCAATAAGGATTAAAAAATCCATAAATTTGAATAGTGAGAATAAGAAGATAAAATAAAGAAGATAAGGAAAAGGTTAGCTGAATATAGATTTTAAGAAATTTTATTAAAATATGTAGAAGGATCTTCTGAGATTCCAATCCTTCTAGTTTCTCAGACTAATTGAGTTATTCTTGATGATGAAATTGTTTTTGAAGAAACATCAGTTGTCCCATTAGTTGTCCCTTCTATTACTGGTAAGGGAAAAGAAAAAAAATAGTTGAAGAAGAAACAACATCAGTACCAAAAAAAGAATCAGTTCTAAAAATAGTTGGAAAAAAAGTTCTTTGAACCACATTGCAATTAGAAAAATAGGTTTAAGAAGTTGAATAAGGAGAATAAGTAGAGGAAGAAATATAAGAATAAATAGAGGAATAATTAGATGAATAAGTAGAGGAATAAGTATAGGAATAAAAGTAAATAGAATAAGAAGATGATAATGAAAAAACTTATACCAATGAACACAAAAAATAAAATAAATATCTAGACTCATAATATTCATCTTCTTTACCATATAATTCTATTAAAGATGCTCAATTAGAAGGTTCTCGAGGAAAATATTCATCCTCATAGAGAGAAAAATCATCCTCAAATAAAGAAGAATAAGATCAGTAATCCAAAAATAATGTTTCTAACAAAGTCGAATATGATAAGGATGTGGGTGTTGTTGAAGTATCAGATGATAATAAATTGTCCAAAAAATGAAAATATAAAGTGGATAAGAAATATAATGACATAACTTCTAGAACAAATCACTAAAATATATTTGTTTTTTAGTGGTGTTTTTTAGCAGTGGTTTACTAAATCACCACTAAAAAAATTGACTTATTTCACAGTGGTTTTTTATAAACCACTACTAAATTTTATTTTTTTATTAAAAAAAACATAATTTTCTTCCCCCAACCCTTCTCCCTCCCTCGATCTCTCCTTCGATCCTGATCTGCGCAATCATGCTGGTACTCCTGATCCCTTCTCTATGACCACCTTATCCCCTGATCTCCCCTTCCCCCTTGACTCCAAACCATAATACCACCCACTTGCTAATGCTCCTGAGGCCTCGGCCGCACATCCCCCGACCCCAAACCCTAGAACCACCCCCTTTATCATGTTCCTGATCCCTCTAGAATGCCCCACTCTTCTCCCCTATCTCCCCTTCCCTATGGAGCAAAACCCTAGAACCACCATGATTCCCCCCTCACCGGTGCTCGAGAATCTCCCAAGCCCTCTGATCCTGTTCCCCCAAGACTTTTTCGGTGCTACAGTCACAAACCCATGCCCCACAAGCCCTTACTAGTGCTTCAGTTACACCCCCATGCCCCCAAGCCCTTTTTCAGTGCTGCGGTCATAGCCCCATGCCCCATGAGCCCTTTGCCGGTGCTGCGGTCACAACCCCATCCCCCCCCCCCCCCCCCCGAGCCATTTCCATCACTACGGTCACAACCCCCCCTGCACTTACCATCTCCCAAGTAATCATCCTCGCCCGAGAACTCCCCCTACCATTTCCTTCACTCAAGCTCATGCCATAAGTGAGGTCATATAGGTTTGATTTGTCTCTTTATTGATAATTTGACATTATGTCATTAGATTTGTAGACTTATGTAGTGTATTATTGACTACTGCGACACTGATTATGGTATTATTATTTTCTATTGGATTGTTTGATTTTATATCAAGCATAATATTTATTCATTGTATTATTTTTGGTTGTATAGTTCTAGTTGGTTCATATATGAGGTTAAATCATCTTACAATGATATTACAAACCCTTGGAATTTATTTTCAACTTTTGGTGTCTGAGGGATGAACCTATGGTTAGTGTCATTAAGGTCCATCCTAAAAAATAGGTTAGGATTGGGATGATAGTCATGAATATTGGATGTTTTAGCATTGGAAATGCATAGTATAAAAAGGTATAGATAACCTCTTTATACTAAACTCCAATTTACCAAGGTGGTACAGGTATGGAATATTTTTTTAATAACCTTTAATGATATATCTGTGTCACCATCATGGGTTTAACTGATCATAGTTGGGTATCATGTATTAATAAGGATACTTCTAATTAGGATTCTAACATTCAGGTGATTTTATATTTCATATGCATTGGTAAATGATGACATGATTTTTTTTCTAGAAATTTATGGGACTACTTGTGTGTGAAACCAATAGTTTATAATGAATAATTTCATGAACATGGTAAATAATATTTATTATGTGTAAAAAATAATGCTTGAATTGTGTTTTGTTTATCCCTTACATGTGATTTATAGATTATTGGAACATAAAAATGGTGTGGAACTAGATGATAAAACAATAATGTATTTATTTGGAAATAACTAACTAACTATTAATCAGAATCCAATATATTTTAAAAAAATGTTAAGAATTTTAGAATGGTACTCAAAATCATAACTACATGTTTACTACCTTACTTTTTTAATAGTAGTTGTCATATATATACTTTAGATGACCCATTAAAATGATATAATATGTTTTTTCATCATCTCATTGATAGTTTTCATGACATGTCATGCCATTACTTAAATTACATGATTTGTAATTATAGTTCATAATTAATATTATTATACAAAAATAAATATATAAGGTGAACTATTTTGTTTTGTTTAATTTTAAAACATAAAAAATAATTGTGTTTGTTATTCCAGTTTATGTAGATAGTTAGAAAATTAAGTCTATTATAATGAGTATAACAGTAAATAAAATAGAACAATGTTAGAATGGAAAACTATCTTTAATTTTTAAGCTATTTGATATTCTCCTAGTTATTAGATTATTGTCCATGAGAGCATTTTGAAATATATAATATCATTTTGGGGTTTTTAATCTACGAATTAATTGAAAATTCTGGTTTAAAGAAAAAAATATTTTTAGGAAGATGTTTAAGCCCTGAGAATCTTAACAAAGAATATGACTACAGATGATAAGTCATATTTTTTTTTTCTCCCAAGTTGAAAATAATTGAAAATTATTCAGATTTAATTAGAACACGATGAAATTATTTTTTGTATTAAACTAATTTATTGACATGTGTTGTTGATGAATGTAATAACATTACATGTAAATGAAATTATAAATGAAAAATTTTCAGTTGTTTTTTATTACTGGTTACATGTTTTTTACTAATGTTTATGTGATCAACATTAATGTGCCATATTTTTTTTGATAATGAGGTATTTAAATTAAAGAATATCATTGGATGGTTTTTTAAAATTTTATCTATATTTAAGAGAAGTTTTACAAAATTTATTATCATGGATTTTCTATAATATATTTTTTTGGTATTTATACACGATGAAATATTTAATGAGTTCTCTTTTAATGGTCAATGGGTGAAAGAATTTCTAAAATGAAACATTTTATTGATTTGAAATATAAAATTTTATAGTTTTTAGTTTGTTTTTTTATAATGGTGGCATTTTTTCATACCAGTTTTAATGGGATCTAATAAAAACGTTTTCTCCTAAATGTTTTACTAGTGTTACCTCTGATTGATTTGAAATATTCTTTTTAGTATGTTTTTTGTATTATGAGTTTGTGGTTAGGAATATTTGGATAAAGGTGTGATTTGATCCATAAATTATTTTTCTAAGGTATGTTTTACCAAAAACTAAACCCAATATAAAATTAAAATTTTGATTATTATTGTTTTTTTGAGCACCAATTTCCATATTTCTCATTTTTTGGAAAATACTCACTAGAAAAAATGCCTTGATATTCCCATCAATTATCTATTCATTCAAATAATTTACATTTTAATTAAATATTGAATCTATTTAATTCCAACTAATTCCACTTTATCATATTTTACCATTATCTCTTTCCCACTTAGTAATACTCATGTGTTTTAATTTTTTTAAATAATGTTTAGGTACATTGTGATATATATGGATAAAATTTGGATCACATTATCTAGGAACACACCTCAGTATGCTAAGGGTTTGGAGGAATTTTTAGATTTTTCAATTTCTAATCGATCCATTGATGGGAGAATAAGATGTTCATGTCCTAAATATAAATTTAGAATATGGTTGAATAGAGATGAAGTTTATGAAAACTTGATATTAAAGAAATTCCCTACTCAATATTTGTGTTGGATTTGGCACAAATAATCGAATGTTATAGAAAGTATGAACATTGATTTCAATTGAAAAAATGAGCTCCCAACTTCATCAACAATGGACAATGAAATGAAAAACCTTATAAATGATGCATTTAGTATTGCAAGACTCCAACATAAACATGAAAACATATTAGAATAACTAGTTGAGGGTGCTACAAATAGTAACTTGACAAGTTATGTTTTTGAGACTATAGGTCAACTAGATCAAGATCGTAACATATCATTGGTTCCTCTTTATTATGTGGTGAAAAATGTAAGAGAAAACTTCACTAAGTAAAAACATGTGTTTTAGGGTTTAGTTTATGATGGAAATAAAGAGTTGTATAGTGGATGTTTAGAATATTCAAAACTTTCTTTTCTACTAAATTTGTTCCATATCAAATGTATACGTAGAATTAAAAATAAGGTGATGTCCATGATATTAGAATATTTTCATGATGAATTTCATGAAGAAAATATCCCTGGGTCTTTTTGTGATATAAAAATATTTGTTCAAAATCTTGGTATGAATTATACAAAAATGCATGCATGTCCCAATGATTGTATGCTTTATTAGGGAGAGGATTCAACCCAAAAATATTGAAAAAAATGTTCTTCTTCTAGATGGTAGTAAATGAGTGATGTTTGAAGTTTGAATCAACATACTAATATGAAGAATAATAAAAGTAACACACCTTCAAAGGTTTTGAATTAATTTCTTTTAAAGCCTCAATTACAACGATTATTCATGTTATTGAATACTGCCGAGCACATGAAGTGGAATTCTATAGATAATAACAATGATGGGTTAATTTGATATCCAAGAGATTCAAAATTGTTGAATACATTTGATTCATTACATCTATATTTCTTATACGATCCTAGAAATGTTTGATTGGGATTGTCTACTAATGGATTCAACCTATTTGGGACTTTGAGAACCAGTTATAGAATTTGGATGGTTGTTTTTATCCCTTACAATCTGCCTCTGTGGATTTGTATGTAACAAATGTATTTTATTATTTCAATGACTATTCCTAGAAAAAAATACCCAGAAATGATATTGATGTATACTTCCATCCTCTAATTGAATAATTATAGGATTTATGGAGCAAAGATTTGAGACATATGAGGCATCTTCTAGAACAATGTTCAAAATGAAAGCTGCTCTAATGTGGACCATTAGTGACTTCCCTTGACTTGGGAATTTAGCTGGTTGGAACACTTACATAGGTTTTTATTGTCTTATTTGTAACTTTTATTTTGAACCTGAATGAATACCCCATAGTAAAAAATAGTGCTTCTTGTGTCATTGAATATTTCTCAATGCATCTCATAGATTTTGGTTGAAAAAAATCAAAATTCAATGTCTCTTTTGATCATAGACCACCTCCAAAGTTGTTGATAGGTTCTGAAATATTGGCACAACTTGGAAATTTTGAAACAAAATTTGGGAAGGTGAATCATTTGAATAATAGTGGTAAATGAGTTCGAAGTGAATCATTAAGTGAAATAGGAACACAAAAATGGAAGAAAAAAAGTATATTCTTCAAACTTCCATATTGGTAATTTAATCTATTGTGGAATAATCTTAATGTTATGCATATTGAGAAGAATGTTTGTGAAAATTTGATCTTCACATTTCTTAATGAGCATGGAAAATCAAAAGACCATATCAATTCTTGTGAAGACTTATAAACAATGAACATAAAGTATGATCTCTGGAAAGATGTGAATGGAAAGTATGCTCTGATTTTTTTTGCAATGAAAAATAGGGATAAAGATACATTCCTTTGAATTTTAAAACATGTGAAGGTATCTGATGGGTATTCAAGGAACATGTCAAGGTGTGTTGAATTAAATCATCATAAGTTACATGGATTGAAAAGTCATGATTCACATATTTTTTTACTCTAGTTACTACCATTATCATTGCATACATTATTACCTAAAATTTTTACTTATATTGTACATCAAATTTTCACATTATTCAGACAACTGTGTGAGAAAAATATACAACTATTTGAGCTTAAAAACATTCAGGATAGATTTTTATTGACACTTTTTGAAATGGGGATGATCTTTCCTCTATCATTTTTTACTTTAATGATACATTTAACTGTGCATTTGGTAGAGGAAGCTAAATTAGGAGGCCCCACGAAGTATCGATGGATGTATCCAATTGATAGGTACTTTATTTATATGTTTTTCATTTAAGTAAACAATTCTTGGCACTTCATTAAATTCATAATTATGTTTTTTTTATTTTAATTCACAGATATCTTGGGAATTTGAAATCATACATAAAAAATAAAGCTCAACCTAAAGGATCTATTTTGGAAGGATATTTGGAAAAGGAGTGTATTACCTTTTATTCTAGGTACTTGGATGATATCGAGACAAGATTCAATCGAGTTGGACATGTTGATGACACATTGAATCAATCTGAACTACATGTAAAATACAAAATCTTTCCTACTATTGGTCGATCAGTTGGGAGGAGCTCAAAATTTTACATTGATAGAAATGAAATTATTACAAGCACATAGATACGTGCTGCTGAATAGTGAAATTGTAGATCTATTTATTGAAGAGTTTAGGATACAAACAAAGAGATGAATGAGAGTTCGAACACAAAATGAGAAAGATATAACAAAATCTATTAATAAAGATCTTTTAGAATGGTTTGAATGATTTGTAAGTTCATAAATATTTCAATCAATAGGGATATTAGGTTGACACATATATTTTGTAAATCTAATAATGTATATTACTTTTTTTAGATCATGAATACATATAAACAAGTTGAGTTGTCCTAATATTTCAAGTTTCTTACTCAAGGTCCTCTAAAATAGGCTAGAAAGTTTGATGATTATAATGTGAATGGATTTAAATTTCATATAGTTGATCGGGAAGAGGGTTTAAAAACATATAATAATGTTATATTTACATTTTATGAAGCGGGATACTTTGGAAAGTTGATTGATATTATCAAATTAAATTACCATGGGAATTTTTCAGTTGTTTTATTCAAATGAAATCAGGTCGATATTATCAGGGGTGTTAAAAGATATTCTTTACAATTTACTTTCGTGAACTTCTCTTACTTGATGGATGTCAATGACCATGAATTACTTGATCCAAATATCTTATCATTGCAATAAAAAATGGAATATTATGTGTAAGATGTCATGGATGAAGGGTGGAGTGTAGTTTCTCACATAAAACAAAGAGACTTGTATGATATGGGTGATGAAGTGGAAGATTTGACCTCTGAAATTGAATACAATAAACAGTAAGAATCAAACTTATTTGTCCATCATGATATTGAAAATAATAGTCATTCAAGGGTGGATGAAGTAGATGAAGTAATGATGGATCAAGAAAATGACATGATCAAAGGGAAAAATGACTATATGTGCAGTCATCCATTCATTTATCAACCACTTATGTTATTTGTGCAGTCATTCATTATCATAGCTATGTATATTTTTTTTGTAAACACTATGCATATTTTATTATTTCTAATTTTTTTTGAATGAATTTTTTGAAATATACATTTTGAAGTTAATTTTATTTGATTAAATGATAGGAATTCTATAGAGTAATAATTTTATTGATCCCAGTTGACTCTTAGTTGATTTTCCTTTAACCATACTGATAAATGATGATCCATTGTTCTCTATCCCTATAGAATTCAAGACACTCTCCACTTTCCCCCCTACACCATCTCTCACACCCTCTATTCCATCATCTTCTGGAACACCCTCTGTCATCATCCCATTAGTAGGTCAGCCAATGCCTCCCCATTCAATAGTCTCAACAGTGAGGGAGAAGGTCATCACTCCCTTTTTCTTCATGGGGATATTATAGGGTGATAGTTATAGGTACAAATTTTATTATGAATAAAGTTATTGAAATTTTTTATATTACCAACTGTTTTTTCATAAAATATTGAAACAATTCTACTATCAAGAGAAATATTAAAAGTTTAGATGTTTTTAATCTGAATGGAATGAAGATAGTTGTCCCATTTGACTCTTATTTGGTCCCTACAAATGACGCCACATGATTATTTGACTAGATTCTAGGCCAGCTGGTAGTGGAGCTAGTTACCCTTCCAATTACATATGATGATTGGAGGAATATGTCTCCATATTGGAAAAATGAAGTTTTTGATTCACAGATAAAGGTAATTTTAATAAATTATAGTGTAATTTAAAGTCATTATGTTATTAAATTCTAATATTTTAAAAATAAATCTCTTTGTATAGATGTTTTTCCACTTTCCCATTTCTGATTTTATAGCACTAAAGTGGAAATTAAAAAATTTAGGTAAGAAATGAAAGGATTTTAAATGGAGATTATGGAATGAATTCAATGATACTTCATTAGTCACCCAATAACTGTACGATAAGTTACCCAATGGGGTACCTAGAGAGCAATGGAAAGTTTTTATTGATATCCATCGTGATGAAAAGAATATGGTATTTAAATATATATTATTATATTAATCTCATTTTATATTTATACATGCATATGAAAAGGATATGACATTTCATAAATTAATATTAAATTACATGTTATATATTTTAGGATGTTTCAAGGAATAATTCATTGAGTCGAGCTAATAAAATTATCCCTCACACTATCAGGTCAAAGAGTTTTTTCTAGAAATTGATCAGCTTTGGTAATATTTTCATTAGTTTAAATATTTATAATACAATATTATCTGTTTCATATATTAAGTTGTCGATTTATCTTTGTTTAATACAATCATAGAATTTATGGAACCAAGTCTCCTGAATAGACCTATGGTTAGATTTTCATAAAAAATATGATAGGAGTTATGTTAACAAGTTTGCCAAAAAAGTTGGGGTATGAATTCATTTTTAATTATAATACATTATTTTTAGTTGTCACTATGTTAATATATATTTCTTAAAATATGATTTATATTTTATTTATAGGTAAAAATTAAAGAACTATGGGATGCCAATCCTGCGCAATCCTTCACAGTCTCCTAGGATGACCCAATTGGTAAAGTACTTGGGAAGGAGCATCCTGGTCAAGTATGCCAGATGGGTTTGAGATCATCACCATCTAAGTTCTTTGCCAGGCCATTGGGAATTTTATCTGCATCTAATATTGGTTGTAGTCACTCTATACCTTGTGATTCTTAGAGATATTTTTTTTCAATGAAAAGCACCATTCAAGAATATGGGGATCAAATATCCTCTTTTTAGAAAGTGTTGGTTGATTTATATCAGAAGATAACCAGTTCTATCCTTGGTGTTATTGCATTGATGACTGGTGGTGCGCAGGTAAATCGTACAACTTCAAAATCATTTAGTTCACAAACTTTCATTGGTTTTAAGTTTAAATATAAATATACAACACTATTTAATTTTCAATATAATTGTCTTTTAGGTGCCGGTAACAGGAAGTAGAGATGAATATGGAGAGGGTAATGAGATGTGTTCATCATCAAATAGTGATGAGTGGTCTCTTTTATCTCTTAGAACAATATAGAAAAACTAATTTCCCCAATGATTTGTAATTTACATTTATTTAACTGAGAATCAATGGTAAAAAAAATGGTTCATGTTAATGGTAAAAACTAAACTACAAGATGGATTGTTTTTATTTTTTTACGGTTTCATCAAAATAAGATTATACATTTGACATATACTATACATTTTAGTTTAAATTTCATTTATCTATGCCTTTGTATGGAATTTTATGGTTCGTGTAAAATGGTATGGTGTAAATATTATCTGTTCCTTTGTATGAATTGTTTTTTGTACCGTTTGTTTTTTTTACATGGTTGTTCTGGGGCTGTAGATTCTGCAGTTGTCTTTTTTTTTAAATTATCATTTAGTGGTGGTTTAAACTACCGCTAAATATTCCATATTATTTTTAGTGGTGGTTTAAATTGCCACTATATATTGATTTTTTTCACGATGGTTTTAACCACTACTAAATATGACATACTATTATTTAGTGGTGGATTTTTTCATTTTTATAGAGGTTTTCTGGTCAAAAAAATATTTAGTATTTAAGCGGTGGTTTAAAACTTTTCTAAATCATCACCATATTTTTGGTTGGGAAACTGCTGCTAAAAAAACCACTGCTAAATATACATTCTACAATGATTACCAGAAACTGTTTCTAAATTGAAGGAACCACCGCATGTTGAATGTCGAAACCAAATTTAATGGTGATTTAAACTAACAAAAAAACAAAAAACCCCACTATAAATAGGATATTTTCTTATAGTGAATCCTCCTAAACCATCATAAAGTTTATCAAATTCAGAAACAACCATTTCTCAAAAGGGATTTAATTTTAGTAGTCAATATTTTAGAAGGTTAGATGAAACCATAATATATTTTCCTAATCTTGAGGCAAGATGAAAGTTGATTCCAAGTTATTTTAATGAAAAATAATATTCACTAATTTTTTTAATATAATTAGTTATCCATACTGAAGTAGAGTTGAAAATATTTCAACAAAAATCTCGTACTTAGAAAAGATTATACAATCGGATGGTGAAGGGTTCTAACAAAGTGGATAATGATCTTCAAGAACATGATGATAAATTTTATGAAGTAAATAAACTTTTGATAGAAATGGTAGAATCCCTCAACAATTTATCTTATGATGTTTTGGATCAAGTGAAGTTCATGGAATAATTCTAAGATGTAACCGATGTTTGTACTAATGTGATAATTTTTTTTAAAAGAAACGGTTCATAGTATGGAATTGGAGAATAGTAGGCTAAGAAATTGTGATGATGAATTGATCCTTATGAAGGAAGAAGTTAAAAGTCTAAATATTGAAGTCCAAAAGAAATTAGTTATGAAAGAAAAAGTTGGGAAGCTTGAGAAGGATCAAGAGGAGTTTAAAAAGATGAATTCAATTTTTAAGAAGATGATAAAGAAATAATTAATATATTTTTTTCATTTTTAAACTCTTGATTTATAATTTCAAAAATTTGAATGGTTTTAATATTTGAATGAATTCTCATCCAATACTTTGTGCTTGAATATTTTACAATCATTGTTTTATGTATGTTCTTGTATTTATTTCTTGGATTATTGGTTATTTCATATAAAGTTTTTTTTATTTTTTATCCCTCACTAACATTTTAGGTTTTATTATTTCCCTTCCTTTTTGAAAATCCCAAAGGGGGAGAATTTTTTTAATAAAAAGAGAGATACTATCCTTTGGGGGAGAAGCATTCCCAAGGGGTATAAGTATTATTTAAGGGGAATATGTTTTAATAATTTCCATCATATCATGAAGTATTTATAAACTCATGGGGAGTTATAAAAAATATATTCAATGTTCTTTAAAGAATAAAAGACTGTAAGTTTTTCAAGTGATTATTTTTTACTTATGTTTTGTGTTTTTTTATTTTCCAAAAAGGGGGAGATTATTGAGTTAGAATTTTTACTTCTTACTTTTCAATTCCTTTAATTTTGGAAATCAAAAACACATTCTTAAAAATTTGTTTACTAACTTTTTATTCACCAAGTGTTTTATTATGTTTTTTTAGAAAATATTATTTTGTACCTAACATAGAAATAATTATAAAGTATTACAAATGTAAAATTATTATTATTTAATATGATCCATAAAATTAAGGATGCGTCCGATTCATCAGAATGGCCTTTATCCTGACCAGTGGTTAGAATTTTGACTTGTCTCATGTACTGACAAAAGTCAGGACCATCAGATTGATACTAGTACCAATATATGAGATTAATCTTTATAAGATTTATCATATTGAAAAATGATATGGAATTCCACTATAATATCCTATGTTAATAATTAGAATATATAGATTTTGTTTCTATTATAAGGAATATAATTTATAATTTTTAATGGTGATAAAAAAATGATGTTGGAAATTCAATTATGCCAGATCACGATGAGCTGTCAAATAAAAGCTATCCGAGGCCATTTCAACTGACTAAAAAATATGACTATTGGATATTCACCTATAAATATATGGTCATTTTAAGATTTAGGAGCTAATACATTTCACAACTCAAGTCTTATAGATTTTTCTCTATGTGAACATATCATTCATATTCTTTTTGATATTTTAGGGAGTTGTTGTTCTAATGAATTCTTGTCAGGGTTATTTTCTTTAGAACATTTTATTTTTTATTTAGTGTCCTATAATTTCTAAAATTGAGGGTTTATAGGGATAAGAATGTGGTAAATCCAATCCATTGGATCGAGGGCTTATGAGGCTAGGAATATAGATTCTAATAATCATATCATGGGATTCTGAGGACAGTAAGACACAACAATTTTGATTATAGTATCAAGGGATATCTTGGTAAATAAAGATAGACCTTACAATAAGTATAAAAATGTAGATACCTTTAGTAAGGGTTGCAGACTACATTTACTTTTATGGTTAAAAGAGCGATTTCTTTTAATCTAGCTTGTAAGTCATTCTTATGTTATAAGATGTTTTATTTCTTATTTTTACAAGTCTTTATTTTTCTATGAGTATTATGATAGAAATTTTGTTTTAAAAATATATCTTGTTATTTGTTTTATCAGTGTATTTTTTATAACTAAAAAAATCACACTATGATATAATCAAACATTTTCTGATTCTGATTCTTACTATGATAATAAGACAATATCTGAGTATGATATTTTTCCTTAAATAGGTATTGTGTTTTGTTTTAGTTTAAATATTTTAAATTAAAATTCAACCCCTATTATAAGTATATCCATCACTGTATTACTCTTTCAATCCAACACCCTTATAATCTCCAATAATATCTAGAATCTTTTAGTGTGTTTCTCAACATCGAGCTTAGATCCAACTCCCTAGAACACTTCATCATGAGTTTAAATCCCCTTAATCAAATAAAAAATTAAAAAATTATTTCTCCATGGTTAATTACCCTAAATCATGAATTTTTATAATTTAAAATGAAATTAAAGTATATTCAAACAATTTATATCTAAAAATAAAAGATCATAAAGTTTTAGAAGAATTAAAATCAAGTCCATAAAAAACACCAAAAATAATCATTTTAGTAATAGGATTACCAATAACTAAAATAATTTGTTCTTTAAGTAAATATAAATTAAATCAAAGAACCTTTAATCAATTAAAGCTCCAAAACAACCATTTTTATCCAGAAATTAAAATAATTTAAAATTCATCTCAAAAAACCAATAATAATTAATTCTCCATTTAAAGTATAGTTTCAACATTAAATATTCCAAAAAAATACCCAAAAAAGATGTGAAAAATGTATTAAAAAATCCAAATTAATTTCCCCCACACTTAGATTTTACTTGTCCTCATGAAATCCATTTATCAAGTTTAGTGATAGAAAATCAGTCTCAATATTTAAAAATTAGTATGAAAAAAAGAATTAGTTTTCGAAAAAAAATTCCCCCATAGACCCTCTCAAGTTCAAGAATTGACTGCTATTTTAAAATTAAATTATTTTAGTGGAAAATTGGTTTCTTATTTTATAAAAATTATTTAATTTGGAAATTTTGAAATGAATTAAAAACACTTTAATTTTCATCCAACTATAAATTCCAAACTTATATTTAACTCCAGGTTAATAAACGCACCTAAATTAGAAGCTATGAATAATTTAGACACACCATTGGATATACATGGATGAAAAATTAATAGTATAAATTAACCCATTAAAAATTAAGATAAATAAGAATAAATAATTCAACCTAGATTAAGATTTTCATTTCAGAGCCCATTTGGATTCATTTATTATTATTTTAATTCAAATAAAAAAGTTCAAATTCAATCATTTTTGTAAGACATACTCCCAAAATTTTACAAAAATAAATTCTTTTTATGAGGTAAATAAATTTATATTCTCAATTTTATCCATAGGGTAATATAAATTAACTATATAAAAGTAGAAAAAATAGTATTCAAACATTATAAGATATGTCACCCACTAAAAGTAATAAAGTGATCATTGAAAATAGGTATTTTGATTTTTTTATGGATTTATGATGTGAAAGAATTTAAGAAAAGGTTGAGGACATTTAAGACCCCTCCCCCACACTTAAAACCCAAAATTATACCTAATGTTTATTCATAAGGTGAGATAATATTTAAGAAAATTTTATTCAAAATAGATTTTCAATTAAATAGTTTATAGTATGTTTAAATGGTAACTTGAAGGTTTAAGAAAATTTAGCCACAAATCTTTGTAAATTAAAAAATTACAGAGAATGTATAAGGTTCCTACTAGCCACTACTTAGAAAATTTAGTGTAGGAAAATAATTTTTGGATTTGCAATATTAACCTTTGAGTTCAT